>CM050510.1:40800000-42100000 GCA_027563665.1 Antrozous pallidus
TGGCACAGCTATTTGTCAATATTGAAATGACCGACAATAACGCCGCTGACTCAAAACCGCGGTGCAGCTTTTGGGGGGACCCCATGCGCCCGTTTGCAGCCAGGTCACGGAAAAGACTTCGGGCGAACAGAAAACGTTCGCTGCCGATGAGTGATGAGTGTGGGGCGGACACGCGTACAGGTCTCCGTTATTGAGAGGGACACACGTCATTTGGGCCGACAGAGACTGGAAACGATTAAGGGGCTGCATGCCAAGCACCAATTTTCCGTGAGGATAAGAAAAGAAAATGCACTTTAAAAATCTCGATTCTGCTCCTCCCCAAATCCGCTGTCACTGTTGAAGGAGCTGGCGGGGGGGGGGGGGGGGGGGCAGGCTGCAGGAAGGTCGCTGGCTTTCCCTCCGAGCCTCCCCATCCCCACTCCAGGTCCCACCCCCCAAGCACCCCAGGTGCCGGGTAGGCGAGGGGACTCCCACCCTCTGCTGGGGCGCAGGGGCGGCTGGCCTTTCCCGGTTCCCGGAGGCGGGCGGGGGTCGTGGCGTCTCCGCCCCTCTCACCCCGGTGCCCTTCAGTGTGCTGCATTCGGGAATCGATTGGAAATTACGAGGCCAATTAAATGCCCACCGATTTAGGGCTCTGGTTAGGCTTGAAAGGCTTCAAACAGCCCCTCGGAGGTCTCTGCGATGACCTCTGGCGTCCCCTCACCCAGAAATGTCCCCCAGGGGATCCCTGCGCCCCTCCAGGCAGCCCCACCCCTGCAGGCCGGTGGGGAGGCCGGTCTTAGCGACTAGAAACCCTGGCGAGGCGGACCGGGCGGCCGCGGCTCCGGGAAACCCAGGACGCGGCGTCCTGGCCACCTGCTTCTCTCACGCACCTGCTCGCGGGTCCCATTCCTCAGACCCTGCCACGCCGTCCCCGCCCCCCGCACACCCACCTAACGCCTCCTCTGCACCTCGGCTGCAGCTTTGCCCCCAGTTCAACAGCAACTGTTACCCGAGATGGTGCCTACTTCGCATCTTTGTTCATAGACGTCTTTGCGACAATGTAGTCCAACCTCCTCACTTGACAGGAGGAAACTGAGGCCCAGCAGAGTGAAGGGCGGTCCCGGGTGCCATGGCAGTTCCAGTGCATCAAGACTGCCCCGAAAGCCCCAAAATAAGGCCTGTTAGCAGGGCTTCCTACCTAATAACGTCCCTCCGCCGGGCTAGCGACCCGTGCCCGCAGAGCGGGTTTCCTCCCGTCTCCCATGGAGACCTAGCACATCAGCTGCGTGCGGACACGCACCTACCGGAGGGAGTTGTGTTTTCGGCTGAGCATGACCGCTGACCCTGCGGGTTCAACAAACCGCGGGTGGGAAAGAGTATTTTCGCATTCCTTCCGGCAGATTCCCAGCCGCCCATTCCCACCTGGAGGGAAGGCCCAGCTCGCAGCTGCAGGTGGTGGAGTCCACTGATGGTGAAGGGCCGACTGTAGTTGAGTTGTTCGGGGATTTTGAACTGCGCTGCATTCAGAGCCCCTAACCTCCGCCCCCCATTATTCAAGTGTTAACCTGTATACTGTGAGCCTTTTTAGGTTTGTAGAAAGAATGTCAAACATTCTTCGAAAAACCGCAGTTTTGATAGTCAGCCAATACTCCATTTTAAAGTGCCATAGCTCTGTTGTTGAACATCTATATTATCCGTTTTTATTATCAAAAACAGTGCTAAGGGCAGCGCCTGTCCCATTGGGGAGCTGGGGGGGGGACTTCCTTTCTCCCTCTCCCCCACCACACCCTCACTCCCCCTGCACCTTGCCTTTTCTTCTCCTAGGGTCCAAGGGCCCTTCTGCTTCTGTAATTTGTTCCCTGAGCCTACACAGCTCAGCTAGCTCACTTCAACTACCTCTGTAACTTTCTAAATAAACATTCTTTTTAAAAATATATTTTATTGATTTTTTCACAGAGAGGAAGGGAGAGGAATAGAAAGTCAGAAACATCAATCAGCTGCCTCTTGCACACCTCCTACTGGGGATATGCCCGCAGCCAAAGTACATGCCCTTGATTGGAATTGAACCTGGAACCTTTCAGTCCGCAGGCCGACGCTCTATCCACTGAGCCAGACAGTTTCAGCAAACGTTCTCTTATAATTTGAAAAGAAAAATGGTGCCAAGAACATCCTTGTTGGCAAATCTTTGCAACAGACCTTTTTTTTTTTTCAATTGCTTAAAGTATTACATATAGTGCCCACTTTTTCCCAGTACCAGTGAGTTTGAGAATTGTTGAGGTCATGAAAGTTACTAGGTCTAGATGCAGCTAGATGGTGGCCCTATGGGATCTTCTAGAAGCATCACAAAGTAGTAGTGGCTTTTCTTTGTACCTTGGACCCAAGCATTCGGCACCATGCGTGTGGTTGACTGAATGAACACTTTCCCACCTGCCCCACTTGCACAGATCACACCTGGTGGATCCCAGGGCTGACATCTGCCTGATAGGTAGGGGTAAACTCATCGTTAGGATGCCTCGCCACTCCTCGTCTTCTCACATGCCATGCTTCTCACTTTGTCTTTCCTTCTCTAGGTTGTTATATACCCTGTCACTCTTACATAGGGACATTTTGGTTCTACAGGAATGACAATGGACAAGTTCAGATCTCAACTTTCACACACTGTTCATTCACTTATGTATCCAATAAACAGTTACTGAGCCACCTATTAAACATGGGACCTTATGTTTGTTAGAAACACAGAAGAAAATAATATTACAGTAAGGATAAGATTAGGCACCTGAATTTACTTCCTCTTTATCATAGCCCAATCAGGTAAGTACTATTATTCCCCCATTTTACAGATAAGGAAACTGATGCAAGTTAAAAGTCACACCAACGGACCTAACCAGTTGGGCTCAGTGGCTTGCAGACTCAAGGTTCCCAGGTTTGATTCAGGTCAAGGGCATGTACCTTGGTTTTGGGCACATCCCCAGTAGGGAGTGTGCAGGAGGAAGGTGATCCATATTTCTAACTCTCTATCCCTTTCCCTTCCTGGCTGTAGAAAAAAATATATATTTTAAGTCCCACCCATGGTTCAATAGCAGAGCCTCAGGTACAAACCCAGGCAGTCAGCACTAAAAGCTGGACTCCAGAAGGGTGGGAAGTGCTCCAGGCACAAGGGCATTAATCAGTGAAGGTCCTGAGGCTAAATGTCATTGGGCTGTTAAAGAAACCGTCAGAAAGCGGGTGCGGCCAGAGCACAGGTTAAAATCGGAGGCCTTGTAGGCTAAGGTTAAAGATTTTGGACTATGAATGGGAAGCTATTCAAATGCCTGGAGCAAAGCAGATTTGTGCTTTGTAAAGATGTTTCTGCCTGGAAGGAAGTGTTCTGGCCAGGGCTGGGAATGGAGGCAATAACTATTGTCTCATTCTCCTCCAATTGATGGATTTTAGACGAATTATGCAAACTGGGTGTGAGGTGTGACCACCAGGTTCCTAGATGGCGGGTGAAGGCGCCATTGCTAAGAGAGTTTAAGAAAGACCTTAAGTTTAGTTTTGGACACGTCAAAATGGTTGCCTCCCACTCACATTTAGGTGCTTCCTTCACAGGAAGTCAGATGGAAATGTGGAAATGCCAGGGTGGAGACGGCAGTGGAAGCCAGCCAGGCGAAGTGGCAGAGCGTAGGGATGGAGGGGCCCAGAGTGAGGGAAGTGGAGGCTCCCAACACTCACGGATGAAGGCAAGGAAGGGAGGGAGCTGGGAAGGTTCCAGAGGAATGGGAGCAGCAGGAACATGAGGAGGAGGGGGCTTGGGTCAGATGCAGACCAACACCTCTCAGATGCCCAGCGAGGCTAGGCTTATCCAGGGGTCAGGATTGGAAGTTGGGACTAGAAATAATTTTCCCTCTTTCTTGGCTCACTCACGGTGGGACTGTCCCTGTTTGATGGAGCAGAACTTAATTGGAAAGTCCAACAAGAAGTGAGTTTCGGGGCCTTTCTTGGTAGCTTCTCTGATATTTTCACGTTTATGTCTCACCTCACAACAAAAGTGGGGGATGATTTAATGAAAGAACACTGCGTGCACTTTCATTCCTCCTGGAGCCCACTCCGCGTGTGTATTAGCCATTGACGAGTGAACGCCACGGAACATTTAAAACTATCTTTAAATCTGCACTAACAGAAACTAGGTTCAAGTCTGAACCCTAATCTTCAGAAAACACCAGTGTGCAGGTGCCCGTTTCTTTTCTAGATCCCACAATGAGGAGTCTCATTTAGGCACCGTTTCCGACAACAGAATCGTTCCCATCGACAACCACTGAGTCCCTGCTGTGCAAGACTGGTGACTGCGCAATGCTGCCCCCCCCCCCCCTTAGTCTTTTATTTCATGAAAGAAAGACCAGGGAGAGGATGGGAAGAAGAGAGGGCAAGAAGGCAAAGATGTTTCTTGCCATAAAAGAACTCAGGATTTGGTGCCAAAAATCTGTGAATAATTAAAGATTTGGTTAGGGGATGGCAATATGTATATTTGGTAAGAACGTGGCTGAACATGTCATCTGCGAGCTCTGGATGAACTAGACATGCGCATATGGAATGCTTTACATGAGACAAATGATTCAAAATAGAGTCTAAAGACAGTGCATTTGTGCTGGGAATGAAAAAAAATAAACTTAAACCGCCTTGCAAGACAGCAGTACCCCGTGCTGTGCATGGGAATCAGTTTATCAACCCATTCGGTGAGTTAACTACACCCAGGGAATGCTGCGCAGCATTAGCCATCCATAAATAAGCTAATATGTGCAATAGCTAAATGAATAGGCCCTTCCTTGGAGTTTTATGGCCTGCAAAGAATGCAGCTTTTCATTAAAGGAATCGTTCGAAAATGTGGACACGGATACTGCTGCAGTGCGGTGCTCTCTGCCCATTGATAATGGCATCTGTTTTAGGTGGGGGGAGGGGGACTGATGTCCATTTACTTTAGCAAAGATTGCTATTGAATGAAACCTTTAATGGGGGCGTTTATGATCCCACTCCTCCGCTAAGAGCTCGGGGCTGCCTCAGCGCAGTCCTCCCCCACCCTGACGGCTCTGAGAGAATCAATGCAGGTGATGGCAGCTGGTGGCCAGCAGTCACCGGAGAGGTAGCCCTGAGATGGAAACGGACAGGTAGCTACTTAGAGAGGGAGTAGGGGGTAAACACTGAGAGTGAGGTCCCCTCGGGAGGGGGGTCTGGCCCTCACTTCACAGTCCGCGCTGGGATCAGATAGGAGATTAGCAACAAGGACTGGAGAGCGGGGGAGGCCACGGGCAGCTTAGCAAAGGCCCTCGGTGGGGTGGTACTTAGAGCCCCAGAATTCACAGCGGTTTGTCACTAACAGCGCCCGCTCCCCCTCCGTGCGAAGTCCTGCTGAGGGATGCACACTCCAATGGAGGAAGCGCAGATGCTCAGACAGTGCCGGGCGCTGGCCGCTGCGCGGCTCCCGGGGAAGGGGCTGGGGGGCCGCGCTCGCTGCTGGGGGTGCGCGCTGCCTCCTAAGAGCTCTCTGCAAAACGAACCCGAACGCTGTTCCCACCTTTTGCTTCACCCCCACCATCAAAACAAAAACCCTCTGGGTGTTTCCTTGAGTTAGCCAACACAGGTGCTAATGTAGGTCTTTCATAAAAGCCAAGTGGTGTATCGTCAGCTTTAAAAAGGCAGGAATACCTGCTTCTCCCATAGTCTCAATTCTGAAAATTGCGGTAACGTGCACATTATGAAATTTACCATCTTACCATGTTTAAGTGTGCACTGCGAGGCACGAAGTCCATGCAGATTGGTGTGCACCGGGGCCGCCGTCCAGCTCTAAAGCTCTCATCTTGCAAAACGGAAGCTCTCTACCCATGAAACTTTCCACTCCGCCCTCCCCCAAGCCGGGGAGCGCGCCCGCAGCCCAGGTTCGCACTCTTGTCCAGGAATTGAACCTGAGACCCTCCCTTGTGAGGGCTGACGCTCTAACCGCTGAGCAACATGGGCCAGGGCTGGTCTCAACTTGTTTACCCTAAAGTCGCTTATTGTCTTTCCTAGTGTTTAAACGCCCCCAAGACCCAGAAACCTTCCAGAGATTCTTAGAAAAAGGAGACTTCGTTTAGAGCCTCCTGTCCCACCCCACCCTTGATCCTCAGCACTGACCATGAACAGTGTACACTACTATGACAGCATCTTTTCAACATGATCGATGCTTTTCTGATGGGCCACCTGGGTATTCGTTCACCCTCCCCTCACCCAGGGATTCCGTGGTGTGGAGGGTCCCGGGCTCCAGGGGTTTAATGGACATTTCAGGTGATTCCCATCGTAGGCAAGTGAGAAGAAGGCTTTAGCTTGGTAGGGACCTTTTACTGCCAACAAGCCTCTTCTGTAGTTGGGATTAAAACACCACAAACTTAAAATGAATGGCCGGCTGTATTTCTTTCCGAAGACAGCTACTGGGTCTGGCCAGGTGTCTTCTATTATTAAAAAGTCAGGGTCATATTGTCTCAGAGGCTGAATGAGTCAACATCTGTAACCACAAACCCACTCTTATTTCAAGCCCAAAATCCTTTTTGGGGTTGCAGAAATCATTCCCCTCTTTTGTTTTGTAATTCACTCACACACAGACCCCCATTTTTTAGTGTCTCTTCACATTCTGATTTGTTATTCTAATAATTTCTATTTAAAACACCCATTTCTTCATTTTTATTTCTTCTCCCTCTCAAGTCCTGTCAGTTCTTGAAAAATCAACTGCAAGTAAGTAGTTAACCAGGAGAGGCTTTAGTCATTAGTCACATTTGTAACAATTGCCAAAGTTTCTGGCAGGGCTTAAGTGTCTTCTCCCTCCCAATTCTACCCAGCATTTGCTACTCAGACTCCGACCCCCGGGCTCCCAGAGCTGTGGTCAGCCCCAGGAGGCTTTGGTTTGGAAAGCCAAATCTTCAGTCCTCAACTTTGATACAAGGAAAATACTAGAATTCCACCCCCTGCCTGCTCTAAATTGCCCAGCCCTAAACTCCTCGTCACCCTGGAGATTACAGAGTTAGACCTGCCTTGGGCTTGCCCAGGGGGCCTTGCGGCTGGGATTTGGTATTTAAGAACTGGGAAGCGGAGATAACCTTGGAAGACACCTTGCACATTCTTACTGGAAGAGAATTTCAAAATCAAATTTAAGGGAATTCGGCTCTGGCACCTTTAAGTTAGATAACCCAGGAGAGTGGAATTCTCCAAGAGGACTTGGTTCAAGTTCCCAATTCAAGTACTCAGTCTTGCAGCCCTCGGAGGTGGAGAACACCTTTCCAAAAGAAAAATCTTATCAAAAATAAGCTCAAGTGAGTTGTGGCATCTCAATTGTTTTGTTGCATTTAACTGGTTAAGAATGGGGGTTGGGGGGAGAATCACCAATGGCTTTAAAATCTTACCAATTATTTTTATTAGCACTTAAAAAATAATTGATATAGAGAAGTAGATGTCAAATAGAACACACCATGGAAGCAAATGGAAGAGCACAGCATTTTAAAAGTTTATGAAAATCAAGAATGGAATTCCAATCCCTTTGATATATTTTCTTCACAGCAAACTGTTTTTGACACAAAGCACTAAACCCAAGGAACAAATTTTGCAAATAACACAATTTCTTCTACTTTTTAAATATATAATTACAAAAATCCTGAGATAATGTAAGATGAAATGATAGTAAAATATTTCATCCTGAGACCATATGCAAAGATAAGAACACAATGTTCTCCCTAAATATTCTGTACCTTAGCTGTGATTGATTATGGCTGAATATCCCACCTCAAAATACTATCACTTATTAGTTAATTTTAAGCCAACAAAGCAATGAAAATTCTTGGCAATGATGGAAGCTGTATACCTCTTATAAAGTAGAAAACTACATTGTTTTCTATAAGCTTCCCATATTTTATTAAGAGAGTATCAGTAAGAGGTAAGTTTATCTTTATTTTGTTACTTTAAAAAAAAGTTTGATATGAGAGCAGAAGGCAAAACTGTTGTTCCACTTATTCATTGGTTGATTCTTGAATGTCCCCTGACGAGAGATTGAACCCAAAACCTTGGCCTATAGGGTCAATGCTCTAACCAACTGAGCTACCTGGCCCCCCAGTCAGGACTATTTTATATTACTCTTAACACTACTTTTTTTTTCAAATTTAGCTTGAAAGTACTTAAATCCTCCATGAATGAAACCCTGTGTTTGAGACATTCTATCATCTTGTGAATGGCAGTTCCTTGTAAACCCAACCTGCCTGGACTATGGTTACAAAGTGAGCAATGACTTATGGCCAAATGCTGAGCCTACTGGAGGCCCCAAGTGTACTTCCATAGCTTCCTTCATCCCAACTTCCCAAGTCCTAGGGCACCCTAAAGACTCATTAAGAACTTCAGCAATGTCATGGATGTTACTTTGGGCCTAGTTTTTTTCCAGCATTTAGATGTCCCCCTTTATATTTATTTTTTACTCTAATGAATGAACAGGTGACAATCAGACATAGACTCAGGCAGGGAAAGGGAGATGAACAGACACTTCATTTATAGGTGACCTCCAAGTTCCATTGACCAGGCTGGTAGCTGCAAGTTTACATCTCCAACTGTCATGTGACCCAACTCGGCAGTCCCAGGAAGAGTACTATTTGCCTGCAATCTGCATGCTAATGATTTCTCCCAGCTAAACAGCTTTGTGATTTTGCCCACTCACCTGGCTTAGTTTTACCCACGCTGAGTAGGGACTGGGAGGATAAATCAAATAAAGTGATGATTTCCAAACTTAAATACAGACTGCTGAGTCCCAATCCCAGAACTGCTGATCCAGCAGACATCCAGTTGGGCCAGAGAATGCCTTCCTAACAACTTCCCGGGTGATGCTGATGCTGCTGGCCCAGAAACCACACTTCAGAGAACCAGGGAAAGCATTATCTGTCAATAATAAATTTGCCTAATTCTGTCTCACTTTTGCCTTAACAGGTGAAGAGAAAAAGAACAGATTTAAGTTTTAACCAGAATACAAGTAGTTTCATTTTAATTCTCACAAATGAAATAATTACTTTATGAATGAGGATGTTAAATCTCAACAGTTAAATGAATTGCCTAACATTGTACAGTGAGGACATGTTAGACAAAGTTTGTCCAACTCCAAAATCTGCATTCCATTTGTTTCAGCAATCTTCAGCCAACAAAATTATATGAACTTATTCTACTTTCTACTAGTATGTGGTGGTGTGTCTTTGACTTAATCTACTTTGTGTTATTGTTATAAATAAATTAATCTAAATTATCTTTAGGAATAGGCGAGACACACATTTTAAACAAACATAAGAGAGCTTAAGGTAATTACTAAAGAAAGATGTTATAAGTTGATTGTATTTTCCAAACCAAAAATTGACATATGTAACCTGATCAATGGGACCCAAATGGTCAAATTAAACCGTCTAGTTTTTAGTTAGTGTGGGTATGTATGATCCATGAAAAATTATTTTGCATGCAGGCATCTTGTAGTGCTGGTTAGAAAAGAAAAAAATTTACCTTCCTTTGTTACTATTCTGGTTCAAAACACAAAGTAGTTAATTTGAATTATTCACCTAGGGAGAAAAATTGGCATCACATCAGTTCTTGATGTGTTTGATTTTAAAATAACGCTCAACCCTATGCACAGGAAGAAACACATTTTGAACTAGCAGTCAAAGAAAGGCTAATTACAGGATGAGCCCTAGTCTTTTCTGAAGACCATTGTTCTGCCTTAATTAACATGAATTAAAACAGCCCTAAAACAACGGGGCACATTCCCATTAGGATCAATTACTCAGACCCAGTCACTGAAGCTAAGAATTCCCCAGAGGAAAATCTGTCACTGCTTTTCCATGGGCATCCCTTCTGTCTAAGAAGGGACCACAGCTGGGAGCCTCCCTCTGGAAGGGGCATCTGTTCCACACTGAATTTACTCCAGTTTGAGATGTGGACCGTGGATAAAGGGTGAAGAAAAATCCTAGGTTGTCAATAGAACCATGTGACATAGTAGCTAGGTTGCCTACGAAGCACCTTTATTCTGGTCTTGAGTTTTCTGTATTGCATGTTGAAATGAAGTTTGTTGTTGCTTGTCTTAATATAGAGCATACTGGCTGGGTCGCAGGCTGGGCTGTGGAGTCGGGTGGACCTGGCTTTGTCCCGTCAAGGCACCAATTCTTACCACATTTTTACAGTAGTGAACTCAGTGGTACCCTTACATGGGTTAACACTCAATAAATGTTGGCTATTACTGCCCATGAGATGAGTCTGTGGTCTCCCTACACATAGAAGAGATTATTCCCAAACAACTCACATCTATGGCACATTTTAAAAATGGGCTTCTTTTTAAATACTTTATATACTATCTATCATGAACCACCTAATTAGAAGATCCCAAAGAATTCTATTTTTCTATTCATCAGGAACAAAATCAGTCTTAAAACTAGAATATAAATACACTTATTTATTTTTCATTCTATTGCAAAATTGTTATCCTTTCTTTGTTTGGTAATAATTTGTCTTCCCCAATTGGTAAAGGTCACACACAGATGGTGGGGTGAATAAGTAACTTCCCTCTCCTCCAAGTAATTCTGTGCTGGGCTAGCCAAATTAACAGGCATTTGTCATGAAGGGGGAGAAGTGAGAACTGAGGGTTTAGAACTAATCCAACTAAAGATGGGAGATCAACTCGTGTCTGAACACTTAGTTACAATACTAGATGCTCTGGATTGAGTGAATTTGAAAATAATTTATTCTAGGGAGAAACAGAATAGGTGACGGCCACAGACACACCGTAATTGGGGGCCCAAGAAAAGGCTTCTTTCACCCCAGAAATTCAATGTGGCCCTCTTCTCAGGGTTTTCTTCTTTTCCAGGAGGCTCCAGAACTATGAATAGCCAGCTTTCACTACTTATCAGTAAATCCACCAAAATTTCATACTTATTGGAAATTACAGAAAACATTTCTTCAAAAGCTATTAAAACCAGTTGACAAGTCTGGTCATTACAGCTAATTGGTCAGTCCCATTTTTCAGTAGAACCATTTGTTCACACAACACACACATACACAAGAAATATAGACAGAACCCGAGTCCTTCGTTCCCCCCTGGTCCCCAACCTGTCTGAGGGCTAGGAGTCTTCATGGAGCTTCATGTGGGAGCACAGGGCGTCTTGATCTGGGAAGGTTTTCCCGCAGCTGCCGCAAGAGCAGCCCTGGCCCTCCTTGTGTGAACGGCGGACATGGCTGTCGTGGGCCGCATGGGACGCGAACGATTTGCCACAGTGTTTGCATTTGAAGGGCTTCTCCCCCGAGTGCTGTCTGATATGTGTGCGGAGGATGCTGGAGGCAGTGAACTTCTGCCAGGACAGAAAGCAGAAGGAAAAGCAAACTTCCATCAGCTGGAAGACCAGTGAAATGACGGGTTTCTTTTACTGGTTACTATCGCTTATGCCACCCCTTTGTTCTCCAGGTGATGAACCCTGGGTAGCACCCTTAGCCAGCAAGAGTAGCCTTAATAGAAAAGGACATGATCCATGTGTCATCCTGACTGGTTCCGAGTAGCCCTGGTTATTGAAACAGTGGCTTTCCGGTGCTTTAAGATCACCTGGCGTCTAGTTAAAAATGCAGATGGACAGCCTTAGCCTGGAGAATGTGCCCAGTAAGTACACTCTTTGGGGGTAAGAAGGAACCTGAATTTAAACCTGCAATTCTGATGGGGGAGGGGGGGCGGGCGGGGTTCTAGGACTCCACTCCAAGATACATTGTTCTACAGAAGGAGCAGCTAATACTGGCCAATGTCTTTGCGTAAGTCAGTTCCATATAGGTTTCTTCTTGTAGATTCACATGTACTTAGAAGAAATAATAGAGATGCTGTGTGCCCTTGACCCAGTTTCCCAAAGGCTACATCTTGCAAAATATAGTATCACAACCCGGCTATTTATGTTGACAGTTAAGATAACAAATATTTTCATCATTAAGATCCTTCATATTGCTGAAACCGGTTTGGCTCAGTGGATAGTGTCAGCCTGTGGATTGAAGGGTCCCAGGTTTGATTCCTGGGACATGTACCTTAGTTGTGGGCACATCCCCAGTAGGGGTGTACAGGAGGCAGCTGATGGATGTTTTTCTCTCATTGATGTGTCTAACTTTTTATCCCTCTCCCTTTCTCTGTAAAAAAAATCAATAAAATATATTTAAAAGAGAAAACAAAAAGATCCTTCATGTTGCCCTTTTGTAGACACACCTGCTCCTTCCCACCCCCCTTTCTTTTGTAAGCATGACAGTGACGTAAAACACCAGTTTAAACTGTGACCTCAGATTCCAGGGGCTTGGAGAAAAGCACTGAACAATGGAGTGTCTGGGCATACGTAGGGTTGGATCACTGCTCAGTAAGGTGTACCAGCTGTCCTTGCACAGACACCCAGACATGGCCAGTCTTCACCAGATTAAGTAATGGGAGTCTACTGTGTAATCTGTGGTGTATTTCCTCATCACATGCTGTCAATGCCAATTTGGCAGTAGGTTATGTATCTGACCATCACAAATGTGAGTATATTTGGGGGCAGAAATGAGGTTAGGTAAGCCGGCTTTATGCTTCAAGTTCCTATCCATGGACCCCCAAACAGAGCTCAAGGCAGATCCCTTACAAGGAGGTTCCACCTACCTTGGTACAGTACACACACTGGTAGGGTCTGTCTCCAGAGTGAACTCTCATGTGCTTGTTTAGGCTGGAAGACTGAGAGAAAGATTTCCCACATGTAGAACACTAAGGCAAAAAAGAATAGAGTTGGAGTCACGTCTTCCCCTAACAACTTCATTTCCCCGTGGTGTTAACTATTGTATTTATTTTGTGTGTTATTTTGTGTGCTATTGTGTGTGTTAACTATTGTATTTATTTTGTGTGTTATTGTGTGTGTTAACTATTGTATTTATTTTGTGTTATTGTGTGGGTTAACTATTGTATTTATTTTGTGTGCTATTGTGTGTGTTAACTATTGTATTTATTTTGTGTGTTATTGTGTGTGATAACTATTGTATTTATTTTGTGTGCTATTAGATAATCATTAGGCCCAGGCCGAGGGTCTATTGGTAGTGGATAGACCCCCTGGAACCACAAGGAAGAATCTCGCAGCGTGGCCTCTGGTCCAGAGCCCGCCCAGTGCTGATGTCATCTAACATCTTCGGATGTCAGTTTCTTCAGGAGTGAAATGAGGGAATTTAAAAGGATGGTGGTGTTTAACAGGCCTGAATTAGTCCCGCCCTGTCAACATGCAGCTGTGTGATCAGTGACCAGTGTGTCAGTTAAACTCAGAATCTTTGTTGCCTGATTTTCCTCAAGGGCAAAATAGCTACTCTGTTTTCCTTTCAGGGTAATCACTGTGCAATTAATGCAACAAGTATTTATGGAGTGCCTACTATATGCTTAATACACTAATTTTTCTGTAGTGCTTGAAGTTTAAATAATAGGTATATTTTATTGTTACTGAAGCAAAAAAAAATCAGATGTTTGAGATAATATTGCAAATGAAGCAAATTATAAAAGAGAAGTGATTAGAAAAAGGAACTGTTCTTGGAAATTGAAAACAAACAACAAAAAAGTACTAAATAACTGAGTAAACCTAGCTGACTGCTGAAGATTAAATACATGATTTGGAAAATAAGATTAGGGAACTATGAAAAAGCTAAGCAAAAAATAAAAAATAAAAATAAGTTAAGCACAGGGAGGTAGATTGAACTTAACACCTGGCCAAAAGGAGTTCCAGGAGAGAACAAAGGCCTAGAAGACAGATAATAACCAAAGAAAGATCAAGATCATTCCTTTGAGCTTAGGATTTGTGCCTTCAGATGGAAAGAGTGCCTTGTATTCCACTGTGTGCAAAGCAAAAAAATAAATAAATAAAAAATGACATTCTATTAAAATTTCAGAACTCCAAAGATAAAGCAAAATGTCCACAAAGAAAAGTGGTTATTTACAAAGAAACAGGAACCAGATTGGTGCCCTGGCCAGTTTAGCTCAATGGAGCGTTGGCCTGTGGACTGAAGGGTCTCAGGTTTGATTTTGGTCAGGGGTGCATACCTCGGTTGCAGACGCGATCGCCATTACATGCCAGGGAAGGCAACCAATCAATGTGTCCCTCTCACATTGATGTTTCCCTGTCTCTCCCGCTCCTTTCCATTCTCTCTAAAGAAATCAATGGGAGCCCTAACCGGTTTGGCTCAGTGGATAGAGTGTCAGCCTGCGGACCAAGAGGTCCCATGTTCCATTCTGGTCAAGGGCATGTACCCATGCAGGCATATCCCCAGTAGGAGGCAGCTTGATTGATGTTTCTGAATCTCTATCCCTCTCCCTTTCTCTCTATAAAAAAAATCAATAAAATACATATTAAAAAAATAAGTCAGTGGGGAAAATATCATTGGGTGAGGATTAACAAAAGTAAATAAATAAATAAAACTAATAATAATAATAAAAAGAACCAGATTGGCTCCAAATCATAGAAGAAAATGAAGTGATGCTTTGAATATTCTGAGGAAAAATTATTTCTACCTGTAATTCTGTATTCAGGCAAACCATCAAAGAGATATGTTAATAAAATATCCTCAAAGGACTCAGAAAACTTTTCTCTATATATCCTTTAACTCAATTACTTGAAGATATGCATCAGTGACACAAAAAAGAAATCAAGAAAGAGGAAGAGTGGAATAGGAGAATCAGTAGAATTTAAGGTGTTAAAAAAAAAAAAAAAATCCAGCCCTGCCGAGACCGGTTTGGCTCAGTGGATAGAGCGTTGGACTGTGGACTGAATGGTCCCTGGTTCGATTCCGGCAAGGGCACATCCCCGGTAGGGGGCGTGCAAGAGGCAGCTGATCGATGTCTCTCTCTCATCGATGTTTCTGACTTTCTATCCCTCTCCCTTCCGCTCTGTGAAAAATCAATAAAATATTGAAAAAAAAAAAATCCAGCCCTAACCAGTTTGGCTCAGTGGATAGAGCATTAGCCTGCAGTATCAAGGGTCAAGGGCATGTACCTTGGTTGCGGGCACATCCCCAGTGGGGGGTGTGCAAGAGGCAGATGATCGATGTTTCTTCTCTCATTGATGTTTCTGACTTTCTATCCCTCTCCCTTCCTCTTTGAAAAAAAAACAACAAAAAAACAAAAACAAAAAAAACCAAACAATAAAATACACTTCAAAAAAATCCAAATGACAGTTCACAGATCCAGAAGTCACTGATTCAAATTAGAATAAACTCCAGAAAAAATGTGAACGTAATCATACAAGCTACACAATTAAGAAACTGCATCTGTATCTTGAAATTAGAAATACTAGCAAAAACAAAAGTTTACAAGGAAGTCAAAGATGAAGTTAAAGCCTTGTATAAATTTGCACAATTTATGAGCTATAAGAAACAATCCTTTATGAAGAAAAAAAAAATCAAGTCCTGTCTTCCTGGGTCAGGTATTTCAGAAGGCTAGAACCTACATTCTGGACTTGTGTGAACTCTTGGCCCTCATTGTTTTTTTAAAAATGTACTTTATTGATTTTTCATAGAGAGGAAGGGAGAGGGATAGAAAGTCAGAAACATCGATGGGAGAGAAACATCCATCAGATGCCTCTTGCACACTCCCTACCTGGGATGTGCCCACAACCAAGGTACGTGCCCTTGACCGGACTTGAACCTGGGACCTTTAATTCCACACGCCCACACTCTTATACACTGAGTCAGACCAGTTTTGGCGGTCCTCATTGTTATGGACTATACTGCAATGGTGGGGAACCTTTTCTCTGCCAAGGGTGATTTGGATATTTATAATATCATTAAACGAACCACACAAAATTATCAACTTTAAAAATTAGCCTGCTTGCCCTGGCTGGTTTGGCTCAGTGAACAGAGCATCGGCCTGTGGACTGAAGGGTCTCTGGTTTGATTCTGGGTTGCAAGCTTGATCCCCAGTAGGGGGCGTGTAGAAGGCAGCCAATCAATTATTCTCTCACCATTGATGTTTTTCTCTCTCCCTTCCTCTCTGAAATCAAGAAAAATATATTTTAAAAAAATTAGCCTGCTATACTTAGCCAAACATTTAATTAACTGACTCCTAAAGCTTTGGAAGGGTTAGACCAAATTATTTCATGGGCCTATATGGCCCTCAGGCTGGACATTCCTCACCCCTATGTCCCATTTGAAGTTTGCTTGACAAATTATCTGAAAAGGGGGCGCATTTAGGCTTAAAGGCTAGAAAGAGGATTGTTATGCAGGGGTTTTCATTGTTGGTTGTATACCCATATCTTTTGTTACTTTTGTCAAAGTTTTTTTCTCTTTTAGAAACCCATTATTTTTGTTAAAAATCATTTATCTTCACTGTATTAACGATAAATTAAATGTTTTCTTTTGGGCTTCAATGGAAATTAAATATACTTTATCATTCTAAAAGTTAAGTACTACTCAAGCTAAAGTAAATGAAATAAAAAAAAACTAAAAGAGGATAAAAATGTTAAGCAATAAAAATCATGAAAAACCTCAATACTCCAAACATGAAGGCAAAGTGTCATGGGAAATTCAGGTTAGATGTTGGGACAATAGCTTCATATGTGCCTCTTGAGCTCTGGACAGAATTCTTGGCTACAGATTTGAAACCCAATGTTAAACAATATTTACAGTCAAGATACAGGAGAGCTTGCAAAGACAAAATAACGAAAGAGTCTTGGGAACACCAAGTATGACACATTACGATTCCTTCATTCTACCAGAAAAACAACTCTTTTGAAGGTCAATTTTTTTCTTAAAAAAAAAAAAAACAATGTTTGTATTGATTTTTAGAGAGAGAGGAAGGGAGAGGGATAGGTAGAAACATGGATGAAAGAAGAACATCATCATCTATCAGTTGCTTCCTGCACACCACCTCCCACCTCCCAACACACTGGGGGTCAATCAATTATAAAAATAATCATAAATGGATAACAGAAATAACTACTTCTATGTATTATTGTTCACTGCATTATCATTGAAGAGACATGTACAAAACAGGGGATTGGTTAAATAAATCATGATGCAACCATCTGATGTACTGATGTAGCCATTATATTTTCAAATGAGTTTATGATATTTTAGGTCAGAAAATTAGCCTCATAATCTTCAGTATGATCTAACTATATTAAAAATACAAACACATATTGAAAAGAATTATACTTAAGATGTCTTAACTTTGGGCCATAGCCTATCAGATGGCTTCCATCTTGTTTTTTCTCCATATTGTATGTACCAAACATGCACCATATTTTTATGTTAGAAAATAATTGGAAAAGGGAAAAAATAAAATGAAATAGAAATTGGAAGTAAAATTTTTAAAGGATCACTGAGTTGAAACATAGCGATCTCTCTTTGCTTCCCTCTCAATCACAGGTCCAGAGTGACAGCAGGCACCTCAGCCAGGAGGCCTTCATTGTGTTCAGGGTTCTGGGAGGGACCGGGAGGACAGTCTGGGCCATGGGTGGGATCATTTGCTAACAGACCAAGTGCTCACCTTGTGAGGCCGGTGCTTCTCATGAACGTGGAGTACATGGATTCGGAGCCGGTCCCGTTTCTCAAAAGATCTTTTGCACCGAGAGCAAGGGTATTTCCTGTCACCCTGGTCCACACAGGGGGTGTACTTGAGATGCTTGTCTCTGTAGTATCTGTAGGTAAACACCTTTCCACATCGGTCACATCTGTACCCTTCTGCAGACTCTGTCAAATACGGGACAGGATCGGTGGCTTGGTCAGCAACCTTACCTCCTTTTTCCTCCAAGGCAGCCTTTAAAGCCTTTCCCTTATTATTAGCAATTTTAAATATATACTAAAGTAAACATAATAAAATAATAAGCCCTCCTGTGCCCAACACGAAGCCTTGACAATGACCAACTTAGATAATTTTGTTTTCATTAATATCACTTCCCTTCATGATGGAACACTGATTTATCATTTGGTTTTTAAATACCTCACACCATAATCTTACTTACATTGACTGGCACTTGTTACAAGGTTAATAATATAGCCAAAAGATGCCTACCCTGTGTCCCTTTCAGACCAGCCAGGCTACAAATTCAAAACTGTTCACCCAGGACAATGATGGACACCAGAGCTCAGGTCCCAGGCCTCCTGAGGCTATTCCCCTTGACCCCATTTACAAAGTCTTAGGCAGTCTCTTAGCTGACGGTCCACTTCTCTGAATTTGGGGGGAGGATTCCAGAGCTAGAATCTTCACATAAAAAGGAGGGATGACAGTAACTTGTCTTCCCTAACACATAGAGTTCTCATGATGGTTAATTTAATTCTGACACCCAATGAGTTCTTACCACCATGAGTGATACTATCACCGAGTGATCAAGAAGACTGAGATAGATAAGTTATTTCCAATGGAAGAGGGAGGAGAGAGAAGTTAAGAGAAAGTGCTGCTGCTAGCTGGTTTGACTCAGTGGACACAGCATCAGCCTTCGGACTGAAGGGTCCTGGGTTTGATTCCAGTCGAGGGCACATGCCTGGGTTGTGGGCTTGATCACCAGTGGGGGTCATGCAAGAGGTAGCTGATCAATGATTCTCTCTCATCATTGATGTTTCTATCTCTCCCTCTCCCTTCCTCTCTGAAAGAGGGTGTTGTAGATGCTAGCAAAGGAGGTACCAAGTGAGAGTTATCTATGTGTTGGGAGGAAGAGAGAGGACAGGAGCCAGCTACAGGGGTATGTCAGGACACTGGATTCCAGAAGGGCCTCCCCTGAGACCTCATTGTCTGGCCCCAGGAAGGGAGAAAAGAGCCAGGAGGAGTATATGCAAGAATCTGGAGATGGAAATCTTTCCATCCATCTGGGGCTTTGTTAGTTAATAACTGCATCCCAGGCACGTTCGACAAGTGGCTAAGGAAATAAACCATTCACTAAGTAAATAACCAGGAAGCAGCCGCCAACCCCAGGACAATCCATCGCCCAGCTCAGTCTACCACTTTCATTGAGGTGCTAATCTTCTCAGACCCCCCAGACTGCAACTGTTTTTGTTCAGAGCTAGAATCTGGTCAAAAATACCTGGCCTTCCTGCTTCCTGGGATGGAAAAAGGAGGTCTTAAAGATGGGGCTAGTGATCTTTACAAATCAAAGCACTAAAACACACCAAAATGCAAAATATGGGTATTAGAGTGCATTCTCAAGAAAACAACCACTTAGGCAGAAATGACACCCACCTTTACTAATCAGACTCGGGTCTTTGGAAATTTATCTTCATTTTATTCTATTCCCTTTTCCTTCCTCCTCCCCTTCACTGGGGCAGCTGCTCTTTCTCATCAAGAGCTTTCATAACTCTAATTCCCATGCTTCTTGCCCCACCACAATTCACCAGATTTTGGAAGGATTAAGCGTCGTTTTCACATTCCACACCTCCAGCCCCCAAAACACACACTCGGCAGGCTGCATACTCAAATAACCCGCCCACATAGGGTCCAGGAACCCCCTCCCCCCCCAGTCCCCACCGACCTTAAGATAAAGGTTGTCACCCATCCTCACCAAAAGCCTTGAAGAAAACCTGTCCAAAACATTCATAACAGCAAACAAATGAATTCCCATAATTATTCCCAACAAATGGAGTCCTTTACAAGTCCCCTCGACACAATGTCCAAAATACAGTGTTTTAACAGTGCCGGGAGCATCGGAGAATTCAGAGGTAGCTGCAGGCTCGGTTTCCCATACTTACCATTAAACCCTCATCCCTGTTGCTTATATGCTATCTGCATTTTACTCCATGTGATTATGTCTTCATTTATTTAAGTATTCTACTATTGAGCACTTGAGATTGTGCTTTTTCATTAATACGAGGGGTGCTGTAGCAAAAATCCTTGTGGATAAAAAAAAAACCCTTTTGGACTATTTCCTAAAGATAAATTTTCAGAACAGCATTACTGAGACATCAACAGTTATGAACATTTTAATAGCTCGATACATTAAGGTTAAGAGATTTTTCAAAAAGGGGAATGAATAAATTTGGGAAGTTATCAAGCAAGTATTTCTCAAGTCTATTTTTCACTTTTGTTTTTAAAAACAATGAGGGGGAGGTAAGAGATCAACTGAACTTGTATGCACGCATATAAGCATAATCAATGGACACAAGACACTGGGAAGGAAGGGGAAGGACTGTGGGGGGGGGCGGGGGCATTAGGGGAGGCTGGGGGATTGGAAAAAAAGGAAACATGTACTACTATTTGTAATACTTTAAACAATAAAAAAAGAAAAAAATAACATAAAAGCAATTGGTAAAAGGAAGACATCTCTAATACTTCAACAATAAAGATAAGTTTAAAAAAGATAAGCAAAAACTATTGGCATATTTTGGGAAATGACCAAAAGGCTGAGCGTGATGCGGTGCTAAGTATGTGACAACTCTGAGTCCCAGGACTTCAGAGATCCCACATCTCACGCTCACCCCCACGTTAGGGCAGGAGGACGATGGTTCCCCACACCATTCGGTCAGGCCCTCATCACTTGGACTCTGGAAAGATACCTTCCATTATTCACCTCCTAATCCCTGGAGAACGTGTGGTTGGATGACTCTGGCTTCACCATCCTCCATCCTGGACTGCCTTCTCTCTTCCTAACACCCCCCTCCCCCTTCTCCTCTCCACCCCTCTATCCCCGAATTTCCTCTCATCCCTAAGCAGCTTTTCCTAATTGAGTCAGCATCTTCCTCCTTCATTCAATCCACACCGGGCTCCAGGAGCAGGGGATACGGTTACGGTTACTCTTTGGCCTGAAGGATTGTGTAGCTCCAAGACAGGCATGCAGACAACCAGTGCAGTGTGTGTGATGAATGCTATTCCCATTGGCTTTTCCCAGCTGCTCACGGCACTTATTGTAACATAAGGTCGTCTGCTACCTGATCACACACATCACAGTAATTTGCACTTGTCCTGTCGCACCTACCTACAAGATCAGTGATTCCCATGGCTCACTCTGAGAGCCTTTTTAACATGCAAATTCCAGAGGCTCACTCCCAGAGAGTGGGTTGGTGGTCTTCTAGCTCCTTGCTACTAAAATGTGGTCCAGGGGCCAGTAGCATCAGCATCCCTTGGCAGCTTGATAGAAATGCAGAATCTCAGGTCCCAGGCAGGAATGAGAGTCTGCTCCTTCCCAAGATTGCCTAGGTATTCACAGCCACATTAAAACCGAAGAGTGAATCTAGCTCAATGCTTGTCAAACTTGACTGAGACCCCACAGTAAGAAACACATTCTCTGAGACCCAGCCCACACACACATATCCCTGTGAAACAACAACTTCACAAACAATGCTTGCTCTTACTTGAAATTCACATCAATATTTTCTATCCTACTTTATTCTTATTCTCTTTTTTCCTCCCATGCACATCTCCACCACTGAATTGATTTCTCACCCCACTATCTGAAAACACTGCTCTGGAGTGGCTTCCCAGGCTGTGTTAGCCTGAGCAGGCAGGACTCAGAAACTGGCTCGCCTAAGGCAGAGGTTGTGTCCATTTATTTCATTTTTATTGTCTTCTCTGGGTGGAGGGTGAGGGGTTACAAGAAAAGGGATCCTTGTGAACAGAAGCAGCTTCAGCAGCTTTGGGAAGATGAGGGCCTGGTCCTCCAGCTGGGTAATGCCCCCTGGTTAGAGACACTCAGTTTAGTCTCGGCTGGAGCCTTCGGGGGAGGGAAGCTCCACCAGCTAGCTGCCCAGAAGCTGCAGGAAGGTGTCCTTCCACCAGGAGCGCCTCACTGGCGAGGCAAAGGCATGCACTCACCTTCAGAGGGCCCATGCGCCTGCTTCCCCTGCTCTGTCACCTGAAGGCTCACGGGAATGTCCAAAAACTTTTCATAGCAGTCTCCATACCACACCAGGAGCTCTTGGTTCTGGGAGATCTCCTTGCAGCTCTCATAAAATATCTGCCCTTGACATTGCACTGCAATCAGGTTCTGCTCCTTGGGGAACCGGGCACAGTTGACGTAGGACATCCAGTTCCCAGCACCTCCTTTTCCATCTATAAAGTGGCTCAAACGACCATCTTCAAAGATCTAAAAGATATCAGGCATGAAATTTGAAATCTACTTGTCAAAAACTTATTATCCAAATCTCACAGTGGAATAGTCTACTGGATATATTTATATTAAGCCTAATTAACTTTATTAGCTTAAGGACTTCTCTGTAGATGATGGGACATTTTTAAAGATTCTTACTTTATCTTTCTGATTTCCAAATTTCTATAGTGAGCATATGTTAATTTCATATGCAGAGATAAGGGAAACAAGAGGGGTTCTGCTTAATTCTACTGCTTCAAAACAACCAATTAGTTTTGTATTTTATCCCAACCAAGTTTTTCTGCATATTAATGAAGCCATGCTTTCTTCCTCTGATTTTGGCAATTCCACTGGCTCACCCTGTGATTAACATGTTCCACATCCATACACAGTCAAGAGTCTCAGTTTTTAGCTAACTTCATAAACAAGTGACAAAAGATTTTAAATTTGGGTTTATTTCCCCTGGCATCTTCTCAGCATCACTAGATCCTATTAAAGCAATTGTTTTTGTCTATAATCAAGCACACTGTATGAATTCTTTAAATGTGTATGCCCTGGCTCAGGTTCACAGACTAAAATGACTTAGGGCACCATAGGGTGCCTGGGATTTCTGCAGATTTTATTGGTCAAGGTCATTATGAATCAGCCCCCCCACCCCACCCTCTTATATTGCAAAGCAGGTAGCACACCTAGCAGATTACTGCCTTGTCCCCTCTCCCAGGGGAACTCAGGCCAAGAAGTTCCTCCGGTAGCCATCTCCCCACAAAAAAAAAAAAAACATTTACCTCCCACATCAGAGAATTGTCTCCGTAGGTCTTGATTTCACTGGCGTTGACCACTTTACCTCGAAAGGGTCCAAACCTGACTCCTTTGGCAATGAGGCTACAGCAGAACACGCCAAAGTGTGGGACTCCACCAAACAGCATCTGCCTGAGGCACAGACCTAGGGGAACCCCAGATAAGTGGATAAGCAAACTCACTGCATCAGGCTGAGGAAAGAAATCCAAGCAAGGAGACCTGCCTACCTTCTGGCAGTTGAAGTGCGTCTGGATCCAGAGCTTGAGGAAGACTCTCAGACCCTAGAAAAAGGCAGGGGTAACATTTTCTTTCCATTGCAAAGTTATTATGAAACCCTTTCATGAGGCTGTTTCCCTCCATGCTCCCTAGAGGTAACCATTTTCCTGAGTTTGATGTTTATGTTTTTCCTGCTCCTTTTACATATATAATTTCTCCTTTGAGACACAAAACAACCCTTGTAAGGTTGTGAAACGAACCCCATTTGCAAATTTAAAGAACCTGAGAATCAGATATAATGCTGACTTTTACGAAGGTCAAGGTCGATGGATGCCAAGCTGGGGCTCCATGACCTGCATGAGGCACTCATGAAACTACCCGGCACATCCTGGTGGAATCCCAGTCCAGTGGACAAGCCCAGGGCAGGAGCCATTCTCTCCTCACTCACCCTTAGGCTCTCACTACAACAAACTGCAGGGAAGCAAGTAGAGTTCAGACATGAGCCTTCCCAGGCTCTGTCCTTTGATAGAAATCCTCACATGCAGCTCCCCACCTATTTCAGACTCGTATTCACCCTGAAGTGCCCCTTCCCCACTCTATTCATCCATCCATCCACCCACCCACCCACCCTAACCCCGGGAAGCAGTGACTGTCTTTACCAGCGCCGTCTGGGGGGACCAGGAGGCCGGAGGCGGCATGGTGCAGGCGCTCTGGCGAGGGCTCCGGGCCGGGAAGGAACCCGTACAGGACTAAGTGCAGGTCCTCCTGGGTGAAGTGGTAGCGAGGAGCCGACCTGCTCTCCTGGTGCATGAGTTTGGGGTCCTCCTCAGCCCTCTTGCTGGGGAAGTGAGGCAGTAACTGGGAGGTCTTCAGCCCCTCGGGGAGCAGGGCTGCACCCACAGGGGGCGGCGGCGGCAGGAAGACCTCGGGTCCGTAACACTGGCCACTGTCGCCTCGACCCCCAAAGTGGGCCAGGTCTTCCCCGGTGGCCGCCGCGTAGTCGCGGCCGCTGCTGACGAAGTGCTGCAGTTCCTTGGGGAAGGCGGGGAACGGGCACCACGGGGCCAGCTTGCCGGGCCAGGGCAGGTCGTAGAACGGCTCCCGCGGGAGAGCCAGGCCGGGGCTCAGCAAGGGAGGGGCGGTCCGCAGGGCGAAGGGGGCCGTGGCCGGGGCCGCGGACACTGCGGACACCGGGAAAGGCTGGTAGTCATCCCCCGCGACGGGCAGGCTGCCCCCGGGGGCTCCATAGGGGGCGAAGGGCGCGTAGTAGGGGGCCAGGTGCTGGGGGCTGCTGTGAAGCCTCTCGGGCGGGTAGCCCACCTTGTCCGGAGGCCCAGCCTCGACCGGCGATCGCAGAGCCATCCCGGGCCACAGCGCGGCGAGTCTGCGGAGAAGGAAGCGCGGTGAGGAGGGCGCGGGGGCTGCGGCCCGGCTCCTGCCCGCCGGCCTGGTCCGCCGCCACGGCTTCCACCGCAGAGCCAGCCCGGGGTCCGAGGGAATCGGATAAACTCCTAATTCGACCCCGCAAGCCCCACCGCACAAACAAAACAGAAGAACGGCCCGGCCGGCCGGCGTGGCTCAGAGGTTGAGAGTCGACCTAGGAACCAGGAGGTCGGGGCGGGCTCCCGCTCAGGGCGCACGCCGGGCTTGCGGGCTCCGTGCCCGGTGGGAGGCGGCAGCCATGGGTGATTCTCTCTCATCACCGAGGCTTCAGTTTCTCTGTCTCCCCCTTCCTCTCTGAAGCCAATAAAAAGTTTATTTACACGTCGGTTACATATATTAAAAAGCAAACGAAAACCTGGGGTCCGGCCAGCCCCGACTACACGCTCCGGGTGAGTGTGGCCGGTGCCTTCCCTCCAGCCTCCTCACTTCCTCTCTCTCCAGGGCCCCCAACCGGCTCGGGCAGAACCAGTTTTAGGTGCCGCCCCCCACCCCCTTCTCGGTCCAACAGGACTTCACAGGGTCGGGGAGCTTCGGGCCGTCAACGCGGGGCCGTCGGCAGTGCCGGCCGCTCCTGCGCCCCCGAGGGAGGCAGAGCCACGGGCCGCTGGCACCGCGCAGGATGCGCTCTCGGAGCCCGGGTTCGACCCCGCGGACCCAGGGGTCTGGCTGCCCGAAGAAGACGCCACCTTCGCCTCCCCCTGATCTCCGCAACCTGCGCCGCGTTTCCGCGCGGACCGAGTCCCGCCACTCGTCCCAAGTCCCAGCTGGGGCGGCCCCTCGGGAGCGGATGAACCCCGCGCCCGACCGGGTGGGAGGGCGCAGCGTGGCGGGCCGCCGCTCTCTAGTCCCAGCGCCTCCGCCGCCGCCCCCCTACCCCCCCCCCCCCGCCCCGTACCCCGGAGCCGCAGGATGGCGTTTTAATGGACACGAGTTCACCGGGGCCGCAGCACGGAGGCCCTCGGGCCGGGGGTCCCGGGGGAGGGGATCAGTGAGCCCAAAGAGGAAACCACGCAGGTCGTGACTCAGAAATTAGAGACACGGGGTCAGGAGGGAGGTCGGAGGGCGAGAGCGTCCGCCCGGCTCCTGCGCCCCCGGCTCCGCTCCCGGCCGCCCCGCGCCCCGAGGACCTGGAACGGGGGGCTGAGAGCCGCTCGGGGGAAAAGCCCGGGTGTAAACCACCCCCAGCAGGAGCAGCGACTGCTGCCTGCGCTCCCCACCCGCGGGGGCACCGACCCGCACCCCACCTGCGAGTGCGCCGCTCCCGGGTGCGCCTCCAGGATCGGGGAGGCGGCGCGGGGTCGGGACCCGTAGGCTGCGGGCGGGTCGGGAGGCCGGCCGGAGGCTTAAGAGGGAGGCGAGCCGAGGGGCAGAGGGCTTTGCGGAGGGGAGGATAGGGAGGGGAGGGGAGGGGAGGGGAGGGAGGGAAGGGTGGGGAGGGGATGCGGCCCACGCAGGTCCCAGGCCAGCCTCCTCCCCGCCCACCGCAGCCATTGGCCAGCGCGAGACTCGCCCTCAGCCCCGGGATGCGCTTCGCACTCCCCGGCTCTCCACTCCCGGGCCGGGACCCGGCCGGGAGCCCTCGCCGGCCGCTGTGTGCCATGCGTGCGGGCCCGGGGCTCAGGGCCCCCGGATAAACCCGTCGGCGGCACCCAGACCGAGTCGGAGCCCGAACTGCCCCGGAGTGGCGCCCCCGCCCTCGGCTTCAAGTTCCCGGACGCCGCGCTGGGCCGAAGGCGATGCACTCGCAAGGGCCAGGCGGACGTGCGCCCGGGCACCCGGTGGGGAGCCTGTCGGTGCTCGCCCGCCCCGAGGCTCCGGGTGGTGGTGCACCAGCCCCGGGTTCCCTGTTTTCACTGCTTTCAGGGGAAGGGGAGAGAGGGCGGGAGACACCGCGGTGGGAGAATCACGGCCTGCCTGCCTCCCGCGCCCACACCGGGGTTGAGCCCGACCTCCTGGCTCATGGGTCGCGCTCAGGCCCGAGCCGCGCCAGCCGGTCGGGCTTTCCCTTCTTAAATGCGATCGTCAGCGTCGAGGAGCGGCCGCCCGCCGCCACACCGGTCCGTTCCCGGGGAAAAGCGAGGACCAGGCCCTTACGGGCGCCCCGAGGCGGCATTCGCGTTCTCCCGCCGGCCACTGAGGGAGGGGAGGCGCGCCGAGGCCCGTGCCAGTCGCTTGGGAACAAATGGGGGGAAGCGAGAGGGAGGCCAGGTGACGCCTGGAGACCTCGGCCAGGTTCCTCGCCTCGCGGACCTGTTTTCTCCGCAAAATGGGGCGGCGGCTGCCTGCCTCCGGCCGGGCTGGAGGGTCGAAGGCAGAGGCGCAGAGCCCCCCCCCCACCTGTCGGCCCGGGCTGGGCCACTGAAGTCGGGGAACCCTCTCAGCTACGGGCGCCTCCAAAGGCCCCAACGCTGGGAGCAGGGGCGCCCGTGCGGCTCCGACTGGGAGAGCAGCCACTGCGGGGCGGGCGCCGCCTCCGGGGCCACCGTCCGGGACCTGGTAGCCTTCGCCTCGGACGGCGTAGCGGGAGGAGGGAGGCGGCGGGATCCCTGCTGCCGCTGCCCGGGCCGGGCCGCCTCCCCAGGCGCCATCCGGGGGGCCCGCGCTGCCCGCGTTCAGATCGTGTCCCGCGTGCAAAGCGCCTCTCAGAGGAGAAGCGGCGCGTTCTTTTCTCAGCAGGGAGGGCTGACGGGCCCCCGGCTTTCCTTCGCCCCTGTTCTGTGCCTCCTGCCCGGCTCCTGGCTCCGGGGCTGAGCGCAGAGGACCCTATCCCGAGGGCGAGGCCTCCGGAGGGTCGTGCCCCGGGAAAGCAGGGAGCGCCGCTGCCGCCGTCCTCCTCCCGGGGACGCGCCGCCGGCACCAGCTCCGGGCACCGACCTCAGCGCAGGCCTCACCCGCAGGCCGGACACTCGGGAGGACCTTCGGGTTTTGTTCTGTAAGTAATTCCGAGTTCAAAACATTTAAAACGTTTTAACTTCAAAGTTGCTTGTTTAGTTTGGAGAAATCGATAAAATAAAAATGGAAGTCCCTACCCGTGGCTCATTCCTATTCTCGGGAGGTAATACCCAGGGACAGTTTGGTTTATTCCCTACCCTCACCTTTTTCTTTTGCAGGTTCTTGTTTGTTTGTTTGTTCTTAAAAGTATGTCTTTATTGATTTTGGAGAAGGAGGAAGGGAAGAGAGTGTCAGAAACATCCATCCTGTACCCCCACCAGGGATTGAATCCCCAACTTGAGTGCCCTGACCAGGAATTGAAGCAGCACCTTTTGGTGCCCGGGACAATGCCCAACCTACTGAGCCGCACAGGCCAGGGCGTTAGCAGTATGTAATACGTTTACATTGTTTTTTTAAAACATATTTGTTATTGATTTCAGAGGGGAAGGGAGGATAACGAGATAGAAGCATCAATGATGAGAGAAAAATCATTGATTGGCTGCCTCCTGAACGCCCCCTACTGGGGACGGAGCCCACAACCCAGGTATAGAACCTGGAACCTTTCAGTCTGCAGGCTGATGCTCTGTCCACTGTGTCAAAAGATAATGGGACTATACTTTATACTCTCATACTATTATTTCACTGTTAGTCATTATTCCTGCCAGTACATTAAAAGTAACTTTATTCCTTCTTATGGCTGAGTGGTACAGAAATTCATCTTATGAGTGTTCCCTAAGTTGTACAGCCTCTTCTTGAAAGGAATTTCAGTTGTTGCCAGTTTTTAAAAATTTCAAGCAAATTCTGGGAACATTGTTACATATAGGGTAGTCCTCCAAAAATGTATACACATTTTGAATGATTATAAAGTCCGAGTTTATTGATACACAGTTTGTTTTCAAAATGTTAAAAATCTACAGAAAAGAATAATTTTTGTGTGTGTGACAATGCATGTTTTCAAACCGATGACTGTTCTGGTCCAGGCACTGCTCATACATAAGTCGAAGCAACAGAATCGCAAACATCAAGAATCATTTCGTCTATTATTTCTGTGCCCTCAATTCATCAACTGTTTCTGGTTTGTATGGTAAACTTTATCTTTTATGCATCCCCTAAATAAAGTCTAGTGGATACATTTTCTTTGTTCAAAGCTTAGTGTGGCTTCACCCATTATTTCAAACTAGTGGCCCCGTGCACGAAATTCGTGCACGGGGGAGGGGGGGTGGGGGGATTCCCTCAGCCCAGCCTGCACCCTCTCCAATCTGGGACCCCTCAGACCTCTGGCTCCTAACCACTCACCAGCCTGCCAGCCTGATCCCCCTGACTTCTCTCTCCTGACAGCCTGTTTGCCCTAACTGCTCTCCTCTGCTGGCCTGGTCCCCCTAACTGCTCTCCCCTGCTTACCTGATTGCCTCTAACCTCCTCTGCCTTGGCCTCACCAACATGGCTTTGTCGGGAAGGATGTCTAGAAGGACATCTGGAAGGTCGCCAGGAAGATGTTCAGTCTACTTAGCATATTACCCTTTTATTAGCATAGATGCTACCTTGTCCTAAAAATGCAGGTTGTTCCCAGGTTTTCCTATCATGGAAGGGGAGCCCGCAGTAGCATCCTGGGTTCTGACCAGGGCTTAAGTGCTTGTGCTTTATCCCAGCAGATGTGATTCCTAGAAGAGGACTCTTGGATATACCTTGAACATTTCTATCAAATTTGCCAAGTCATCCTCCAAAAAGGTCAAACCACTTTAAACTCCCACCAGGAACCATGCGTGTGCCCTCCATCCCACTTTGATGCCAATATCATTGATTTCTCCCTAGAAGCTTCCCTCCCGTCAGCTGGGGACTTGATTTCCCGAGATAGAATTATGGAGGAAGAAAAATAGTTTTCCTCAACCTTTCTGAGTTCTTAGTGGAGGCCCTTATAATGAAAGACAGATCACCAAGAGAAAAACAAAAGTTCATTAATACCTTGTGTATATGTGGGAGATCTCAGGGAAAAATGAATAACTCCCCAAACTGGCTTAGAATGCAGATTTAAATACCTTCTTCCTAGGGAAAGGGAACGGGAGATGTAGGCCTCCTAGAGGAGAGTAAATGATTTTTAGGAAAGATGAATGGGGAGAGAAATAGTTTGTAACAAAGTTTGGGTGTTATATCTTGTGACAGGATTCAGTCTTCTCTGCCTGATGACACTTCTCCCATCAAGGGGACCTATGACATTTAAGCTCCTTTAGGGGGGTCCAATTTTAGACAGATCAGGAGACTTCAGTGAAATCCTCTGCATGCACTTGCAGTTTTTCAAGAATCTGCAGCTCAAGATCATCAATATAACAATAAAGCATATGTTGGGAGGTGGCATGTTCTCTGACCTTCAGAATAAACCCAACAAAAGCTTGTTTCCTCGCTCAGATGATTTGCCACAGTAGGTTATTCCTTGGAGATGGCATTCTGGGAGTGGTCATAACATACCCTGTGTATGTAGAAAGGTGTGGGCCACATCACTAAATAATCCAGGGACAGTTTTCTCATCTTGAGGAAAGGGAGATAAAGTTATAATAGCTTATCTCCCTTTCCACAGGTTTCTTGTGGGTTTGTGTCTCAGCTGCTCCTGCCCGCTGCGCTCCCCCCCTCTCCCCCCCAGCAGCCCCAGCGCCTACACATCAGGCCTTGGGGCTGCTGGCTGCCAGGCCTGGGGGTTTATCTCCAGTCCACCCCACTCCCACCCCACAGCCCCAGGTCTCCGGTGGCAGGGCTTGGGGCTGCTGAGGGCTGGCCTCCCTGCTGGTTTGTCTCAGATACAGCCCCAGCGCCCCCATGGAGGGACTTGCAGCTGCTGGGTGCCAGCCTCCCTGCTGGTTTGTATCTCCAATCTGGGGGCCGCTGGGTGCTAGCCTCCATGCAGGTTTGTGTCTCTGATTCGGCCTTTGCAGCTCCAACACCTGGGTGGCAGAGCTTGTGGGTGCCGGTCCCCTGTGGGTTTGTGTCTCTGATCCAGGGGCTATTGGGTGCCAGCCTCCCAGCAGGTTTGCACGCTGCAAGCGCCCCGCCCGCAGAGCCTCCCCTCCCCCCCAGCCCAAGGCCTAAAGCCTCCGGCCTGGCCCCTGGCCCAGCCCACCCTGCCGATTCCACGTCCCCCGACCCACCCACCTCAGTACTTCAAACTCACTCTTACAGTGGGTCTATCCAGAGAACTACATTTCCCAGAATTCCTGGCACCCACGCTACCCTGCACGAACCAAGAGCACCGTGAATTTTCTCCACCCCATGGTGGCCACCAGGGTCTCCGCACACCCCAGAGACTGGCAGCAGCCCCCCACTCCCATCCTGGGTGCTAGGCTGGGGGGCATGCAGGGACTCCGGGCGCTCATTTGCATGTGATTCAGGCACCATAAGCTTAAGGAGGACCAGCCCTTAAGTACCTTGTGGGCCACCCTTATAGGGTGGTGATTGCTTTCACTGCACTGTGGCCACACCCCTGCCAGCCTCTCCCCCTGTGTGCTGGCCATGCCCCTGCCCTGCCCTCTGCTCCGCCCCACCCTCTGGTCTGCCCAGCCCCCTGTTCCACTCTCTGTTCCAATTGGCTGGTAGCATAGCCAATTAGGAGCCAAGGTATGGTCACATTTGCATGTTACTCTTTTATTAGGATCAGTTAAACCTGAAAAAGAGTGAAAATTAAGTGAGTTTTCAACTGTTAAAAGTGTGTACACATTTTAGGGGTATACCAAAATCATTGTAAAGGCAGTGTTTGTATTTCAACTGTGTTTTCAAACTTCCAGTGGCATTTCAGGATGAATTTCCTTTTTTCAAAGCTTAGTCTGGCAGAAAAGAAAGAAACATCAATTGAGCTATGATTGGTTAAAGTGTCTATAATACATGCTTTTGGGACAGCCTGTAGATGCCCATTTGTGTCGCTGTGCCTATAGAATGAAGACCTAGATGTGAAATTGCTGGCTCAACAGGTATCAACGTTGAACATTTATTTTTAAAATATTTGTATTGATTTCAGAGAGGAAGGGAGATAGAAACATCATTGGCTGCCTCCTGCATTGAGGATCAAGCCCAGAACCTGGGCATGTGCCCTTGATCAGAATCGAACCCAGGACCTTTCCGTCTGTAGTCTGACACTATCCACTGAGCCAAACCAGCTAGGGTCACATTGAACATTTAGATAATTAGTCCAAACCATACCTCTACTACCCAGGAGTGCAAATGCCCTGTTTCTTCATATCTTCATCTAATACTAAATATTGCCAACCCTTTAAAGCTGCCCATCTTTCACACGAGAAGTGAGATCTTATTCTAATACTAGTCGTCCAGTGCATGAAATTCAGGCACATTAAAAGGGTATTAATTAGAGAAAATAATTTAATATTGCTATTTGCTCTTTCTCTATAATAGAAGTATCAGAGACCAAAGAAAATTAGTAAAATATATATGAAAACCTTCTTCCTGTCAAAGTCTGGGGCACACCACAGGGCCCAGAGTTAAGTCCCCACTCACTCACTTGTGCCTCAAACTCACGTGAGACCCAGCCCCAGCCCCCCTGCCCACATTGGGGTAGATCCAGACCCTGCCAGTCCAACCCTTGTCAAGCCCCGCAGGGCAGGGGGCATCCCAGGGCCCCTGGCCCAGCACCAGGATGGGGGGCATGGCCTGAGGTCCCCCATCAAGTCCCACCAGGTGGGAGACACGACCTGAGATACCCTATCAAGCCCCACTGGGTAGGGGGCATGGCCTGAGGACCCCCGTCAAGCCCCACCAGGCAGAAGAGCACAGCCTCAGGTCCCCCGGCCCAGCACCGGGAGGGAGGCGCAGCCTCAGGTCCCCGGTCAATCCCCACTGGCATGGGGGCGCAAGCTCAGGTCCCTTTTGAAGTCCCATTGGGTGGGGGGCACAACCTGAGGTCCCCTGTCAAGCCCAGCCAGGCAGGAGGGGCACAGCCTCAGGTCCCCTGGCCTGGTTCTGGGGCGGAGGGTATGGTTTGAGGTCCCCTAGCCTGGTGCCAAGGTGTGGGTACAGCTTGAGGTCTCCTGTCAAGACCTGCCAGGCGGGGGCACAGCCTGAGGTCCCCTGTCAAGCCCTGCCATGTGGAGAGAACAGTCTGAGGTCTCCTAGCCCAGCACCAGGATGGGAAGTGAACCTTGAGGTCCCCTGTCAAGCCCTGCCAGTTGGGAGTGTGGCCTGCAGTCCCCTGCCAAGCCGCACCAGGTGGGAGGCACTATCTGAGGTCCCCCAGCCTGGAGCTGGGGTGGGGGGAGCAGCCTGAGGTGCCCTAGCCCAGCACCGGGGCGGGAAGCACACCTTGAGTTTCCCTGTCTAGCCCTGCCGGGTCGGGGGCATGACCTGTGGTCCCCTGTCAAGCTCTGCCTGGCAGGGGGAGCAGCCGGAGGTCCCCTAGCCCAGCACCAGGACGGGAAGTACACTTTGAGGTCCCCTGTCAAGCCCTACTGGGTGGAGGACATGGCCTCAGGTCCTCTGGCCTGGTTCTGGGGCGGGGGTCCAGGCCTGAGGTCCCCTGTCAAGCCCCTCTGGATTGGGGGAGGGTATAGGCCTCCCATCCCGCTGCCAGGATCACCTCACGCTCTCTGTGAGCAGGTATGCATAGGGAAGGCTGGGCCAGGATAATTGGGAGGGGGTGATGGGGGGGCCAGCATCCTGGGTGAGCTGGGCCTCACAGCCTTTCTGCTTCAGCTCCCAGCACCCCGGACCTAAGGAGTAGTGCTTTCACAGGGGCCTGGCAGGCACTGGATATGGCGATGCCTTAAAAACAGAAGAAGCCCCCTTTAACTCTGGTTGGAAGTGCGTTGGGAACTTATGGTCGGGGGAAGCAGCCCAACATCAGGACTGAAATAAGACCTTGGGCAGCCTCCGGAGGGGGCAAACCAACAGTAAAAGGAATCTTTGAAACAAAGACATTTGAACGTACAGTGGATATTAGGTGATATTAAGGAATTACCTTAACTTTTCAAGGTGTGACAATGGCTGAATATTTACTTCATTTTTAAAGATACTCATCAGAGGATATTTAAGTGGGAAACAACTTTCTTTGAAAGTATGGTGTTGTCCTGGCCCAGCCCTCCCCGCACAACGGACGCCTCAAGGACCGAGCCTCTCCCGCTCGCTAGACCCTCAAAAGCAGAGGCGTGGTCCCTGCTTCCTTCCTCACCCCCGCCAGCGTGAAGTGAAGCGTTCCCAGCTGGCGCCGGTGTGAAGCAGTGCTTCATTTTCTACCCCCCTTGGCATAAAGTGTTTCATTCCCTGCAGGCACCAGCATGAAGGGAAGCGGCCAGGCACCATGGCCATGTCCCCAGCCACACCCTCCGCTCCTGAATGGCTGGTAGCATAGCCAATCAGGAGCCAAAGTACGGTCACATTTGCATGTTACTCTTTTATTAGATAGGATGCCTTTCAGTCATTTGCCCAACAAACTTCCTGAGCACCTAAGCTATGGATGTGCTGGGCACCAAGCCAGACACAAAGGATACAATTGTGAGCAAAGCAGCCCTGTCCAGCCCTCATCCCCATAACAGTGTTATGAGGAAGATAAATATTTGTGGGACTACTTGATGAATGTGTGACTAGAACTGTGGTAGGGGCAATGAAAGGGAAGAGGAGCAAGCATGTCCTGATCTGGGATGAGAGGACGGGGACGTCCCCCTGTCCTAGAGGATTTGAAAGGTCTGTATAAAATCAACGAGGTGAACCTGGCCATGTGGCACAGTGGTTGAGCATCAACCCACGAACCAGCAGGTCATGGTTTGATTCCTGATCAGGGCACATGCCTGGGTTGCAGACTCGATCTCCTGGGGGAGTCGATCAGTGTTTCTCATCATTGATGTTTCTATCCCTCTCTCCCTCTCCTCTCTCCAAAAATAATGATAATAATAATAATAATAATAACAACGAGGTGATGAGAGCAAGTGGTATTCCAGAACATTTGGTGCCAAGACCCTGCAGTTTGGACAGAACCCGGCTGAGTCACGACGCTGAAGGATGCCTCGAGTGGAGGGGACAGCCGGAAAGGTTGGAGAATCAGCAGTGCCCAGGTCTTGCAAAGGACAGTTGTGAAGATGTAAGTATCCTTATATTCTTACTTGCAAATCTTTACTGAAGGAGAAATAGAAAGTCTTTGAAGGGAAAAGGAAGCTACTATAGCCATTAGTATACTTCCTTAAATAATTCCAGCATTCACTTCAGTAACTCAGGTTCAATGTTTGTTTACGGTTCTTTTAAACACATTTATTTTTATTGATTTTTAGAGAGAGAGGAAAGGAGCAGAGAGAGAGAAACATTGATGGGAGAGAGAAATATGGATCAGCTACCTCCTGCATACCCCCCACTGGGGATGGAGCCGGAAACCTGGGCCTGTGCCCTGACCAGGAATCGAACCGTGACCTCCTGGTTCATAGGTCGACACTCAACCACTGAGCCACTCTGGCTGGGCAAAATGCACGTATCTTAATTGTTCAGTGAGTTTTGACAGTTGCATAAATCAATGTATCCTCATTTTCACCCAAAATAGAGAACATATTACCCCAGAAATCCTTCAAGTCCCTCCCAGGTAATCCTTGTATCGAACAACTCCGTTCTTTGTTTTCCTTCTCCACAGGTGAGTAGCCTGTTCTATAATGGAACCACACAGAAGGTATTGCTTAGTGTATTGTTGGAGTCTTTGCTTTTGGATCATGAAAAGTTCTTTTTTTTTTTTTTTTTTTTTTAAGGAAAGCAGCATATTGGAAGGAATGACTTTATTTATTTATTATTATTGATGAGAGAATAAGAAAGGGGGAGGAAAGAGAAACATTGATTTATTGTTCTACTTATTGATGCATTCATTGGATGCTTTTAAAAAAATCCTCACCCAAGTATATGTTTATTAATTTTAGAGAGCCAAAGGGGTAGGAGAAAGAAATATTGATTGGTTGCCTCCTATATATGCCTTGACCCAAGACCTAGGTATATTACCTGACCAGGAATTTAACCCTTAACCTTTGGGTGTATGGGACAATGATCCAACCCACTGAGCCACCCAACCTAGGCTCATTGGTTGTTTCTTGTATGGCTCCTGCCCATGGATTGAACCCAAAATCTTGGCATTGATTAACATTTGACAAAGGAGGCAAGAGCATACACTGGAGTAAAGACAGTCTCTTCAATAAATGGTTTTGGGAAAATTGGACAAATACATGCAAAAAAATAAAACTGGATCACCAACTTATACCATATACAAGAATAAACTCAAAATAGAGAAAGACTTAAATATAAGTTGTGGAACCATAAAAATCCTAGAAGCCATAGGCAGCATAATCTCAGACATCTCTCGTAGCGATATGTTTGCTGATACATCTAGAACAAGAGACACAAAGGAGAAAATAAATAAATAAAACTACATCAAAATAAAAAGCTTCTGCCCAGCAAAAGAAAAAAAATCCCATCAACAAAATGAAAAGGGAGCTCACTGTATGGGAGAACGTATTTGCCAATTTTATATCTGATAAGGGGTTAATATAAAAAATATATTAGGAACTCATACAACTTAACAAAAGGAAGATAAACCAATTAAAAAACAGGCAAAGGAGCTAAAAAGATACTTCTCCAAAGGGGACATACAAATGGCCCAGGACACATGAAAACATGTTCAAAGTCACTAATCATCTGAGAGATGCAAATTAAAACCACAGTGTGGTATCACCTCATACCTGTCAGAATGGCTACCATCAACAAATCAAATACCAAGTGCTGGTGAGGATGTGGGGAAAAGGGAACCCTAGTACACTGCTGGTGGGAATGCAGACTGGTGCAGTCATTATAGAAATCAGTATGGAGTTTCCTCCAAAATTTAAACATGGAACTCCCATTTGACCCATTGATCCCACTTCTAGGGATAGATCCTAAGAAACCCAGAACCCAATCAAAAAGAGTATATGGACCCTTATATTCATAGCAGCACAATTTACAATAGCTAAGATCTGGAAACAGCCCAAGTGCCCATCATTAGATGAGTGGATAAAAAAGCTGTGGTACATCCACACCATGGAATGCTATGCAGCTATATGAAAGAAGGATCTCTTACCCTTTGATACAGCTTGGAGGGACCTGGAGAGTACTGTGCTAAGTGAAATAAGCCAGTCAGAGAAAGATAAATATTACATGATCTACTCATATGTGAAATCTAAAGAACAAAATAAACTGATGAACAAAACAGATCTGGAGACATGAAAGCATGGAACAGACTGTGTCAAATCTCAGAGGGAAGGCGGGGGTAGCGGGAGTGGAGGAGCTGTGCCCAGGCTGCCACCACTAGGCCCCAGCAGGTCTGCCTCTGTGGGTGAACTGCAGAGGAAACACCTTTTCTGACCGCTCATTGGCTAAGCTCCCGGTATGCCACTAGCAGCAATCTTGGTAACTTGGGTAATAAGAATCCAAGAAGGTAATCTAGGGTTTTCCCACCTCACTCCTGGAGGAAAAAACAAAGGACACTGCTAGAGGGGCTAATAAATGTCAGGCTCAGTGGATAGAGCCTCAGCCTGCAGACCACAGGGTCCAGGTTTCATTCTGATCAGGGGCATGTACCTAGTTTGCAGGCTCCTCCTGGCCGGGGCCCAGGTCAGGGCTCATATAGGAGACAACCAATCGAAGTGTCCCTCTCACATTGATGTTTCTCTCTGTCTTCCCCTCTCTCTTCCTCACTCTCTAAAAATCAATGGAAAAATATCCTCAAGTGAGGATAAAAAGAGAGAAATGTCATATCCTATAAAAAAGACATCTTGAAAATGCCTAAAGAAGGTTATCCTTTTTTAATGGTGAAGGGATTGGAATCTGTGTGGATGAAAACACCTTGGTGACCAGCAGTGGCAGCAGCAGTGGGGTGATGGGGGTGATGCCTTCCCCTGATCAGCCTGCAGAGGGAGGCGGTTTAAGCCCTCTGCCTCCCCCAGCCCCCAGGGCCTAAGCTGTCAGTAGGACATCCCCTGAGGGCTCCCAGACTGTGAGAGGGGACAGGCTGGGCTGAGGGACCCCCTACCCTCAGTGCACGAATTTTGTGCACCTGGCCTCTAGTATTTTATAAAAGGTGGGACATCAGTAATACTTTTAACAATAAAGATACATTTTAAAACAATGTCGTTAAAAATTTTGCAACCTTTTCTATAAGGTAGGCAAGGAAAAGGAAATATGTTTTCACAATTTCTGAACCATTGATTTTCTTGTCTTATTTCCTATTACTTACCAGTTCTTTCCCCACAGTGCTTGCACTTTTTCTCTTCTTCTAAAAAATATCCATTTTCTAGCCTGGCCGCGTGGCTCAGTGATTGAGCATCAACCTACGAACCAGGACTTCTCGGTTCAGTTCCCAGTCTGGGCACGTTTCCAGTTTGTAGGCTTGCTCTCCAATGTGGGATATGCAAAAGGCAGCCAGTTGATCAATGATTCTCACCATTGATGTTTCTATGTTTCTATCTCTCCCTCTCCCTTCCTCTCTGAAATCAACTTAAAAAAATTTTAAACAATAAATTTTAATTAGAAAATATGTACACAATGCCTGCAATTCTGAATATGGTTAGTTCTCGTCTCCCTTCTAGTTTACCTCTAATATTGTTTCTAGATCTTCTTACTCTTCAACACATTCTCTTAATTTGGCCCTAATTTCTGCTTCGGGAGAATTCAAGATGTTTTGATTTTTTTTTTAGGGAAAGTACATAAGAAAACTAGAAATTGTAAACTATGTCTCTGGTTTTCACTAGTGTTGGATTTTCAATAATTTGTAACTTGAACAATAGATTACTCCCAGGTACAAGATTTTTACTTTCAAAGAGCAGGATTTCCCCTCTTCCAGTACAGCAGCCACAATAGGGAGCCAGCTTTGTTTAAAATTCTCTCAGTCTGGGCCGGACCAGGAAAGAGAAACCATAGTCATTTGAGCAGGGAAAACTTAATATAAAGAATTATTACCTATAGCAGGGGATTGGAGTGGCTAGGGATTGGGTAGTAAGAAGTAAAGAGAACTCTAAAGAACACAGGAAAGTTTACATAAAAATGTATCTGTTAGCCACCCCACACTCCACGGGCTTAGGTGCAGACCTTGTTAAGGCTCAGCTGTGACTACTGAATGGCAGGCAGGTTGCTGGGTGCCACACTGCTGGGACTTGCCAGAAGGCAGCAGACCCGTGCTGCTCCCAGGGATGTGCCTCTGGAGGCACTTGGCCACCGGCTCTTGGCAGAGCTGCTGAGGGTTGCTGGCTGCTGTGCAGGGCAGCGGCAGGGCCCTGGCTCAGCCTCGCCCCCTGCAGGACCCAGCTGAAATGACTCCTGGACTAGAAAGCAAAATTCCTGCCTCCTGTAACGGCTCTCCAGCGCCCTCTACTGACATAGCTTCAACGCCAACTGACAACTTCCTTAAAGGATTTGGGCTCCTTTTCATAAAGCGCTCAAAGGGAGTGAATTCGGGGCTGAGAGGAATTAAAGTCAATTACCAACATAAAACCCATCCGGTAAATAAGTCCAGGACTTTCACTCTTGCCAATGTAGACTTGGTTTTCTTGTTTCTAAAATGGTGGTAGTGGTGTGATATAAACTTGAAGTTCCTTTTTATTATAATACTAGTGACCTAGTGCACGAAATTTGTGCACATTAAAAGGGGATTAATTAGAGGAAATAACTTAATATTGCTGTTTACTCTTTTTCTATAATAGAAATGTCAGCGGTGAAAGAAAATTAATAAAATGTATATGAAAACCTTTCTCCTGTCAGAGTCCCCTGGCCCAGTGCCAGGATGGGGGGCATGGGCTGAGGCCCCCTATCCCAGACCAGAGTGGGAGGAGTGCCTTGAGATCCTCCATCAAGCCCCAGTGGCTGGGGGGCATGGCCTGAGGTCTCCCGTCAAGTCCTGCCAGGCAGGGGGGCACAGCCTCAGGTCTCCTGGCCCAGTACTGCGGGGGGGGGGGGGCGGGGCGGGTACAGCCTCAGGTTTCCTGTCAAGCCCCGCTGGGAGGGGGCACAGTCTGAGTTCCCCCATCCCAGCACTGAGGATGCACCTTGAGGTCCCACATCAAGCCCCGCTGGGTGGGGGGCATGGCCTGAGGTCCTCTGTCAAGCCCAACCAGGCAGGGGTGTGTGGTCTGAGGTCCCCAGCCTGGTGCTGGGGCGGGGCGAGCAGCCTTAGGTCCTTTTCCCAGCACCAGGACAGAAGCACAGCTTGAGGTCCCCTGACAAGCTCTGTCAGGTGGGGTGTGTGGCTTCTAGGTCCCCTGGCCTGGCACTGGGGTTGGGGGTGCAGCCTGAGGTCCCCCAGCCTGATGCCAGGGCGGGGTGTGCAGCCTGAGGTCCCCTGTCAGACCCTACTGGGTGGGGGGCACAGCCTGAAGTCCCCTGTCAAGCCCCACCTGGTGGGGGGTGCAGCCTGAGGTCCTCTGGCCTGGTGCTGGTGGGTGGGGGGAGCAGCCTGAGGTCCCCTAGCCCAGCACCAGGATGGGAAGTGCACCTTGAGGTCCCCTGTCAAGCCCTGCTGGGTGGGGGGTGCGGCCAGAGGTCTTCTGTCAAGCCCCAAAGGATGGGGGAGGGTGTAGCCTCAGGTTCCTGCTGATAGCTTGTTAAGGCTCCTTATGGAAACTTGGCCTCAGCTGTGGGTGCAGTCATCTTTGTGATGGAGTAATGGTCAATTAGCATATCCCCTCTTTATTAGATAGGACTAGAGGCCCGATGCACAAAGTTCATGCAAGAGTAGGCCTTTCTTCCCCCTGCTGCCAGTACCAGCTTCCCTCCAGCACCTGGGACCCGAACTTCCCTGGCAGCCATGGCTTCATCTATCCAGAAGGTTGTCTGGAAGGATGTCTGGTCTAATTAGCATATTATGCTTTTATTATTATAGACTAGAGGCCTGCCTGGTGCATGAAATTCATGCATGGGGGGTGGAGGTTGTCCCTCAGCCGAGCCTGTACCCTCTCCAATCTGGGACCCTTTGAGGGATGGCTGACTGCCCATTTAGTCCCGATCCCAGTAGGATCGAGACTAAATGGGCAGTCGGACATCCTTCTCACAATCCAGGACTGCTGGCTTCAAACGGCTCACCTGCCTGCCTCCCTTATTGCCCCTAACTGCTTCTGCCTGCCAGCCTGATCACCCTCTACCACTACCCAGCCAGCCTAATTGATGTCTAACTGCTCCCCTGCCTACCTGTTGGCCCCCAACTTTCCTCCTCTGCAGGCCTGGTCACCCCTAACTGCCCTCCCCTGCAGGCTTGATCGCCCCCAACTGCCCTCTCTTGCAGGCCTGGTCCCTCCCAACTGCCCTCTCCTGCTGGCCTGATTGCCCACTGCCCTCCTTTGCAGGCCAGGAACCTCCCAACGGCCCTCCCCTGCTGGCTATCTGTGGTGGCCATCTTGTGTCCACATGGGGGCAGGATCTTTGACCACATAGGGGCAGCCCTCTTGTGTGTTGGAGTGATGGTCAATCTGCAAATTACTTTTATTAGGTAGGATAGAGGCCTGGTGCTTGGGTGGGGGCCAGAGGCAGCCTGGCCGAGGGGCCTATGGTGGTTTCCAGGCTGGCCACGCCCCCCCAGTGACCCAAGCAAAGGCCCTGGGATCTGGGATTAATTTATGGTCTACAATCAAAACTTTGTAGCCTGGTCGAACCAGTTTGGCTCAGTGGATAGAGCGTTGGCCTGTGGACTGAAGGGTCCTGGGTTCGATTCCGGCAAGGGCATGTACCTTGGCTGGGGGCACATCCCCGGTAGGGGGCGTGCAAGAGGCAGCTGATCGATGTCTCTCTCTCATCGATGTTTCTGACTTTCTATCCCTCTCTCTTCTGCTTTGTAAAAAAATCAATAAAATATTTTTTAAAAAATCAATAAAATATATTAAAAAAACAAAAAAACAACAACAACAAAAAAACTTTGTAGCCTGGAGCAGAGCCAAGCCTTCCGCTTGCTCTGTGGGAACAGCCATTTCTGTTTGGGTTTATTTAAATTTTATAATTGAAACTTTGTAGCCTTGAGTGGAGGCCTAGGCACTAGGGCTGCAGAAGCTTGGCAACCCTAGCCTCTGCTCTCTCCAGCTCTGTGGCTGCCGCCATTTCTGTTGAGATTATGTATCTTCTGTAATTGAAACTTTGTAGCATTAAGTGGAGACCTGGGTTGGCAAGGGCAGGAGGAAAGCTTGGCTTCCTCCATTGCCAAGGAAACCCAAGCCTCCCTCCTCCTCTCAGTGGCTATAGCTATCTTGGTTGGGGTTCATTTGCCCCTGATTGGCTGGTGGGCACGGCTTGTGGGTATATCAGAGGTATGGTCAATTTGCATACCACTTTTATTAGATAGGATTCCACTATTATGTTTAAACCAAGTGAGTGCTGAACTCCTCTCATCCATTCTTTCCTCTTATTACTTTAGTGGTGTTTTTGCATGAGTGTTTGTCAGTCTTTGGAAAGAAATTGTGGATAAAAGTTTGTTCAGTTATTTGTTCAAGCCTGTTAGAAATTGTTCCAGGGGTTTTTTGCTGTTGTTTTTGGTGTGTGTGTGTGTGTGTGTGTGTGTGTGTGTGTGTGTGTTAAACATGGTCAGCCTATTGCCATTTGTGACTCACCTTATGGTTCCCTAATGAAGTGTCCTAGTCTGTTCCGGCTGCTATAACCGAATACCATAGACTGGGTGTCTAAAAACAATATTTATTTCTCTGGAGGCTGGGCAGTCCAAGGTCAAGTGCACTTGGTAAGAATGCACTTCCTAGTTCACAGCTGGCCGTCTTCTGCATCCTCACGTGGTGGGAGGAGCAAAGGAGGTCTCTGGGTCTCTGTCACAAGGGCATCAACCCTCTCATGAGGGCTCTGTTCACGAACTAATCACCCCCAAATGCTCATCTCCAAGTAGCATCACGTTTAGAGAGGAGGGGAGAGAGAGAAACATCAATGATGAGAGAGAATCATTGATTGCCTCCTGCATGCCCCCTACTGGGGTCAAGCACACAACCTGGGCATTTGCTGACCAGGAATCGAACCCAGGACCCTTCAGTTGACAGGGTGACTCTATACCCACTGAGCAAAACCATCAAGGGCCAGATAAGGTTTTAACATAAACATTTTAGGGTGACACAAACCTTGTTTATAATCCCAAGTAAAAGCAGTAAATCTTCCCAGATGTTTCCATTCTGTTCCCTTCAAGAACCTACTTTTGTTTGTCTCCAAATCCCTTGCCTTGGCCTGCAAGATCTCACGTGTTCTGGCCCCTGCCTTCTTCTCAGTCCTACACTTGCCCGTCAGTCATCTCTAGCCACACTGTCCTTCAGGCATCAAAGCTGGTGTGCCTCACAACCTTTGCATTTGCTATTCCTTCTACTGAAGCATTCTTCCCTCCAGATTATAATTTTTTAAAAATAGAACTTTTAATTGACTTTTAGAGAGGAAAGTGAGAGGGAGAGAGAAACATTGATGTGAGAGTGAAACATTGATCAGCTGCCTCCCACATGCTCCCTACCAGGGATGGCATGTGTCCTGACTGGAAATCGAACTAGCACCATTCCATGTATGGGAAGACACCCAACCAACTGAAGTACATTAGTCAGGGCTCTTCCCCCAAGGTTTACACTTCATGCTATCTGTTTCTGATCCCTGATCAATATAGATCAACTCATCAAAAGGACTTATAGCCGAGACCGGTTTGGCTCAGTGGATAGAGCGTCGGCCTACGGACTGAAGGGTCCCAGGTTCGATTCTGGCAAGGGCATGTACCTTGGCTGCGGGCACATCCCCGGTAGGGGGCATGCAAGAGGCAGCTGATCGATGTCTCTCTCTCATCAATGTTTCTGACTTTCTATCCCTCTCCCTTCTGATCTGTAAAAAAATCAATAAAAAATATTTTTTAAAAAAAGGACTTATAACTGCTATGTATATATCTATGTCCCTAATAATAATGTTATAGAATGCAAAAGGAGTGATATAAAGATGAGACAAATATACAACCATCGTTGGAGACCTTAACACTTTTCTCTTACTGGATACAAAATTTGTAAGGAACTATTACATGCTGCTTCTAAGGTTGAAAAGTAAAAGAATGAATGAAGATATGAAAAAGGGATTACCAGAGGTAGAATGGGGCAGTATATAATAGAAGGTCCAGTTCATTTGGATAAATGTACATGTTCCTAGTAACAGCACTTGTGAATTCCATAAGCAAGAGTAGATAGAACTGCCCTGGCTGGTTTGGCTCAGTGGATAGCACATCGGCCTGCGGACTCAAGGGTCTCCAGGTTCGATTCCGGTCAAGGGCATGTACCTTGGTTTCGGGCACATACCCAGTGGGGAGTGTGCAGGAGGCAGCTGATCGATATTTTTCTCTCATCAATGTTTCTAACTCTCTACCCCTCTCCCTTCCTCTCTGTAAAAAATTAAAAAAAAAAAAAGAATGGATGGAACTAAGGGAAGAAAACCCAAAGCCATCACTGGAGATTTTACTTCATTGGGATGCTGCAAAAGGCAGTAAACGGAAAAATTTATAACCTTGAAAATGTATTAGAAAATAAAGCTAGAAAATTGATGAACTATTCATATAATTGTCAAGAAGTTAGAAAAGAAAAAAAAGCCACCAAAATAAAAGCATAAGCTAGGAAAGAAAAAGTTTAAATATGCAATAGGTGGAATAATACAGGGACATTTCAAAGGATGCTCAAAACATTGTTTGCTGTTTTTTTTTTTTAATTTCACTTTGTTGGTAGAATATTAAATTTTTATAAATTTATCATTTTCTTAATAACTTGTCTTTTAAAGAAATGTTCAATTTTCCAATGATGTAAGCATATTCTATTTTTAGTTGTTGTTGTTTATAACCTGATGCATTTGTAATTTCTTAGTCTTGATAGGTAGTTAAAATTAACCACTGAGCCATTCTGGCCAGACCACAATTTCTATTACTGTACATCATATCTTCAAAATCCATTTCACTTTTTGGATTGCTTTGGGAGAAGTTGATGGTTTTATAATGTTAGGTTTTTCTTTTCTAGGTTCCTGGCCTGTCTCCATTTTTTTTCCAGGTTTTCTGTGTTTTTTGGTAAAATTTTCTAGTTTTCTATACAAAGGTCTTTCAAACTTTGTGTCAGGTACAATCCTATTTTATAAGCATTGTATTAGGTTGTTATTGTAAATGGGGATTAAAAAATTGTTTTTTAGTGTGGATAGATGTATTGGTTTCTTGAATGTTCTATCCATCTCACTGAGCTTTGTTTCATTCCAGGAGCCAGTCAACTGATTCATGTGGATTTTCCTCAAAGATGGTCAAACTGGCTGAATGTCTTCTCTTCAGGTGGTAACACCCCATTTCCCAGCATTGATAATGGGCTTCCTTGTTTTAGTTAATACGTTTAGTATTTCACTGTTAAGTAAAATGTATCACCGTGGGACTGCATCTTATCTGAAAACTCAAGTAACTTTAGAACATTTACTTTTCCTAGAGATTTCATTTTTCCTTGAGATTTCCTCATAAATGGGTGCTGAAATTTATTCTATGCAAAGTTATCAAATGGCATCTTTTTCCTTCAACTTGTTAATGTAGCCAACAGTATTGACAGTTTTCTAATCACTCATTTTGTTTTTGGTGTACCTGGGTTTAGGCATTGTACTCACATTGCTTATCAATGACCAAACAAACCAATCCATTAAAACCGCCATTACCCGGCCAGTGCGGCTCAGTGGTGGGGTGTGGGCCCGTGAACCAGAAGGTCCTGGGTTTGATTCCTGGTCAGGGCACAGGCCCAGGTTGTGGGCTCAGCCCTCAGTGGGGGGCGTGCAGGAGGCAGCTGTCCAATGACTCTCTTTCCTCACTGATGTTTCTCTCTCTCTCTCTCTCCCTCTCTGAAATTAATAAAAACATATTTTAAAAAAATCACCCTTCTTGGCTTCAAATGAAAAATCTATAAAATGGGTCATTGAGAGAATCAAATGTTAATGTGCTGAACACAGTATCCACTCCTGCATAAATGTAAGACATTATTAAATTGCAAGTCGGGTATTTTAAATTTAAATGCATTTATGAATGAAGGTACAATATAAACACATTACACTCTCCAAAGCCATGTAAAACCCGAAGGCATTAAAATTTATTAAATGATGCAATAACAACAGAATTCTTTATTTACAATAGCATTATTTAACATCAAATAAGCAAAGAGCATCAGCAAAGCAATATTAACTTGCATAAATGTATTTAAAATTTCTCTGAATATATCTACCTTTGCATAAACTGCTCACACGAGAAATACAAACATCGATGCAGGTGAACAAGGTGATGTTCAGAGTCAACTCCATTTGGAAAATAAACCACAACCTGAAACACGGTAAGCTTTCTCCTGAAGAACCATAGTTAATATATTGCTTAATTTTACCCTTGTATAATCTTTTCATATACACACATCTCAGATGCAACTTCATGAGGAACTGTACAAATAAAACCCACATGACAAAGGAAAAGAGACAGTTAAATGTTTGAAGAAATGTATCATCATCACCATCCAACACCGTAAAGGTTGAGTGACGATGTACTTTTTCAAAAAATTGTACACAATTCACTATACAAATATAATACATCGGACAGCTATGTAGGAATATACAAGACTTAAAAACAGATCTAAGGCATTATGCTAGATTTTAGCATTTTGAGGTTCTTGCACATAGCTTTTACCTGTAGTAAGAAACTTAAAAGATTTTGTTTTAGTCTATAAAGAAACACCAGGGAAAAAATTCTAATTAAAATCGAAGCCACTACAGTAATTTTCCTTTGTGCAGAGAATGCTTTGCTCTTAGGCAGCACACTACCATACAAATACTAGAAAATTTTAAATTCACACCAACAATTAATGGCTTAAGTTGCATTTCAAAATTGATTGTGTATCTTTGGGTTCTACAGTGGATTGGGCCACCCATTTCATGTGGTCAGCCCATATGAACTCCATTTTTAAACACAGATTAAAAATTGCATTATATAAACTGCAAAAACATTGCTTTCAATTATTACAGGCCATAGGATATACACGTGGGAAGGGACATTTTAATCTTTGAGTCAAACGAATTCATTGTAGTCAAAGAGCTCACTTCACTTTCCAACTCACCACATTACATGAACACTTAAATGAGTCTTACAACCAAGTGAATGTATGTATACTTTTCACATTATTTGTTTTTCACATTTAGTAATAAAAGTAAAACACTGATTCTTTGTCCTATTAAACAAAAAACAAGGACTCAGTCTAACAAATTTACTGTGTACAGCATGAGAAATACTGATAACGAAGGGGATCGATTTGGCTTTTGCTTCCACAGTGATCAATATGATCAGAGGATTCCTTCACTTACTTTTCTTCTCTTAATTAGATGTAGAGCAAAACCCATTCATTCCCTGATCTGAGCCATAAGAGAGTTGATAATCTCTTTTCCTTCAAAACGGCTGTGATCATGAATTTTTCGAAATGACCAGCATCATTGGTTTACAGATTTATCTGACTTGGGGTTGACATTAAAACACAGTGGGCAGATGGGTAAACAGTAAAAGATACACAGATTTTTTATTTTTTTGGACAGTGTTACAGTGAAAGGGGACTTAAAACTCAAAACAAAACAAATCTAGCTTATTAAACTCCATTTCTCCTTTGTGCTGTGTGAAGTTAAAGTCATTCTAAGTCACATGTTTCTAAAAAGCAACTTAAAACTGGTCACATGACATCGTGTAGGACATAAGCCTTGGCACACGGATTCAGTCATGGAGTTCTAGGCCAACATCTGCTCGCTTTATCCATCGCAGTTGGGCAACCCAGGGTTTGGTTGAGAAGAGTAGAGCCTGGTACAATCCTATTGAGGGGGCAGGTGGACTGATGGCCCCGAGAAGTGCTGTTCTGGGCCACCTCCCTGTAGTGAGACCCCTCTCAAGTGGAAAAAGGATCGAAATGCAAATTTCCAGAAAACTTCTTTAGTATGGAGCAACACCTTCAGACTGTCTACTTACCATTTATCTTTGGGCTACCGGTATATCTCTCTCTATAATCCATCACTTGTACATATAGGGAGAGATATACATATAAATAGGGGTAGTTTGTCCATTTTCCACCTGGCCACAAATAAACAATCAACCAAATTTCAAGGAAAAACCTCTCCATTCCTAAAAAGCCTGGCTTAGTGAGATATAAAATGCTTTGCTTTTTAGACATCAAAAAGACACCATTCTGAAATTTAGGTAAGAAAGTCTTAGGAGTTGGGGAGAAATAGCTCAAAAAAGGTAATCAGTTTCTTGGTATTGCATTTGTCTGAAACTGACACCAGTTGATAAAAGATTATTCCCCTCCCTGTGCGGGTGAGAGAAACGACCCTGAAAGTGGCCTGCTCACCACCGGTGGTCTTCCCGAGGTTCATTAAGAAAGAACATAAACATATAAAAACCAAGAACTGGGTCCTACAGAGGCTGCATATCATATAGATTGGATAAATTATTTATGAGCAGAATCACAAGGTTTAGAAAATAAAAAGTCTCAAGTCTACAAATTAGGTCTAATCAAGGCATTGATATCCTTTACAAAACACCTTTAGGAGACATTGCTATGAAGATATCTAATTTAATACTGAAGTACCTCATTTTTTAATTAATTCCACAATATGTATACCTCACAAAAATTATACAATTAAAATACGTTCTCAACTTAAATTATTGCTTGTTTACATATAAATTGGATTTTATGTACCTTACAAAACTTCGGCTTAGCACTGCTAAAAAAACAAAATAAAAAACACATGGCGGAGGTGACCCCTGTCGTGTCTCTGCTGCTGTCAGCGTGAAACATGCCAGATTTCCTGTGCTGTGGTCTGTCGCTGGGCACCAGGACAGACACGCTTTGGGAGCAGGTGTCATAAGTGGGATGGGGTCGTGCTGACTCTGCTCCTCTCCTTGCCAGTAAATGCATTTTTCTGGAATTTAAGTTAGCCATTGCTAAGTGGCTGGCAACACATTTAAGGAAATAAGGGGCTTACCTGGTTTCTGTTGCTTTTATTGTTTTGTTAAATGAATGAAAGGAAGTGGGGGGGTTGGGAAAGCAAGAGTCAGGATCAGCGAGGAAGAGGAGATGCTAATCCAAGCTATCTGATCAATTGAAAGGGACCTTAATTTGAAAATGAATATTTCTTCTTGATTAATGATTTAGATGAACTTGTTTGGTTTTAACAAACAACAAACAAAAAACGAAAACAAACAAAAAGAAAAAGTCCTTGTTACGTGAACAGCCCTCTCACGTGCTCCTCTTCATCTGTTCATTAGCTGGAAACTCTTCCCAACTTGGTCTCGAGAGCTTCCTGCAGGTATCAGTCTTCACTTTGTGGGCGTCTCTGTCCATATAGTGCTGTCCATGGTGTCTGCCCTGCTTTTATCCCAAACGCAGTTTGATTTTTAAAAAAAACCCTTTTCTTTCCCCCAGATGAAATCGTCATCTTTTGTACAAGACTGATTAGCCAGGGAAAACAAAGCAGGAAACCAGTGTCTGGAACCAAACAGGAACAGAACAAGAGCACGGTTGTTTTCCTTAAATACGTACATTTAAATACATTCAATCTGACACGGGGATGAACTTTGCCTGTCAACATTTACTTCGCAGGAGAGATCTAAGTTGCACTAAGGTGAATGCAGTGAACAGACTGAGCAACTGTCTGGACACAAGCTTCAGGCTGGAGAAAGGAGAGAGAGAGGGAGAGAGAGAGAGAGAGAGAGAGAGAGAGAGAGAGAGAGAGAGAGAGAGAGAGAGAGAGAGAGAGAGAGGCAGCCCCTCTTGCAGCTGCCAGTCCCCGGGCCAGGCCCGCATCTGCTGAGCTCGTTGGGCAGACCTGGCTGGCAGGCCGGTGGGGTCAAAACAAATAGACGCAGCTCTCCATCCCAGACCAGGAAGTGTTGTGAGCAAGTGAGCCCAGTCAGCTGAAGAAAGAAGCAACCAGCTACCTTCAGTGTCAGCAATATTTCTGCAGAAAAACAGAAAGATCTCTGAATATGTGGTAAAACCATCATAGAGCCTATCACAAAACATCAAATTATTCGGCCATTAAAACAAGGCCAGTCCCAAAGGCTGCCTCTGGATGAGTTGCACCTGATTTAGAAGCAGACAGATGGCACTGTCCCTCAGTGAACACACGATGTTGGCAAAGGCCAGCAGAGCCCATGCTAGTGAAGGATGCGACAATGGGTTTCCGACTGCTCCTTCGAATGACTGCTGCCCCTCAGCAATGACGTCCTTGCCTGCCCCCATCTCTCCCGCCTGCTCAGAAAGCATGAGACTCCCAGTGGCTGAACTGCCCCTGCCTTTTGACAGCATCTGACCCAGAAGCGACACCACTTTCTTAATACTTCCTCAGCATCACCCAGTACAAACCCAATTCCTATAAAATAAAAGGTCTCTCTTTTAAAAAAATTTACTTTTAAAAATGTATTTTTATTGATTTCAGAGAAGGGGAGAGAAACATCAACAATGAGAATCACTGATCAGCTACCTCCTGCACAACCCCTACTGGGGATCAAGCCTGCAATCTGGGCATGTGTCCTGACCAGGAATCAAACAGTGACCAGCTGGTTTACAGGTCAAGGCTCAATCACTGAGCCACAATGGTCAGGCTCAAAGGACCCTCCTGAGTCTCCTAGGTTCCATGGGTGTGTGCTCTCTGGCAAGCTAAATCACCCAGGGTGTTTGCTCAACAGGTATTCTTGCTGGTTCCTGGTTGGTTATGCACTGACAATCGATTTGAATGACCGGACACCCAGGGCTATATACTTGTTACTGTAGTGAGCAAGAACCACGTGCTGGTGAAAGTGTATCTGTCAATGCTTTTTCTTTGGCTATTGACCATATACATACTCCCCCAAGTTTTCACTATTTGCTAATATTTCATTAGTAAATATTAATTGAGTACCTACTCTGTGCCAGGTTCTGGGGATATAATCATCACAAGCCATTTCTGGTCACTGCTATCAAAACACTGCTGAATGGGCCAGGAAGACAATTAAAGAAGATTGCCATCTGAGTGATGTGAGGGGAACATTAGTTGCCGTGGGAACATGTAACAACTGCTTGCTCCTGGGATTTAGATACTGAGACAGAGAATTTTAGCACATCAGGGTCATTAACGATGATCTAGTTTAAGTAAGATCAGGGAGAAAGTCAACCCAGAACAACGGATTTCACCGGAGCACTTTGGAAAGCGATCTGGGGAAACTGGCCGGCACATGGGTTCTAGGAGCTAGAGGTGGAGTTACTTGCCCGGGCACTTACACAATTCCCACCCCGTGACCCCCAATCTGAAAAGTGAGCCTAGGACACCTTCTATTATATTTTCTCTTATAGAAGAACACCCAGTGTACTTTTCTTTATAATGTTTATCCCTAATTTGTGTCACTACATGATTTTGCATATCTTTAAGAATACTTGAAGGTTCTGACTAAAATTTGGAGAAAAAAAAATCCTTCAAATTCCAGTTAATCCAGAAAAAAAAATGCAAATGGAGAAGATTTATATCCTTCAGAACTTTAAGGCAGGGTTCTTTAACATGGACCAACATCAGCAAGCGGCTCTGAGCCAGACTCGGGTTGGTGGTGACAGATGCTGAGCATGGATGGCACGTGTCGCTGGAATGGTGGGCGGGGCATGCCATCCCAGCTGTGCCACGGAGTGGGGAGTCACTGAACCCTTTTGCACTTTAGTATACCTTGGAGCTGTGTGAGGATTAAACAAAAGGATGTACAGAGCGTTTAAACAGTTCCTGGGACATATAAATGCTCAGTAAATGTCATCATCAGCATCATCACCAACTCAAAGCGAATCCTAGTTTCCCTAACACGAGTAAATACAAGTAATTATAACTATGCTTTACCCAAGAGCTATGAGACTGCGCAGTGAACTCAATTTTAATATGTACAAATATGAAAATATAAAGGAAAGCTATAATAAGTCCTATAAATTTTGGTTAAAATATCCCCGTCCTTCTCTACATAAGTTTTTGGGTACGTGCACAATTGTATATACCAGCTCTGCTTAAATCAAGCTATAATTTTAATCTCCATTTATAGACGAATGGAACACAAATTCAATTAATAATGAATCACAGTTTCTAGCTCAGCAAATAGAACCCGATTACCAATAAAAATTCTGAGAAAAGTTCTGTGATTTGCCACAGCACAGAGCACATCACAGCACACGGGTGAAGTGACTGAGCGCTGTGCGCCCACGTCAGCGGCCGGTGACACAGGAGTGGTGTCGCCATTACTCGTGGATTAGAAGGGATATACTGTACACAGCCTTCTCTGAAGGAAACAGGGGTGTCCGTGACAGACTGTTCTCTGGCCTTAACACTCGGCACAAACAGGACAGATGGGTACGCCAGACTCCAGAGGGGCCTGGGAGAAACAGAACGTGAGAGGGTGCAAATTGCCCACTTGGTTCCGAAGGCACCTCTGATGGAGAATGCCTCCTGTACTACTGAGGTCGCCGTTTGTGATCCTAACGGTAATTCTTCCACTCCAGGTTTAGCGGGCACCCATCCGGCGCCCGGGCTCCCGGGGCCCGCCTGCCCAGTGCTCGCCTCTCCACCGCGCCCAGCGCCAGCTCTGCAATTAGTCGAGCTTAGGCGTCCCTGCCTCTCCCTCTTCTCTCCGGTGCTGCTCAGGGTGGCCCTCCGCTCCTACGATCTGACCCACCACTGCAGAGCTGTGTGACCTTGGATAGATGACCTAATCCTGAGCTTCACTCTTCACATCTGAAAATGTTGGGAGGCCTGGGTCAGAGACCACAGGCCATTGCCTCTCTTAGAGGTTTCTCCCCCCCCCCCCCCCCCCGAGATTAAGAACCAGTGCTTGAGGCCGATGGCGTGGCTAAGGGTCTTTCTCTTCCTTGCAGGGTGGCAGCCGGAAGGAGATAACCTGCTCCTTTCTGGCCTTCTCCTGTTAGCTGTCTAAAACCCACAGGAAAGCCCTTGGGAGGCGGGCATGGAGTACAGGGCGAAGGACACACAAGGAGCTCAGAGGAGGGGTTCACGCCCTGCTAGTGCGGGACCTCAGGCAAAGCTGTACTTGTGCCAACACTTGGGTGGTTCGAAGGAGGTCACTTAAACAAAGCTCAGCGAGCATGGGCAAGCAGTAAGTGCTCAACACACGCTGGTGCGCCTGTGATTTTAAAAAAGAGCGAGCACTCTGCTTCACCCAGGCCAGTCTTTTCTGCTTGGGCGATGCAGCGGCAGAGGGAGACAAGGCAAGTGAATCCCCGGGTTGTGGCAGACAGGAGGGGGACTGGCTGCTGGCCTGCCCAAGAAGTGCTGGCAAGTGGTGGGCCAGCACTCAGCCACACTGAAAGGTGAGGGAGGGAGGCCTGATGGACTCGGTCCCCCGACAGAGACACAGTGTGCTGGGAGGTTCAGCCCCTGGCACCTCTGGGCTCAGCTGGCTGTCCTCTGTGGGAGCCTCAACATGAATAATCTTGCCATTCCTGGGAGGTGCAGCCCAGTCCCCAAGCCTCCACACTGCACATAATCACCCCTGAGCTCCGGGCCCCCACCTGGGGAGGCGCAGTGCACAGGAGGCAGGATTGGCATCTGGGAGGCACCAGCCAACTCCAAACCTCATGTGACGGCTCATTTATTATAAACACATGGTCCACACGAACAGGCTCCATTTTCCTGAGTTTCTATACCGATCCACCATTTAGATGAGCTGCGCATCTGGGTACATAGAAGTCCATCCCCTGGACTCCCATCCACAGGCCTCTGTGCCAGGTGACTGTTCGCTCAATGAGAGATGCCACACAGGCAAGTGCACACACTCTGCCATTAAAATCCACCTACTGCTTTTTAAGCTTGAATGGTAATCTCAACAAAACCACCAGAGAACCATTTATTTTTGTAGGAAATTCAACATCAATTCTACATATTCTCCATTGAGAGGGAATGTTTAACATAAAGAGATTACCTAGTGCTCACATATCCCTTGTCCCTTCCTGTAACCGAGGCCCTGCTAGGCTCCCAAGGCACTGAGCTCTAAGCACTAGTCTATTGTTTCAAGACTGTATGTTGGACATGGTAACATTACTCTCCTTAGCGCAGCGGTGCTCAGCCTTCCTAATGCCACGGCCCTTTAGTTCAGCTCCTCATGTGGTGGTGACCCCCAACCACAAAAGTATTTTCGTTGCTACTTCATAACTGTAATTTTGCTACTGTTATGAATCTGATTGTAAGTCAGATAAAGTTAGGAGATATTAAAAAAAAAATCACAAGCATTCTAACTATCTTCAATTACTGCCAATTTTGGTCCATAAAACATTCATGCTCACTTTTCCCAATTTCAACATTTCTTCACTATTTCTTACCCGTGATGCGTCGCCCTCCTGCTTAATCATATCCATTCCAGGCAGCTGGTTTGAGAAAAGGCTGCCTCCCCTCAGAGCAGGATCATTAACCTGAGGGCAACAAGACAAGACAACAGGTATTTTTAGTGGGATGTCCAGAAGTGTGGTGGGGAACAACCAACCACCAATCTTCCTCTTGCTGGAACTTAGGAGTAAATGGTGGGGAAAGATGATTATGTAAAAATGGTGGTCCTCTAGCGTATGGAGAAACACGAAAATAAAGACGTTAATATTCTAGCTGCCTTCAAATTAAATTTTATTTGTATTCTGTATAGAATTCAATAGAGATGGTCATATTAAGAACATTTTCATATCATATCATGTTCATTTTGGGGGCTGAATTAGACTAATGACTCATATTTGGGACTTTGAAGACATTGAGAGGCTCCTCATATCCTTGGTTACTCAGGCAAATTATAGATTAGTCAAAGCCAGTGTGAATCTGAATTTGGGGACTCTTCCAAGACTAAGTGAGCTGTTCATTAGCATTTGTACATGTCTTTTTTTTAAAAAAAATATTTTATTGATTTTTTTACAGAGCAGAAGGGCGAGGGATAGAAAGTCAGAAACATCGATGAGAGACATCGATCAGCTGCCTCTTGTACGCCCCCTACTGGGGATGTGCCCGCAGCCAAGGTAAATGCCCTTGACTGAAATCAAACCCGGGACCCTTCAGTCCGCAGTCCTACGCTCTATCCACTGAGCCAAACCGGTCTCGGCTGTACATGTCTTTTACGAATGACAAAGTGCACGTACAATTGCTGATAGAGGATTTTGTCATGAGACACACACTGCAGTTGTATTTTGGGGGCTTCCAAAATAACTGCGATACTCGAAAAGTTGAAATCCATGCAGAAGTTTCAGAGCAATCTGGACTATGACAAATGCATCAATTTCACTTGGGCAGGCTGACCAGGACCCACACTAGATTGGTCCGTCCCAGCAGCCATCGCTTCTAGAAAGCAAATCAGGAACCACTAACGGTCCATTTTTATAGAAAACTCAACATCAACACTACATTCCCTAAGATGTAGAAATTTTTACTAGTGTCTTCTTATAGAATACAAACAGAGGCACTGCAAATTTCTGTAAATTTTTAGTAAACTGTGGTTTATCAACCTCAGAATGAAACAGACCTAATCCAACTTAATCTTCACCTTTCTCACAACTGTCATGTAACGGAAAGTTGTGGTGCTGTCAGTGGCTTATTGGGTAAGTCACTTAAACTTTCCTTGCCTCGATTTCTCCAGATATGAAATCCGATTCAGAGTCCTTGCCACATCTACACTTTGAATGAATTACTCAGGTAGTAGAATGCCAAGCATTTTGTGCCCTTTAAAAGTAAGATTTTCTATAAACACCATTTTAAAATTATTAACCCATACCTTTACCTCTGGCTCAGCCCTCCCCAGTTTTCTGAGTCCCAGCCTGGCTCCTGAGACACCAGGTGTTTTGAGTGTCTTCCCCACAAGCGGAGCTGGTGTATGCTTAGGAGCGGGAGAACTGCTTCAATGTCATTCAACACGAAAGAGGACCATTTAAAAGATACAAGAAACCCATGGCACCCACAGCCAAAGATGACAGAACTAGTTTTGGGTCACCCCTGTCAGCCTCCTTGCAGGAGTGAAGTATCATTTAAAGCTAATTGGATGGCAGGTAGCTTGGCCTGTGATTCATCTGGTTTTATATTTAGAAAAAACACACAAAACATCAGTTCTTAAACTAGAAATCCAAATAAAGTGATTTAGAAAGCACACCCACTTTCCATGTTCAAAGATTCATTCTAACTGTTGCTAAATTCATCAAATAAGAGAAAAATTTAAATGACAAGAAAGTTAAGAAATGTTTTCAAAGTTGCTTGAGCAGTCAGAAATTCTTTGATGTGTATTTTGTCATTTAACAAGTATTCCTGATAATCGCACTAACAGGTGAAAAAACACTCCTCAAAATAAACGTGGGAGTTGACAGCAGATGCTGAGTGCAAGGGAAGATCCACTGAAATGAAGAAACAGACAAAACGTGATGATGGGCAGACACGGGCTCCTTAGGGGGCTCACCTGCTCGGGACCCATGGAGGACAGCCCTGACGTAGGCACGGAGGTCACTGAGGTCATGCTGATCTGTCCTGTCATCTGGTTCATGTTGCTTATCCCACCTGTGTTGGTTGCCATGGATACATTGATGTTCATATTGTTATTGTACATGCTGGTGTTTGCTTGCTGCCCAAAGTGCGGTGGGGACTGCTGTGAAAACATGCTAGAATGCAATGAAAAGAGGACAATGTCAGCGCCCAGTGCAAACAGGCAGGCAGCTTGGAGCACTTAGTCCTCCGGCATTTACTTCAGAGTGAAGGAACCAAGGCAGAGAGAACCTCGGGGGTGGGGTGGGGGCGACAGCCAGCAGGTGCCGAGGCCAGAAACAGCAGGGCTGAAGTGCTTAACAAGGCTGCAGGAGCAGCCACAGCACTGTGAAGGTCTGGAAGGCTGTTGTCCACTTTTGTGCCTGTACTGGACAAGCTTTGTGGTTGTTCCCTTTTCTTACACACACTGATGAGGATGGCTTCCAGGGCACTGCCTTCTTCAGCAGTTCATAAACTGCTGGGGTGCTACCTTCTGAGGGGGTTCCTTTTACTTCCAAGGAAAAGACTAAGCTTTTTCAAATTCTGGTGACTTCTGCCCTGGAAAAAGCAAGCTGGCTTACTTAGCAGCTTATTTGGTATTGCTTGCTTGTGTAAAGGAGGTAAGAAAACCACAGAAAAGAGACTGTGGTCTAAAGGAAGATTCCCTGGTGATCATTTACATAAAAAAGACACAGAAACACAGCATACCTGTTTCCACCCATAGACCCCTGTGCCCATCCATTCATGTCCGAGGAGGCCTGATAGGCGGGGCTGGCCTGGGTCTGCTGCAGCATGGGGCTCTGCGTGTGCGCCATTCGGGGCGACATCAGAGGGCTCTGGGGTGTGGTAGCCCCAGTAAAACCAGGATCAGGTTGCTGACTTATTCCTTAAAAACCAAAATAGAAATCCAAAGGAGACTGTTAGTTTGATTGTAGTGACTAGGGGAAAAGAAAGAGAGCATTCAAGTTACATACACACAGAAAATTACTTCCAAATATCTACGCATGTACTGGTTAATTACAAGTTTTAAGAAGGTTCCAAGGTGGGATAAAATGTGTGAAGAAAGATATCTCCATGTCTTAATTCTCACAGCAGTTATAGGGGTGCCAGGGAACCATATTAACCATCATGGCTAGAGGTAGAGAGATAAAATATTATTTCCCCCATAAACCTTTTCAAATCAAGAATGGTCAAACATATACTTTTCTTTAATCTGAAATAGCCTTTAAATTTTTATGTCACTATAAGGACTGTTTAAACAGAATTGAAGTTTCACTTTATATAAAATATCAACATATTTGAGTAATTTTTTTTCTGAATTAATATCATTTTCTATGAGGCAGATGCATTTCTACAAATAAGCAACTGCATTGACGGCAAGCGCATCTGCAGAAAGGGCTCGCTGGTGCGCAGTGCTCTCCAGAACAAGCAGGAAGAGGGGAACATTCAATGCAAGCTTCTTGTTCAGTTTAGAATCAAGTGGCGTTTACACTAAATTGGGGCGGGGGGGGGGGGGGGATGGAGAGAAGACTATTCTAAACCATCAAAAAGGAAACAGAGAGGAGCTTGGGAACAAAGGTGGCAACTTCTCGGGAAATTTCAGGGGTGAGGTTGAGTTAAGCAGGTTTTTGCCCAGAAGACATGTAAAACATGCATATTTAATCAATATTTAAATTAGCTATAAAGGAAAAGTTGAAGATCACACAGGAAAAAGCTGCACATTATATTTCTGTGTTTTTTAAGTTTTTTTTTTAAAGAAACACAAATATCTGATAACTACTTATAGATAAATTTGGCAAAATATAGGCAGTCATTTTGAATATTAATGTAAGCACTTACTTTTGTCAATAATTCAACTATTAATTGAACATGACATGCACATGAATATTAACATTGATGACACTATACACTTGCCTCTTAAGGCTGACACAACAAATCAATATGAAGAAAACCAAGAGGCCTTCCATTGTGGATCCTATATAGCATTTCTCAAGGATCATCTATTCATTAAAACTCTGGTATAAATTTTAAAGTCTTTATTTTTCAAAGTTGTAGAATGTCTCTAATACTTACATTTCTATATGGCTTTCAACATTTTGTGTATGTCTATGGATTTGTTTGAGTCAGACTCAGAGGTTCAAATACAAATACATATATATCCACCTGTGTTTACAGACATGGACATAAACACATAGATCCATACACGCGCACACACATACGAGTGGTGGAAGCACTGAACACTCACACTGACTTCGGTCATTCTTAAAGTAAGACCTGCACTCAGAGAAAAGGTGGTACCTGAGCTGAGAGACTGGAAGGTACTGTGCTGGACCTGGGGACTCCTGACAGGCCCCAACTGTCCTCCCAGGTTGCCTATCATTCCCTGGTTAGCCAGAGCCATCTGGGAGCCATGCAAAGAGCTGTGAGAGAGGAGCTGTGACCCAGGACTGGGGGACACTGGGGAGAAAGGACTGGAGAAAGGTGGTGGGGATGTAAGTCCAGTACCGTAGTTTGGAGGAAATGGAAACTGCTGTGCATTTGTCTGGGGGACCCGGGGGTTGCTCATAGTTGCGGGCATCCCACTAGGAGCCACCATGCTTGATGTCATATTCAACCCTTGGCCTCTCATCATCAAAGTCCTTTGCTGAACTTGCTGCTGCTGATGCATCTGTCTCTGGCGGAGATGCTGGTTCAGGATCTCCCTCTGCCTCTGGGCCAGCATCTGGGCATTAATAGGTGCCTGAAACGGGGCAGCACAGGGTGGACAATGTCGGGGGAGACACAGGTTGAAAAACAAAGTATATATTAGAAATAGGATAAAAATGGTACAGTCTGGTGCAAAATTATTTGGAAAATACATTTACATAGAAAGAACACTAGAACTGAGCGACTACCGGTGGTTGAAAACGTGAGCTTCTAAGTTCTACAGAGATGATTATTCTGAAACATGCCATGGCGTACACAGGTAAGGCCAATGGCGTACACAGGTAAGGCCAATGGCGTACACAGGTAAGGCCAATGGCGTACACAGGTAAGCCCAATGGCGTACACAGGTAAGCCCAATGGCGTACACAGGTAAGCCCAATGGTGTACAGAGGTAAGTGCAACGTAAGCACCAATGAACTTGGGGCTCGAGGTGAGAGGACCTCACAGTAAGTCCAGTCCCTCCTGTCAGAGGGCTCTGACCTCAACTTTGAGAGGCGGCAGGAACAGGCGACAGGAAGAGATGCTGGCACTTGGGGGTCCTAGTGATATACAGCCGACCCTCATTATTCGTGGATTCCTTATCTGTGCACTCCCTTCCTCACTAAAGTTGATTTGTATCCCAAATCAATATTCACAGCACTGCCGCCATGCCATTTACAGACACGTGCAAAGTGGTGTATAATTTGAGACCCCCTGTGCCTGCTCCCTCCTGACTCCGCCTTCTGGTTCCCGCCCTCGGGCTGCAGACAGTTGTTCTGTTTGAGGATGCTTGGTCCCATGGTTTCACACTGCAGCCCTTTTTGTTGCTGTGATGTTTCAGAGGGCTCCTGAGAGCAGTGCTGCAGGCCCGGGCAGTGTCCCTGAGTACGAGGCCGGATGTGCCTCACAGAGGAAATGACATTAGATGAGTTATAGGGCTACTGGCTGTGAGTTCAAAGAATGAACAATACATATTAAATGAGCTGTTTTCAAATGGAAACACAGGTCATTTATTGCTGGGCTGCTGAAAATGTGGTGATCAGAGGCTTGGAGGAACCTGACCCTCTACTTCTCCGAGGAGCAGCAGTTCTATGTCCACTAATTCTTGCTTGCAGTAACTTTATGGAACACAACATCTGAATAATGGAATTGCTTGCACCCCAATAACAATGGCAATAGTTAGGAGAACTACGAAAGACGATTGAATGATGCTACAGATCCCCTGTGTTTGTCAGATCATCTGGCATTTAAGTTACTTCACGCGGGACCTCAAGGGGGGAGAAATGGACCCAGCAAAAGCTGATGGTGGGGCTGCCCCTTACCTGTGTTGGTACTCCAGGCCTCAGAGTCAGGTTGGACACATTGGACACATTGCTCATTTGATTCATAAGGGGCTGGCGATTCTAAATGGATACACATAGGAATTAGTACACTTTAAAAACCCTACACCCTGAGTGGCTAGATTATTATGATCTCTGAATGCAAATGGGCACCAAGAGTATTCTAGACTTTTGTTGGAGATCAACCACCTATTTGCCCTGAGCTTTCTATCAGCCAGTGCAAAGGGGGAAATTGATCAGGTGCACAATTTATAGTATCTTTGATATAAAATAAATGAGGTACTCAAGAGAAGTACACTGAGTGGCCAGATTATTATATGTTCAGAGATCATAATAATCTGGCCAGTCAGGGTGTATTTTATTTCAAATCACCTTCAAAACAAAGTCACCTTCCGCCCAACATCTGCCTGCGGGGCACTGAAGCCCGGGCTGGCAGCTGGGTTCTCGCGGAAGCCATTTCTGAATGAGGTGTGACACGGCTCATAACTGGGAACTTACTTTGGACTGTTTGGAAAACATACTTTTCGAAAGGGAGGAAGGGAGGAGAATGACCAGAAAAGGAGGCCAAGAGGAAGACTCGAAAAAGGCAGGTACTCATCACTCAGAGAAATGAAAGGAGATTGGAAAGCCGCAACGTGATTACTGCTGTATTACAGAAATTTGTCTGGGCTTGTTGCTGACAGGGACCATTTCTGTCATAGACAGCACTCCCGACAGGGGCAGCTGGTGTTCCGAGTGCTCGGTTTCTCAAATATCACATACCGCCCTGACGTCTACAACAAGCCCATTTTACTGAATGAAAACTGAGGCTCAGAGAGTTCAAGATTAGACCACTGGTAAAGAATGGAGTTAGGGTATTAAAGGTTAGCTACTCTGTACCGGAGTTAGTGGAGAAAGAAAGAAAGGAGTATGGAAATTGTAGGATCATCTTGGAGAAGTTTTCACCCTCCTAGAAAGCATGGAATGAGACTGAAGACATCCAAAGGACACATGATTACTGCTCCATCTGACATCTGTCTTCCCTGTCTCCCCCCACCCCCCGCCCCCACCCCCCCGGCTTCCAGGCACCAGCAGAGCACATACCTGCTGTGCTTGGAGGCGATGCTGCAGCTGGAGCCTCAGCTGATTCGGCTGGTTCTGCACCAGGCCCGTGGGCCTGAGGCTGGGTCTGGGCTGCATGCGGAGTGTGGCGTAACTAGGCCGCTGCCCCATGCTGTGGAAGTTGGGGTCCTGCATGGGAGAATAGCTCCCCTGGGCCATCTGGGCCTGAGACGCGTACTGCTGGGGGAAGACGGGCGCCTTCTGCTCCAGCATCATGTTGGAGTCCTGGCTCGAGAACTGGTCTGGATCGACTGCCTGGCTCTGAAGAGAAAGCCCAAGAAACAAACAAAGAAATAAAGAAACTAACAGCAGCAGAGGGAATGTAAGGCTGGTTTCTCTCACTGTCAGAGATTTGAAGTCTTTTATACTATCCTCACTATACAAAGGTACTTTCAGGTTGACTTCACTTTTCTTTCCAGGAAAGCCTTTATGTGAGGCAGGAAGCTGGGGTCAGGGCTGACGTCCCTGTCACTTCTTCCCAGGGAAGGGACCCATGGGCCACGACTATGAAAGCTGCCTACTCACTCCACCAATCAGATACTGACCTGGATTTAAATGTGCCTGTTTCATGTTTTCCTGACAGATTATTCATACCTGTATAGTTCCCTTTAATGAGCAAGCACCTTGGTATCTAGCTGGGATCAGTGATGGGGTCCCCACCACTATTATTCCCATTTTGCAGATAATGAAACTGAGACTTGCAAAGGTAAAACAAATTGCAAGAAGCCAACCTGGATTCCAGTTCAATCTGTCAGTTCCAGTCCAGTCTGTGACTTAGGACCTGAGCTACTCACCAGTATGATATACTGCCTTTATTTTATTAAGAAATATATATCTTTATTTATTTCAGAGGGGAAGGGAGAGAAGGAGGAAGAGGAGGAGGAGGAGAAGGAGGAGGAGGAAGAGGAAGGGGGGAGGTAGAGAGAGAGAGGGAGGGAGGGAGAGACGGAGAGACAGAGAGACAGACATTGATCGGTTGCACCCTGACCAGGGATCGAACTTGCGACCTTTTGGTGCACAGGAAGATGCGCTAACCATGTGGGCCACACCGGCCAGGGCCCCGTGATAGTTTTGAAAATGTGAGGGGATCTATGTGGGCAAACCATTCACTGTTGAGTTACTGTTCTGACTAAATCCACAAAACTACCTCAGAACTTTAAACATCTGCCCGCTGTTTGTGGCCGAGGTTTGGTGCACCAAAAGGTTGCTAGTTTGATCCCTGGTCAGGGCACATGCCAGGGGTGTGTAGAGGTAGCTGATGGGTATTTCCCTCTCACATCAATTTTTCTCTCCCTCTCTCTCTAAAAATCAATTAAAAAATAAGTATGTATTTGCCCAACTTTAACACAGAGAAAATTTCATTTCCATTTTCAAAGAAAACACATTTCTGATGAGTACAAATAAAGTCCACTACTACTTCACATTTCCCAGCCTCACCTACTAATAAGCACATTTCCATAATTCAGTTTAATATGATATAATGACGATGTATTTGATGAGACAAAATAGGAGTAATACAAAGAAATGGAAAAACACTAAAATATTAAATGATGAAATGACGCCAGTTTTGATAAAAACAATGCACTCAGCAAACCCAAGGATCACATTTTTTAAATGTCACTGAGACAAAACTCAAGGACAACAACACTGAATGCTGAATTCTAACTACCACCCAAGGCAAAGCCAGCCAGCCACACAGGAAGTAGTTAAACTCCATTTTTCCTTTCTTGCTGTATTTCAAGTTATATCAAGTCATTTCTTTCCATTCTGCTCTTCTCAGTATGAATTGACAAGTCTGAACTCCCACTTATGTCTGCGAACTATGGGGATTGTGACGAGGCTGTTTTTAAGGCTCCGGAAGCCTCCAATGACTGCCACCTTCATCGCAGCCCTCACGGCACGTCAGAGGTGCGAGAAGTCGACTCACCGAGGTACCTTTCAGTAACAGGAGACAAAGATGATTCATGCTGCTGAGAGAGGACGACAGAAACACGACCGTGATCGTTTTTCCTAGCTTCCTCCTTCTACAGTTAATCAGAAAGGCAGCTACACACCAATTTAGCTAGGTAGCCAGCTTCAAAAAGGCTATGTTATTTCACGAGACTGTGCTAGGTAATTTATGAGATTACTGCTAAAAAGTAGTCTTATAGCAGAGACTTACTTTTAAGTTACCAACTAGTTACCAGGAGGAAGGAAGCTAACTGAGTACACGAAAACTGGTTAACTTCTTTATATTCCCACGGATGCTTAAATATCCTAAATATTGTTGTGGGCTAAACCCACACAAAGGTCAAAACGATTAATGAGCTACAGCAACCTCTAAATTGACTTCTGCTACCGTAGGTGCACAGTATTCTTTTAGAACAAATAGCTTCCTGTCACTGGCCCACAAATGTAAGATTCATATGGTGATGGTGGGCACTGGGTTTGAGAAAAGCCCTCAAGGTCACTGGGGCAGCAGTATTCCATTCTGCGTGTCTCGCCCTGTCGTCAGGTGAGCTGGACCCGTGTTTCTGCCTCTCGGCTGAATAACCCAAATTCTCCGTAAAGCTTATTGCCAGTGTTTTCCGTTCTTGAGCCAGAGTTTTTGAGGGAGTCACAAGGAGAGGGGGGAGAAAGAAACCAGAGCTAGAGTGGCACGAGGTGAGACGGTATTCCAAAACGCCGGCTACAGATTACCTGTGGGCAAAAGGAAACGAGCATCTCTGTGCCCACGAGATGCTCGGCCCCGCCAGCTACCGCCTGCGCGTACCTGGCTGACCAGTTCGGGTATCCCCAAAGCTCTGTCGATCTCCTCCAGGCCGTCGAAGTTCCGCAAGGCCAGGTAGAGCTGGTCCATGAGAGCGCCCTCGTCGCTGGGAGACTCGGCGGCGGGGTGTGGGCACAGCAGGTCATCGGGGGAGCTGCCGAACGGCTGCCTGCAAAGACAAGACTTCCGCTTGGGCGCATGGAAAAGCTGGCTGATTGCAGAACATTATTATTTCTCAAGGACTGAAGTCTCAGTTGACTTCAGGGGTCTTTGTAGTAAAACACGGTACCAGCCGGACACAGAACATAATGACCTATGCGAGTCCAGGGCCCACCTGGCCATTAATGTTTCCACAGATGGACGCTGACCCCACAAGCACATATATATTTACTTCGCACTGAAGTGATCAAAGGACTTTTCCTGAACTCTACTAGGAAAGTCTAATCGATTGAATAATCTTATCTCATAAGAGGCTGTGCTGACCCATTCGGGAGAGGCTAGAGCAGGAGAGGCATAAAAGCCATGTGAATTGCTGAACTCGGCTGTCACTAGACTAAACTTCACTGGACTAACAGGACCCTTCTTAGTCACCCATAAGCAGGCCTCGGAAACATGGAAGCCCTCCTGAGTTAGCCAAGAGAAGCCAATCACGAACCTGCAAAGTATGTTTGTTAATCTATAAGGTAACAGGTCGATAAAACCATAGTATTAAACTCCAAATTCTATGGTATATAAAACTCCCCAAACTGAAATTAACTGACAAATTGGGGGAGATTTTAAAAAAGAGCTTCTGGGTCATCTTAACACCAAAGGGGAAATGATGCCTGTCTTCCCAAAATAAGTCCAGGTTTGTTCTCTGAGTCACTATCTGGTGTCTTGGAGGAATAAGCTTAGAGGTGAGTGACTTCATTCTTAAGTGAACACAGGGACGAGGCTGCCTTGTCAGCCCAGCTGAACATGCCATGTTTTCTGAAGATAGCTGGATATGCCACACTGGCCTAGAATCCGGAAATCCGGAAATGCTCATTATTAAAGTCAACAATTTCAAAAAGTTGTAACAACACAGTAACATTAAAATAATCTAGACTCTCTACTGATCCCTGGTTACTTGTAAAGAAAAGCACCCAATTAAGGTCCCTCGAGGACACCTCTCACCTCCTGTCCTGGCTCCCAGCCTGCGGCCCCACTGCCTCTGAGGCGCTGGACCCAGTTAAAGGACATAGCAGACTTCACATGAGCCTCCCCGTTACACGCACGCACCAGCCACTTGGGCTTCCACCCACTCTCAGCCTCTCCTCTCACTGGGGACACTGCACCTGCCTCCTCACCCCAGCATTGCTGTGGTTCTCAGTAAACAGCAGGCATTGAAATAGTTCCCCCACGGCCCTGCCATACCTTCCCAGAACTCACGTTTAAATACAAATGTGATCAGATCACTCCTCTACTGCTGCTTAGGGAGGGGGAGGGAGTAGCAGACAGAAACCAGGAGAAAACCACAGGACTGCATGTCATGGAAGCAAAGGCAGAAGGAAATTCCCGAGGAGTGACCAACACTTGGATGTGGGAAATTTCATGCAAAAAGAGCTCAAGTCAGCCAGAGTGGATGTTGGCTCTGTACCAGGTCTTTTAGGCTGAGACCTCATTCCCCAAAGATGTTATTCACGTGGGGCATTCAAGTATTTCATTTGTCTAGCTTTATTTAAAAAATTTCAACTCCTATTTCCCCAGAAATTTGTCTAGCTTTATTTAAAATTTTTCAACTCCTGCCGAAACCGGTTTGGCTCAGTGGATAGAGCGCCGGCCTGCGGACTGGAAGGTCCCAGGTTCGATTCTGGTCAAGAGCATGTACCTTGGCTGCGGGCACATCCCCAGTAGGGGGTGTGCAAGAGGCAGCTGATCGATGTTTCTCTCTCATCGATGTTTTTGACTTTCTATCCCTCTCCCTTCCTCTCTGTAAAAAATAAATAAATAAATAAATAAAATCAATAAAATATATTTTAAAATTTTCAACTCCTGTTTCCCCAGAAGTTTCATTCCTATACATACCCCCAGCCCATCATCTCTCCACTGGTGATAGGTTCATGAGAAACCATACCATTACCCTCACTTTTTACATGTATTCCCAAAATCCTGCAAAAAAGTAGCAGCTACTACATGATGAGAAATAGTCAACACAAGAAACTTTACTCTGACGTACATTTTAAACAACAGAAAACAAAGTTAACTCAAAACATTTGAATTTAATGTGAAAACAAATCTTTCATGAAAGACAGCAATTCTATTTTAAGAACAAAAAATCACTTTTATAAATCCAACAGAAATCTTCAAACAAATCATCTATACATTTTGGATTATATTTCAAGCCCCTCTTTTACATACTAAGTGAGCTAAGGAAAAAACACAATGGAACTACAGAAAATGGAAATTCAGCTACAAATCAGTGCAAATGGGGATATTTTAGAGACTTAAGGGCTACTATCTTTTTGAAATATGTACGTAAACTAATGCTTGGTTCATAAAACACTAACAAACCCATGCCTAAGCAGGTCGGCTGTAAAAACGTAAGTGGTGATGGGGACACTTATACAGGGGATTTTTAAAGAAACGGCTTTCCTTTTCTTTCAGCAGGGATGTTGTTAGAACCTGTTACCATCACCTCCGAGGCTCTATGGCAGTAAGATTAGCTTGAAGTTGGTCATAACTTTCTACCAAACACAATTAAAATAAAATATGTGGGATGAGTGCCCGGAAAGACTGAAATAACTTCTAAAGTGGCAAAAATATTTTGTTTACACAGTTCTTAGACACAGACAGTTGGAGACAGTGACCGAGGGGGCAGTATAGGCTACATTGAGCCCCAGAAACTGCATAGCACACCTCACTCTGCATCTGGACCCAGTAAAATCGGAATTCTTCCCTTTTAAACCAACCAACCAACCAACCAACCAACCAACCAACCAATTAAACAAGCAACCAACCAGAACTCTCATCTCTTTGGGCAACTGAAAATCCTAATTCCAGGCTTAGGATGAGTTCACTAGAAACTAATCTTTCACATTTCATTCAAAAACAACTATCAAGGGTTGGATTTAATTAATGTAAAAAAAATATATATATATATAAAATTGATTTTTTACAGAGAGGAAGGGACAGGGATTGAAAGTTAGAAACATCGATGAGAAACACTGATCAGCTGCCTCCTGCACACCCCCTACCAGGGATGTGCCCGCAACCAAGGTATGTGCCCTTGACCGGAATCAAACCTGGGACCCTTCAGTCCGTAGGCCGACGCTCTATCCACTGAGCCAAACTGGTTCGGCTGCACTATATTTTTATTATGTGCAAATTTCCACGCAAATGGGTGGTTTTATTTTTTATTTTTTACTATTTTTATTTATTTCAAAGAAAGAAAAGGAGAGGAGGAGAGAGAGAGAGAGAAATACCAATGATGAGAGAGAATCATTGACTGGCTGCCTCCTGCACACCCTCTACTGGGGATCGAACCCACAACCCAGGCAAATGTCCTTGACCAGAATCGAACCTGGGATACTTCAGTCCATAGGCTGACGCTCTATCCACTGAGCCAAACCAGCTAGGGCTGGGTGGGTTTTTAACATACCAAATAAACATACTTAGGAAAAGAACACCCCTCCCCCACACCCTGAAATTAGACTCAAAGTCTCCTGTCTGTTCTTCCAGCCTCATTGCCACTCTCGGTGCAGTGGGAGGACCAGCGGTGCCGGCATCACCTGGGCTTTGTTGGGAAATCAGACTCCTGGGTCCCACCCAGATCTGCCTTTCAGTGAGACCCCAGAGGCGGTTCACAGGCTCAGTGTGGTTTGAAAACACTTGTTTCCTTGGGCCAGTGTGGCTCAGTGGTTGAGCACTGACCTATAAACCAGGAGGTCATGGTTCCATTCCTGGTCAGAGTACACGCCTGGGTTATGGCCTTGATCCCTGGTGAGAGGCATGCAGGAGGCAGCCGATCAATGTTTCTCTCTTATCATTGATGTTTCTATCCCTTTCCCTCCTCTTCCTCTCTAAAATCAACAGAAACATATCCCCCTAAGGGAATGGCATATAGCAGGTGAGCACCCTTCCTTTTTAGACAGTTATTAAGCAGTTCCATTAATCTTTTCTTTCAGTGCAATAACCAGCCCTCTACTTTTATCACAAATCCTACTGCTGGGCTCATATTCATCTTCCGCTTTTTTTTTCTTTTGGTCATTGAATCCTCTGAATCCCTTATTACTCACTTTACAGAATGGAAAACGGGCACACACTGCGACTCTGCGCTGTGCAGCTCCGACTACGACAAAAACATTACATCCCAGAGAGGGACTCACTCAGAAATTTGCATTTTTAAGCAGCCTGGAAATGTAGCCTGCCTGTGTGAAGATCCAGAAACCCTGTTGACTTTCATCATCTGTGCATTTGGTAAGAGGATTATATGATTTGAGACTAGAAAAATCCCAGAAGGACATAGATATTCACTCTGCAAAAGGGTCTTCATGGAGCCTCCAATCCCAATTCTTTACATATGAGCCGCAAGGCCAAATTCCTCCAGTTTACTTTTCTTAGAGGTTTGCTTCCTGGAAAGCAAAGCCTGCATCCTTTGAGTTCCCACACTGCCTCTGTCCAGGCCCCAGCTCTCCCGCTGCCGCAGGCTCTCGCCCGCCCGGCTGGCTGGGCAGTGCCGTCACTCAGGCCTCCAGGTCCCTGTGCACCATCGGCTCCCAGTGCTCTGCTAAAAGCCAGTGAGATCATGCAGGAACACAACTGTCACCTTTGCCAGGAATCACACAAAACAAAAAACAGCGGTGAGCTGAAACCCAGGTGTTCTCCGAGCCACGGGCGATGGGTGCGTTTTATCCATCAAGCAAAGCCAAGCCAAAGAACTACCCTGAGACTGCTGGGCTGGGCGGAGCCCAGGGGCCCTGGGGGAACTCAAGTAAGTAGTGATGTCACTTCTGGCAGAGATCACTGTAAATTCTTCCTAAACAAAAGTGCCCCTCCCCCAGTTTCAATCCCAGATGTTTCATTAACTGAGATATTATGAACTCTGAGTGAAACTACCAATGACCTTAGGGAAATAGGTCAACCACTGGATTTAGAACTTCAAGAAATCCAGATTTTGAAAGTACTGAATAAAAAAATTAGGAATGACTAATGTAATATTTAAAGATATAAAGTTAAAATCACAAAAACAGCCGGAGCTGGTCTGGCTCTGTGGATAAAACATTGGCCAGCAGACCAAAGGGTCCCAGGTTTGATTCTGGCCAAGGGCACATGCCCAGGTTGTGGGCTTGATCCCCCAAGTAGAGGATGTGCAGGAAGCAGCCAATCAATGATTCTCTTTCATCACTGATGTTTCTATCTCTCTAGCTTTCTTCCTTCCTCTCTGAAATCAATAAAAAATATTTTTAAAAAATCACAAAAAATAAGCAAGCAGAAAGAGATTATGAAAAATAACTGGGCAAATAAAACTCTTAGAAATGAACAATATATACCAAATACCAGGTAGTATCAATAAATCCACACCTAGACACACTGTAGTAAAGCACAAAGCAGCAAATACAAAGAACTGTTCAAAAGCCATTAGAAAGAAAAGATCACCTACAGAGAAATGAAAATGATTAGACTGATAATCACAGCAAAGAAACTCAATAAAGTTGATCAGACACCACATCCTTTTTCAAAAACCTATTTCAACGGCTTAATGAACAAAGTCTGAATTCTTCAGTTTGGTCAGGCAGCAGCTGTTAAAAGGAGAGGACCGACTTTGGGCACAGGCATGTGCAAAATAACGTACACAACTGGGAGGCAGCTCTCCTGGGCCTCCTGGGGGCTGAGGACTCACCTGCTCTGGCTGGCGAAGGAGGCCTGGTCTATGGGCAGGATGCTCTCAGGCCACGGGGCGGTCTGGTTTGGAGGAGCTTGTTGTTGACTATACTGGGCCCCTCCCATGTTCATCTCTAACTCAGATGGCCCTAGAAAAGAAGACAAAAGTCCAAAAATCTTACAACTTGTAATCAGGGAAGGATCTGTTCCTGCTATGTAATATAAAGCAAAACATTTGGTTTTTAGAAAATGAACAAGGCAGGAGGAACAGTAATCAGGTGAAAATAAGACACTCTTTGCTCTGATACAGAAATAACAGACAGTGAATATCAAGGCTAATTACCCGCTTCAAGGATGGTGTAGAGAAGCAGCTCTACGCCTCTTCTTGCGTGGAGGACCCTTTATATTCTGTCAAAAAGGTCTTGTCTATGTGGGTTGTATCTTATTGAAATTTACTTTGTTGGAAATTAAAACTGGCCAATAGAAAAACTATCACTTCATTTAAAAATCATTATAATAAACCCAGTATACGTTAACACAAACTTTTTTTGAATGAAAAAAGAAACCCAACACCACCTTCTACTGATGTTGTTTTACATTTTTGAAAATCACTTTAATGTCCTGATTGACAGAAGAGTCGGAATTTCTTACTTGCTTCCGCATTCCAGCCCCTTGAGAGAGGCGAGTGGGGAAGGAAACGTGTCTCGGTGTTCAGTGTTATTATGAGATAGTCTGAGCCTGGCAGACCCCCTTCCAAAGGGCACCGGGTCCTGGCGCTCCCGTGAGAGGCGTGGTCTGCGCGTGCTCTAGAACCTACAGGGTACAGTGACTCTCCAGTAAGGGAGGACCCGAAAGGAGGCCAGTAGCTCAGACATGCTCATTCTTAACAGCTCTTTTTAGAAGTTTAAGGCTAATGATATGAGCTTTTTAGCAATTTTATTGTTGTCATTATCCATAGGCCTGTCTTCCATCACAATAGATTTCCATTATAATCAGAAAAACACAATTACACAACAAAGCTCAAAGCCAGGTGCGTGCCCTTCAATGACGAAAGACTGAGAATAAATTAAATTTCTGGATATAAAGTATTTATTATGATGAGTTTTAAATGAAGAAATATATATTTGTAAACTTCCTAGTTTAATTTTGCATGGAATTCTGGTCATTTTTTAGCATTTCACATGCAACCTCAAATGACAAGAATTAGTTTGGGAACCACTCATTAATTTGCAGTAGATTCTCTGTGGAAAAGTGACAGAAATGTCATCTTTCAGAAACAATAACCCCAAATGCACTGAGCAGTTAAGTAGCTGGTTAGGAAAACAAATGCCAGAGGTGGGATGAGGAGTCTGCACACCTCCTCCAAACCACCATGGCATCTTTCCATCATCAGTTAGCTCCTACTCATGGCACAATATCTAAGTATATGGAATAGAACATAAACGTCAACTTACCTGAGCTATGCTAATGTATAAGAGGAAGGTTAATATGTCAATGATTAAAAAAAAATCTTAAGTATGAGCTGCATTGACCATTAATATTTTTTAATAATGGCTTTATTGAGCTATAATCCACATAGCATACAATTTATTTATAGTATATCACCCAGTGGGTTTAGTATATTCACAGACGGTACAACCTCTATGATAATCAAGTTTAGAATATTTTTATTCTCCCCCAGAGAAAAACCACTGGGAGTCATGCCCCATTCTGCCCCCACACCCAGACCCCCAGTCCTAAGTAAACACTAATCAACTTTCTCTGCAGATTTGCCTATTCTGGACATTTCATATAAAGGGAGTTATGCAATAAACCTGACCACTAATTTTTAATAACATGTGAACTGCGTCCAAACAAAATTCTACTGATCCTCCCGATTTGTGAGACGTTGCGTAAGACTTGCACCTTCGTGAGGACCCGGGAGAGTGGCCCAGGAACCCGCACTTGAAGGTCCTGAGATGACCCTGATGTTCACCCAGAGTTAGGAACCACTGCTGCATCACTGATATGCTTCTCCAAAATCCACCATTTACAGGGGACACTAACTCACTGACCCCAAAAGCTGAAAGTAGGTAACTGAATGAAAAGAAAACACCACAAAGGTAGCTGGTTCTCTTAGGTAACTGAAAAACCTTTGAGTTTCTATACAGAGTTCCATCAAAATCCCACTCATGACAGCTTGACATGGGGGACACCTAAATGGCAAATTAGGAGCCTGTCTTGGGAGCACTTATGGAGCTGAAAACAGAAGCAAAGCCAGGAGCCCCATCTTACCTAGATTCATGACCTGAGACTGAAGCATCTGCCTTTGGCCAGGCTGGCTGCTGGGTCTCATGGGGATGCTGGCGGCTGGATTCCGAATCATACCTCCTTGGAGCGTCCTGTTCATGGCGCTGGCGGTAGCAGCACAGGTGACTCGCACGGAACTCTGCGGTGCCCACTCCCCAGATGGCATGGTGGGCCGGGCAGCATTACTACCTATCATCCCTGAAGGCAAGCCAGAGAAGACAGAGACATGCAGAAACTGAAAACATACTCACCACGTGTGAACGCCACACAATCTTACTCTGAACGAGATAACCAGTCTGCAATACGCAGCTAGCCCGACAGCCGAGGCCCTCACTGGGACAGATGAGGGCCGTTGGCTAAGAAATAAGAACTGGCAATTACTACAAAGTTTTTTACAGCACGGACTTGCCACTCTTCATAGTTCGGAAAAGCTGTTAAAATTGTTCCCATATGTACTTAGAAACAGGTGCTGTGGCGTGTGGATTACCCCAACTTCCTTCCTCAGGAAGTGAATCACATTAGCTGATACACACGTCAATGCTTTACTTTCCAAAAGGGAGGTGAGGCCAAGAGGAACAAGGTAAAAAACTGATCATCAATACTCGAGTCCCAAAACAAAATCACGAAGACTATCCCGTGAAGCCCAGGCCTACCCCTTTCGGAGCATTAGAATTTGTTAAGCTTTAAAATTGCCCAGATCTTTGTAGCCAAGGCCGGGAACTCCTACTACTTCAATATGTCTGGATCACCACATCCTGAGTATACATCCAGAATGGGTTAGGGAAGACTTGTAAAAACCCTTTTATGTTTGATATGTTAATAGTTGACCACACATAATACAGGAGCACGACACTGGTAAGCAGGATCGGGAGTCTGCTTTGCCTGGCCCGGCCACCAGGATGCTGGCAACGGCCAGAGATTTCTTAAGACTTGATATTCTAGAAGTTCTGGAAAAACCCCAAGTGCGGACTCTTCATTTTGAAATGTTTAATGACAGATGTATAAAAGCTCTGCTTTCAAATACATGACTTGCTTTCATTTACTTTAATTATAATAAACAACTGAAAATAGGGTATATTTAATAAACAGAGCAGCCATGTAGGGTGGGTGGTGTTTTCCTGGAGAATGTGCTCTGTTACGATGATTAAGAATGAAGGACACTTAATTAGATTGAAAAACTTAGAACAATATTATGCTAACATATATTTAACAAACCATTTTAACATCAGATTTAAGTTTTATAAATATATAATAAAAAATAGGCATTTTAGCTTTCAAAAAATCTATTATCTAAACAACCTAATGAGATTATAGAAAGTCCAGAAAGCAGAACTTAAAACCATCCTAAATTCAACAACATCAATACAATGATAACTGGGGGAGTTTCAGTGTTTTCTTTTTCAACAAAGCACAGGCAATTAATGGCATGATGACAGCCTGAATGGCAGCGGTGTCTGGGCTGCTGAGATTTGAACAGAGGCGTATCCCCAAGTTCTTAGGCCAGGTTCCCACAGGGACTCAGATCTTCTTGTATTCTGCTAATGAGAAGCCCCCTTTAATAAGTCATTGGCTCTTGTTCTCTTATAAAATTTTACATAAACCAATATTTTACTCCTATAAGGCAATACTTTGTCTTAAAAATTATGCAAAATTGCCAAACCAGTTTGGCTCAGTGGATAGAGCGTCGGCCTGCGGACTGAAGGGTCCCAGGTTCGATTCCGGTCAAGGGCATGTACCTTGGCTGCGGGCACATCCCCAGTTGGAGGTGTGCAAGAGGCAGCTGACCGATGTTTCTCTCCCATCGATGTTTCTGACTTTCTATCCCTCTCCCTTCCTCTCTGTGAAAAATCAATAAAAAATATTTTAAAAAATTATGCAAAATTTATATGAAACTATTTTTGTGAATATACAAAATTAGTAGAGTAGTAAGTTCCTGACACTTAGGATAGGTATCCAATTAATATTTGTTGAATGAATAAACTATTTTAATACAGCCTGTTCATTGCTTATAAAAAACAGAAAGTAAAAAAACCCATCTTTTCCCCTTAAATTGAACTCTTATTTTCAGTTAATAATTTAAATGGCAAATGTTTACAGGGATTACATACTAAGCTAAAAAACAAAACAAACAAAACTCCCCAAATTAAACACCCACCAATATAAGTTCTTTTGATAATATTATTTCAGTGCCTTTTTCTTTATTTTTATTTTTTTAATATATTTTATTGTTTTTTTTACAGAGAGGAAAGGAGAGGGATGGAAAGTCAGAAACATAGATGAGAGAGAAACACCAATCAGCTGCCTCTTGCACAATCCCTACTGGGGATGTGCCCGCAGCCAAGGTACATGCCCTTGACCGGAATCGAACCCGGGACCCTTCAGTCCAAGGCTGACACTCTATCCATTGAGCCAAACTGGTTTCGGCCAGCGCTTTTTTCTTTAGATCCTCATTTCAACAAAGGAAGAAAGCTATAAATTGTGAGCAGTTCTTCATAAGAAACTGGAGATCAAGTCTAAAAACGGGTATGTACCCTGACTGGGAATTGAACCATGACCTTCTAGTTAACACTCAACAACTGAACCAAGCCAGCCGGGCTAGTTTTTATTTTTAATGAATATTTTTTCTGGATGAGAATTGTATCATTTACAAGCATGAAAGGTTGGCTGAATTTTAAACTTTTTTCTGAAACTCTCCAAACACAGATTATCAATGAATAGAAAGTTTTGGGATTATCAGCAGGTTATCACAAGAAGCTCGGAACCACCAAATTATTTTTCACACACCACCACAGTGTCTTGAACCATAATGGGAACAGAAGTGAAATAAGCCTATAGTATAGGTGTAATAATTAGCAACTTCTGAAAGTAATGATCACAGAATAAAAGGCCAGCTTACTGGAATGCTCTCCGATTTTCATATACCACTCTCATGGTGACAATCTGTACACTTTTCTTACATTCAAATGTTAGTTTCTAACATGAAAAATTTCATTGGAAGAATTCGACTAGTTTGTTGTGGATGAAATATATCATTAAGTTACAGAACCTCGTAAAGTAACAATTCATTTGAGCCCTTACCTGTGCTACTGTTCCCTAAATTTCCTTGGTTTCCTATCATCCCTTGGTTACCCATCATTCCTGGCTGAGGTATCACTGAGTAGGGACTACTGTTTCTGATTGGTGGGAAGGGTCCAGCACCAGTTGGGCTTTGCAATGTGATGTCGAGTGGTAAATTCTGGTTTGGCAATAACCTGCCCAGCTGCCCTGGTCGTGGGTTATTAAAAGCTAAGGAGAGAACACATGAAAATTAAAGGTTAATATCGAATAACAGAAAAGAACTGTAACAAAAGTAGTGTTTAGGAAAAATGCTATCTGTAAATAACAAAAGATATGCATGTGAGAGACCAACAAAAGACAAATTCAGACAAAAAACATGCAGGGTCGAAATCTTATGAGCTAATCAATAAACAACTAATTTAATTATTCACATTCTTGCAAAAAAAAAAAAAAGACAAAAGATCATAACATGTCTGTCACCATATATTTTCCCCCCCATACTAGTTTCCAATATTCAATTGTATTTGCTAAGTAAACCACTAATATGGTGTTTGTCATGTTACATTATTAGAATTTAGTAGTATTGCTGTCACAGCTATGAAGCTATAAACATCTGCATACAGCACCAAACCTAGAAACATATGGTTTGAAGGTTACAATTACATGTATATACTAGATTTTCCTAGAAGAATTATATTCAAGGTGTTGAATTTTAGTGGAAGTAAAAATCTTCAAGTGTGAACCTGAAGTAATCATTAATGCTTTAGGACCCTAATCTTTAATCTTCCAAATGCAGCTTTTTAGAATTCCAGATACATTTAGATTTGAAATGATTCTTAGGATTAATCCCCAAGAAAACCATCCAATTTATTGTGTAATAAGCACTACACTAGTGCACTGTACTATCACACAGATAACCAGTTATTTGATAGAAATGTTATTAAAAATTTTTTTAAAGTATGAAGATATTATAAATTATAATTTATAAACACTGATGTATTAATATCAAGTTTTCACTTTTTCACATACATAAACATAATATGAAATAGAAAATTTAAAAGAAATGGTTCTTCACAATCAATAACAGAAATAAAATATTTAGAGAAATTAGGGCTTGGAATAGAAATGATATACATGCTTCCTCAGGGTTAATTGTGTGGGTTACCCGTCAATAATTTGAACACTATTAGGAGGTAAAGAGGAAAGAGAATCCATGATTTCACATGCAGTTTGTTCTTTAATTCCCATCCTATATAATAAAAGGCTAATATACAAATTGACCTTTTGGTGGAACAACCAGTCGCTATGATGCACACTGACCACCAGGGGCCGGATGCTCAATCCAGGAGGAGTGTCACTCAACCAGAAGCCCTGAGCAGGGCTCACAGCTGGCAAGCACAGCAGCGGTGGCAGGAGCCTCTCCTGCCTCCAAAGCAGCACTAAGCCAGCAGTTGGATATCCAAGTGCATGAATTTCATGCACCAGGCCTCTAGTAGATAATAGTATGAACTTTCTAATGTGTATCTCACTCACTTCTCAACTCCTTGACATGTGCTCTTGCATGGTCCATAAATAATCTTCCATTCCCCAAGAAATAAGCAGGTTTGAGAGATAACAGTAAAAGCTTCGACTTTGTTTTACCCTTTAGGATAATCAGGAATCGCCTGAGAAAAGATCTAGTAAATAAATCTACCCTGAGATTTGGTTGATAATTGCCATTTCTGGTTTGGGCCAAACTGTATTGGAAGAGGAGGGAAAATCATTCTCTCCATTCACCAATGTAACTCTAAGGAGGTTATCTATCTTCTTATAAATTATGTCCCTGGGACAGGGTAAGTTTTTCTTCCTTTCAAACTATTGGGTAACTTTAGGCAATTATCAAGTTTGTAAACTAAGTGTTCACAGTGAAGGTTCATCTTAAACTTGCCTAAATAAAATTTAAAATAAAAAGAGTAAAATAAATGATAAAAATGTACCATATTTTCTGGCATATAAGACGACTGGACGTATAAGACAACCCCCAACTTTTCCAGTTAAAATACAGAGTTTGGGATATACTCGCCGTATAAGACTACCCCTCTTCCAATGCACACCAAATAAAAATAAAAAAAACCATCAGATCTGATTTCAATATGGTAATTTTAACTCAAATGTTTATGACATGCAGGTACATAGCAGGAAAACTGTCACTTATAAACACAAGGCTGTTTGTCATCAAACATGTGAACATAAAACAGTGCAAGTGGATTAAACTTTTCCTAATTTACTCTAAAGCTCAAAGGAAGGATAAGACAATAAACCCATGGGAGCTGCCATGCTGTTTGTTTTATAAGCTGTCAACCAAACTGGAACTGATGATGATAGGAGGAAGATAACAAACAATAGAGAGAGAGCAAGTGCTGGGCAAGTCCCTGGCGAGTTAGCAACGCCCATCATAACTGCAAGCTACGGTATTTTTACGCCCGGTGTAAAAATTTTTGAGAAGATTTTCCTGGGTTAAAAAGTCGTCTTATATGCCAGAAAATACGGTACTTAAGAGTCTATCAAACTAACCAAACTTAAAATGCATTTAGAACACATTTGTATGATAAAAGTTCCATGTGAAAATTGATATTTGTATGAGGATTCCTAAGAACTCGTACAAGATGTTTTTATTTTTTATTTTTATTTTTTCAAGCTTAAAATTAGTTTATTAGTTGCAGGCCAAATGAGAAACCAATCTTGTGCCCAAGATCCACTGCTTTAGCTGCAAATTAAAATTCCTTGTACAAGATGTTTTTAAATGTGTGTAGCCCTTTCATATATAATGATTAAATATTTTGAGAATTTTTAGTAATATATTATTCCTAAAAAGTCAACATAACTTTTTCATTTTCTACACTTTAAGTATTCACTTATATATTGAAATATAAAATCTATTTAAACTCCATTTCTGAAGGCAGTAGCTGAAATGCAGGAACTATTAAGATCATCTAAAGAACTTTGTGTATGTGGGTCAGCCAATCTCACTCCATGTTGATTAAATCGACCACAGGGAATGCTGGGAAGCCACGTTCACGAGAATCCACTCTGAATACTGTTGGGAAGGACCAGGACAGTAGATGGTGCTATTTGACCATAAAAACCTTGAAGTGACTAAGCTGTTTGCATCAGATTTTAATAATCTCCGTTTGTGATGGTGATTATGTGGCATAACCATCAATATCTCATACTCACTGCTCTGGGAAATTCGCAGTGCTGTTTTCTGGGCTCCAACAGGTGTAACTGGGCTGTTTTCAGCTGTGAGTTGCATGAGGTCATTGATGATGGCTTGCTTGTCAACTGATCCAGCAGGGGCGCCAGGCCTCGTGTCTGGGAAAAGCTGTGGTAATTGACTATTCTGCAAATCATCCAAAATCTCCTCCAAGTTGTCCAGCTCGCTGCCAGGCTGCAGTAACGACAGAAGAATTTATCCCGTCCCACTGTGAGTGTGGGCACCACAGGCCCGCTGGCAATTACAGACCTAACTGGTATAAGGCACCTCAGCCAAGTAAAAGATGCAGATGCATGCCTATCTCAGGCTCAACAATCAATTGATCACCTTTAAAAAAATTAAATTGACAAAGAACATATAACTTAATCTCTAGGTCCTGAATTTCCTCTTCTGTAAAAAGAGAGACAGCTATATTAGAAAAAACGTCTCTTCCGGTATCATGATCCATTGGCAATTTATAAATTCCCCCTTATTTTATGCTAGCAATTCAATTAATCACGAGTATGCATATTTCTAATTAACCAACAACTTATTTCTAACGAACCAACAAATTACAGTTCAGATCTAGGTTTTGTAGTTAATTTCCTTAAGAAATGACAACAGTAATAAATGCTGTTAGAAAATCTGATCCAAATTTACACGACATCAGTTCCTTTTTAGAACTTTCTAAAAATTAAAAAATATATTTTTTCTTGATTTTAGAGAGGAAGGGAGAGGGAGAGAGAGACAGAAACATCACTGATGAGAGAGAATCATTTGATTGGCTGCCTCCTGCACGCCCCACATGAGGAACTGAGCCCCCGGCCCAGGCACGTGCCCTGACAGGGAATAGAACTGTGGTCTCCGGTTTCTAGGTGGACACTCAACCGCTGCACCACGCTGGCCAGGCAGGACTTTTTTCTTTTCTTTTTTTTTTTTAAGAGCAGGGGGAGTAAAATACTAAAGCAGCTTGCAGCAACGGCAACCATGACAGCTAAGCATTGCCTTTTCAACTTGACTGGTGGTTTTTCCTGCTTGTAGTTTCAGTTTCGAGGAACACTGGCTTTCTCATCACTCACCAGCTAAGGTAACAATATGTAGGGAAGAAGCAGGATGAAAACAGGTTGTCCCCAGACACAGCACCTATCAACCTGACTTCACAGAAGCCATATATAATTTCATTTCAGTTACCAACATAAAAATAATAAGGTAAATATCACCACCATGTTATACTTAGTGGTTTTCTTCCAGCAAGCCCAACTAATTTTCATACATTTTTAAGCAGAACCTACCTATGTGCCAAGTATTTAAAATCAGACAATGCCAACCACACTAGAAAATGGCTAAGTTACACACCAGGGCTACTTTCCAGTGAAGAAAGTGGTGAGAGTGATTTTCTTAATGTGTAGGTGGAAAAAATGTAAGGATAAGTTAGGCAATTTCCCCAAAGTCACTGAATGGACTTTGAATCCTTGACTGTGGCTAACTAACTCTTTGGTTTATACTGGCAACTCAAATGAAATTGCTTACCTCCAACATGAGGCACAGTTAAGCAGAGGGCTTATAGTTTCATTCTATGTACAATCCTTATTTCTCATCTAGAGGTTGGACTTGTTAATGTTTTTGCGACTTATGACAAATATAATAGGGATCCATTTTCCTGGGTTACAAGAGGATTTTCTGGTTAGGTTAGCCATTTCTAGCAAAAGACAGAAGCATCAAATATGAGAGAGACACATCTTAGGTGAGGTGAGGTTCCAAAGTTAGCACTCCTTGACACTCCCCAAGAAGGCACCTCACTGGATGTCCCCTCCCAGGGCGACAGAGCCAACGTCTCCTGATGAGAGGAGGCACACGGCTGCTTGGCTGAATCCTAAATGGTAGCGAAGTTGCACCTGAAAGCCTGACGCTGCATTTCCACACTATTACAGGCACAGGGAGCCAAACCCCGGCGAACTCTGTCACGCCCCTCATCACCAGGGGGTGGAATGGTGGCAAAACTGCTTGCCACTCAGTCAACCAGATGACTTCTTTTCACTACATTAATCTAAAACGTTTTCCCAAGATCAACTACATTCCTTATAGAAATTCCTATAATTTCTCAGAATAAATGATTCATAAAAACGTGATATCCTTATAGTGGTGCCATGAAAAAGCTTGAGATTAGCCCTGGCTGCTTTGGCTCAATGGACAGAACGTCAGCCTTCAGACTGAAGGGTCCTGGGTTCGATTCCAGTCAAGGGCACATGCCCAGTTTGCAGGCTCAATCCCTAGTAGGGGGTGTGCAGGAGACAGCCAATAAATGATTCTTTCTCATCACTGATGTTTATGTCTCTCTCTGTCTCTCCCTTCCTTCCCCTCTGAAATCAATAAAAACGTATTAAAAAAAAATAGAAAGCTCATGATTAGAAGAGGTCCTGAAGAGGTCCTGACAACCTGGGAAGTGTGTGGCTGCCCTTGGAAACCAAAACTGCCCTGGACACTGCTGCCTTGTAGAGCACTTCAGAAAGCAGCCCCGGAGACCACTGTGCGCGTGCGCGTGCGTGTGCATGGTGCGAATGAGGCGGCTGTTCTAAGTGATAAAGCTGCGTCTTGAGAAAGCTTTGCAGACTACCTTGGATAAGAAGCATCCAGAATAAATAGGTTCATATAAACAATCATAAAAAATAAACCATTTTCCTCAAGGCTATTGTGTAAATAAATATGTTTTCCCTCAACCCGATACATGTAAAGGAAAGTTTTTATACTATCACTTAACAACAGTCTGGGTCTAGGCTCCTACCTTTAATTTTTACCTTTATTATTTCCATTAAAATGTGTTTCAAAGACTTCTAGTGACAGGATTCTTTCTTTGTAATCTACTCTTGTGTATAATATGAGTTTAAAAGTCGTGCAGAAACTTCTCGGTGTTAAGAGTCAAAATGAATAGGTTGAGGATGTTTAATTTCTGACACTATTTGAGTTCATTCAGTGTGCTCTCAGAAAGATACACTATGAAAATTTCCCCACGAGATAGTATCGCTTTGCTTGCATTTATTCTTGTTAATTTTTGGAGTATACATTTAATGCTAATATAATTGTCTTAAGTTTACTTTAAATGTTTTTCTTCAAGGAAATAAAGTTCAAAATGCCTATATTCCTTTGGTTGTTCAGCAATAAAATTGGACAAATATGGCATTTTCTTCTGTAGTCATGCAAACTTTGGAAGCAATGGATTTGATCACAGTAAGTTTCTGATCTAACATTTCCTTCCCTAAATTAAAAAAAAAAGTTTTTTGTTTTTTTAAAAAAATTTTAGAGAGAAGAAAGGAGAGGGAGATATAAACATCAATGATGAGAAAGAATCATTGATTGGCTGCCTCCTGCAAACCCCCTAGTGGGGGTGGAGCCCTGACCAGGAATTGAACCATGTTCTGGTTCATGGGTTGGTGCTCAACCACTGAGCCATACCAGTCGGGCTCCTTCCCTAAATTTTGTAAGCTTTAATTCTCTTCCAAAGTTCTTTTAGACAGCCTCTCTTCACTTTTTAGGCATGATTTCTTCACAAGACAAAAAGATTGATGCCTTCCTTTATAAGGCTTTGCCAAGATACTTCAAAGTTTTGCTTAGGCATCTATTCAAATGCTCAAATTAGCCACATCAATTGAAATAGTTAGTTTAAACTATTCCAGGCAGAAAATGAGTCAGAAAGATTTTCATACAAGGTCTACAAAATGAAAATTGAACATGATTTCTTTATTTTTCTGGTTTTATGAATTTTTCATGTGTCAAATTACTTGTTCTTTGAAGCAACCATAAAGAGCACATGCATTTTAATAACACAAGTATTCTAATAAATTACTAAACATCTTTTCAAAATTTTAAATAAAAAGTGTTATTTTACCATATTTGTATAACATAAAATTATTAGAACATGGTAATCTAATTTACCACATTTGAAGGGAAATACAGTGTAAGATATAGTTCGCCATTCTAATAGAACCAAATACAAGAAGAAAATTCTTTAGACTATTTCTAAACTCTCATCTTTCGTAGCCCAGTAGCATTAGAAAGAATGTAAGTTCCATTTGGAGGAGTATCAATGGACTCTGTTGTGTAAATAAGTATATAACTTCAAAGTTGGTAAACAAACTGGAAATTTTGCTGTCATTACTTCCTGTTAGTTATGAAGTGCTGTAGAAACAAATGTTTAAATTCTCTGCCTAGTAAAGAAGTCTATTTTAGGTAAAACAGCAACACCGGAATACTTCCCGCCCTTAATCAGTCAGTCATCGGTTAAACACACACTCGGGTAATGGCTCTTTGCTGAGTCAAAAGAACAAGACAGTTAAGTGTGCACTTAAGGCTTGCTAACAGTTTATCTCACTAAATAAAAAAACTGTGTTTCCTTGAAATCAAAGAAAAATCTCAAATAAATGTGTAGTTAAGAGGAGATACAAATAATCTGTGTTTGGAATTAGTGAAGGAGAGCAGGAGGAGAAAAAAAAATCACTTTTAAAAAAAAAGTCATTTTAACTTTGATCTAAATTTAAGTAATGCATACTTCCTGTGGTAACTTTTCTTTTCAAGTTGCAATGTTTTTGATGTTAAAAGTGCTCTGAAGCAGTATTTTTTGGTGTAGTTTTAAATGGAAGGGGATGGCGGGTGAGACACAAAATAGGTTTCATTTAAAAAAAACACTGCAAATGTGTGGTGTTTGTGTACACTGCCTTGTGGGCTACTGAAATACTAGCAGATTTATACTGACAACACTCTAGGCTTTGTTCCCTAGGTGGGACAATTTTATTAGAAAAATGTTTATCCTAAACAACAATTACAAACTGAAAGGACTTTTTAAAAAACGGCTTTTTGTCAGTTTTTTTGTTGTTGTCTGAAGTTAAGTGTAATCATGTATCTAAACATAGAAATGCCAAGCAGTGTCCCTCTTCCCGAGGCCTTCTAAGTCCTAGGGCGTCTGGCCTGGGACAGAAACAAATTGTGTTTCTGGAAGGAGGGGCCGTCCACTGGGCTACTAAGCTAAGGTGGACCTCACCAGTCACCTTGCCCTCTAGCATGTGTCAAGAGACTTGAGTGACAGTATGTGTGCCCACCACTTTGAACTGCCACTAGCTCTGTACATTCTAATCTAGTAAACCTCAAAAAATTAAAACATTCACAGTTGTCAGAATGGCCTTATAGTATACTTTATCTAAGCTATTGCTATTAACTTTCTGTGGGGCCCTCGGTTTCCCCACCTTATTACTGTACAGCATCACCAAATAGCTGCTATATAGAATTCTGCACTAACATCTAAGTATAAGGGCTAATTACCAAGAATGTTTATATTCTTAGGCTGTTTGCCTTGTGAAGGACACAGAGGCTTGAAAATCACCTCTGCCTCAGGAATGGTAGCAGCTGTCAAGACATCAAAGTGAAAGAAATAAAGGAAGCCAAGTGCTTAGAAACCCGGACAGAGCCCAGCTGCAAGCATGCGCAGCCCCGACTCTCCCGAATCCTGCTCTCCATCCAGATCCATCTGCACCAGCTTCTGCTGACTCAGCAGGTTCAAGGCTACTCATGGCAGGGGCGCTGCCCTCCCCTCTCCCCATGCACACCTAGTCCCCGAAGATAGTGTCACACATCAGACCCACTTACAGAACAAGTGTCAAGGACAAATTAGCGAACCATTTTAAGTAGGAAAACCCATGTAGCTCCTTCTCTTCTTAACCATTCATGTCTAACAAGGCTTGAGGCTCAGGGCAGAGCCAGGGGTTGGAGGGTGGAGAGAGCAGGGTCGGGTCTTGGTTCATTAACCCAGCTGAACGTGGATTCCCCAGGAAACACCTTATGCCAAGCCACTGTGTCAGTTAATAACATTTTTTTTTTAAAATAAAGAAAACATCAAATGGTTTACACTTTCCTTGTAATGTCATTATGTCCTCTAAGTATTACCAGGATTGATTTTGAATTATCACTTAGCTATACTGGATTTCTTCATAGAATTAAATCTTCAGATAAGAACAGCAGGTAACAAAACCGATATTTCAGGTTTGCATTTATATAAGATGGCTCAGCTATACTAACATCAAGTCAAATTTGACCTCTCCTTTCTTAAGATCCATTGGCCCTTACATTTTATAGGGATGGTCTAAGAAATTTTTTAGCGTGAATCAGAAGTTTTGGTTGAGAACAGTTACAATGATTTTCATTAGGTTTGAAAAACCAGTCAAACCCTGATCTTAAAATGAGAAAAGTAAATAAATAACTTAACTCAGTCTGTACTGACAAGGCCCCGCTTCGAGGAAGTGATTATCTCCAATTTCAGCATCGCCTGCTCACAGAGGTCAAACTACAGCTGGCCTGTGGGCACTCCAGCCACTGCCTGTTTTTGTGTGGCCCATGAGCTAAGAATGGATGTCAATCGGATCAAACCCGAATACCAGGGCCTGGAGCACAGCACACCGCTTGTGTTCAGTGTCTGTGTCTACACTGCACAGACTGTGTAGCCTGCAAAGCCTAAAATACTTACCATTTGGCCCTTTACAAAAGCGGGCAGTCAGTCAACCCGGCCTTAAGGTAATGTCACTCATTACTAGATAGAGTATTTGGAGCTGTTTCAATCAAGTGACAAAATAAGAGAAAACTTATTTTTATCTCATCAGCTGTGGCCTCAAAATGCCCCTGTGAAGAAAATCCTTAATGGATCTATCGGGGTTAGTAGCCTTGGGGAATACATTATAAAACTTACCTGGTCACTAGGCTCAAAGCTCATCTCCTCCTTCTCAGTCTTCAAAGCTATTAACTTTGTGTTACTGGCAGGGTCCGTTTTACTGTCCAGCCGCTCAAGTTTGGGGGTGATTTCCGGTAAACCAATATCTTTAGTATCATCTTTATCCAGCAAATAGCGAAGTAGTGCATTCTCTTTCTTCTTGGGGCTCACTGGCTCCTGTTTCACAGTCACCTCCGAACCAGGAGCTGTGCTGTTGGCCTCCTGGCTCAGCTCTTTGCCTGTGGCTTCCGCTGTTAACTTAGCCAAGTCCACAGGAGAACTGCTGTCCTGCAGGAGTCTGTGCAAAATCTTATGCTTCTCCTTGAGCGAGGTCCCATGTGTCGACCCGGAACCGGGCAAGCTACCCGCAGAGTCCTTGTTCGTGTCCGACAAAGAGCTGGACAACGGCGAAGGCTCCATCTGGTCGGATTTGGTGGTCAGCAGCTGGAGGAGTTTGGTCTGTCCTTTGCTGTCATGCAGTCTGTTCTGTCCGTCAGCTCGCTCGCTGCTCACACCTTGGGGTCCACTGGCATCACTGGTGTCCTTTTGCTCTCCGGGATGGCAGCTGCTCTCTGCCTGTGCAGCTGGACCTTCAGAGGGCTCCCCATACAGCCCAAAACAGTCTTTGGAGTCTAAGCTCCCCATCTTGCTGAGTGGGGGAGGATTCATATTAACTGGGGAGTTTTGCAAATTGCCCATTTTTAGGTCCGGCGAAGCCAACGATGACCCCAAAGAGACCCCGTGCCCCTCGCTGAGGGCCTGAAGTGCGTTGAGGGAACTGTTGGTGTAGCTATGGCTATTTCCTGTGCTGCTGCAAACTCCCACAGGGGAATGCAAGCTTCCCGCAGGGGAAAACTGGCTGGGTGGGATTCGGGGGCTTCCAGCCACCCCAGGGCTCATGCGATGTCTCGGTGAAAGCATGGAGGTGGGCTGGCCTGGATTCATGCCAGGGCTGCTCTGTGAGGGACTGTTCATTTTGAGTGCATAGTTACTACCCTGAGGAGCGGTGGCTTGCATGCCTGACACATGGTTCAGTCCCCCGGAACCACCAAACCTGCCCATGGGCATGCTCATTTGCTCCTTTGGGCCGTTTGTGGGGAAATTTATATTGCTACCAATGGCCATGTCCTGACCTGGGTTCGCGCTGCACATGGCCTGATGGGCAGGGCTGCTGGAGCTAATTGGATTCAATGGCTTCCCCATTGCTTGTCCAGTCAGATCCGGATTCATTAAACACACATTCTGCTCTCTGTACAATGAGGAAAAAATATAAGATAAAAGGCAAAACACTTAGCAAGTAGTTATTAATTTTGAAAAATGAAATGGTCTCTTTTCTTTAAAAGAATGAGCTATACTTAAAGGAAAGATAATACTTTGATGAAACAATCTGCAATTATGGGCAAGACTGAACATGTTTAGTGTTGGACCAAGAAGGATGTTTTTCAGTCAACTCATTAAGATGTCTGAGGTTTTCCAGACAGAGGGGGTGTGTTTAAATTTGACTACTACCATACTGAAATGGTAGTTATTAGAGAGGTTCCAATTAATTATATATATATCTTTCTCACTTAATGCTATCTTATCATGAATAACCGAGAACTTGAACAATCCTAAAGAAATGACCCAAAGCAGTATAGCTGTCTTCAGTTATTTACCCTAACAATAGGGTAAATACCTATTGCTTACAATCCCTAACAATAGACACATCTATAAGTCTGGAGAGCTCTGATGTGGACAAGTTGGCTTAAGATGAACAGCAAACTGAGTGCTAAAAACTTGCCCCTAACTATTAGGAACACTACAAGCTCCAGAGCCAATAAAGTTACCAAAACTGTTTAGAATTAGGTCACTTAAACAGATCCCCACACCCAGGTCCCCTGTATGTCAAAGCAAGAGCCTCCAAAACAGACAGCAGAGGAGGGGACTTCAAAGTGACCTTTGTTTGTGACCTGATTCCCCAACTCCTAGACAACCCCTCCCACTCTCTTACTAATGACTAAAAGCAGGTTTTCTGAGCTGGATGATTTTCCAAGCCCTACAAGTTTTAATTTACAGCCTTAGCAGTCACTCGTGAGTTACCAAATATGTTCACAAACCCAAACAAAACAGGTTTCACAAATTGTCAAACATCAGCTTTCAGTTAGGGGGTGAAATCTGGCACATCTGTAATCACTTTCAAATTGTTTCAGTTTGAGGTCAGATTTATTAACAGTTGGCAAACAGTGCTGCTTGATTTTTTTTTTAAATTCCAAAATAAGAAAGCAAATAATTGAGAAGTGCAATAAAAGGGGACTCTTTCCCAGAGCAACTTTATATATCTTCTGATAGTACCTCATGAAGTTTTATGTAGCACGTACATAAATATTTATAGAACTTGAAATGCAATCATTTTCCTAAATTTGTGCTCTAAAACAATATGGTTCATGACATTTATTTTTTTAAATCAACATTTAGTTTAGTTCTCCTTACTTTCATTTCTTATGGAAATGTTTATTACCCATTAATTTAAAGTCTAATGTCAAGAATTTAATCCTGAGAAAAATCTAAAATATTCCTTACAAGTGTATATATTTGACAGTTTGAGGTTTAAACAGGTAGGAACAGAAATCATGCTAGTGGCTTCAGTATTCCTGCCCAGGGGTGTCACCCCTGGGACCCGGTCAGCTTCCCTTCTCGGATGTAGCAGGCAGTCATGGCAGAGCACAGTCAGGTGAGCCTGTGTTCTTCCCGCCGGTTTAAATACCCACTAGTACTCAGGCTAGACACAGCCCTACTCAGTTGGTATCATGCCATGTCTTTAGGTTAACAGCAATTTGATTTTACATTTTACACAGTGTGATCAGCAGAAATGTCTAACAAATCTGAAAGGGCAGTCTGGGATGACTTGTGACTTTTCTAAAATCTCCTTTAACCGAGGAAGGGACGGCAGGTTCTTAGAACTAAACTTACCTGTGAAGCATATGCAAAGATATGACAAGCTGAGGCTCATTAGTAGTCTGAGAACGGATGAGTTTGCTTTTCGTTTGTGCAGCAACAAGAGTGCCGTCGGACAAGGAGAAGCGGTAGATCTGACTGAAAGCCAACCCCTGTCTCAGCACTGCGGGGGAGCAAGGAAACAGAACACGTCAAGGAAGCACATGGGGCGGGGCTGGGACAAGACACAGTCCCAGTAATAACTGCACTATGTTTAATATTTTCCGACCAGCAGTTAGAGTTGTAAGTAATATTTCATGATATTAAGACATTACACATTTTTAAAAGCAGATTTATTTTTCACTTAAGAGAACAATAAATTCAACATATTGATTAAAAAAAAAAAAAGGTTTAGACCCTCAAACTATGTTTAAAAAAAAATCTCCAGTACCATGGCAGTTTATTAGCTCAAAATAAGCTTTATAATTATTTGCTTAAAATGTTAGAAAACAATGCAGTAAGGTTATCTCTTAAGTGTATGACCTGCCTTTTACGTCCCTTTAAGCTAATACAAATACAGTAAAATTTATGACAGTAAATATATTCCCTGAATATTCATCTCAGTTAGGTACTGTTCAACCCATCATTTCACTCTACTATTCACCAATTCTATGTCTCCGTGTGTAAGAAGCATTATTTCTGTGGTTAAAACAATAGGAAATAAAATATAAACAATCAGAAAATCTTTTTAGAGGGGGAAAAAAAGGCCAAATAGAAAACCAAAACAACAAAGTACAAATCTTAGAGACATGGAATTGGTTTTAAGTCTTTATAAAGAACCAGGTGTTTCCGTTTTCAAGACACTGGCAGAAAATACAATACAGATCAACTAGGTTAAAATAATTTTTCTTAAAATGAAACTTCGTGGCTCATCTTTTAATACAACTGTATTTTAAAACTGTCAAATACTGCATATCAAAAAGAATATTTCAATTCAGAAAAGGTAGCCATATAATTTAGTTTCCTCTTAAACCATTTTAAGACCATATCATGTTTTTACCAAACCACTTACAGCATAAATTTTGTAAGTGAATAGCTAGCCCCAAAATGACCAATAACGCTCACCATTCCACAAGGATGAAGAGAGGGAGAGAAAGGCTGACATATGGTACGGATCTGATCTGATTTCGAGGTAAAATCTCACTTTGAGCACTTTCCCTAAAGAACCGCCCCCCTGCAGTTTGCTACCTGCAGTATTGAGGTATTATATTCTGGCCTCAATTGTTGGGTGTGTACTCTGAAGTGGTCCCACTGGAAATGAACTACAGTTCATATGCGTATCTTGCCTTCTATGTAAGTATGTTCCTAAAAGGTAGCATAAATACAATTTTTATAATAAGATTCATATTTCCAATGGTTTATAATTTCAGAATTTTATCTGACCTTGGATGTGATCCTTTAAGATTTTCCATTTACATTTGATCTACATCAAACGTGTTTACTAAGTAGACTGGTGTTAGTGTGTACCTAAAGCATTAAGGAAGCTCTCCATTTAAACAAAGCCTTCCAGTAGATTTTCATTTGATGCAAATGATTACTCTTGATCTTACTGACTTTGTACATTTAGATAAAATGTATTTCATGTATTTCAGAGTTTCCTTTCAGGGGGTCCCAGCTAATGAAACCTAGTAGAGTGCCTAATACATCTTCTGAACTCCTTTGTGAGGAATCAGGAAGCCCTAGAAATTAAAAGTAGGGCATTGCTACACAGGGCCCAAGGACGTGTTTGCTCATGGTGAGCTCTCATTTTCTGTTGTTACTATTCTTTTTATTTTAAACCAAATCTGGTGAAATGGTATTGATTCCCATCAAATGTGGACTTTTAATTTCCTCCTTTTTTTTTTTTGACATAGAAAAAAATGCTGGAAGACACAAATTGGTGGATTATGTGTTTATTTTAGAAGAAGTAATGATAAATAAGATAAAAAAGAATGAGTAGGATGAAGAAAAACTAAGGGAAAGAAGAGAAGTCATTTGCTATGATTTATCCTTCTCATCAGCGATCTTAACGGCATCAAGTTTAAACATCTAAACACTACTGCTAAATGCCAAGGTTACGGATGCCTATGAAATGGAAGATGCCAAACTAAAACTCTATTTTCAATAATGAGTTACACTTTTCTCTGCAAAACTACGGACAATTTGCCAAATTGAATGATGAGGCACCCTGGCCTGCCCCCAGTCCTCACAAGCAGCCTGGCCCCCAGCTGTGGACACAGGTACCCATAAGGAGGACAAGGTTCTCCTTTGTTCGCATCAATTTAACAAACATCCAGGAACCCCACGAGGAAAAGGGATTCTGTGGAAGAGCTCTGGGGGCAGCATAGCGGAGTGTCGGGCAGGACGGGCCAGATGAACACCCGCCGCCCACACTCACTACCTGCCCAGGAGCCACCTCTTCGCCTGTGCCAGCTGCTGTCTGCAGCAGGAGTCACGTCTGCTTCACGGCGGGCCCACAGGATAGGGGACAGCGCCAGACAAGATCAGATGCTCAATTATTAGCACCGAAACATGACTGAAGTCTTGGGTTTGGTTCCAGCTGTCCTATTAATTAATTGTATGACCTCAGGCAAGCCATCCCATCTTTCTGAACTTTCTCAAAACATCTGGGCAGACTTCAGTGGTCAGCATGTGGAAAGAGGGCGAGGGAGCCCACTGTTACTTTAGTAAAAAATTCACAAATTTCATTTCATTCTTTTTCCCTCCTTACGATTAAGACATTTCTTTGGATATTAGAGGGTACCTTATTGTCTTACACGTCTAGAAGTCTTAGAGGCAAAGACAACGACGTCTCTCCCTTTCCTTTCACCTGTTCTGTGGAATTATCATGTCCAAGTCTATGCCCCTCATCCCACTCTCCTGTCCTCCGGATCTTCTGTGAAAGGGAGGCACACCTGGACACAAAGAGTAGCCAGGCCCAAGACTGCAAGGTGAGCTTCAGGAACCACTGCTTCAGAGAAAGCTCCCACAGGAAGCAGCAGTTTAGCAAAATCAAGTTCAAAAAAACTATTGTTTGGAGACGCTTACCTTCATGGTGATGCCTCTTGGCATAGGACAGAGACTCCCCCTCGTGCTGGGCATGGAACTTCTGAATGCACCTCCTCACCAGGTCCTCCCAGCCGGGCTTCATGGCGGCCCGCATGGTGCTTGTGTCCAGTGATGTGATCTTGCCTAGTGAATACAGCAACCATTATACCTACGTGCTGACCTACTATTTATGGAAACAATTAAATTTTAAAAAATGAATATTTATTTACAGTAGTACATGGACCAAAAGGGTAGATAGTGAAAATAATTGTCCCTCCCCTCCTCAGTGAGTTTACCCAGCAGACACTGGTCCCAGCGTCTGCCACCTTCCAAGCACGTTCCTTGCATGACAAATACGCAAGCATCTAAAATGATTTCTTTGGTCTCCTTTGCAAAGAAAATTTACCTTGGAGATCTTGGCGAGTAGTAAAACTTTCTGATGAGGGAAGAACCGGTCTTTCCTTCATGGGGACTCTCCTTGCCACACAAATCAAGCAGGACTGCAAATCTTCAATCGAAGACACTTAGGGTTATCACATTAGGCTTTTTAGTGATTCAAACAAACTCAAGTATATTTATGACAGCACAGCTTGTAAATCAACAAGGGAGAGAGTGACAAAACGCCAGGTACCTCTGCTTTTCACTGGCTTTATGTTCTCCTCCACAGAAGTGGGAAGCAGCTGGGGAGGCAGAGGGGTGAGCTGTGTAGGATGAGCCCGGGGAATTGAGAATAATGGCTGTAGCCACACAATACATGTGATAAAAAATACCCACCATCCTAGCGTTAGCAACCTGAAACCGTCCACCCAATGATGGAGAAGAATGGAATCCCTTTTATGAAACAGCAGACTGTAACAACCAGCTGAATTCATAACAAAGTGGAGAAATGATGAAACCCAAAATATGACACTTCTTTGTCAGGGGTTGCCTCTTGAGTTTCAGGTTTACGACAACAGGGTAAACCAAACTATGTAAATAACCCTAGAATGGCAATATGCAATTTAAAATAAAGACGACAAACTAGGTCTAGACTCAAAAGTTGGAAAACAAATCCTAGAAAATGCGGCCTGTGCCAAGTTCAGAATCTTGGCCATGCCTGTTTCCCACAGAGCCGGTGCTAAGTGTTCACTCCACACCCACTGCAACTCTTTTATGTATCTATGTCCACTTCTGGAGAACAGGAAATGTTTCATTCATCTTTGTAACATGCACAGCACATGGCATAACCTTTTTCAATTTCAAAATATCCTGAGTAAAAGGTTGTTAAAGCGTCTCTTCATATCTTATGTTAGGGATTTATGATTATTCACTTTTAAATTTAGGAAATAATTTCTTTAAACGTATCCAGATAATAAACACTACATTTCTGAGCACATACTATGAGACGGACATCTGTCCAGCTGCTTTTATACGCTACCAATTCATTTAAGTCTCTTAACAACTCTTTGAGGTTGGTACTAGCATTGCCTCCATTTAACAGAGGAGAAAACCAACCATAAAGTTTAAGTAACGTGCTCAGCATCATGCAAAACTTGGGTAAACCAAGACCTGAACCTGAGCGCACCATGGCTCAGAAACTCGACTCATACTGAGAGCTAGCATCCAGAATCAGATTTCAAATGTCAAAAAGTGTGTAAATATACTACACCAAAACAAAAATGAGTTCAGCTGTATCTGTTTATACTACTTTTGAATATTATCATAAATGGATGAATCAGCAGTACTTACTCTGTCACACACAAGTGAATAAAATCTTTTGACATTCCATATCTACGTATAAACTTAATTTTGAAGAACTATGTATTATATATGACCACTCTATTACTTCCAATCTAATACAATTTAAATTAAAAATTACATATTTTTTTTAAAAAGGACTAAATAACTAGACTTACTGCCAATCATGGCTCAGGCACAGCCATGTAATCCTTATTACATTCTGACACTGCTACAGTAGACCTGGCTTGATTCCAGAGTGAACCGCTGTTCAGAGAACTCAAGGAGCTTGCCCAGGGACAGAGGTGATGAGTGGCTGAATTAGGAGGTGGCCTGCCTAACAGTAGAACCTATGAATGATGCTTCTGTCCATGTGGTCCTCAGCTCCCCCTTCTCTATGCATGCAGAATGTACTCTACGGCATGTCTCATATTACAGCGAGACCCTCAGCTGTGAATGGCTTGGAGGGTGCAGGGGTAAATACTGTACACCAGCTTCTCTTAATTAAGGGGAAGAGCCTAAGCGCTTAGAGTCTGAAACCACCTCCCTTCCTCACTCCCATCTGTATTCTCTCTTAAGTATCACTGTGGACCCAGCATCCATGGAAAAACTATATGGAACCCACTAATCACTTGAAGTACAGTTGACTCTTGCACAACTCCAGTTTCCCCTGCACAGGTCCAACTTAGATATGGATTCTTTTTCAATAAATACATATAGTACTGAACACTTATTTTTTTCTTCCTTATGGTTTTTTAAATAGCATTTTCTTTTCTCTAGCTCACTTTATTGCAAGGATACAGTAGAGAATCAAAGCAACATACAGTCATGTGTTAACTGACTATTACTGATAAGGCTTCTGGTCAGAACCAGGCTATTAGTTAAAACTGTTTTGGGGCAGTCAAAAGTTATATGTGGAATTTTGATGATGCAGGGTTTAGCGCCGCAACCACCGAATGGTTCAAGGGTCCGCTGTTTGTACCATGTGCACTTTTCTAGGCTGTAGCTCACAGCTCTCAGCAGCTCATCCTGGGAGTCCAGGCTCCCCCAGAGGTTCAGCCACTAACAGGGCAGCCATTGACCACACCTGGCTATTTAATGTAAATTTAACAAAACAGAAAAGCCCATCTCCCAATAGCATTTCAAATGCTCAATAGCCACATGTATTTGGTGGTTGCTATGCTGGATGCTGACGATACAAAACAATTCCATCCATGTAGAAAAGTCTACTGAGTTGTTTTAAAGATTTACAAATTAAATTTATCATAAAAATTCTTAAGTAGGTGGAAAAAACAAACAAAAAGGTGTCTCTAAATTTTTCTTTGTGTAGCTACTAATTTTATATTATTAAGTGTAGAAGAAGCGGCATAATAATAAGTACACGAATATCTAATAAAAGATACCAAAGATTTCATCCTACCCTCTCCTTCTTCCTTGATGGACTTTGGCTGGGAGACAGCGAAGCACTGCATCGTTTCGTATTTCTGATGTGCGTCCTGGTGATCATGACCTTCCTCTTCGGACTCGGGCAAAGGCTTCACCAGCATCCGACAATTGAACGTATGGCTGTTGCGTCTGGGAGGTTCGCCAGACCAAGATCCCCCATTCACTGAGCACAGCAAAGCAATTCGAAATTATAAAGAAACCAATGCGAGACTCACCACTGACAAATTATCAAAATGATACAGGAAGCATATAGTCATTTTATTTTTACATAGCGCTTATCCTTTTCTATCGTAATCTCATAATCTGGAGGGGAAACATCCTTGGGTGAATGTTTCAACTTGGAGAAATTCTAGGGATTTTCAAAACGTCTTTTTACCTTTCAGTCTGACCCCTTCCCTTCAAGTTCAGATCCTGAATATTTATTAACAGAACTAGAGGCCTCGTGCATGAAATTCATGCACAGGGTGGGGGAGTCCCTAAGCCCAGCCTATACCCTCTGCAATCTGGGACCCTTCAGGCAGTTGGACATCCCTCTCACAATCCAGGGCTGCTGGGCTCCCAACCACTTGCCTGCCTGCTTCCTGGATTGCCCCTAAACACTTCTGCCTGCCAGCCTGATCACCCTTTAACCACTATCCTGGCAGTCTGATCGATGCCTAACTGTCTTCTGCTAGCCCGACTGCCCCTAACTGCCCTCCTCTGTCAGCCTGGTCAACCCTAACTGCCCTTCCCTGAAGGCCTGGCCCCCCAACTGCCCTCCCCTGCAGGCCTGGTCCCACCCAACTGCCCTCCCCTGCAGGTCTGGTATTCCCCAACTACCCTCCCCTGGAGGCCTGGTTCCTCCCGACTGCCCCTAACTGTCCTCCTCTGTCAGCCTGGTCACCCCTAACTGCCTTCCCTAGCTGGCCTGACTGCCCACAACTGCCTTCCCCTACTGACCATCTTGTGTCCATATGGGGGTGGCCATCTTGGAATGACAGTCAATTTGCATATTACTATATTTTTTATTTTTTATTAGATAGGATACTATAGTTCTCTATTTTGAGGCTTTTCTAACTTTGATTTCTTAGAAATTTATTTGAATCTACTTGCATTCCAATTTTACATGTTGCCCCTACTAAAAAATTTGTAAGTGGTACCAACTATAGCATGCATTAAAATTTTTAAAAAATTGATTTTAGAGAAAGAAAGGGAGAGGGAAGAGATAAAAATTTATGTGAGAGAGAGACATCCATAGGTCACCTCCGGTATGTACTCTGATGGGGGATTGAACCCAAAGCCTGGTTCACTTTTAGCCCGTCAGCATGGCTCAGTGGTTGAGCATCAACCTATGAACCAGGAAGTCACAGTTCAATCCCCAGATAGGGTATATGCCCGGTTTTGGGCTTGATCCCCAGTAGGGGTTGTGCAGAGGCAGCCAATCAATGATTCTCTCACATCACTGATGTTTCTCTCTCTCTTTCCCTCTCCCTTCCTCTCTGAAATCAATAATAATATGTTTAAAAAGAAAAACAAAACAAAACAATGGTTAGAAAGCAGTGAACGGGCCAGCTAGATGTCATGGGTGTTTTGGCAAAGGCAATGTTAATCCGACAGCCACTAGGCTGCTGTAAAGGAGTAAAACAGGAAACACATGCTAGAGAGAAAAAGACAATTATCAAGTTAACTGCAAGAAACCATTTTAGAATTACAGAAGGAACCAGAGCTAACTTTATACATTGATGCAGACATTTGAGAAGTCAATTTCATCACCAGCATTCTTACAAGCTTATTTACATAATAAGGACTACACAGAATAATCAAAGGAAAAGGAGTTCTTATTAACTCAGGTTAATAAGTAATTTGAAAGTATAAAAAAATACAATATAAAGTAAGGCAAGGAACTCCTTAGACAAGTGAATTAATAATAGTGAATTAATAAGTATAGGTCCTTTGAGGAAGTCATAAAATTACTGAAGAGATTTGAAAATACTAGTTACTTGAAATAAAAAATCCCATTTACTAGACAATATAATAGAAGAATATCACACTAGTATTCATATATTCTGTATTACTGTTGCAGTCACTTTGGATAAAAGGTTATCATATCAGGGAAAGGCCAGTCATAATGGAATTTGAAAAGACCTTTGCCTATCTACTGTGGTAGCGATAAGACCAGTTAATATAAACAGTCTTAAGAAAAAGAACAGAAATACTTGCTAACTCAGGACTTGACCTTATTCTCTCTTAAAATATGCACTTCTTTTTCTCCGTGAAGATGTTCTTAGCATCACCAGTTTAAGTGAGAATATTAAAAAAAGGACCACTTAGTAAGCGGGAACAGCCATATTCCAGAGCAGCAAATAGAGTGGCCCATGCTGTGAATCTCCCGCTTTAACATGGGCCTCAATGATCAGCCCTGCGCAGGTGAGGAAGACGGAGTTGGGCACAGGGAGGGGCTGAGGAAGCAGCGCCTGATGGAGACACCTGCAAGCCGCTGCGTCTGTGAAATGGAAGAGCCCATCTGGAGCTCCGAGGCTGAGAGCAGGCAAGCCCTCGACACCCACTCGCTTCTGAATATTTTACTTTTAGAATGCTGAATGCACCCACGTCCATACTCTTTTTCACAAGTCAGACTTGAAATAGGTTGGATCTCAAATTTCTCATGACCTTCTACTTCTTAGACAGTCATGGAGAAAAGGACAACACAGGCGCTGGTGCTGGGTAGAGTGGGAGGCAATTTGGCAGCTTCTTAAATAACAACAAAACAAACCCCATGAAAACAGTTGCCATGAGTACTTGCCAGCGGAATTATTTTCTTGTACTTTAAATATAGGACCGAAACGATCAATCAGGATCAATATCTGCAGATGCCCTTTTCTCCATGGCTCCTAAGCTTTAATATTAACACAGCACCTCTAAATCCCCAGGTGACACTTTCTAGTTCTCTCTCACCCTTCTAACCAGGACGATATGTGCACTAGGGGAGGGCAGGGGAGTGAGAAGAGACCCAGCAGACAATCCTTTACCTATAGACTTTGGCAGCAGGTTTTTGACAAATTCAGTGTGGTCCCCAACATGCAGGATGCTATATACACTTTTGTTCATCAGCTCCTCTTGGTTATACCTGAGGTACTGGGTCACATTCTCTGAGACAAACACAATGTTGCCTTCCAGGTTCACTACAAAGAAGAACCCATCAAGGGCCTGAGGGAAAAGACATAGATTGCGTTAGAAAGGACACGACACAGAACCGTATGCAATTGTTAACGATCCTTTAAGGGAAACATAAAATTCACACATGGCTAGAAAAACGCTCTCTCTCGCGCTCTCCTAGTTTTCAGAAACAACACGTTTTCTGTTGGTGAAATTACTCCATCTTATAGGTGGGAGAGAGCTTGTCACAGACTAAATGACAAACACTAACTCTGGTAATTTACCAGGAGGTAATTATTGCTAAGTAAAACTATAGGTGGTTATCTGCATTTTCAAAATGAGGGGGCTCTACTCCAGAGGGCCAAGAACAACTTTGTTACCAACTCAATACAAAGTAATGTACAGTCTCTCAATAAAGAAGGGGTCACTGATAATTGCCCCCCAATTTAAGGATAAATGCCAAGAATCCCCCCCACCCCCAATTTCACTATCTTTAAAGCTACCTGAGTTTAAATGTAAAGAATTGCAGATGACCCTCAGGCCTTTAGAGAAACATCAGTCTTTACTGTTCGACGTATATGTGTAAAGGGTCTGAGAAATCTCTCTGATGTGACAAACTAGTCTTTGTCGGAACCTTGGGCGGAGATGTGGCCAGCACTGCCCTGAGACGTGAGGCTCTGGTCTGTGATAGTGAGAACTGAGAGTTTACTGTCGCATGTTTCCTGTAATGGGTACAGAGCCTCAGTCTTCCTTGTCATTCCAATCTACACTAGGGGAGGAGATGAAGAATCTAGGATCATTTCAGGAAATAAAGACAGTAATGGTAGCTATTGAGCACATTTTCTGTGCCTTAAACACACTGCCATCTTACTGTTACACTCTGGAAGGAATTGGCAGGCGGGCGGGAGTTCAGTGCAGGTGCACCTGCCTCCAGAGCTGTGTCTGGATGACAACACGGGGAGGGTGCTCTACCCCAGCCCTTTCCCAGCATGCCTCCTCAGTGATGCAGAGGCTGGGAGCTCAGTGAGTGTCTCTAAGTTACTCCCCTTTCCCTTCCTGAGCCCTGCTTGTCAGAGCTCTGTCAGGTGAGTGATCAGGACTGGAAAAGGCTTGATATTGATAGGCATCCTTGGAAAAGCACCACCTGGTGTACCAGTTGATGCCATACACTTTCTCCATGCTATGCATTTATGACTGTTTTTAACATGAATATTACATGTATATACTGGAACAGTATGAATATTCAGGGCAATGTTTACTTTCCCCCTAGTTTTGTTTTTCCTTAAGTTATTATTTAACAGCCTCATTTTTTATGAGTGTTCCTTGTGTATATTCCAGCTTTAATTCAGTTTTCATCTCTCAAATTAGAACTTACTATAAGGTCCCTCCTACCCCCAAATTAACACCATTTGTTTTTTCTTAAAAATTTTGTCAGTTTTTACCAATGGTATAAGCAATATGCTGGGGCAAAGAAAAAATAATGTAAATGGCCTTCCAGAATAGGTTGGCACCAACCCTGACAAACCCTATGTGTGAACGTGTGTGTGTGTACAACCAGGTGTGTCTGTGAAGGGGGATAGGAAGTCAGCTGATTACTTATGTACCAAGTGTCCTTTTAAGCTCACTGCTTTAAATACACATTCATCAGGGATTTTCGTAATTATATTACATAGAGTTCACTTTTGAAAGTGTGTGCAGCTTCCTTTGCTTTTGTACTCTGGCAGAAAGACTGATACGTGGCTTAATGTAACTGAAAGATGAAAATGTTTCATCTTGTTAAACTGTCTGTGTTGTTTTTAAAAGTTCACTACAATATGCTCTGATGAAAAAAGCTGGCATTGGGTTTTGTTGCCTAGCAACCAGTACGCTATGATGTAAGCATGATTGTGCATCTATGCCTAGGAACAGCTCAACAAGAACACGTTTTCTCTGTTTAAATTATAATGACAGGCTAACAAACATGAAGACTGAGATCCAAATGCTAAGTCACCAGATTCAAGCATTACCTCTCAAACAGAGTCAGCACTAGCGCCCAGCCACACTGCGATTTGCTTAGTGCACTGGATTTCAGAAGACTATTTTGAAACAGCAAACATGTTGGTTTACTTTTATGAGATACGGCCCACCACATCTAGCAATCTGATTTCTACACTTATGAAGGTGCTCTATAAGGGTTTGAGTGACAGCCTTGTGGTTACTCCAAGCGTTTCTTTTTAGCAGCTCAGAAATCTTCCCAGGAGTTCCCACTCTACCTTAATTTTTCTTCTGACATAAAGAATACACACAGACATATGAAAGTTTCTTAATTATAATAACTTGGATTTCTATAATTTTCAAATCAACTTTATTTGTAATTCAAGATATTTTTTCACAGAAGTTATCTCCTTTCTGTCATCTAATTCTAAACAGTCCACCTAGAGTTTTCTTATTTGCTTCTAAGAACCAAGCGGGAAACAGCTCTCTGTGACTCTGGAAAAGCAGGTTAAATGTTTCTGCTTTTTCCCTGAAAACTGTAGTTGGAGGATTTCAAGCCAGTAAATCAAGAAAAACAAGCAAAGGCCAACATGGGTTATTTAGAGTCTTTTGGCAGCAGGTTCGGCTCCAGAGAATGAACTTAGTCATTTCTAAATACTACAAAGACTGAATCAGACAACCTTATATATATTTTTTCTGTGCCCCCCCTCCCCCCCGCCTTCCAATTATATGGTAGATATTCACAGAATTCAATTTTCTAAAAGTAAAAATCATCTTATGAACCAATTGGAAAAAAAAAAAAGGAGTACTGGTTATCTTTGCATTAAAAATCCCAATTTCTTATATGTATGTGGCTGCTGCACAGCTTCTGGGCATATGGCACTTTTCAATCTCATCCTATCAGCAGAGGGAATTATCCTGAGAACTGACATAATTTATGTCTTGGGGCCTGTCTGCTTCTTGTTAGATGTTTGCTGAAATTTTTCCCCTCACTTTACCATAGCCTACATCTTAAATTTTAATTTTGGAATATGTAGAGCACAGTACTGGGTGTTTAATACTGTGCTAGTTAATAAAATAGGAAAGCTGGACTTTACACATTCTAGGCAGCAATCTGATCATAAAACTCCCTCAAGTTAATAAAGAACAGGCAGGTAAGGCCAACCATTACAATTGTGATGCTTATCTGAAAAGTTCTGCCTATTACTTGTTTTTATCTTTATGAGATAAACAAGTTTGAAGTTGCTTAAATAGAAAGCATAAACCTATTTTTGGCCCTCAAATTTTAACCTGTATATATATATGATATATATAAATTCTAAGAATTTATAAACTGAAATATATCGAATTTAACAGGTCTTGTGAACATGATTTTCCAAAATGAATTCTCAACTAGCAGTGAAAGCCTGTTCATTTATATTCTGGTCTAGTCAGTTTCATTCTAGATCATTCATTTGAAATGTAGATTTGCTGGAATCGGGAGCCAGAAGAGAGAGAGACATGTTAATAAACCAAAAAGTAAGCAGTACTTTGATCTCAGAAGTGAAAATTAACTAGCTGCATTATCCTTAAATTAGATTCACCTGAAAACGAATGTAATCCTGTGAAAAGACCAAGAACATTGTACACTACAGAACCAAACGAGGAGTGTTACCTCAAGCATCATGGGCCCCAGCGCATCCTTGTCGATGACACCCTGCCCCGTGGATGATATGTCTGACTTCTGCACCTCGTCTATGTTGGCAGCCGCTGCTTTCTCTGCAACAAACGTAATGTGAATTAAATGGCAGTGCGATTTCAAGGACAGAGTGACACAGAAACATTTTTATTGCAATGACTTTTAGGTCTCTAGCGGGATCAGATATGACTATAGAAGAGTTGGAGCACATTCCCACTACTCCTGAACGGGAGAAGCTGCTGAAGCAGGAGCCAGAACACTCTCTTCGCCTCCAGAACCTGCAGCTCGGCTCCCGCTCTGGCTGCCGAGGAAATGAGTTTAGTGGCTTTACACTAGTCCCCGACAAGTGTTTTTTCTAGTTTATGAAATTGTTATGTCCTATGGCACAATCACTTTCTACTCAAGAGATTCCCCAAACTAGGAAGATGGAGAGTCCGTTGTTCCAAATTGTCACATTCACATTTAAAGTAACCAGAAAGATTTGGTCCCTGTCTGGTAGAAGGCGCTTAGCCAGTGAAGGCACAGAGGAGAGGCATCCTACCAGGCACCCAGAGAATTGCAGTGGCGCTCACCCTTTCATTTGGTACAGAGGTGAATACCAAGTGCTCCTGGATTAAAATGTGCAAGGCAGCCTGCAGGCCCGGAAAACATTCCAACATGGAAAATTCTCCCCAAAGAAACAGATGCGTATTTGTCAATGCACATGTTACAGTTGTTTCAAGAACACCAAAAAAGGTTTAAAGCATAACAGATACTATCGGCAACTTGTTAGAAAACAACACAGAAACCATGTACCAATTATTTGTACCTGAATAAATTATAACCTTGTTTACACTGCATGTTATCACTGTAATTAAATGCAAATAAAGGAAACTAAAATCAATTTAGTACTCAGAATCAACCTGCTTTCTGGTAAATTTTGCTGCCTCTTTTATTACTACTATTATTTTTTGTAAAAAGGTATTTCACACAGTATTTTGAAAACGTGTAAAGTTTAATTTGCACATGAGAACCTAGGAAATAAAATTAGGGAAATTACGCAGATGCTGCGAATCTTGCCACTCCTGTGATGAGAGCCCCTGAGTGTATCTTTTCCAGTGAAACAGAGGTGACCCGTGTGTGTAGTTCAAGCCTCAGCTCAACCACTTAGCAGAAGTAGAAGCCAGAGCAAGTCACGTCAACTTTTTAAGACCTAGTACATGCCTTCTATATAAACTCTGCAGGAGTAAATGGGATGATCTGTAAAATGCACCTGAAAAAACTAGAAAGTGCCCTGGCCGGTGTGGCTCATGGGGTTGGTTGGGCTTCGGCCGGTGCACTGAAAGATCGCTGGTTTGGTTCCCCGTCAGGGCTCAATCTCCAACAGGGGGCATGCAGGAGGCAGCAGATCAATGTTTCACTCACATGGATGCTTCTCTCTCTCTCTCCCGTCCCCCCTCTTTCAAAATCAATTAACACACACACACACACACACACACACACACACACACACACACACACACATATTTTATTGATTTTTTACAGAGAAGAAGGGAGAGGGAGAGTGTTAGAAACATTGATGAGAGAGAAACATCAATCAGCTGCCTCCTGCACACCCCCTTCTTAGTACATGCCCTTGACCACCGGAACTGAACCTGGGACCCTTGAGTCCGCAGGCCTACATTCCATCCACTGAGCTAAACCTATTAGGACAGTGGTCGGCAAACTCATTAGTCAACAGAGCGGCAAACCACGGCTCACAAGCCATAGTTTGCCGACCTTTGAGTTAGAGCAATAAAAATATTAAAAAAAAAATCTATAAAGAGTTAACAAATGGAACTTGCTACTGGCAAAGTTGTAGTCTCATTGGCTCCTCCTTACTAAGTTCCAAGCCAAGAGCTTGTCATAAGCAGACTGTATCTGCTTTTTCAGTTACGCTACATTCCTGACTCACCTCCTCAGATCTAATTGTAACCTTCTCAGCTGTAAACAGATATGATTCGGCTGGTGCCTTTATGGTTCAGGATTGTATGCATTTGTCAGTCTTCACTTCGTGTTTCCTTCTTGCTGCCTTCCTGACCTAGCTCTTGACTGTTAGGTTCCTCAACATTTCTCCTATCTGCAGGCTTAGTCTCAGCCCAATTTAGGCATGAAATAGCTCAGGCTCTCCAGAAAATTACTGCATATCACACCCCCATTCCCATTTTTCTAGAACCCCAATAAATGCATATTGGGGTATACTTTTTTTTTTTTTGCCAGTTCACTTGGTAAGGCTGTATATTTCTCTTCAGTTTCTTTCTTTTTTCTTTTTTTCTTTTTTAAAGTTAGGGAGCTGTTTGCTTTTTATTTTTTATTTTAAAAATATATTTTAATTTTTCACAGAGAGGAAGGGAGAGGGATAGAAAGTCTGAAACATCCATGAGAGAATCATCGATCAGCTGCCTCCTGCACATCCCCCACTGGGGATGTGCCTGCAACCAAAGTACATGCCCTTGACCGAATCGAACCTGGGACCCTTCAGTCCGTAGGCCGACGCTCTATCCACTGAGCCAAACCGGTCTCGGCAAGAACGAAGTCTCTTCAATTTCTGCTTACTTTCCTACCCACCAGTCCAGGGATAAGACTGGCACCATCATTTGTGGCTTCATCTTATGTTCACCTAAAGTAGCCCCCTTATCCGTGGTTTCACTTTCTGTGGTTTCAGATACTCAGTCAACCATGGTCTGAAAATATTAAATGAAAAATTCCAGAAATAAACAATTCATGTTTTAAACTGCAAGGAGATGAAATCTCATGCTGTCCCCCGCCCCGCAGCCATTAATCATCCCTTTGCCCAGTATCCGCATGCTGTGGGAGCACCATCCCACCCACAGTCAGTTAGTAGTCATCTCAGTTATCAATCAACTGTTGCAACATCATGGCACCTGTGTTCCTGTTACCCTGATTTTATCAAAATTCAGGAGTAGTAATGCTGGCAATGCAAATATGCCAAAGAGAAGCCGTAAAGTGTGTCCTTTAAGTGGAAAGGGGAGTACAGCACAATAACATATTTTGAGAGAGAGTTATATGAAAGTTATTCATATAACTTTTATTATAGCAAATTTTTACAACTGTTCTATTTCATCGTTATTATTAATCTCTTACTGTGCCTAATTTATAAATTAAACTTTATAATAGGTAAGTATGTATAGGAAGAAACAGTGTATGTGGGGTCTGTACTATCTTTGGTTTCAGGCATCCTCTAGGGGTCTTGGAACGTGTATGGAGGGGAACTATTGTATTTTAACAGCCCTATATTTCAGAGGGCGCAGCAGGCTTCAGATATAAGGATCCCTGATACTAAATACCAACTCTCAAAGCCCATATGATAGACATTATATATTTACTGGAGGCCTGGTGCATGAAATTCATGCACTGAGGGGAAGGGGTGTGTGTGTCCCTCAGCCCAGGCTGCACCCTTTTCAATCCAGGACTGCTGGCTCCCAACCGCTCGCCTGCCTGCCTGCCAGCCTGATCACCCCCTAACCACCCCCCTGCTAGCCTAATCGACGACTAACTGCTCTCCTGCCAGCCCGATTGCCCTTAACTGCCCTCTCCTGCCAGCACGGTCACCCCAAACTACCCTCTCCCGCTGGCCTGATCACCCCTATCTTCCCTCCCCTGCCAGCCTAGTCACTCCTAACTGCCCTCCCCTGACCCAACTGCCCCTAACTGCCTTTCCCTGCTGGCCTGGTCACCCCTAACTGCCCTTCCCTGCTGGCCTGGTCACCCCTAATTGCCCTTCCTCCTGTGGTATTTCCACTTATTTTTGTCTCTAGTCGTGTGGCAGTTGGTGTTTAGGAGCATGTGCTACAACATCCTGGAGAATGAGTAACTCACAGCCTTTCCTCTGCCTCTGAACTGCTCACAGGGGCCACTCGCTCTTATCAGTGACACCTTTGGGTGGCAGCCGTGATTCTCACACTGAATGGTGTAGATGAGAAGACCTTCTGAGAGAGGGTCTGGCAGAATTTTCAGACAGGAGATTCTGATCCACCTTCCTCGGAGGGAATCCCGGACTCCCCACCTCCTGCAGTGAGCAGCTTAGTGCATGAAATAATGCACTATTCCTACCAGAAGTAAGTTTCAGGGAGGGGGGCTATTTGTACCCACAGTGGCCAGCAATGTCCTTCAAAAGCCTATATTTGGCGGCTGGCTGACAGACTAGATCCACTATTGGCACTTATTCCCAGAAATGTAGAAGTGACTGGCATTGAGGGTGGTTGGAAAAAACTGATCTCATCTAACTTTAGGCCCACCGGCCCCTAGTGTGCAGGGAACAGAACACCTGGGCAGGGTCAATATTGGGAGAAAGGACTTCCTGAGGAGAACCAGTCTTAAATAACCAATCATCTGGTAAGTGATAGAGCATCTCACATTCTCTCAGGGTCCCAAGTTCTCTTGTCCTTCCACTGGCACAACTGGTGGTGGTATTCTTTTAAAAGAATGGACTCATTTAGGTTAATGCTGGGAAAGTGAGATAGGAGGCAACACAACCCTCCCATCTGTTGCTGAGCCCTAGAAAACGTCAGGCCATTTGTCATACGAGATTCTGATATCACAACATAAGGAGTTATTTCTTTCTGTGATGTCTATAATAATGCTGCTATTTAGGAAAAAATAAACTTTGTGACAGTCTATTTCCAAGTCTCTTAGAATCAATACCTTGCTAGATGTTTACATTTTAAGGTTCTGATCATCATTCTGAAGACACAAGTCTCCTAAATTCATTCATTAATATTTTGTGTAATTTTAAAATGCAAACTTATAAAACCCAATCAAGCAGGTCCCTAAACACTGATAAGCTTTCATGCTGGGGTATTTCAAATATTCTAGCAACATGTGCAGTCCCTGAATTTTAGATTTTTTATCAGAAAATATGTAGAATGAGAATCATCTGTAGGGCATTTTCTTTTATTTTTAGGAATATACAGGTCAGATGTAATTTAGGGTAAGAGCCTAAAATTTAAAGCAGGAGAAGACTTAGGTCCAACAAAACATGTATTTGGGCTCTACTGGAAAGACTAGATAAAAACAATTATTGTGAACAATTATTAATAATAAAAAATGTATTATTTTTCTCTCTTTACAATATTCAGCTGCTGAATCTTTAAAAGGAGAAAAGAAGCAACTAACAAGATGCACACTTGAAACCTATATAATTCTATTAACTGTTAACACAATAAAATTAATAAAAATGAAAATAAATGATATAAAATTATACATTTTTTAATTTAAAAAATATATTTTTATTGATTTCAGAGAGAAAAGGAGAGGGAACCAATGATAGAAACATCAATGGTGAGAGAGAATCTATGATGGCTGTCTCCTGCACACCCCCTGTTGGGGATCAAGCTGGCAACCTGGGCATGCGCCCTGACTGGGAATTGAACCGTGACCTCATGGTTCATAGGTCGAAGTTCAACCACTGAGTCATGCTGGCTAGGCATAAAATTATATTTTAATTAAAAATAAAAAAAACCACTGAGCATGGCACTGAAAGAACTAATAATTAATAAACTAATGATGCAGAGTAAAAAAAAGTTAGAGAGAATGGAGGTCCCCATGAGGAAATTGACCAGTAGCACCAGGATCCATTCAGTTCTATGGTCTCTGTCTATACCCGGGGTGACCTGCTACGTGTGCAAATGGAATAAATAATTCTTGTCAAGTGAGAGATTGAGATCAATTTAGGACTAAACTGTGAGAAACTCACTTTAAATTCAAAGAGAAGATAGAAATGGCTGGCCCTAGCTGATGATATTTTATATACACCGTAACCAAGTTGGAGTCTGCAGGATATATAAGGAGATGGCAAAGTCAATGGCCTCAAAGGGAAACTGGGAATGGACGTCTGACTCCAAGGAAATCTCAGCCTGACTTCTGAAAACCGATGAGGAATAATATTGGCAAAAAGTTTGTCTAAGTTGAAACTAGAAATCCCGTGATCAGGCATGTTCAGGATGGTATGGCTGTAGACAAAATCCCTGACTTTTTAAAAAGCAAAAATAACTTTCACAAGATCAATTTAAAATTAAATTAGCAGAATATGTGATTTGGAAAAAAAAAATCTCTGTATGTCATAACACACAAATACCATTTGTATATTAAGAGGATGGGAAGTTTTCACTACTCATACAGAGACAAAGGGTAAAGAATTTAGGGCTTTTCACTCCTGTCCTCACTAAAAGATTAAATTGATGTATTTTTCAACCAGGTTGTCATCTATTATTCAAAAGTCAATAATATGAGGTGATAGAAAACAGCCAGAAGTAAGGTTTTATCAATATAACTAAATTCTAAATTAAAGTGGCCATGAACTTTTGTTATTTGGGTATTTTTCATGAAGTAATTACTAATTCTGTTCAATGTAAAGTTGATCCTTTATCTATATACTAGAGGCCTGGTGCATGAAATTTGTGCATGGGGGGTGAGGAGGGGAGCGGGGGGTTTCTCAGCTCAGCCTGCACCCTCTCCAATCTCAGACCCCTCAAGTGATGTCTGACTGCTGGTAGGATCGGGCCTAAATGGGCAGTCGGACATCCTTCTCACAATTCAGGACTGCTGGCTCCAAACTGCTTGCCTGCCTGCCTCCCTGATTGCCCCCAACTGCTTCTGCCTGCCAGCCTGATCACCTCCTAACCACTATCCTGCCAGCCTAATTGATGTCTACCTGCTCCCCTGCCAGCCTGTTTACTCCCAACTTCCTTCCTCTGCCAGCCTGGTCACCCCTAACTACCCTCCCCTGCAGGCTTAATCACCCCCCTATTGCCCTCCCTTACAGGCCTGGTCCCTTCCCAACTGCCCTCCCCTGCTGACCCACAACTGCCCTCCCTTGCAGGCCTGGAACCTCCCAACTGCCCTCCCCTACTGGCCATCTTGTGGTAGCCATCTTGTGTCCACAGGAGGGCAGGATCTTTAACCACATGGGGCAGCCATCTCATGTATTGGAGTGATGGTCAATCTGTGTATTACTCTTTTATCAGATAGGATAGAGGCTTGGTGCATGGGGTGGACCGGCTGGTTTGCCCTGAAGGGTGTCCTGGATCAGGGTGGAGGTTCCCTTGGGGAGTGGGGCAGTCTGGGCGAGGGGCCTATTGTAGTTGGCCGGCTGGCCATGCCCCCCCCCCTTTTGATCCAAGTGGAGGCCCTGGGATCTGGGATTAATTTATGTTCTACAATTGAAACTTTGTAGCCTGGAGCGGAGCCAAGCCTTCTGCTCGCTCCATGGCAACAGCCATTTCTGTTTGAAACATTGTAGCCTAGAGTGGAGGCCTAGGTGCTAGGGCTGCAGAAGTTTGGCTTTCTCCATCACCCCAGCAACCCTAAGCCTCTTCTGACTCCAGCTCTGTGGCAGCTTCCATTTCTGTTGGGATTATATATCTTCTATAATTGAAACTTTGTAGCATTGAGTGGAGGCCTAGGCTGGCAATGGCAAGAGGAAAGCTTGGCTTTCTCCATTGCTGGGGAAACCCAAGTCTCCCTCCTGCTCTCAGTGGTGGCAGCCATCTTGGTTGGGGTTTATTTGCATAATCTGCTCCTGATTGGCTGGTGAGTATAGGTTGATAGGAGGTACAGTCAATTTGCATATTACTCTTTTATTAGATAGAATATAAGCCTAAGCAACCAGATGACTGGCCAGTAGCTATGATGTGCTCTGACCACCAGGGGGCAGATGCTCAACACAGGAGCTGACTGATGGTGGTCAGTGTGTGCCTTTATCGGCAGTGCTGCTCAGCTGACAGATAGGGGCCAGATGCCAGGCTGATGGCCGGCAAGCACAGCTGGAGCAGTGGGAGCCTCTCCAGCAGAAACTTGCTTTGTGTGCCCAAGTGGTGCTGGCGGCAGGCACAGTGGGGCCCGGATGGAGGAGCAGCTGGGCACCCAGCCCAGGCTCAGGCTCCTCCCTGGCCGCCTGCCGCTTCACGCACTGCTGTGCGGGAGTACGGGATTGGCGCAGACAGTGGGCTGTAGCCAAAGGAGCTGGCAAGTAAAACGGCTGTGGCAGCACAGAGCTCCACCGATCCCCATTGGACCAAGAGACCCCACTTCGTGCAACAGGCCTCTAGTCTCTATGTAAAAGCCTAAGCAACTGAATGACTGATCTCTAGGACGTGCACTGACCACCAGGGGGCAGATGCTCAACACAGAAGCTGCCCCAGTGGTCAGTGTGCTCTCACAGTGGGAGTGCCGCTTAGTTGACTGACTGGTGCCAGATGCCAGGCCCATGGCTGGCAAGCACAGCTTCCTGCCTCTGCGGCAGTACTACTGAGCAGTAGTGGCGGCACGCACAGTGGGGCTGGAATGAACAGGAGGGGAGCAATGCGTGGCCCATGCTCAAGCTCAGTCTCCTCCCCAGCTGCCTGCTGCTTCATGCACCACTACATCCCTCGGGGATGTTGGACTGCTGGTTTTTGCTCAATCCCTGCAGGCCAGACCCTGGACGAGGCCAAAATCAGCAGTCTGACATCCCCGGATAAGCCCCCAATTGCAAGAGGTCTCAGGCCAGCCTGAGGACCCCACCAGTGCATGAATTTGTGCACTGGGCCTCTAGTATTATATAAAAGGAAGAAAAGGCTTGGCTGGTGTGCTCAGTAGTTGAGTATCCACCTATGAACTAGGAGGTCACGATCTGATTCCCCGTCAGGGCACAGGCCTGGGTTTTGGGCTTGATTCCCAGTGTGGGGCATGCAGGAGGCAGCTGATCAATAATTCTCTCTCATCACTTATGTTCCTATCTCTTTCTTCCTCTCCCTTCTTCTCTGATTAAAGAAACTCAATAAAAAAAATATTTTTTCAAAAAAGGTAGAAGGAAGAATAGGACCCTTTTGCAATATATTATGTTAACGGTACATAAACTGGTATCTTTTTTTTCACTTTACATTTTATTTTTCAATTACAGTGTACTTTTAATATTATTTTGTGTTAGTTTCAGGTGTACTGCATAGTGGTTAGATAACCATATACTTTACAAAGTGTTTCTCCCCTGATACGTCCAGTACCTGCCTGGCACTACTCATAGTTACCACAATATTATTGACTATATTCCCTATGTTGTACATTACATCCCCGTGGCCACTTAGTAACTACCAATTTGTACTTCTCAATCCCTTCACCTCTTTCTGCCAGTCCCCCAATACCCCTACCTTATATCAGTATAAGGCATTTCGGTAAAGAGTATGCTATTTTTATGTATCAGATATAAATAAACTTAAATCCTTAGATATATTTATACTTTTGTAAGTACATTACTATACTAAAACACACTATTTAATATTTTTAATTTAGGCAGTTTTCTCAGTGGTCACAGATTATATTTACTTTTCTATATTTTGCAGCCATTAACCATAGGAAATAGATCGTGTTATAAATATATCCTTCAGTAAACTCAACTGTAAAAAGATTGTCCCAGAGTTTCCTGTGATGGAAACTTTAGGGAATCTCGTCAGTTCAGAAAGAACTCTTACAACGGAGAGAGAGAGATAACATGTAATTTTCAGAGCCTACAGAGAGACTCCTCTTCTGTGCCCTGACTTCCATTTCCTCCTTCTGCACACTGACCATTGCTCTCTTTACATAAAGAACACGACCTAAGAGAGTAACAAGGAAGACAATAATCTTACCCTTTTCCTCCTCACTCCCCGAAAGACAGCACAACACCCTGAAACGGCCATGATCTTTGCAAGTGCAGTTTTCCCCTGCAGAGCCCTGAGCAGAGGCGCTGGGAGGCCTCGGGAACCTTCCTCTGAGTGTCCCCACCTCCTGGCGGCTGCTCGGAGAGCAATCCCATCTGCTGCCCTCCGACATTTGCCTGCACTTCAGAAATCCAATACCAATTAATTAGATTTCCAGTTTCAAAGCAAAGAATAAAACCCCATCTCTTCAGGGACCATGTTAAGATGAGTCATACCACAAACTGGAGGAAAATCACTAATATTATATTCCATCCGCTTTTCTTTATAAGTAATTATTACTCGTGATTTCTTTCAGAACAAAAGGTGGAAAGAGAAGCCTATGATTCCTAGAAATAGAAATGGTTTAAAAACATAAGGAAAATCGGATATTATTTGAAGCAGCTGGATTAAACTGCTCTTTATCATTGGCAGCTACAGGCAAACACTTGAAGGTAAAATTTAAGTTTACTGGTGAGAAGAGCAACAAATCAGGAAGAAAAACATTTATCTTTTTTAAAAGGTATTTTCACTGATTTCAGAGAAGAGAAACGGAGAAATTGAAACATCAGTGATGAGGATCACTGACTGGCTGCCTCCTGCACACGCCCACTGAGGCAAGCCCACAACCTGGGCATGTGCCCTGACCAGGAATCAGACTTCAACCTCCTTGTTCACAGGTCGACGCGCAGCCTCTGAGCCACCCCGGCGGGCTCTGTTTACCTTTTAAAAGTTCAATTAGTGCCCTAGATGGTTTGGCTCAGTGGAGAGCAAGTCGGCCTGCAGACTGAGGGATCCCAGGTTCAGTTCGGTCAAAGCCACGTGCCTGAGCGGTGAGCTTGATTCTTAGTAGAGGGCGTGCAGGAGACAGCTGATGAACAATTTGCTCTCATCACTGATGTTTCTCTCTTTTCCTCTCCCACCTTCTCTCTGAAATCAATAAAATATATTTTAAAAAAAGTTCCATTAGCTATTTGAAAATTACAAAGTAGCGTTCTTGTTTTTTTAAAAGACCTTTGTAAGTTCTCCTACACCAACATTTACTGACTTTTGGTAACTTATTGAATCTTGTAATGTTAGAAAGTCTTATCTACTTGTTTATTAGGCAACTGAACCGAATACATAACCTCAAAGGGCCTTCTCACAAGGCATGCCCCGTACAGAGCCCAGTCTCCTCCCAGCAACAGCAGCGGTGGCCACCTCATGGTTCCCGCATCAGTAGCAGCTATGGCAAACCACTGCTGGTGACCTCGAAACCTAAATTCTGTTTAATGTCTGTTTAGAGGGACAGGGCGATAGGGCCATTATAGAGATTTAACTCCTTTTCTTTTTCATGGTGTTTTGCCTTCCTCCCTTCCTCCCTTCCTTCCTCCCTCCTTTCTTCCTTCCCTCCCTCCCTCCCTTCTTCCTTCCCTCTTCCTAAATCATCTGAAGAGGCCATGGAAAACTTGCAGAAGTGAGTTTATCTTTAAAAAGTCATAATTTAGCCCTAGCCAGTTTTGCTCAGTGCCTAGAGTGTTGGCCTGTGGACTGAAGGGTCCTGGGTTCAATTCCAGTCAAGGACCTGTACCTTGGCTGCAGGGTCCTCCCCGGCCCAGGCCCTGGTTGGGACTCGTACAGGAGGCAACTAATCAAGGTCTTTCTTTCACATCGATATTTCTCTCCATCTTTCCCTCTTTCTACCACTCTCTCTAAAAAAATCAATGGGAAAATATCCTCAGGTAAGGATTAAAAAATAAATAAAATCCTAATTTAAACAAATGTCAATTATTAAAAATACATCAACTGAAAGATAAGCCATAGGGTATTTACACATTTATAGAAAAATCTTAGCACTGCCTGTTTTATTAAAAGTTATATTTATGTTTGGTCAATCTTGAGTAGAAAGAACTGCTTTTACAAAAAGCAATTCTATATTATTTCATGTATAGAATCTTTAGGTCCTTGTCCCAATACAGCAATGTTGTCAGTTTAATTCCTGGTCTGGGCACTTAGAAAAATCAACCAGTGAATGCATAAATAAGTGGAACAACAAATTCATTTCTCTCTCTATGATTAATAAAACTTAAAAAAAGTACAGAATTTTTGACAAAAATAGAATTTCTCTGCTTCCAAATGGGTCAAGTTACTCACCAAGAAATCTTTCAATTTTTCAGTAGACTGATGTCAAACACAAGGCTCATTACCTCCACAACAAATCCTGACTCTAGTGGGAGTGCACCCACAATTTTGTCCTTTTCTGCGTTTCGGGGCTGGGGGATTTCAGGCGAAGGGACTGTCACACCGGCGGTGGCGGGACCATGCAGAGCAAAGGAGTCACTGAAACAACTGCAGGCCGTTTCTGGCCATGCACTACAGTTTCGATAGTACAGGAAAAGTTATGTAGCATCTCAAAGGTTCTAGAAGGTAAAACCAGAGAATTATGCATCTGTACCCAACTAAAATTAGAAAAGCTGCCATATGGCTGTGTGAAGCCAGCAGCGCATTCTTATTCATTAGGAAGCATTCTGCTAACATAAAAACACAAGGCCCTTCCTGTGCTCTCCAAATGTGTTTATCTTTTCAACATTAATGCACTATATATCATCAGGCTGCTGAAACCTCCTGCCGTGCATATTAAAAACTCGCAGCTGCACTCTCGTTAGCAGTGGGAGGAACCTACCCCCAAGTTGCCTCCCTTTCTTTCCGACACTGAACTTGTTTCCCTTCAGCATCAAGAAACTGCCAAGTGAACCAATCTCAAAGCTACCTCTACCCAGCGAACCCCCCTCGCTCTCTGCTTCTGAGAGCAACATGCTTGATTTCGTTTTCATCAACAGTGAAGATGGTCGCTGAGACTGACCCAGTCACGGCATAAGCCTGAAAGGTACAGGCCCTACTTGCGACAGGAACGCACTTCACTTTTCAGGAGACAAAGAGTCACCTGGAGAGACTGGGTCTAGTGGCAAGAAAGTGCTCTTGTTTGTAAGAACCTGTCACTGACTGCAGGCACTTCATTTCGCATATTACCTATCATGACTGAACATATTGATCAGTGAAACAGTGGCTACTGTTAAGTAGTAAGTTGTACAGACTGAGTGTTGGAGTCAAAGTACCAAGTAGAAAAGGGATGAGAAAAAAGATCCGACCATATGTGCTAAAGGCATCAGGACAATTCAGTTACTCCCATGGTGGTCAGACCAATGGGGACAGCACTGGGGGGCTGGGGGAATTCACCAATGCTCTTTCTCTGAGAGATGAAGAAAACAAACAAACAAAACACCGAGCACCTTTATTAATCCAGATTATCATCTGGTAAATTACAACCTGCTTCTAAAAAGGATAGTTTGGGCATCCTGAGAGTTTTTATCAGACTCCAGGATCTTCCCACTCTTAGTTCTTAAAAAAATAAGCGAACCAAGGAGGAGTTTTGCAAACCTCCTATCGGCCTGGGGACCCAGCATAAAAGCTGCTCGAGATTCCTCCCACACAGCGGGCTGGCAGGAGCTTCTAAAGGTAAGGTCGCCAACCAGCCAGGAGCCTTCCAGTGTGAACAGGTCAGTGGAAGGGCTGGAATCCTGGAGAGGCTGGCAAGGCTCTTGTCTCACTCAACTCTGTATGCGCAGTGACTAATATGAAACTTGCTTACTCCATTCAGACATCCAACAAAGCCCAGGGAAGGGAGGGCTGGGGCGGTAAGAAGGCAAGGGGGTAGAACCCCCACTGCTGCTGGAGCGCTCACAGGGCTTCCACCTCAAGCCTCCACTTCCCCTTCCGGGTGGACATTCCAGGGATGCGTCCCAGAGGACTGAAAACCATCCTCGTATCTGGCCTTCACTTGTCCCTTGAGGGCAGTCTTCCATACCCAAGGGTCCTCTGTGCTCCCACTTCCCTTTCACGGACATGCGTCTTGCTCCTGGATTCACTTTACGTTCTACTCGTCAGAACTGCGGGCTTTTCTCGCCTCGTGGTTTAATTCCATCTGGATGTCTTTTCTCTACAGACAAGACCTGATGCCTGTTTTCTCTACAGACAGGACCTGATGCCTCTGCCTCCTGAAGAGCTGTACAGAGAGGTACCTTCCCCCACTGTAATATCAATGACACCGCAGGGAGGCCGCAATCCCCGATTCACCCTGCCTGCTACCATCTAGTCCAAGTTCTCTCACTTACAGTCTTCGCTTGAGTGAAGCATTCCACACCCTGTACGACAGCAATTTTGCAGAGTGCCTTCTCACACTCTGGGACCCCTCGGGGGATATCGGAGAGCCGGTTTCGGCCCGATCCCTGCAGAGCAGGCTGAGGGACCTCACCTGCCAAAGGGATCCCACTCACTCCATAGATACCCTTCAAGTCACAGCACAGCCCCAGGTTTGGCAGGCTGGGAAGGGACCAAGGGAAGTTGGCTCCAGGGCATGTCCAGCCCATCTCGCCCAGTCTCGCCCTGCAGGCCACCTTCTAATTAATTTCCTTTCAATGTGCAGGAATCCATGCATCGGGTCACTAGTCTAGTAGCTAAAAATGAGGTTCTTTCCAGATCAACTCAGCAGGTTTGTTACTAAGACATAAAAGAACACTAGGTAATTCCTATGTGAATGTCTAAGAAGGAAGTGACTATTAAGAGAATAGGTCTAGTCTCAAGCCCACTTTGAACAATTCTCAGGCAATGTTTACTATTTCTTCTGACCCATTATTTGTTGTTTGGTTAGTCCTTTTCTATATTTCTGTTTATGGTCTGCCTAGTTAAAAGTTGTTTTAATTTTTAACCTATTAGAAACTATGTATGGGAATGAGATTACTTAACAGTTAAATAAATACATATAACATAAATATAAAACCTAAAACACAACAACACTATATACTTATTGCAGAGAAATCTAGTTTGGAGAAAAGTGTACAATATCCTGGGTCTAAGATGAACTTCACTGTCAGAAGATCTATATTCTCCAAAACAGAACTTGTGTGGGAGAAACTGCACAAAGTATCATTTTTATATCATATAGAAACTTAACCTATTCTATTCAAATGCTTGAAACAGTTTTTATTTAAATTCACATTTTTATACAGGAAAGTGTATTTATCCCTCCCCACCAACTAATTTCAAATTGGACCTAGTTTTTATGAACTTGAGCTGTACCCAGACAGCAACCAGGGCTGACCAGGCCGAGCCGGTGGTAGCAGGGGACAGAGCTGTTACGAATGATGCCCCTTTTGCACTAAGATCACCAGAGCCCTCTTACAAGAAAGAGCCTGAAAATGACATCTTAAAGCCACGTTGCAATTCAGCATTCTGAAGCCTGTCCCTTCCAGACAAATAAAGGTTCTGACTGGTTTTGGAGGCCACAGATTCTTTTTAAAGGAAAGTGTGCCTGATTTGTACCTGCCGATTTTCAAATACATGTACCCAAGTTTTGTCTGACTGCAGAGAATGATCACTATTTAGAGTAAGATTGGGTGAAAAGAGAATAAGATTAGGAAGCATTTGTGAAATAATCCCAAAGTAGATTTTTCCTACCTTTCTAAAATGTGAAGTTTCTTTATAATTATCATAGTATCACAAAATGAAGTCATTCTAGAAAAAAGGTTCATGTTAAATGTCCATTCAATAGTTAGTATGTTTCAAACAATAATAGGAATAGATTTAAATACATACATCTTTCTTTTTCTTTTTACAATATGTATTTTATTAATTTTTTACAGAGAGGAAGAGAGAGGGGTAGAGAGTTAGAAACATCGATGAGCTGCCTCCTGCACACCTCCTACCGGGGATGTGCCTGCAACCAACATACATGCCCTTGACCGGAACTGAACCTGGGACCTTTCAGTCCGCAGGCCGATGCTCCATCCACTGAGCCAGACTGCTAAGGGCCTTTTCTTTCTTTTTTAGAAAGAAATAAAACTGTCTTTATTTGCAGTCAACACAATTATCTCTACAGAAAATACTAAAGGTTTTTTTAAACTAGTAGGCATAAAAGTATATTTAGTAACATATATAAGTAACATTATATAGAGTTAAATATATGTCAATATCAGCTATATTGTATTTCATACTAGCAAAGCTAGTATTGAAATTTATAATAATATACACTATCATTTCAAAAAAATAAAAATACACACCTCTTCAAAGTGACCCTCTCACTGCTGTATGGCATGAAATCTCTCCAATGTAAGCAGGCGTGGCAGTGCATCGCCAGCCTTGCACACCAGTGACAGCAGGAGGCAGTGAAAGGAAACCCAGGGCGAGCTTCGCTCAGAAGCTGACATGCCTCAACAGGCACAGGAGCCCGTCCCAGGGAGGGCCGTGGACCACACCCCAGGCATGCTGCTAAGCCCAGCAAATGTGTGGGCAAGAGATGATCACAATTTGCATGATGAAGTCAAAGTGAAATTAACAAAGACCCCACAGCTTATATCCCAACTACCTTTACTCCAACCACACCCTCTCCTTTTTGTATATATGGTCCTGCAGTTCTCCAGCTAATTTTGATAAGGAGAAAAATAGCCTGACACCTCGGGTAATGTAGTAATTCTCCTGAAGTTTATATCCATTATGTGCTCTCAAATACAAAGACTAAGCAGTCAAATCCACTAGCAAGAAAATTTTTAAAAAGACTTTCTTTAAAATCCAACAATTTTATTTTCCAGTAAAGGTAATGAAAAAGTTTAAGCCACAACTGAAAGACATGCAGAGAGCGTGTCACAGTTACTTGAAACATAAAAAAGAAAATCCTCAGGATGCTAATGATCACCCAGATAGGCCAAAGAACAGATCAAAATTAACTATCTAATCCAATATAATAAAAGGCTAATGTGCAAACAGACTGAACTGCGGAACAACAAGAACAACCGAAAAACCAGTCACTATGACGTGCGCTGACCACCGGGGGCATGCGTGGAACATGGTGGGTGTTGGCTGTAGCAGGATGGTGGAGCAGGTGAGTGGGGGTGCCAGACCAAGGCAGTAGCTGTCATTGGGGCCAGTGCCAGAGCCACCACTCACATCCACAGCAGGTGCCCAGCGCCGGCCTCCATCGCTCGGTGCTATCACTGAGTGGTGGGTGCCAGACCCAATCACTCCTCAGGGCTTCTCCACCTCTCCCTGCTCCTGAGAAGAGACTGGGGCTGGGAGCTGCCTCTCACACCCACTGCTAGCACTGGCCCCACATGCACCCACAGCCGGTGCCTGGCGCTGGTCCAGATCACTCAGTGCCAACAGTGGGTGCAAGCAGTGGCTGCTGGTCCTGATCAACCCTGAGAGCTTCTCTATCTCCCCTTGCTCCTGAGGGGCCATTGGGGCAGCAGCTTCTGCTTGCACCTGCTGCTGGCACCGTCCCAATCGCTCTGCGTCTTTAGCGGGTAAGAGTGGGGCCAGGCACCATCAGCACATGGGAGTGGTGGTGGTGGGAGCGGGGGCTGCAGTGGAAAGGGCCGGGTGGGGGTGCAGAGGATGGGCCAAGACCCGCCCCTGTGCCTACTGCAGCTTCGCGGCCCACAGTTCCTTTCACGGTGCACAAATTCGTGCATTGGGTCCCTCATTATAAATGTAAAAAAAAGTAATAATAACTAACTGGCTTAAATTTGTTTTATTTTAAATATACTAGCCAAAAGAGATGTTTCCCAACTATCCTACAACCCTTCAAATAATAAAATAAAATTTTCATAAATTTTATTATTTCTATTTTAAATTTTAATTATCCTACTGTGCTTCCAGATGCTAGATGACTTAGGACTATGCTGTCATCAAGCCTTCAAGAAAGTTCTACCAAAGCTATTTTGAATCAGGTTTAGTTTAAACACAGATGCCCGGATTGAATTCCAGAAACCTGCTTTTGGAAATCCTCCCTGTCATGTAATAGCTTAGAGGCGAGGCAGACAAAGTGGCTGGAGATGACAGATGACAACTGGGCAGGTCCAGTTTTCAGAGCCATCGCAAGAGCACAGGTAGCCTTTCCTCTGCAGACATAAAGCCTGGACTAGAAGATGCTGCTATCACTCAGGCTATAGGAAATTCACCTGCCTCTCAAGTACTGTTTTGAATTTGCTTTTTCAAAATGTATCCTTTGTTATTTTTTATTGCATCAATGGACAGTGGGCTTCCCAGAGACTAGAATGGAGGCAGTTGTTAGCTCTGTGTTGCCAAGGAAAATATTTGGCTGCATATACGGTTTCCTGAGAGCAAGTTAGTACATGACCTCAATCTATTCCAAGCTTATCATAATGTTGTACAGCTGTGCTGATTCAGCAAAGCAATCCATAATCGCTTGCAAAATGCCCCTGCCTCGCAGGGATGTTATGAGGCTTAATAAGATAATGCATGTGAAGCACTCTGAGCTCCACAGAAGAAAGGCGTTAAGTAATAATATTATTCTGCATTTATAATTACAAGCAGTCTTACAAAGAACCCAATAAACCTGTTCACAAATTACAAATAACAACTACTTTAAGTGATTTAATACAAATCATTGTATAACAAAAAAACTGTGAAATCATTCATGTTTGAAAAATGAAATAGACAGACTTCATAAGGCTAAGACGCAATGAAAAATAATAGAACTTGACAAGTTTCTACTAAAAGAAAACTATATTTACATCCCTTTGTGATAAAACCAACCGAATCAGAAACTTATAAGAGTATGTTTTATTGAACTTATCTTGAGACCTTGCTATCAATGAATTTAATTTAATATCATTTCCATGGGTTTTATACCAATAAATTTAAATTAAAAAAAAAATCAAAGCCGGTCATACAGCAATAAAATTTATTTTCTTTAGTTATCAATGTTAAGAGTGAAAACATAAATCTTAACTTTCTTTTTTTTTTTTTTTTAAAATAAGTTTTATTGATTTTTTACAGAACGAAAGGGAGAGGGATAGAAAGTCAGAAACATCGATGAGAGAGACATCGATCAGCTGCCTCTTGTACGCCCCCCACTGGGGATGCGCCCGCAGCCAAGGTACATGCCCTTGCCGGAATCGAACCCGGGACCTTTCAGTCCGCAGTCCAACGCTCTATCCACTGAGCCAAACCGGTCTTGGCTAAATCTTAACTTTCAATGAAATAAAATATTAGTACTTTACCAACTGTAAATTTTTTTTTAAAATATTAAAATAATGCTGCATTTTCTGGAGGAGGGACAATGGCTTTTATCTCCTAGATGGGAAATGCTTGCTTCTTATCCCCCTGCCCAAGCCAAGAACAAAGTGCATGAAAGTCATCTCCAAAACAGCAGGCCAGACTGAGGTGGCATCATGGGTTCATGGGTGTCATTACCTTGACTGGACTATGACTGAGGCCTTCTTAGTCTTGGGATCAGTCCTTCTAGGAAATCCCTGGAATCTCAGGGGTCCAATCTCTGACCCTCTGCTTCTCCACAACGCTGCCTTCCTAACACTGGCTACATCATCTGGAAACCATCAGACTCCATTAGGGGGGCCTTGGAATTCCCTTATGACTGTCAAGGCCTTGAGCTGAAACTGTATTTCCCACTTCTGCATCGAGGTCCTCTACCGCACTGCTGACCCAAGTACACACTCAATACAAGTGAGCTGAACAGATCCACTCTCTGGAGAAGCAACAGAAAGAGGCGCTCAAGTGGGCTGTGTGGGCGGGACAGGATCGCCTCCTAGCACACAGATGGGATAAGACATTTTACTTCCTAATTTTTATTTGTAATTATTTTTTTTAAAGTAGTACATTATGTTTTCAAGGAAACATAAGCACGGTATTAGATAGGGAGGATGCAAAAATAAAAAAGACAGGCCTTGCCCTCCTGTGTGTGGTGCAGGCACCTTGCCAAGTACTGAAATGGACTGCCTTTTATAGTATTGTGGATAAGCGTCTAGCTCTTTTCTCTCACTTATCCTAATATGAAAATCAGAAACTCAATAAAAAAAAATTCAAAAAAGGGGGACTTAGCATAGTATGTGAAAATAAGGGGCTCCTCAGATTAGCATACAGAAGAGAAGCAATATAGAGAATTATCGTAATCAACTACTTACAAGAAATTGGGAGAAGATGAACAATAGAAGTGACTATATTATGAAAGAGAAAAAGTGGGGAAGGGTACAGATTGCTCTGAGGAGGAAACCCTAGGTGAGGGAGCTAAGGGGTGCACCTGACAGGAAAAAAACTGATTGAGAAACACAGTAGCTATGATTGTGCACAAGAATATTTAATATTGCAGGTCTTTACAAATCCTGACATCGGAACCATAATCCTTCAGGTTCCTGATGAACACCTCCCACCCTCTTACCCTGAGGGTCAATTTGGAAAAAAGAATAAACTGTTCATAATTTTCAAACATGTGAAAATAGCTTTATTGTGTCCTATAGGCAAAGGATGGGCAGTGAGTACACTCTTACAATTCTGAGTACTGTAACTAGTGGACTGAGAAGATGGGCATCACAGATAAAACTGCTATTGCTTTAAAGCCATGGAGTAGGGACTGAAAACTCAATGTCCACCTGGTCAGTCAGGCTTGGATCGGCACCTCAGTATTGAACTAGGCCAGTCAAGAGAAACAGAGGTGATTCCTACCAATCTCTCCAACTACACAGATGGCGTCACCTAAGTTAGCATATTTCCTCCAAAATATAGATGAGCCATACTATCTATCTATCTATCTGGCCTTTGTTCCTTTCTTTTTGTTAATCCTCCCCCAAGGGTATTTTTTTCCCATTGATTTTTAGAGAGAGGGAGAGGGAGGAAGATGGAGAAGGAGAGAGGAAGGGAGGGAGGGAGGGAGAGATCAACTGGCTGCCTCCGCATGCAACCCAACCACCACGACTGGGGCCAGGGATTGAACCTTCAACCCTTCGGTGCAAGGGCCGATGCTCTAACAGCCACACCTGCCAAGGTGGATCTCTGTCTTTTTCGACAGAATTTAAGAAAATCGAGAAAAAACAGAGAGAGAGTGAAAGGGAGAAAGACAAGCAGATATAAGGGGATATGGATAGAAGTGAGGGGGACCACAAGCACCTCCTGTGGGATTAAGAGATAAAGTCAGGGGTTGCTAAAGACTGCAGATAGCCGAGACCGGTTTGGCTCAGTGGATAGAGCATCGGACTGCGGACTGAAGGGTCCCGGGTTCGATTCCGGCAAGGGCATGTACCTTGGCTGCGGGCACATCCCCAGTAGGAGGCGTGCAGGAGGCAGCTGATCGATGTCTCTCTCTCATCGATGTTTCTGACTTTCTATCCCTCTCCCTTCTGCTCTGTAAAAAATCAATAAAATATATTTTAAAAAAAAAAGACTGCAGATAAATTTAGGAATATAGACAAAGAGTGAACTAGGGCTTCATTTATATTTCAAATCTGGAACCTAATTTATCATGAGTTTAAAAGACTTCCTGAAAGGTTGAGACATTTCCTTTTCCTTTTTTAAAAAAAATATATTTTATTGATTTTTCACAGAGAGGGAGAGGGATAGAAAGTCAGAAACATCGATGAGAAAGAGACATCGATCAGCTGCCTCTTGCACGCCCCCTACTGGGGATGTGCCCACAGCCAAGGTACATGCCCTTGCCGGAATCGAACCCGGAACCCTTCAGTCCGCAGTCCAATGCTCTATCCACTGAGCCAAACCGGTCTCGGCTAGAGACTTTTCCTTTTTATATGATCTGTTTCACTAGCTAAACAATTCCAGAATTAAATGTTTTATTCAGAGACAAGAACTGCACTTAAAAAGCTGAATTCTGTTCTGCAGTGGACCAGGGGAGAAGAAAAATCCCAGTGGAAATAAGGGAGTGGCTAGGCAAGCATGTCAAACTGTCGATCAACAGGCGGAGAGTTTGACATGCTTGGGCTAGACTAAATTACAGTTATGAAGTAGCAACGAAAATAATTTTATGATTGGGGGTCACCACAACATGAGGTATTAAAGGGTCGCAGCATTAGAAAGGTTGAGAACCACTGGGCTAGAGGAAGACAGTGGAAGGGGCTACAGGTGAGCTGTGAGGAAAAGGAAAGGACTGTGGCCCAGAGCCTGCGGTTCACTGAGTAACAGCTGCTTCCAGACTCTCACGCACCACGCCTGAACCTCCCGGCGCCCACAGGCCTGCCTCCGGGAGCTCTGCCCCTGTCCTAAGAGTCTTGTCTGGTATTGTGTGGCAAGTGGAGGCCACGAGTGGGAGGGGTCCAGGACGAAAAGGAAGGAGAAGCCATGGGGGATGCCTCTCTGGGAATCCTGGGGAAACAGATGGATGTGCTGATGGAGCTTCTATAGCACCTTCACCTGGAAGCAACTCCGGCAGTGGTTCCCACCTTAAGGGGTAAGAGGGCTCCTTTTACTATCAACAATGTCCACGGAGCTCCACAGAAAGGTATCTACACTTAACCTGGCATAGAACAGAAAGAAAAGGGTACGACATACTTAGCAACGCTTCTATAGAGTCTGTATCTTACTTATCACTACACCATCTCTCTGATTTTGAAACACAGCTGTATACTAGTAAACCTCACATATCAAGAACTATTATAGTTAGAGCATTATTGGTTACAATAGGCTTTATGGAACTGGCCCAGGAATCTAATCATCAAAATGGCATTGTTTTGATAGAAAATATCCTACATTCCAAACAGTAAACTTACAAATAAATCTCAAAGGGGGAAATGGTTTTTACAGCTACAGATTCTCTGTGCTTCTACTGAAGAAAGCACTTAATTTAATCACAGAGACATCCATCTATCTAATCAAAGAGGAAAAAAATATTTAATTCTTTCACCTCTAACAATTTTAGTTCTCTCGCGACATTCCAAATAAAATGCACTGTACGTAATTTTTTCTAATCTGACATAAAGTATCTACAAATTGAAGATGGTCTATCAAATTAAAAAAGCTTTTAAGAAGGTGAGCTTAATTTAGGGGTGGTAATGGATAATTATGTCAATTCCAATAGGGCTTGCTGTTTTTCCTTTCCTTTCCCCCTCTGTCATCTATAAGGTAACACATAACACTTGGGATCTTACAGAATGGGGGTATGCAGATGGCCGCCTAATGTGGACAGGCTTAAGTAAGGCTCAGAAGATACTGCTCCCCAAATGGCCCAGGAATTCCATAATGTCCACCATTTGGCCTTGATGGGCATGGAAAGGATCTCAGAACCAACCATGTGAGAGTCTTCACATTATTTCTTTCACTTTAGTTGTCTCTCCCATCAGACAGTAAATTTATTTCCAAAATTGGCAAGCCCAAAAGGATTAATCTATTACAGGTAGTCAAGGCTCTAACACTGTACAATCAGAATCTAAGTCCATTTTAATGAAAACTTTTTCTTGGCTGGGTAAAATTAATGTATTTTTTTCTGTATGGTCATGTTAAATTGGACCTTTCTTTGGTTCAAAATTATAGAAATGAGAAACATAATGCAAAAGTACCCTTTCTAACAGCCCTGGATATCTAAAAGTTTAAGCTTAAATGCATGCAATCTAATACATCCATTTTCCAGATGCACATTTGCAATTTGCACACTTCCCTTTCAGAATACAGGTTAGAACACACTGCACAGGTGGTGCAGAGCTCAGTACTGTGTGAAACACGGCCCTTGGATGTCACTCCTGTCCTTGACCTTTGGTCAGCAATAAAGAACATTGGGGTACTCACAGCAACTATTGGTAAAGTCTGTTTTGCTACCAATACATTTCCTGGAATCGGAGAGAACACCTTTGCTAGGCCAGGACTGGTGGTCATCTGGAGGGTATAGCGTGCCCACATGACGGACACATAGAACGATGGCACGCTCACTCTCACTGAAAACTCATCTGCTTACACCAGGTTATAAAATGACTATTCTCAAACCAGCTTGTTATCCATGTTTCTGGCTAAACGCCAAGAATTTTTTTGGCCCAGACAGCAACTTTCTATTTTCTTGGGATCTTTTATCATTTTTTTCCCCCCTGACAGGAAAAGTTGAGCTGTCTTTAAAGTATTCACTATCCTCTGACATTGGGATTTGCAAAAAACATTCTTCCCAGTAACTAAACCACGGTGTCTCAGTGTATCTTAAATTGGGCTTGTCCGTGTGCTTTACCCATTTACTCATGACCACTCCTTCCAGAGGGAGGCAAAAGCAAGAGTAACACTGGCTTTGACCTGGACTTGAATTCTCAAAGCCGTGAGGCTCTGAACGAGTCACTTAAACCCGAGGTTCCCTATGTAACATGGAGTTTATAACTAACTACACCTGCATGGCAGGAGTGCCACATGGATGAAATGAGACGATACAGGTAAACGTGAGCACTCCACGTGCGACACGTGATAACCCCCAGCACCTGCAGGGGCCGGTGCATTCGGAGCTGCAGCAGCTTCAGGCAACCAGCCTCTGAGGGCACGCAACATCAACGCACAACTCATGTCCTCCTCCGTTTCCCTGTCACTCCTCTGGCTCATGGGAAATGTGAGGGCTCTGAATCAGAGCAACAGACTCAGGTTTTCATATCTAGGAGGAACTTTTTCTACTGCTCAATGACCCTAGCATCTCTACCTTTCATGATTTGCACTGAGTTAACTGGAAAAAGACAGTGAAAAGGACAATATCGGGAGAGATGAACTATAGCAGCCCTGTTAGAATGCACAGGCGTGGAGAACACATGGGAATCTGGGCAAGGGGCAGCTATTTGCTTCATAGCCATTGACTGCAATTTCCATACGATTGAGGATATTTAAACCATCAACATTTCTTCTGAGAATAACACGTTAAAACTACCCTGAATAACACCCCATAACTATTATAAATCTTTATTTTGGTTTTGAGTGTTTTGCTTTAGGAATTTCTCTGCAGATCAACATTTTCTCTCACGATAAACAAAAGGTGGGTTGAAGACATGAACACCACCCTCAGGGCAGGTCATGGACTCAGGAGAAAGATGGCAGCTTCAGGGCCACCAGCACACTGGGGTTGGAATTCTAGTTTGTCATTGACTAGTTTGAGCCTTACTGTTGTTTCTGCACATCAGTTTCCTTATCTAAGAAATAGGCAACAGTATTGACCCTGGAGGAGTTTGGTGATCAGAGGCAATGCAGGGACTGAGCATAGAATGGAGGAAGCTTCCAGAAGGGATGAAAGGGTAGCTGAAAACAGTGTGTCTGCATATATTTATGACATTGCTAAAAAAAAAAAAAAAAAAAAAATCAACAATAACCCACATAGTAGCTTTGGATATGAGGAATCCTGATTCTTAATACCAAAAATATTATCTATTTTAAATATTTTTGCATTTTCATAGTATAGTAACTAGGGGCCCAGTGCATAAATTAGTGCACCTTAAAAGGAACTGTGGGCTGGGAGGCTATGGTGGATACAGGGGTGGGTTTCAGCCCATCCTCCATGCCCTCACCTGGCCCCTCCTGCCGTGGCCGCTGGTCCCCTCTCTGCCAGCAGCCCCGCTCCCGCCATCGCTGCTTCCATGCGTTGACTGTGCCTGCCAAGCTCGCACCCACTGACAGTGTGGAGTGATTGGGGCCAGCACTGTCAGTGGGTGTGAGTGGCGGCTGCTGCCCCAATTGCCCCTCAGGAGCAGGGGGAGGTGGAGAAGCCCTGAGGGGTGAATGGGGCCGGCAGCCACAGCTCGCACCAGCTGATGGCACCAAGTGATCAGGGCCAGTGCTAGGCACCGGCAGTGGGTACGAGCAGGGCCAGTACCAGCAGCAGGTGCGAGCACCGCACAGGAGCAAACAATTTTCAGTAACCACTAGCGGCTCGCCCCAATGACAGCGACCGGCGCCCCACCTTGGTCTGGCACCCCTGCTCCACCATCCCACTGTGGCTGACACTCACCATGTTCCACGATTTGCTGCCTGCTGCCGATGCTCACTATGTTCCACGTGCGCCCCCTGGTGGTAAGCGCACGTCATAGTGACCAGTTGTTTGGTAGTTCCGCTGTTTGGTCTATATGAATATTAGGGTTTTATTTATACAGACTATTCCTCAAAAAATTAAAACCGGAACTAACACATGATCTAGTAATACCATTTCTGGGTATAGTTTCCCCTCCCCGCAAATGAAAGCAGGGACTCGAACAGATATATGTTCACAAAAAGTCATGGTGTATAACAGCATTATTCACAATAGCTAAAAGGTGGAAACAATCCCAGTGCTCACTGATAAATGGATAAACAAAATATGGCATGTACATGCGATAGAATTCAGCCTTAAACAGGATGGAAATGCAGATATATATTATTACATGGGTGAACTTTGAGAACATTATAGTAAGTGAAATAAGCCACCCACAGAAAGTAAATATTATATCATTACACCATTCTAAATAACTAGAATAGTCAAATCCATAGAATAGTGTTACTATTGGGAGGGGATGGGAGGAGGAGAGGTGAATAATTATTATTTAATAGATCAGGAGTTTTTGTTTGGAATGATAAAAAAGTTATAGAGATGGACACCAATGAATGCCATGCATATTTTACAAGAAAAAAGGTCAAATTAAAATCAATTCTCAGGTTAAGGTTAATTGGTATTTAGAGTCTTTAATTGAAAAGTATTATAAATAGAACTCCAATTCTTGTATTTTGTGAATTATTTTTCATTGTCACATTCTTAGAAAACAGGATTCAATATCTGATATGCTAGAAAGAGCCGGTTTGGAGTCAAAGCTGAACTCACAATTAAATAAGGCAGAAGGCCAAGTTTTACTAGACTTTGCACTCATGGCAAAACACAAGCTGTTAAGGGGTCCCCATTTCTTACCAACAAAGCTGAGATGAAAATCACCACGGTCACTGCTTTCCTTGAATTCTTACTTTTAAAAACATCAGGGGTGACAGAAAAGATGAGATGATTTAAAAAAACTGGACCCTTACACTTATTATCAGAGATAAATGACTCAGTAATTAGGAAGAGGTGATCATTTTCTAAGTAGAAATGAACTAAAATATTTCAGAGTGAACAACGTAGTAATAAGAGGAGGAAAGAATTGGTAAAGAACATACATGAGTGCCTCTATTTTCTCACCCCCAAACAATAGACAAAGAGATAACCAAGCACGACTTACACTTCTTCCTTTCCTACAGCCTGCATACAGACCTCTTGATATAGCAAAAGGTGTGAAGCAAAGACACATTCTTTGAGGGAGTGTGAGAAACAGCTGAAATGAGGCCAAATATCTTAATGCCATTGTGGTTTTCTCTCCTTTTTCTTAACTGATTTCATGTTTGCCTCAAAAGATCTTCCTCCTCACTACCTCCTCTCCACACTCTTAGCTTACGGTCATGTTTGGTGGCCTAAAGCAGTGGTCAGCAAACAGCGGCTCCCAAGCTATATATGGCCTGCCGCTCTGTTGACTAATGAGTTTGCCGACCAGTGTCATACACTACCCTTTACCCCTTTGCACACAATATGCCACAACTGCCTAACCCTCACAGCTTCCAACTACATTTAGTCTAGTCCAGAGGTTAGCAAACTCAGTAGTTAACAGAGTGCCAAACTGGCTCACGAGCTATGGTTTGCCGACCACTGCCCTAAAGTATCAAATAATACCTGATACTAAGACATTTGACTATAGAAGGAATTCAATGCTGCTATATGGTATTAGATACTTATTCTTTTCAAACTATCTCCTCAAAAAAGATGCTCTAATTAATTAATCATCAGGGAAATGTAAATCAGAACCATAATGAGATATCACCTCATTAGGATGGCCACTATAAAAAAAAACAGAAAGCAACAAGTGTTGGTGAGGATGCGGAGAAACAGGCACCCTCGTGCACTGTTGGTGGAACTGTAGAAATGGTGCAGACACAGTACAGAAAGTTAAAAATAGAAGTGGGTAATAATCCCAAAGTACTGACGACAAAAATCACAGAGACACTTCAATACCCACACTCACTGCAGCACTTTCCACAAGAGTCAAGATGTAGAAACAACCTTAATGTCCACTGATGAATGAATGGATAAATATAATGTGATATGTACATACAGCATTAGAAGAAAATCCCGCCATACGCTACAATGTAAGTGAAACGTGAGGACATTATGCTAAGTTAAATAAGCCAATGCCAAAGAGACAAATACTGCCTGGCTCCACTTACTAGTATGTGAGGTATCTAAAGTAATCAAAGTGACAGAAACAGAAAGTAGAAGGGGATGATGGCCAGGGGAAACAGTGAGTTGTTCAATGGGTATGGAGTTGCTATCATGCAAAATGAAAAGGCTCTAGAGACCTGTTGTACAACAGCATGCATATAATTAATAATAAAATAATGCAGACTTAAAATTGTTACGAGGATAAATTTATGGTAAGTGTCTTTTACCAAAATTAAGAAACCACCCCAAATCCAGCCCGGCTGGAGTGGCTCAGCTGGCTGAACGTCCTCCTGGAGACTGGTTCAGTTCCTGGTCAGGACACATACCTGGTTGGGGCGTGTATGGAAGGCAAATGATCAATGTTCCTCTCTCTCCCTTGCCCTCTCTAAGCATGTCCTTGGTGAGGACTAAAAAATAAAATAGTTGCATGTATAATGATTTCTTACTGTACAAACTACTGCTGCCTGAAAATTAGCCTCAGGCTCACAAGAACAGTGATGATTCCCTCATGCACATCCACCAGGATAACAGGCTGGGAAGTAAGGTTTGTTCTTACCCACTTGCTTAAAAAAGAAACAGAAAACAAAATCAAACAAATGAAAAACAAAACCACAAAAAACTAAGAAAAATGTACTTTAAGCCTAAACTAAAAGAGAATGACACCGACAACGAAATGTCCAACAGTGGCATTTGTGCTTTGTACACACAAGTCCCGGGTCTAGGACTGGGCATCTGCAGAGCCTAGAGCCCACGGTAAAATTAAAATTCTTCAACAACTCGGCCAAAGACGGTGATGAGTCTGACTTTACGGCACCTTTGCTGAATTCTAATTTTGGTACGATACTGTGCTTACTGTCCCATCTGACTCCGACCTGCCCTTTCAACCTCAAATCCAACCAAATCTTCACTACATGGTGTTCCCTCCTGGCCCCTGTGCCTTGGCTCTGGTTCCTCTGCTCCCCGCCTGACAAGCATCCCCACACCCTCATCCATCCCACCCGGGCCAGCCCATTGGCCACTCTTTCACCTATTAAAACCTCGTTTACAGCAAGGCTTGCTTCTGTAATCCCACTTAATCCCACTGTCCCTTCCAGTTCCACAGCTGGTTGGTTGTTTACAAGTCTATTTCATCTCAAATAAATTGAAATCTCCAAAAAAAGTAAAAAACAAAACAAAACAAAACAAAAAACCCATGTACTACTGACGGTCAGATTCCCCTTCAGTGAATGACAATGTCTTGCATATAGTATTTGCTCAATAAAATTTATTATTGAATGTTTGCTCTTGAGTAAAATCAATACAGGTAGTGGAGTGTCAGAACTAATTTCTTTTTATAATAATTCAAGGGAATGAAGGCAAAAAGGAATGCTTCCTTTCTAGAGTGTCGAAGGCAGTTTAAGTCTTGAAATTAGAGCTCATGTCATAAATTGTTAAAATCGTGACGCATTAGGGTACATTAAATTATTCAAATCCTCTTCATCTGAAAGCTGTTAAACAAACAAAATAACCTTTTCATATACCTAAGAAAAAATAACAAGGGGTCTGAGGAGAAAATAAGAGCAGGAATTTTATCCCTGCTCACTAATTTTAAGCATTTCATTAATAACATAAGCCACTGGTCCACATAATAATAGGAAAGTGATTTATATGCAGACCAGCGGAAAAATATTTTATCTTCATTCCAAATTGCAATGTCAAGGGCAGAATGCCAACCACAGGTTATATTGTCAAACAAGGAAAGAAAGTTTGATTTATTTTTATGAAAACAGATAAGAGCTTCAGATCTTTAATAGTAAGATAGGGCCAAATTCATTCCTGTGCTCAAGTAAGTAAGAGTGAAATAAAAATTGCCATGACTCTTGCCCTCTTTAGTTCTCCTTAAAGGAAAATTCTTGAACATGTCACTTCGGTAACAGGGACAAGCAAGAGCCAACAAGGTCCACAAGAGGGCTGGAGAGTGTGCAGGTGACTTGACCTTTTCATATAAGTCAATGAATAAGACAAAAGTGAAATAATAAAAGTATAGGGTGACGATATTATATGTAGAAATGCAATTGTTTCTCAACTTGTGACTTTTTCGCTGCATTGGACATAATTTTTGTGTGTGCATGTACTGGCTACATAATAATGTTAATTATTAATACTTTCTCCACTAATTAAGTCTAGAATGACAGTCAGCAAAACAATAAGTCAAACTTGGATTTGTGGAGTTTACTGATTTTTAGATTTCCATGGTGTGAACACTCGGCATTGAGTGCAGAGTTCGGAAATGATGTGTAGTAGCCACCACTACATAGTATCTCTCTCATGTTAAGTAGATACGACACAAAGACTCTACAGCACAGATAAGGGTAAAATGAAGTAGAATAATTAGTAAATGATGAGCTTTCGTTTTCCTTATGCTTGTTTTGTAATGTAATTTAATTGTAAGTCTATGTAATTTTTAATAGTGATTGTTTATCAATTGTCTTACACAATTCTTGAAATGTAACAATTGGCTCTCGTTGGTTGATGCAAATTGACTCCACTAAAATCACTGGCCCTCACCCTCTCTAAAATACTTCTTTATTTTTTGATGCTATCCTCACTATTAGGGGAAATTCAAATGTATGAAGTAATCTACAGTCCCTATGTTCTCATACTGGCACTATACTCAAAGTTATATCATTAGAAAAATCAGAATGAGAAATGAGAATGACCTTTTAGGTTGCTTAGTCCGACAAGGAATTTCTTCAGATAAATGCACGGAAGTGGGACTGCTGGGCCATGTGCTGTGTTAATTTTTTTGAGGGCTGTCCATACTGCTTTCCACAGTGGCTGCATGGATTTACCATCCCGCCAACAGTGCACAAGGGTCACCCCTTCTCCACTTCTTCCCCAACATGTATTCTTTGTTGTCTTTTTGGTAACAGCCATTATGACAGGCGTGAGGTGATATTTGTGGTTATGATTTACATTACCCTGATGATTACTGACATTGAGCATCTTTTCATATGTCTATCTGTACGTCTTTAAAGAAGTCTCTATTCAGCTGCTCTGACCAGTTTTTAATCAGGTAGTTTGAGTCAGTTTTATTTTTTAAGAGCATAGGAATTTGCCACAGAAATTTCTATTTAACTTTTCTGATTAAAAGTGTGAAATTGGACATTGTAATCCAAAATAGACGACTGCATTTTTTATACTACTTAGTATTCTGTGAAACAAAAGCAGTATTAGCCCTCCGATGAGGAAATAGGTTTTCTCACCTGCTGTTTGTAAGGTATACAATAGAAGCTTTTAAACACTTATCTGCATCGTATCAAACAGGATGAAACATCATCTTCAGTATCAAAAAGCTGCTGGAATGGTTCAACGCACACTCTGGACCTGCCCTGCTCCTAACAAGGCCGCCCAGAGGGAACACTCTCCGAGGGCTGGTGGCTACAAACACGAGTCTCCCTCCTACTTCCCACAAGAGGATGCTCCTTTACTTGAAGAGCTAGTAATTCCCCTCCAAGTTCCCATCCCATTAAAAAAAAAAATCCTTTCTTCTCTCCCTTTATTTACAAAGCGGATGGAAACTTGAGGAGCAGCTAATAACAGAGTAGACTTGAGTGCAAGAGCTCGTCATGCCTGGCTGACCTGCCTGCACATTTGGACACTGGAAGGTTCCCTAAGGATGAGTCTGGCATTCCTGACGGAGTATTAGTATTCTTTAGTGCAACTTCTCATGTAACTCAGTTTAACTTCTCTAGGACAACTATGATTTCATCCATTTGTATTTAGCCTGAGGCTAAAATACAAATTAAGCTTGGACAATGTTGTCAACATGATGGTTGGATTTTATTTATACTAAGTAACGGGGATCAGCTGGGTGGGTGGACACATGGAGTAAGACAGAAGGGCGCAGGTCACACTTCTGTGCTGCTCTTGAACCCTAGTGGCTGTCAGCTACTGAGAGAAACACGCTGGCCCATGTGGAGCTGGAGGGGGTGGAGGGCCAGCACAGACACCAAAAACCTTACTGCTTCAGATGTCCCTGGAGGAGAGGATGTTCATAACCACCCCCCCTTCCACCTGAAGGAAGCAATCATTGTCTGAAGATCTTAGTAGAAGTGAAGAAAAAGCCACCTTCCTGCTCAATATGGCAACGCTAGTTACTGAACACCTAATAACCATTTACGGCGACAGGCACTTGCTGAGCATATTCACTTAGCTCATAAAATTTTAACCACCGTGCAACCTCGATGTCGTGCTTGCTAAATTCTGAAGGAGGAAACTGAGTCTTGGAGAGAGAAAATACTTTGCCCTGATTCAAATAGCTTGTCAGGGGCAGAACCAGGACACAAACGCAGCTTCTGTCCTATTTGCTTCTAAAGTCCTGCCCTTTTAAAAGACAATTTACTAAACAAGCAATCTTCTTAACAGTACTAGACTAGCTGAAAACTTAAAAGTATATTTGCTCTTTTTATTTGATTTTTAAGTTCTGTTTCCCCTTTCAAAACACATTAGTTTTCAAATTAATAGGAACATTATTAGAAGAATAAGGCATGACAGGGTGTTTATTGTTGCTGCTTCTTGGGTGGTTGTGGTGTGCAGCCCATGACTAAACCCACAGTGAAAGTATGGCACAGGCCCAGCATGACACATCCGAACGTGTTTGATGGTTTGAAGGGGGAATTACCAAGGTTTTGCTAAACTTTAAAATCTTGTGCAAGACCTTGATAGTAAAAAAAAAAAAAGAAAGAAAAAAAGAAAAGAAAAAAATCTATGTAACTATTTTAAGTGTAAAGTGTTGCCTAACATGCAATGTTCACAAAAATTTTAATTATTCAAAATTTAGAAATCTGAAACAAGAAACTTAGTGATTTCTCCGCTGCAGTGGTATCAGCAACTAAAAATATGGCAACTGCAGAACACTGTGAAACCTTAACCATTTTTTTCTCCTAAGAGCTTTAGGAATATTATTTTATCCATTTGCTGATACCAAAGAATGAACACACAAACTGAAGATTAATTGAGTTTTTGATAACTAGTTAATGTCATGGGGAAAAGGAGAGAAATGGAGACTGAGACAGGCATCGAGAGTAGAAACTCCTTGAATGGTGAATGTTATAATATAATATTGACGGAAAAGGCAGGAAATAAAGACTGATTTTCAGGGTGGGCTGGTATCAGAAACTGCATTGTGTATGCTACATGTATATTTCTTGGAAATTCTTAGAAGACAGAATTACATTTGTAAAATTGCTTTATATAAAATTTAGCTTAATAATACATGCATGAAAATGGAAAAGGCTCTGATGATAATATGTGAGTAGGTAGCTAGGATTTTATAATAGATTGGATCAGGCAGTTTAAGGCTCATATACCTAATACAGACAAAGACATCACTGTTTTAAAATCTGCCTCTTTTGAATATTACATAAAAGGTAGATACTCTAAGAGGATGCATTCAAAAACAGATTATAGGAGATACTAATCTCCCTCGCCCTGAAGGGAAGCAAGTGTGTGAATACTTCAAGAGCATATATTGGCCCTGAGCACCAAGGCACTGTTCATACTTGCCTAAGACAGATTTTTCTTGGCATCACAAAGTCTAATGTGTTTTTTCAAATATTATTTTCTTAAAGTTTTTCTGTAGGCAAAAATATCAAAGAAGAGAGGCAGAAAATGATCTCAGAAAAAAAGAAAACCCCAGGAAGAAAGCTGTCATGTTCTGTGTTTCAACTTCACAAAAGAATTCCGTGTAGAGGCATGAGCCTTTCAAATCGCTTGTCACTCAGGATATGAAATTCTAATCTAGTGGTGCGGCTGGTCGGGGCTCAGACTGCATCAAATATGCTGACGAGCTGGAACAGGAGGTTCACTTCCTTACTTCTGGTCTCCATCTCCACTTGGCTCCTCTCGCAGATTATGACCGCCGCTTGCCGGGCAAGCTCTGGAAGTCCAAGATGGGCAGAGGCTGTGGGCACCTCATGGAGTTTACCAGACAAAGAGTAACATCACCCCGCTGCACCTCAGGGAATTGGTGAATTTTATATAAAGCCTATTTATACATCACTGGAAGTGATACTTGCATTCATCTTGCTCTGTGACATCATTTCCTCATCAATAATTTAAGCTGAAGAAATGGATTAAAGGGACTCTCTGAAGGGACTTCTCACAGATGGAAAATCAGAAACCAACTAAACTCTCCAAAATATCAATCTGGCCTCTTACCTTGTTCTTTGATCTGACGGATTTGCTTCACAGTTTCTTTTAAGATTGCACATTTGTCAGGTTTGAAGTTAAAGTTGTCTATGTCGTTAAAATTTGCAAATATCAGCTCTGCAAGTTCTTCGATATATTTATTTTCCTGTTCACGATTGCGTTTCTCAGTGCTCCTCTTGGGACTAAAAAAACAAAAACAAAACAAAAACAAAAACAAAAAAAAACCATGTTTTTATCACGAATTTGAAGAGCTATTTTGAATAAGATAAGCACGTCAACAAGTTCTAATACAAAGACAGCCAACAGAAGTTACTTATGTAAACACAAAGTACTTTGGGGATGGGGGTGAAACCTGAATTTGCTCTAAATGTTGAATGTTTTTTTAAAAAATTAAATTTACCCCAGTTTATAATTATACTAGAGGCCTGGTGTACGAAATTCATGCATGAGGGCGGGGGCGGGGGTGTCCCTCAGCCCAGCCTGCACCCTCTCCAATCTGGGACCCCTCAAGGGATGTCCGACTGCCTGTTTAGGCCCGACCCTACCAGGATTGGGCCTAAATGGACAATTGGGACATCTTTCTCACAATTCAGGACTGCTGGCTCCAAACTGCTCACCTGCCTGCCTCCCTGATTGCCCCTAATCGCTTCTGCCTGCCAGCCTGATCATCCCCTGCCAGCCTGATTGATGTCTAACTGCTCCCCTGCCAGCCTTTTTGCCCCCAACTTCCTTCCTCTGCCAGCCTGGTCACCCTTAACTGCCCTCCCCTGCAGGCTTGATTGCCCCCAACTGCCCTCCCTTGTAGGCCTGATTGCCCACACCTGCCCTCTCTTGCAGGCCTGGAACCTCCCAACGGCCCTCCCCTGCTGGCCATCTTGTGTCCACATGGGGGCAGGATCTTTGACCACATGGGGCAGCCCTCTTGTGTGTTGGAGTGATGGTCAATCTGTGTATTACTCTTTTATTAGATAGGATATTTACTTGTGTCATCATATGTCCAATGTGCTTACTGTTTCCACTGACAGGGATCAGACAATTTGCTCACCCAGTGCTTAACACCAAGCTTGGATATGAAATTTATTGCTGAGTAAGCAAAGGATTCCTTTATGTTTTAGAAAATGGAAGTTACGTCTATAAAAATTTTGAAATTTATGTAAGATCAATAAAAGGGAAGTTAACCTTAAGGGAAGTTAACCTTCCCTTTAACCAATAAAAGGGAAGTTAAAATAAGAATACATTTTAATGATTTTTGATAAAGCATAAAAAATTAAGATAAATACATCTATATAATTTCACAGGCTTCTTCAAGATGTTAGTAATCAAACCAAACAGGCTTTTTAGATAATGCAAAAGCCACAGTACCACTGGAAACAAAAGTGAAACTGATCAGGGTATTTGTTAGCTGTCCAAGCTGAACGACATGCAAAATATAAACAAACAATCCAAGTTCTACTGAAGCTTTAAAAAGTTAATGGAAGGCAAGAGAAGGAACTGGCAAGATCCTCTCATTTGAATTTGATAAACAGCAAATTCAAGAGTTCTCTTTGATAATAACAGTGAACCTTTTTCTTCTCGAGTACAGTAGAGGGCCCACTAAAAGACATTCAAACAATACAATATATAAGCAAAGTTGCTTAATGTAGCTGCTTTCTGTATTTTTAACAAATTGGTATTATCTGTGTATAACAGCAATTTATAAAATCCTATAGTTTGTAACAGACTTTCATATATTATCTTCTAAATATTAGATTTATTTTCAATAAATTTATTTTCAATAAACCTAAGATGGAATATAATTTCCCCATTTTACTGTGGTTATACAATTTGTCCAAGATCATCCAGTAGAGCAAAGACTTGAATTTGGTTTTCCTAAGTCTCATGTGGATTCCTAGCTTCTAGCTGATTAAGTGCAGGGAAAGGGAGGGAGTTGCTAGAATTTCTGAAGGAGCCAAGTTGCCCTTCTGGACTCCTATACCCACTCCTTCTTCCCTCCATCTCTCTCCTCCCTCACTCCCCAAGACAATAAGTAAATAACAAAGAGGTGACTGGGGAGCTGTGCTATAAAGATGGGAGAGTGCCAGGGAGAGGGCTGGAGTCACCCCCCTTCCCGCCCCCACCCCCCATGGCACCTGCACAGAGAATGGAACACGTTAGTTCACCACACTGCCTCCTGGAGGAGGACTCTGAGCACTGCAGGCAGTTTGACTGACAGACTGTGGTTAGCCAGGAAGTACTAGGGAATCTAGAGGCAACACACAGGAGCTGGGATGTGGACAGTGGTGACTTAACAGGCTTATTTTGCTTGGCACCTACAAGGAGAGAAGGAAATATAAACACTGGCTCTTTGCTCTTTCTCCTCTCTTAACGACAATCTCTAGTCCTCTTCTCTACTGTTCCCCGTCTCATCATTTTACTGGCCATTTAATAGAAGTTGCTCCTTTAATTTAAATTTTAAAGTCACTGGCATGATTTAAATATTCTTAACAGATTTTTTTTCCATATCATCCCATTAATAGTGTCCACATTCTTTTTTACAATAACCTGTATTGTGTTCCAGGTTATAGATGTTTAAATACAAGCCTACAAGCATTTAAGTTTTTCCTAACCTTTTTGTGATGATGAGCAATGCTGGTATAAGTAAGCTCAAACATATATAATTTTGCACATGTAAAAGTATACTGTTGGAAAATTCCTAGAAGAGGAACACTGTTAGTTCAAAGAGAATATGCATTTATAACTTTAAAAAGGTACTGCTAAGTTATCCTCCATGGAGGTTATGGCAACTCATACATCCACCCGTGACATGTGACATGGAACTTGCTGTAAAACCTTTTGCTGTGCTCACTGAAGAGACACAGTTTTTGTCATCAAATCAGAAGCAAGTGGATTTAACATTTCATGTCTTGCTCATTAAAACAAACAAACAAAACAGAATAAAACCCAGTATAAAATTAATTGCAGATCATTTTAGTTTGGGATCTTGCCTGTATGACAGTGTGATCGAACAGAAAAGAATGTGAAAAACTCAAGATTATGGAATAAAGAGGTTTTAAGAGTCAAGTACTTAGGATATATCAGAAGAATGTAGCATTCCTCTTTTTAGAAAAAAATAATAAGATCTGTAACTGATTAGCAACTCCAAAACATCAGCTAAATAATACATATTTGATTAACTGCTAAGGAGAAAAACCAATCACAGTATCAAGTCAGGTGTAAAATCAGTGCTACAATATCAAAGAAGCCGCATGTGGCTTTTGTGGGCAATCCTCTAACCTGGGTCCGAGCTGGTCAGGACATTCCTTGCGCTTTCTTGTCTCTGCCCTGGACGGGTCAGAGGTATTTTCTCCCATCCCACTCATCTTGAACACATATCAGCAGCTGAAACAGAAAACAAGGGGGAAAGTGAAAAGAGCTGATGACCAAGTGTCTGATCAACTTACCAATATGAAAAAACTTTGACTCCTATCAGAAATCTGACAACAGTTTTGACTGAGGTGCGTGTATAATTTTTAACAAAAAGGCTGCCTTTTAAAAAACAATCTTGTTAAAAGGTTAAGCAAACATAAAGGTTACGATTCATAAAAACAAACAAGCCGACCTCACTGGGCCCATACCCTTCACCAGGCCCTGTATTTCATCAGCACCTCTGCACCACAACTGCCCGCCCCGGTTTCTGCGGCCAGCCTCCAGTTTCAGAGCGCTCCTGCACATGTGGAAACTACAGGTGTTGTAAGGGGCTCCTCCCAGTCTCTGTTCTGGGTTGGCCAATGTGAAGTCTGTGCTGCAATAGCTCACCCATGACAGACTGCCCTGGGAAGAGGTAGTGCCATGCCACGAAGCTGAATGTTTCCAAATCTCACCAGGGAGACATGACACCCCTCTCCTAGGCTCACACAAGGCCTCCTAAGCAGTCGCTCTCTACCTCCCTGCTCCTCCCTCAGGGCTCCACCAGGGGCAGCTCACCTACCTGAGCACATCTCCTAGCCAGTTTCCTGGCACATCCCTGACCCCCTCCCTGGCCCTCTGTGGGCTCTTGCTGCGATCACCCAAGGTTCTAAGATGTACTAAAAAAAGTCAGGTAACATTACTGACCCTAATCGGGAAGAATTACTGACTCCTGCTGGCTGAATACCTTCCTGTCAGAAAATATAAGGATATATAATAAGAGAAACAGTGTGTTCATCATTAGTAGAATCCAAATAATGTTTAAATATGCAAATCCAACAGCAACAGAGGCTGAGTTCTCAACAAACTAACAAAGGGACTGACAAAGATTTTGAGGGCATAGACAGTTGTTACTCAAAGTGCTCAGTAACTGCTAACCGCCCCCCCTACAATAAACAAACAAACAAATAATAAAGCAGCCCACAAGGTTTCAGCCAGCATGTAAAAAATATTTCCTAGAGTTCAATTCCATGCTATTTCCTCTGCCTTCTGTCCCCCAGCCTCCTAAAATCACCTCCGCCCTCCTTTTCTTTCTGTGGTGGCTTTTCTTCCTTTCCAGACTGGAAAAACTGGAGGGAAGGGCAAGTTGGCAGAAGGTCAAGAATTTGAGAAAGAGGAAGGTGGGCTAAGAAAACACCACCCGAGAGTGACCATTGTCACCTACCACACGGCCCAGCTGTTCCCTCCGAGTAATCTGGGATGCCCAGGCTCACCAGTCACTCCTTCCCGACTCAACTCCGATCCAAGGGGCAGCGGAGTTAATTTTTTGGGGAGTCACGTGTAAGCAGGACGAAGAAACACTGTAGCAGCTGAGGCCGCACCAATTGCACATTGTGTTCAACAGGTCACACAGGAGGGGACAAATCTGAAAGCCAGGGCCTGAGCTTCCTGCTGCCAGGAGCAGTGTAATAAGCCCCAAGGCCCTGCACTGTCGTCAGAATTTCGGGCTGATAATGAGCACAATCTGTATTTAGTTACTATTCATGTAGCATTCACTCTGTACCAAGAAATTTACAGATAGGCCTTAATCATCAAAACTGGACCATGAGCGGCCGTAGAGCTGAGAAGCAGATGGCCAGCATCCAAGTCCAAGCTGCACCTCTTGGTGGGACCTTTAGAAGTCGCCTCTCATGCCTTGATGACCCCTTCTGTAAAATGGGGTAATCAGTAGCATCTCCACACAGGCTGGTGAGTGGATCAGCAGGAACTGGGACCGAGACGCAGCGGAGCCACTCCTGCTAAAGGTCTCCCATCAAATTAGCCACTCTTCCTCTAATCTCGCAGCCACAGGTCAGGCGGGGGAAGCAGCAAGACCTGCCTGCCCTCCACCTTGGTCCACCACGCTGAGTGTGCGGGGAGCCCGGGGACAACGGCTGCTCTCCAGAAGAAAACCAGGTGCGGGGAGATAACGGGTAAAAGGCGAAGGTGTCGTACAGCTGTGTGCACTCCTCTCACTGTGCCACAGGAAAGAAGAGCACCTCGCCACCTGGGATGGAGGAGGCCTGAGGCGCGCAGGGGCTCCACGGAGGGCCAATCAAAAACCTGGACTCCACACTCTCCCAGACGATCCCGACACTGTCTTTTCTGTATTTCTCTTGGAATACAATTCCCAGGGTTCCAATCGTGAGCATGGAACAAAAAACATTACTCATCCAATCTAACCAAGCTTCCTCCTCCACCACCACCACCACCAGAAAAATCCCAAGGACTTTCTACCCCAGAAGCAGCTTTCTATAAATCCTAAGATTTCAAGTAAATTTTTATCATGAAAATGTAACCCTCAATATATAACAAAATGCCCCATACAGTAGATGTATGTGATAAGTTTGTTGATGTATACTAAAAAGTATAGTTTTATCAGGAAGATCAGAAAGCTTTTCAACAAACAATTAGAATGTGACCATTTTTACTTAAGTAGGATGTACACACTTTGGGATTTAGCATCAGCATCGTCTATCTTTAAGTTCCCCCAATATAGACACAGATTATTGTACCTTTGCATGAACAGATGGCGGTGATGTATTCAACAAGGGACTAGGAGACAGTGAGTGAAGCAAAGAGCGAATGTTTTCTGGTTTATGTATATTAAGGCCATTTTAGCAAACCGTTTATATTTTACTTGAAGGCTGGCTCGCAAACCAATGTAATTATAGTTTTAAAACATCATTAGTTTCCTTTTGAAGAGCCAAGTTTTTCCCTTTCTTATGTGATGGTAACTTGAATACATTCTCTTAAAAACTAAACATTTCAGCTTTATGAACATTTATTTTTCTGTGTCTGCCCCCATATGTCCCCTTTCTGTCCTAGGCTGTGTATGCCCACTAAATGCTGCCAACCACCCTTGAAACCACCAAAAGAAAAAAAAAGACAGGGGACAATCTGTAGTAACTGGCCACAGACAGGTGAACGCCCCTGCCTGCCACGAACATTAGGCTGGGGATGCCCCTGAATCACTGCTCCTCAGCCCAGGTGAAAACCCCACAGATTCCCAGGTGGAATAAAAAGGAAAGGGAGTGAATTTAGGGTTGAGCACGGAGAAGAGGAGGGAGAACAAGGTGGTGACAGGCGGTGGCCCGCTCCCATGCTGCCTCTTGCCTGCCATAGGGCCAGAAGTGGATGTAATCCTGGAGCAGAATTTATGCCCTGCTCTTCAGTGGATGAACCAAATAAATAACAGTTAGCCTCACTAATGAGGCGTGCAAATTGAACTTCACGCCCTCTGTGAGCTCAGCTGCCAGCAATGCTAGTACATCACAGCAGAAGGTGTGGTTGGGGGCTTAGGTGAGTTAACTTCCCCCCACTCAAGTGACACCGATAAAGCATAGACAGAGAGAGCAATAGATTACACAGGTAGGTAGGCCTGTGTGCATGTACACATGGAAAAATCGTCTAAAAAAAAAGAAACTGTGTGAATGCGTGAGTTTTAAGGCAAAGTGAAACAATCCCCAATGAAAAGATAGGAGAGAAAAAAGTACTGAAGGGCAGCCCTGAAGGTTTAGAAATTTCACTTTGTAAGCAGGCCTAAACTAAAAGTTCCTTCACATTTCTGCATGTTTTCAGCATTCACAGGAAATTAAAATTCTTGAGCGTTTCACTCTCAATGCTGAAACTGTTCAACATAAATCAGAAACACTGAAAACGACATAAGCCAGCTCTTGGGCCGCAACTGACGGTAATTACAGTCACAGAAGAGTTTCTCCCAGATGTGGGGGGTGGTGGAAGGACAAGGCTGGAAAAGAAACTCCTGTTTGTCTCTTCTTGCTATCGACAACGTGACAACCGCCGTCCTGCTCCGGGGGACGGCTCGCCTCCAGCCACCCTCTGAGAGCGCCTGGTATAAAGCAGACCTCAGAGTTTCTGCCCAAGATTAACAGGTTTTATTTAAGTAATAATATTCAGGGAGGGGTGAATGCCAGTTATATCCTTACCATGTTGACAGGAAAGGAAAGGAAAATGTTAGACCTCAACACGTGGAAAATAAAAAGCATTCTTCTTGCAGGGAATTCATCAATGTAACTTCTAAGCTAAGGAAGCTGTTGCTCACAACATAGCCTCATACCATTAAATCTGGTTAATCCTGCAGAATTGATGTAAACGATAATGTGCATATTATCTCTTATCAGAGTTGGCCATCTTCCACGTGAGGCCTATAAAACTGACAGATTTATCGTACGCTGAACAAATTCAGTAAAAGAATAAATAAGGATAATGCTGTTGCTGAAATGCAAACATAATAAGTGGTCAAACACCAGATCTCTATTGCTAGTTCCAAGAAATATTTTCACAAAGGCGCTCTCTGAAATTGCTCACTTGGAGATGAAATTTATAATGAACTGACGTACAAAGAACTGTTGACATAACTTCTATCAACACCTTAGCGGAGGAGGAGCCGCCTGAGAAATCGGCCAGCTCTTCGGGAGAAGGCGTCCACAGCGCCCAAGGCCTCCAAGTTGTCCCTGCCCCCTCTTTTCAAGAGACAGTGCATAGCATTGTGCTGTCACCTGCAGTCTGATCCTTTACAAACTTCGTAAGATGAAGAAATGCTCAAGTAATATCGAATGTGTACATAAAGCCTCGCTTAGACACCTTTCCGTTTCTATTCCGTTAAATACATTAGGAAAAGACACTCTTCCAGAGCCCTCCATCCTCAGAGACACAGAGTTAAAGATGCAGTCACTGCCCTCGCTGGTTTGGCTCAGTAGATAGAGCATCAGCCTGGGAACTGAAGGATCCCGCGTTCAATTCCAGTCAAGGGCACATGACCGGGTTGCGGGCTCGATCTGCAGTGGGGGTGTGTGCAGAAGGCAGCCAATCAATAATTCTCTCTCATCATTGATGTTTCTATCTTCCTATCCTTTCCTCTCTGAAATCAATAAAAATAAACTACAGTAATAAAAAAGGTGCCGTCACTATTTCTTTGTCAGGAGTGCATTCTACACTCGAAACAGTTTCTCCCTCAAAGCACACTGTGCTGTGGAAGGGATCACTTTATGCTACAAAAGCAAAATTTCTGGGCCAGACCCTGATAAGCATGAGAAAGCACAGTGCTATCTAATGCTTAAATATACAAAATGTGCTTTTAGGATTAGATGCCTGAGAAAGGTAGCAAACAGTGGGCCAACCTTGAAAGCCAGTCATGTGATACAGAAATAGAGACATCGAATCAACAGAGGGCAATACCTCCTTCCAAACACTGTCCACTGGGCAAAATCACCCAAAGCAGACATTATTTCGGCAAGATCCCAACTTTCGGTAAAAGTTAAATATTCTCTGCAGCAAATATGCATATTATGCAAGAATATACTGTTGATTCATTCAGACAAGCAAACCAAGAAGAATCACATGCAAGTACAACAGAAGTATGAGGACTTACCACTTCAGGGACAAGAGCACACAGAAAAATCAAACATGTTCTTCTCACTGGCAAAACAAGGGATGCATTTCCAAGTCATAGGAGATGCTGTACAATATTTCCAAAATAAATTTCAGCTGCAAATGTATTATTTCCCCCAAGTATTATTACTTTTTATTAGATCACTAGTGGCCCGGTGCACAAAATTTGTGCACATTAAAAGGGTATTAATTAGAGGAAATATTTTAATAGTGCTATCTGCCCTTTCTCTATAATAAAAGTGTGACAGATAAAAGGTAATGAGTACAATGTATATGAAAATACATAATTTCATTAATAAATAACAAAATGATATAACAACAATAACAAACTCATGATATGAAAACAACATTGATGCAAATAATGACTGATAAAGTGATTAAATTTATTCTATATCTATCTGTATACCACATTAAGAATGAAAACACTTTCAGAGTGCTTGACTAATTTCCCTTGGATAAAGTATTTACAACTTTAACATCACATGCTCTTTGAACTTGAAAGAAAGCAACATAATAACTGACCATGTCTAGAGTTTGTCCTTGTGATTTATTAACAGTCATTGCAAATGCTGGCATCACGGGAAACTGTCCTTGAATTCATTTAAATGGGAGGCCAGTGTCAGATGGGGACAAATCAATTCTTGGAATCGGAACAGCCTCTCCCTCTGCAGAACCTGTTGTTAATACTTCAGCTTTGATAATGTTAGGTAGTAATCTTTTGAGAATAAATCTGGTACTATTAGAAAGACCCCATTTACTATTAAGATTTCTCAATAGCAGGATGATTGCACCCACTTTCAATTTTAATTTATGATATGGCATTCCTGAAGGAGTAATACTATTAAGAAATTCAATGGGAAAATTCTTCTTATCAGCACCATCTGTTGAGTCAATGGAATCATTGTGTCGAGGGCTGACTTTCAATAGATCACAGCGAGGGACTTGCTCTGCTACACAGGAAACACCGACCCAGAAGCAGAATGGTTTAGGACCAGGTTCCCCACGACCATGTGTTGCATGAAGGACGTGGGGGTGGCCTCGCCCTGTTTCCCAGGATGAAGGGCTCTCCGCACCAGACCCCAGTCCCAACGCGTGTGCCAAAGCCGCGGCGAAATGGTTGGGCGCAGCGGCCGAGGCCCCGGCCTGGCGGGAGATGGTAGGGGACCGGCTACCCAAGGCCAACCAAGGCTTCTGCGGGGTGCTGCAGGTCCTTCTGCCTGGGCAGGATTATGAGTGCTCATTACCCAAGGTGCCCCTGGCGCTCATTTGCATGTCCCACACGACAAGTAAACCCCACACCTCAGTCATAGCCTAACAGAGCAACGTACATGCGAGCCTCATGAGGGGATATCATGGCATAAAATTCCCCTAACCGTCCCAAGGTCACCACTCAGTCAACAATAAGTGTAATGAGGGAGGGACCTCGCTGGTCCTTAAGTACCATGTGGGCAGCTTATAGCGTGGTGCTTGCTTACTTGGCACTGTGGCCACACCCCTGCTCCTGATTGGCTAGTAGTGTAGCAGAGGTACGGTGAATTTGCATGTTACTCTTTTATTAGATAGGATAAGAACACTTTTAACTTCATGTTTACAAACACTAGATTGCTTCTTGCTTTTCACACAGTAACATTCTAATTTACCTTACCAATTACAGTCTGTATTTAGATTCAGACTCAGAAAACCGCACATCGTTTCACTGACAGTAGCTGCAAAGTTTTAAGAGACTTGCTTCAAGTAAATCCAGAATAAAGGCATCTTATTTGCAAACCTTCTCAGTTTAATTTCACAACTTTGAGCTACTTACTGTGTACTTTATTTTTTGAAAATTAGCTGCAATAAGCCAAACACATACTACTATTATTAGAATATGATTTTTCAATAATACCTCACTAACAGTTTACAAGTGGAGGGGAGGTTAAAGAAAATGACCTATCCTACAACTACAACCACTCTGTTCTGAGTAAAATAGCTCAGCACCTACCTTCTCTTAGGTTCTTTCTTACTCCCCAGAACAATAACAACAGTGCATAAACAAATGTTTAAGCTAAAAATTCCTTCCTTTTCAATATGTGCCGCTCTTAGATTTACTTTTGTATAATGGCCTTAAAGTGGTGTATTAGATGGTGACTTGAAGACATATTCCATTTTCTGACTGAAAGCCAATAATGCTCATGAATTTTTTAGTTGGAAGACACTTCAAGATGCCACCGGGAAGATTGTAATAAACACATTAGGCTGCAAATGGGCGACAGCCGCTCTGGAACACACGAGGCAATAATCAAATCAATGCTAAATGCATGCTCACTGGCTACACAAATATTTTGCTATAACAATTCCATCACCTGCATCTCTCTTAAAGAAGGAAAAATCATCTAGTTTTCTAGTAGTAAATTTCAGTGCAGAATCTGTAAGTAGTGGAGAGTTGATGTAAACGGTCACTACCAACAGGGGGGGGGATGTCTAGTCTGACATCGGGGGACAAGACAATTTCCACTTTCTCAATTCTCACAGGCCCGCTCCTTAATATAGCCACTCACTGGGGCGATTATAATCCAGTAACGTTAGTGGTGCTAATATGGCCAGGAATAGCAAGACGAGGTTTTAATAGGCCTCAAATGAGAAAACATCCCGGGAAGAAGCTGCATTCCTTGCATAATGTAAGCATTTCCCTCCCTGTCAAGTCAAGCCCGGTATACTTAGTTCCTATTAATATTCAGAAAACCAGTTTTCCCTCCCAGCCCAGGATTCTGGAAGAAGTCATCAAACTAAGAACTACAATGTGGTGCCTGTGTTTGACATTTTTGCATTCAAAACTTGTCCAGATTAAAATTCAATTATCTTTTCATTATTGTGAAACCCATTTTAAACTTCTTCATGAGATTAACGAAACCTTTCTAATCTACAAAAAAAAAATTTACTGAAATGGCAAAGGCAAGACAGTCTGTATCTGCATAAAAGTAGTTTTATTATTTTAGTTATAAAACGTTTTTAAATTAATAAATGAATGTCCTCTCTCATATGACACTACCTGCTTTTTTTTTTCCTTTAACATTTATTGAGTACTTATTATACACCCCTTGCAGGTTATTTAACCTCTCTGACCTATTTCCATAAGTAAATTGCCCAAGCCACACAGATTAAAAAAAAAAAAAAAAAAGACACTCAGGAGTCAAACTCAGGTGCAATGATAATAACTATAATTTATTAAGTGTTAACCATCGTGGCAGGCATTCTCTACACACTTTATAAATATGGACTCCTTTAATTCCTGTAGCAACCTATGATTTTCACCATTTTACAGATGAGGAAACCAAGGTACAGAAGAGAGAAAGTAACTTGACCAAGTCCACACAAGAAGTTTTAGAGCTCACAGAGAATCCCAATCAGTCCCTCAGTTCTTAACCAATGTAACACAAGTACTGAGAAGCCTATACTTTCAAAAAAAATTATTGTTTCAATATTGTTGACATACAAGATTATATTAGTTTCAGGTGTACAACACAGTGATTCAACAATGCAATCTTACAATGTAATCGCCTCACTAAGTCTAGAGATCACCCGTCACCGAGCAAAATATAGTCACAATATTGTTGACTAATTCCCCTTCAGAGGTTCCTATACTTCAACATGTTTGTTGAAGTGAAAAACATAAACTTATGTATATTATATAAAGCAGTTAATTTTAATTTTATAAACAATAAATATGTTAATTGAAAAGTGTATTTCTTTTTGTTAAAAATATAGTGATATCGATGTGAAATATAAAACACTTTTCTAGACTCATTCATCTATTCAGTCAGTAAATAACGCACCAGGCACTGTTGGAGACATTGGAGAGAAAGCCGTGAACAAAAGACAGAGTTCCCTGTTCTGAAGCTCAGGTTCTAGTGCAGAGAGGAAATCACGTCTCAGCTTATCAACAACTACTTCCTAATGAGAAATGAAGTATTATTATTATTGAATTACTATGAAGTTATTGAAATAACAAAACCAGCTAGGAATTATCTGGAGCGCACCAAGAATGCTGAATTTCATTCAAAATAGTAAAAGCCTCTTTTCCTATAGAATCAGAAGTAGTAATTTGTTAAGTTCAAAAAGTCATTTATCAAGAGCAATTATAGAAAATGATACCTATTACTTTAATCCTTCCATTTGAACTTTAAACAAAAATATACATTTGAGTATCAGTCATCACTGGAATCTCTTTTTTTATAAATGTTATCCATTAAGGCATTGTCTAGTATTGCCAATTTTAATTAAAACAGAGCTAGAACTTATAGACACTTAGATTCTTATAAGAGCTTACGAGGTATCAATTTTTACTATTTTCCCCCCAATCTTAGATAGATGTGCTGCATATACCTATTTGAGAGCAATTTTCGTCCATTTGCCTGAGTTTTTCAAAGCATTCATCTTAGCTTTTACAGAAACACATGTCTTTTCAAGCTCATACTTAATCAGTTATATAATATTTAATTAAATGATGAAATTACAATAACAAGTATAACTGGCATAAACCAGTATGGACAGGAAGCTGGCTCTTGGTAAATATTTAATGCCACTGTGGGGGCAGACAAGTGGGGGGTTCTGAGTTTCCCATCAGCCCGGGGCACTGGTGAACAGCAACACCAGTCCTGTGATTGACAAGTGATTAACCTGTGACTGAGGGGGGTGGAGGTGGGTGGAGGGGGAGAGGGAGGAGCAAGTAGTTATTCCAGCATATCAGTCCCAATGGAGGTTGATAATAAATTCCCCATTTACATAAAGCTAACCTGAAGGCAAGTCATTCCAACATTCAGCAAGTATGAAATATCTATTAGGTGCCATGCATGGTTCTAGGTATTGAGGGAGATAGCAATGAACTAAACAAATGAAGTCTTTTGTCCGTGACTCTTATATTCTAAAGAGGAAGGAGGGAAAGGAGAAATAGTAAAACGAACAAACATTTACTATATCATACTATATCAGGTAGTGGTGAGTGCTATAAAGAAAAATAAAGCAGGGCTAGGATAGAGTACGGGTAGATGGGGCTGAGGGGTGCTATTTTAAATAGGTGATCAGGAAATTCTTGATAGAGTGACATCTGAGCAGAGACTTTCTAACAGAACTCTCAGGATTCATAGAAGAATTTCTTTATTATGAAACCATTAAAATAAAATTCACGAAAAGCTATAAAATGTAGTGGCTTAGGGCACATCCTCCATGTCAACTCTGGTTTGGAATCTCAGGAATACCGCATATTATGTCAATTATGCTCACTGACCTCTTTGGACCTAAGTTATTTCATTTGTAAAAGTGTAGAAATAATAATACACACCTTCCTAAGTTTGTTGAGAGCATGAAATGTGGGGGTCCTAGCACAGAGACGGCACTTACTCAGGGCTTACTTAATAAACGCCAGATATTATTGTAGGTTGAATTTAGCAGCATGTAAATGTCTGTGAAATAATGCAAGCTGATGGTGAATACAGTGGAGAGGAAAATTAATTTATAGGAAAAAATTGGAAGAAAAATTCACCAAAACATCTTTTTTTTTTTTTGATGGGCACTATTGGTGTAGTTTAATTTCCGTATTTTCCAAATTTCCTTTCATTAATACATAAAACTTTTATGAGTTTAAAAAAAGGAAGAAAGAAAGGAGGAAGGAGGGAGATAGAAAGAGGAAGGCAGGCAGGCTTGGTTGCTTTGGCCTCCTCGTTATTTCATCCTCTTTTCCTTAACTATAGGAACTTTCTCATGTTTTTTCTCCTACTGATATGACTCCTTTAAAGCAAGAAAAACTCATAAATCACAAACACCTTTCAGTAAAGGTTACTAAAACTGTTCTTCCTTAGGAAAACCTCACCCTTCCCGTAGAGCTGAAAAGCCATCCTCTTTTCGAAGGCTTCCTAGGTTCCCCTAAGTAGGGCCTAAGAGGAAGTAAAGGTCCCCTGCTACTGAGTGCCCGGCCATGGTCCATAAAATGAAAATAACACTCCTTTCTTCTGCCTCTAGGGCAGCTGGGCACCCACTGTCCATATGAGAGCCAGCCCAGCCGGTCCAGGCAGCCCGCGCTGCTTCCTCCCGCTGTTTCTGGGTGCCAGAGTTGAGAATAAGGCACTCATTTTCCCCTCTTTTTTCTCATTCACGCTTATTTAACTACAAACTTCCTTGTGAGTTCATTATCTTTAATCGAACAGGAAAAGAAAGCGGGGCATATGCCAGGGACAAAGTATAGGACTCAAATTAAATGCTTGTGGTTCAAGAAGAAATAAGGGACAACTATGGCACCTTCAAGTGATGTTACTTTAGGGTAAAACTTGCATACGAAGTCCGTTTCTGAAATACTCGGGTTGTTTTTCCCCCCGTGCTCCTTCTCTGCTCTCTATCACTCTTGTACAGATGTGGAGAATGAGCAAGAAGGAAAACTTGATTTGGTGGGAATACCTCTGATTCATTTTTTTCACCATGCGTATTCCCACAAGCTTTCTTTTGGCCACATCACTACAATCACTGTGAGCAGTATCTGCTAAGAGGCAGCAGTTGCCATCAAAAATAGAAAAGGCAGCCTTGGATCAACAGACCCCTCCTCCCTCACCTCTTCAAAAAAAAAAAAAAGTGTAATTTGGTTTTATAATAATAAGGCTACTTAAGTATTTTTATTTGCAAATAATACATACTTATGTGATTTACTGAGAATGACTAGAATTTATAAAGTTATTTACAAGAATTATTTTTGAAGAATTTTAAAATTATCTGGGTATCTGAAAATATGAGCCAAAACACTTACTTAACCATTTTTTCTCTCTCAAATGTTCGATTTTGGTGATTATCAAAACTGATCCTCCCAGTGTAGCTTATGAGACATTTATATTTCAGCTTGTTTCAAACTTGGGATGCAGGACAGCTTTCAGTAGAATTCAATCACACAGTTTTACTGTGATTGTGCAAAGGCACCTGGTTCTCGGGCCTCCGGACCAGAGGCCAGGGAGCCCTCCAGTCTTGATGAAGGTCGCAGAGCTGTCCCGAACACCTGCAAATGAAGGGGTTTCTCCCCTCTTACAGCTCCAGATGGAGATTAACTGCATTTTGTGAAACTAAGTATATCAACTCAAGAATGATAGCTTCTAATTAGGCCATGGGTAGTTACTACAAACTAAACCCCAAGTGAGCTTAAAAGGCATTGTAAATCATGGATGATTTACAATGGTGGTCTAGAATATGCAATGAAAAAAATTAAAACAAACTCCTTCTATTGTAGAACTTGTTGTTCTCTACCTTTTTATCTTACCTTGTAATTATTAGTCCTCAAATGTGTTTGTATCGAGAGTACAGAATAATTGTTTTGAAAAAAACAACACCTATGGAAAAAGATCTGGAAGATAGCTGGTACCTTATTTTTAACCATAACAGGCAAGTAATAAGCATGAAATAAAGCTTTAAAGAAATTAAGATAATTGCCTGACACCTTAGAAACAGCTAACTATATTATATTCCTTTTGGCTGGTACTCAAATAAAAAGGATATGAATTCATTAAGATGAAACTTGAATCCTAGTTCCAACTGGGCCAGATGACTTGAAGGAAACAAAGCTAGTCAGCTCTCAGCAATATCGCAACTCACTCGTGCTCGTAGCACAGGCACATGACTTGCTTAGTCTGGGGTTTTGTTTTAGGCCAATGTTTCAAAACCTAGAAGAACAACTATTACTTAGGGCAAAAACACATTTTGGCCTCCAGACAATTGAATTTTATAAGGTTAGGTTACTAATGAATACAGGTCTTCTTTTGGTACTAAACATATAACCTAAGTGATAGGGTTTTAATTTAAAAATCAATTCACAGTTCTTTGCTTCTGATGTTTAACTGCACTGGTAATTATTGAGCAGCAGCTAAGAACAAAGTACTGTGCTCTGTGGACACTGCACCACAATCACTGAATAAGAAACAGAACTGCCCGAACCGGTTTGGCTCAGTGGATAGAGAGTCGGCCGGGCCCGGTGGACTCAAGGGTCCCAGGTTTGATTCCGGACAAGAGCATGTACCTTGGTTGCAGGCACATACGCAGGAGGGAGTGTGCAGGAGGCAGCTGATCTGATGTTTCTCTCTCATCAATGTTTCTAACTCTCTATCCATCTCCCTTCCTCTCTGTAAAAAATCAATAAAATCTAATAAAGAAAAAACAACTTATCTCAAGAAAAACTCATATGAATACTGTACACATAAAAAAACTCAAAGGGTAATGAGGGGGAAATTAAAGAATGGATACAAATTTTTCTTCTCAATATCCTCACTGGAGGATATGTTTATTGATTTGAGGAAGAGAGAGAGGATGAGAGAGGATAAGAGAGCGAAGGAGGGAGAGAAACATCAATATGGAAAAGAAACACTGACCGATCGGTTGCCTCCTGTAGGTGCCCCAACAGGGATCAAATCTAAAACCTGGGAGGCCCTGGTGATGGTGTGGGCTGCACCCCACCGAAGTCAGGGAGCCACAGAACTCTGCTTGTCAAGGTGCCACCTAGGAGCTGTCACAAAGGCTCGCTCTTGCCCAGCCCATGTGCCCAAATGAGGAACAAGCCCTTTCTGAGCTGTGACGTCTGTTGAGGCCGACAGATCTCTGCTCTGAACTTTGGAGAGAACTTTTCCTGTCCCATCAGTGACCTGAAATGGGACTAACTCATAGTAATTCTCTTCTATGACGGAGAAAGAAAGGGAGAGATAAGCAAAGTACATTTTATTCACTGAACTCATGTATTTATCAGATATTTAAGTAAATACCTACTTTGTAGAGTCAGAATATAGAAAACCTTAAATGCTAGAATCAGTAATTCCTGCTGATTAAATAAACCATGGTCTCAATAAGAAGTTTTGAGACAAAGGTGGTAAAATCACAGTTAGGCAAGGAAGATCAAAGATCAGCATTACAGAATCATAAACATCTCTGGCAATGTAGGGAGAAGGAGCTGAAGAGTAGCTAACAGGATATTGCAAAAGGCCACACACTGTATAACTGCATTTGTATGAAATATCCAGAATAAGCAAATCCATAGAAACAGAAAGTAGATTCGGGCTGCCAGGGGCTACGGGGAAAGGGAAATGGGAGTGACAGCTATCGAGTACAGGATTTCTTTTTGGTTGATGAAAACATTCTGAAACTAGGGTATGGTGATGCCTGTACAACCTATGAATAAACTAAAAACCACTGTACCCTTTAAAAGGGTGAATTTTTATATCAAGAAAGCTGTTACTAAAAACAAACAAACAAACAAACAAAAAAAACCCAGCGAACAACAACAATAAAAGCCCCCAAACTGATGCTGATAACTTGGCAAAGTTGTGGAATGGATAGATGGCTTGCAAGTACTTAGAAAACACACTGGTGATTATTATGAGCAAGAATGACTTCTCTAATAATAGTTCATCCCAAGTGGATTTTCCTTATTCCTTTTGCTAAAAGATTCCAGGAAGAATTTTATGTTTTTTAAGTTTTATTTTACTTTTGCTTAATGAAAGTAATACATGTTCATAACAGAAAATACAAAATGCCAAAAAATAAAATTGCATGTATTCCTACCACCCAGGGAATCACCATTAACTATAAAAATTTTTTTGCTCAGTATTCTGTAATTGTATGTACATATACAATTAAACCAACTGTATATAGTGAGTGCCACTTAATGACGGAGACAGATTGAGAAATGCATCATTAGATGATTTGTCATGCAAACATCACTGAGTGCACGTACTCAAACCTACATAGTATAGCCTACCACACACACACCTAGGTTAGACGGACACCCTGCTGCTCTAGGCTACAGGCCTGTACAGCAGGTCAGTGCATGAAACAACACGAGATTAAATCAAGCAGAGAAAATGATGCAAGCACGGCTCAATAAACACAAGATGTGTGAGGATACTGCCGGCATAACACAGCATACTGGTTATTAAACTTTTATTTAATAAGTAGAAAGACCATGTTTTAAAATAACAATCTATAATAATAAAAGCATGATATGCTAATTAGACCAAATGTCTTTCCAGGTGACTTCTAGACAAAGCCAGGGCTGCGAGGGAAGCCTGGGTCCCGGGTGCCTGTGGGCAGCTGGAGGCAAGCCTGGGTCCCGGGTGCCTGTGGGCAGCTGGAGGGAAGCCTGGGTCCCGGGTGCCTGTGGGCAGCTGGAGGCAAGCCTGGGTCCCGGGTGGCAGAGGGAGGAAGCCGGTGCTGGCAGCCGGGGGAAGACAGGTCTACTCTTGCATGAATTTCATGCATTAGGCCTCTAGTAAAGCATAATATAGTAAATATACAAATCAGTACTATGGTCATTTATTTAATTGTTAAGTATCATGTATTGTAGATAATTGTATTTACTGTACTTTATAGCATAGTAGGTTTGTTACAACAGTAAGAGGGTAATGTGTTGTGCTATTATATTACAACTAATGGCCCGGTAAATGAAATTCATGCACACTGAAAGGGAATTAATTAGAGGAAATATTTTAATATTGCCATTTGCCCTTTCTCAATAATAAAAGTGTGAGAGATAAAAGGTAATGAGTACAATGTATATGAAAATAATACATAATTTTATTAATAAATAAATAATAACAAAATTATATAACAATTAGAGGCCTGGTACACAAAATTCATGCATTGGGGGTGGAGGATGTCCCTTAGCCCAGCCTGCACACTCTCCAATCTGGGACGCCTCGAGGGATGTCGGACATCCTTCTCACAATCCAGGACTGCTGGCTCCAAACTGCTCACCTGCCTGCCTCCCTGATTTCCCCTAACTGCTTCGGCCTGCCAGCATGATCACCCCCTAACACCTACCCTGCCAGCCTAATTGATGTCTAACTGCTCCCCTGCCAGCCTGCTTGCCCCCAACTTCCCTCCTCTGTTGGCCTGCTCACCCCTAACTGCCCTCCCCTGAAGGCTTGAGCACCCCCAACTGCCCTCCCTTGCAGGCCTGGTTCCTCCCAACGGCCTTCCCCTGCTGGCCATCTTGTGTCCACATGGGGGCAGGATCTTTGACCACATGGGGGCAGCCCTCTTGTGTGTTGGAATGATGGTCAATCTGCAAATTACTCTTTTATTAGATAGGACAGAGGCCTGGTACATGGGTGGGGGCCAGCTGGTTTGCCCTGAAGACTGTCCCAGATCAGGGTGGGGGTTCCCCTGGGATGAGGGGTAGCCTGGGCGAGGGGCCTGTGGAGGTTTTAAGGCTGGCCACGCCCCCCAGCGACCCAAGTGGAGGCCCTGGGATCTGGGATTAATTTATGTCTACAATTGAAACTTTGTAGCCTGGAGCAGAGCCAAGCCTTCTGTTTGCTCCATGGCGACTGCCATGTTAGTTTGAAACTTTGTAGCCTAGAGTGGAGGCCTAAGCTGACAAGGGCAGGTGGAAAGTTTGGCTTTCTCTGTTGCCAGGGAAACCCAAGCCTCTGTTTTCTCCAGCTCAGTGGCTGCCGCCATTTCTGTATTTTTTATAATTGAAACTTTGTAGCATTGAGTGGAGGCCTAGGCCAGCAATGGCAGGTGGAAAGCTTGGCTTCCTCTGTTGCTGGGGAAACCCAAGCCTTCCTCCTGCTCTGTGGCGGCAGCCATCTTGGTTGGGGTTTATTTGCATAATCTGCTCCTGATTGGCTGGTGGGCATGGCTGGTGGGTGTGGCTTGTGGATATAGCAAAGGTATGGTCAAATTTGCATATTACTCTTTTATCAGATAGTATAGGACTGAACGTATCCCTCACAGAGAGATGAAATCCATAATACTGCATTTGTGTGACCTGTGACCTTACATTTTGTCCAGTACACTGTTGTCTCTGAGTCTTAATGCAATATCTGTTCCCCAACCTTTTTCACCATGTGGAAAAAGAATAGGATATGTCAATGCATCTAATGTAGGAAACAGGACACTGATTTGTTTCATTTTAGTGACATTTGGATTATTGGGATCTGCTTTACAATGAATGAGCAAGTCCCTTTCAAAAGGAGGTTCTCCATCTTCATTTCTGAATATGACAGCAAACTCGGTTACAAGGGGAGAATTATATCTACCTGGGTCACTGTTACGATAGTATTTAATTGCCATAGTTACTTCCATGGGAGCTAGATCTTTTGCTGCTGCTTCAGATTGGGCTTCCTTTTCTATTTCATGTAGCATCTTGTACGATTTTGTTAATTCATTTATTTCATGCATGAGGTTGTTGATGTTGATCATGAGTCTTTCCGAGCAGGCCTAGTTTGCTGGGATTGCTAATCTTTTACGTGTAGCTTCAGCTGTATCCAAAATATAGAGTTGAGCAAATTTCCAAGAAACACCAACAGAAGGATGTAAAGTTCCAGTACAATGATAAACTTGTCCATGTATTCTAAAACAGTATGGCCCATACCCTGATGGCGATGCAACATTTGCACCCATGGAAGCAAAAGCAAAAGAACTATTTATAGATTGAATGTTTTCCATGAAATTTTTACTGTCAGAATCTTCGTTTGTCATTAATCTTTTAAAATATGACAGGTAATCTGGAAAAATGCGTATTATTTGGACAGACTTTCCCTTTGCTACAACATCGAGTAAATTTCACATCAGATGGTTTTTCATCAGAGAAATTTAGTGATAGGCAAAATTCACATCTAACAGTCATTTCACCACAACTATGTTTGAGAATTGCATCCTCAGGTACTCCATTTTCGCTGAGAAGGCAGTTCCTACCAGTATTGCTAGTACTTGTTATGACTGTTCTCTAGACATATTCTGTCTTTGCCACCGCCTTCTTTCAACTTCAAAGGCACATTGTTCTTTAGACATTTTCTGTCGAAGATGCCAGTGTTTTTTTGGCTTCAGAGCGACGTTTTTCCAATAGCTGCTCTTCAGATAAATTCTGTCGCAGGCATTGCCTTCTTTCAAGATTAGACGCATGTCACTCTTCAGACATTTTCTGTCGATAACGTCGGCACCTTTCTGCTATACAGCTACGTTATGTCAACAGTTTTTCTTTGGACATAGTCCCACCTCTCTACTGCCACGTTCTGAGATAAAGGAGAATGAGAGTCTTGACTGTCAGGCCTTTCAGCAGTGTGACCAAGGGCTGATTTTGACAGATTCTGTGGGGGTGGGACTTCCTCCTACCTGTTGTCAGTTTCCATAGCTGGTTATGCAGAAGCTAGGACTCTAGAGGGAGTGATGGTCTCTAAGCCGGCAGCTTTCTCCCTCTGCTAGACCCCACAGGAGGGCCTTGGCAGGGCCTGCCCAAGTCCCCAGGGCTTGGATCCCACCTGCAGTGTGGAGCATTACCCCCAACCCAACCCGCTTACCCCCACCTGCTCAGTCCGCCCACAGAATGTATTCTAAAACAGTATGGCCCATACCCTGATGGTGATGCAACATTTGCACCCATGGAAGCAAAAGCAAAAGAACTATTTATAGATCGAATGTTTTCCATGAAATTTTTCTGTCAGATTACTTTGTCATTAATCTTGTAAAATATGGCGGGTAATCTGGAAAATGTATATTATTTGGATATCATTTGTTTGAATCTGGCTCAGCTGCATCGGGTGCCGCCCACACCGCATGCTGGGTTCTGCTATCGTGGCTCGGACCCAGCTGGCAGTGTATGTCGCTGCCTCAGTCAGCCTGCCCTGTCCACCATGTTTGTTTGAATCTGGCTCAGCTGCATCGGGTGCTGCCCACACCCCTGCTGGGTTCTGCGATTCCAATCAAGGACACATGCCCAGGTTGCAGGCTCCATCCTCCAGGGAGAGGCCTTTTCTGGACCTGGCTGTAGGTGGGCCACTGTGCTGCTCCGACCCATCGGGGACTGACCGACATTGCTGCCTGGTCCCACCCTCCGCCTCACGCGCTTGGCCCTACTCCCTACCCCGATTGGCTGGTAGTGTAACAAAGGTACGATCATATTTGCATATTACTCTTTTATTAGATAGGATGTCACTAAGTGATGGAAATTTTTCAGCTTCATTATAGTCTCAAGGGACCACTGTTGTATATTTGGTCCATTGTTGATTAAAATATTGTTATTCATCACATGAGACTGTAATCAATTTTATAGATGTTTTCTTTGTTTTTCTCCTAATGCTATTAACTAAAATTTTCCATGACATTAAATATATCTTTATAAACATAATTTTTACTGGTTCTATGATATTCCATCATATGAAGGTACTATGAAATATTTAACCATTTCCTATAATCATTCATCTTTCTTTCATTTTTTATTCCTATAAAAAAGTGATGAATATCTTTCATATAAATACTGATCCACATTTCTGATTATTAATAATCAACAGTCTCGATACGAGTCTCTGAAATGTAATTACTAGGTCAAAGGGTGTGACCCCTATTTAAGTCTATCTACATATACTGTCAAGTTACTTTCCCAACAGGCTGTATTAATTTATAATCACCTCAGCAAGGTGTGCAAGTTACCCCCCCACCATAATTCACAATAGCTATAGGTATTATGATTTTTTTAAACACTTTGCCAATTTGAAGGTTATGGCATATTATTTCATATTTTAAACTGATCACTAGTATTGAATATCTTTAAACAATTTATAAGCACTTCATTTTTACTTTGACAAAAAAATGTTGAGTCAGGCCATGACTTAGATACAGTATGTTCACATTTGAAAGAATGCTATTGTGGAGATGAAAGCTAAAGGTGGGTAGGTTCCACTGGTGGTTCCGACCCAAATTAGACTGCCAATGAATCACCTGAAGAGTTTTTAAAAGAATCCCTGGCTTAGAAGGACCCTGGTGGTCAGGGAAGCTGCCCAGCACTGACAGGGGAGGAGGAGCAGCACTGGAACTGCTGGGCTGGGCGACAATGGAGAGGCAGCCACGGCTGGTGGACTAACATTCTGGATGGTAAGTAACTGATTATTATAAACAAAGAGGAGTTCTCCAGTCTAGCCAGTTTATTTTTTAATTAGTGACTTGAAAAGAAAGTATAGTCAGCATGTAATAACAAGACGCAGTTTTTGAAAATCTTATTATTACCAGTTTAGAATAAAGGGTCCGAACTAGCACAATGACATTATTTACTTTGTATCATTAAAATAATGCGAACACCTACAAAAGAATAAAAAAAGAAAAGAAAACAATTCTTACAACCTTTTTATTGTAGTGTATTCGGTATTGGGATTTGGGCAAAGATGCAACTTCCCTCGTATTTGGTCACCACCGGTCTTCTTACTCTGCCTCCCACGTCTCCCCTCATACACAGCTTCCTCTCATATGGAACCCTGTGCCTCCATAGCTCTCATTACTGCAGTCCGTGGCAGTAGGAGCTGCTGGTTCTCCCAGTACTCACACACTAGGGACAGGAGGGCGTCATACTCGCCAGTCCTCAAAGCAGCGAGGAGGCCATGCTTTACAAGGATGGCCTGGTATAAAAGTACCCCCTCCTTTGAAATCCATTCAGTGAACACCTTCTATCTATGTTCTGGTCTGAAGTTTACCAACATTCCACTTAACCCGCCACATTTGCTAAAAATACTGGCATTCAATTAGCTCTTAGGTCGTCACCCTGAGTGACTTCAAAGTCTATGTGGATGAGCTCATACCTGTCCTCACAGGCCCTCACAAGACTCAACTCCAACAAAGTTCACCTCCACTTCATTTCAACTACTGCCTCTTATGAGCATGACCCGGACCTTGTTATCAATCAGAATTGCTGATATTCTGAGTGCCACATGCTGCCCACAACCTCCTAGCATTCTTACTGCCTTCTTCCTTAAATAGCTTGTCTTCAGGGTGTAACCACACTGAGGTCTCATGCTCCTTTCACTCAACTCCTTTCCTTCTCTACCTATGAGACCCGCCCACAGGCCCCAGAACCCTCGGTTCCCTTTCAAACATCTCCCCTCACAGAATTCATTCTGTAAAATGTAATCCCAAGATTTATACACTCTTGTCAGTGGGAAGCTGGACAGTGATGGAGAAAATCATACAGTTAAGGGGCAAAATGGTCCCATAGACATTTCAAGGTTTCTAAACTTGCCCCATTGTCTTGCCTGCAAATCCTTTCTTTTGTTCTTAAATCAGCTCCACCTATTCACCCCAACAATTACTTCCAGCACAGGAGCCTGTAGCAGCATTCTCTAACCACTTCTGCAAATGACTATTCCATCTGATTTTACTCACCTTCCCTTCTTCCTGACTTACAAAGACACCCACATTATCATCTACATCACTCCTGGTGTCTCAGAGGATGTGTGATCCCTCCTCTTGTAACTGCCAACCATTCCAACCCCATATCCCATTTCCCTCCCCACCTTCTTTGAGACTTGGCTACAAAGCTTCTACTTACCAAATTTTCAACCTTTTACTCTCTGTTTTAACCTACAAGCATACTCAGATCCTTTCCATCCTTTAGAATAAATGTCTCTTGAATCTGAAACTTTCTCTAGCAACTATCCAATTTCACACCTTTCCTTCACATCCCAACCCATCCAAAGACTACAGACCTGTGGGCCCTTTCCCCTAACACTTAGGGGCCACATAATTTAGGATTCAGATAGAAAGATATGTTTAATTTTAGAAAGAGAATATGTGTGATATATTGTGTTTCATACCATCCCCACAGGGGCCTGTAGAAGCATTCTGCATTCAAATTCAAAATTATTTATGGAGTGAAATATGTGAATTTCACACAAAGTGGGACAAATGAAGATTATAAATCAACTCAGACTCATTCAGATCAGGCTTTTCTGTCAAACCTTTCCATTTTCTGAGTTTGTTGAATTTTGAGATTCAAATAAGGGAATATGGGCCTATGGTTTATTCCCATTCTCTACTCACTCCATGGTTCACGATTACACTTCTCTCCCCATCACCCCAGGGTTGGGGAATAATTACATAATGGGGATGTGTTTCCTTTGGGTGAGTAAATGTTGTGGAATTAGATTTGGTGATGGTTGCACATTGCTGGGATTAGACTAAAGCCACTGAAATGTAGAGGTTAAAAGAGTGGATTTTATGGCTAAGTAGAGCTATTAAAAATAAATTAAAAAAAAAATAAGACAACTAGGTGGTCATCAGGCTGAGATGGAGGTCTGGATAACTCTGAAGAGGAAGATCGGTAAAAGAGAGAGGAAAGAATAACTAAGCATCTCTATAGATTTGACTCATCTGGATATTTCATGTAATTGGAGTCATACAATAGGTAGTCATTTGTGTCTGACTTGTTTCAATCAGAATAATAATTTCAAGGTTCAGCAATATTGTTGCATGTATCAGTTCTTCATTCCTTTTTTATGGCCAAATATGCCAATGTAAGAATATACTACACTTTTTCTTTCTGCTCACTAGTTGGTGAACACTTGGGTTGTTTCTACTCTTAGCTATTAGAAATAATGCTACTATGGATATCTGTGTACAGTTCTTACATCCTGTATAATAAAGACTAATATGCAAATCGACCAAACAGCCAAATGACCAGTCGCTACGACACACACCAACCACCAGGGGGCAGATGCTCAATGCAAGAACTGCCCCCTGATGGTCAGTGCGCTCCCACAGGGGAGTACCGCTCAGTCAGAAGCCCAGCTTATGGTTGGTGAGGGCAGTGGCGGTAGTGGGATTCTTTCCCACCTTCGCAGCAGTAGGACATCCCCTGAGGGCTCCCAGACTGTGACAGGGTGCAGGCAGGGCTGAGGGTTCTCCGCTCCCCCAGTGCACAAATTTCATGCACTGGGCTTATAATAGATATATATTTTCATTTCTGTAGGACATATACCTAGGAGAATGGAACTTGTGAGTCACATGACAACTCTGTTTAACTTTTTGACAAACTGCCAAACTGCTTTCAAAAGCAAACATACTATTTTATTTTTCCACTAACATTGTCCCAGGGTTCCAACTTATCCATATCCTTGTCAATACTTGTTATTTCCCTTTTTATTTTATAATTCTAACCATCTTAATGGGTCTAAAATGGCAGCTCATTGTTGGTTTGATTGGTATTTCCCTAAGGATTAAAGATATTGGGCGTCTTCCCATGTGCTTACTTGGCCATTACATATCTTCTTTGGAGAAATGTCTACTCAGATCTTTGTCTTTTAACATTACGTTCTGCAGTGATTCCTAACTCTGCTTTGGAGTTAGGAACTGCTCTGAGAATCTTATCAAAGCCAAAAAGTAAAACCACATATATACAAAGTAAGGTACACAATTTTTCTGAAAAGACCAGCGCACTAAGGCCACCCTTTAAGGACCTTCCAGATTCAGCAACCTTGTTGTGCACTGTAAGTTCTTAACTATGGCTGAATATGAAATATCACCTGGGAACTCTTAAAAAAATACATTACCACATGACCCAACAATTCCACTTTTGCATAGACTGAAAAGAATTGAAAGCAGGGACTCAAATAGATATACATGTACATTGTATTCACAACAGCATTAAGCAGCCTCACTTGTAAATAAAACTTTATCATAGTAGCCATGTTTAGTAAAAAAAAACATAGTATGTATAGGGTTCAGTACTATTATTAGTATCAGGTATCCGGGGGGAGGGGGGTGTGTGTCTTGGAACATACCCCAAAGATAAGGGGGTTTACTGTACATACAACATGGATGTACCTTGAAAACACCGAGTGGAAGGAATCAGACACAAAAGGCCACATATTACAATTTCATTTACATGAGGTACCTAGAATAGTCAATTTCATACATAAAGTAGAACAGAGGTTACCTGTTCTACTGGGGCTGCAAAGAAGGGGAAAAGTGGAGTTTCTAATGGGTTCAGAGTTTCTGTTTGAAATGACAAAAAAAGTTCTGGAAATGGACATCATGAATGTGTTTAATGTTACAAAACTGTACACTTAAAAAAAGTAAAACTGGTAAAGTTTATGTCATGTGTACTTGACCACAATTTAAAAACCACACACAACAAATGACCAGGACACCTCCATCAATATTTTGCTGAGAAGCTCTCTGGATAATTCAGATGCTCAAACAGGGTTAAGAACTGCTGCTTCTCATTCTTCTCCGTGGTATCACCTACTTTCATGGTTTCCCAAATCTTTCTTTCTTTTCCTCACCTCTCAAATGTTCTACCTCAAAAATTCAGCTCGGGGTCCGTTCACAAGATTGATTACTTCTCCCAACCCTAAAACTGCCCCAGTGAAAGAGCACCCATCCACTGATCATCCTTAAATTCCACATTCTCCCCATCAAATCGTCCATAATGTGACTTTCCTCTTAAAGATTCAAGTCTCTGCTTTCTTCATTATGATAATCACTAGAGGCCTGGTGCACAAAATTCGTGCATGGGTGTGTGTGTGTGTTGGGGGGGGGGAGGGCTGTCCTTCAGCCCAGCCTGCACCCTCTCCAATCTGGGACCCCTCGAGAGATGGCTGACTGCCTGTTTAGGCCTGATACCGGTAGGATCAGTTAGGTCACCCCTAACTGAGCAGCAGTTCTTAACCCTGTTTGAGCATCTGCCAGCCTGATCACCCCCTAACCACTACCCTGCCAGCCTGTTTACCCCCAACTTCCCTCCTCTGCTGGCCTGGTCACCCCTAACTGCCCTCCCCTGCAGGCTTGATTGCCTCCAACTGCCCTCCCTTGCAGACCTGGTTCCTCCCAACTGCCCTCCTCTGCTGGCCTGTTGGCCCACAACTGCCCTCCCTTGCAGGCCTGGAACCTCCCACAGCCCTCCCCTGCTGGCCATCTTGCGGTGGCCATCTTGTGTCCACATGGGGGCAGGATCTTTGACCACATGGGGGCAGCCCTCTTCTGTGTTGGGAGTGATGGTCAATCTGCAAATTACTCTTTTATTAGACAGTATTCCTGTTCTGACCAGGTCTTCATCATCTGTTACCTGGATTTACTAATGTAAGTCTCCCTACTTGCAGATACTTTCCCTGCTTAAAATCTTTAGTAGCCTCTATTCCCTCCAGAAGGAAGTCTAACTGCCCCAAAGGTCACCTAAGCTGCCTTATGATGTAGCCCCTGCCCTTTTCTCCAGGCTCCTCTGCCACCCTGCTGTCTGCCCTGGTGATGTGAGGTGTACATGGTTCCTCGTCTACCACATACTTCTTCTCACCGCTTTGCTGTGCTCGTTAGACACGGACAAACCATGTAGCCTCCCCTTTTGGCTGCTCATCTTTTAAGACCCAGCTCAGAGAACCCTCTCCCCTAAATTAAATTTCCTTCCTCTGTTCTTTAATAGCCTATATAGAACTCTATCATTTACATGTATATCATAATTATTTGTCTTTTCTCCTGCCAAACTTTAAGCTCCTCAAGGAGCAGAAGCTGAGTATGTCTTTGTCTTTTTATCTTATGCCCTTATTAGAAAGCCTGACAATGTTCACTGAATTAAGCTGCTTTACAAAGTGCTATGGAGTTTGAAACTATTGCACCGTTGACTATCTACTATGCTACACCTGTATTATTTTATTTGATATTCCCCCAAATCCTATGAAGTTATTATTATCATTATTTCCAGGAGTATGGGAAAATAGACTAACATGTCCATGTCCAAGGTCAAACACAGCCGACAGGTGGTAGAGGCGAGATTCAAATCTCAGCAGCCAATTCTGGAGCTTGCACCCTCCCTCCAGCACAGGTCTTCTCACCTGCGCAGGTCTCATTTCTTCCAGTAGATATTTCCTTCCAGTTTTTATCTCTATAATTTTATAATCCAAATGTACAGTTTTTTATCTTTTAAAATTTAAAAAGCTTTAGCATGTTTCTACATAGTCTTCTTAATTAGCCACAGGTACAAAGGTAGAATGTTGCAATGAGAGTAAAAGACAAATCAACTGCTCTAAGTTCTACAATAGGGGAAAGCAAGATAACAGTCACTTAGGTGATAATGACCAGGAGCTAAAAATAAAAGTAAAATATGCTCTTAGATTGTAATAACAAAAGCAAATTAAAAATCTGTAATTTGGATAGACACACATGAGAATCCACGTTGCTCTAGAAGAAGAAATAACAAGTGCATGGAGAATTTAGTCAATGAACAGAAACTAATTAAAAACGTATTTAAATACACAGGGATATGAGAAAGAGAGAGTTTAAAACCACTTGGAGAGATTAAATATACACAGCTGAGAAAACACACCAAGTGTACTGAAGAGATACCTCACAGGGAAGAGATGTCTTAGGTGGTTGGTAATTAAGTGTTGGACACAGTACTAGCCAGTACACTGTTTTATTCTCAGAGCTCTGCAAAGCAGATGCTCCCCCCAGTTTTGCAAAGAAAAAATAGATTCAAAGAAGTTAACAGAGTCTTGATATCTCAAAGCTTCTAAGTCATGGCACGTAGGCTTCCAACCAAGCTCTAACTGCAAATCCCATGTTCTTTCCTCAATTCTACACACTCTCTAACATAAACTATTCAATAACAACTTCAAAATACAGAATAGGAGACTTGCCAGTGAGAGTACAAGGAAAAGTCTAGGCAGACGTATTAAAAAACATAAACACAGCATCCTCAAGGCTGAGGAACGGCCATCCCTGGGCATCTTCACCTGTAACATCAGGAGAGGGGTTAGAGAGTCGACATTGGAATTGCCAGACACAGCAGCTCTACTGCATGTGGATCTTCTAATGTGAACTGAACATTCAACAGAGCATGTGTTCAACACAGCTCTCTTAGCTTACCAAGGGAAGCATGAGCCTTTCTCTGAAACTCATGTCACTGTAATATGGTTATTTGTGCTTCTGCTTGAAAGTTTCCAGCCCTTAGACTTGCCTCCAGGTACCAACTGTAACCAACAGTAAATACAGTGCATTACTTGCCTGGACCACAAATTATACTGAACTTAGGAGGTTTAGACATTTAGGACTGGACCAGGCTCCCATTTAGCGCAATTGTGCCCACAGTGAGCTCCATACCTGCAGCCCAGGCTCTGGAGTGAAATAAAAACAAAAACTGTTTTTTGTTTGCTTATGTTGGGCAAAAACTTGGTCAATTTCTCTTACTTTGGTACATCTGCTCACAGTAACTTTTGTACAAGAAACCCCTTCCCACTTATATCTGTTATCTTGTCTCTCTCCCTACTTAAGCCTAGGCACCCTGATAACATTTCCAACCACGTATGTTAGAGAATTATGTCCTACAATCCATTCCAACTATATTGAAGTTACCCGGGAGGTGAAATAACCTGGGAAGTGACAGGAAAGCGAACCAGAGCCCACAGGGACATCTGGAATGTATGGATCATTATAGGAATTCTCCTTTAACCCTGGCAGAGGGAGATGTAGACAACTCAACAATGGTTAGCTCTGACCAACATATATCCCAGCTTATTGTCTAAATGAAAGACCAACAACCAAGTAGAAGAAACAGGGAATTTAACTCAGTTTTCTAACATTTGGTGTGAAGAAACGCAAGACCCAGAATCCTGACCATCTTCTCAGTAAATGTCTCAAAGGACCCGACTCTCCTGCACCCTATTCTGATCTGAATGGTCCATGCCAATAGCTTTTCCTGTGGATCCTCATGGGCTGTGCCAAGGCAGGTTGATCCAGCTTCTCCCACAGAAGATACCATGGCAATGCCTGAGACCCCTCTCCACCGCTCTGCAGGCTACTAGAGTGGCTAGCACAGAAGTTCTATTCAAAGATAATGGGGATGGGTAGAGTCTGTGAGATATGTAAGACAGAGCTGTTTTGTAGGCAGAGAGAGAAGTTGAAAAGATAAATCAAAAGAAGTGATAAGACACACAGAGAGGAGCTTTGTCACCATAGTTAACAAATACGTAGGGGCTCTCGACCTTACCTCAGAGTAAATTATATCACACGCTCAGTCCTGCTAGATTTCAATGGCTAGGCTATCAAATAGATAGGGACATTTTTGAGTGGGGGAATTTGTGGTCCCAACAAAGACAAAAGCCTTACTAAGAATGGTCCTTAACTGCATCTCCTAACATGGCCCCGGATCACGTGAGGCCTGCCTCTGCTCTTGCTTTCACCATTGACAAGCAATGCAACCTTGGGAAAGATACCTTCCCTTTTGGAGCCTTGGTTTCCATGTCTGTATAATTCAGAAATAATATTCACTCACAAGTTAGTATGCAAATTAAACGAGAAAAGCACACAGCCTGATATATATGTCCCTATGCACAGAAGGTTATGATGTGCCTTATTCTATCTAATAAAAGAGTAATATGCAAATTGACTGTACCTCCAATCAAGCCACGCCCACCAGCCAATCAGGAGCTGGGGCGGAGCCAGCCAGCGAGTGTGCGGCCCAGGTTGGGGAAGGGGGCACCGGGTCGAGGTGGCCAGGGCCAGGGGGGTGGGGGGAGGGTCCGAGGTGGCCAGGGTTTGGGGGCGGTGCCGAGGCAGTCATATAATTCTATCTAATAAAAGAGTAATTTGCAGATTGACCATCACTCCAACACACAAGAAGGCTGCCCCCATCTGGTTAAAGATCCTGCCCCCATGTGGATACAAGATGGCCACCACAAAGATGGCCAGCAGGGGAGGGCCATTGGGGTGACCAGGCCCTACAAGGGAGGGCAGTTGGGGGCAATCAAGCCTGCAGGGGAGGGCAGTTAGGGGTGACCAGGCCAGCAGAGGAGGGAAGTTGGGGGCAAACAGGCTGGCAGGGGAGCAATTAGACATCAATTATGCTGACAGGGTACTGGCTAGGGGGCGATCAGGCTGGCAGGCAGAAGTGGTTAGGGGTAATCAGGGAGGCAGGCAGGTGAGCAGTTTGGAGTTAGCAGTCCTGGATTGTGAGAAGGATGTGATTGCCTGTTTAGCCCGATCCTGTAAGGGCAATCAGACATCCCTTGAGGGGTCCCAGATTGGAGAGGGTGCAGGCTGGGCAAAGGGACATCCCCGCCCCCCCCCCCCCCCGCCATGCACGAATTTCATGCACCAGGCCTCTAGTGAAGAAATAAGAATATTTAAAATGAGTTTTATTCAAGCAGGAGTTACAGCACTGATGGCCGTAAGTTCAATGTTAATGAATCAACAATATATATACACAATAAAGCGTCTTTAAATAGAAACATAATAGAAACACAGTTAAAATAAGGTTAGGTATTGAGTTGTGACTAGAGGTATTTAAAGAATTCTGTATTTCCCCAAGAAGCAATGACTCAGTCTTTGCTAATTCAGTGTTAGCTACCACTTTACAGAACATAGCTCCTGTGAATAAGAAGAATAAACTGTTGTTCATTAAAGGTAGAACATGACAGAAGTTGAGAATGTGTAGAGCCTGATCATGAAAAGGCCTTTTATGTCCACCAAGGAATGTGGACTTCAAAATTCTTCTAATCTGCTACTCATCAGAAGACTGCGCTGGAGAAGGCTCTTTATCACCTTGGTCCTTGGTACATCCCTCATGTCTGGTACAGATGCATCGTCCACAGGAAAGACTACTGCCCCCACTGTCCCCCTCACATGCTGTCCTCTGGCTCAGAGCAGCACTGATAAGAGAATCTTGGGAGCCAGCAATCATCCAGTTACCAGTGACAGTCAAAAGAAACAGGTGAAATTTAATTTAGTAATGTACATTTAGTGGGCTTATAGCTATTTGTGTGGAAAATAATACAATAATTAATAAATAATAATACAAAAACAGTCTGTGTTTCGCATACTCACAACTTTTCAACCTACTTTTGCTCTACCCTGTGTTTGCACTCAATGTGCATTAGCTACATTAAAAAAAAAATTATTATTATTTTTTATTGATTTTTTTACAGAGCAGAAGGGAGAGGGATAGAAAGAAACATTGATAAGAGAGAAACATCGATCAGCTGCCTCTTGCACGCCGCCTACTGGGGATGTGCCCACAGCCAAGGTACATGCCCTTGACCGGAATCGAACCCGGAACCCTTCAATCCGCAGTCTGACGCTCTATCCACTGAGCAAAACCAGTCTCGGCATTAGCTACATCTTAAATGATCAAAAGCCACCTGTGTCTGGTGGCTCTATGCTGGGTAGTGAGGGCCTCGAATATCCTCTAGTGCCTGCTGATTGTCCTCCACCTAACTTTCACCATCTCTCTAAGGGTCCCCTGATCAGTCCTCTCCCCATCCACAGAGACAGTCGCTTACTCTTCTCCTGTACTAATTAATGAAAGACATGGCAAACCCTTGCCATAATGAGTTGTTAAATAAATGAACAGGAAGATATAAGTGCAAGAATGAAATTGGTTATTTTTGCATTTTACAAATAAACCAGGAGGGTACATCAATTGAGACCAAAGACAAATGCTAAAGCTATATCCATAGTTTACTCCCCGCTCATTTCCAAGGATCCAGTTACAAGGACTGTGTGAGGTAAAACCATTTCCACCACAAATTCCGACAAGAAAGAGTGACATCACCTAGGAATCAACATGCCTGTTAACTATTAAAGTCTCACCAATTTTAAGTGATCCCTCTCTGAATGTCTGTGTAGACACAAGCTCCTCTCTCGGGAATGCGCATGGACATAAAAGGACTCACAACAAATCCTAAACCAGCGTTACTATTCCAGGGGTTCTCTCAATATCTGAAAACAAGGATCTTCATTTGGATTCTCTGGTTTTTACATCGGGTGCATTGACCTTAGAAACAGCAAGGTCTAAGAAGAGGAGAGGTAGCTAATTAAGAAAATATACAGCACATGCCTTTACCCTCAGAAGGCCTCCACACCCCACGAATCTAATGGTAATTCATAGTCCATGACTCATACCAGTCTCTGCCACCCACATTAACGCTCTCCGTCGTGTAATGATCACCTCCCTCTAAAGCACATTTCTGAATTAGCTACGAGTTACTTTTCATGAATGTTTCCAGTGCAAACAAAACACCATTTAAACGATTCTTTAATCTGATAAAAGATTTGAAATAGAATAGAAATAAAGTTCATTAAACATACATACATTAAAAGACAAAATCAGTTCTACCTTAATCCTTGTCCCTATGTTCATCTTGTCCCCATTCCAGAATAAATCAGCAGCTCCAATAGCAGCACCATTTGAACCCAGTATACATAGCAATTTAAAGCGTAGGCTATAGAGGCAATTACTGGGATCTGAACCCTACTTCACTGTTCATTTTACCTGTCTGAGCTTAGACAAGTTACTTTGCCTCTCTGTGCCTGTTTCCTGTGCAGGCAAAGGACAGCACAACCAATTCAGGACTAAATCAATATATGTGAGGTCCTTAGGACAGTATGTGGCACATAATAATTTCTACATAAAGATTAGCTTTATGGTTAATAATATCAGTATTGTTTGCTAATGTTGTTTTCCTCATCAAAAGGGGGAAAATTCAGTTAATAAAAAAAGAGAGGGGAAAAGTAAAAGTAAAGGCCCTCAAATGTTTATTTATCAATAATAAGATTAAATAAAAATAAAATAAAATTTTAAATTAAACATTTTTCTCATTTAAAATTCTAAAACACAAAAGCAAAATTTGAAAAGGTCAATTAAAAACAATTAAATTGCTCAGTTGGTTAGAGGATAGTCCCAATATATCAAGGTTACAGGTTCGATCCCCGGTCAGGGCATGTACAAGAATCAACCAATAAATGCATCAATAAATGGAACAAGTCAATGTCTCTCTCTCAAAATAAAAAATAATTTAAAAAATCAATTAAATTTTTTATTTGAAAAGTAGTTGTGCCCTAACCGATTTGGCTCAGTGGATAGAGCATCGGCCTGTGGACTGAAGGGTCTCAGGTTCGATTCCGGTCAAGGGCATGTACCTTGGTTGCAGGCACATCCCCAGTACGGGGTGCGCAGGAGGCAGCTGATCGATGTTTCTCTCTCATCGGTGTTTCTGATTCTCTATCCCTCTCCCTTCCTCTCTGTGAAAAATCAATAAAATATATATTAAAAAAAAAGTAGTTGTTATCTGATAAAGTTTCAACATAATACTTATTGACTAGTATCTAAGGATTTACAGAAATAAAACATGAATTGTAAATATAAACTTCATAGTCAATTAACTATTATTTGACCTAACATATAAAATGATAAGACTAAACATCTAGCTTCTACCTCAACACAAGCATAACTTGTTTTATTGCACTTCACAGTGATATTGTGTGTGTGTTTTTAAACAAATTGAAGATTTATGGCAAACCTGCGTTGAGTTGAGCAAATCTATTGGCACCATTTGTGCAATAGCAGTTGCTAACTTCCTGCCTCTGTGTCACATTTTGGTAATTCTAGCTATATTTCAAACTTTTTCGTTTTTATTATTCTATTGTCATGGTCACCTGTGATCATTGATCTTTGATGTTACTATTATAATTAAGTTTGGTGAACTTAATCAATACGTGTTCTCAATGCTCTACAGACTGGCCCTGTCTCTCTCTCTCTCTCTTCTCAGATCTCCCTATTCCCTAAGACACAAAATACTGAAATCAGGCTAATTAAATAAGCCTACAATGGCCTCTAAGTGTTCATCTCTCATTTTAAATTAAAAAACTAGAAGTGATTAAGCTTAGTGAGGGAGACATGTTGAAAGGTAGGCAGGCCGCTCGAACCAAAGTTAGTCAATTTGTGAAAGCAAAGAAAAAGTTCTTAGAGGAAATTAAGAGTGCTACTCCAGCGAACACCATGAATGAATTTAAAAAAAAGAAAGAAAAGAAAGTGAAACATCCTTACTGCTCAGAGGGAGCAAGTTTTAGTGTTCTGAACGGATCAAGCCAGCCATAACAATTCCTTAAGCCAAATCCTAGTCCAGAGCAAGGTCTTAACTCTCTCTTAAATTCCAGGAAGACAGGTAAGGAAGCCGCAGAACAAAAGTTGGAAGCTAGCAGAAGTTGGTTCATGAGGTTTAAGCAAAGAAGGAGCAAGTACTGATGCAGAATCCAGAAGACCTAGCTAAGACAATTAACAAAGGTGGTTACCCTGAACAACAGATTTTCAATGTAGACAGAACAGCTTTACATTTGAAGAAGATGCCATCTCTATGATTTCCCAGCTGGAGAGGGAAAGCCAATATCTGGCCTCAAAGCTTCAAAGGACAGGCTGACTCCTTGTCAGGGGCTAATGCAGCCGGTGACTTGAAGTTGAAGATAATGCTCATTTAGGTTGCCAAAATCGTAGGACCCTAAGAATTATGCCAAATCTCCTCTACCTGGTGCTCTATATGTGGAACAACAAAGACTGGATGACAGCACATCTGTTTACAACATAGTTTACTGAGTATTTTAAACCCACTGTTGAGACCTACAGTTCAGGGGGAAAAACAAAAGCCCTTTCAAAACATTACTGCTCACTGATAATCCGCATAGTCACCCAAGTGCTCTGATGGAGATATATAAGGAAATTAATGTTGTTTTCATGCCTGCAAATACAAAATCAATTCTGCAGCCCATGCGTCTAAGAGTGCTTTCAACTTTCAAGTCTTACTATTTAAGAAACACAGTTTGTAAGGCTATAGCTGCCACAGTGATTCCTGTGATGGATCTAAGCAAAGAAAATTGAAAACCTTCTGGAAAGGATTCACCATTCAGATGTCATTAAGAACATTCATGATTTACGAATAGAGGTCAAAGTATCAATATTAACAGGATTTTGGAAGAAGTTGATTCTAACCCTCATGGATGACTTTGAGGGTTTCAAGGCTTCAGTGGAGGAAGTAACTGCAGATGTGGTAGAAATAGCAAGAGAACTAGAAGTGGAACCTGAAGGTGTGACTGGATTGCTGCAGTCTCATGATAAAACTTTAACAATGAGGAGCTACTTCTTATGGATAAGCAAAGAAAGGGGTTTCTTGAGATGAAATCTACTCTCAGTGAAGATTGTTAAAATGACAGCAAAGGACTCAGAATAGCGCACCAACTTAGTTGATACAGCAGTAGTATTGTTTGAGAATTGAATCCAATTTTGAAATAAGTTCTACTGTAGGTAAAATGCTATCAACCAGCATCACATACCACAGAGAAATCGTTTGTGAAAGGAAGAGCTGAAATGCAGTAAACTTCATTGTTGTCTTATTTTAAAAATTGCCACAGCCACCCCAACCTTCAACAGCCCCACTCTCATCAGCAGCAGCCTCCGACTTCAGCAAGGCAGGGCTCTGCACTTAGCAGAAAAGGCCATCCCACTTGCTGAGAGCTCAGATGACAGTTAGCATTCGGGGGCAATAAAGTATTTTTAATAAAGGTATGAACACTGTTTTTTTAGACATATGGTATTACTCACTTAATAGACCATAGTATAGTGTAAACCTAACTTTCATATGCACTGGGAAACCAAAAAATGTGTGACTTGCTTTATTGAGACATTCTCTTTATTGCGGTGCTGTTCTGGAACCGAACCCCAATATCTCCCAAGTATTGATATATATTTCTCATCTTTAATGGGTTTTAAAAGGAAATACTTTATTCAGCATCAAGATGGTAGTATTTGCTATTTCAGGCAAAATAGTTATTAAAAAATAGTAATAATTGCTGAAACCGGTTTGGCTCAGTGGATAGAGCGTCGGCCTGCCGACTGAAGGGTTCCAGGTTCGATTCCGGTCAAGGGCACGTATCTTGGTTGCGGGCACATCCCCAGTGGGGGTTGTGCAGGAGGCAGCTGATCGATGTTTCTAGCTTTCTGTCCCTCTCCCTTCCTCTCTCTATTAAAAAAAAAAAAAAATCAAAAAAATAGTAATAATTAAGCCAGTATATGCTTATGTTATACTAAGCTATAACCCTGCAAAGTAACTGTGAGCTTGGTGAAAGGAGTCACTGCCACAACTAAAATACACACCAGACAATGCCAGGGCTTTCCTCGTTCAGGACTACAACGCCTGAGAGAAATGGGTAGCCAAGAGGTCCCAAACTTTTCTCAGCATTGCTGAGTGATAATTTTTGGAGTAAACCCTCTATGAGGTCCCCGGGAACAATTTGCTAGCTGTTGCACAGATGTTTTCACTTCATTAATTTTACATCCCTTGGCTTCCAAAGAATTAAACTGTGTATTAAATATAGCCCAATACCTTAATCCTGTCTAAATCTTCCCAAACATTTACTTTCACAAACAAAAAAATTCCTAGGTACATATTTCACTGAGTTTTACAAACACTGAATACTAAAATCACCTTGAATTCCACCTTTTCTTACCCTATCTTCTGCACAAATTAAAGATTGTTCCCAGCAACAAACCCCTTCAGCCTGACAAGCTCAGACCTGGTGTAATATTTGTGGTTAATTAGTGTGGCTGGAATTCTCAAGTGCAGCAGGATTTGCAAGCTAGTCACCTGGCTTGTTTGGACACTACCCTGACGTCAAGACCCGTGCCTTTTAGCTCTAATCATAAGATTGAGGTTCTTTGCACTGCCAACCTCCAAAAGTAAAGGTATTTTATGCTAATACAACATGAAAGTATTTTAGAATGTAAAGGACTAATATCTGATGTCCTAAAACCTAGGAGAATACCAACAGGATCAGGAACAAAAACTACCCTAGTTTTAAGTGGCTGGAAATAAAATGAACTTCTTTCTGTTCTGATACAAAGGAGATAAGGAGCTACGACAGATGGATACCAGTTAAAACTACCGTTTAAACCTGTACATGTGAAAATTCACTCATGAAGATATGGTGAATGTATTCTCTGATTGACCAAACAAGTTGTTCCAAAAATTCCTCTCAACAATTTAATCCTATAGGATACAGTAAGTCTTCACTTAACAACATCAATGGTTCTTGGAAACTTCAATGTTAAGTGAAAGGGCCTATAATGAAACCAATCTGACCACAGGATAATTGATAGAAACAAGAGTTGAGTTCTTAAGATATAGTTCTCATCACAAAAACATCATCAAAATTGCTAAAGATCCAAAACACTTTAATGTTAAACACGGATATACATGTGAGCTAACCACATATTTGAGATATATTCACGAAAGACTCATGAAAACAAATAAGATAACTATTTTCCACCCAGATTCCAGTTTAGCGTCTCCATGACCAGAGCCTGTCACCACACTCAGGGCCCGAGGCAGGGCCCGTCCTGGACAGGACACCCTTCCATCACAGGGCCACTCACACCTCCCCACACTCGGACGTGACAAAGTAGCCATGCCTACCGTCCTCACGGCGCACATCTTCGGAATGTGGGAGGAACCCAGAGTTCCTAGAAAAACCCCACACAGACGTGGGAAAAACATACATTCTCCACACAGACAGTGACCCCAGTCAGGAGTTGATTTTCCCCCCTCATCAATGTTATAACAAAGTGACAATGAAGAAAGCAATGTTAGTGGAGGAGATGCTATACAGTACATTTATTGAGGCTGGGTTCCAGTGCCAGTTATAAGTTATCATGTGGCTTAAATATCTTACTTGCCTTTGTTTTCTCATACTGCTTCACGGAGTGGTCTTGTAACAATAGTATGTGCTCAATAAAACTAACTTGAATTATTCCAAAGTCCTTGGATCACTTCTAATACTTTAGACAAGGCAACAAAATAAAATTTAAAAGAAAGTCCAAATACTCTGACTATCTAATTTTTATTATTCAAAATTTTAACATATGTTGCTAGCGACTTTGGGGCTAAAACTAGTATGTAACCCTGCCTTACAGACAACTTACAAGAAGGTGGAAAAGGCCCACAATTAAAGAGAAAAATTCCAAAACAATCAAAATCAGTTACTTACGAGTTTAGTTAAAACCAAATTGTCTTTTTATGGAGATAAAGAACCAGTGATTTAAAAAAAAGAAAATCCCACCATAATAAGATTAATGATTCATTAAACTATATTATGCTAAGATATAGTTTATAAATATTATAAGAAAGAAAATAGCCTGTACTTAGTATAAGGAAAAATTATGTTTGAGCTACTCTCACTATTGTTTTTAAAAGATAAATACTTTGTAAACTCTCTATGCAGTGCATAATAGCTTGATAGATTTCTTTCCTAACCCAATCTCAGTTTCACAGGGGAGAAATAAATGGTATACTTAGTGTCAAAATATGTGATTTAAAATTATATACCTCAAATGGGGCATATCTGGTATAGAAGGTAAATGAAAAATATATTAATGAATTTATTCCTCAGGTACATACTGTGTAATAGTTAAACCTTCAAATAAAGTTTATAATTATCTTTCACCCCAATCTCAGTTTTTTTAGCACTACACCTTCCAAGGTTAGCAGAAAGGTACAGACTTCAAAGAGAATTAGTAGCATTAGCATGAGCAAAAGTGGGCAAGCACAGTTCAAAGATTAACTGGATGTTTTTAGCTTCCTGAATGCAGTTAACAAAAGGATGTAATAAATCAGAGAAAGTTAGGTTATACATATACATATATATATATATATATATATATAGGCTCAGCCAAAAAAGAAACCTTCATTTATTACCCAACCAAAATTTTAATAATTTCAAATTCACTGCAAAGCTCACTTTTAAGCTTGAATTTCAAAAGGATATTGGAAAAATAAAGACATGGAAATATAAAGCTGATACTTATTCTTTAATGATTAAGATTTGCATTAGATTCTTCTTCTGAAATTGAGAAATGCTTACCAAAATTATTTCCTAAAATAAGCATGAGGCTGTGTTTGGCCACATAAAGAAGCTGCAAGAAATCTTAAGTCACTACAAAACACAAAAGAAATAAGGACAAGGAAAGAATCCATTGGGATCGCATTGTATCTATTTGTGCTTGAGGGCATTACCACTGGCTGATGGTCATGCTCAGTTCTCCCGTCCTCCGCAACAGCACATCCAATCCACAAGCACACAGAATTCCAAGAACATTACCAAATATCAAGTCAGAGCACTTGTGAAACACACCTTGTAATTGTCCACAGCCTCTGCAGTTCAAACCAGAGTTCGGCAGCTTCTTTATCTTCACCAGTGGTGTAAATAAAAACACCATACATCACTCTTCCAAAAAACCCTCACCAAAAACATAACAAAACAAAAAAGCCCCCCCCCCCCCGCAGTCAATTTATTGCCTCAGAGATAAATCTTCTCTATTAACCCAAACCCACCTTCTGCCCCAATGGCAACCTACACACATGCTGAGCCCCCTGCCGCCTAGCTCGTCTATCATTTGTTTCTAACCACAGCTGACAAACTAGCCTCACAGACCCTTTTTTAGCTGCTGATCAGACAGATCTCCCTTTGACAATCCAGCATGGTGGAACACTCGAAAATTCTTCCTGCTTCTATTCTACTGCTTGCTCTAAAAAGGAGTTTCCTTTTCATTGAGATAATAGCCTTTTCTGCAGTCACATGACTCAGAAGCTACATTAGCAGAGCTTTAAGATAACAGACTGAGTAAGCCTCTGTCCCCTCCTGTTAGTCAGGGGATGTCTTCTCTCTCCCACTCCCCTCCCTCTCTCTCTTCCAGCCTCCCTTCCTCCCTCCCCATCTCGGTCACACACGTGCATACTGCATACACACCCAAATCTAAAATTATTCACTCCTTTTGGGATTATCAATAAATATAAAAGTATCACCCTAAAATGAAAACGCTAACATTTTCTAGATCTGCTGCTAAAAATAACTGCTAACACAAACATTCTGATGCCCGGTCTTCCTCCTTACGAGAGGGGGCAGAACTTGGCCAATAACTCTCCCCTCAGCAGTACCAGGAGGCGGGACAGTTAGAAGAGAATGTGTACCGACCTGTTCTCTCCAGCTTTGCTCCCAGGGATAAAAATCCGGCAGAAGGAACACCCTGGAGACATTATGGCTACCCATATATTGGAAATAGCTCCTCATACAGTTAAATACATTATTAAATACACACTTTTTAACACCAAAATGTACTTTTATTAGGAATATATCCTCATTAAATAATGTATAAACGGTCTCAAGCAGCAAAATAGTCCCATGGCCAAAACAATCTTAAAAGATGGTAATAATAATCAAAAGTTCCTTTCAGTCTGGCCAATTTAATTCAATTCTCAAAACACATATGTGGAAATGTTAGCTCAGTGCCTGACACAGTGGTTGCTCCCTGCTTTTTAAATGTCCCTAGTAACAGGTTGAAGTGCTAGGCAAAGAGCAGCAGATTACATGAATGCCTGCTTCATTTTCAGTTATGGTTTGTTTAATATTAAAATGCTTAAAATCTACCCATCAAGCAACTTGGGGAAGGCGTTTAAGCTGCAAAATTGAAAATGGACAAAAAGATGGGGTAAGGTGTTGTCCCCCAAAGAAAGCCACGCTGGGCACAACCACCAACTGGATGAACACAGATGGAAAAAAAGTAAACAGATTAAGCTACAGCTTACATTTCTTGCTTATAATTATTGCCTTGGTTTTCTCATCTCAAAAATGAAAAACATAGTAGATATTATAATATTTTCTTTTACTTTTAATTGTGGTAAAATACCCATAACCTGTAAGTTGCCATCATAACCATTTTAAAGTGTACAGTTCAGCAATCCTAAGTATATTCAGTTTTGCAACACTTCTGAACTTTTCCATCTTGCAAAACCGAAACTCTCTACCCATTAAACAACAATTCCCCTCCCCCCGCCCTGGCAACCACCATCTACTTTCTGTTTCTATGAATTTAACACCTCATAGAAGAACAATTGTACAGTATTGGTCTTTTGTGTATAAATATTTTAAATAATTATTTTAATATCTATCGATCAAGACAAAGTTTATCTAACAAAATCACTTTACATAAACTAAAAGCCAATACTATACTGTGTAATACAGAATTGTTGTAGTGCAATTACACAGAGGATTATCATAAGTTATCTATGCAAAAAACTGCAATTTCTCAGAATTCAAAGAATTTGAAAATACTAATTCCAAAACTCCTAGTTTATTCAAATTATATTAACCACTCAACATATAAGTAGCTTTGGTAGGATGGAGTGGGTGTTTATTTCTCTCTCTCTCTCTCTCCTTCCTTCTCTGAAATCAATAAAAATACATACATACATAAGTAAATAGAATAGCCTAAAAATTGCAGATGGCAGCTTTGTGAACACCATCTACCTAAGTCTGTTCTTTTACTGCTCATAACATCATAAAACATTCGGTTGTCTTATAGATCACTGATTTCTATAGAGGTAGGGTAAGTGATAGACACTATGTATGTCCTTTATTAGCCATAACCACAGTGGAATTTCTACAACTTATTTCTTAGCCAAACCACGGGGCAGCAGCATAATGCTGTGAATTCCCTGATCAAATCAACCTCAGTAACTGTAGACATGCCAAACATATCTAAGTAAAATGTCTCTATTCAGATTCGTGCTCACACTTCCTGTTGCATTTCCTGCTGGCAGCACCAATGGGTGCCACTGTCTAACTCCCTCCTGAGTGCAGAGGGTGGCTGCAGCAGATTTTACATGAGGAATTTTCAGTTTTTTTCTTCATCAAGGCTGCAGTGCTTACAAGGGAATTAAGAACAGATAATTTGTAAAGTTGTTTCTCGCTTTCAATGTTTTATGATGGTGTGTATGTATATGTATATATACATATATAGATAAAATGGTACATTATCATATATGTGATTCATTTCTTAAAATAAGGACACAGCAGAGTAATGTTTTAGTTTCTATAAATTAGGGTGGAATTTACAGTCAGTGCAATAAACAGATCTTAAGCTTATGACAAATGAAAGTACCTATGTACTGGTGATCCATACTCATACCAAGAGGTCGCGCATATTCACCACCCTTGGAAAGTTCTCCTGCGCTATTCTCAGGCTAGAGCCAACTTATCCCCACAATAACCACTACTTTTATTTTCTATTATCACACATTAGCTGTGCTTCTTCCAGAACTTCAAACCAATGGAATCATACAACGAGTGCTCTTTATGCTTCTTTTAGCACCAAGTTTCTGAAATTCATCTTTGTTATTATGAATATGAATAATCTGTCCCTTGCGAGGGCTACAGGTTTTCTGGGATATGGCTATACACAGCAGTTTGTTTATCCATTCTCCTGTTGATGCTCATCTGGGTTGTTTCCAATTGGGGGTTTGTGGTAGACAGAATCCTGAGATTTCTGCAAGACCCACGCCCACTGGTGTGCACCCTCCTAATCCCCAGGCCTGGAACTACCCCAGTGGTTATTAGTTGGTGCAATTGACAGGGAGATTACTGAGGTGGATCTGGTCTAATCATGATGAGTTCTCTCCAGCTGGCAGTATCAAAAGGCAGCAATTCAAAGCACAAGAAGGGTTCGATATGCTGTTGGTGATGTGAGATGGAGGGGAGGGACTACATGACAAGGAAGGCAGGTGACCCCTAGGGGCTGAGAGTGGTACCCAACAAACACCCAGCAAGGAAACAGGGCCTCAGTCCTGCAGCTGCAAGATACTGAATTCTGCTGACAAGAAAAATGAGCTGAAAGAGGATTTTCTCCCCAGAGCTTCTAGACCAGAACTCATTCTTGCTGGCACCTTCATTTCAGCCTCATGAGACTAGGTGCAGAGAACCCAGCCACGCCATGCTGAATTTCTGATCTCCAGAACAGTGAGTTCATAAATGGTTGTAGTTTGTGCAATTTATTACACAACAAAAGAAAACAAAACAGGCTTATACAAGCTGCCATAATACACATGTACATGTCTTTTAATAGATATAAGCTTTCACTTTTCATAGGTAAATGCTTAGGAGAAATGCTGAGTCAGATAAATAAATTTTTATATGAAAGTGTCAAACTGTTTTCCAAAGTGTTTTACCATTTACCCTCCCACGAGCCACCCGTGAGAAATCTGGGTGTCCTACATTCTCACCAATACTTGGCATTGTCAGTCTTCTTAATTTTAGCTGAAATCCTAAATCTGTTAGCAGCTTTCTCTGCATATGGGACATAATCCTCATTTATCTCCTTTTCGGTTGAGTTTTTAGTATAGCAAATACTACCACATTAAGCCCTATTGTGTATTCTTTGTACATGTGTCATAGGGGTTAGTTTTTCTGCACTGAAACAGACACTGAAGGGCAGGGATCATGACTTTATCCCTTTAAATCCTCAGCATCATCTATTCTGGTACTGCTTCTACAGATTATGTGGTCAAACTTATGTACTGACACTCTTCTTTGCTTAAAAATGTAATCATGTAGCAACACGAAAAAATATGCTTTTGAAGAAGTCACTTTATAGGGAGGAAAGATCATGGCCTTGGAGTTACACCTTAGTTTGAACCCATATACTTGATATATGATTCTTGAGTAAGTTACTTAATCTGAGTCTCAGGCTCCTTGCCTGTAAATGGAAGCAGGTGGAGAGATGCCTGTACTGTATTCTTATTGTTACGATCCTATGAATCAAATGGAAAGCAACTAGCTCAGGCCCTGGCACCGGAGGACATTAATCGGTGATCGTACTGTTAGCTTTTAGTTTAATATGATGCTCAGCAAAAAGAAGAGGAAAACAGCATCTACCTATTACAACTTTAAGGAAAGAATGGAAGAGAATATGCAATGATCAGAGTTGGTGAGGTGGATGAGGCCACAGTGATTTTCATTCTGATTTCCAAACTCTCAGTAATGCTGTTTTCATAATTTTAAAACATGGCAAAATGTTGGTAACTTCTAAAGCTGGGTGAAGGGTACATGGGGCTACTATGCTATTCTAAATTTCCATAATACTAACTTCAAAAAATAAACTGAGAACACTGTATCAAAAAGTGACAAATCTTTAATCTACAAAGATTTATTATGACCATATTTTATTCATATGAATAAAAATGAGATAACCCCTGAAGATGTCACAAATAACAAGCTGCAGTATTTGAACAAATCTTAAGTTGTTTATGCCAGTAATACATAAACCCGTTAGCATTATAATCCTACTAGAGGCCTGATGCACGAAATTCATGCAAGGGGATTGGCCCTTACAGCCCTGGCCTGTCCAGACGGTCGTCTGATGGTCGTTCTACTGTTTGGTCTAATTAGAATAGTAGCTTTTTATTATATAGGATACCTAAATATCCATTTTTAACCAGATAAAATATGGAATCTTTAAGCTATTTTAAATATATTTTTAATGCAATGAGTTTCATAAAAGATAAGAAAGTGAAAAATAACACTGCCCATTTGAATTAGCTCTTCTCATTAGGCTCACAGTGGCCCTAGAATTATGACACTTGACCTCTAACCTCATTCTTCAAGAGCAGAGCTAGGGATAGAGGAAAGGCCTATCAGTAAATGTACTTCCTGTGCATGCCATCCTGCTAACATTAACTAAATATTTCGCTCTGTTGATATGTAAAAAAATGAGCCTTAGAGAAGACCCAACTGTGCTAAGCTAGCAGTGAGCACTATTTTGTTGGGTTATTTCCAATAAAAAAAAGGCTTATGCAAACAGCAGTGCATCATCCATAATATCACTGCAGTTTATACCCACACAAAAGAGAGCTGGGGAGAAGGACTATAGAGTGCAATCAGTTCTAAACACAACTCTGGCACATTCCCACTTCATGAGATGGAGCGATACACAAACAGCACATTATAGCTCCATCCCAGCATTTGTACTGCAAGGATTTCAGAGGCTTCTACTTCTGAATCAGATGCTTCCCAATCAGTGCATATGCAAACCACTGCAAAGTCAGTCACCTTTAAAGGGGCAGTTATTCTTTAGAGTCACTGGAGTGCTACTAGGTTCCAGTTGAAATGCTAAGTGATATGGTCAGCAGAATTAATGAGAGGCCCAGTGGCCTACCAGGGTTTAAACCTCTTACACCTCAGGCTGCCAATAAAAAAAAAAAAAAAAAAAAAAAAAAAAAAAAAAAAAAAAGCCTAAGGCTCAGGAAGCAGATTATATGCCACAAGAATCTGCTTCATTGATTGACCCAATCCTCTGAGATTGGGCATTATGTTTTAAAGGTCTCCGAGAGGATCACAGACCATTAAGAATCGTGAAATCTTGGGGCTAAACACAATGTGAGCGCCATCTAATTCTGGGACTCTTGAAGCGTCTTCAAATTCCCAGACTTTTTAAAATACCTAACTTCAGAACCATGTACACATTAATTAAGGAGAAAACTTCCCAAACTGTTATTAAGAGGACAAAAAGGAACCAAAGGCAGAGACTAGACCACGCTGCTTCTTTAAAATGTCCAAGGATCGAGGTTCCACGGATAAAACAGAAGAGTGATAACCCAGCCTTTGATGATGGTGGCTAATGGCCTTCCACACCTTGTCATCCTTAGCTCGGGGGATTAGCCCGATTTGGTCGTCCAACTCTGCCATCCTCTGGGTCTCCTCCCAGATGGAGCCCACAGGGAGTGACAAGCACACGCAGACGGAAGAGCCTGGCTCACTGCTCTCCCGGATCAGAAAGGGACGTTCCGGAGGTAACAAGATAGTGAGACGTTCATGTGCTTGCTTAACAACCTGTGTGAACTAAGATCTAACTAAAAGTTTTCGTTTGTCCACAAATTTGGCACTATAAACTAAATTGTCAAGTTAGACAAAAAGCTTCTCTTTGAGATGTTATCTTCTGAGGCAAACCATTAATCATTCATCGATTCCGAATTTCCACAGGCACCAGAGGCACTGGTGACAAAAGGTGTTGCGGAGCATGTCCTTGCTGTTTGTCTCTAAGACTGTGTTTCGCACAGGGTCCCTGCAGCGGAGCACCCAGAGCCAATTCTGATTCAACTTCAAGGTCACTTGTTAAATGCTTCTGAATGAAGTGGTGATTTCTTTCACTTTCCCCTCTTTTCTTCATTTCAAACCCTGTTAAATTATTTACCCTGGTTTGGAAGAGGGTAATGATAATTGAAATCACAGTAGGAAGTATGGGGAAAATATCACCAGATAAAAAATGTTTCTTTAAAGCCCCATAGGCCACAGCAAGTTTATAATAAAAGAAAACCATTTTTAATATGTGATCTGATGTCTTTCACTTCTTTCTTGCTTTTTCTCTTTCGGCTTCAGATTAATTTATTTCATTCAACAAATAATTCTTCAGTACCAATGAAGTGAGGCACTAAGTCAGGTGCTAGCAATACAAAATGAACAGGATAAAAACCTCTCCTCCAGAGACCCATAATCAAGGAAGGCAAACTTAAAACCATGTCCAGAAATACCACGGAGAGATCTGGCTGTTTCAGGAGCAGAGGGAGAATGCTGACTTGGTGGGAAGGGCCAAGGAGGCTGCAGATGACCACGTGCATGAGGAAGAGGAGAAACAGGTACATAAGCTGATGAGCGTAGGAGCACATGTCTCACTTGGGCTGCAAGGAGCCCCCATGTCTAGAGCAAAAGGGTGCCCATGGGAAGATGGTGGAGAGGTGGGCATGAGCGAAGCTAGGATGAGCCTTATCTGCAGAGCGGAGGAGGCTGAAGTTCATCCTCCAGGGAAGGGGAACCTGCAGATTCTGAGCAGTTAAAAAATATGATTGTTTTTTTAAAAAGAAAGCTTGCCATAGCATGGACTTCAATAAATGATAGAACTTAGGGAAAGCAGTTAGGAAGTTGTAGCAATAGTATCAGTGAGAAGTGATGAGACTGCGTGTAAACTAAGATACTTAACCTTTAAAAGTCTAATACAGCCTACCAATAAATATACACATGATCAAACGATTTTTAACCAGGGTGCCTAAGACATTCGGAAGAGTCTTCAGATGTCTCTGGCCCTGGGAAAATTGGATATCCACATGTAAACAAAATTATACTGGACTCTTACCTTACAATTACAAAACTTAATTCAAAGTATACCAAAGACATACGTATCAGAGCTAAACCTATAAAGTTCTTATAAGAAGACGCAGGGGGGAAAGCTTTAGGACACTGTATTTGATAATCATCTCTTAGATATGCCAACAAAAGCATATGTAACAAAAGAAAAAGTAGGAAAGTTGGACTTCATAAAAATTAAAAACTTTTGTACATCAAAGGACACTATCAACAGCATGAAAAGACAACCTATGGAATGGGAAAAATATTTGCAAATCATATAGTACTAGATAAGGGATTGATATCCAGTATATATAAAGAATTCCTACAAGACAACAAAACCAAACAGTTTTTAAAGCAAAGGACTTGAAGATACTTGTCCAAAGAAGATGTACAAATGGCCGAAAAAGATACTTAACACCATTAGCCATATGGAAATACAAATTAAAACCACAATGATATACCACTTCCCATCCTTTTGGATGGCTACTATAAAATAAAACAACTAATACTATAAAAAATAAGTATTGGCAAGGATGTGGAGAAAGTGGAACCATTGTGTATTGCTGGTGGTATGGAAAATGGCACAGATGTTGTGGAAACAAACAAACAAACACAGAATCACAATTCCACTTGGGGTATGTATCCAAAAGTACTGAAAGTGGGAACTCGAACAAACATTTGTAAACCTATGTTCATAGCAGCTTTATTCACAATAGCCAAAAGGTCCGCTGACGGATGAATGGATAAATAAAATGTGCTCTATACATACAATGAAATATTATTCGGCTGTAAAAAGGAAGAAAATTTTGACACTTGCTACAAGATGGATGGATGGATGAGAACGACACAAAAAGATTATAACCTATATGAGCTTCCTAGAGCTGTCAGATTCATAGAGCTAGAAGAATGGTGCCGTCTCCTCGGGGGTTGTGAATATCAGAGACAAAGGGGCCAAGGCCCTGAGCACGCTGGAGAGCGCTGCACAACCCAGCGCTCAAATCCAGACCAGCAAAGAATCTGGGAAGCGACAATTGTGAGAAATAAATCCTGTTTGGCCTGGAGAAGAAGCTACAAGTTTTCTACCTTTCCCATCCCACCCCGAGTCAAGACCCTACCAGTTGAGACTCACTGCTCTGGCCAGACACAGGGTGACACAAAACACCAGCCTTACAGAGAGACCAGGGGACCCACTCGAGGTCAGTGATCCTCACACTCTGCTGCATATTAAGTCAATGAGCAACATTAACATTAAAAAATTCCATACCACTGAGAAAAAAAGAATGGTGGTTGCCAGGGGCTGGGAGGAGGAATGGGGAACTGGTGTTTAATGGGTACAGACTTTCAGTTGGGGAGATGAAAAAGTTCTGGAGATGGACACTGATGATGGTTGTACAACAATGTGTAAATATACTTAATGCCACAGAATTATACACTTAAAAATGGTTAAAATGATAATTCTGTTATGTACATTTTGCCACAATTTTTAAGAAGTCTAATATACCTATAGTTTAGTTCTTTGTCAACTGCCAAAGCAGGGAAGATTTACTTTAATTCACAAGAAGAATGTCAAAAGCAAAATACAAGAGGTTGAACTGAGACTTATGTCTGTCCTCTGAGAAGGAACACAAAAGGCCAATAAACACATGGCTTTTCCTTTAGGAATGAGACACATGGTCTACTCCGTAATGATCACAACCTCCCAGGCAGGTGCAGGCCCTGCTCTGTGCCTGAGATTCTAAGTGATTCATTTTAGTTATCAGTAGTCCAACAAGTAGAATTATCCCAAAACTTAGGATTTTCTGCTAAACTTACAAAACAGAAAATAGAAACAAGTGCCAACTAAGCAAGAAAATCTCAGTAAAAAGGCAGAGAACAATTTACTTATTTCAGAAGTAAGAGAACTGAGTATAATTCAGATATCTAAGATCCTCCTTAAGCAAGCAATAAAAAGCAGCCAACGGTTACTCTATGTAATCCCAGCTAATAGATGATTCCTAATTTATTTCTATTTTACTGTGGAATAAAGTAATTGACATATATTAATTCGAAGGCAAAAGTACTGAGCACAAAGCGAGACTCTGAGTCTCTCAAGGCTCAACCCTTATCATGAAGTTTGGCAAATGCACAGCACACGCTGCAGTCCCCCCCCCCCCCTTCTACCCTGCACAGCAGACACTGCTAATTAATCACTTCTGAGCCTGTGTGTGGCCTCTCGATTCTCCTCAACACAGCACTCTAGGCAATCACTACAATCAATAGGAGTTGGCAGCAGAGATGAAGTCGGCCTGCCATCCCAGCACTAGGGTGAAGTGGGAGAGAGATCCGGGGTAAACATGACTCCCTAGAAGGTCCGGCAGAAACTCTGCTAATGGGAGAGGATGTCACCACCAGCAGCTCTGCACAGTAGCTTGTGCGAATGGAAAAGGAATCTGCTGATTTGAGCAGGGACCTCTCTTTTCCTAAGCCTGTTTCAGGCATCATAGAGATCCAGCCAAGCCCACAGTGATAGCATGAACTCTATGGATCTTTGAAGACCGAACTTTTATCCTTGATGACGAATCAAGGGGCACAATTAGGGACATGTTCTTGGACTTTTGTTAGAAAAACGATTTGCTAGAAAAGCAAGTCTTGCACAGAGGGAGAGGCAGGTTTCCAGACTGGCCAGCTACTTACCATCTATCCCTTTAATTCTGCAGCTTCCTCCCAGATTCTACTCAAAATACATTCCCAACCATTCCTAGAAACCAGCTGGCAGAATATGGGGTCAGGGAAGTGGTGGCCAATTTCCAAGTGACAAAAAAGTCGTTCAGAGATAAGCACTAACCCAGCCTACTCCTGAGTGGGTCTCAGCCACGGGAGCCCAGGCTGCTTTCTCTGCTGCACATGGAAGAGTCAAGGCCATGCTGGGCATCCAGCCAGGTCAAACCACAAAGGGCAGCTTTCTTGTTTTTGATGTTTTATTATATCTTCCCCTTAAAGATGCCCAATTTCATTATAAAGAAGCCCATTCTTTTTAAAAAATATATATATTTTATTCATTTTTCACAGAGAGGAAGGGAGAGGAATAGACAGTCAGAGACATCGATGAGAGAGAAACATCGATCAGCTGCCTCTTGTACACCCCCTGCTGGGGATGTGCCCGCAGCCATGGTACATGCCCCTGACCGGAATTGAACCTGGGACCCTTCAGTCCGCAGGCTGATGCTCTATCCATTGAGCCAAACCGGTTTCGGAAAGAAGCCCATTCTTTATAAGAAAGGCATCCTACTCAGATTACATAAAGTATAACTATTTAAGCGTTTAAAGAGAGGAAAAAAGCAATAAAGACACATTCTTTGTAATCAAATACATTTAATGCTTACCTAGGTACTGCTCCAAGCTTTGTATTTCTTTAGGGCTGGTACTATTTGGTCAAGTAAAGCTACGTAGTAAAAAGGCCTGGATCTAAAACCATGCAGTGTGGTTCTGGAGTCTGTGCTCTTAACCACTTCACTGTCCACAAATATTACACTGTCCACAAAGAGAAGGCAGGGCTCCTGCCCGTCATGCAGCACAACACCAGCAAGGTGCTCTGCACACAGTGTCTCACTGACTCTTCCAAATACATACGACATTGGACACTGGTTTAATTTTCCCCTTTAGAGAAGAGAAACAAACTCTCTGAGATTAAGTAATTTACTCCAGGCTATACCACAGAAAGCTTGCAAAACGTGTTATTTATTGTATGCTCAATGTGTGCCAGCCATTGTCTCTTTAATACTTTCAACAATACTATAACATAGGTGTGTATGTGTGTGTGTGTGTGTGTGTGTGTGTGTATATATATATATAAAATATCCTATATAATAAAAGAGAAGCATGCAAATTTGACCATACCTTTGCTCCTGATTGGCTATGCTACCAGCCAATCAAGAGTGGGGGTGGGGCCAAGTGGCGCAAGCACCGGGCCCTGGGAGGTGGAGATGAAACGGCAGTGGCAGAAAGTGCCCAGCCCCCGGCACTGTGAGGGGAAGCAGTGGCAGCAGCAGCAGTGGTGGTGGTGGTGGCGGCAGTGGCAGCAGGGAGCGCCCGGCCCCCGGGCACTGTGAGCAGAAGTGGCGGCGAATGCCCAGCCCCTGGGGCCTAGTGGTCACAGGCAGTTGGGGCTGAGCTGAGCAGGGAGTTGGCTGGGTGCCCAAGGCCTAAAGCTTCAGCTTCGTCAGAGGCATTAGGTCTTGGGCAGACTGGGGGTGAGCCATCAGTTGGACATCCCTTGAGGGTTCCCAGTATGTGAGAGGGGGCAGGTTGGGTTGAGGGACCATCCACCCCCAGTGCACGAACTTCGTGCACTGGGCCCATAGTGTGTATGTGTGTGTGTGTGTGTGTGTGTGTGTGTGTGTGTGTGTGTATATATGTCAGGGGGCAGATGCTCAATGCAGGAGCTGCCCCTCTGTGGTCAGTGTACTTCCACAGCCAACCTACCTCGGCCGGCCAACCTCCCGCGGTCCCTCCCCCTGGCTGGCCCTGATGGCCCCAATAGGGACTGGGAGAGACGGCCCCGATCACCAGCCAGGCTGAGGGACCCCATCCATGCATGAATTCATGCACCAGGCCTCTAGTTAATTTATAAGCATTTACAATTAAGGAAAAATTAAGCTTAGAGAATGTTTTGGTAGCTTAGAGTCAAATTAGTAAGACCAAAAATCCAAACTCAGACCAGTTGAGTCCAAACCCTTAGTTTTTCCCCTCAGATGCTGCTATAAATAAGCTTTATACATTAGCTACAACACGTAAGACATTAATAGGGGTACAAAGATGATTCTGCTCCATAAAATAAGCTCATATTATAAAGAGGGAGTAAAGACTGCTATGTGAATCACTGTAATTCCCATACATCTATTCATCAATTACTCACTGAGATCCTTACTATGTATGGAGCACTATAGATATATCGGTGAGCCAGTGAGATCCAAATCTTTGCCCTCCTGACCTTATAATCTAGACAGGAACAATAAGCAAGATAAATAAATAAAAGATACAATATGTAAGATAGCAATAAGTGCTAAGGAGGAAAAAAGAATGCAGGGATCAGAACCGAGGATAAGCTATGGACATTTCAGATATGGCAACCAGGGACAGACTGCCCTCTTTCCTAGACCTATAGACAGGCAGCATGTCTCCTATCACTGTGACAGTCCAAACCAACCCCTTCCCTTTCAAAAATGCCAGAGGGTCACTGGCCCTTCTGAAAACCACAGATAACAGATATTTTCTCACCATTTCCTTCAAGCCTTGTACTATTTCTTTCAACATTGTCCTTGGCTTCAGTGACACTGCACACTTTTCTTCCCAACTCCCTGCCCAATGTTGAGTAGACCTCAACCTGTCATCAACCCAAAACAAGACAAAAAGACAAAAACAAACAAACAATAACAAAACTATGGGCATTACTTCAAAGACAACCTTTGTTTTCCTTCTCTGTAAGGTCACTCCTTGCAGACCTGACCTGACACAGTTTCATGATCATATTTATATAAATGGGACCCAATGCACACTTCTAGCCTTGCATCACCTGGCACCGGAGCTGGGTGATGCAAGGCTAGAAGTGTCCATAGTAGGAATTCAATAAATATCGTAGTGTCCATAGCAGGAACTCAATAAATATCAACCTCACATAGACATCCCTCCCTAGATGTGTCCAAAATTGAAGTCCTCCCCTTTCTGAGGAAATTTCACTTCCTATATCTGCTCCTTCTCTCTTTCTGTCAAAGAGTAAACTTCCTCTAATCCTCTTTCTCTCTGAGTCTTCAAACCCAACCAATTTCCAAGATCTTCAGATTCTATTTATGCAGTTTATTTGATCACATCACCCTCTCTCCCAATCCCTTTGTAATTACCAGTCTCTTTAATAGGCTCCCCCAGGAACTTCTCCCATGCCAGTTTTCTTCCTTGTTCGACTTATCCTATAATCAGTATTGAATTCTATCTAGTATCACAATTCCTTCATGATTAACACGGGAAGTTACCATGGAGCACATGTGACAGAATTATAATAACCATCTATCATAGTTCTTAACACATGTAGGAACTCAATAAATATCAGTTCTCTTTCCTCTTCTTTTATTTCTTACTCTCAATAAATTCAAACAGAGATTTGCCATTCAGGGGCCTGTGCAATATACCTAGTTTTCCAGGTTTGTCCATCAAATATTCCCCAGTTCTATGGTCTCAGATCTGGACAAACTGGAGTCCAGTGTCTTAGACTTGGTCTGGTGTGTTCATGTAAGCACATCTCTGTGCAAGCATTCCATTTAGAGTGATTCTCCCAGCCATTCCCTGCTACCTAAATCTTCCTGGTCCTCCAAGACATAGAATCTCAATAGCACTTCCACATGAAGTCTTCCTTAAATCCTTCATACAAGAGAACTTCCCCCTCTTAGTCCTCAGAAACCATAAAACTAACCTGACAGCACCTTTCTGTCAATTTATAAACACTGGTCACTTGGTATGTGCCAAGCAATGTATCATGAAGTGAGGACACAAATGTAAAAAAATACTATGTTCTTCCTATATTACAGACAATAATAAGACTATGTATTTATTTCACAGTGAATATATTATAAACTTGAAAGTGGTCCAGCACCAGCACTATGATTATAAGTTCTTTGATGTCAGAGTCTGTGTATTACTCATCTTTGTTTTCTCTATATCACTTATTATGATACCTTTAATAATATAAACTTAAATCGTTAAATCTTATGGCAGACATAATAGTTGTTGCATTTCAATAACATTTTATTCCAGAGATTTTTAAGTGGTTTCATAGCAAACTATTGAGTGAAATTACTACTATCTGTAAAATTACAGATGAAGAAATAAGTATTACATAGAAATTAGGTGCATAAAGTTTCTTTTTGATTTATACATTAACCAGGTTTCAAATTTAGTCTCAAACACAGATGCACAAATTTCAAAGTCTAACAAAAATGTCAAAGCAATTAATAAATAAGAATAAGATACACTCGCCCTAACTGGTTTGGCTCAGTGGATAGAGCATCGGTCTGGAGACTGAGTGTCCAGGTTTGACTCCAGTCAAAGGCATGTACTTTGGTAGTGGGCACATCCCCAGTAGGGGTTGCGCAGGAGGAAGCTGATCAATGTTTCTCTCTCACTCTATCTCTCTCCCTTACACTCCGTAAAATATATTAAAAAAAAAAAAAGACACAATAAAACCCTCAATCCATACATTAGTATTACAAATGTCTGTGTTTTGTTACTGGGGGAAGATTGCCTATGTAAAAGTCTTATGCCATATGTACATGAAAAATTAAAATTACTGAGTAAATCACAAATTCACTGTATTGGGTTCCTGATTCAGGTGTTAAACACAAGGCTTATTAGTCAGAGGGTAAGCCAAAGAAACCTGACAGATGGCTACTACTCTCACCCCTTTATATTCAACATCTCTACCAAGAAACAGAGTCACAACCACACCCGTCCTCAGCAAAGTTATCTAAAACAAAATCAAATAAAGGTCAATTTTCCAATAGCTTAGATATTGTCAATATACGACTATAAGCTCAGAGAGGAGAAATAACCTTAACAGTTCAAAAATACTACTTTTTGGTCCTAATACACTCAGAGTTTGAATTCTCTTCAATGAGGATTTAAAGGCATACCTATGCTTGGTACTGAGCTAGGCACCATGCCTGCTCATTTGCTTTGAACAGAATAATAAAGACCAAATCCATACTCAACTACTAGTATTAAGTATCACAAACACAATTATATGGTCAACTAAAAAAATTAACGAATAGTAGTTCACTGACATCTGCCTCTCACTTTTAAGATAGTAGACTTAATTTGTTTTCCTTAAAAGCATAGCCAGTATCAGTTATTTTAATAAGAAATACAAACCTTTAAAAGTCACCAGACCTTTAAATGAAGTTCCTAGCTAAAAAATATGGAAGCATGGGACAGAGTGCGGAATCTCAGAGGTAAGGCAGGGGAGGGTGGGTGGGTGGGAGGTAATCGACCAAAGGCCTGAAATGCATATATGCTTAAACCCATGGACACAGACAACAGGCTGCTGAAAGTCTGGGGTGGGGAAGGGGAGCCAGGAGTGGGCTGGAGGACGTCACTTGGGGGAGGAAGAGGGACATATGTATTATTTTAGACAGTAAGAATTACTTAAAAAAAAAAAAAACACTAAAAATATTTACGAAGAGATTACCAAAAAAGGAGAAGAACTACTGTTAATTACTGAAACGTGAACTGGGGAGTGGGTAAAGCAGACCTTTTCCTGGGAGGAGCCACATTCTCTGGATCCTTAAGATAGCTCACGGCAAAGATAAAACGGCACACTGACTAGAAGGGAAATCGCCAAAGTTCACATATGTGACAATATGCTTTAACAGAAAAAAATGAAGAAAAGATAAAATCATGTGCGTGCTCTGGCCGAGAGGGGACAGTTTGGGTATGCCAAGCAATGAATATGATGGCAAAATACTACATGAAACGTCAGTCTTAGTTTAGTAAGACATGTAGAGTGAAATAGAAAAAGCTTCAGGACATACAGCAGGTATTATGAAGTAATTATAATAACACACTTTAATATCTTCTAAATAGCAAAGCTTCAAATTAAGCTAATTTTAAGACAAGCTAATATTTACTGAGTGCTTAGTAATTGCCAAGCCTACTGTTAAGCACTTTATATACATTGTCTCACTTATAACAAATGAGAAAGCAGGTATTTCTATTATCCCCATTTTAGAGTAAGTGTCAAAGCTTGGATTCATACTCAGAACATGACTTGGTTCTTTAATAAATACTGTATTAATATATGCTGAATTAATATGCACTTTACTAACATACAGTTCTTTACGATAATAGATACTGTATTAACTTTCATGTAAATTTAATCATCAAGCACATATATAGGCTAATTATTTTGCCCAATTCTCCCACTGTGCACGAGTACCCACATGGGTGGCTCAAATCTATACATGTTAAAGCACTTTTACATGGAGGAGAGTGGAGACCAAAGTAGTGATGATTACAACTGCTGAGGTGGAAAGAGAAAACTAGAGTGACTGACTGCAGCTCCACAATCAGCCCCGGATGGGGGCAGTGGAGACGTGTGGGTGGTGCCCAGGCACAATCTCTCAATATACTAAATATATAATTTTCAATGGTCTGTCCGAGCTTGGAAGGGAGAAAGACAAAAGGCCAGTGGACACCAGTGATAGATATCTGGCTAAATGACAGTTGGTGACAAATGTTGGAAGACAGAAGAAGGCCTTAATCACAAAGCCTGCAAGATACCTACAAGGAAATGCTTGCTTTTATTTCATTTACCCTCCTGTTTGAGAGGCAGTTTACCAATTAGATGTCATTTTTATTGCCAACAATCATAGTTGATATATAATCTTATTGGATTATCAGAGGAAGAGAGTTACAGAGTTAACCAAGGGTTAAAAATGCCAAACTGAAACAAACAAAAAAGAAAAAACAAAACAACAACAAAAAGAAAAATGCCGACCTGTACAGAATATAGTCAATGATCACTAGACTTACTGAGATCATCACCGAGTTAGGTATACAAATGTCTAATCACTATGTTGTACACCTGAAACTAATATAATATTGCATATTAATTGAAATTTTAAATGCCAACTTGAAGTATCTGAAATATAGCAATAATTATAAATTAATATGAAAATATAACCCAAAAGAAAAATAAACAAAATATATTAACAGGCAATTCAGAAGAACCAAAATGGTCAATATGCAGTAATCAGAGAAAGGTAGCAGTAATCAGAGAATGCATATTAAAACTAAAATGAAATACCATTTCACACCTTTAATTTGTCCAAAATTTAAGTCTTAAATCACATATCCAGCAAACTGGCAATTACCATATGTATTCAAAGCAACATGCACAAAAATGTTTGCTCCTAGAATGCTTATAATTGCAAAAAATTATCAATAACCTAAATGTTATCCAAAGGTAAATGGACAGTGTGATATATTCCTATGATGAAATATCAAATGTCTGGCTATCCTGCAAATACATGGATATTATCTCCCGTGTTACATGGAAAGGCAAACTTGCAGAACAATATAAACAATGTGATATTTAATTAAGCTTTAAAGCATAGAAAATGATATCAAATATCACAAACAATTAAATACACTAAGAGTAAAATAAAAAGCATGGGTACAACAAAGTCAGGACAGCAGTTACATCTGGGGAAAAAAAAGAGAGAATGGCATAAATAATCCAAAAAAGGAGGCAGGAGGATTTGAAAACTATTACAGTTTTTATTTGATAAAGAGGAACAGCCCAGCAGACATGGCTCAGTGGTTGAGCACCAATCTATGAACCAGGGGGTCAGGGCACATGCCTGGTTTGCAGGCTCAATCCCCAGTATGGGGTGTGCAAAAGGCCCCTTGATCAATGATTCTCTCTCGTCATTGATGTTTCTATCTCTTTCTCCCCCTCTTCCTTCCTCTCCGAAATCAATGAAAATATATTAAAAATAAAAGAAGAACAACAACAAATATTTAAAATCCAGACTAGAAGAAAGCCACACCTTGGAAGTCCTGGATTCTGGAACACACTACAAGATGCTGGTTCTCAGTTAACTTTAACTTTTATTCTATTTGCAATTCCATTTTAATACATAACATTTCTCTTTTCTAAAACAATTAGCAACCAGGTTCTGACAGGCCTTGCAGTGGAAGCCAGCATCCTCAGTCCAACTGAAATGCTTGGCCCACTGTTCTAGACCAAGACTTCACCCCTCGCCTCTTCCACTCCATTTCACCCCGAAATATACCCTGTGTACCAACAGCAAATCAATCAACATCAAATGTCACTTTGGTAATGTCACTCATCAGATCCTGGAATTTAAATCTTTTATGGCAGCTACTGCCTAGAGAATAAAAGGCAAATGCTTGAACCGAGCATTTAAAAGGCTCAACGCCGTATTTCTAGCATATTTCTAGGTACCTTCTACTCCTCTACAAGGCTCTTGGCCAATGCTCTGTTCAAAGCCCTGCACAGGCTCTGCTCCTTCCTCTTTGTTCAAGCTGTGTCTCCTGCTCAGAATGCCACCTCTCCAACACTACCTCTCCCCAGGTATCCAAATCTTGGCTGTCTTCCAAGCCTTTACATCAGGCCTTATGCCCCCCATAAATTCCTCCCTGAGCGCCTGTGTGTGTGTATCATACACACATTAAAACATTTTTGGTCTTTCTGTTAATAAAGACTTCTTAAAGACAAGAAGCTCATTTAATCCCACAGAGCAACTAACAGTACTTTGTAGTGGTCAGGGTTCAATAAATATTTTCTGGTTAAATGAAACTTGAAATGATATGCTTATATGATCTAATTTTTTGACCAAATATAATTAACTAGAGGCCTGGTGCATGAAATTCGTGCACAGAGGACGGGGGGGGGGGGGGGGGGGAGGGGGATGTCCCTCAACCCAGCCTGCATCCTCTTTAATCTGGGACCCTTCGAGGGATATCCGAGTGCCAGACATCCTTCTCACAATCCAGGACTGTTGGCTCCAAACTGCTCACCTGCTTGCCTCCCTGATTGGCCCTCACTGCTTCTGCCTGCCAGCCTGATCACCCCCTAACCACTACTCTGCCAGCCTGATTGATGTCTAACTGCTCACCTGCCAGCCTGTTTGCCCCCAACTTCCTCCTCTGCTGGCCTGGTCACCCCTAACTGCCATCTCCAGCAGGCCTGATTGCCCCCAACTGCCCTCCCTTGCAGGCCTAGTCCCTCCCAACTGTCCCCACCTGCTGGCCTGATCGCCCCCAACTGCCCTCCCTTGCAACCCTAGAACCTCCCAACGGCCCTCCCCTGCTGGCCCTCTTGTGTCCACAGGGGCAGGATCTTTGACCATATGGGGGCAGCCATCTTGTGTGTTGGAGTGATGGTCAATCTGAAAATTACTCTTTTATTAGGTAGGATAGAGGCCTGGTGCATGGGTGGGGGCCAGCTGGTTTGCCCTGAAGAGTGTCCTAGATCATGGTGGGGGTTCCCTTGGGGAGTGAGGCAGCCTGAGTGAAGGGCCTGTTGTGGTTTGCAGGCCAGCTACGCTCCCTAGCAACCCAAGTGGAGGCCCTGGGATCTGGGATTAATTTATGTTTTACAATTGAAACTTTGTAGCCTAGAGTGGAGCCAAGCCTTCTGCTCGCTCTGTGGAGACAGCCATTTCTGTTTGGGTTTATTTAAATTCTATAACTGAAACTTTGTAGCCTAGAGTGGAGGCCTAGGCACTAGGGCTGCAGAAGCTTGGCTTCCTCCATCGCCCGGGCAATCCTAGCCTCTGCTCTCTCCAGCTCTGTGGCTGCTGCCATTTCTGTTGGGATATATCTTCTATAAGTGAAACTTTGTAGCATTGAGTGGAGGCCTAGGCCGGCAAGAGCAGGCAGAAAGCTTGGCTTCCTCCACTGCCAGGGAACCCAAGCCTCCTTCCTGTTCTCAGTGGTCGCAGCCATCTTGGTTGGGGTTTATTTGCATAATTGGCTCCTGATTGGCTGGTGGGCATGACTGTGGGTGTGGCTTGATAGGAGGTATGGTCACTTTGCATATCACTCTTTTATTAGATAGGATACTCATCCTTGGAGCTTTGAATAATTACAACATTTTCTTGTGATACATACATTTATACAACCAAATCAATGGACTTGGAGTCAGAAGGTCTGTGCTTGAACTTGGGCTCCACTACTTACCACCTCTGGCCATAATTCTTTCTTTCAATAATCTCCATAAAATGAAAATATTCACTCCTATCTGAAAAGACTATCACAATTCTTATGAAGAACAAGTAAATTAGGAGAATACCTATGTTATTATGCTAGAAGAGTGTCCACTACTCACTCATAAGTCCAGCTGATATTTTCTTAGACTATTCTTTTTGATGCCAATATCTTGACTTCCTAAAAGTCTATAAACATACATTTCCTTTCCACTGGGGGATAAGAAATATGTATTTGATTAGTTTATGAAAGGAGAACCTACCAAAAATAGTCAATTAAAATATTTTAAGTATTAAGTAATAATCTCTTAAGGTCTTAAAAGTATTCCCCTTTTAAAACGTCCTAATCATTCTATTTATAACATAAAGTACAAACAATTAAGTATGTATAGCTCTGCTAAGTGCCAATGAAAATGGTTTTGGAAAGAATAGAGAGATTATAAAATTGCTCATTAGAATAAAGATGATCTCAATAAACTTTACTTCCCTTTATGAAAAATCATTCTATAATTGACATCCTGCTTGGAACAGGACACGTGGGAATTCATTAATGATTGACTAGCTGGAGTACCTGGTTTTCAGAAGAATTATTAACCTCTGTTATAAATCCCTGACCCTCCTGCTAGGTAGAGTTGCCCATCTGAGAAGCAGCTGCTCCTGAAGTCAATTTCTACAATTTGGGGTCTGTCCTGTGATCTCCTAGAGTTTATTCTTTAAATCAGCATTTGCTTGTTCTCTGTCCTCACTTGACTTAATAGACAAGACACCCACTCAGTAGTGCCTCACCATTTCGGTGACCTGGGCAGCGCACTGAGACCCACCTCTGAAAACTAATTTCCAGTAGACCAATTTGCCTAGAATGTACCCTCTAACTTTATTGATACTGAACCTGGCCATTTTTACATGATGTGGCAACAATTGGAAATGTGTGCATTTGTTTGTAGGAAAAATCTTACATATTAGATATAACTTGACTATTTTTCCCTCTATCTCTTCTTTCTAGTTCACATTTTCTAAATCACAATTCAAAGCCTAGGCAACTACTATATAATATTGAATACTGTGGGCTCCGGTGCCAGGCCTATTCAAATCCTGGCCGTCCTGCTTACTAGGTGTGTTACCTCAGAAACATTATTTCGCCTCCCCAGGTCTCAGGTCCACCCCCACCACCTGAAAGAGCTGTAGTATTAAATGAGTTATGGCAAGTAAAACTGAACAGCACCTGATAGGAAGTCTGTTCAAATTCTGTACTTTCAATGGGAAGTAAAACCAGTTATTGGAGAAAAAACTATAAGTATAGTTTTACTGGTTAAACAATAAAATTGAACAAGTATCTTTCTGGTGAGTGGCCCCTTTTAAGCTTAAAAAAGTAGGAATATGGCCGGCTGGTGTGTTCCAGTGGTTGAGAGTCAACCCATGAATCAGGAGGTCAGTTCCATTCCTAATCAGGGCATATGCCTGGACTGCAGGCTCGATCCCAGTAAGGGGCATGCAGGAGGCAGCAGATCAATTATACTCTCTCATCATTGATGCTTCTATCTCTTCCTCTCCCTGCCTATTTAAAAATAAATTATAAGCTATCTCTTCAGCTTATCTGTAAGAATGTTTATTTATAATTCTATTTCCTTCTATTATTTTAATAAGAAAAATGTTCACTAGGAAAAAATGTAAAAAATTTAAAAATGTAAAAAAAAGGAGGGAAGCAAGCACTTATATTTCCACTATCTGAAGATACTATTTAACATTGTGATGTACTTATTTATGGGAAAATTTGAACAAAATACAATTTTTAAAAATCAGCTGTATAAAATTGAATCTTATTATTGCTAACTAATGGCATTACAAAAATATTTTTCATTATTTCAGCCTTGAAAATATAATTTTTAATGGCATCATAACATTCCAAGTTGAGTTCATATATTTCCCAGCCAACACAGACAGGAGTTTCTTATAATAACTGCAATCATGCCACTGGTTCTCATGAACACTTACGCACACTAGCCATAAAAGAACATTAATCAGCATCTACATTCGTGGGTGTGCTGATTAAAATTTTCTATAGTACAAATACTGACATCATTCTATTATTTGGTATAGCTAAAACAAAAACTGCAGCATCAAACAAATAAATGTAAGAAGAGAAAATTTTTAAAAGGAGTTGTGACTTCGACTTAAATGCTAACTTTCATACCAGTATTTCCAGTTTTTCACTAGAAACAAAGACAAAGCAATTAACAACTTCAGTCAACATGCAACATACACATATCTACATTCTTTTTATAAAATATATTTATTTTTATTGGTTTTTAGAGGGAGGGGAAGAGAGAGGGAGAGAAACATGGCGTGCCTCTGGGACGCCCACCTACTGGGGATTGGGCCTGCAACCCAGCCATGTGCCCTGACCTGGAATCCAATCAGCAAGCTTTTGGCGCACAGGATGACACCTAACCAATTGAGCCTCGCTGGTCAGGACCTTAGATCTACATTCTGATTTAAAGCAAGTTAGCCTAAATTTGCCCACAATAAAAACGCATAGGTGTGCCTTTGTTGAAACTTTAATTTTCAACCTAATAGTTTAAGAGTGCCTTGGGTTATAAGAGAGGTTTTAAAAATACATATACAGAGCCCTTGATGTGTAGCTCAGTTGGTTAAAGTGTCATCCTGATACACCAAGGTTGCTGGTTCAATCTCTGATCAGGGCACATACAGGAAGCAACCAATAAATGCATAAATAAGTGGAACAACAAATCTCTCTCTGAAAATGAATAAATAAAAAGGTTTAAAATACAGATGCACATATTAGCTAAAACCCTAAATAGTAATTTTGCCAGATTCAACATATACCATTTTATTGTTTGATTTACATATATTGTGAAATGATTACCCTTCCACTCCCTTTCCTCTGGCAACTACTGATCTGTTCTCTGTAGTATATACACCACTTTGACTAATAGCAATCAGTGAAAATGTTTCATTTACAGAAGCAATTAGGAAAGCACCATGGTTTGGTAACATGAACCACTGAACTGAGAAGGTGAGAACCTGGATTCATGACCAAGCACAGCCCACAGGTAACTATGAAAGAGCCAGAAAATTGTTTACTAAACTATGGGCCTTAACTCTAAAGAATTTAAATGACTCCTTAGAGCCCCTTCCAACTCTAAAATGAAGATGCTAAGAAATAAAGATGATTTACAGTACAATTAACTGATGTGCAAGCTATTTACTACCATAGGGCAGACAGCTTCGAGTCACTGGTGGAAATCATGTCCTAATACCTGGAATTATGTTCAGTCCTGTCCCACACAATCTGCATTTCTTTGCTATATAAATGCATTTTCTTGAAAAGTAAAAAAATGAAGATGAACAATTCTGCATCAGTCTTTTCTGCCACCAGGGCTCTTCTACCCATTCTAACAATAATGTAAAATGGAAATTAACTATTTAATGTTACTCTCATTGAAGAAACTTACATTTACTTTTCTGATGCACAAGGAAACAGATTTTGAAATCTGCCTAATCAATTGACATTAATATTATCTGTTCAAGTAAATATGCTTACATAGTCAAAATGAATGTCATATGTAATCATGCTTGAATTCATTTATTTTGTTCACATACCTATGAGCAATTAGTTTAAAGAGAAAGACAACAATGATGAATTACCTACCCCATATTTATTAGAGCAGAGCACTAAAGTTTTGTAGGATTTTTTCAAAGCAGATCAACTTAGCAACTAAAAAAATAGATGAATATGCTTTAAAATAAAGTAGTTTCTAAACGCATAGAGAAGCTTTCTTTTGCCATCTTTCAAACAGTAAAACATTCACTTCTGGTCTTGATTATATACAAGATGCAGTACAGTAAATGATAGATTTGCCATGAGCTTTTTCCTTTAATTGAAAATAAAAAGCTTAAAGAAGTGGGAGCAAAGTTAAGAACTCTGTACTGTCAAGGAGACTGAGACTATTAATATTAATTTTTACATGTTTCAACTGACTAAATGTACCTGTAATTGGTACTCTGGTTGCAAATTTTAACGGCTACGTTTATGTGAGGATTGTGTAATAAGCAGTCATTACCCTCTTTCTTTTGTGCTCTCTAATGGGAAAACTGAGAAGCTCTTTCCCCTTTGTAAATTAAATGCTTTTAATAAAGTAAGATTTTTTCGGGGAACAAATACTCAACTTCTTAAGCTACAAATTACTAAAAGTTGCCCCCACTGGACTTGACTATGGAGAAAATAGAGTGATTTAAATGTTTTCCAGTGCTTACACTTGAGTGCTTTCAACATCAAAAAGTAAACCAGAATCATGTCAGCGCTCTGTTCTGCCAAGCTTTAGACAAAGGGGGAGCAAGAGCAGTGTGGCCAGATCCTCGCCACTAGGGAGAGGGACAGGAACGTCGCAGCACCAGAATGACCTAATGATCACTTGCTTCCGCCCGCACGTGTCTGCACGCTGGCTCACAGCCTTGCGCTTGCAAACATGGCTTCTCCCCGGAACACTGTCAGGCCTTTCCCTCGCTCCGGAATGTCACCGCCTAGTGAAGGAGGTCCCAGCTAAAACCCTTTCGCTCCCCTCAGAAAATATTTTCCACAGGAAAAATTTTGTGAAGATTCTAGTAAACTGTTTAAGGACATTGGAAATCTGTAGGGATTCTGTGCACATAATTACCAAAAGAAAAGGAATATTAAAAAGTACAAATTTTGAGACTACTGATAGCCACTGTATAGAAATTTACCTATAAATACTTGAAAAATAGAATTTTGAAAAAACACACTTTTTAAAATTTAAATATTTCAAAATGTGTTCAAACTTGGCTGAATCTGTGTGATCTCTGAACATCAGGCTTTTTCACTTTTCTTCTCCCATCTTCAAATTGCCTATAAACTTTCATCACCAGTATTCGGCTGCAGGTACAGGCATGGCTAAAATGCACTGGTTCATTCTAAAAAGAGGGATGTTTACTGAAATTAAGCCAGATTTAGTCAAAGCAAAGTACACGTTTCAACATGAAAAACCCTACCCCCTCCTCTGAAACATCCTGGTAGCTCTAACTCTCTACTCCTCCCTTAACTTCTGTCGTCTTGGTTTATATTACCATGTGCTTTTCCTCTGATAACAGCCATTTTAAATGGCGAATTTTCTCCAGATCATAGAGTTAATATAGCAATCTGATAACTGATTGGCCCGAGAGCAGAGATCCTTTTGCTCCACCTCCTAACATCTGTCATAAGAGTCAGATTACAAATCAACCCAAATGAGGGGACAGAGGGAGGGTAAGTGAAAAGGGAACACAGGAAAAGGAATCACTAGTGGTTGGTGGTTAGGGCATCTGTAGAAACCATAATATAGTTTTGAGCCTTCATTTGATCCAATCAAACAAAGGGACATCATGTTAAAAATAACATTAAACTGCATATTTAATGCTTAAAAAAAAAAAAAGGAACTGTGTAATTTCCTAAATAGAAATACTCTTTGAAAATGTAAAATAATAACATTTTTATTGTTCAACCTGTGGAGGTTTATTAAATACATATAAATGTGTTCAAAGAAAATGATCTTTTCATCCCCAGTTCTTACATCATTTCTAATGCCATCAGAAATATTACAGAGAAATATATTAATTACAAACCAACTTATACAATGTGTGTAGCTATTTATGCAATTTACTAGACAAATAATATTACCTTTGATATTTTAAAATTTAAAAACTGAACCCTGAACTGCTTTTAATAACTGTTTGTAAATCTTCTAAGTTTATTACAGTGGAAAGAATTAATCAGTAACTACTTACTGCCAAACTATCCCTGTAATTTAAAATGATGATAAGAGTAGCCTAAGGCAGTTAGCAAACATCTCAGAAATTTCAGAGTCCAAATGGTTTTAACTTAGGACTTTATGCCAAATAAAGGAAGAAAATATGTCAAGGAAACATTTAACTAAAACAACAATAAAAAACTTGTAAAATGACGATTTTTTTTTAGGTTAAATATGCTTGATAGTTTTCTAATAATACAAATACCAATAGGCAATTCAGATCCAACATTAAAACACTGAAGTTCTCAAAGTGTACAGGGTGTAACCTGATCATAATTGCTGTGAAGGGTGAGAGTTGACTAAATCTTGACACTAAATCTTGCCATCTGTAGGTGCTTTACACATCCCCAGCTTTTTGTAAAAAGGGTCAAAAGTTTATAGTATATTTTCCCACTCATTACTAATCACAAAATTATATCCGTTTATGTCATCTTAGAACAACACTCTGAACAATTTTCACACTACTCAGTTGTAAGTCTACACAAAAGTATGAAGGCTATCTCCAAATCCAATGATTAGGTAAGTAATATTTATTTCTACATTTAGCAAAAAAACTGAATTTCCCCAAAATAATTTATTTTCCCAAAGACTTTTAGACTAGAATAATTATTCTAACTCTAACACTTCTTTACAAAATCATTGATGGCTTATAACCCAACAATTCACATTTTTAAAAAAGGTATTCATACTCAAGATGCCAATTTCACTGTCACTAAGTGAACTCAACTATTATATTTTTCACGCCGCTCACAATCATTTCACCTTGAATGTTCACAATGGAAGCACAGATGCATTGTCATAGTGAGATCTAGAGAACTGTCATAGTGAGTCAGACCAAACAGGTTCACTCTGCAATGAAGCATATTATAATATCTGGGTATAAAAAGCCCATGTGTCCCTAACTGGTTTGGCTCAGTGGATAGAGCGTCGGCATGCAGACTGAAGCGTCCCAGGTTCGATTCTGGTCCAGGGCACGTACCTTGGTTGCGTACCTTGGTTGCGGGCACATCCCCAGTAGGAGGTGTGCAGGAGGCATCCAATCAATGATTATTTCTCAATGATGTTTCTAACTCCCTATCCCTCTCCCTTCCTCTCTGTAAAAATCAATAAAATACTGTGGTTTTGATCATTTTAAACTAGCAAACAACCCAAAATTTAAAAAAAGTACAAACATGCCATTTTCTAAATTTCTCTCATTTTACAGTTTGACTTCTCTCATTACAATTATCGAACTTTATGCTAAACTCTATACTTAATTATTCATAGAAATTGCCATTAAATTGAAATCATCAACATAAATTCAGTAGGAATTATGGGAAAGCATGCAAGGGTGGAATAAAAACAAAGAAAGGTATCAACATATACTTGCAGTTCAGCTGATAAAATAATTGTATACTGAAAAATACTATATGAATCATGTAAATCTGAGTTCTATTTTTAATATATAAGAATTTAATATTTAAAAGAACCCCTCTGAGCCCCATTTTAATGTGAATGATCTAATCTCCACAATACAAATGATCAACATCTAGAAATTATTTTAGATGTAGGAATCTGATATGTTGAAACAAATTAAATCAATGTAATATTACTCTTACTTAAGAAAAACCCAGCTAATTAAAGAGGAACAAGTAAAGAAAATATGAAATTTTGACTTAATGTTTCTAATTTGTAAGGGCTTTCACACAGACTTAAAAGCAAATCTTGCTTTCCTGATTAATTAGAACATTACACAAAGAACTAGACTCTAATTGGCAATTCTTCCAGAGAAGTAGAAGGGAGCAGATGTGACAAACAGAAGAAGACATGTTATCCACTGAAAATAATTGCAAGTGTTATAGTTATACAGTGGTTACAGATATCTAGATAGATGGTGGCTCCTATGTTTAAAGAAGAACACTTCTGAAACTTATAAAGGCTATGTGGCCAGTGCTATGGCAGAAATATTTTGCCCACAAAATAAGCTCACTCTGCTTAAAATAACACTAAACTTCGCAAAGAGTTTTTTGTCAACTTAGATAGAAGGTAAAATATTGACTGAAAAGATTTTTGAAAATATCTAGAATTGTTCTTCTTTCTATTAATGACTCCCTAATTATCAGATAATATTTCAATGTTTGCCATTAATTTGAACAGAAGAATTTTACAATACTCTGAGAATACCAATCTCTTCCTCCAAGATACAAAAAGGCACATCACTAATATGAAATGGATATACCTAAATTAAATGAAGAGGAAAATGAGGAGAAAAATTGGGGACAGGACCCATAACAGCACTGCAATTAAAAAGATAAGGGAAAGAAATTCTCAGGAAAGAGAAATAAATCCTCTAGCCTCTTAGATGAGGGACTTGCTCTTGGGGGGAAAAAGATTAACATTAAAGGGTAGCAAATTGAGGGGATTTCAGAAGCTAATTCAAAAATACTACAGCAAAGATTTCTTTTTATTTTTGCTCCTCCCGACATCCCCTCCCCCAAATATATTTTATTGATGTGGGAGAGGAAGAGAGAGACACACACACATGGGTGATGAGAGAGAATCACGGACCGGCTGCCTCCTGCACGCCCCACACGGGGGATCGAGCCAGCAACGCGGGCGCGTGCCCCCGCCGACCAGGAATCGAACCCAGACCTCCTGGCTCGTAGCTCGACGCTCAGCCACGGAGCCATGATAGCCAACCCTCACTGATGCTTCTCTCTCCCTCTCCCTCCCTCTGAGATCAGTAAAATACACACACAAAAAGGTTAAGTAACACAGTGCGGTTATTTAGGAAGCCACGGCCCCCCTCTCTCCTCCAGGGAACGCGCAGAAGCTGGGCCAGACGTGCCCGGTGGTCTCGGGCGCCCGCGACGGAGCTGCGCCTGCGGTGGGGCCAGATTGTCCTCAAGAACGACCTCCAGGAGGACTTCTGGAAGGTCAAGGCCTTCCTCTGCAGCAAAGATTTCCGAGTGCCAAATTTTAAGCATAAATACACCAACTAGTGTCAAAACAATTCTCTGAAATGGTGATACATACTTTTTAAAAACACAGACATCAACTACATACACGTGGTATTGTAAAAATCTCATAATTTTTCATTCTGTATTACGTTCTACCTTATATTTTGCTGTCTCATTTTATAAGTAAAATAATTTTACAATCAATAACAAAAATATAAATATACTAAAGCCAAAATGATTAATCCACATTGTAGCATATATCAGTGCTTCATTTCCTTTTATTGTCAAATAATAATCTATAGTATGTATATAACACATTTTATTTATCTATTCATCAGCCTATGTAGATTTGCACTGTTTTTAGTTTTTGGCTACTCTGAATACTACTGCTATGTTCATTCCCATATTCATATTGTTGTAAATATAGGAAAATCTATTAATTAGTTTTGTAGTGAAATTATATAGATGGATCATAAGAAGCCTAGTCTGGTCTTCTGTAGGATGTGGAATGATTCCTCCCTCCGAGCAGCCATTTATTACTTCCGGACCAACCTGTCAGCATCACTCAAAGCTCCACCTCGCCACAACCCCCCCCACCCCCCCAGTTTCGAACCATCATCTCACCTGGATTACTAAATAGCCTAAATATGCCTCAGCCTCCAGCCTTGCCCTCCTCTAGTCCATTCAGCCCAGTGTAGGATATTCATTCTAAAATACAAGTTTCATTATTTCATTTCCCAGCATCAACTTTGTCAATGGACCCCCATGGTACTCAAGATTAAAGTAAAAATTCCTTAGCAAGTGAAAGATTCTAAGGTGATCAGGCCCCACTCACCTCTGCCATCATGGTCTCTGACTATTTCTTGCATGTAAAGGGACTAATTCCGTTAATTTCTCTCTCTCTGGGCCTTTGTACCTGCTGTCCTCTCAGCTTAGAACTGCCCACTTTCCCTGTCTTTTTCCCTCAGCCACAGAGCTGCTTATCCTCTACTGTTTTACTAGTACAGTGGTTGGCAAACTGCGGCTTGCGAGCCACACTCAACTCTTTGGCCCCTTCCACAAAATACCACAGCCTGGGCGAATCTATTTTGAAGAAGTGGCGTTAGAAGAAATTTAAGTTTAAAAAATTTGGCTCTCAAAAGAAATTTCAATTGTTGTACTGTTGATATTTGGCTCTGTTGACTAATGAGTTTGCAGACCACTGGAGTAGTTAGTATATGCCATCGTCTCCATGATAATATAAGCTCCAAATGAGTAAAACATATCTTTTCTCATAGCTAGTGCATCCAGCTATGAGATGAATGGCATAGAGTGAACACTCAACACAGATTTGTGCCTTTGATAAGGAAATGCTAATTATTGGCATTTCCGATATCTGAATAATTCCCATCAGCAGTTTTCTAGGCTCTCGGCTTGAAAAGAGTTTGTTGAAGAAACATGAAACACACAAACCGTAGTCCTGGCTGCCAATCTCTAATAGAGGCAAACAAGCCTCACTGTCAGCACAGGGTGAGTTCCCAATGAACTGACACACACCCTTCCACACAGCCCACACTGTGACTAGGAACCACCCCACTCCAGGACCCTGGGCAGCGCTGGTTCAAAAATAGGCGGGAAACAGAAGTTGGATCAGTGAGTGGGTCCTGTGATTTTTGTTGGAGCTGACAGGAGAGTGCTCTCTTTAAAGAGAAACAGCGGCTATTAAAATGATGTAAGCCAGATCAGTCAGGACCTGCCTTGCTATCAGAGTCCTAAACGAAAAAAGAAGCCAACACAGAGAAAAGAGGAGACAAAAAAAAAAGAGAGATGGTTCTGATGATATCATTAAATCCTTCCATCCAGATGTACCCAGAGCCAGCTGCAGCCTTAAGCTCCCACTGAGGTGAGGAAGTAAATTCTGGTTTTGTTCCTCCTGGTTTGCATTGGATTTCTTATGGGCAGTCAAGAGCCCAAGCCACACCTCAGGAGTCATCTGCCCATGTCAGCCTGTAACTAGGCACCAAAATTCATTTGTGTTCTAGATAATCAACTTGATGAACTAGGCTTAGGTTTGCTATAGAATTCTTCCCCATTTCATGCAAGATGTACTAGTGAGAATACTGAATTTTATACTCCATCCTCCAACTACTTCCCGATGGGTGAGGAAGAAGGGTGGAGCCATTTTTCTGAATAAAGTGTCCATGAAATGTTACAAAATTGGGAGTTAATCTAAGCTATATTCCTTTGCTGGATGTAGGGAAAGATTTGGAATGAAGACATTATCTTTATCTTAAGTGATTTTTAGAATATAATAGAACAAATATGACAAAGGAAAATCTGATTTCAGTGTTAGTATCCACTCTATGCAACCTAGCAGACCCTTTTTCCTGCAGGAGGGTTTTGTATAACACCTTTGGTGGCTTCTCATTACACATGGGCATGTGCCTGGGCTGTGTGGAAAGAATGCCACATCAGATACAATTCCCTATAGAGGGAGTGAAGGGGTACGTATCAGCCACCCTGCCTATGAAAGTGTCTGAGGAAGATGCTAACTAAGCATCATGAACCAGCTATTAAAATAAAAGAAAAATGTATTAAAAATCCAGGTATGAAAGGCATTTCTGTAGTAACTTACATCCCTGCTCTAGTCAAGGATCATAAGCAGCTGCCAATACAGAAAACACTATGTTGTAGCCTCCTAGCTCAGGGCAAAGGTAAGTTGGCTGCAAGTGGCTAGGCCAGTGGTCGACAAACTCATTAGTCAACAGAGCCAAATATCAACAGTACAACAACTGAAATTTCTTTTGAGAGCCAAATTTTTTAAATTTAAACTTCTAACGCCACTTCTTCAAAATAGGCTCGCCCAGGCTGTGGTATTTTGTGAAAGAGCCACACTCAAGGGGCCAAAGAGCCTCATGTGGCTTGAGAGCCGCAGTTTGCCGGCTAGGGGATATTTCCAGAAAAGCTCTATACTAGGAAACTCTTCACCCCCCTGGGTTTCCTTGATTGGGGCAGCAAAAGTAACCACACTGAACAGAATCAGAATCCTTGGAGAAAAGGGTAATGTGGCCTCTACCCCGGTGTCCTGCCTTAACACCTTGGCCAAAGCTGGGGACGAAGTGGCTTGACCCGGGGGTATGTCTCCCAGCTACTAGAAGTCCCTGTACTGGAAAAGCATTATGCTTTAGAATTTCTGGTTCTTACACCTGCAAATGGATATTATACAATGAAATCACTATTGATCAGAATGCTCATGAGATGCCAAGCCTTGTGACCCCACTGCCACCACCAAATTTGGTTCATTATTATTCAAAGCACTCCTAGAAATATGTGACCATAATCTCCTATTTTAGTAAATATAACATTATAAAGATAATTTTATATTTACTAGTTAAGATCTTACATCTTTAGGACTACCACTCTTGAATATTTGATGCTAATACAAATTGATGAAACATTGTAAGGAGTAGGTGATAATACAGAATTGTCTACAGATCCCCAACAAATGGTTAAGTGCACACAAACATATTATATTCTAAGTTCCTTTCAGGATATTCTATTTAACATCAATGTAAAGGGAAAATATAAAAATTTAACTCAGCATTTCAGCATAGGGTTCATGTTAATACAAGTTCATTATATTCAACTGGATGCACAGAGATAATAAAGATTACTGAAAGAATATGATCATACACATATCAACAACTATAAAAGCTTGTCCAATAAAGGACTGAACCAGCCAGTGTGGTTCAGTGGTTAAGCATCAACCTATGAACCAGGAGGTCAGGGCTAGATTCCCAGTCAGGGCACATGCCCGACTGTGGGCTCGATCCCCATTAGGGGATGTGAGGGAGGTAGCCAATTGATGATTCTCTCTTATCATTGATGTTTTTTCCCCCCTCTCCCCATCTCCCTTCCTCTCTGAAATCAATTTACATATATAAAAGGCTAATATGCAAAGTGTCTCCTCAAGAGTTCAACCTGGAGTTTGATTGCTCGCTATGACATGTGCTGACCACCAGGGGTTGGCATCCGGAAGGCCCCAATCAGCCCTGATCATTGGCCAGGCCTAGGAACCCTACCTGTGCATGAATTTCATGCACTGGGCCTCTAGTGTGTATGTGTGTTTGTGTGTGTGTGTGTGTGTGTGTGTGTGTGTGTGTGTGTGTATTTAAAAAAGGACTCCATGTGTGGCAGGATAACTACTGTTATCACCAATAACAGTGCCAGCAGCCAGTTCTGGTTCTGGTATAATAATGAAGCCACACAATGGGATCTTTCTGGTGTGCAACGACTATTCAGTGATCCAGTGTCTGGTTTTCTGATGTACTCACTGGGCACAAGTATGAGTGTTTGTGTGTGAACAATTATTATTTGGTTGTTACTCAAAAAAAGTTTTGCCTCTACCCTCTAGCAGCATAAGTTAAGATGTTTAAGTAACAAAATGGATGAGAAATAGCAGGAAAAATTAAAAACAGGAGTTGAGTATCTGGCCTCGGCAATGGGTGGAGCTTGGTTGAGTTGTAGACCTATCATTTTCAGAAATGTAGTTCAACCTGAACTTGGAACAGGAGTTGGAGATGAGGACTAGAAGCAAGATGATGAGGAGAGGGAGGAGAATGAGGAAGATAAAAGCTAATTTTCAAAAACAACTTTTCAAGTGATAGGCACTGTTCTAAGTGCTTTATATGAATTATCTCAATACAAGAAAACCACATACTAGAAGAACAGGGAGGTAGGGAAGTGGAAATTGAAGAGGAAGAGTAGATTAGAGTCAAGTGTTATCAAGAATAAAAGGGCCTCTGGTGGGCTGAGTTTAGATGTTCAATAAAATTGGACCTTTTCTATTCTTTCTGTTCAATGTATCTGCAACTACTTATCTTCCTATAATATTCTTACATTTGTAATAATTTTTGAAATACTTTTTATATCATCAAACTTAACCATTTTTTATGCTTTATCAACTAGAGGTACTTGTTTTCAATTAGAGAATATACTAGATATAACTTCTTAAACTTGAGTAGGTAAGTTAAAATCAGTAAGAATGTACTTAGTGCTTTGTGTAAACCCATGCATTATACAAAGCACCAAGGAGGGAAATTTACAATATACTTGGACTAGGTTTGGAATGTAGCCACCATTAACAGCCCACAGTCTCGAGACGCTTGCAACTAAAATCGTAACCAGCAGTTATTTTTCTGTCTCTGTGCCATTTGAGTCTCATCAACAAAAGATACCCTTATTTCTGTGTTTCGTTTCTAGCTGTTCCTTTTGTAATGTCTTAGTACATGGCAGAGCAAGATAACCACAAGGTCAAGAGTGTCAAGAGGACAGGAGTGGGCCCAGTGTCCATCACCCTTCCCACACTGTACACCCACTACAATGCATTCTTTCATATTTGTTAGTACATTACTTTGTAATCATATTTATGCAACTTAATGTTTATCTGCCATTTCTCTTACCACCCCGTGAGATGTGGGTGGGACAAAGGCCACGCACATTGCTTCTGTCCACTTTATACACCCTCGATTTACTGTCTGCACAGTAACCGCTCTCCAGTGAATGTACACTAAATGGAAAAAAAGTGTTGGTTGGTTGGAGAAAGAAAAACAAACCAGGGATTTCACCTAATCAAGAAGTGCCATTTTCATCACTAGAGGAAGCCCTATGTTATACAGTAGGTCCTTGGGTTCCGTCGGAGAGCCGTCCCTACGACAACATTAAGCAATTTTCACGTAAGTCGGAACCCACCTACATAAGCACTTAAGTCACTCACATGGAGCACATACACAGCAGTAATGAAGTGAAACAGTAAAAAACTTTTAAAGAAAGATAACAATTCCTGACCTTTACTTGTGGTAAATAAATGATTAAAAAAAACATAAAGCACATATGTACAATGTCGAAATGATGGAACTTTTTAAAAATAAGTAAATGGGAGATGGCGACGTAACCACGAAATAATGTACGTCGTATGTTGAGTCCGATGTAACCTGAGGACTGCCAGTACTAGAAAGAGAAGAGATTTGGGAAATGTATAGTCCCAGGTTCGAATTCTAGAGCTGCCCACCTATGTATATGACTTTGATTATTCCTATGAGCCTCAGTGTTTCCATCTATAAAATGGGAAGAATTTCTCTCTCCCAAGCTGATATTAAAAATTTGATTAAATAAAATATATTTTAAGAACAAGACAAGTGCAGGTTTGTAAGAAGAGCTTCCTTCTTAAAACTGCTTTATATTTTGATTCATTAAAAATATTATTTCCACAGTGTATTTTAAAAGAATGTTGTCAAGAGCAGGTGGAGGACTGGTGGAGGTAGAGGCAGAGGGGCTGCAATGGCTTGGCCTCTGGGTGCAGAGCACCAGTTCCTACCTCTCCCCTCTTTGCCCCTTTTGCTGGAGCCCCTGCCTGGCCAGCCTCCCCTCCTGGTCCAGCTGGGGTGGGGGGATTAGCTGACTAGGGTCCCAGTGCCTGGCAGGAGCCCTCCTCACCCTTCTGTACACGGGGCTCCTCTCCCTTCGGTGCCACTTGAGCCTGTCCCTGAAGCCTGTACTGGAGACCCCGGCTGAGCCATCAGGATGTCTTCCTCAGTCAAGACAGTCTGCACCTCGCAGGACTTGCACCCCACACTGCTGCTCTGCACGTGGCTCTCCAGGGTGAGGAAACAGACAGTTGTTTTCACTAACAGCCGGGATGCCAGGGAAGTGCCTACAAGAGAGCCTGCCTCCCCCCCCCCCCGCCCCCCCCCTCCCCCCCGGGTCACCAACTCCTCTGCGGAGCACAGCCACCCAGCCCTGTCCTGCATGGCTGCTGAGTTTCATGCTTTCTTGGCCAGTGGGCTGAGGTGGCCCTGCCACATGGACGATGACCACTATATAAATGCAAGGGCACTTCCGAAGCTGCGTAAAGCCTTCCCATGGACCCCTGATGTCTGCAGAGGCTGGCCCAGCCTGAAACGGCCCATCCACACTTCTGAGCAACGGCCCACAATCGCATGAGGCTGGTACAGTTCTGGTTCGCCCTCGGGGGTGCTAGCTTCTGCATCAACCACAATCAGGCTTTGAAAACGGCCCTTAGGCCAGGATCTCCACTTCTTGGCCGCATCTGCACTCACCTGGCTGCCTGAATGCTGTACTGTGGGCTATATAATTAAGTGCAAACTGGCTGGCCACCTGCAGCCAGGCCCCTCCTCCACTCCACCTGGAGACCCTGCAGCTGCTGGTGCGGCCCAGCTCCTGCAGCAGGTCACCCTCAGCTGCGGTCTTTGAGGGGCAGCTCCATGTCATTTCGCTACCCAGCCCCTTCTCTCCTCTCCAGGTTTCCCTCCTACCTTGTCTCCTCTACCAGTACACCCCCTGACAGCTGATATGAAGTGAATTTGAGACAGTAATTAAAACCCCTTTTTTATTTTTATGGTACATAATGTTAATTATTATCACCCCAAACTGTAAGCAGCTAAAAGCACTTAAAAGCTTTTAGAGCAGCTATAATTCCCCCAATATTAAAAAAAAAAAAAAAGTGGGCAAAATCTGAGAGTAAGGGCGGCCTAATTTTTAAGATTTTGTAAAATATAAATGTCATGTCTGTTAATTTAGGTCATGACTATCTGAAATATAGTTGACATGAAATAGAAACTGTACTTCCAATATAAATTAAGCTTTTAAGAAAGTAATTGAAAGAATTCTCTAGTCACTTTTGGAAATGTAGAAATACAGTTTTTTCCAAATAAAAACTGAAATTTGCTGTTGAATTAAACATTTTCTTTTCTTTGTGTGAAACTGTCATAGGACTTCTTATTATGGGAATTCCAAAAAAAATGCCTTTTTAAGATTTAATTGAGTAAAACATCTAAAATTATTTTGAAAGAGGGGAACTTTTAAGTGAAAAAGAAAGTGGGCTAGCCCCCTTTTCCATCTTTCAAAACAACATAACCAATGTTAACATCTGAACATGTACCATTGAATGAATTATATGTGTAAACTCGATTGAAGTAAAAAAAACAGCTCACCATCACTTCTGTGATCTGCACTTTCCTGTTTAACCAATCAGTCACAGTCACTTCTGATAGGATATATATACAATTTAGCAACTTTATGGGCTTTGTTTTGCTGGTACCCGCCCTCATGGGATGGAGGGGTGGTAAGCTCAATACTAAGCCTTGTCATGTCCTTACCCACACTTAGGTTAGCTTGAAACTTTATTTTTATATTACTAAATTTAGGAGTGGGGCTTTAATGGTCTGCTTTTATGTTTTAGGAGAAGAAACTTTAATAGGCAAAACACTACCAATGACAGACTGGGTCTGAATCCCAATTCTGCCTCTAACTAGCTAATTAAATGAGGCGCACGTCCCTGGGCAAGTCTCAAACCTCTCAGTCCTTCCTTGCCCCATTTCTAAAACGAGATAATAATAGCAGCTAAGTAATAGGTTTTCTCTTTCTTCTCTCTCTCTCTCTCTCTCTCTGTGTGTGTGTGTGTGTGTGTGTGTGTGTGTGTGTGTGTGTGTGTGTATTATGTGGATTATTATGAGAAAACGTTAGAACATTACTTGGTAAGGACAATATACACACTAGCAGTTCTAAATGATCTTTCAGTTCTAAGAAATTTCTATTCCATTTGTACTATGACTAAAACAGGATTTGTGTGGATAATACTTGGCTCTACGTTCATGTCCATGTATTAAAACCATACTGCTGATTGGCCCATAATCATGATTATCAATCTTTAGTAATATAGTAATGATATTTTAAATAAAATAATTTTATATATTTAATGACATATTGACACAGAAAAGTTATATGTACATAGATGGGCAGCTATAATGTTAAAAATGTTCTGTGAATAAAACAACGAAAAAACAAAACATGTTGCTCTATATAATGAAAAAAAAATTAATGAAGTAGGATGCTTCTAACTCAATTTCCTTCACATCCTGATGTATATCTTTTGAGCGCTCTTTTGACAAAGCTCATTCTGTAGTATCTGATGGGATCAGTTAATCAAAACTCTCCTTTTCTGAGATCAGAATCATTTTTCCACTTAACTAGAAAGGCAGCACAAAATGTCTCTGCAATTGTTACAAGATCCAATTAAAAGCAGATGAGTTGGAAGACACAAAATTTTATTTCACTATATACATTATGGCCCAGTATATAAAATGCTTTGAAAACAAAAAGTGGTTTATTCTCAACTTCAAATCAAAAGGATTTAGACACCATCAGAACTCACTTCACATTCTGACACAAAGAATTTAGTCACAGTTTAAATTGATACAACAGGTAAAGGCCAAGAACCATGTCTTGCCAAAAGTAATGGTAAATGTTTATTTTTCCTTTTTTCTCTCTCCCCCTCAAGCTAACCTACATTTATATCAGTTTTAAGACATTGTGAAAACCTTAACCACCTCATGAAACCTCATTGTGGTATTTGAACAAATGACCAGGTATGTTACTTTCTCAATCAGCTCTTGAAACTTAGTAGGAAATAGGACCCTAGACTTCAGTAAAAACAATGATTTAATTAAAAGGAGCACTGAAGTAGAAATAGCACAGCAAGCCAAAGATATCACATTTATCAGGATAAATAAATAATACATAAATGTCTCTTATTTTGCTGTCCCTAAAATGAGAAAGGCTCGAGAAGAAACAAGGATACTCCTGATGTGGCAACCCTAGCCCCAGGGACTAACTCTAGGACAGCCACCACCAGAATGTCTGTGCGGACTGTGGCCAGTGCTACAGGCAGCATTTAGCTCTGGGGCAGAACAGCTTTAGTGATGAGCCACTATGGTAAAAGCAGATTTTTAAAAAATTTTTTCTTTTAAAAATAAGGTGGAGCCGAACCGGTTTGGCTCAATGGATAGAGCTTCGGCCTGCGGACTGAAAGGTCCCAGGTTCGATTCCGGTCAAGGGCATGTACCTTGGCTGCGGGTACATCCCCAGTTGGAGGTGTGTAAGAGGCAGCTGATCGATGTTTCTCTCCCATCGATGTTTCTGACTTTCTATCCCTCTCCTTTCCTCTCTGTGAAAAATCAATAAAATATATTTTTTTTAAAAAAAGGTGGAAAAAATAAGATGGGAAATTGATAAAGATAGTGAGCATACATTATAGTTTAAAGCAATATGCATTGGCATTTAGGATATGTTAAAACAAAAATAAATTTCAAAGACAAAAGTGATATTTCACAAAAGACTATCATTTTATACCTTCAAAAGATACTTTAAAGAGAAAGTCTGAACCTGACCTTGGCACATAACATAAATATGTCAGTGAACAAATTCAAAGAAGTAATAACTTAAGGTGCTAAGACAATAAATATTTTTACAAAACTCTGTGGATATTCTGAGGCAGTAGCAACATTAAACACTAAACTTCTACATTAGAGAAAATGTAAATGTTTCACAGCATCTAGTTTCAAGGAAAACCTAAAATCTAGACTCCACTGGGCTAATAAAGCACAATCTACCACAGCAGGTCCTCGGGTTAGGACAGAGATCCGTTCCCGAGGCGCGTTGGAGTCGGAGCCCACCGACATAAGCACCGCGTCACTCACAGGGAGCACGCACAGCAGTGATGCAGTGAAACAGTAAAAAATTAAAGAAAGATAACAATTCCCGACCTTCACTTGTGGTAAATAAATAATAAAAAATATAAAGCACATATGCACATACATCAAAATGTCAGAACTTTTTCTTTAAATAACTAAATGGGAGATGGCAATGTAACCACGAAACGATGTATGTTGAGTCCGATGTAACCCGGGGACTGCCTGTATTACACATTGATAAGATTCACGAAACCAGCCTAATCTGTTTCAAGGCAAAGGAATTTTATTTTCCATTCCATTCAAATATAATAACTAGCATGAGTAACCACCATATGGTTCTCAAAATACATTAGTTCAAAACTATCTTCTATTTCCAACTCTATCTTATAACCTAGAAAACAGAGGTTTATTTTCTGGACTGTAATAAAACTGCCATATAAAAGGAATTAGAAACCTAGATCAAATAGCTTTTTTAATGACTAAGAATTGAAAGGAACTAAAAGATCAACTGTTTCCTTTTGGCCCCTGCTCTGTCTGTTCTAACTTAAGCCACCAGTTCAATAACTGTGACATAGCCATTTCTTTTAAACATATTCTTTTACAGTTTCGGTAAAGACAAACATCTCAATAATCATCGAGGCACTGGTAGGGCCTTTACACGCTTCCCCACACCTCTCTCCACTGAAGTGCATGCTGGCCTATCACACTCCTGTGTCTCGGTCCTTCTCACCCCTCAGGAGGGACGATAAAACTCTGCTCCAATTCTCTGACATGGATTGGCAACAAACGGCCAGTCCTTCGGCAGAGGCCAAAACATTTCAAGAGTATGACTTCTGCTTATGAGATTTATGCCACTGGCACCAAAAAGGCCAAAACTGTTGGTTTAAAGAAATCAAAGGTCTCAAATTCTATGAATTCTAAATCAATTCAGTATTTTTCAATCCTATATAATAAAAGAGAAACATGCAAATTTGACCGTACCTTTGCTCCTGATTGGCTATGCTACCATCCAATCAGGAGTGGGGGCGGGGCCAAGTGCCCCTGGGGGTGGAGATGAACCGGTGGTGGTGGCAAGCGCCCAGCCCCCCCGTGCTGTGAGGAGAAGCAGCGGCGGCAGCAGCAGCAGTGGTGGCAGCGGCAGGGAGCGCCCGGCCCCTGGGCACTGTGAGTGGAAGTGGCGGCGTGCGCTTGGCCCCCAGGGTCAGGTGGTCGCAGGCAGCCGGGGCTGAGCTGAACAGGGCGATGGCTGGGTGAGGCTTTAGGCCTTGGGCAGGCTGGGGGTGAGCCATCAGTTGGACATCCCCTGAGGGCTCCCAGCATTTGAGAGGGGGCAGGTTGGGTTGAGGGACCCCTCCCCCACCCAGTGCACAAATTTCGTGCACCGGGCCCCTAGTACTTTAATAAGCAGTGAAGGCAAACAATTCTATAGACTCTGGCACCACAAAAATCAACCTCTCATGGAGACATGTATTCAAGAGAGCCTCCAAAATTGGACCACATACATTTATAAAATATGGTCAAATTCCATGGAGCCACTATGAAATGCTGTATACTTCTTACTCTCTCTTTGCTCTTTTGGATGTAAAGACAGAATTGTGAGTAGGCAAAAAACAAAAACAAAAACAAAAACAAAAAAACACACATTTCCATTGATTGTAGATATCTATGAATCATTCATGAAGTAGCAAATAGTGCTTAGACAACCTAATGCATGGAATTAGGTTAAAGTCACAATTTGCAAAATTTACTGTTAATGTCTCTGGATTTCTCCCCATTTTTTCTGCCTCAAGGAAGCAACACAACCCCCAATGGAAACCTCTATATGCTAATGCCAAAGAATGACAGGGGTGAGGGGTTGGTGGGGGGGGAGGTGACCTACTTAATTAATTTTATAGATATGGACAATTTTATAAACAAACACTTACTTTATCCCTTACAACTAGATGTTGTAAAACTAGTGGAGACTGGCATAAATGATTTGAACTTCAAAAATAAACTCTGAGGTGTTTAATGGAAACAGCCTGATTTTATTTGCTATTTTAACTGTAAGGGGATTCTGGGGAGGTCAGCAGATTCACATTCAACACCTGCCTAGAAAATAACATACACATTCTGCCACTTTCCTTCCAGAGTGAAAGGGAATGGCATAGTTAAAAATCCTACTAATTGACCCCAGATCAAATGCCATATATTTCGGAAGTTACTATAGTGTCACGTATGTGAAATTCTGGTCATCAGAGACCTTCTCCTTAAAAGCTAGCAACTCTACTATCTCTATGAATTGAATATACAAGTTTGAACCGAAATCCGAAGGTCACTAACAAGAAAGCAGGAGAACACACATTCTCTTAATCTTCAAACACCGCCCCCCCCGCCCCCACCAAGCACACAATTACCTGTCTTCCAGTGCACAAGAATGGGGCTGAGAAGGCAGAGCCCACTCTGTCCCAGCAATACAAGGTATAGACTAGTAATGGTTTTCTTTTTAATTATTTCCAAAGAATATCAGATATGCCAACAGAAAAGTCATACTTAGAAACTTCTAGTTAAAGAAACAAATGGTGGTTTCACAGAAAAATAACTCATTTTTTATAATCCAAGAAGCATCCTTATTGATTTCACTTTTAAAACTGGTTTTTATTGCTGTCTGTAAGTCTAAATTTTGCTGTTCCAGAAAAAGCAGGTCCTCTCATATTTCTGGTATACTGTTCAGCAATGCACTATGCTCACTAACATCACTGCTCGTGGGTACCTGTGGAAATAGCAAGGCCACCATTCTAAAGGAAGACAGCCTCCCATTCTAAAGGAAGATCACCGGGAGTCTACGATTGTCCCAACCTTATTAAGCGCAACAACTAGTCATGAGGGTGTCCCTTCCTCTGAAAGTACTATTAAGGCCACATAAACAAACAGTTATTGACAACAGCTTTTGTTGTTGCCTTAATCTCCACTTGTATGAATAGATTAGTAGGAACAGATGTATAATTTAGAAGTCAATGCTCATTTTTCCTTCCTTTAAAATTAATCAGAAAGCCAAATTTCAGTGTAAAAATACTGAACAAGGAAATATGGAGCAAAACTTTCATTTCTACTCCTTCTAGTTTATAATTTTTGGTAATTATTCTATTTCCCAGATCCCTCAGCACAGGGCTAACACAATATAATAAATACTAGAGGCCCAGTGCATGAAATTCATGCCTGGGTTAGGTCCCTAGGCCTGGCTGGCAATCAGGGCCAATCCAGGCCTTCACATTGCCAGTTGGGGCCTTCCTTCCCCATGCTGCCAGCTGGGGCCTTCCTGTGTTCAGTGCCACCCCCTGGTGGTCAGCAAATGTCATAGAGAGCAGTTGAATTCCCAGTTGGTGGAACTCCCACCTGAGGGGACAATTTGCATATTAGGCTTTTATTATACAGAATTTCTGAGTCAGAAAGAAGGAGGGATGACCTGAGGGTAAAGGGAAGAAGGGAAGTGAAAGGAGGGTTAATGGTGCTGAATGTATTTCCCTTTGAAAACTAGGTCAATCTGTTTACACTAATGTGTGTGTAAAAAAGGGAGGAAAACAGAATAATAAAAGTGCTTTAAAAACTGGCCTGTCATACAAAGTTTCCAAATGATGGCTTTGTGTCAGTAACACTCATTGGAAGATAATTTCAACCCACCAGGAAGCTTCTTTGGTTCTTGAGTCCAGCAGCCCATCTACCAGCTAAGAGCAGAGAAGTGTGCACAGGGGGACAAGGATTGGGATTCTAGTTTGAAGAGTTAAACAAGAGGTTTTGCCAACTGTTAAAATATGTGTATTTCCCCATGACTGCCTACCATGTGGACATTTGAAAAAAATTACAACAAAAGTAGCAATATAATTAAATGTTATATTGCCTAAAGCAAAAGATACATAAGTAAATATTGTAATTTTTTAGTAGATTAATACTGATTTCCAGTGGGCAGATCTGTAGCTCAAATCAAGCCGCCTAGGGATTCAAAATACAACAAATCTTTCAGAGTCAGTAGGTTGCTGCCATTGCAGGTGTGACCTGGGACTGCCTTGCCATTGCTGCCGTGTCCCCCACCCCCACCTGGGACCCAGCTCAAGAAAAACATAACACAACAAATATTCATTGCAAATGTACTTACAACCATGTCAGGTTCAATATGCACATAGTTTCTTCTGTCTTTAATGTGGTTAATATAATTTTTGGTATTTAGTTTATAACAACAAGGTATATTAGCATCACAAGAATATTTATGCTGTTTCACTTTGGCGAACTTTTCTCTGCATAACTTAGTGCTGCCCTCTACCAAGTATGTGCATACAATTCTTTCCCCATCTGAAATCTTCCAGTGCACAAAGAGTAAACTTAAAAGAAACTCAAAGTATATATGAATCCACGGTGATTCAGTTTTCCATAGTGAAGGGGAAAAAAATCACATTTCAAGGCTACACTGTCAAACATTTATCTACCACTTGCTCCTGTTTTGACTATCAAGAAAAGTTTATTGGCTAAGTTTAAAAATGCTTAAAATGTGAGACTGGAATGGAAATACTGATGTAGCTATAGATTAAAAAGCATGGTTTGGTCTGTTAAATAAATTTTTTCTTTTTAATTCAAACTACAGAAGCCTCTTCTGGAATTTGCATTTACACTTATAGATACAATCCTTATGGAAAGTATGAGGAAGTATAATTAATCATATTTTCAAATAAAAACTTTAAGATGCATTCAACATTGCCACCTTCAAAATTACTTTGCCTGCAATGTTATAGGTTTAAGAACAGATATTTTTATGTAATATGTCCTCCTCAGCCTTGAAAATAAATGAAATGTGGAAAGCTGAAGTTCTTTTTGATGCAATTCTGCTTTACTTCAAAGCGATGCCACTGTATTCTTAAATTATTAAAAAAGTTCCCCAATATATAAGTTATTATACATTCCAAGATAAGGGTTCTAAGTAATTATACAGTCACTATATTTCACACAACTTATTTTCTGTAGGAAAAGTATAACAAACCACAGATGCCACTGTAACCTAAACATTCTGATACTGCAGGGGATGAAGAATGCTGATTCACGGCGTGCCACATTCATAGGAAAAAAGGAGGAATGCCGATTCACAGCAAGCCATGTTTACAATGGAAAAAGGAGTCCAATGGCTCCGCCATGGGGCCTGTCCCCCAAAAGTATGACATGAAAGTACGGAGTGCAAGTTTAAATTGTGCTGGTCATCATTAAGTTTCAAATGAGTCGTCATGTTTCATAGTATGAAATAAAGGTTAAAAGTTGAGGCCTGCTAATGAAATATAAGCAAGAAAATGTTTGACTTTTAAATTAATTTTGAAGTCCTCAAATATAAATATGGTTTTCCTATATTACACTTATTGCCACACACACATACAAATGTGTATATTCCAGGTCATTTAGAAGGAAAATGGAGCTCTGTGGTTAAGATCAAGGTCTTTGGAGTGGCAAACTGCCACATACTTGATATGACCTTGGAAAAGTCACTTAACCTCTCTAAGCTTCAATTTCCTTATCTGCTATTCTGAAGATAACTGAAAAGCACTTACATAATACCTGGCACACAGTGGAAGAGCAATAAGTTACAGCTGCTGCTGTTAGTATTATCAAAGCAATCTCAGCAAATTGCACTTGTAAAATAGGTGTGAATGAGAAATGGCTGGATAATTCCAAAATTTTACTTAAAAGAACACAAAAACCCTAAAGGTCAGAATTAGTTTTTTCTATAAATGAAAAAAAATCATGGTGGCAGAAGGAGAAACTAATGCCTAAAGAAAGCAAAAGAGGTAAAAAATAAAAAAACAAGAAAACGAGACAGGAAGCCAATATCCTGGAACATGTAAAGAAAACTGCCAAGGGCACCGGAAAAGGATGGTCAGCTCCGGCCTACAGCTTTCTTTCATAATGAATTCACACACCAATATCAAGGACAGGAAAATTTCCCAAACTAAAAACAAAAAACCAATCAAGTTACATTTTTTTAGATCCAGTGACAGGTAGTGGGAAAATCTTAACTTATTTGGTTTTCAGAGATTAAAACTGTCCAATTTTCAGACCCACTTCACTTTGCTCTTTATAAAGTTATCACAAAACATATCTAATATGGTAGCATAATTTAGCAAGGAGGTGGGGAGATCCCACACCAGCTTCAGGTTTGTCCCTTACTTCATCAAAAGAAGCTTCAAGGATAGTGACAAAATAAATACAAAATTGGAAGCATTACACTCTGAAATCTACCCTGATTAAGCATATCTGAGTACATAAAATAGGCAACACAGTCAATTTCTCATAATATTTAATAGCTACCAGTATATACTTTAAGTAGCTGATATAAGTTAATTTTACATGTAGAAATAAGTATAAGGAACTAGTTCTGGTTTGTATTTACAGATGCAGAGCTCAGGGACTCTGAATATGAATAAATGCCTAGTATTTATTGCCCAATAATTATTTAACAAATATTTCCTCAGTCTTTCCTATATACCAACCTTTCTTGAATACCTATGTTTTTAGACAAAATGGTCTCAATGTTTAAGAAGCTTATATTCTAGCAGAGGAGACTCTAAATAATAAAATATTATGACAAAAATAAAGAGATTGTGTGATAAGGAGAAGCTATTTCAGACTGGTTGGACTAGAAAAGCCTGATCATCAAATTTCAAACATCTACCTTCATAAAACTGAAATTTGCTCCCAAAATCACTAGTAGCTATTCTTTTATTTACATATAAAAATAAAACATTTGCCAGGCTATGAAATTTATATGTGATCTTCCCAAATATACACAGTAAGTACTGATAAGTATGGTTGTTCTACCTTCAAATGTCATTTCAACACATAATAATAAAACAGAAATGGAAACAGTATTTTTATAACAATTTCTTGGTATTGTCACATTCATTTTATTTACATATTTTGGTAAACTATAAATAGAATAATTTTTAAGTATTTAATGTTACTTAAAAATCAAAATAATCCAACAGAAAGGCTTAATTTTAACTCACTAGTACCTGTATACAGTGCAGACGATCTATAAATCTGTGGCCAAATCCAAGAGAAATCTGTAATACAAACAAACATGAATAAAAAATGTAGAATTCTTGTGATTTTTACAAGCAACATGTAAGTAATACTCAATAACACCTTTCCATTAAACTGCATGGTAAAACCAAGAAGTAGACTTGTGCATTACTTCTATTAGCACAGGATAGTATGTAAGGTCACAGTTCATAAATTATGAGTTGTCTACCCTACTGATCTTGAGAGCCCACCATACGCTTATTACAGTTTCTTGTAGCTGCCTGGCTCATCACTACACCATACACCCTGCACTGCTGGGCTAGCCCAGGGCCCAGCACACTGGGACACAATGTGCAGGAAATGTTTGCTGAATAAATGAGTAAACTTCATATAGTTGACTTCACTTGCTGTAGTTTTTGCTTTACCTATATGGAATTGAAAGACTTGAAATTACTGAAATAAAGCTCTGTGTCATAACTGTTTGAAGAAAGAAGTTCAAAAGATGACTGAATAGGAGTAAGGAGTAAAGGGCGGGGGGAAATGGGAGGTTATTTGTAATACTATCAACAATAAAAATATTTTTTAAAAAGTGACTGAATAATTTCTCAAAAACAAGTCTTGAGTAAAATGGTATAAAAATGATGCTATATAAGACATTCATAACAAATTGCAAGAGCAAATGTGGAAAAGAAAAGGAAGAACATTTTCAGTACTCAAGGCAGCTTCTCCCCAAGTTTCTTCTGGGTGTGTGTCTCTGAGGACAAAGAGCTTAACATGGAAGGGCCCTGGGGCATTTCCTGGGATCTATACAGGAATCACTTCACTGCACAGTGAGGAATACAAGCACAACAAATATGTGCTTATGTTATTTTATGTGTATTAATGTTGACTGTTTTTGTGTATTTTATGGACCTGAGAAAAATGGTTTGATTGCTACTAGTAGAAGTATTCTTTTTTTAACCATTATGTGCTACTAGATTTAACAGCTGCAAGGAATGTTTTTACTATGGAGCTGCTAGATTTTTTTAAATTATTACTGGATGACACCAATCAGTACTAAATGACACTTTAACTATCAAACTTAAAACAATATTAACTCTCTTAAGAGCCTTTTGCTATTTAGAATAAATAGAACATAGTAGTAGAAAAGAGCTAATGCTAATTTAATATCCAAATTAACATTTTTCTAGGGCACTGGAAACATCTGATTTCATAATCTAATAGGTCTAAAGAAGAAAAAGAAAAAGTGCATTTTGATTTTCACCAGGACCTGATCAGCTTGGAGATCATTGTAAGTAATAAAATGCAGCTAGAGTATTAGTCAGAGATGATTTATGAAAAACAAAAGGAAATCTGTATGCAAATAAGAAGCACAGTAAGTGAAACGAATGGATTCTCATGTGGCAGGCAGTCAGCAATGTGCACTAACATGTTACGTAACAGGAGCCATCAATTTTTTCCAGCACTGTTGGGGTAAATGTATTTGCTATGCTGGCCTCCATAAGCCTATTACAATTTTATACCAACAACTAATTTGCTCAAGGACATCACACCATGCAACAATCAAAAGCTAAAACTTGTGATACTAGTAGAAATGATGGTATTAAACTATTACTACTTGTTCTGTATTAAATAAGTTTTTATTAATATGCTAATGAGAAAAAACTACCAAAGCATCAATGCTAAAGAAAGATATATAAGAAATATCCTGTATAACAAAGAGGTAATATGCAAATTAACCCTCATGCCCTCACAAAATGGCTGCCTACAACCAGGCTGGCAGGGGGGATAGTAAGGGACGACCAAATGACTGAATAAGCAGGCTGCCTGAGGCGACCAGGCCGGCAGGTATGGGGGCGACCAGGCTGGCGGGTGGCGGGGGGGGGGGGGGGCAGTTAGAGATGACCATGCAGGCAGAAGGGTGCAGTTGGGAGCAACCAGGTTGGCAAGGGAGGTAGTTGGGGGCGATTAGGTTGGCGGGGATGGGCAGTGAGGGGTGACTAGGCCAGCGGGGGGGGGGGGGGGGACAGCTGGGGGCAGACAGTCTGGCAAGGGGGGCAGTTAGGGGTGACCAGGGAAGTAGAGGGGGGCCATTGGGGGTGACTAGGCTGGTGGGGGGAGAGGGGCACGCAGTTAGGAGTGATCAGGCTGGGAGGGAGGAGGCAGTTGGGAGTGACCTGGCCAGCAGCAGGGGGCAGTTGGGGGCGACCAGGCAGGCAGGTGAGCAATTAAAAGCCAGCAGACCAGGATTGTGAGAGAGATGCCCCCAATGGGTCCTGGATTAGAGAGGGTACAGGCTGGGCTGAGGGGACCCTCCCCGCAAGCCAAGTGCATGAATGTCATGCAACAGGCCCCTAATATGAAGATGTGGATAATTTCCACAGTATAATATAATAATATCTTGGTGTAACATTTTATTTTATTATTATTTTTTTAATATATTTTATTGATTTTTCACAGAGAGGAAGGGAGAGGGATAGAAAGTCAGAAACATTGATGGGAGAGAAACATTCATCAGCTGCCTCCTGCACACCTCCAACTGGGGATGTGCCCACAGCCAAGGTACATGCCCTTGCCGGAATTGAACCCGGGACCCTTCAGTCCGCAGTCCAAAGCTCCATCCACTGAGCCAAACCAGTCTCGGCTTGGTGTAACATTTTAAACAAAAGAAATTATTAAAATACTTCAACACATAATTACAAAATATTTTATAAGTTATTAGGGAATATAATAGCCATTAAGGCAATAGTACAGGCAAGAAGAACTTTATAATAAACTAGAGGCCCGGTGCACCAAATTTGTGCACAGGAAGACGGGGGGTGACCCACAGCCCAGCCTGCACCCTCTCCAATTTGGGACCCCTTGAGGGATGTCCGACTGCCCGTTTAGGCCTGATCCTGGTAGGATTGGGACTAAACACAGTTGGACATCCTTCTCACAATCCAGGACTGCTGGCCCCAAAGTGCTCACCTCCCTGCCTCCCTGATTGCCCCTAACCACTTCTGCCTGCCAGCCTGATGTCCAAGTGCTCCTCTGCCAGCCTGTTTGCCCCCAACTTCCTTCCTATGCTGGCTCGGTCAACCCTAACTGCCCTCCCTGGTAGGTTTGATTGCCCCCAACTGCCCTCCCTTGCAGGCCTGGAACCTCCCAATGGCTCTCCCCTGCTGGCCATCTTGTGTCTACCTGGGGGCAGTACCTTTGACCACATGGGGGCAGCCGTCTTGTGTGTTGGGTTGATGGTCAATCTGCGTATTACTTTTTTATTGGATAGGATAGAGGCCTGGTGCATGGGTGGGGGCCAGCTGGTTTGCCCTGAAAGGTGTCCCGGATCAGGATGGGGTAACCTTGGTGCATGGAGCAGCTTGGGCGAGGGGCCTAAGGTGGTTTGTGGGCTGGCCACGCGCCCCAGGGACCCAAGCAGAGGCCCTGGGATCTGAGATTAATTTATGTTCTACAATTGAAACTTTGTAGCCTGAAGCAGAGCCAAGCTTTCTACTTGCTTCGTAGGGACAGCCATTTCTGCTTGGGTTAATTTAAATTCTATAATTGAAACTTTGTAGCCTAGAGTGGAGGCCTAGGCGCTAGGGCTGCAGAAGTTTGGCTTTCTACATCGCCCAGGCAACCCTAGTCTCTGCTCTCTCCAGCTCCATGGCTGCCGCCATTTCTGTTGGGATTATGGATCTTCTATAATTGAAACTTTGTAGCACTGAATGGAGGCCTAGGCTGGCAAGGGCAGGCAGAAAGCTTGGCTTCCTCCATTGCTGGGGAAACCCAATCCTCCTTCCTGCTCTCATTGGCTGCAGCCATTTTGGTTGGGGTTTATTTGCTCCTGATTGGCTTGTAGGCGTGGCTTGTGGATGTATCTGAGGTATGGTTAATTTGCAGATTACTCTTTTATTAGATAGGATTAACATCCCTCTATTCTTCCACCAGTCCTGTTTTCACAAAGCTCTTTCCGAAATGTGTTTCAAGGGAGGAAGAGGAGAATGCCCCAGGCCTGGAAAGACAGAGGAAAGGCAGAGGGATGCATGTCATCTTTCCACTGTACTAAAAAGATATATCCCTCCTCTCTACATGGAATAGTTGGAAAAGCCCAGGATTAAACATCATCAGATAGACAAGATTCAAACTCTAGCTTTATCATGTAAACACATCACTAGTGGCACCTTAGGTAAGTGACCCAGGAAATGGCACTGTGGACTTATTTATAAAATGAGGATAATGATGTCCTCTTTGCGACACCTGGCAAGTATCAAATGAGATAATGACATAAAGCACCTGGTACACAGTAGGCTTAATAATTACAATCCAGCCATGTCTGAACCTGTTAAATGCTGCTAAATACAGGTAACCCAATAAAGTGATGAAAAACAAAGTTCAGGCCTACCAACCCCACATAGAACTGATTTTGATGGGCTGTCTCTTTATCAGCCCATAATCCTCCAGAAACACATAAATATGGGAAATTTTAAAACTACATTTTAAAACTATATCCAAAGTTGCAAGACATTATCTGATTTCAAGACTTACTATAGTTACAATAATCAAAACAAGGGGGCTGGGCATAAAAATAAATAACAAAAGAGAACAGAGTCCAGAAACAGGGCTACGCATTTATATCAATTCATATTCAACAAGAATGGCAAGTTACTTCAATAGGGAGAAGACAGCCTTCAATCAATGGTGCTCAAAAGCGCTCATGCAGGGAGAAACCAAGATGGCGGCATAAGTAAACACCTAAACTGCTGCCTCGCACAACAATTTCAAAACTACAACTAAAAGACAAAACAGACACCATCCAGAACCACAGGAAAGCTGGCTGAGAGGAAATTCTACAACTAGAAGGAAAGAGAAAAGCACAAGGAGATTCAGAGGAGCTGCAAAAGGCTGAGGTATGGAGATATGCACAGAGAAAAAGGGTGGCTGAGTGCCTGGCTGGGTTTCTCTAGTGGGAGAGAGAAGGAAGCTCCTGATGACACTGAACCCCAGCTCCAGGTGAGATCCTGGGGACCCAGGCTCATATGGAGGGAGACTGGACTGTCAGGTAGAGAGAAAGGCACAAGAAAACTCAGGCAGGGGTCTGGAGGTGCGCAGAAAGTACTGACTGCTTAGGTTGTCCCTGGCTTTCCCTAGTGGGAGGGATTTGGGAGCTCCTGACTGCACTGAACCCCTATTCCGACTGCATTGAACCCAGTTCTGGGCAAGACCCTGGGGACCCAAGCTCATATGGGGGCAGGGGAGGGAGATCTGGACTGTGAGGCGGAAACTCAGGGGAGCTGCGAAAGACAGGTCTGGAGCTCATGCACAAGTGCACGCAGAGAGGACTGACTGTTGAGTGTGCTTTCTCTAGCTGGTGGGAAGCGGAAACTCCTGACTGAGCTAAACTCCAGTTCCGGGTGAGAATCTGAGAATCCAGATTCATTGGGGGAGAAACTGGACTGTCTGGCAGCGGGAAAACTCAAGGGCAACTTTCTCTCAGAGGTGCTTGCTGTGATTACTGAGGGACACTGAGACCCAGGGGCCTCATAGGGTAGGGCTGACAGAAAGCCAAGACTATATGCTCAGCCCTGAGACTCCGCCCCATCCAAGCTGAGCACAGAGGCTTTTGCAATTTTGCAAGTCTTATCTCATAAGGCTGTCTCCAGCACAGAAGTTCTCCCGGCATAGATACAGCTGATCCTCACAGCCAACTGGCCTGGAGGTCAATTCCTCCCAGTGATACCAACAACAATCAAGACTTAACTACAGCAAGGCTGTAAACACAGTCCACAAAGGGGTGCACCAAGAGTGTCCACCTCAGGTAACTGGGGAGGCTGAGCCACTGGGCCGTATAGGGCACATAGCACACAAAGCTACCCTACCAACTCAGGGAAGCAGCAAAATGCAGAGTCAAATAAACAGATCACAGATGTAAGAAATGGATATAGAGTTCAAAACCATGGTTATAAGGTTTTTCAAGAATTTCCTAGAAAAGGCTGATTTAGCGAGACCCTCGAGGATATAAAAAAGGATCAACTAGAAATTTAACAGACACTGACTGAAATAAAAAATATTATACAGAGACCTAACAGCAGACTAGAGGACCACAAGAATCAAATCAAAGATTTGAAATACAAAGAAGCAAAAAACATTCAATCGGAAAAGCAAAGAGAGAAAAGAATCCAAAAATTTGAAGGTAGTGTAAGGAGCCTCTGGGACAACCTCAAGCGTGGCAACATCAGAATTATCGGAGTGCCAGAGAAGAGAGACAGCAAGATACTAAAAACCTATTTGAAGAAATAATGACTGAAAATTTCCCCCCAACTGATGAAAGAAATAGACTCACAAGTCCAGGAAGTGCACAGAACCCCAAACAAAAAGAATCCAAAGAGGACAATATCAATACACACAATAATTAAAATGCCAAGAGCAAAAGACAAAGAGAGAATACTAAAAGCAGCAAGAGAAAAACAGTTAGTTACCTACAAGGGAGCACACATACGATTGTTTGCTGATTTCTCAGCAGAAACTATGAAGGCCAGACAGGAGTGGCAAGAAATATTCAAAGTGATGAACAGCAATAACCTACCACCAAGATTACCCAGCAAAGTAATCATTCAGAATTAAAGATCAGATAAAGAGCTTCACAGATAAGAAAAAGCTAAAGGAGTTCATCACCGCCAAACCAGTATTATATGAAATGCTGAAAGATACTCTTTAAGAAGAGGAAGAAGAAGAAAATGGTAAAGATAAAAATTATGAACAACAAAAACATGTCTATCAACAAGTGAATCTAAAAATCAAGTGAATTAAAAATCTGATGAACAGAATAAACTGGTGAATATAATAGAATCAGGGGCATTGAAAGTGAGTGGACTGATAATTCTCAGGGGGAAAGGGGTGTGGGGGGTACGGGAAGAGACTGGACAAAAAGTGTACACCTATGGATGAGGACAGTGAGGGAAGGAAAGGGCAGAGGGTGGGGTGGGAACCGGGTGGAGGGGAGCCATGGGAGGAAAAAAGAGGAACAATTGTAATAACCTGAACAATAAAGACTTATTTTTAAAAAATGTTATGCATATGGAGGAAAGGAGGGAAAAAGAGCCTGGACCTTCACCTTGCACCAAGTACAAAAATTAACTGAAAATGAATAGGATCATAGATCTAAAACTTAATAACTAAAACTACAAAGCTTGTAGAAGACAGTACTCAAAGACAAATTACTTTGGATTAGGCAAGAAGTTTTTTAAAAAACCCCAAAAAGAACAACTATAAAAGAAAATAACTTGAACTCCATTAAAATTAAAACGTTTTCTCTTCAAAAGACAATTTTAAAAATAAAACCACAGCCCTAGCTGGTTTGGCTCAGTGGACAGAGCATCAGCCTGCAGACTGAAGGGTCCCAGTTTCAATTCTGGTCAAGGGCACATCCCCAGTAGGGGGTGTGCAGGAGGCAGCTGATCAATGTTTTTCTTTCATCCACGTTTCTGACTTTTTATCCCTCTCCCTTCCTCTCTGTGAAAAATCAATAAAATATATTTAAGAAAAATAAAAATAAAACCACAAGTCAGACTGGGAGAAAGTATTGGCAAAATAACTATCTGATAAAGTACATGTGTCTAGAGTATATGAAGAGCTAGATACTTAACTATTAAAGGATGTCTATCTAGAATATGAAAGATTCTTACAACTCAATAGTAAAACAAATGAATTATTTAAGAAAAAGGTAAAATATTTAAACATATTTTACATATTTCACAGAAGATATACAATGACTCCCCAGCAGGTTTGGCTCAGTGGATAGAGCATTGGCCTGAGGACTGAAGGGTCCTGGGTTCAATTCTGGTTAAAGACATATGCCTGGGTTTAATCCCCATTAAGAGGTGTGCAGAAGGTAGCCGATCAATGATTCTCTCTTATCGTTGATGTTTCTATCTCTCCCTCTCCCTTTCTCCCTGAAATCGATATATATATATATATATATACACACACACACATATGTGTGTGTGTGTATGCATGTATGTGTGTGTATATATATATATACATATATACATATATATATATATAATGGGAAAGTTCACAAAAAATACAAAATACCACTAATCACCAGGATAATAGATATTAAAACCAACCAAAAGAGTCTAGACATTCAGTAAAATATCTAAAGTGATGATAAGGATATGAAGAAAGAACAATCCTCACATCACATCCCTCACTGGTGGGGAAGTATAACAGGATGGCCATTTGGAAAACCGTTCGGAAGTTTCTTATCACATAATCCAACAATTTCACGCTAACGTGTGTTTTCATTTCTCTGGGGACAGGTGACCACACAACAAGTTGTAATTAATGTTCCTAGACAGTAACAGCCAAAACCTGGAAACAATTCAAATGTCCATCAACTGGAGAATGTATTTATTAGAACATAGTACACTCATACAATGCAATACCACTCAACAATAAAAAAGAATAGATTGCTGATAATGCAGCAACATGAATAAAAACACTGTTAAATAAAAGAAGCCAGACACCAAGATAACACTGTATGACTCCACTTATTTCTAATTTCTAAAAAAAAAAAACTATACAGATAGAAAGCAGATGGGTGGTGTGCTGAGTCACAGAACAGAGTGGTAATTGGACACAAAAGAACTTTGGGGGGGTCGGATACTGTTTTAAAACTGAATGGTGGTGATGCTAAAGAAAGATGTATAAGAAACAGTAGACACACAACTATATAAGTTTACTAAAATTCATCCCTGAATACAGTTAAAATGGGTATATCTTATAGTTATGCAAATTATACCTCAATTTTTAAGTGCTAAAAAAATCTTAAATGAGATTTTCAAATGTATCACGGTGTCCCTACTCTTTCTTCCGCATGTGGTAGTTAATGTTACTGTGTGAGTATATAAACAAACAGTGCTTTTGGCAAGTAGAGTGTCAATTCGAAGGTTGCACAAGTAACTCATTACTATGAGGGGGGAAAATCAGGACTGAGCCTACATCACACATAAAAAAACAACATTAAAACTATAGGTTCATGCTTTTTTACAAGGTAGGGGAGGGTTAGGGGGAGATATGCGCACTATTTTGTGTCATTTTTTTAATTTCTGGAAATGAATGGTTAGGAACAGAGCCACAGGAGGCAAAGTAAGCTGAGAGGGAAACGAATGACATCTGGAATAGTGGCTAAAAGAGCACTGCACTGCAAGACTGTGAGAACGAGAGGAGGACTGTGTGTTTGCTGTTCTGGTTTAATGTCACCACCAGCACCAACATCACTCGCTATTATTTACTGAATGCTTATTTGTGAGTGCACTGGGAAGAAGCCTTTGTAAAGTATTACCTAATTCAATCTTTCTAACAACCCTATGAGGTAAGTACTGCCACTATCACCTCCATTTTGTAGATCAGAAACTTAACAGATAAATCCAGTACTTTGTCCAAGAGCTAGTGCAGTGTCAGGGCCCGATGCTAACCCAGAATCTGACTGTGGAGTCACATATGCTCTTACCCAGCAGACTGTTTTGGAAGTCCACTGTTCTGATAATGCTTCTTTTTACCAACATGATTCAGCTGAAAACTGCCTTCTTGAGGTTATTGGTATGAACAAGAACAAAGCTTACTAATACATTCCCCACATGATCCACCCTTAGCTGACACTGTAATCGAACCTTAACATTATTTTTGGCTGGCCCAAAGGTAGCATCAGAATTTTCTCAAAGTTGCCACTAATAAGAGGAAGAATCACCAATACTTCAATATATTTCTTTTGAAATGACAACATATTTGCCAAAGGGAACTTGATTTTGGATGGACAATAGAGTATATGGCATGTACTACTGGAAGAGTTGACTAACCAAAAAGGAGCCCTGTGACTGCCATACTTCATGTTCCAACAGAGGTCCTGTTACTGGTCATCTTGTCCTCTAGCCAGCACCACCCCCAGTCATCTAGCCAGTCACACTGGCTAGTAGAAATGAAGAGGACAAGGGGAAAGGAAGAAAAGACTAGGCGTACTGCTCAAATTAATTGAGATTTTCCAACAGCTCCAGCCAAGCATTGGTGCACACTTATAATGCATGATTAATAAAATAATCTATTTTTTTCATCTTTTTGCTCAAGAACACAAAAACTCCCAAAAAACTAAACGTAAAATGAACCTTTCATTCAGCATGTTTCAAATCATCTACCATCAATTTGTTCTTTGAAGACTTAACTCTGAGAATTACACCAGATTACTGAACATGACATGTATTTAATATTTTATATGCCATAAAAATATCATATAAATATAGTAGTCTTATATTTTTAATAAAATCCCAATGTGATGTTGCAAAAGTCTTAATAATGTACCTAACATGTAAAGAGTTGTGCAACATATGCAAGGAAAAATTCTTCCCCAATCATTAAGTTGATGATGCTAAAAATAACACCGAGACCACAGAAAAATAACCTTACATTGACTGCTTAAGTTCTAAATATACTTCACACAAGCTTGTTTTCTTTCTTTGTTTATAGGGCTCTACGTCCACTTCAGACAATGACTCTTAACTAACGAAACTCCTTAACAAGTAATTTTCATTTTCAAAAGCCTTTTTTAAAAGAGTCAGCAGTATCATGCCAAGACCCTTTAAAATGACATGTCTGGCTGAACATTAGCTCTTATAATATTTGAATAAGCATTAATTGAGTTTCTAAAAATCTTTCTCATTATTTATTCTTCCACAACTTAACTCACTCAAAGAAATCTTCACAGATTTGTTGAGAGCTAGATCTCAGTAGAGGTCATACAGAAGGTACTCAGTAATTTTTTAGATTAATAAAAGCCTTCTCAGACCTCGTCATCTCCCGGTCAGAGAACTCTTCAGTTTTCTAAAACTGGTGCTTAAAATTAACTGAAACTCGATCTTAAGATGTTCCTTTGTTATTTTAATTCAATTTCATGAAATGCTTCAAATAGTACAATTAATCATGAGTAAAACTTTAGATTTATAATTTAACGTAGTAACTTTTCACCTATACCAAATGTAAAAATAACTCTTAAGCCATTTAAAAATACATTTTAAAAAGTATTTATCACCAGTTTAAAATCTCCTAAGCTACAGACAGGCACACATACACGATTGATATGTATGATATAGTGAAAAATAACAACCATCAAATTCTCAGATCTTATATGACTGTTCCTTTCAGTTTGGTCTCTTGCCTAAAATGGCAGAACCAATATAATAAAGGAACTATCATAAGACAGTAACTCTCCAAAGAGTAGTATCCTTGCCCAAAGAAACAGGTCTAGAAGAAAAATTAATCTCATATGTGTCTGGAACAGGACTAAAGATGCTAAATTTGGAGTCACTAACCTGAAAATAGCATTTAAAACCATAGATATAAATGGTTAAGATCTCTTAGGGAGAAGTAATAAAGAATGGAGAACTGAGAGTCTGGAACTAAGCCCTAGGGAACTCCAACATTTAAAGTATGTAGAAAAGGAACTGGCCAGGGAGAATGAGAAGAAATTACCTAACAGGCAGGACGAGAGCCGGCAAAGACAAGTCCTGTAGAATCTGGAAGGAAAGGGTGATCAACATTGCTCAAAGCTAAGAGAATGAAATGGTTTCTACTTGATTGACAAGCAAGCAGAACTTGCTGATGATCTCCCCAAGAATTTTCATTTGAATGATAAAGATGTGAATCAGACTAGTGAATAGGAAATAAGGATTTGGACACAGTGTGTGCACCCATCACTCATTATTACCTTATGCTAAAAGATATCTTCCCCTCTAAACTGTGAGCTTCCTGAGGGCAGGGGCAAGGGCAAGTTTCAACCATCTTTGACTAAGAGGGCACCCTGCTGCTAGACTAGTGTTTATTAAATAATGGGCCTGCAGAAGTCCTGGGATTTTAATTAGGGTGCTCAGCCAAAAAATTCACACAATAGTAGTCTTCAGTAGAATTTCGGGGAGGAAAGAAAAATACTTCCTGGGAAGAACTTAATCTTTCTTAAACAGAGATAAAAGACTCCCTACCAAGCCTGGAACATGCCAACCTGACAACCAATCAGCTCTGCCTCAAATAAAAGACCAAGATCCCAGGAGTAGAATTTTAACTGTTTTTCTCCCAATAAAGTAGGAAATTTTGCCCTAATGTTTCCCTTTATTCTCTTTAACAAGAGAACAGTTACTGAAACCTAATGTATACACTGAAATATTAGAAGATCTCCATATTGTTATCAGATTATTTTTCACACTAAGCCAGTCGAAAGGCAAGGTCCGCTTTCTTAATAAAGTAAAATATATACCTTGCAAATACTAATTGTGGAGGGGAAAAACTTAAAAGGCTGTGACAAAATGATGACTATCTGACACAAGGCATTACACTAAAAATATATACAATTCTAAAACTTAAGGTTGGGAGAAACAGCTAGAAAAACAACCTACTGTGGCTGAATTTTTCCTCAAATTGGGAGTAGCAAAAGTGTACATAAATGTCTATGAAATCTTCTAATATATATTTTTTATTTTTATGACAGTCTAAAATTACTAACCATATGCATATGCTAAATCATATGGATAATCGTTATATAACTGATAACTTACTGACATTTAATTTCAGGACTAGCATTTGCACTTACAACTAAAGAGAGACAAATATTATTTTCATGCCTTTAATAAAGGCATGAAAAGGTTTTCATAAGTTCCAAAAAAGAAAAATGGGGATGAGGAATGTGAAATATCTTCACACAGCCAGTCATATAGTGTATGAACTCAGTGGATCCCGTGCTCAGCTTATTGTAAACAGCAACTCTGTTGAAGCCAGACAATACTGCACAGTGCTATTAATTTAAACCTTATTTGGTAGTTTTGTTTATATTTAGTTAGTAAATCTGGTTTTGTTTTATTGATCCTAATGAAACGAAAATCTTTCTACATTGGAAAGTAATTTAGTAACATATATTAAAATGGTTGTTTTTCATAAGGGCCATTACACCATTTCATTTCTTCCATTATTTACATAATAAATATGGCTATAAAATATGGATTAAAAAACCATGCATGGCTTTTGTTTTAAAAAGTTCTGCTGGCGCCCTAGCTGGTTTGACTCGGTGGATAGAGTGTCGGCCTGCGGACTGAAGGGTCCCAAGTTCGATTTCAGTCCAGGGCACATCCCCGAGGCTGTGAGCCTGAGTCCCAGGGTGGGGGTGTACAGGAGGAGGCAGTCGATAAATGATTCTCCCTGTCCACTGATGTTTCTCTCTCTCCCTCTCCCTTCCTCTCTGAAATCAATAAAAATATATTTTAAAAAAAAGTTCTGCTGGCAAATCAAAACATGGCCGTACCAGTAGTTCCCAAAGTGTGCCTCTGAGTACAGTTCAAGACCAGGTTTTTTCCAGTTTTAAATCTAAATGAGAAAAAAATGTAGTGTTTTATTTTTCAAAAAGCTAAGTTTTATTAAACTTGGAGAGTCTTCTTTATTATTACATTATAAATTTCCTGTTTGTAGGATTACATTTTCGTCTTAATTTCTGAAATGGTTGTGGTAGTAGATGTGATGACTTGACAAATTTCACAATTTGGCGATCCTATACTAGTTCCCTAAATTTTAGGGAAAATTCTTTTTTTTTTAAATAATTGATTTTAGAGAGAGGAAGGAAAGGGGAGGGGGGAGATTTGTTGTTCCACTTATTTATACAATCATTGGTTGATTCTTTTATGTGCCTGACCATAGATCAAACCTGTAACCTTGGCGTATCAGGACACTACTCAAACCAACTGAGCTACCTGTTTGAGGGGAAATTCTTAATAATATTACATAAAAATAAAGATCTCCAGGTACCACTTTCCCTGCCTACCTGTTATGAAATGGTGCAAATATATGCACACAGACAGATATACAGGTACAGGCATTCCACTCTGGCATTATGGGGAAAATTCATTGTGAGCATGAACTTCCATTCAAGAAGTTCTTGTTTCTACCCAAAGAAACCTAACCCCTGGATCTATAGTCCCCAACTATAGCCTGGAGACAGCAAAGAGAAGCTATCATCTGGCCCCTAGGTGCTCAGAAGTAGACATTTTGCAAAGCAATCTAGAACAAATTACAACCTAAAAAGGTGAATAATAATGATCACAAGTAATACATAGAGAACAGAAATCCTGGAAGACTAATGACAGCAATAAACTCTTTGCTACTCCTGCCATTGAGAAGTGATGTATAAGTGTCCTCCCCTTGAACCCGGGGTTGCCTTGGCGATTAGTTAGACCAGTGGTCGGCAAACTGCAGTTTGTGAGCCACATGTGGCTCTTTGGCCCCTGAGTGTGACTCTTCCACAAAATAAGATATGCAGGTGTGCACGTACAGCGCGAATGAAACTTTGTGGCTCATGCACAGAAATCGGTTTTCGGCTCTCAAAAAAATTTCAATCGTTGTGCTGTTGATATTTGGCTCTGTTGACTAATGAGTTTGCCGACCACTGGGCTAGACCAACAGACTGTGACAGAAGTGATATTCTGGAACTTCTGAGGCTTGAAACTTCAGCGTGAGACTGCAACCCTTCGTCTTGGGAGTCCTGAGTTGCTAATTATGTCTGACTACCTTGAAGTCACCATATTATGAGGAAGCCCAATCTATTATGTGGAGAGGCCACATGAAAAAGACAATGAGATGCCCAGCCAGCCCCCAGCTATTGTGATTCCTAAGAATTCCTGGTCATCCCAGCCGAGATCCTAGACATGCCTGCTATGCTCTATCCAAGTTCCCAACCAACAAAATTTATGTGATACAATAATTTAAAGCAATAAATAAGCAGAAAGAAAACTAACAGCTTTTCATAAATAGTAATGAAAACTTGAAAGCAAAAAGAAAAAGTCTTGAGCTCTAAACAAGACTGACATCAGACACAAAAGAGGATTATGACACATAAAGGAAAATATAAACCCATTAATTCATTTATCCAACAACTATTTATAACACCAGGATGTATAAGCAGGGTTATATACAGGTTCTGGAGATGGTTTTTAAAAAGTCCTGACTTCAAGGAATTTACAGACTAGGAAGTACTGTATATTATAGCATCTTCTTAAATACTATTTAATGTGTTTTAAAAAAATAACACAATCAACTAATCGGATCAAATCAAAACGCAGACCAATCTCACAGTGACCCAGAGTTTAAGTTCTTCTATGACAGCAACGTTCAACCCTTTTCATATGATTTACTATCTACTTAGGACACAATCTACTAAAATTCTGCAACACACACACAAAAAATGATACCGATCTAACAAAAAAAATAGGCATAATGTTGATTCATTCACACTGGACAGCTATTGTTGTAGTGGCTGTTGTCAGATTTTGTTGACAATCTAAAGAAAAGCGGTCAGTACCCCTGGTTAAACAGTCAGGTACTGCATGCTTTAAAAATTCTTGCTGCACACCAACTGTGCCATGGCACACCGGTTGAAAATTGATGCTCAATAAGAGGGCAGTGAAGACTGAACCCAAAACCCACAAAAGGTCATTTGTAGTTTGTAGTATAGAAACATGCTTTAGTTAAATACAGTATATCATAAAACGTTTGGGTTTTCATTCCAGACTATAAATTCAGGGCATGCGTAACTAATCCTTTTTATTTCTTCTTTATAAAGTATCAGGTTAAAGAACTGTTTAAAGATATTATTACAAATGTGCCGAGTAGACCTTTTATTGCAGTCAAGATTCTGGAACCCAGAATGGGCACAGTAAGTAAGGTCAGTAGTTATGCTGTTGTTTTAATAAGATTTATTTCTGTCTAGGTGTGCTACAGTTTAAACAAACTATTCCAGTGACTAAAATAATTTTAACTGCTTCTTTTATTAAAGCATAGACAATTTAACCTTTCATAATATTATTCTCAGGTTTCTAAAATTATCCAGATTTTTTCTATTTGCAGTTTTTCTCTATTCAAATTTCACATGAAGCCGAAAAGAACACTAATTAGAGAAAATTATTCTACCAGGTATTTTTAAATACAGAAAAATGTTTGATCTCACATTGTAACAGAATAAAACAGTAAATAAGTACACTTATGGCCTCTTGGACAAAAGACCACAGTATGTCTTTAAATCATCAGCACATAGCACAACAACTCTGTAGAAGGTACTTAGCAAATTTGTGTTGACTAATGTTAGTGCATTTATTTCCCAGTTATTTTAAGTGTAGCCAACAAAAATAAGTAATGTTATTTTCTTTCTCAGTGACTTCTTGAAGCAAAGAAAAAAAGGCTACGTTTTCAAAAGCGATCAAAAAGAAACAAACTTTCTCATTTTCACTTCAAAACATTAAAAAAGGAGTTGTGGTGGGGTAGAGTAACACATTGTATGCATCTTAAATGTCACAATAAAGATAAGTAACAATGTAACTAACAGCAACCTAAATGACAAACGTGGCCTTATGTTTATCGTTTTTCTCATAACTTCAATTACATGTACCTTGTCAAAAATGTATTTTTAAAAACAGGACATAAAAGAACGTTCCTATTCCTGAGCAGTCACTTGTTAATACTTTATCTAAAATATATTATAAAAGTCAAAACAGAGTTCTGAGCAAAAAGATAATCAGGACCTTTAAAATGATAACCAATACTTCATAAAAAGTAACAATATCTGGGAGGAAGACACTCAAGAATACTTGAGTGAACAGGTAGCTCGTTGTTCTCTCTTCTAGACTGGTCTAGAAGCCAGCGTGGCATGAGACCAAGTGTCAGGAGACTTGGCCAGTGTCCTGGATCTCCTCTGAGGCTCAAGGCCAATGACTGACTCTTGTGGCCTGAACTTTCTCACCGACAAAAACAGAGAATGGCACAACTATCTCCAAATTTCATTTTAGCATTAAAAAATGCTACCGTCCTCAAATAAAGGGCCATTAGTCTAAAAGATTGGGTTTGAATACACCAGAATCTTCCATTTGCTTAGTTAAGGCACAATTATTTCCCTAATCTTACACTAAACACTGTACAACTTTCAAATATAAATATATTACTTTTCTCTTATTTATCTTTACAACAATTTTGTGAGATAGACTGAGTCTGTAGTTACCACACGCAATTGGCAAATGTCAAAAGGAAGCTCAGTGATGAGGTTATATGATTTGATTAGTCAGGCAGCCAAAAGAAAAAGAAAAAAGCCGAGAAATCAGATCTGACTCCCAGGTCAGTGTCTAAATTTCCAGAAAAGGGCACTTTTAAATCCATTAAGAATGACAAATAAATGACATAGCCGTTAGAAAGAAAAATACACATAGTTATTTCTTTAATGTCTACATTGTTTCTTTAAACTGAGATGCCATGTGTTAAATACCCTAAGATAACACAATTTTAGGCTTCTATGTCTCAATTATTTTCAAGATTTCTGAAATAAGAAAATCCCAGTGGCTTAAATCCTCCTATTTAATAAGAGTAATATGCAAATTTGACCGTACATTTGCTATACCCACAAGCCAGGCCCACCAGCCAATCAGGAACAGATTAGGCAAATAAACCCCAACCAAGATGGCTGCCACCACTGAGAGCAGAAGAAAGGCTTGGGTTTCCCCAGCAACAGAGGAAGCCAAGCTTTTCACCTGCCATTGCCCGCCTCGGCTTCCACTCAATGCTACAAAGATTCAATTATAAAAGATACAGAAATGGAGGCAGCCACTGAGCTGGAGAGAACAGAGGCTTGGGTTTTCCTGGCAACAGAGGAAGCCAAGCTTTCCACCTGCCGTTGCTAGCCTAGGCCTCCACTCTAGACTACAAAGTTTCACACAGAAATGGCTGTCGCCATGGAGCGAACAGAAAGCTTGGCTCTGCTCCAGGCTACAAAGTTTCAATTGTAGACATAAATTAATTCCAGATCCCAGGGCCTCCGCTTGGGTTGCTGGGGGGCATGGCCAGCCTGAAAACCTCCACAAGCCCCTTACCCAGGCCACCCTTCGCCCCAAGGGAACCCCCACCCTGATCTGGGACACTCTTCAGGGCAAACCAGCTGGCCCCTACCCATGTACCAGGCCTCTATCCTGCCCCCATGTGGACACAAGATGGCCACCACAAGATGGCCAGCAGGGGAGGGCCATTGGAAGGTTCCAGGTCCTGCAAGGGAGGGCAGTTGGGGGCGCTCAAGCCTGCAGTGGAGGGCAGTTAGGGGTGACCAGGCTGGCAGAGGAGGGAAGTTGGGAGCAAACAGGCTAGCAGGGGAGCAGTTAAACATCAATTAGGCTGGCAGGGTAGTGGTTAGCGGGTGATCAGGCTGGCAGGCAGAAGTGGTTAGGGGCAATGAGGGAGGCAAGCAGGTGAGCAGTTTGCAGCCAGCAGTCCTGAATTGTGAGAAGTAGGAATGGGCCTAAATGGGCAGTCGGACATCCCTCGAGGGGTCCCAGATTGGAGAGGGTGCAGGCTGGGCTAAGGGACATTCCCTGCCCTCCCCCCTCCATGCACGAATTTCATGCACCAGGCCTCTAGTACATTATAAAAATATTACCATATATCAAGGTTTCCTAAATTGATGCATATTCCAGACAAAAAAAAGAGCCTGTAGCAAAATAAGTTTGGAAATATTTGCAGATAAACAATTCCCCTATATGCTTTTTAGTTTAACATAGCATTTCATAAACTGGTATATCAATATAATTTCACACTTAAAAAATACCAATTGACATTCTAAAGCATCTTTATTCCAGTGACCCCATCTTGAAAAATACTTATGCACATTTTAAAATATAATCATTTGCAAAATAAAATATGAAGTCACTATATAATTTTAAATAACGAAGTTATAGTTGTCCTTGCTTTCCAAGCATACATATTTTCATATTTTTTTGAAAAGGTGAACGAAGTCTCTTATAACTTGTACATTTAATATGACAGTGTTTCTTTTTATTATTTTCTTCAAAAGTTACTAATCTAATATTATACTTTATAAATCAACAGCAAGCTGGAATAGAGAGCTGTGGTGTACAATCTTCTCATATCTTAAAGTGTTCTCTCGGTGAGACAAATGACATAATATTAAAAGTTTTTTTATATGTATTCACAATAAATAGAATACCAGAGCTAATATTGAAGAATCTGAAGGAGACCACACTAGGATGAAACATACACTTTGAACATGTACTAACAATGACAGGACATTGGGGGAAATGTTCATTAGAGAAATAACATCTGAATCATCTTAAACTATTACAGGGATATGTGATTAACATTGGGAGCATACAGGTTATGGGTAAGTCAAACTACTTAATTCTTAAGCCCTAGTTAACCCAGTAGTAACCATGGAAATAACTACAAGTTTGGTTTTTGCTATTTAGAAAATAGTAGACTCTTGAAACAAAGCCTAATTAGTTAATCTGAATTTATCTTGGGCTCTTGATAACACCAGATGAATTTATTGAAGTCTCAGAGGAATGAGATATTTCTAAACCTTTTCCAGACAATTATGAGTTCCCTGATACAAATTAACCAAACACACTTTCATTATACTTTCATCTAATAAAGTTTAGCAAGTCCAAAAATATATTTGAATGCTTTTGAAAATGTAAGGCAGCTTAGAAACTTGAGCTGTTTTTAGCAATGGTATTTTAAAAATGGTATAACTTACCACTCCAAGCAAAGAAGTATGACTTGTCACTGGCAATAGTGGTAACATGGGAGACTGAAAAAAGCTATTTTGAGAAAATAAGAGATTGTGGATTCCAGTCTCAAGCCCTACCCTTCTCTCACATATGTGAAATTTAATGCTTATGTAACTTACAAATTCTGTTTAAAAATGAAAGCAATTACAGTAGAATAAGTCATGTATTTGTTTTTAAGGTACATAAAAAATAACTTTTTACAAATAGAAGCAGTGTGCCTGGAAGAGTTTGTCTCTCACCCCACCCCCAGGTTTTTGTGTTGTTGTTTTTTAAATTAAATTGGCTGAGGTAGCACTAGTTAGTATCATGCAAATTCCAAGTATACAACTTTATAATAAGTCATCTGTATACTCGTGCTCACCACCAGAAGTCTAGTCTCCTTCCATCACCAAATATCTGACCCGCTTTATAGAAGATTTTAGATACTTTAGTTCTTCCTAATCTTTAAATATTTATACGAATCTTCCCTCTTTCTTATATCCATTTTAGAATTTAGAAGATAATTCCCATAACCAGGACATAAACAGCTCAAAGATACATAGTACATTTCAAAGCCACTTCCTTGTCTACAAATACATGGACAAGTCATATTTTAAAATAAAGCACAGAATACCACAAAAAGGTATCAAAGTATAGCATGCTTCACCAACCTATAGTTATCCTATTTTCAGCTATGGAGTAAAAGCCACCTTTGGGAAAATGAGTTTAGACTCCAAGTGCTAGATTAAGGAATGATACAAGTCTACAATCACTTAAGAAATAGTAAGAAACAGCATTATTTGGAAGGTCATTTAAAAAGTTGACCAGGAAGTCATGGTTTGATTCCAGATCAGGGCATATGCCCAGGTTGCGGGCTCAATCCCCAGTATGGGTGTGCAGGAGGCAGCCAGTTAATGATTCTCATCACTGATGTTTCTATCTCTCTATCCCTCTCCCTTCCTTTCTGAAATTAAAAACAAACAAACAAACTTAAAAACATAACCAAGAGCTCTGGAACCATGATTTACCTTGAGTTCAAGTAAAACACTGTGCAATCAGGATCTGGAAATGCCCTTTAAATGTGGAACTAAGCAGCACTTAATTTAAATGTAAAAATTTTTTTTAGTGTATATAATGAAAAAGACTGACAAGCAATCTGAAACTGTATTTCATCAATAGTTAAGCTCCTTTGGGGGAGAATATTAAAATTGCATTGTTATATGTGTGAATCATTGTATAATCAATGACATGTCTTGTACCTTGAGAATAAACCATTTCCCATGGACGGCTTCTCTTCAGTCAGCTTATATGAATAAAGGTAGTCCTGGTCTGTAAGCGATGCCTCCTGAGGACATTGCCCTCAAGTTATCATTCCTTTCATCCAACAGGAGGGCAGAAATGACACCACTCAGTTCTGCAGCCCAGAGCCTTTTCATTTATTTAAATGCTCTAAATCTCTAACGTGGTCACTAAAATACTGGTAGGTAAATAAGTTTTAGAGTGGTAAGGAAGACAGCACCATCTATCTTGAAGAAAACTGGTAAGATGTGATAAGAATTGCAAGGACTAATCATTTAGCTTCTTGATAATACAAAAGTCTATCTATCTGTGATTTCTTCTTTTATTCTGGTAATTTCTTTGGGCACTCAATACAAAACGTCTAAAAAAAAGTTTGAGAAAATGAGGTAAAATTCTGATCTCTGAATTTCATTCCCAGTAAAAGCACTTAACAAACAAACAGAATAAATAGCCTCTTGGAGACCTGAAAGAAAATACACTAAAAGTGGTTGTGTGAGGATGGTGCCACTGTGGGTCAATTCTTTCATGTCCATACCTTCTAAATTATAACCATATTATCAACTTATATTTAAACCAAAACAATGAAAGAGTGTTGAGAAAGTAAGAGTAAGTCAAAACTAATGATTTTAATATTTTAACGGTCTTGGATGTATTTTCTATAAGACAAAAGGGGAGTTGTCTACGTAGCTTGACAATGTAAACAACTACAAAAATATCTCATAATTATTCCCTTTTTCATTGTCTGCATAAAGAAAGGGAAAGGAAATGAAAGCCATGAGTACACACTCAAAAACCAAAACCACAAGAAAATAATCTAAAACCAGGCTGTAGGAGGCAAGAGAAGAGCAAGAGTCTCTACATGAGAAGTGATTTTGCAACACTAATAGGGTAAACCCACATTCCTGCCGCAAGCCTTGTGCTTTCAAATAGGCCACACAACTGGCGGTCTTGAAAGCTTTCCAGCCAGGAACCAAGACAGTAGGTCTCCGGACTGGACTGAGCTCTCTCTCATCTGATTCTGGTGGAACTCTGTGTTGCTGGGGAATAATACAATGGTAGCCAGAAAGTCAGTTAAATAGATGATTACAACTTTTATAGAAAAATCCTAAAGAAACATTGCTAGTTAATAACAAACTGCCCTAAGTATTGAAAAGTGCATGATTTCTAGGGAGAGTCATCCCTGTAATAAATAACAGGGAGAATGCAACCTCACCTCCAGAAATAGCCTGGATGGACACCTACACAATCCAGGTTGGTGTGAACATTAGGAGTATAGTTTCCTCTCAAAGTCAAAACACCATGTGGTTCAAAAGAACGTCTTACTAGATTTGGAGAATGAAATTGGTTTGCAAGGGCTCCATGATTGTCTAATGAGCTGTTTTAAAGGCGCTGTTTTCACCAAGCCCTGGGAGTGGGAAGTGTCCCTTGTGAAACTACCTTGACCAATTCCAAGAAACCAGACACCTTCCTACACAAATCCCAAACACTTCATCTCAATCGCTAAAGAACTCTCTAAAGCAGAATTCGGGTTTTATTTTCAGAACATTCAAGAACTTACTCATCTCAAAGAGATTTGAGGAAGTACCTGTAAACTGATGGTGCTACACCCAACAGGAAGCAGACAGCATTCTTTCCTATGACGTTTGAAGTTTTCTGCTGTTGTACCAGGAATGCTTTTTCCCTCTGGCTAGACTGTACTTTGTAAATTTGATTTCTAGATAAGTTATCCTCCTTTGGGGGAGAAGTGAAATGACCCAGTGAATAAATCTATCTTCAAAATGCCAATTATTTACTTTATCACATTTCCTAAATATTGCACTAAGAAAATCATCATGCTTTCCATAAATCTGGTACATTGAGAAGCTATACTAGTTCAATATTTTTGGTATGGTTCTTAATGAAATCTGTTTCTTTCAAAAAAAGCCATTATGCCTCTAGGCCTTAGATGAGTTCATTGCCATTATAAATATTTACTGATACTGAAGATAAAAAGTAGTGAGTATAACAGAAATGGTACAAATAAATGTTATAACCTTCATTTTCACTTAGAAAACAAACAGTGTTCATTCAAGTACAGAAACTATAAATTTCTAAAAAATGCCAATTATTATATGACTAGAAGCCTGGGGGTGGTGGGTCCACTTCAGCCTGGCAGTTGGTGGTGGATGGGGGAGAGGTGCCCTTTAGCCCGGCCTGTGCCCTTTCCAAGTCTGGGACCCCTTGGGTAATATCTGACTGCCGGCTTAGGGAGCAGTCCGGGACCCCTCGCTCCTTACTGCCTGCCTGCTCTCGGCTCCTTACCGCTCAGATCACTGTTCCTTAGCGCTGCCACAGAGGCAGGAGAGGCTCCCACCACCACCGCTGCTCACCAGCTGTGAGCCTGGCTTCTGGCTGAGCGGCACTCCCCTGTGGGAGCACACTGACCACCAGGGAGCAGCTCCCTCATTGAGCATCTGCCCCCTAGTGGTCAGTGTGCATCACAGCAACCAGTCTTTCTGCAGTAACAGTTGCTTAGGCTTTTATTATATAGACTAGGAGCCCGGTGCACGAAATTCATGCACTGGGGGTGGGTAGTCCCTCAACCCAACCTGCCCCCTCTCACATACTGGAAGCTCTCAGGGGATGTCCAGCTGATGGCTCACCCCCAGCCTGGCAAGGTTTTAGACCTTGGGCACCCAGCTATCGCCCTCCTCAGCTCAGCCCCGGCTGCCTGTGACTACCAAGGCACTCCCTGCCGCCTCCACCACTGCTGCTGCTGCTGCCGCCACTTCCCCACACAGCACCCAGGGGCTGGGTGCTTGCCGCCACTGCCGTTTCATCTCTACCCCCAGGGCCTGGTCCTTGTGCCACTTGGCCCCGCCCCCGCTGATTGGCTAGTAGCATAGCCAATAAGGAGTGAAGGTACGATCAAATTTGCATGTTTCTCTTTTATTACATAGGACTAGAGGCCCAGTACATGAATGCATGCAAAGGTGGGATTTGGCCGGCCCACCCCGATGGGGGTCCATTGGGCTGGGCTGGCGGGAGAGGCCATAGGCGGTTGGCTGGCTGGCCCAACCCCACATAAGGATGTTAGGGGCCAATCAGGAGCCAGGCTGGCTGGGGGAGGGAGCCTCGGGCAGTTGGTTATCAGCCCCCTGCCCCTGATTGAAGTGTTGGGGGCCGATTGGCGTCCAGATCAGGCTAGTTGGCTGCCACAGTGAGCTTCATAGCCACCAGCTGTTCTGGTTGTTCCACCATTCTGATCTCTGGGCTATTATATTTATAGACTAGAGGCCTGGTGCATGAATTTGTGCACAGGTGGGGTCCGGCCAGCCCCACCCCCAATCAGGGTGGGGGGGGGGCAATCAGGGGTGGGGCTGGCCAGGGGGAGAGGCTATGGGTAGTTTGTCGGCCAGCCCTATCCTCTGGTTGAACTCCTGGTCGAAGGGACAATTTGCATATTAGCCTTTTATTATACAGGATTATAAGCAATACTGTAAGAGCAATATGAGCATGTACTAGCTCCAATATTTGAAGTTAAGTATAGTTGTTCCTTTAGTATCTTCATTCCTGAGAGGTATTAAGACACAGTAAAATCCATATAAGTTTTGGAATCCAACAGACCGTAATTCAAATACTGATTTCTGTCATTTACCATGTGTATGATCCTGGCAACCTCTCCCTCTGCCTTAGTTCCTTCCTCTAAACAATGGGAATGACATATACCATGCTGAGTTTTAACTCCTCCTAACGGCAACAGAAGTGAAAGGTTCAGGATCTTCAGAAAGATTTCAAAGAATATGTCAATTTAAGGATGTGTTTAGACTTGTACTTCTAGGTTCCACAAAGTCCAGGTTGCATCTCTGTCTTTATTTAGGCTGTCATAGACTCTTCTATTAGGTACTTGTTTGACATTAGTGAGAGGTGAGCACTTCAAACGCCAGGAATGCCAATTACTGAGTCAGATTTAACTAATACGTGAACTACTCAGACTATGCTAAACACCTTGGGAGGCTGTATCAAATATTTCAACAGCTAGTCGGTGAATATTTATTGAGTTCACAGTGTATCCAACTGTGTTCTGAAAATATGTCAAACACAGTCCCTGCCCTCAAAGAGTTTCAAGTCTAAAGGAAACACAGTGGAAATAAATGGTGATGAAAAGAGACTTGACTTAGAGTGGGGAACACAGAATACCATATACAAAGGATGGATCATAGAATTGTACATCTGAAACTTATACAATCTAATTAACCAATGTCACCCTGATAAATATAAAAGGAGGAATTACATATTTGTTGATTGCAAACAATAAAAGTAAAATAAGTAAAAGAAACAAACAAAAAAGAAATGAAAAGAAAATATTTAATAATGGAAGTCTAATATTTCTTTGTATAGCAGCTGGCTGAAAATGGTTATGCCGAATGGTTGGTGGACAACTGATATTAATTAGAACAGCTCCTTTGAGTCAATTTTGCTATGTTTTAAAACAGGAGACAATATAGGAGGACTAGCAAGTGAGAGGCAGTTAAATGGACATTGAATGTAACAACAGTAAAACAGTACATCAACATAGGACAAAATGTTAACAAAATTATCTGGTTAGGAAAAGAATAAAATTCACTAGCTTTGAAAAGGTTACTGATGTTAGGGCAAGAGTAGCCTAATCTGGAAATTTAATAAAATTAAAAAATGAGTATTTGATACATTAAGTCCTTGGCTAATTATTCAGCTTGGGGGAGAAGTAATCATTATCTAGGGGTATTTAAGACCAAATTTCTATAAAACAATGGGTAAATCAAATCGATGAATATTGCCGATCAAACTATCATTATTTTTCTGTCATTTGATGTATATCTATGAGTTTAACTTTTAGTTTTCTAGGAAAAAATAAAATCCAAAAAGTGTTAAAGTTTAAATAGTAATATGCATATGTACATACAACTATTAAAATATTACATGGCAAATTAACAGTATGCCGAGAGCAATCCTGCCCTTCAGTGAGGATGAACAAGCTTGCTTTCCTGAGCAATGTGGGGTCCAACTTCTCAGGCCCAGACCCTTACTGCTCCCAGAAATGGTCCCTCACACCACTCTAAACAGCTGCAACTGTTTTTTCTCTCCCTCTCCAAATCTGTATTGCATAATAAAGTATTCCTTTTTTCAAGATTTATATGCACATGACTAAGACACACATTCTTACACGGTAAAATATACCAAGCAAGCTAGTGATTATTGCAGTTCAAATTTCTTTACCTTCTCCATCTTATTTATATACATGCTATGTAACTTTAAAGGGATATGCTGTGTGAATAATCTTGTCAATTTGTATCCAAAATCCAGTGCAAACTTTCATTCACTTATTCCCTCTAAATTTATCAAGCACCAGAGGCCAGAAGGTGCAAGAAAGCGGTTAATATTAATTATCCTTACCCTTATAGGATGTATTCTATAGATTAACAATCTCCAAAAGACAACCGATACCTTTCTCACTCATTCCAAGAAGACTCTGCTGTCCCGGGACTTGCTCCAGAGATGGTAGATCTTCTGTTCCCAAACCTGGCCCCCTGTCTGGGGCAGCTCTTTCAAAATAAAGTCAGTTCTCCCTTCCTACCTTCAATGAAGTTATTAGTTACTGTTCTTTGCAGATTTGCCCTTAAGATGATAAAATAAGCAAATGTTCACTTTGGAAAATAGAGAAAAAGTTTTATAAAAGAAAAAAATAATGTTCACCCACACCTATAAAGTTTCTTTTATTAGTAGTTTAGCTAATATTTTCACTTAGTTTATTTCTTTTGGGTGTTTTTCTATCCATATCTTTATTTTTTAATATATTTTATTGATTTTTTTACAGAGAGGAAGGGAGAGGGATAGAAAGTCAGAAACGTCAATGAGAGAGAAACATCGACCAGCTGCCTCCTGCACACCCCCCACTGGGGATGTGCCCGCAAACAAGGTACATGCCCTTGACCGGAATCGAACCCGGGACCCTTCAGTCTGCAGGCCGACGCTCTATTCACTGAGCCAAACCGGTTTCAGCTCTATCCATATCTGTAACATGACTTAATATAATTCTATATAACAATGGACCACTCTGACACCTTCCCTTCCCATTATTGTGATGCTATCATAAGAGTATATCATCATTTAGTTAACAATTTCTTCCCTGTTAAACAGTACATTTCTACTTTTTCACTGTGTATAGAAACTGTATGATGGAAATCTTTGTACATAAATCTTCATCTGGATATACAACTGCTTCCTTGAAACTATCACGAGTGGCATTCCTGGGTCAAAAGACATGATTGAGTAATTGAAAGGCCCCTAATATATGAAGTCAGAGTGATTTTCAGAAAATACTCATTTATATATACCACAAACCAGTAGTTCCTGAAAATGCTGTTTAATAAGAACCTAATTAGCAAAGGGCAGCTTCTCATTCATTTTACTAACTTGATAGGTAGAAAACTCCAGTTTTCTCTTGTATTTCTTATTTAAGAATTTTTAAATTAACAATATAATCTACCTTTCATAGAAGCTAAAGTGAGACTTAGCTCTCTCCTAGAATCTTTGGCATGGAGGCCCATGAACTGGCCTGGCATTCTGGTCTTTCTGGCCACGGCATCGTCACCTCTGCCTCTTCACCTCCGAGATGGAGGCCGTGACCAGCACCACTGTGAGCAGCAAGCAGCCTGCTCTCCGTGGAACATGCCTGCCCTTGCAGTGGCAGAGACAGCGCAAATGGAGCCACTAGAAGAAAACCAGCCTGTCTACTCTCTACCTCCTCACAACTTGCAACTTAGGCCAAAAACACCAGGTTTAAGGTTCAATAGTTCCACAAAAACTCGAACTATCCTTAATAAATAAATTCTTCCTATACCCCATGATATATGTCAATGCAGCTTATTGTCAAAGTTGCTGAGTACTTATAACACAAACTGTGAGTCTGTGTATATATGAATATAAAGTACAGTATCTTACCTTTAATAATTAACCTACCACCAGATACATCTAATAAGTAACTTATTTTCTGTTTATTAAGCACACACATTCTTACCCTTATTATGTTTTCCCACATAATGTGAAAAGATGCAGGCATTTCACTGCTATTAGTTCAAAATACTGACAGCACGAAAATTAGTCAAACACATGGAACACTGACCTGTCTGCGAAGAGGGAGAGAGAACAAACACAAGCACTGTGCTTCCTAGAATTATAGAAAGAACTTAAAGTAACTTATAAAATTCCCTGTGACATGGAAGGTTCACACAAGGATAACTGGCAGGTTTTTAATTTCCTATATTTCTTATATATGATCAATCGCCAAGATTATTGGCTACAGCCCCAGTGATCCAATGTGGAAGATTTTCAGCCCAAAAGCCAGTGGAGTGCCCTTGTCCCTTACACACATCCACTCCTGAACACAGTGGAGGCTCTAAGCTCTTTTCCCAACCTTAACGATCTTCTAGATACATAAAACATGGAATAGGGGAGAGGTGATGAGATATTTAGCCTTCAGTGGTTTTAAATTTAAAGTAAGTTTATTAGTAATAGTCCATAAACTCAACACTGACATACAAAAGGCAGAAATAGTCTTTTTTTAAAAAAGGCCTCAACTATTTTACTGTGCTTCTAATAAATAACTTATTTACTGGGGGGTTTTTTAGAGATGGCACTCTTGGACACAATCAGTAACTCACTCGGTCCTGTACCAATAGCTCTTTACCAGCAACTAACCCACCTCATTGCCTGTGCTTAAGTTTTCCCTGTCTAACTTCAAAACTTTCCACTCTTATTAAAAGATTACATATATTCTTGCAACTTGCACAAGGAGAGTAATAGGTTCTGCTTTACATCATCTCTTTTCTTACAACACAAAAACACACACACAAAAAAAAGCCTTCATATGAACAACAAACCTGCCATCTATTCATTTACTTTTTTTCCACTTCTTAATCCTTACCTGAGGATACATTTTCCTTTGATTTCTTTTTTTAATAGAGAGTGGGAGGGAGGGGAGAGAGAAACATACATATGAGAGGGATACATCAATGGTTGCCTCCTGCACACACCTCAGTCAGGGCCGGGAAATAAATCCACAAGCCAGGTACGTGCCCTTGAACAGAATGGAATCCAAGACCCTTCAGTCTGTGGGCTGACACTATAACCATTGAGCAACACTGGCCAGAGAAATTCATTCACATTTGAACAACAGTTAAGTAATATGCCTGAAATATATTGAGTAAAATATGCCTGATAAAAGAATAATGAACAGAACACAAGACGGTAGTATATCTCCTCTCCTCATAAATGCATACCTACATTTACCCCCAAATTCCTATGAAGTCCGTAATATATCACAATCCATTCAAATGTTCTACAAAGAATACCTAAAAACTTGCTAAGTAGCAAACTGCTTTAACTGATTATATTTTCAAAGACATTTATTTTAAACAATTCTTCACTTCTCTGCTCTATAATAAAATATATACATATGTAGGACATAGATCGCAACACTGACAAAGTTAACTCAGTGAGAAATCAACCAGTTACACAAGCAGCAGTACAATGTGACAATATGAATGTGTTCACAACTAACCAAACACTCCAGCCAAAACAAGCCTACCAAACTTTGGAAAGAAGTTACCTGGATTTCCAAAGTCATTTTTAATCTTACTAGAGAAAGCAATCATACCATAAATAATGATTAAACAGTGATGCATTACAGGAGTTTAAAAACAGAATGGAAAGATAGACAGGAGATGATAGATGATAGATAGATAGATAGATAGATAGATAGATAGATAGATAGATAGATAGATTTTTTTAAAGCTACGTTACCTACCAACTGCTTCCAATAGTCCCTAGTCCTGCCGGAGACAGCATTTTTATGAACCAACTACATCCCAGAGACTCAACCCACATTTCCTGATTTCTATGACAGGGATTGTCATTAACCAACCAAGATCACCAGGAATGCAGTACCAGTGTGGCCACACTTAAATAAACCTTTCATCTCTCTGAGCAAAACAAAAACACTGTGAAACTGGTATGACAAGTCAAACAACTTAACACTATTATACATTAGTTTCAGATGAGACCGCCTGACTAATCAGTGTACCTAAGACTCATACAGGAAAGCCAATCACTTGTAACTTGAATGAACTAGGAAAAGCAAGAATTAATCAATTCAAACAATTTTTTTAAAAGTGTAATATTATGTAAGTTATAAAATGAATAAATGTGAAATAAACTCCTAAAGATTATATGTAATTGCTATATTCCAACGCAAAATAAAGACTGATTTTTCAGTTATAAAGGTCATTACTAACTTCTACAAGACAATTTTTAAGTTTGTGAGATTCTTGGATACAATTTTTCTTATTCTCTCCATGTGTAAACTTGATTTCTTGAATAAAGACCTTTACCATCTTAAATTTCTTTAAACATTTCTCTAAGTAAAATTCTAAATAAAACAAGAGATTTCTAATATACTACACTTGTCTTTATAGGAAAACTTTATTAGTGCCACTAATTAAACAAGCAATCAAGGCTCATTTATAAAGCAGGGATTGGGAAAACAAATCTTGACAATATTCAAGATCATGTATACCCACTATTAATTTCTATGATTAATAATATGCTTTTCACATTAAATGTTTTCCAGTCTAAAACATAATCTTTAAATTGTATTTCCCTAATATTAAACAAGATAGCGTACTAAAATAATTGAAATTAAAAAAGAGAAAAAAAAATAGGTCTGACAATATCAACCTCTGACGAAGATGCAGAGCAATCAGAACCCCCATATAATGCTGATGGTAGTGTCCACTTGTACAAATACTTGAAAAACTAATTGGTAGTGCCTACTAAAGCTCAATATGCACTATTTCCAAGGCCCAGCAAGCTCAATCTTGGTTATATATCCAAGAGAAGTAAACACTAGAAATGCATAAAACTAAAAAAACATATATAAGAGTGCTCATAGCTTAGAGCACTGTCCCAATATGCCAAGGTTGTGGGTTTGATCTCTCATTGGGGCACATACAAGAAGCAACCAATGTATGCATAAACAAGTAGAATAACAAATCAATGTTTCTCTCTCAAGTCAATAAATTTTGTACAGGGAAGCATGGATCAAACCTCAGAGGGAAGGGGAAGGGAGGGGAGTGTGAGGATAAGGGGAAGAGATCAACCAAAAGACTTTATGAATGCATATAAACCTAACCAGACGACACAGACAACAGGGTGGTGAGGGCATGAATGGGAGGTGGGGGGGTGGGGGTGGAGTGGGAAGGTAATGGAGGGATGAGGACAAATATGTAACACCTTAACCAATAAAGAAATTAAAATGGAAAAAAATAAATAAATTTTGTTAAAAAGAATGTTCATAGCATCTTTATTCATAGTAGACAAAACTGGAAATGACCCAAATGTCCATCAACAAAATTAGTATACAATATTTAATATACTCATACCATGGGATACATAGCAATGAAAAAGAAAAATCTAACACTACACAACAGATGGGTCTTACAGAGTAATGCTGGGCAACAGAAGCCTGACACCAAAGAGCACATTCTATATGATTCAGTTTTTATAAAGTTCAGGAACAGGCAAAATTAATCAAGGCGGGGGGGATAGAGAGATCAATTAATGGCGATCAAGATCAGAATAGTAGTTGTCTTTGGGGGTCACACAAGAAAGCCTTCTGGGGTGCTGAAAATTTTCTATGTGTTCATCTGGGAAGCATTTAACAAAGGTCTGTACATATTCACATCCATAAAAACTCACCTGAGTCCTATTTCATCTTACTGGCTTCCTAACCTTCAGTAAGCTATTTAAAATCTAAACCTGACTTGTTTCCTCCATCGATGGGAATAACATCTTTGATATAGGGTTGGTATTAAGATTATAAAACAGTCCTAGCCAGTTTGGTTCAGTGGACAGACCTGACGACTGAAGGGTCCCCGGTTTGATTACAATCAAGGGCACATGCCCAGTTTGCAGACTCAATCCCCAGTAGGGAGGCATGCAGGAGGCAGCTGATCAATGATTTGCTTTCATCACTGATGTTTCTCTCTCTCTCTCCCTCTTTCTCTCTGAAATCAATTAAAAACTATATTTTCTAAAAAGATTACAAAACATTAAAGAATGATTAATTTATATTATCTGGTTGCATCAAACATGATGAAAGAATTTATGAATGCTAATAGCTGACAGTCATAGAAAAAAATCAAACACAAGAAATTAAATTTGGAAAAGCCTAATACCATACAGTAAAAAAGCAAAAAGCTGAATACAATAAAAATTCATGTTGTCACAAGAAAAGAATAAGTTATATGCATGTAATCTTAAAAGGCATAAATGCATACAAAATACTTAAGGAAGATTTCCAGTTGAAGTCCTTACATAAATAAAAGCAATTCTAACACCTCAGGGTTGCTTCTCTTCCATTTTCTGGGAAAGGCAGTTATACAAAGCAACTAGATAAGAAATTAATACAATAATTTTCCCTCCTAAATAAAAATGTTCAATTAGCTAATTTCTTTTAAAGCCTCTCATACTGTTATTACTTAAAAAACAAAAAAACAAACAAACAAAAAAAAAAAAAACCCCATCAGCATAGAAAATAGTTCTAACACTAAGGAGGATTTCTTTACATCCCAGATTGCCCACAGTAGTATAGTTTTTAATTATAAAAAGCACACTCCACCTTTAAATTATAGCTTCAGCATAGGTATTAGATTTTTTAAACATGTTATTTCCTGAACTTTCCCTTATAATAATGGTCAAAAGTAAAATTATGACATAAATCATTTCTGTGTATAGAGTCAACATAAAGCTTTCTTAGTGAAATAAAAATAGAATCTAACTTTTACTGACCAATGTAATGCCAGAATGCTAAAGTAAAATTCTTAAAATAATCTAAGTAATCACAAAAGATCATTTCAATCTTTGAGTTTTAGCTATAGCTTGTACAGATCTTTGAATTTATTCTAAGTCAAAATTCTAGCCTCCTCAAATTTAAATGCTACTTAAAACTTTAACTTGAAAAACTACTACAACTCTATAAACTATATATAGATGTTTTCCTTTATAATAGTTCTCTAGGAAAATGTATAGCTAAAAGTAACTGAGATATTCCTTCCTTAAGCTAAAAATGTCTAAGATTACTTCTACGTATTAACTTGTATCACTTTTTTAAAGCAATATACTTTGGCGTTATTTTTATATTTACTTTTTCTTTTCTGGCATTAAACCGCATACTACCAGAAAAACCAAAGTAAAAAATTGAATTTAACTAAGTTCATTTTAAGCAAACTTTTATCTTTAAATGCTTACATTAAATTTTCTAAAGTAAAATCTCATATTCAATGAGGCAACAATCAAACCTAATATGAAAAAATCATTATGATGTTATAGTCCCAGCAAAGACAGTAGGAAAAACTGCATTTTCATATAAGGACACAAACAACAGTTTTAACAATAAGCCATGCTCATCATGACATGAGCAGAGACACTGACAAGTTCAGAATGTAATGTCCCCTTAAGGACAACAGGATCTACATTTCTACTCACATTACATGAATCCCTTTGTAAGGTTTCAAAAACAATACTTATAAAAAGCATTCAGTATGTGATGATTGAAGCCATTTTAAGATGTATAAATTGGCTATTTTACTAAAAACATAAGTATACAGTAAGCAGTAACTGGAATTAGGAGGAGCTGGGAATTAAGCCAACACAACAACTTGCAGCTAAAACTGGACAGATATTCCAATTTTTTTTCAATCTCTAACAATAAAGAGATTTAAAAAAGCTAATCAATTTTCTTCCATGAAATAACACAACTACATTTGGTCTGAGCAGAGATCTGTGCTAAGTTCAGACTACTGTGAATTTAAATGGCTAGATTTGTAAGCAGGTTTGAAACTATGCTTAGTAAGTAAAAAGAAAACCACTTACTTACAGTGTATTTTACATGATTCTGAGTCTATCTAAAAAAAAATGGTCTGACTGAAACTTCTTTCCAATTTATTCCCAATTCTATATTTTAAAAAATGAATCTTTTCCCATGAAGGTTGACAGAAAGTTCTGTCAAAATACCCTCTGACTATCTTTGTCATAAGTTTTGTTGTTGTTGTTGCTCTTTGGGGAGGAAGGAGGAGAGGTTTTGTTTTGTTTTGTTTTGTATTTAGAAGAAACCTTACAATGAATATTACAGATATATAAGATATAATTTAAATAGATTTTAACAGCAAATTTTGATACTTGTATTTTCTCCCATTTGAAATAACTCACAAGTGGCTGATGCTTGCTTTGGTGTTCAGAATCCTCTCTGTCTATTTAGTCTTTAAAGATCAAACTCCAAGAGTCCACAGTTCTGAGAAACATGCTTTATTGGAGCTGGGATGTAGTTACTTAATACAGAGTGGAACGAAAAGCACCGAAATCATCACATTTTGGAGATGGGGCATAAATTATTTTTTATTCACAGATCCAGTGCCTATATTTTACAGTTATTACCTCAAGTTATCAAAGCAGGCCTGAAAGGTAAACATTACTTTCATTTTGCAAAGAAAAGAAGAAAATTAAATAATTTGCCTAGGTCCTCATTGCTAATGGCAAAGCACGAATTCAAACCTAAGATATCATATCCAAATGCCATTTACTTTTTACTCTAGCTTTATCCACTTCAATGTGTGGTTGCAGCATTTACATAAGGGCTGGTGGGACCAATCTTCTCCAACTGCTTGCAGGACATGTTCAGAGACTAGACCTTGCATTTATTAGCCGACTTGAATGAATTAAAACGCAAAACCAAATGGAATAAAGTGAGGAATAAGTAATCAGAAACATTCACTATTATCCCCATGTGTATCTTGGGGTACTGGTGACTCCCTGCCATTGGAGTCCCCAGACCCGCTTGGGGCTAGTGTGAGGCAGTACACACAGCCCTGTCCACAGTACCGGCCTGAGAGGTGAAGCTTCTTGCTCAGTAACAGCAACCATTTGCCTTCTCCCAGTCCACAGCTAATAACGTGCTCAGGCTAGATTCTCTTTCACACATGACCAGACAATGCGACTATGCAGCAAAAAGTTTGCCCAGAATTCCAAACTTTCACAGCACGTTTCCTAAAGGGTTCGCAGCTCACCAGTGCGCTAAGTTACGCACAGAGGTTTGAGAACCACTGGTCTAGGCAACTCTGAGGACACAGCCAACCGCATCAGGTCATTGATGGTAACCAGCATCTGCACTTGTCCCTTTAGTGGTCCTGACAGCCACCTCGGCCCCTCCATCAGCTGGCTCAAGCCAAGATTCTTCACCCAGGCCATTTCACCACAACATACCCCTGTCTGACCAATATGGCATTCCTCTTTTCCAAGAGTGGGGAATACTGGTCAGTTATGCTGTGCTGCAATAAATGGTGAGCACATAAACATATTTTTTAACTGTGAATTTCATATCTGTCTTCCTTTTACCATTTACTCTACTTCATATCAATCTTTTCCTCTTTTTGTTTCTGTTGCTACTGTCCCTAGTTCAGGTCTTCATAATTTCACCATTCAAATGACCTTTTAACTAACTAGTCTCTCATCTATACAATCCATTCTATATAAACTAATCTCTAAGACAGCTTTCATGTCAAACTCTGCTCAGACTCGTTCAATGGCTCGCTCTATACTGTGAACTGAACCAAAATTTTTTCACCTTTTATTTTTTTTATTGTCTGAACTGAACCAATTTTTAACACCTGTGCCTAACTTTTAAGGCCTAATTTGCATCCTCCCTATTTCTTTATCCAACCTTAGTTCCTACTCAGATGGACACCAAAGAACCGATGCTGTGCTATGCATTACATTACTTTGATTTGTTTATTTTTATAACTGGAAGTTTGTGTCTTAGCCCCCTTCGCCTTTTTCATTCCATCCCTTCACCCCTCCCCTTTTTCTTTAGAGTTTAAAACTTAAAAATACTTTTTTGTGTTCTTCTTAATGTTTATACCAATTCACATAAAATTGCGTTCATTATCAGACATTTTTATGTTAATACTGCATTATCATTACTTTGAAGGAAACCCAAATAAATAGGCTTTTCCAATTTACTTCTACAAATATATTTTTTATTTGAACATCCTAATACTAAGCTAAGGTGATTACCACTGATTCTCATGTGCTGAATTACTGCCCACCTTCTAACATCCTGGAATGCATTAGATGTTGCAAGTGGCCAGAACAAACATTAAGATACTAATACATTAATATTTTACTCTAGTTGGCTTTTTTTTTAACAATACAGATTTCTCTGTAGTGCACAACTTATATAAACACGTATACACATATGTACCTTACATAGTTTAAAATATCTTCTAAAATATTTTTAGCTAAGCAGCAAAATCTATGTTAGATTCCCTATACAATGTATTTGCTATTTAACACACACAAAATGTAAGTAATACTGCTTTAAAAAGTACATGAAGATAGTATTTCCGAAATAGTAGCCAATAAGCCAATAACCATTAGCTTATATTCTATTTCTCTATAGGCACTAAGCAGAAAAGATAAATACTTAATATCCTCCTATGATCAATAAATTTGAATTACATCAGCAGTCACTGCAAATACATTTAAATGTGTTAAAAGAAATGCCTATAGTTATAACCCTATAGGTTAGTAAACAATTTTCAAGGGACAAAGTTACTAATAGAATTGAAGTTCATTCAATGCCTCAGAAAAAGATTTCCTTTAAAATTTAGGTTTTTGTAAATCCCCAGCAGGGCAGTCAGAAACTCCCCTCCCCTCTTTGCCTCAGAGGACAGGCCCTCCCCTCCCCTGGTCAGGAGCAGGGCAGTACTGTGTCTGCCCCCGAGTGCAGCAGGGTTCCCATAGGGCCAGCAGGAGGCAGCTGGGGATGTGGAATGTTCTAGGAAAGATGCAGGAGCAGGAGAGGTGGGGAAGGTTTAAGAGTGGAGGAAGATCAGGAGCGGACTGGAAGTGTGAGGGAGGTACCAAGCTTGAGAGGAGACAGGCTTGGGTAAGGAGCAGCGCCAACCAGTGAGTCATTCTCAACCAAGGGCCGGCCTGCAGCCTTTCAACCCACCACCTCACTCCTCTCCTGGCCAGCTACAAAACACAACCAACCTAACCTCTCTGATGTCTCCATTTACAACGAACCCTCTAGCTGTCTAAGGAGTTTTACTGCTAATGACAACTGCTCCTTAAACGGCCCTCTTATGCACCGATAAATGGTGACTGTCATGGAGGAAAATGGGCCTGGAAGAAGCTGTGGAGTGGAGGACAGACGAAGGCTTCTCACCCACCCCAGGCATGGACGAAGTGGGCCTGAGGTGAGGAAAAGCTCCCAGGGGGAAGGCAGGACAGGGAAAAGAACTCCCAAATCGTAGCAAGTCTTACAAAACAAAGCAAGATTCTGTAAATCAAGGCCTCTCCCAACAAAAGTTCCACCATTCAAAAGACAAAACGTAGTTCTAAATAATATTATAAACACTTTGACTTCAGAAGACGGTTAATTTATTTAATATAAATGTGTCTCAAGTGGAGGAGTTAATGTTAACATACTCTTCCCACTGCTGATGACAAAGCTGCAGTTTTGTAGTAAATTACAGTGGCCACGGCAGCCCAGGAGTAATTTGCTGTCCAAGTTCCCCAACCACACCTGGAGACAGTTAAGCCTGTCATGCCATGTATGTTAATGGTCAGGAAGCAGGGACTGTAGATCAACCACATCTGAAAAGTTAAATTATCATTTCATACAACTCCAAAGGATCACAAATAATGCAGTATGGTCCCCGTGGGGTAAAAAGGCAGTGTGTGACATATGGGAACGCAGGGATAAAGAATCACTCCAAAGACAGTCACAGGCAGAGTTTTCAAAGAATTTGTAAACGTGCCATGCATAGTTTATAAATTTTTCCTCTGCTCAGAACTTGTCTTCAAATTTAGAAATTAATTTTCAGCCAGATAAAATTTCAAAGCACTTTTTAAAGAGTCATACTTAATGTAACTTTTTTTTTCAGAGGGCAAACAGCACATGTAAACTGCTGCTGCAATGTGTACTATATGCTTTCTTTCTCGGGGGGAACAGGGGGCTACTAACAAAAGCCACTAAGCCCCAAACAACTAGCAGCAGTGTGACAGCAACTAAACCATGACTACAGGACCACATATAATGCTTGGACCCACTACATGTACCTTAAAAAATCCTACTATAATGATGAGTCCCTCATAAGTTAGATTTGCTTTAGCTGTAAACTCCAAAATGCAACACCAGCATTAATTCCCTCTCACAAAGGATCTCAGTACCAACTTTATTTGCCTAGTGTTTTCTCCAAATAATACTTTTTTTTTTACTATTATTATTCAGGACTTGATATAGATCTACTCTAGCACCCTCAAAAATTTTCAATAATTGAAGCATTAAGAGTCCAGGTGACTTGCCTACAGTCAAACAGGCCTGACAGGTAGAGCAAAAAGTTCGGGCCAGCTAGCAGGGCAGACCTAAAGCTAGATGGCAGGGACCCAGGGCCCATGGCCACCGGCGTCTCCCACACAAACTGCAACTCCACCATCCCTACAACTCATCCAAACACAAAGAGCAGCAGTACTGGCATGAAATGACACTAGCACCTTCACTATGGGGATCCAAATCTAAGGTATTAGGTATACTCTCCTCTAATCAAGAAATAACCGACTTAACTGCTCATAAACAACAGTTACATGGTTTCTTGTGATGTTTCAAAATGTATAGAAATATACACAAAGACTCCTTACTGTGTTTAATAATGAAATGTTTAATCAGGAATAGAACATCTTCACCTGTGTCTCCTTCTTCAAAGCTGCAAAGACCCTGCTTTTCTGCCCCCCCCGCCCCCCCCCCCCCCCCCCCCCCCCCGCCGGCCAGGCCACCACACTGGCCATTCTGACCTGTTCGATGACTTGGAAATAACTGTGTACAGCCACTGGGTATAAGTATCAGAGTGCTTGCTAAATATTCATCACTTCTCTTACCGCCCCTATTTACGGAGATAAGCCAACTGAGACTCAGACAAAGGCCTGTGCTGCACTGAGCACAATACTTCTATATACTGCTAAAGCTTAAAAATCCGATTATTGTTGAAATGACTATCACTGAATGTGAGCTGCCTTTTCCCTTTAAAAAGCTAAATATTGTCATAAGAAAATTTTTTTTACAAAATAGGAAAGTTTGTTTATCATCTGTCTATGCTCAAAGGCCTACTGGACTAGAAGCTACTAGCAGGCAGCTCTGGGTCTGCATCATTCACACTGGTTGACAGTCCAGGGCCCAGATCATGTCAGAACTCAACAAATATGTGGAAGGCGAGGAGGTGGGGAAAGTGAAAGCTACAGAACCAACACTGGGTGAGACCATCCGTCTCTGTCCTCAAAATGTTAGTTTAGTATAATTCCTATGCACATCTGCCCACTATATTCTCAACTCTTTTGTCACGATGGAATTTCATAAGTTAAATTTGCTGACAAGTTAATGGGCAGCTTAATTGTGATTTTTCAACTAGAAAAGCATGATTTTAATATTTGCCAATACCATCCCTGTAAAATATACTGGCAGATTCACATTAAATTGGCCTAATAAAGATGATTTTCTTTAATCACCATTTTAAAAATCGCCTTCATTCTATAGATTAAGGGATAAAGTTCATGGGATTTACTTCTTACATTTATAAATCCATATTGAATTCACATTCAATAATTTTTATCTTAAAACTAGTGGCCTGGTGCACAAAATTTGTGCACATTAAAAGGGGATTAGAGGAAATAATTTAATATTGCTATTTGCCCTTTCTCTATAATAGAAGTGTCAGAGATGAAAGAAAATTAATAAAATGAATATGAAAATCTTCTCCTGTCAGAGTCCGGGGTGTGCAGTGGGACCTAGAAGACAAGTCCCCCCCCACCCGTGGTGCTTCAGACCCAGCCGGCCTCAACTCCATTGGGTGAGATCCAGACCTGGCTGGCCCCACCCTTGTCAAGCCCCACCAGATGGGAAGGCAGCCTCAGATCCCCTATCAAGCCCTGCTGGGTGGAGGATGTGGTCTGAGGTCCCCCATCAAGCCCCACAGGGAGTGGGAGGAGTCACAGCCTCAGGTCCCCTTGCCCAGTGCCAGGGCGAGGCGAGCGCAGCCTCAGGTCCCCTGCCCCAACCCAGTGCCATGCAGCCTCAGGTCCTTGCTGATTGCTCATTAAGGCTCATTACAGGAACCCGGTCTCCACTGTAGGTGTAGGCACCTTGTGTTACAAAAACTTCACCTCCACTGTGGGCACTACCATCTTTGTGATGGTGTGATGGTCAATTTGCATATTGCCTCTTTATTAGACAGGATTTATAAGAGTACCATGAGCTGCTGAACTCTTATTTAAAAAGTTGAGGGACGGAGGCAGGGAGGATCTAGCCCTGCCAGGGCAGGAATCCATCAGTGTCCATGTGATGCCTTCGAAAGCACTTCAAGCAGGACCTTTATTTTGCCACAGAGGCAGCACCCACCACTCCAGGAATACGACTTGTACTTGCAGCCACATCTCTGGAAAGGCTAAGTTTTAGTGCTTCTTCACTGTTGACTCACACCGGAAGACAGTGTGAGAAGTTTCACTGGAAGAAACTATACACAACTGTATCCATTTACTTATTTTTAATATATTTTTACTGATTTCAGAGAGGAAGGAAGGAAGGAGAGAGAGATAGAAACATCAATGCTGAGAGAGAATCACTGATTGGCCGCCTCCTGCACGCCCCCCACTGGGGACTGAGCCCATAACCTGGGAATGTGCCCTGACGGGAATCAAACCCTGACCTCCCGGTTCATAGGTTAACGCTCCACCTGAGCCATGATGGTTGGGCACAACTGTAACCACTGAATTATTTTCTTGTTTTTTCACTTAATTACTTTCAATCAGTATTTCCTGACTATGCTAACTGCTAACAGAAAAAGCTAAGAAACAGTTCCTATTTACTAGGAGTTTATCATCTTTTTACTACTAGGTATTAGGCAAGCACACAAAGGGTTATAAAATTAAGTGAGATTAAGTGCCTTAGAAAGAACAAGAAAAGCATTCTGCGTGTTACTAAACCCAGTAAAGACTGTAAGGAATTGTCTTTGACAAGCTTCCTCTTGCAGGCAGAGACATAAGGGAAGGATATACCTTACAGAGCAAACAGTTGAGCAAAAACTCAAGAAAGCAGAGTAGACAGAACGCTTGAGCTAGAATACAGGACGGAGAAGGTGGCAAGGGGGAAACAAACAAGGCAGGAACATTTGGGTACTAATGGGGAAGACCGGAGAAGCTAAGCTAAGGAGTTTGCACCTATTGTGAAGGCTGTGGGAAGAACAAGTAATTGGAGGCTTTTAAAGAGCAGTCTAGTCTGATTACCATGCTTGAACAAGTTTAATCTTATTTCAGTGTGAAGATAAGCTGGACTCTGTCAACAAGGCAGGGAGCTGCCCACAAAGACCTTGAGGCCTGAGTACAAGTGTGAGGAGGGAATGAGAAGAGCCGTCGGGTGCTATGAGAGGCGTTGTGAAGGTAAGCTGCACAGAACCTGGCAGGCGGGCACACACACAGGGTGAGAGAGAGATGTCAAGGAGGAAAACTGGTTTGGGTGGACGGAAATAAGGAGTTTCACTTTGGTTGTGCTATCTGGAGAAAATGTCAAGCAAGCAGTTTAGAGCTTAGAAGAAAGGTCAGGTTAGGGTCACAAATTTGTGAGCTATGTAAAAAAGATGATCGCAAAAGTATACGTTGGATAAGATCACCAATTTTAAAAAAAGAGCATAGCCCTGACTGGTTTGGCTCAGTGGATGGAGCGTCAGCCTGTGGACTGAAGGGTCCCAGGTTCGATTCCAGTCAAGGGCATGTACCTTGGCTGCGGGCACATCTCCAGTGGGAGGTGTGCAGGAGGCAGCTGATCAATGTTTCTCTCTCATCGATGTTTCTGACTCTCTATCCCTCTCCCTTCCTCTCTGTGAAAAGTCAATAAAATATATATATATATATTTAAAAAGAGCATAGGAAAGAGGAAGACTGTATGAGAATGCCTACCTGTGGGGGATGGGAGGTAAGAGGGTAGAAAACTAGCAATAGACACACAGTATTGGCCAGAGACAGAAGGATTAAACTATGCTCAGTTCAGTTCAACAGAAGGTAATTGGGGGGAGGGAGGGATGTTATATGTGAGCATCACATTGGAGGTAGGTAATATGATGACTAAACAGTAAAGCCTCTACTTTGAAAATATGATGTCAAGAAAATCAAGCAAGAAAAGTTGCAAAAAGAATGCAGGAGGACATAATTATAGCTACTGATACTGCAGACTTTAATAATAATAATAATAATAATAATAATAATAATAATAATAATAGAATGCTATGAACAACTTTATGCCAATATTTGCAAGCAATGAGTAATATTATAAAAAAAATACACATTATCAATAGCCTCAAGAATAAACTAAAAGCCTGTAATAACTATTAATATAAATTTCTACTACAGATCCCCTAACAGAGAAAATACTGGTAAGCCAAACCGAGACCCATATCATTAGAAGCAAACCAGAAGAAAAAGAAAACAATGATCCGCAAACTAGAAATTGCAGGGGCTGTCCTTCACCTGATGAAGGGCATCAAGAGGCCCATTCTACACTCTGAGTGGTCTCTGGTCTCCCAAGTTTTAACAGGAAAAATGGCCACGTGTCAATTGGACCAGCCTTCCACTGACCCTGCACACTATCTAACACTAAGGAACGACTTCATGTCATTTTTTCAAATGGAAAAAATATATTCTTGATATCTCAAATGTTCTTTAATGTTATTCTGTTGTGTATGTATCATCTATGAATATAATTTTTATGAATTTTTTCAATCTATATCCCATCTTGTGGTACTATTTTCCACAAATTGACTCTCTATAGAGAGCTTTTTATCATAAAGCTGCCAAAAACCGGTTTAGGTCAGTGGATAGAGCATCGGCCTGTGGACTGAAAGGTCCCAGGTTCAATTCCGGTCAAGGGCACGTACCTTGGCTTCGGGCACATCCCCTGTAGGAGATATGCAAGATATGCAAGACCCCCACACTCCTTATTTCCGTCCACCCTGATTGATGTTTCTGATTTCCTATCCCTCTCCCTTCCTCTCTGTAAAAAATCTATAAAATATATTTTAAAAAATAATAATTTATCATAAAGCTGACTCCTATAAAATTCCTAGAAGGCTTCTTGCCCCAACCTCAATTCTAGCATGATGGAATTTGAGGAATTTATCCAAGATATTATTTTAATAACCTCACTACACCCTCCCCCTTTGTATTAATAGCTCTAAGGAACAAGTACTTATAGTATACTGCTGTATGTCCAGACACTTCATTATTGTTATTTAACAGAACAACATACAGCATTTATCTCCTGGGTGTGTGTACAGCCAGCCTGGTTTTGTTCAATGGCAAGATAACATGCTATTCCCACCTTTCCGAAAAATGCCAAGCATATTATTGATCTTAGAACTATCTAGAAAAGCTTACAGATTCTTATGCTGATTTCAACTGAAGTCAGGATTTTTCACTTAATAAATGGGATCCATATGATTCTTCCCTAAATAGACCCCTGAGCATCATCCCAGAGCATTGCACTACTCAAAACAGCTCCAAATGCACTGTGTACACCTTCCTTTACAAGTATGTCTTTGATTTGACTTGGCCCACTTAATTCCTAATTTATATCTTGCATGTTACACTTTCTTAATCAGGAGTTTGTTTTTAAAAGAAAACTATCTTCTAAAATTCTGCCTTGTTTTAATTTTTTAAAAGGTGATGAAGAATTTCTACTCTTGTATGTGTTCCACTCAATCTTATACTTTATGCTTTCAGCAGGATATTCAAAATAGTGCTTTAAAATAAATATTCCTATTCTATTATGCTTATATAATCTTTTCATTATTTTAATAAATGTTTATTAGGCATTTACTATAGTCCAGGCAAAGTGCTTGGTGTTTATAAGTAATAACTCTCTTTTTTTTTTTTTTTTTTTTTAATATATTTTATTGATTTTTTACAGAGCAGAAGGGAGAGGGATAGAAAGTCAGAAACATCGATGAGAGAGAGACATCGATCAGCTGCCTCTTGCACATCCCCTACTGGGGATGTGCCCGCAGCCAAGGTACATGCCCTTGCCGGAATCGAACCCGGGACCCTTCAGTCCACAGTCCGACCCTCTATCCACTGAGCCAAACCGGTCTCGGCTGTAATAACTCTCTTAATCATGAGATAGTATTCTTCTCCTTTTTAAAAAAAAAAAATATATATATATATATATTTTATTGATTTTTCACAGAGAGGAGGGGAGAGGGATAGAGAGTCAGAAACATCCATGAGAGAGAAACATCAATCAGCTGCCTCCTTCACACTCCCTATCAGGGATGTGCCTGCAACCAAGGTTATATACCTTTGACTGCAATCGAACCTGGGACCCTTCAGTCTGCAGGCCAACGCTCTATCCACTGAGCCAAACCGATTAGGGCCTTCTTCTCCTTTTTTAAGTGAGAAAGTTGAAGCTCAGAGTGCTGGGGAAGAATTGTTCAATGTCTCAAAGTTCGTATGTGGCCACAGTCAAAACTGGAACCCAGGTCCATAGGCCCCACACCCAAGAAGGTCACAGGCATGTAACAAACAATCCCAACATGGCATATAACTTCTATCAATTTTCCTAACACCATTTTGTATTTAAAAACTTTGCTAAAATTATTCTGGGGTTATTCCTCTATAAAATTACTAAATTATATTTTATACAATTAAGCATTTATTAACTGCCTGTTACCTTGAATGCGCTCTGAACTGTGCTAGTGCTCATAGTAACAATGAAGGATAGATAAATACATTTTACTCATGAACCAACCCACACAGGAACTGAAACCAAAGTTTCATGGAAAAGTATTTATTGTTATTACATGTGATATACTTTCATCTATTACATTTTTCTTAATGCTGGTCATGACCCACTAAAATACTACTACAACCCACTTATAGGTCATGCCCCCCAATTTGCAAACTCTATCCTATGAAATAGGTTAACCAGACAAAATCTCCACTTTTGCTTCTGGTTCAATCTGGCCATCCTTTATAAATGAAGTGTTTACGGCAGTTAACACCTGTAAGGGCTTATTTTGCTACTATGTTTAGTAGTATTATAATAGGTAACTCAAAGTAACCTACACTTCTTTTTTTCATCTTACCACCTTTTTAAATTTTTTGTTTTATCTGAGATACAAAAAGAAACATCAGTTTGTTGCTCCACTTACTTATGCATTCATTGGTTGCATTTTTATGTTCCCTCACTGGGGATCCAACCCACAACTTTGGGGTATCTATCTGGGCAACGCTCTCACCCAGTGAACGACCCAGTCAGGGGTTTATCCTACACTTTAATATGTTCTCATATTTAATGATGCACTTTTTGAGAGCTTCAAATTTTCCTAATTTGAAAATATTAGGTTGTTAGATCCAAACAGTGTATGTAAAGTAAAATTGTACTTAATATTTTTTAAACAAATTAACTATAGCAATTAGCCTATAGTCATATCAAGTGACATAACATTTTACCATTAAAGAAATCACATTTAAGAAAACCAACTGAAAAAAGAAAGAAAAGAAAACCAATTGACTTGTGTTTGGAGAAACCTAACCCAGCCTTAAATACTGCATGTAAATAAGGCAACCTTTTCTGAAAAAAAAAAAAAAAAAAAAAAAAAAAAACCTGGTAAACCTTCTTTAGCATAATAAATAGAAGACACACCAGGAATAAAAAAAATGATGATACACATACTTCAAAAATGAAAAAACACACACAGTAAAGGATTAGAAGTTATGTCATTTGACCAAGATCATAAATGTCCTTAATGGTAGAGCTTGGACTAGAACCTGGTTACTTATTAGCAGGGTCTCTTTCCACCATTCTACACAGTGTCCATCCTTATGAAAATCACCACCAGCAATAACAGTGGCCTACCTTAGCAATCTCCCTTATCTAAAACTCTAGATTATGGTCTGACCTACACAAATGAAGTGTACTTGACTAGGTAACCTTGTATATTGTCCTCTAATTGGTTCCTCTGTACTTTGAATAAGAACTTTAGATATGCCTTATAAATAAAATGACCCTTATAAACTATTAAACATGGTAAATATAATTTAGCCATAGAACTACTTGAAACCAGTTTCATTTTTAATCTCAATTACACAGAATGCCTGCCAAGACCTTAGCTCTGGATTCCATCATGTTGCTGTAACCAGCAAAAGAGAACCATTTCTCATCTTAAAAAAGGAATCGCTCTCTTTATTTGCACAATCTACCCTTTCCCAAGGGTATGACAAAGATTTCAGTTGTAATTTCAAATCCATTACAGAGCATCACAAATAATATGAAAACACGTGTGATTTTAATTTTGTCTTAGATTCTTGGGGCACTGTTTTTTAAATAGAAATGATTTAAATGTGATATTTTCAAAGACCAAATCATAAATCTGATTTAACTTAATAACTATTTATTTTTATGTTTTGTTGCTATGGCTTTAAGTTATTTTAAAGGCTAGAACAAACAAAATTCATATTCAACTACAAATGAATTAGAAGCCTGGGCCTTCTCATACAGATTCTCCTGGATGTCGTTATAAGAAGGTAACTCAGAGATGACCTGTCCATTGTTCTCCTTTATAGATAAGTAGTGGCAAATATATTCCTGAAAAGACATGCTTTGTAAACATGTGGTCTAGCACAGAATAACTGTATTTTATAGTACAGGAATCTGAAATATATTTAAAAATGGGAAACAGCCCTATCTATACTAACAGTTCATGGACTGAGGACATCTGGCCTCCATCTTTGATGAAATTTAACAATATATTTCTAAACTTCAATTACAAAACCTCTTCGCCATGGCGTCTTCCAGAAAAATATTGCAATTTCTTAGATAAAAATAGTTTAATATTAATCATAATTAAAACAAGCATCTACTTAATGCTAAGAAAAGTCTTATGAAAAACATGTTTGCCTAATAGCAGTCTTTTAAAATAATAGAACTTTACTTAAGCAAGACTAGAAAAAGATATTTATTCTTCATTTAGCACAGATTTTGAAAATGGAGTTGATGGTCTATTATTCTCAGATATTTTAACAGTTGCAATCGAACAAATGTATTTATGGGAAAAATTAGGCTGATCAAAGCCTACTGTAATTAAAGGTGTTTGGCACAGATGTTGGTCTTCAAATGTTTGCTTTGTCGTCTGTCTAATCCGCATTGACATCACAGTAATTAGCACACTGTCTATAATATTTTAAATGCAAATTGAACAAAATTAAGCTATTATATATTGGAAAATGAGCACTGATCAAGCTATGAAACGTGCTTGCATCTCTATTACTATAAGATGTCAACCATATGGGTGGCACATGTCTATACTCTGTATGAAGAATATGCAAGAAAATTCAAAGCCAAAGACAGACTGTGCTGACCTAAGCTAATAAAAATACACAAACACCCACCTAAAGGGGAACAGATTCTGATGCTTCAACAAAGAATCAAAGTCTTCAAGCCTGTCTTTCTCCACTTCATACAGATATTCACCCCTTCATTTATCTGTTTTGGCATTTACTTTGAGTATCTAGTACTTTATGGCAGACACTGTGCTAGGCACTACAGACAGAAGAAAGAATAAAATGAAAAAGAAGAAAACTACCTTCATCAAACTTATATTCGATAAAAAATGCAAATGGATTTCCTGTCACATAGTAACTCCAAAATACTGCCTGAAGCCATAGGTTGAAAATGTGTCCAAGACCCATGTCCATAGTAGGATATTTTAAAATTCCACCAAAAAGCACGAGTCATTAGCCATATCTGATATGGACATGATAAACATTCTAAGGAATGTTTTCTCATCCTCCTTCCTACTTATATACCACATAAAAGTTAATCTAATAAACTAAGTTTCTCAAAGTGCTAACTTCTGTATCTGAGTGGGACTGAATGGTTACATCCACTTTAGTAGATGCAGAGGAATACTATCATTTAAATAAAACTATTTCTTAAAAAGCTCAGATTTTCAATCTTCTCTACTAAACATACAACAATCATGTGACCTGCCTTCTTATAATTTAGGAAAATTATGGTAGAGATTATTTTATAGCCTTTGTCTCTCTTTTTTAAAGTTGATCTTTTTCCTCCCAATAAATGTTCATGTAGCAAGCAAAAAACAAAAATATTAAGCTAATCATTCTTACAGCAGCATAGGAACTGAAAAACTGCCCTAACAGCTGTACTACAAAACAAAACAAAACACAAATGTCATAGAAACTATGCTCCAATGATTGAAAATGAGAAAAGGGGAAAAGCTAAAAATTTTCATATACCACATATTTCAACACTAAAGGTGTGTTTAATAATTATTAGTAAGTAGTTCACATTTTCTTGCTGATTAACCCTTTAAAACAAGCCAAAGTCCCTATAAAAAGCAAAGTGATTTGACTATGAGACAAACTGATATAAAAACCAACAGCATGTCCTCACAACAAAAGATACACGCAGACTAAAAAGTAAAGGCATGGAAAAGATATTTTATGCAACTGGGAATTTTTAAAAAGCTGGGGTAGCAATACTTAAATCTGACAAAATAAACTTTAAAACCAAGGCCACAGTAAGAAACAAAAAAGGACACAACATAATGATAAGAGGAGCAATCCAACAAGAGGAAATAACCCTTGTAAACAATTATGCACCCAACACAGGAGCACCTAAATAGGTAAAGCAAATCTTGATAGACATAGAGGGAGAGAGTAACAGTAACATAGTCATAGTAGGAGATTTTATTACCACACTGACATCAATAGATAGATCTTCCAGATAGAAAATCAACAAGGAAATGATGGCCTTAAATGACACACTTAGATGAGATGGATTTAATTGCTATCTTTAGAAACACTAATTCAAAAGAATATATATACTCCTAAGTTCATTGTGGTGTTTTCACAACAGCTAAAATTTGGAAACAGCCCAAGTGTCCATCAGTGGATGAGTGGATTAAAAAAAAAACAAAACTGTGGTAGATTTACACAATGGAATGCTACTCGGCCATAAAAAAAGAAGGGAATCTTACCTTTTGTGACAGCATGAATGGACTTGGAGAGTATTATGCCAAGTAAAATAACCAGTCAGAGAAAGGTAAGTACCATATGATTTCACTTACATACAGAATCTAATGAACAAAATAAAATAACCAACAGTTGTGTGTTTATCTTGGGTCCTGGCAGAAGGGACATTTAAAATAAATTTTGAAGGACAGAATTTAATATCCAAATTAATGTGGGAGAAGTGTATTTTAAGCACAGGGAACTCACTGAGTGAGCATTTATTAAACTGCCTCATATGTGAGTAGTAGGGAAAACAAAGAAGAATTATATGGGGGGGAGCATAATCACTAAAAGAATACATTACAAAACAGTGAAGCACAGGAAGAGAACAAAGAAAATATGACTATGATCCTAATGATGTTCCGTGTTTTATGAAAACAGCCTGTTTAGTCATGCTACCAAATATTTGTTGGTTAAATGAAGTAACAAATGTGAAAATTCCTCAAAACACTGGCAAAGCATTATAGAAATATGCAAGGTGAAGTTATTTCTCCTATGCTGCATCCTACACTACATAAACTAATCTATGTAACGTGATCAAGCAAATATTAGTGCTTTTCAATGACTCCAAAATCAATGTCACTGGGTAAATCATACAGCCTAAAGTAAAATACCAGTAAATAGCCAGGGAATTAAAAAATGTTGAGTTGTCTCTTTCAGCCAAATGTTTAGTTTTTAGATAAATTAAGTTATCTTAGAATTTAGCATGTATTTTTCTAGTACATTTTAGTGAAAATTCCCTATTTATACCTTCAAATCCCCTTTCAAGTTACTGAAGTACCAAAACAAAACAACACATAAATTAAATGCTGTCCTACAAATCTTAACTATGAATTTAATTAGCAGTACAAACAGAACTCTTATATTTAAACGACAGTTAATTACAGAACATGAGACTAAAAGAGGTCACTGGAAGATTTTTATGTTCATGGTTATTCACCCTACCAAGAGGGTTCCCTGCAATATGCATGCTTAAAACCTAGGATAAACACAAAACTGTTCATTTCAACATGATCAGAGAGCAAAAATATCTCTGCTATTAAAAATGTTATTTTAAAAATACTGATTCTAATACCGCATTTAGCCAAACATATCACTTATATAGCAAAAACTACCTTTTTAAAGAAAGGACAAATCTAAAGAAACAATTTTTGAAGACAGTTAAAACTCTATGCCAAAGCCACTTTTGCTAATAACTGATTGTTAAATTATGATCCTGATCCTAATCTCTTATCAGTGTTTAATAATAGCTTCTTCGTAACAAAACTGTCTCTACAGAGCATGCATTTACAATGAAAACCTTAACTATCTGAGAAATGATTGATTAGAAAAAATGTTTACAAAACTCTAATTCATTGTTTAAATGGCTGTATAAATTTTAGCTCTTCAATGAGGAAAAGTTTGAACTTTTTTATGTATACTTACTCCTGTCATTGATTAAAAAACAAATACAATATGCTGTTGTGAAAATCTACTTTTACAGACTAGCCTAGCCCGGCCAGCAAGGCTCAGTGATTTGAACATTGACCTATGAACCAGGAAGCCTCCGTTCAATTCCTGGTCAGGGCACATGCCTGGGTTGTGGGCTTGATCTCCAGTAGGGGGTGTGCTGGAGGCAGCCAATCAATGATTCTCTCTCATCATTGATGTTTCTGTCTCTCTCTCTCTCCCTCTCCCTTCCTTTCTAGCATCAATCAATAAATAAAAATATATTTTTAAAAATCCCAGCCTATTTATTCCATTAATTCTGAAATCATCCAATTATGTGTAAATACATTTCTAAATTCTCACCATCTGCAAATGGACTACCAATACTTATGAAGTTCAACCATTTATCTAAATGGACTAAATATTTTAACTCTGCTCAGAGGAATTTTTTTTTAATATATTTTATTGATTTTTTACAGAGCAGAAGGGAGAGGGATAGAAAGTCAGAAACATCGATGAGAGAGACATCAATCAGCTGCCTCTTGCACGCCCCCTACTGGGGATGTGCCCACAGCCAAGGTACATGCCCTTGCCGGAATCGAACCCGGGACCCCGCAGTCCGCAGTCCGACGCTCTATCCACTGAGCCAAACCGGTCTCGGCTGCTCAGAGGAATTTTTAACCGTGAAGTAGGGGTTAACTGTAATCAGAAACCGAGCCTTCCTTAGGAAGGATCAAGAGGAAATGGTAACTTTTGGAAAATCCCAAATATTTTAAACTCGGGAACATATCCAGTTTTGACAAGCTATATGGCCATGGCATAAGTGCTTCCATCTTCAGTAGCTGTTCAAACAAGCAATCCTTTACAAGTCTGACAGAGAACAGAATTCGTTTCCCCTATCCAGCTGCACTATTTCAAAGTCCCGTAAACGTAAGTGTGACAAGATTGATTTTTTCAGAGCATAAGTATTTATTGTATTGTCCTAAAAGACCTAATTTTAAAATAAATAAGTGTGTGTGCGTTGGGTAGGGGTGGGGGTGGGGGGGAATGAAGAGAGGAAGGGCAGTCAAAAAAAAAAAAAAAGAATAATGAAAACCATACGGCTACATTAATACACACTGCAATTTAGATGCTCTTCTTTTAAAGCTCTTTCTTTCTTTCTTTGGAGTAGTATTAATAACAAAATCAATGCTTAGGGACAATCCATCAAATAAAAATTGATAAATAAAAACACTAACCACACCCTGGGAGTACTTACAAATCAACATATCTGACAAAAGACTTCTAACCAGAATATATAAAGAACTCTCAAAACTCAACACTAAGAAAACAAGCCAATTTTTTTAAACAGGCAAAAAATTTTAACACGTTCTCCATCAAAGAATATAAACAAATGGTAAACAAGCTCATGAAAGCCGGCTCAACATCATTACTCATCAGGAGAATGCAAACCCAAACCACAACTTGATATACCACCCCCACCCATTAGAGTAGAAGAAAAAATCTGACAATACCAAATGCTGAGAAGGATACAGAGCCAACTGGTATTCTCATGTATCCATGGAAAATGGTACAAACACTTTAGAAAAAGGTTTGGTTTCTTATAAAGTTTAATAAATTAAGTTTAAAAGTAAACAAGTTTTGCCGAAACCAGTTTGGCTCAGTGGATAGAGTGTCAGCCTGTGGACTAAAGGGTCCTGGGTTTGATTCCGGTCAAGTGCATGTACCTTGGTTGCGGGCACATTCCCAGTAGGGGTGTGCAGGAGGCAGGTGATGGATGTTTCTCATCGATATTTCTAACTCTCTATCCCTCTCCCTTCCTCTCTGTAAAAAAATCAATAAAATATATAAAAATAAATAAATAAAAGTAAACAAGTTTAAACCTACCTCCCAACCCAGCAAGCCCACTACTGAATATTTACCTATGAGAAATGAAAAGTTATGTTCATACATTCTGTAGCCAACAGTTTATAACAGCTTTATTCAAAATTGCCAGAACCTGAAAACAACCAAAACGTCATCTGGTAACTGGTTAAGTAAGCTGCGGCACAACTATATACACAATAAAAAGGAATGAAACAGTGATCGCCCGGCTCACAAGGCTGTGTGATTCCAAAAACAAAACAACCACAATAAAAAACAAGGTTGTGTGATTCCACATAGATGACAATCTAGAAAAGGTAAAATGACAGAAAGAGATCAGTGCTTATGAGGGGCTAAGAATGTGGGTTGGGATTGACTGAAATGAAGCACGGTAAAATTTAGGGGGGAGGGTGATGGCTACATGACCACTATTTTCTGTATACATTTATCAAAACACATAGAACCATACATTTTAAAAATAGATTATAGTGCATGTTAATTAAGGTGAAGAAAATGCTGGCCATCGTCAGAAGTGTACTGGGAAAATAATACCTTATTATAAAACTGTCCTTTTGCCCATCACTTGCATATATGCAGTACTGCTGGGTACAACAATGAGAAAACATAAATAAAGAAGACAAAAAGTGGCACAAAAAACAGTAACGGGAGAAAGGGGTGTTGCTACATGGTACTCAATCCAGACAAAAAGACTTGAAAGTAAATGTGACTAAAGTCTATTACCAGGAAAAATACAAATGGAAAGAACATTATCCTATTTGCCAATCCTATCACACTAGATGAAAAGGTTATCAGTTATTGCTTAAAACTTTCGATTTTTACAAACTGAGAGCAAGCTTACAAATCTCATTTTTCACATAGTACACAGAAAGTGAAGGGGGGCAGTATAAGCAAAAACCATAATATACTTGGGAAATATGTTTTTAATTAACTTTAATTTGAACATAACAGCAATTTTGACTTTTTAAGGAAAATTGTAAATTTTTTGGAGAGGAAATGTGGCAGATTGGAAACTGCAAAAAAACTTAACAGTCCAGGGACCTTGAAAAACTAAATTAGATGACACATACTTAATTCCATAAATGGTGAAGTGTAAAAACGTAATAATAGATGTTAGTATACTCTCTCTGAGCTAGAAACAATGAACATGAGCATTTCCAAGCCAGTATGTTACTCGCACAGATGACTACTGTCACAAGGCCATAAATGGAAGAGCTAAGACTTGAAACACAATTTGTCTGACCCCCTATATTATTTCTTTTTTCCAACAATCATATACATATATATATATATATATATATATATAATTGATTATTTTTTTTCAGAGAGGAAGGGAGAGGGATAGAAAGTCAGAAACATAGATGAGAGAGAAACATCAATCAGCCGCCTCCTGCACACCCCCCACTGGGGAAGTGCCCGCAACCAAGGTACATGCCCTTGACCGGAATTGAACCCGGGACCTTTCAGTCCACAGGCAGACGCTCTATCCACTGAGCCAAACTGGTTTCGGCCCAACAATTCTTAATCAACAACTTTATACTCATAAGCTTAAGGAACAAAGCAACATTCAATACTATTAGAACGTTCTATACGGTAACTGGAGTTTTTGCAGTCTGTACATACAGCATATGGGATATTCATTTCCGTCTGTGAACTCACATGTGGTAGCAAGTGTGTGTTGCACTTCTAGGAGGGTTTCAGTTACAATGGCCAAACGATGTGGTTATTTTGCAATATCTATGCTGGCCTAACACTTTCTAGTTCTCTTCCATTTTAATGTGCATTATCTCATTTGAGACAGATAGTCACCCAGTAGGGATACATGATCCGAGGTAATGGGTACAGACTAGTGCCTTCACTTCAATCCAATGAATGCACCAATGCTCATGGGCCACCTAATTGACTTTATAAAACAGGCCCAACACAATAAGCCCAAAGAAGGAAGTCCTGTTCTGTTGAAAACAAAAAATCACTACCTACAGCCAATTTTATTTTTTTCCTTTCTCTGACCAGATACATAGTTTCTAAGTCATCTAATTCAGGACCAAATTATAGAGCATACTATCTTTTTTAGCCCATATGGTATTCTTTCACAGAAAAACACCCTCATTTTATGGATTTCTAAAATGTGAACAATTAAAGATCATATTTTCCCATGATGCTTTTTTTTAAAATAAAGGCATGTTTTTTAAATGCCTTTCAAGAGTTCCATGTTAGAAACAACAATGTTCTTTCTGCCTACAGAAAGTACTGCTGGTAGCAGAGAACATAAAATAGGTTCTTTCCTTCAAAATAGAAAGGAAGAAAAGCAAGGCGGAAGGGAAATGAGTAATTATAACAATGAAAGAGGATAAAAAGACAGAGAAGACCTTTGGCCGGATAGCTCGATTGGTTGTGGGTTGTCCCAACATACCAAGGTTGCATGTTTGACCCCCCAGTAAAGGCACATACAAGAATCAACCAACAAATGCATCAATAAGTGGAATAACAAAACTAAATGTGTAAAAAAAAAAAAAAAGTGGAACAACTAATCGATGTTTCTCTCTCTCTCCCTCTCTCTTTCTCAAATCAACAAATTAAAAAAAATTTTTTTAAAGATATGATAGTGCCAAATATATATTTTAAAAATGAAGTAATACACCCTTCATTCTCCATTCTCTAAATATCCATTTGTTTTTCTTCTAGTACTCATTAATATATAATAGGCACATACAATATAACTAGCATAACAATAATAGGCATTCAATACATAGTTGTTGAATATTGGTTAATTTTTTAAAAACATGGGATGATATTACCCAGTAAAACAATTAGTGAAAGGGCCATAATAATCACCATTCATTTTTAAAAATATATTTTATTGATTTTTTACAGAGAGGAAGGGAGAGGGATAGAGAGTTAGAAACATCAATGAGAGAGAAACATCAATCAGCTGCCTCCTGCACACCCCTTCCTGGGGATGTGCCCGCAACCAAGGTATAGAATCGAAACTGGGACCCTTGAGTCCACAGGCTGACAAACTATCCACTGGGCCAAACTGATTAGGGCATAATCACCATCATTTTAATGAAAGATGAAGGGGAAGGGCAGAGGGAAAAGGGGTCAAGAAGTAAACATTGAATGAATTACCCCAGTCTAGCCCTAGTCAGGGAAAAGGGCTTGAACAGAAGCTGCTAAAGCCTGGAGCCCAGTACCTCTCTCTCCAACAGCATGTACTCTCCCTACTGCCCGTCTCGAAAGCTACAAGATGGATTTCAGACCTCCCAGCTGAATCTACACAGATTCCAAACACCCCATGAGAGCCCTCCCACCACCACAGTGCTCCTTTCCAAGTTCTGGGGAGAAGTGGTATCTAAAAAGTGAGGTCTGAGGATTTGCTCTAAAATGGCAAAAGGGTAAGTGGGGGGCATTTAGAATACAGGTTCACAGAGTTCCTATAGTAGGATCTGCATAATTTCTAACAAATTATGACTTTAAGAAATCAAAATATAAAGCATGTTAAATGTTTCCATGTGAACTGGCTCAAATATGGCCTTAGTCACAACTTAGTAAGGAAGGCGTCAAGACTAAAATATTTAATCCAATATTCAAGGGCCTTGGTGGTGGTGGTGGGGGAATAAAGCAAGTGTGTGTGTGTGTGTGTGTGTTAAAAATGATAGTTGTCAACCTAAAATTTACAAATTTTTTTCCTATCATGAGGTTTTAATTCTTTATTATGTTGGCTTTTTCCCTAAGCACTCAATTCAGAATTATTTCCACTGCCTGCATAAGTACATATCTATAAAACATTCACAAAGCAAGCACAAGAACACTACAAAATTAAGTAGCTACTTGTTTTTCAGTTTTTTTGTGTTTTTTAAAAGTACTTAGAAGCTTGGAGTACTTATTAAATGCTTGCTGTTCTTTCCTAGAATTCTGATTTTAGTAAAGATGGGATCACAAGAGAACTCTGGTGGCTACAATTCACACACTTTGGCAAAATACTAGTCAAAATGTGAACCTTGTAATACTCTTTACCCCTAAATGTGCTAAAGGTTCATAAAGGAAAAGGCTGGTGCAGAAGGACAGTGCTCAGTTCACTCCCATCTATACACAAGCACGGGTAGCTGATCCGCACAACAGAAACCCGCAGTTCCCCTCAGAGCACAGAAAAGCTACCCAATCATGTCTGATTGACCCTAACACTAACCCAAACCCTAACCTCTAGCGCTAACCCCAGCCACACCAATCCTTGGGTGACAACAAAAGAGGCTTTTTAAAAATAAATAAATGCCAGTTACTATACACCCAGATTTTCCCTGCAACCATCGCTATTCCTTTAATACTAACTGCTAAGCCACTTGCATTGCCCTCTTCTGTGACGCTGACCTTGTTTCAGCTTCTGCGGTTCATTAAAAAGCACTGAATACTATTTTGAAATGAAATAAATTCAAAATAACAGCATTTGTGAGGTTAACGTGAAAACTTTTGTGCCGATTTCTGAGGCTCTGTGGGAATAATGGTATTTAGCGCTACGATTTTTCGCCCTTGTTCCCCAGGAGGTGGACTGCATTTCCAGATACAGTGAAAAGACTACCAACAGAGTAATAGTTACACCAATAACATATATAAATAGGACTGCTGAGAGTATAACATAGATTTTGGAGTTACTGCACAGAGGGACCAATAATCACAGTACTCCAGCTTTTAGTAAAAAACCAGTTCACAGGTACAAACAGTCTCAATTTAAATGTTTGATAATCAGTTTCACGCATTAAGCAGTACCATTCAAAGTGGTTGAAAACTCTCTCTATAAAATAACCACTTATCTAAATGTTAAGGATTTTTTAATATTTTGATTGATTTTTACAGAGAGGAAGGAAGAGGAAGTGAGAAAGCCAGACAAGCATGAGCTGCCTCCTGCACGCCCCCTACTGGGGACCCAACCCATAACCTGGGCATGTGCCCTGACCAGAAACTGAACAGGAAACCTTTCAGTGCATGGGACAACAAACTGAGCCACACCAACTAGGGCTAAACGTTGAGGACTTTCAACGCTGTTTTTAAAAAAGGAGCTGAAGTGAAAAACTATTGTGAAATAAAAGCTTACTGTCCTGGTCTGAAAACTTAAACGAAGCTTAACCTTGTAAGTGTAAAGCATATACTGGATCTGGTTAGTTAGAAAAGCTAAGAGTGCCACTAGCAAGGATCAGTCAATACTGACTTAAAAAGTTTGGTTAAAGTACAAGGCTTGGGTTCGTGGCAACGAGGTTATAAAATACATTCACTAGGCCACAATTTCAACCAATGGGCAATTACAAGACACTGAAACATCAAGGGAGGCATGAAAGGAAGCATTTTAGGAAGCTTATTCTCAAAGGGAATAAAGGACATATTAGATGAGTAACTGAAAATGGTACAAAGTAAAATAAGAAGGAGAATACAGCATTGTTTAGATTTATAGTCAAAGAAAATCTACTGATGCTAAAGTAACTGCTTATCTATATCAGTGAAATTTGTCAACTCTTTTTCTTATAAAACAGATTAAGTATGGTTTAGATTATTTATTTTATTAAAACCTTTTCCTGTATTTCTAAAGAATCACATAAACTATGTTTGTATAAAAATCTCCTTAAACTTAGCAAAATTAGGACAGTTGTTATGGCTGGTCCTGAACCTCTCTCAAAAGGAAATAAATGCTGCTTCAATAAAAGAAATCATTTACTGGCCAATGTAACCAACTCCTCCCCAAACTAAGCAATTTGCCTTGTCACTCCCTGTAGGAAAATTTAGTTTATGTACCCCATAAATATACCACACAAAAAATAAAGTAGCATTTCTGATATAATGGCTACTAAAGCAAACATGTAAAATTCATGAAACATTTCCCCAAAATAACATCAAAGTCACCCCAAAAAGAAAAAAAGATTTATGATGTTCCCACACTTCCCATTTATATCCCATCATATTTAATTTCTTCATATTTAACAGAATACCTAAAATAATAAATCTCACTAAAATTTTAAATGTTTTATAATTCTTATTATCAAAATGCAATTTCACTTGAAACTCAGTTCATTTGACACACTGTTTTATTCTGCAAAGTTCCACAAAAATTCATCAAATAAAGTATCTTTGAAAGGTGTCTATAATAAGGAAGTCAGTACTACAAAGGATTCTTTTCTAAAACTGAGAAACACTGATGTAAAGTGAGCTTCAGCCTAGATTAATCTGTTTTTCTAAATTGGGACTTTGTATTTTCTAAAAGTTTGCTCTTTCTATGTTTATTCTTTTAGAGAGAGGGCTAGAAAGATGAAAACATCAATGAGAAACATCAGTCAGCTGCCCCTCACATGCCTCCCGAGGCCCGAGCCCACAATCAGGGCACATGCCCAGGAGGAGGGTTCCATTCCTGGTAGGGGGTGTGCAGAGGGCAGGTGATAAGATGTTTCACTCTCATCTCAATGTTTCTCTCTCTCTACCTCTCCCTTCCTCTCTCTCTTAAAAAATTAAAAATCAATTAAAAAAATAGTAACAACCACAAAATAAAAACTTGATCTTCTTCCCTAAGTACATATCCTACCTCAAAAGAACCTTACTTTTTCTCGATCTACATTTGTTGATAACACTTCCACAGTGGATCTGTGGCAGATAAAAGAATGACAGGACACAGAATTGACACAATGAGTCTTACTTAGCCCAGCTTCTTCCAAATGCCTTCATTTAATTATGACTGTGGTTCTCAGCTATGACTGCTTGACCTGGACACATCCTAATAAGAATGTGTTTTACATGCAAAAAGATCAAATCCTCTTGGGGGAAAAATCCAAATTTTTACAGGGAAAATATGGATTTAAGGTGAACACATCTGTTTCTTCCCCTCAAACTGCTTATTCTTTGTTTCTAAGGAATACTACCGTAAGGTGGGAGTGAGGGGGGATTACCCTAAAGGAACAGAATATACAATGAAAAGCTTATGTTAGAAAGAAAATGCAGGATGATAGTCAACCAACTGAAGAAAGCTTACCAAGAATAAATGGTGTCAGGATCAACTTTTAAAAACTCTTAATGGCTTAAAATTATTTTAAAAACCTAAATAAACTCACATGACACTTATTGTGCCGAGTAATGATACATGTACATTTAAATTAAGTTACCTGCAGAAACCAGTTTGGCTCAGTGGATAGAGCGTCGGCCTGCAGACTGAAAGGTCCCGGGTTCGATTCCGATCAAGGGCATGTACCTTGGCTGTGGGCACATCCTCCGTGGGGGATGTGCAAGAGGCAGCTGATCGATGTTTCTCTCTCATCAATGTTTCTAATGCTCTATCCCTCTCCCTTCCTCTCTGTAAAAAAATCAATAAAATATTCTTAAAAAATAAAATAAACTAAGTTATTTTTTAAAAAAGAAAGCACAATGTAAATATACTTGAAACTACTGAAATGTGCACTTAAAATGGTCAAGATGGTAAATTTTATGATTTTTTACTATAGTTAATAAAAACATAAATAAAATACAGGTAAGAATTGCATAAAACAATGTAGGATCTTTATACATTTAAAATGGAGGCATCATATGTTTAGGAGTTCTCTTTCAAAACATATCGCTTAACTTTGTAGGGAAACAAAACCAGGAATTTAACTTATAAAAATACTTAAAACGTATTAAGTGATTTATAGAAATTCTTGATACAGTGAGTTCTCACCACTGTCAACAGGTTCTGCAACTTTAAGCCAAGGATGTATAACCAAACCAAATTTCCCACACGCTGACATAAACAAGAGCTAAGCTCTTATGGCATGTTGTCTATATGACGTTGAACAAATGATGTTATTCTAAGACCTGCCATTTACACTAATAAAAGAGAAAGATGCAAATTGTCCGTACCTTTGTGACGCCTACCAGCCAATCAGGAGTATGAAAATTAACCCAACAAAGATGGCAGCTTAATTTGCATACACAAGCACTGAGCAGCTAGGGCAGAATGGGATGAGTATCGCCCCAGCTATTACAGGCCTCTGGGCACTGTGGGAAGGCAGAAAAGCAGCTCCAGCAGGAGCAAGGGTGGTGCCAGGAGCTTGGGAAAGCAAGGCCCATTCTTGCATGAACCTTCAGGCATCGGGCCTCTAGTTTTCTGAAAAAGGGATAAATTTTATTACCTAGGCTATCGATGAAAACTTTGATCCTGTGAGCACTAATTTGTAGAGTTGGCAGGTTTTTTTTCCTGTGTGCTTTTTAACTACATAAAAATAAATACTCTACACTTGGGAAAATACATCAGTCCCAAGAGGACATAAAAATGACCGCAGTTTTTAAAATATATTCATTGCATTGGTTTCCTCAAAACCCTAAAAAGGAAATCCCCTATCACTTCTGGCCATCACCACAGGACCTCTTAAGAGAGATATTCTAAAAAATTTAAGGTTTTTCAATTTCATTATTAGACAGTATAAAAAAGTAGATTCCTTAAATGTTAAGTGAACAAGTAAAACCATTAGATTGAAAAAGTTAATTTTCACAAATGTAGATGTATATACACATGATCTTTTTTAACCCTACAGTATCAGGAAAAAAAAAATTATTGAGCTAAAAATTAGTTTAACTGAATTCCATTAGGAAAAGTGGAAATATCAGTGAGCTAGATTACTGAGTTCATGAAGAAGGAAAATAAAATGAGCGGGGGGGGGGGGGGCGTGCACACACATAAGGAAACAAAAATCCTATTCATTTCGAAACCCTACAGGTTTTTAAAAAAATTCCAAGCAGAATTTAAAACATTATTTCTGGAAATCAGATTCTGTTCTAAAACTCTAGAGAACCTCAAAAGTTATTTACCCCAACAAAAATCACCACTGAGGCCCTCTCAGTTACTGGAAAGAAATACTGTATTTAATATAGAAATTAGAATTTAGCATTTTAACATGTGTTAGAAGTGTCTAGATTATTAGTTAGGGGTTACAGAGAACTGAGCACACAGCCCAGCTCCAAAGAAGAAACACACATAGAAACCACCCATTGCAACTCTTTTGAAAAGTGCTGTAAATGTTCCTTTTCTAATTCAGCCTACACCACCTGTATGGCAGGGAGGGGGAAGGGAACAGAATTCACTCTTCTTCTGGGTACACTACTTCTGTCATTTAAAAAAGCATCCAAAAGCAGGGCTGCATCAAAGCTTATAGTTCATGAAATATACAACATGTACAATTGTGTACACAACAAATATATAGTTTGATGAGTTTTAACAGGTTACAAATGTGTATTTTGTATTACTACAGCAATTAGTAAGATATTTCCATCCTTCCAGAAAGTTCCTTCATGTCCTTTTACAGTCAGTTTCCCATCCCAGCCCAGTCAACCACTTGTCTGATTTATATCACTATATATAGCTTAGGTTTTCCTGTTTAAAGCTTCATGTAAATGGAAACATAAAGTATCTGTCAGGATTTTTGTTCAACATAACATTTAAAAAAATATTTTTATTGGTTTTTTTAGAGAGAGAGGAAGGGAGAGGGGGAGAGGGAAACATGAATTAGCTGTCTCCTGGACACCCCCGACTGGGGACTGAGCCCACAACCTGGGCATATGCCCCAGCAGGAATCGAACCTCTTGGTGCAAAGGATGATTCCCAACCAACTGAGCCACACCAGCCAGAGCCAGCATAGCATTTTTGAGATGTAGTTGTTATAATGATCACTAGTTTGTCCTTTAAAAAAAAATAAATATATATGTGTGTATATACATATATATATTATATATATAATATGTATACAAAATAAATATATATGTGTGTATATACATATATATATTATATATGTATATACATATAATATATATATATATGTATATATATAATATATAATATATATATATATATATATTATTGACTTTTTACAGAGAGGAAGAGAGAGATAGACTGTTAGAAATATCCATCAGCTGCCTCCTGTACACCCCCAACTGGGGAAGTGCCTGCAGCCAAGGTACATGCCCTTGACCAGAATCGAACCCGGGACCTTCAGTCCACAGGCTGACGCTCTATCCACTGAGCAAAACTGGTTTCGGCTAGTTTGTCCTTTTTTTATTGCTGAATAGTATCCCATTATATTAATATTAGAATTTATTCAACCATTTACTCTGTTGATGGACATTTGTTTTGTTTTTTTCTAGTTTTGGAGCTAAATGAATAAAGTCACTGTGAACATTCACATATGTCTTTTTACGGACATGTGCTTATATTCCTCTTACATAAATGGTAGTAGGAGAAAAATATATGTTCAACTTCACAATAAACTTTCTAAGGAACTGCCAACTTGTTTGCACATCCTCCCCTGTACTTGGTATTGTCACTTTTTATAAATTTAGCTATTCAATTTCATTGTGGTTTTGATTTGCATTTCCCTGATGGTTTATGATATTGAGCATCTTTTCCTGTGCTGATTAGCCGTTTGCATACATATTTTTTGTGAGGTATCCAAGTCTTTCGTACATTTGAGAAATAGGGTTGATTTCTTATTATAACACTTTTGTTAAGTTACAACTCAAGAGTTCTTTACATATTCTAGATACAAGTCTTTCATATTGTGAATATTTTCTCCCAGTCTGTGGCTTGCCTTTTCATTTCTTAACAGTTTCTTTACAACAGCAGATGGCTTTGATTTTCATGAAGTCCAATTTATCAATGTTTTTTCTTTTACAAGATAGTGCTTCTTGTGTTCTAAGAAATACTTGCCTATCCCAAAGTTGGTATGATTTTGTCCTGTTTTTCCTAAAGCTTTTATAGTTTTTGCTTTTATATTTAGGCCAAGGAGCCATTTCAAAAGACATTCATGCATTTTATAAAGAAAAAGTCAAGGGGATGGAGTTCATTTTTTCCCATATCAATATCCCATTGTTTTAATGCCATTTGTTGATGAAAAGACAACTAACCATCTCTGTATGGGTATATTTGTCAACTCTATTGTTTCACTGATCTATATGTTTGTCATTATGACAATAAAATACTGACTTGATTCTTGAAGCTTTATAATAAACCTTGAAATTAGATAGCATGAGACCTCCAAGTTTGTTTGCCATTTTCAAAATAAATTCTGGCTCTCCTGGGTCTTTGCATTTCCACATGAACTTTAGCACCAGCTTGTCAATATATATAATTTTTTCGCTCACTGCTGAGTCAATAAAAGAGCTTGGCAAACAATATTAAATATATAATTCCATTTTAGTTCCATCAAATCTATATATCTAAAAGGCTAATATGCTAAGTGTCTCTCCAACCGTCCGACTGGTCGCTATAACCGCACTGATACCAGGGGGCAGACGCTCAATGCAGGAGCTGCCGTGGAGCGCACTGGCCATTTACAAAGAAACAGCACCACAGACCTGGCTCCAACAAAGCAACACTACTTGGCTTCACCCAAATGGGACACAGGCCCCGCCAACAGCCTAGAGTGACACCCCAACAAATCACAGCCAACATGGCCAAGACCCCATGGCACAAAATGCAGCCCACAGCCCAGCCCAGAAACAATGGCTATGGGCACTGGGTAATGATGTCATGTAGCAACACCCAGCTTCCTCTTCCTAGCAACAAGCCTCCTTGGGATTTCTTCTGCCCAAGAACACTCTTGCTTTATAGCCAGATGCGAACATTTTACAGTTTAACCAAATGTCTGTGAAGTGTTTTCCCATGCCTCATCTCATTTGATTCTCACAGAAGTCCTGGAGTAGGTAGATAGGAGACCTGGAAGAATCCTATATTCTTTTCATTAGATGGAAAAGGGAGATTTTCATTTAGAAACTTGACCTGACTGAAAAGAAGAAATGGTGGACCTTGAAAATGACTTCATGTTTTCTCACTGTGCAGTATACAAATACTGCTGCAGCTAAATATTTTACCCTTTGTTCTCTCTGTGTGATCTACAATAATAATCTGCTTCATGTTGATATTTACTGCTGTGTTGCTGATAATTACCTGAAAGAGAAGTTGGGGTGCTTCACTGGGCTGGAAAAAGTTTAGCTAAATCAGAAAGCAGGTCTAATGAAGCAAGTTTATATATATAAAGCTCTCGCTGGTGCCAATCACATGTGTAGTGTTTCCATCTGTCATTGTCGATTGTGAATTGGTCGACACTTCTATTATAGAGAAAGGGCAAATAGTAATATGAAAATATTTCTTCTAATTAATTTCCTTTCAATGTGCATGAATCCGTGCACTGGGCTTCTAGTCTATAAATAAAGTTACATGTAAAAAAGAAACTGAACTCATAACAATATGTAAAGGAAGTCTAAGGGTGAGATTATAAAACATTATTTTTCCTTTTGCTGAACTTTCTTTTCCAAAATTGACAATTTTATATGGAAAAGGTTATATATAATTCATAATTGTAACTTATGTTAACAATTCAAGTAGAAAAAAAGACAGCTGATACCCAAGTCATATTGTTTCTTCACCCTTAATCTCACATTTTATCTAATGTAAAAAAAAAAAAAAAGAAGAAGCATGAAATGATAAACTACAAACTATTAGCTCGAGTCAGGATACTTGCAAAAAGAAGACTTTCCATTTTTATTATATACTAGTGGCCTGGTGCACGAAATTCTTGCACATGGGGGGTGGGAGTGGGTGTTGTCTCAGTCCGGCCTGTATCCTCTCCAATCTGAGATCCCTGTGGGATCGGGCCTAAACTGGCACTTGGACAACCCCTTTGCAATCCACTCCTAACCGCTCACCTGCCTGACTGCTTGATCACCCCTAACCACTCTGCTTGCTAACCACTCTGCAACTGGTCCCCTTTGCCGGCCTGCTTGGCCCCAACTGCCCCCCACCATCAGCCTGATCACCCTCAACTGCCCACCCCTCCTGGCCTGATCACCCCCATGTGCACACGCCCTTTACGATCTGGGACCCCCGGCGCCCGCAGCAAAGCATGGCGGTAGCCAGTCTTCCCCCTGGCCTCCCGCGGCCCCACCCTTCACACATGCACCAGTGATCTGGGACCCCCGCAATGTGGAACCCCAGGTGCCCACGGCAAAGCACAGCAGTGGCCGGCCTTTCCACTGTGCCTCCGCACAGCCTGGGGAACTGGCACCGCGGGCTTGCCGGGACCACCAGTTCAGCGTCTGCTCCCCAGGCCCATGGTGCTGGCTGGTAGCCAATCAGGAGCCAAGGTACGGTCACATTTGCATGTTATTCTTTTATTAGATAGGACTAGTGACCTGTTGCAGGAAGAGTCCTGCAAGAATAGAGCTTCCTGTGGCCTGAGCAAAGCTCCCTCCCTTCTCTGCTGCCTCCCTTTCTCTCATCTCCTCTGCCTCACTCCCTCCCATCTCCTCTACCTCATTCCTGTCTCCTCTGCCCCCCCACCCCCGTTCACTGCCTCACTTCCATCGCATCTGCCTTGCTCCCTCCTTTCTCCCCCTCCCCATTTGCTTACTTCCCCACAGCTTTGCTCCCTTCTGCAGTGCTTGGCTTCCTTCTACGCCGTCCTGCATGCGGATATGCAAATTATCCAACATCTTGGCTGGTTAATTTGCATATTTGTTCTAATTGGTTGGCGGGCATGGCTGGTGGGAGTAGCAGAGGTGTGGTCAATTTGCATATTACTCTTTTATTAGACTACTCCTCTAATGTCTCGTTATTACAATGACCATATTTTATGTATTAAGAAAAATTAAAATATTCACCAATAAAATAAAATATATATGTATGATATTAATCTGAATGGAAGCACTGATGAAAAGATCGTTCTTAAGGAAGGCTGTCCAACTCTGTTTGCCATTTAAATTTTTAGTTAAAGAAAAGCTTTTTCTTGGCTAGGAAGTTGCCTATAGTTAGTTCCAGGTGAAGATAGATGCTTCAGAAAATCCAAAGTAGACTGACTGTGTATCCTTAGGAATAAAAAGCAACTAGCATATGCTGTTTCAAGAGCTAACAAAAATAGCTAGAAATTTTCCAGCTGGTGTTGCTCAGTGATTGGGAGGTCGTGGTTCTATTCTGGTCGAGGCATATACCTGGGTTGCAGGCTCAATCCCCATAGGGGCACACAGGAGGCAGCCGATGGATGGTTTTCTCTCATCGTTGATAAGTTTCTCTCTCCCTCTCCCTTTCTCTCTGAAATCAATAAAAATATATTTTTAAAAATAGCTAGAAATTAAACTGTAGGCAAAAATAATGAAATCCAGAAGGGCTGTAATTAAATGTGTGAGACTGTATTGTTAACATAAACACCACAGTTGGTGATACTGATTCAGAATTTAAGGACTTCAGTACATCAAGGTGAACCTGTTAGAAACATATATGCCCAGGGCATTCAAGTTGCTCAGGTTTCAAACTACCTGGAAGTCATAGTACTTCCTTAAGAAATCTGTCCTTATAGACATCATGAAATGCTAAGATATCTAAGTCCACTCAATAAACCAAAAACCTTTTATTAGCAGAAAATAAGACATTACATACATGAAACATAGAGTCTTATATTTATGAAAGAGGCAGCACTGGTAAATTCAGCAAGAGATTTCTTACTAATATCCATTTGCTCTTTTCACTTGTACTTCATTATTGGACAATTAGTAAGAGTCACCAAAAACTTAAGGAAAAATTATGAGAGAAGAAATTTAAGCTGAGAATATATTATCCATTAGCTTATTGGGAGAAACACCAGTCTACTCCATTTGAGCGATGAAATACCATACTCCATGAGCACAGTGTCTGAGGGCCATTATCCCACAACACTGTAGTGAAGAGGGCCTGAATGCAGAAGCAGGGCAGGAGTAGAGTATGTGTTTCCAAAACAGAGTGCAGTGACTGTGTTACAACACTCCCCAGAAGGCACACTATCATTTCCTGTTTATGGAAGAAGCACCCTCAAATTTACATAGCTCATTAGCTGGTCTCCGTTAGGGAGAGTAACTTATCATATCTTTCTAACTTTTCTGAGCAGAACCTACAGTAAAAATGTATTTTACACAGTGACCCAGCCCATGTGTAACACACAGGAGCCTACACCTCCTAGTATACTTGCCTATATGCTGTGCACAGCACTCTGAATTTTTCTATTATATTCAACTAATTCCCTTCTTAAGCTGGTTATAACCTACTAATCAGACATGACCTATAGTTTAAAAAATCCTATTATAGAAGCAAGAGAGAAGGACATGAATAGATGTAACATCTCTGAATTCGTTTAGATTATGAAACAAGTACAAATGCACCATTATTTTAAAGGTCTATTAATGGAGTACTTCAAGTTAAACTTCCATGAAAAAATGGAAGTATGTAATAAAGTATATAACCACTATGCTGTACACCTGAAACTAATACAAAATAATATTGAATGTAAACTGTAATTAAAAAACAAAATTTAAAATAAACCAGACCAATGAAATTTAATTTTCATAGATAAAAGAAATATTTACTCGCCTTACCAAGGTAGCAGTGTTACAGATAAACGCAATACTTACTTAACAGTACTTCCTGTCAAAATCTTATTCAGGTGTATCTTTAAAATTCAGTCAGGGACTTGGGGCCCTGCTGGAAAAGAGCTGCCAGAGATAGTCAATCTCATAGGCACTGGTGATGCGCACTCAGCTGGCCTGCTCTTGACCCCTGAAGCATCCCCAAGCTTCAGCTAATAGTGGTGGCACACATGTGACCATCAATCTAAATTTTGAAAAATATATATTGATTTTCCACAAATGATGATGATGGCTTTTTTTGCAGTAAATGTGCTTATACAATTTTTTTCTATACAAGACTACGATCAACACCAAGAATAAAAAAGTGCTTTGTGTATTTATTATAAGACATATTAATTAATCAAACTCCTTAATGAGACAAAATCCATACCAAAATGTAGTAGCTTTTATAATTCTTACATTGTGTATAACATGTATTCCTCAAGTCCTAGTCACATGAAAAGTTTTAAAAAATAGTATCAGCAAGGGGACATATGTAATACTTTCAACAATAAGGATTTTAAAATAAAAAAAATAAAAAAAATATCAGCCTATCTTTTTAAGGAAAATCTTATTTCCCATGTATTAGAAATTTATAATTCTAATACATTAATATTTCCTGAAATAACATTTTTTTAAGGAGTAACACAATATAGTGATTTCAATGCTATTAACAAATGTAACACAATACTTATTGTTAAAGGATTAAATCTCTTAACATTTCCCATACCTTTAACCAGTTTGGTAATTTTAAGCCATCTTTCTAAGCAAATTAGGTTGAACAGCTTTTAAAACAAAAAAACCTTTCCCACATATTTTCAAGTAAAACTGTCTTTTGTGCAATTGCCTGATGAACTGGAATTTCTGGTCTAGAATTCCAGGCACTGAATTGAAAAGAATGTTTCCCATTTCCATAGTACTACAAGTGGAAATATGTAAATTAATTCATGGGCAGACTCATTAATTTAGATAAAAAGTATAAACACATTAATTGAGCACAAAAAATGTGACAGTTTATGCACTAAATTAAAAACAAGACAGCTGCTACCACTGGAGTTTATAAATCTAAATTAAATGAGCAAAAAGGCAGAGAATTTTCATTCTACTTGTTTTCCAAGGAAATGGTGAGTCTGACAGGCAGTACTCCAATCTTTAACAATGAAGTGACTCTGATTTCCAAAGGCCAATACTGGTCTAATTATTAGTGCCAAAATCATAGTTTCAGTTTGGGTAAGAAGCAGAAAATGTTGACCTAAGTTGGAACCACAGAGATTAAGTAAAATGGATTCCCTCTGATCATCATTTCCTGGAAGGTTTGGCTCAGTGGATAGAGCATCGACCTACAGACTACAGGGTCCTGGGTTCAATTCCAGTCAAGGGCACAGACCTAGTAGGGGGCATGCAAGAGGCAGCCAATCAATGATTCTCTCTCATCACTGATGTTCCTCTCCCCACTCCAATCTCCCTTTTTCTCTGAAATAAAAAATCCTATCTAATTAAAGAGTAATATGCAAATTGACCATCACTCCAACACACAAGATGGCCATCCCCATGTGGTCAAAGATGGCTGCCTCCATGTGGACACGAGATGGCTGCCACAAGATGGCCTGCAAGGGAGGGCAGTTGGGAGGGACCAGGCCGGCACGGGAGGGCAGTTAAGAGTGACTGGCCGGTAGAAGAGAGCAATTGGGGATGACCAGGCCTGCAGGGGAGGGCACTTGGGGGCAACCAGGCCTGCAGGAGAGTGTAGTTGGGAGGGGGGGGTGGAACCCCAGGCCTGCATGGGAGGGCAGTTGGGGGAGGGGGGGCTCAGGCCTGCAGGGGAGGACAGTTAGGGGTGACCAGGCTGGCAGGGGAGCAGTTAGGTGTTGATCAGGCTGGTAGGCAGAAGTGGTTAGGGGCAATCAGGCAGATAGGCATGCAAGTGGTTGGGAGCCAGCAGTCCAGGATTGGAGAGGATGCAGGCTGGGCTGCACCAGGCCTCTAGTAAAATAAATAATATGCAGACCTACAAAAAGACTTCTCTTACTGTGAAACATTTTCATAGTATTTTATATATTACAATATTGTTACTTTAATTTTTTATTTATTGATTTTAGAGAGAGGGAGGAGACAGAGAGAGAGAAAGAAATATCGATTTGTTGATGCATTTATTTGTGCATTCACTGGTTGCTTCCTGTATGTGCCCTGATCAACAACCTTGGCGCATTGGGACAATGCTCTAACCAACTGAGCTACCAGGATCCACCCATGTCTCTACATAGACGGCTGAAGTAGGATCCAAAACAAAATCGGGGAGGTTGTGGGAGGAGTTCCATTATTTTCAAGGGAGATGGTTCATGGCTTTTGGTGGAATCTCAAAGGGATCTGGCAGATCTGCCTCCTTAAATCCTCACAACAGAACCAAAGAGCAGACACAATTATCATGATCCTCACATAGCAACTGGGGGGCTGAGATGGGTTTCCCTCCATGCTCTTAACCACTGTGGGAGCTAGCTTCAGCACCTGAGGACCAGCAATTCAAGGATATGGGTACAAAAAGTGGGATGGAGTCTTTCCTCAGATAAATTTGTTGACATTTGCAGCATTTTAGGTAATAACTATTATACAGTAATTCCTTCTTTAGCTAAAATGTTAACACCACATAAGCCTAAGTTATGGGAAATAGTTTTAGGAAGAATTTTCTGGCTCCTAAAAGATTTGCATAAACCCAAGCATTATCCCATCTCCTATCTAGAAAATCTATCATCTTCCATATAATACATATTTTGGTGAGTACAAGAGAAATCCTATATTTTAGGTATATATACTAAACAGGTACAGTGTATGACCAAAGAAAGTTCTCAAAATTCCTAAAAATCACGCAGACTTTTCAGTTCCTGGCAGAAGTATTCCTTTTCTATTAATGGGTCTAGACAAATGCATTATTGCTTGATGGAATCAACAAACTGCCTATCCTCCACATATCAGTAATACTTATTGGGGATAGTCACTGAGAAAGAATAAACTGCACTTATTAGTTATACATACCAAGGGAAATGAAAAGTCTTCTTTGTGCCAACTAAAAATCTTAATAAGTTACATATTAAATTAGCAAGAAAACAGTACTTTATCTTTATCCCCTACACAAATCTGAGCAACTCAACTTTTGATTCTATCATTTCCTTATGATGATTTAGTTATTAGCTTGGATAGCAACTCAAATAAAAATGACCAACAGCTAGTTACAGAATGAAATGCTCTTTTCTCCCTTTAAACTCCCCATCACAAGATATAAAAGTGTCAATGATTATGACATGTATAAATAACTCGCCAAGGTTAAAAAAAGGATTAGTTCTAAGTGTTCTGAATATGCAAACGTGAGTACTTAACACAGGGTTATGCCTTCTAAAAATAAGATTGGAAACAGGTTTCAAGCAAGTTCTTAATGTGAGGGGAAGGGGCAACATATCAGTAATGCTTTAACTCAACTGCATACCAATAATTAAATAACAGAATACATGTACAACCTTTAAAATTATCTCTTATTCTAGGTTTTATTAAGCAGAGGCATATGAATTACTTACCACTTACCTTCAAACATCATATAATTTCTTTTAAATTACATTTCTGGGGGGTGTCATTGGTTAATAACATACATTTCAAGTATACAATTCTATAACACATCATCTATATATTTCTTGTGTTTTCAATACCCAAAGTCTAGCCTCCCTCCACCACCATATATTGACTCCTTTTAGTGTCTTCATACTCCCCCAATACACCTTTCCCTCTGTTGTCTGTGCCTAAGAATTTGTTCATTTGCTGCTTTCTTAAAATGAGATCCTACTAGATTTCAGGATTTTAGGACAAATTTAACTCCCTATGTCCCTCAAAGCAAATTCTAATTCATTATCTGTCTTCTCCCTTTCCCCCTCCCCACTTCAAATTCCAATGACAATGAACACAAATAAGACTCATTTTCACAAGAATTTATTTTCTAACTAATTTTTTCATTCATTCAACAAATTAGCATCTACAAGTGCCAGGCACTGTGCTGGGCCAGAAAGACAAGATCCCTGCCTTCTAGAGCTTGGTCTTGATTATACTGGTTTCGTGTGTCCTTCCCCCAGATGGTAAGCCTGTTATCAAAAATTTTAAATAATTAAACAACCAAAAATTTTGTTCCTTCACTCGGCATTTGTATAACACGTGAAATTCTGTTCATTATAAAACTGCTTAATAGGAAATGAAATATCTGAGATTTGCTTCAAAATATTTGATGGGGGACAGTAGGTAAAGGTACAAAGGAACTGATTCTTGGGAGTTCATTATATTATTCTATCTACTTGTACATAGGTTTAAACTTTTCCATAATATTTTTAACTGTAAAAGACGTAGCAATACCAAAAATATTACTTTCAGGAAGGTGCACAGAAAGATAGCACAGGATATTTCAATGCAATTTATTTAATCTACCATGGGATCCTGAATCCTAATCTTAACTCAATTATAAATATTAACTATCCATTACTTCAAACTTTTCATTTATTAAAACAAAGAAAGTAGTACTAATATATCTCACTGAAAACATATTAGGACTCTGTGATAAGTTATTACAGAGAACCCTAAATAGGGACAACGCTGAATTATATAAGCATTAACACTAATCATGCAAAAGTATTTTTGAATTTTCTTTTCAAGCTTAATGGTGAAATGGGGCTCTTATTGTAACACCATACAATTACCAAGTACAAGATGATATTTCTTGTTATTCAAGCTTATAGAGATCATGACAGAAAGGTAAAACTGAAGCTGAGATAATATGCAGTATAGAGATCAACGAATGATGATTTTAAAAACATAAGACTTATTGTTGTTAATCCTCACCCAAGAATATTTTTCCATTGATTTTTAGAGACAGTGGAAGGGAGGGGGAAAGATGGAGACAGAGAAACATCGATGTGAGAGAAATACAGCTATTGGTTGCCTCCCGCAGGCACACCAACCAGGGCAAGGGCCAGAGCCCGCAACCAAGGTAAGTGCCCTTGACTGAAATCGAACCCGGAACCCTTCAGTCTGCGGGCAGACACTCTTAACCAAGGAGCCAAAACAGCTGACATTTCCCAGGAACCTCTGAAGCTCTCATTTAGAGTCAACAGGTGGTCTAGATAATATACAGTTTAAGATCTCATGGACATATTTAAATGTGCCCATAACCACAACAAATATCTGCAATAGCATTTTACAAATATAACAATAAGGCTATAAAGCATTTAATCTATACTTTCTCATTTACTCTTTTAAAAAAAAAAGGCTTTTTATTGATTTTTAGAGAAAGAGAAAGAAAGAGAGAAAGAAATATCAACGTGAGAGCAAATCATCGACCTGACCAGCTGCCTACTGCACACCTCCTCCAGTGGAATTGAACCTACAACCTTTTGGTGCATGGAATGATGCCCAACCAAGTAAGCATACCAGCCAGGGCTTCTCATTTAATCTTCACAAAATCATGTTAGGTGAGTTAATGAGAATATTATTAGAAGATAAGAATCTGCCTATGGCTCCAACTCATGGGTAGATAAGCCAGGACTAATCTCAAAACATCTACATTCAAATTCCTTTCACTTTCTATTATCCCAAGCTGTGGTGCACAAAGAGTTTATAATTAAAGATTAAAAAAAAAAAGAAAAGAAACCTAAATACATAAGGAAAAAATTAGAACATGATTTCTGGCTATCAATGGCCAAATATATGGTCTGGGTAAAAGTACTGATCAAGATCAGAAAGAGAGAAAACTGTGGATGGCCCAAGGTTATTGGAAAAGATCTCTTATAAGCATGAATGACACATAAACCAGGAGCAGGATATCTGGCGTAAGTACAGGGGTTGCTTTCTATCTTTCTAGAACATATTCATAATCAAGAAAAATTATATTTTTTGCTAGACTATAAATCATTATAAAAGCATACAGTGAGGCTCACATTTAAAATGTCCTTTCTAAAAATATATTTTTATTGATTTCAGATAAGAAGGGAAAGGGATACACATACACACACACACACACACACACTCTCTCTCTAGAGGCCCAGTGCACGAAATTCATGCATGGGAGGTGGGGGGGGGGATGTCCCTCAGCCCAGGCTGCACCCTCTCCAATCTGGGACCCCTTGAGGAATGTCTGACTCTCCATGTAGGCCAGATCCTGGTAGAATCCCTAAATGGGCAGTCGAACATCCTTCTCACAATCCAGGACTGCTGGCTCCAAAATGATTGCCTGCCTGCCTTCCTGACTGCCCTAAATGCTTCTGCCTGCCAGCCTGATCACCCCCTAACCACTCCCCTGCTAGCCTAATTGATGTCTAACTGCTCCGCTGCCAGCCTGTTTGCCCACAACTTCCCTCCTCTGCTGGCCTGGTCACCCCTAACTGCCCTCCCCTACAGGCTTGATTGCCCCCAACTGCCCTCCCTTGCAGGCCTGGTCTCTCCCAACTGCCCTCCCCTGCTGGCCTGATCACCCCCAACTGCCCTCCCTCCCTTGCAGGCCTAGAACCTCCCAATGGGCTTCCCCTGCTGATCATCTTGTGGTGGCCATCTTGTATCCACATGGGGGCAGCCCTCTTGATTGCTGTAGTGATGGTCAATCTGCAAATTACTATTTTATTAGATAGGATACATATATACAGTGAAAAACAGTGTGTTTATCCTCCTGAATAATAAAAGTAATATGCAAATTTTACCATACCTTCACTACACTACCAGCCAATCAGGAGCAGGGGGCAGGGCCAAACGCGGCATGCAGGAGGAGAGAGGCAAAGGGGCCAGAGCTCAGAGTCCCCGCCTCGCCCCTGGCCATCCAAGCGCAGCATCTGTGCCACATCCCCAGCCAGCAGGCCCAGCCAGTGGGCCCAGCCACAGGGGCGAGGAGAGAGGTAAAGGGGCCTGAGCTCAGCGTCCATGCCTCAGCCGGCCAAGCACAATGTCTGCACCCTGCCCCAGCACCCCGCCCCCAGCTAGCCCAGCGCAGTGTCCACGCCCCGCCCCCGGCCGGCCAAGCACAGCATCTGCGCCACGCCCTGGGACAGCAGGCCCAGCTGCGTGGGTGCGGAGAGAGGCAAAGGGGATGGCCAGGGGGGTTTCCTGTGGGCACACTATAAGCATCAAATCACTGCCACCGATGCCGCCTTCCCCCACCCCCACACACACACTCCCAAGTAGTATGGTCCAAAGGGTCAAATCCTGAGGCATTGCTCCCATGGCAGCAAATGGGAACCTTGCCAGGCGGGGAAGCTAGATCTGAAAGCCCAAGCTCCCGAGTACCGGACAGGGCGTCCTGTGCCGGGGCCCTGAGGAGGCCCCAGGACAAGCATCTCGCCAGAGGATGTGTGGAAGGAAGAGAGGAACCTCTCGGGGCACCACCCTCCCTCCGCACCACTCCCTTCCCCCATGTATGAATTTCGTGCGCTGGGCCTCTAGTATATATATAAACTGCAATAATGAGAGAGAATCAATGATTGGCTGCCTCCTACACGCCCCACACTAGGGATCAAGTCCGCAACCTGGGCATGTGCCTTGACAAGGAATTAACTGTGACCTACTGGTTCTTAGGTTGATGCTCAATCACACTGACTGAGCTAAAATACATATTTTTCATAGCAAGGAAAATACCAACAAAATGAAAAGGCAGCCTACAGAAAGGGAGAAAATATTTATAAATTATATAATTGACAAGGCATTAATATCTAAACTATACATCAATACCAAAAAGCAATAAAACAATCCAATTAAAAAATGGGCAGACGTGAAAAGACCATTTTTCTAAAGATGACATACAAATAGTTACCAGATACATGGAAAGGCACTCAACAGTACTAATCACCAAGGAAAAGCAAATCAAAAGATTTGAAAATGTATTTTCCCAAAGAGGACATACAGTGGCCAAAAGATGTTCAACAACACCAATCATTAGGAAAACGTAAATAAAATGCACCAGCAGCCATCAGACAAGAGTTAAGTGCTGGCTAGGATGTGGAGAAAAGGGAACCCTTTGCACTGCTGGCAAGACTGTAAATCGGTGCAGACATCATAAAAACAGTATGGAAGTCCCCCATCCCTCCCCCTAAATAAAAATAGAACTACTATAAGATCCAGCAATTCTTCCCTGGCTGGTTTTACTCAGTGGATAGAGTGTCAGCCTGCAGACCAGAGTCCCAGGTTCGATTCCAGCTGAGGGCACATGCCAGGTTGTGGACTTGATCCCCAGTAGGGGGCATGCAAGAGGCAACCCAGCAATGATTCCTTCTCATCATTGATGTTTCTATTTCTCTCTATCTCTATCTTCCTCTCTGAAATCAATTTTATATATATATATATATATATATATATAAGATCCAGCAACTTAACTTCTGTATGTATACAAAGAAAATGAAATCACTTCCACCCCCCATCCCATATTCATTACAGCATTATTCACAATAGCAAAACATGGAAACAACCTAAAGACCCATGGACAAATGAGTGGATAAAGAAAACATAATGTATACATACAATGAAATATTATTTGGCCATAAAAAGGAGAAAATCCTACCACTTGCAACAACATGGATAGACCTAAGGGCACTATGCTAAGTGCAATAAGTCAGACAGAAAAAGGCAAATACCATATGATCTCACTTACATATAGAATCTAAACAAACACAAAAATGAACTAATTGAAAAACAGACCAGATTTGTTTGTGTGTGTGTGGGGGGGGGGGGGGGAGGGAACAGGGGAAAAGGTAGTCAAAAGGTACAAACTTCCAGTTATAAATAAGTCCTGAGATGTAATCAACAGCATGGTGACCATCCTATGTAATAAAAGCCTAATATGCTAAGTGCCCAGTCATCCAATCATCAGTGCAACCAATCAAAGCATAATATGCTAATGTTATGCTAAGGCCACTCAACTGCTCACTATGACATGCATCAGGGGGCAAACAGTTAACTGGTTGACCAGTCACTGATGCTTTGAATGGAAGGTTAGCATGCTGCTGGGGTCCTGCCAATTGGGACTGAGCGAGACAGGCCGGACATACGCTGGAGCCCTCCCATGGCCCCTCCCCAGCTGGCCAATCTCCCGTGTCCTTCCCCAGCCCCAATCATGCACCAGTGGGGTCCCTTGGCCTTGCCTGGACCCTCTTGCAATCCAGGACCTTTATAGGATGTTGGAGAGCTAGTTTCGGCCCAATCCTGCAGGCCGAATTCGTGTGCTCTGGGCCTCTATTAGTTAATAATATTGTATTAAACATCTGCAAGATGGTAAGAGAATAAGCCTTAAAAAGTTCTCATCACCAGAAAAAAAAAATTGTAACTATGTGATAATAAATGTTAACAATTATTGTGGTAATTTTTCAATATATACGTATATCTAATCACTATGTTGTACACCTTAAGCTAATGCAATGTTATGTCAGCTGGAAAATAATTTTAGTACATATTTTGTTTCAGAGAAAAGGAACAAAGAGGCCCTGGTCCCAATGTGATGAAATGGAAGACCAGGAGACAGCAATGCTCCATGTTGGGAATGCATGAGTATTTGTTCCTTCAGGCCCACCAACAATATCTAGAACACAAAATGCAGCTATTAGATACTGTTGCTCAGGAATTCCAGAAGGTGAACCAGGGAGGGAAATTAGCACATACAACATCTATTCTGAAAGAAAATTTAGGTTTATAAAATTAGTCTGATCCAAGTCAGAGCATGGATGTATTTCTTTTTCAAAATACCAAGATGGCAAACTGGTATGTACCAACTGATAAGTTACTAAATGGTATCATGTGCTCCAGAAGGGTTATTGATCCAGAAAAGCAGTTTGTTCCCCAGAGTCATCTTCTCACCCTGACTCCCTGTAGCTGTGTTAAAAACAATGCATTGCAATTTTATAGCACTTTTCCTTCTAAAAGCTCAAATATGAGTTGATATGACACACCACAAACTACACAGATGGCACTCCACAGTTTCCACAGCTCTGACTGCACAGCTCATCTGACTTACTAATAAATGTTCCTATCTCAAGATTAAAAACAAATATTAAAAAACTAAGGAAAATGACAGAAAGAGTGAATTTTCATACCCAACTCAGTGACAGCTATCTGAAAGGACAAGATTAGCAGAGGACCCAGAACTTCTTTCAGCTGTTGTGCACGCAGGTGTGCACCTCCAAAAACATCTCCTGCCAAGCCAACAGGCTGCTGGAAGATGAAGGGAAAGTGAGGCGGCAAATAAGGTTGATCAACTTTTCATATATGGTAGCCCACAGAATGGAGGCTGCCCCAGTAGCCCAGCCCACATCACAAATCTAAACCTAAGTCAGACTGCATTTACAGGAAACACCTGTCAAGGAAACCTACATACACTCATCACAACCCTCCAACTCACCTACTCGTCTAGAAAATAAGACCTGCTGGCCTTATAAGGAAATCCCCCACCCCCCGGCTAATCACGCCTGTTTCCAGTTGCGTGCCTCTTCTACAGCTCCATAAAACCCGCTCTTGTCCAGAAGCACCTGAGAAGAGCGCTCCACTGCTGTGAGGCTCTGCGCCTCCCCCACCCAGGGATTGTTTTTGCAAACTCAGTACTAAATTGTTTAGATTTGTCACTTAACAAGGTTATGCTATCTGCTATGTGAATGTGCAACAATCAGACCTAAAGGTAAAATGCTCACCAAGAAGGAGCTAGATCTGGAATTATCAACTTCTTCTGATTTAGTCCCATGACTTGTAATTACTTATTGAAGGTAAACACATGGTCAGAGCTTGGCTGGCAGTGAAAAAAAGGCTACTGCCTGAAGTTTAAGTGTTACTAACATTTATAGATCATACTTAAAATGAACCCCTTTAAAAACCAGTTCTGCCCTGGCTAGGTGTTTCAGTTGGTTGGAATGTGATCCTGTACACCAAAATACTGCTGTTCGATTCAGGTCAGGGTACATACCTAGGTTGTGGGTTGGATCTTCAGTCAGGGTGCATATAAAGGAGTCAAAAAAATCAATGTTTTCTCTCTCTTTAAAAATCAATTAAAAAGATAGCCTTGGGGTTGGATTAAAATAAAGAAGTACAATAAAAGTATTTATAAATGGTTATATTCTGTATGTGGAGGTGGACCACAATCACCATAGAAATTTCCTTTATGCTATTCACAAATGCTCCTCATTACCAGCAAGAGAAGGCATTTATTTCTTTGAACTTCATGAACAGAACTTCTAAATGTTCTTCACTGGTAACTATATCTATCTCATCTATCCCTGTGGATCTGAAAATTTCCCATCAGGGAATTTAACCGTATAAAGTTTTCCTTGTCTCTGGGTAAATCATTGTACTGCATTTGTGTAGTGACTGTGGACAAACATAACTGAATACAGGCATCCTCCATTGCGATTTATTATCTTAAAAATTTCAGATAACTTATTCCTATGGAAAACAGAACTCTTACTGGTGATCAGATTTAATTAAAGTGTACAATGAAGACCACTGAGGTGGAGAGCAGCTTTGGTGATTCAAGTGGTTCTGTAGTGTCTACTTACAGGATTATATTTAAGCCCCAGGAAAAACAAATACATGATTTTGGTAAATTATGTCAACCACTCTTAGCAGGAGTTTCATTTTCTTTTCTGAGAAAATTATTGTATATTAAGCCACATTCTGAACTAGTCAAAAATAATATTCAAGTATTATGCTGTAATTTTCTCAAAAGAAAAGGGGTTTTAAATTATAATGATCAAAACCAGTCAAATGATTCCAGCATTGAGGTCCCATTAGATATTTCTCTGAAAAATGTAAGCATAATCTCTGTAGAAAGAAAGTACCATTGTGCACTTCTAAAACCAACACTTAGATATGTCAAACAAGCATTCAATCTCCCAGGTTTATAAAATGTGAATTTCACATATTTTTCTAATATTTTCAATTCAGTAATTAAAATGTTGTCACCTCTGAGTAGTTTTTAGAATAACTCCGAAGGCTCCTAAAACATAAGAATCTTTAACTTTATTGATTGAAATCCACATAAAACAGCATTATCAACTTTGCCTTCAACTTCAATATAACCACAAGGATATAAAAGGTAGGTAGACTAAATGATACATCCAACAACATTTGCCCTTCCTCTCATCCCACCTGTTGCAAAACACTGAATTAGAAAGCAGGTGCTAAAATGTATGTGATTATAGTAATATTCATTCTGTAATCAGAGTAATAGCACATTTACTAGTCTAAAGCAGCAATTTTTAACTTTTTTCATCTCAGAGAACACATAAACTAATCACTAAAGTTCTGCAGCACACCAAAAAATGTGTTTTTTTGTCAATCCGACCAAAAATAGGTATGATTTTGATTCATTCACACTGGACCACTATTGTTGTGTTGGTTATTATCATTTTTAAATTTGAAAATATAAGGAGAAAAAGTAGTGACCCTAACTAGTCAGGTATTGCATGTTTTAAAAATTCTTGGGGCACACTGGTTGAAAGCTTTTGCTCTAAAGAGTTGATAATTACAAGACAGTTGATAATGTTTCCTTACAGACACTTTCATAGAGTGTGCATTACCCTCTGCATTTCTGGAACATGTAAGGAAATTGGGGCACAAGGTCACATTTGCTCAACTAATGGAGGGAACCCTCAATCCAAGCAATGAGGCTCTTAAGTGCTACTTCAAACTGACTTCATAGAATTAAAAACCGAACAAAAAAACTCCTGCATTCAAGGAACTCAAAGTTCGCTGGTATGTAACATCTTCCAAAATAACATTCCACAAATTGTTAGTAGATTCTCTAAGATTTTACCACCTTTCTACCCTTCATTGGCATCGTCTCATAAGACTAGAAAGGAAAATTAATGACAAAATCTTCAAAGATTTTATATTTTCCTTCTATCCTTAAAATTGAAATGCCTTTTCCATAGACAGGCCTGTGGCTGGTGTACATAAAATGTCATTGTTTACTTCGGTGAGGGATCTTCTTATCTTTCTGCTGAGAAATTTCTTAATATGGAATAGTGAGCTCAAACAGTGCACCCAGAGGGACAACGGATAGTTTGTGTGTTCATCTCCATGGTGACTGTCCCTAACCCTCTACTTCTCAGATTACTGGCATTCCAGGTGGGAAGGAAGGTCCCACTCCTGGCCTCTGCTCAGGACCCATACCAGGGGAACTTCAAGCCTACCTCCGCATCATATCTATCCAAGTCCCCTAAAGAGTCTTCAAAAAAGCTGAGACCACCAATAATTTTTTAATATTTTTATTGATTTCAGAGAGGGAAGGAGAAGGAGAAGGAGAAATGGAAACATAAATAATGAAAGAAAATCATTGATCAGCTGCCTCTTGTATACCCCTCCAGCCAGACATGTGTCTAACTAGGAATCGAACCTTGACCTTCTGGTTCACAGGTTGACACTCAACCACTGAGTCACACCAGCTGGGCCCACCAATAATCTTCTAAATTTCAGAGACCATGGAATTTCCATTTTGATAAGCAAGGTAAATAATTTATGCAGTCTGAAATTTGGATTACAGACTTAGAATAAGAAAAAAAAAGTATATCATTCGAGCTCCCAGTATATGAAAAGCAGCATCTTTTTAACAAAAAGCTGTCTTATCCATAAAATGATCTCTTGAGGCAGCTCCATTCTGGTGCACGCAGAGGAGACTCTGTTAATTATTACTCATACTAGAGGTCTGGGGCATGAAATTCATGCATTGGTGGGGGAATGTCCCCTCAGCCCATCCTGCACCCACTCACAATCTGGGACCCCTCGCTCCTTACTGCCCGCCGCTTGCTGCTCCTTATTGCTAAACTCGATGCTCCTTAGAGCTGCCAGGAGGCGGGAGAGGCTCCTACAACTGCCTCTGCACTAGCTAGCTGTGAGCCCAGCTTCTGGCTGAGCAACACTCTCCCTGTGGGAGCGCACTGGCCACCAGGGGGCAGCTCCTGCATTGAGCATCTGCCCCCTGGTGGTCAGTGTGCATCATAGTGACCCGTCGTTCTGGTCGTTCTGCCATAGCAGTTGCTTAGGCTTTTATTATAAGGAAGATAGCGGTTTTCTGGATTAACTCACTAGAAATGTTTTTGATAAAACAAACAGTCCAAAAATATGTTATCATCATTTAATCAAGTGGGTCTACACAGTTCTACATTGTAAACACATTATAAAAAAGCAAAATAATAGAAAGAGGTCACAATTTTACTTTTTTAAATTATTCTAGAATTTAACAAAAAGTTTTAGAAAGATTAATAGCCTGCAATCCTCCTTTTAGTGATAAACGGAAGATTAATTTAAAATCCTCAAATTCATTCTGGCTTCATTAATAATAAAACCTATTTTATCCTCACCACTCTGTGAGGCAAACAAATATTATCCCTATTCAACAAAAATGGAAATTGGGACTCAGAAACATTAACTCACTTGCTCAAAGCAACAGATCCATCTGTAGGCAAGAAACATTAACTCACTTGCTCAAAGCAACAGATCTATCTGTAGGCAATATATACATAATAATTATTAAACTTACATTTAAATCATACAAATTTTCCCTGACTAAAAAGTTATAAATTTTTTATCAAAAATTTATTTTAAATGTTTAATTAAATTCCATTAGCTATAGTTTAAGAACTGCTGCTCATTATAGCTCATAGAGAATCGTTTCGTGTGTCTCAGAAATAAAAAAAATCCTCCTTCCTCTTTTTTCTTGTTTTAAAGGGCAGTAGTAACACTTCAACTTCCTACAACTTAGCCTGCGACAGATGGTTATTCCCAAAGATGACCAACCAAAACCTCCCAGCCCACATGTTCATCTTCTAATTCAACTGTTAACATTCCTCCTGCCTGTCTCCATAATTCTCAATACCTCTTAACTACTTCCTAAGTATATGATATCTTAGTTTAAATTTTTAAAATAATATTCACATATTTAAGGCTTTTTTGTTGTTAATCCTCATCGGACGATATTTTTCCATTGATTTTTAGGCACAGTGGATGGGAAGGAAGGAGGGAAAGAAGGGAGAAAGAAACATGAATGTGAGGAGAACTAAGATGGCGACATAGGTGAGCACCTATCTTGCTGTCCACGCAACAATTCTGAAACTACAACTTAACAACGGAACAAACATCGCCCAGAATCACCGGAGAGCTGGCTGAGGGAAAATTCCGCACATAAAAGTAGAAGTGGGACGCAGCGGTGACTCAGGAGCAGCAGTACACAGCTTTGAGGTTCGGAGCGCGAGCGAGCGGTGAGGGACGGGTGGCAGACAGCAAGCCCGGCTGGTTTTCTCCAGCGGGGAGGGCGGAGGCCTCCCACAGCACCGACCCCCCAGTTCCAGGCGAGCTCCCAGGTCGGGGAAAGGAGGATCCCGGGCGCGGCTGAGGTCTGTGAGTTTGGGGAGAGTGCACGAGTAAATTGGAGCAGCAGTTCCTGGAGTCCGTGACCAGGCAGAGAACGTGCCACTCGCTCACTTGCTTGGAGACCACCATACTGCTTTGTTTTACAACCCTAAGTGAGACTTTGGCTGTGCAGACTCATTTGGGGAGAGGCAGAGTTGTCTGGCAACGGGGAGACCAGCAGTGGTTTTACATTGCCACCCAACACTGAGACCCGTGAGCCGCACAGATAAGCTGACACCGGGAGCCCCATTGACGCTGAAGCTGTGCGCCACGTAGGGCGGATCTAAGGCTGACGCCCCGCGCCCCTTAGGCGCTGTAGGGAGGAGCTAAGGCTGATGCACGCTGCATAAGGAAGCTGAGCCACTGTTCCTTAGAGGATACCTATCACACAATCCTAAGGGACGAACTCAGGAAAGCAACCACAATGCAGAGAAAAGGAAAGAACTCAGCTGTGAAAGAAATGGAGGGAAAAAGACGACTAGACATAGAGTTCAAAACCACAGTAATTAGGTTTATGAAGAGGCTACTAGAAAAGGCTGAGAAACTTAATGAGAACTACGACAAAATAAATAACACCTACAAAGAAATGAACAACGCCTACAAGGATATGAAAAAAGACCAACTAGTAATTAAGCATACACTGACTGAAACAAAAAATATTATACAAAGACCTAGAAGCAGTCCAGACGACCGCAAAAACCAAGTCAAAGATTTGAAATACAAAAAAGCAAAATCCACTCAGCTGGAAAAGCAAGAAACCAAAAGAATCCAAAAAATTGAAGATAGTGTAAGGGGTCTCGGGGACAACCTCAAGCATACCAACATCTGAATTATAGGGGTGCCAGAAAAAGAGAGAGAGATCAAGATAATGAAAACCTATTTGAAGAAATAGTGACCGAAAATTTCCCCCACCTGGTGAAAGAAATTGACTTAAAAGTCCAAGAAGCACACAGAACCAAAAATATAGGAACCCTAAGAGGACCACACCAAGGCACATTATAATTAAAATGCCAAGAGCAAAAGACAAAGAGAGAATATTAAAAGCAGCAAGAGAAAAACAGTTAGTTACCTATAAGGGAGCACCCATACGATTGTCAGTGGATTTCTCAACAGAAACGATGCAGGCCAGACGGGAGTGGCAAGAAATATTCAAAGTGCTGAATAGCAAGAATCTACAACCAAGATTGCTCTATCCAGCAAAGCTGTCATTCAGAATTAAAGATCAGATAAAGTACTTCGCAGATAAGAAAAAGCTAAAGGAGTTCATCACCGTCAAACCAATACTATATGAAATGCTGAAAGGTATTGTTTAAGAAGAGGAAGAAGAAAAGGTAAAAATAAAAATTATGAACAACAAATACACATCTATCAACAAATGAATCTAAAAATCAAGTGAATTAACAACCTGATGATCAGGATAAAATGAGGAATAGAACAGAATCATGGACATAGAGAGGGAATGGACTGATAATTCTTGGTGAGAAAAAGGGTGCGGGAAGTACAGCAAGAGACGACAAAAATCATGCAACTATGGGAGAGGATGGGGTGGGGGAGAGGTAAGGGCGGAGAGTGGGATGGGTACTGGGTGGAGGGGAGCTATTGGGGGAAAATGTAATTAATAAACTGAACAATAAAGATTTAAAAAAAAAGGAAAGAAACATGAATGTGAGAGAGACACATCAATTGGGAGGGTACCTGCAACCTAGGTACATGCCCTTGAACCTGTGATCCTTCAGTGTGTATGCCACTGAGCTACACACCAGTCAGGGCAATATTCCCATGTTTTGTTTTGATGTTTTATTTCTGGGGATGTCTATATCCTGTCCCACGCAGGAAGATTCACAGCATGACTCATGGCCATTAGCCTAAGAATGTTCTACCTCCAAGAGTATTAACTTGAATGAGAGAAGATAGTCTCAGTTTTGTCTGTTTTTCCCAGAAGCCTAAAAGTTTCAAGCTGAGAGTTATTCAAATATGTGTGTTATTTCTTGTTTTGTTTTGAGTGCTAGTGTTTTTCCTACCTACAATTCTTACACTGAGGTATCTAAAGCTACGTTAAGAATCTAATTACTACTTTTCCACTGGATTAGGTAGGTGAGACCAACCTCTATACACTACACACCTGTGAATGATGTTTGCCTTTATACTCCACTCCCTCAAGTGAGAATAAACTCCAGATATCCACTGTGATACATGAGGGAAGAGATGACTCTATCTTAATGAGGTACTAAAGTAAGAAAGAGGTGGTTATAAAGCAACTATAGACACTGGAAATAATTTGGGGATAGGAAAATCAAAAGGGAGACAAATGAAGACATTGCAAAGAACAAGAAACCTCCAAATTCGAAGTTAGGGTGTAGTCAAGTATTCAAGAAACTCAGTTGCCACACTGTAAAAAGACCCAGGAAATTCTTTTCTCTATAATGTATTCAAAAGAAAGTGCTTGAGTTATTTAGCCAAGTGGGCTACAAAATTAATGTCTCAATCTCAACCTGTGCCTAAAACCGAAATTTTTAGGAGGAAAAAACTCCAGCGATTTCTCTGGCAGTCTAGGTTCTCATAGGCAGGTGCACCTCTGTATTCACATGGGTATATCTCCTTATGCAGTATTTGTAGAAAGTATCTCTAGGTCCAGTACTAATAAGACTTCAGAAAGAGCAGTGAAAATGGCCACGATGACACTATCCTAAGCAATAAGCTCTTAAAGGTTATGCTTTTCTTCAGCCCTGGTCAAATTCATTAATGTTAAACAATTTAATTTCCTAACACTTCTAAAGAAACTGAAGTCTGAACATTGAAAAGATTGCCTGCACAACAATGTGAATGCAATTAATTTTATATGGATTTGACCACATTTATAGTTTTTAAATTAAAAACAACAGACATTTAAAAAAGACAATGTCTGAAAACAAAGAAAAAATAAAAATTAGGGGAACTGTTTCATATTAAGAGAGACTACGAAAGAGAGACTAAGAAAGAGAGACTACGAAAGAGAGACTACGGAAGCAAATGCAATGAGTGAATTTGATAAATTTTGGTTTCAAAACCAAAGCTGTAACAGACCTTTTGGGAACAACTAGGAAAACTGAAATAGAGGGCTGATAATTTTCTTAGGTTTAATAGTGGTATTGTGTGTGGTTACACAAGACAATGACTTTGTTTTAAGGCAGTGCACTTTATGGGTAAAGAGTCATCTATAACTTACTTTCAAATAGTTCATCCAATACCTACATGCATACACACACACAAACAAAAATCAGAAAGACAAAAGCACACACAGCACTAAAATGTAATTTAACCACAGTATGGAAGCATCGTGGGAGTTAAGAAAAAGAGGGATTACACTGCATATCACAAAGCACCAACCTGCTCTTCCACTTGAGTTGTGTATGCTTTCTACTACTTAATACATAAATAGCTGGTGACAAAATATGAATAGATGACAAACTACCTTCTGACTCAGTCTGCAAATCAAGTGATCCCACAAAATAAGGAATTACTGTTTGAGTAGGAATTTTGGGAAAGGGTTGAAAATATTTTTATAGGTGTTGTCACAAATATAGGCTAATGTGTGGACTATAAAGGCTTTGCTCTTTGGATAGCTGAAGAATTTCATTATTTTATCTATTGAGACATCAGCCTTTCAAGTGACAGTTTCATTCTCTTCTTCAAAGGAAGTATTTAAGTGCCAATCCAGGTATACTTTCTTTGTATTTGGTTTTGTTTTATTACGCTTTCTGAACTCCTGAATTTCCCCAAGGTTTTTTTGTTTTGTTTTACCTTTTTTCTCCTCTTTCCTCAGTAAACTGAGATAATCCCTCTTCTCATCATAGTGTCAAAATATTCTGCAGGGGAATTTAATATAGGCCTGGGTATAAAAAAGTTTTACTAAAGCAACAAAGCCAAAAATTTAAGTCTTTACTGTTTCTGATTTGAAGATATGGACTTTTTTCTTTTTCTATCAAGCACTTTTTTGTATAATCTATGATCGATGTAAGTTAACTTACCAAAAACCTCGAATACTGTTGGATTCCATCTATTTTTATTTTGATTGATTATATTTCTGCTATTAACTGAGATCAATAATATAAACTCCCAAATAAATTGAGTTTTATTTCAAAATATGGCTTCCTAAATTTTAGAATAACTCTTAGTTTCCTCTTGGCAAACCAAAGAGCGTGTGAACCAACACCTTCTCAGGAGGCCAAAAGGAACAGACTAACAGACACACAGGCTCAAGGAAAGAAGAGAAATGGGGGAAAATGGGTCTGTACAGACCTAATTAGTGTTTGGGAATGTCCTTCTGTAGTGCATGGGGAAGTTTATTACTATAAAAGAGTTATGTTGGGAAGATCCTTCTATTAATGACTTACAGTACAGATGGAGAATTTGTTATATGAGTCCAAAATACAGTTTAAAAATGAAAGGCTTCTTCTGTTCTAGTATACTATTTGAGAGGAGAGAAAGAATGAATGACAACATAAGTAAGTATATATATATACTCCATCCTTATTTTTCACCAATTTTAGCAAACCAGTAAGAAAACAGCTGGTTTGGCTCAGTGGATAGAGTGTCGGCCTGTGATCTGAAGGGTCCCAAGTTCGATTCTGGCCAAGGGCATATGCCTAGGTTTCAGGCTCAATCTCCAGTAGGGGGCATGCAGGAGGCAGCCAATCAATAATGTTTCTATCTCATCATTGATGTTTCTATCTCTCCCTTTCCCATCCTCTCTGAAATCAATAAAAATATTTTTAAAAGAAAACAGGTACAATTTCCTGTTGTGTATATCCTATCTAATGAAGAGGAAATATGCAAATTGGCCATCACACCATAATAAGATGGCTGCACCCACAGCAGAGGTTGAGTTCCTGTAAGGAGCCTTAATGAGCAATCAGTAAGGACCTGAGGCTGCATGGTGCTGGGCTGGGCAGTGGATCTGAGGCTGCACCCCACACCCTGGTGCTGGGCCATGGTACCTCAGACCGTGTTCCCTGCCCAGCAGGCCTTGATGGGGAACCTCAGGGGACACCCCTGACCAGTGGAGCTTGATGGGGGACATCAGGCTGAGCCCCCCACCTCAGTGCCAGGCTGGGCCTCCTGCCATTCAAAGCTTGATGGGGGTCCTGAGGCTGCACACCCTGCCCATGGGGCATGACAGGGGACCTCAAGGCATGCCCCCTGCCTGAGCTAGGGGACCTCAGGCTGTTCATTCCCCCAGACCAGTGGGGCTTGATGGGGACCTCAAGGTGTGCCCCCTGCCCTGGCTCAGGACAGGGGACCTGAGGCTGTGCCCCCCTGCCTGGTGGGTGTTGATGGGGGAGGGGAGGCCCTGCCGGGTCTGAGTCTTGCTCAATGGGGGTGGAGCTCAAGTGATTTCAAGGCGCACACTAATAGGTGGGGACTTGACTCTGGGTCCCGTAGCACACCCCAGACTCTGACAGAAGGAAGAAGTTCATATACATTTTACTAATTTTCTTTATATATGTATTATTGATTTTTCACAGAGAGGAAGGTAGAGGGATAGAAAGTCAGCAACATCGATGGGAGAGAAACATCGATTAGCTGCCTCTTGCACACCTCCAACTGGGGATGTGCCCGCAGCCAAGGTAACATGCCCTCGGCCAGAATCGAACCTGGGACCTTTCAGTCTGCAGGCCGACGCTCTATCCACTGAGCCAAACCGGTTTGGCCATTTTACTAATTTTCTTTCATCTCTGACACTTCTATTATAGAGAAAGGGCAAATAACAATATTAAAATATTTCCTCTAATTAATTCCCTTTTAATGTGCACAAATTTTGTGCACTGGGCCACTAGTCCTAGATAATAAGCCAATACACAAAATCATTTTAGGTATATTTATAGAACACAATAGACAGATGAATTTGAATACCAGATTAATCAAAGCATTTTAGTTCACGGTTTTCCTCCTTGATATTAAACTCCAAAGAACATATACCAAAAATTATAATTTGCACTGCAATGGGAAAATATTCTAATTTGCTTTACTAATTAATCCTCCACATATTTATCTGAAACTTCAAAAAAAATTTTTGTATAAGTAACCTATTTCACTTAAATTAATCAATACTATAAGCTGACTTCTAAGTTTGATAAGCTGATAAGCTAGTAGTTCATCCTTAAAAATCTCTCAAACTACAAGGGTATGTACCTGCTACTCTGGATTTATTCTATATATACCTTCACTAATTTATCAATTTCAGTCAAGGCTATTCTTATGCATCAATATCTTTAATCTGCAGGATCCTAACCTTTTTAGCTTAGATTTAGCATAGCCACTCCTCTGGAGGCCATGTCCAATTCTTTCTGATACCATTCTCTTTCTCCCCCATCAGATACTCAGTCCTTTTCCCAAAGAAAATAAACACCTATGAAAAAATGAGGCTGCTAGAGACACCTGAATCTCACTGGGAACTTTGTAAGTGAATGGAAAGGGCTTGCATAGCCAGGGAAACGCTTTGTCCCTAAGGGGAAAGGCTCTCTTCACTCTTCTAAGGGCAAAGGAGCTGAGCCTCTGAAAATCATAAGCCCGGGCAAGTCTTCCTTTGCCTTCCCTTGTCCTTATCTATTCTTGGATGAAGTAGAAACCTCACTTCTCAATGAAACAGGGAAAAGAATCCCCAATGCTCAGTCTGGTTGTGCAGAGCATGGGGGTGGAAGAGCAGTGGGGTTCAGTGGTGCCTGCAGGGAGTGGGCCACCAGCACCATCATCCTGTCCCAGAATTAAGGATGCAGATCAGAAGACTCTACACATGAGCCGATTAACTTCCAACAAGTCAGCCAATCACTGTACTGTGTCTGTGTTAAGCGATCTGTTTTCAACCTAATGGTTTCTTTAACAAATAGCTAGCTTCTTCACTCAAAGCTGTTAGCAGAGCAAATCTGTTTAGTAAAGGGGGAAACTGTAGACCATGATCACACAAGAAATAATGATAACAGACTTCCCCATAATCTTGATCTTTCATCTACCACCCAGCTTTCATCTCCAATTTTAAGAAAAAAATTGAGAAATTCAAGGAAGATGACGGTGAAAGGAGGCAGAAGAGAAAAGTCTACAAAAGTCTATGAAGATACATTCCCAAATTGAAGCACTGTGAAGTTTTGCCATTTTTTATCATTCTATCCTCACTTCAAATACTGGGGCCACCCTGGGCTTAGTCTCAATGCACAGCACACCCAACACAGCACCCACAGCAGGCTGAAGGCACATAGCAGTCGCCTCAACACCCGCACAGACCTCCTGCCTGTCTCCATAATTCTCACAACCAGCTTCTGGAATTTCAAGAAAGCTAGGATGTTAAATTTGTAGAAATTCATACACTCAACACTCAAGATTTTTAGTAAGAAATTGTATATTCCTTATTTAGGTATCTGAAAATACTTGTGAAAGTATTTGCTACCTATGTTCCGTCAATTATGAATAATTCTATTTTTTAAATACAGGGTGGAGCAAAAGTAGATTTACAGGTGTGAGTCCACGAGACACAGTTTATTCTTGTATTATTATTTATCAGCTATTGTATTGTTTTCCATATGAACAACTGCAAACCTACTCTTCCCCGACCCTGCATATATACAAGCATATTTTTTAAAATGTATTTTTAAAAATTTGTTATCCATATAATTAAATTTCCCACTTAGACTCAAGTAAAGATAGTTTCCTCTAAGGTATGCATTTTTAAATTTACATAGACAATTACTAAAAGCTTTTCATCATTAAACATTAACAAAATTAGAAATCTTATGGTGAGTTAATGTTAAGTATTCTTACAAACATCACTGTAACACCCAAGACAGGAAGTATTTCACGTTTGACTCAGGAGCTGACTGTATAAGCAGGAGTCAGTCATCACTAAGGAAGACCATCCTCACTTAAGGGTACTTCAACGGGCAGAGATAAGTCAGCAAAAATGGTAACTTCCAGAACTCATGCACACTCCGCAAGTTAAGCATTAGAGATGTGGGATCGCATTTCATATACCAGACTAAATGAATAATAGAAAATACCATGCATTACACTTTCATCTGTGACAACAGGTCTTCAGCCTCAGCAGCTGGAACACTAGAAGCAGTGCGTGCCGATCCGCACACGTGCCAAGGTAGAAGAGTTCCCTGAAAGCTCTCCTCATTCCCTGCAAACAACAGAGCAGACAGAAGAATTCCACAAATAGCAGAGCCTTAGTCAGATGACTGAATACATTATCAGCCTCCTTTTGGGACTACAATGTCTCAACACCGCGTCATCCATGCTACATGGATTGCAAAATATCTGCAAAACATGCATCATACAATCATCACCTAATAGTTAAATAAACTAAAGTTAAATATATTTTTAAAAAATAAGAAGCCAATTATCTCTATCGCTGTTTCAGCCTTTCTAAACCTGTATTCCCCCAGAATGCTCCATAATCTATTTTCTACCTATCCCCCACAATCAAGCGTTCTTGAGCTGATTTTCTGATCTTTTTTTTTCCGATCTTTTTATTATGCAAAACAATAGGCAACCTGAATAGGATTTTTTAAAATACATTCCTACTCATTTTCCTTTTCCTAGTGGTGAATTATTGTGTTATCTCAGCAAAGCACTGGATCAGACACATCCACACTTACCCTGGAAAAAAAGTGCAGCCTACTAGCTAACAAGAACATAAATTAAGGGGGCAGGGCTAAGGGCAATGCTTGCCTGGGTTCAAATTCCTCTCCTACTGGCTATACGACCTTTGGAAAATTATCTGACAGCCCTATGCCTCCACTTCCTGAACTATAAGAGAGAAATGATATTGTTATATCACTGTGTTATAGTGAGAAATATACAAGACTATACACTTAGGGCATCTTAACCCTGCATCAGCACTCAAAAAAATGTTACCTGTTTTTACTTCATTATGGTTCTTACTTTGTAAAAATTAAAAGGAAAAAAAAGAATCTTGTAATTTAAGAATTGTTCAATTCTGGGTTGATGACTAATAGTCCCTAAAAAATCTAGGGACTATTTGTAGGTCTTAAAAACATCTGTCCAGGTTGGGAGACACCTGCTGACAAAATTTGCAGGGTTGGAACTAAGCAAATCTATTCATCCTTTTTATGGATCAAACAACAGGAATGAGAGCCTTATAAAGACCTACAAACATTTGCTTATCAGATTTTTTAAAAGAAGACATGCTCAGACTCACCATTCCCTTTGATATTTATGATTTCTTTTCCTACTCACTGGTCAAGGTTAACCATCCCCCCTTGCCCCCAAGTTTTGCCCATAGACACAATGACTTAATACCCTCGAAACTTCATCCTCTTCTGGAAAATGGGGGTGACCTCTATCTTATAGATTGTGGCAAGAATGAAAGAATGGAATACACCTCAAAAGAACTATACAGTAGTCCACCCTTACTGGAGGTGGATACCTCCCAAGATCCCCCAGTGGATGCCTGAAACCAAAGATAGTACCAAACCCTATGGATACTGTCTTTTTCCTATGTATTCACACACACACACACACACAAGATCTTAAAAGCCCAAAGTGATATTTAAGTTGTTCATCAGGAATCTATGATAAATTTAATTTATAAATTAGTCAATTTCACAGATATGAGCCATTCTTACCATAGATCTTAGCAACCTCAACATATATATGTATGTGTGTGTGTGTGTATATATACATATATATGTATATCGTAGATCTTAGCAACCTCAGCAAACAATTTTTTTTCTTTATTAAGTAAAAAACTTTCACCTTTGCTTCTCTCTTTGGCATATTAGAATTGCTAGCATCACCACTCTTTGCTATTTGGGGTCATTATTAAGTAAAATAAGGGTCATTTGAACACAAGTCCTGCAATATCACAGTTAATCCAATAACCTAAATGGCTACTATGTGACTAACCAGTATGGAGGCACTGGACAAAGGAATAAGTCAAGTCCTGAGTATGATGGGATGGAATGGCATAGAGTATCATGAGATTTCATCATTCTACTCAGAAAGCAAACAATTTAAAACTTATAGTTTGTGAAAGCTGCACCAGGGAGTCTGCCATTCTTTACAAAACTAAGATGGGAAGGCCTAAGATATGTTAGTCTTAAAGCAGCAACAATGCACAGATAACCCACAGAAATGGGCCCCTGATGTGACCTTCAACCAACTACAGATTGCCATCCTGACCACACATGATTTCAGAGGACATAACCATTATAATCCTATTTTCAGAGGGGAAAACCCAAACCCAGATCAAAGCAGAGTTTTCTGACATTATATAATTAAAATTACACACACACACACACACACACACACACACACACACACACCCCAATCTTTAGCATCAAAGCAAGTTGAAAATGAAGGTGAACGTGTTCCTTTCTACTGTCTCTCCAACAAAAACAAAACAAAATAAAAAATCGCCCACTCTAAGTTCTTCCTTTAATCACCATACTTGAAATGGATGGTTTATACTATCTAAGGACCCTGAGAAAGAAGAAAGCTACTAAGGAGAAATTCTAGCGGCACTGGACTATATGACCAGGTATTTTTTAAAAAACAGAGCCTAGCAGCCATTTCTAAACAGGTGCCTCTCACTCAAGCAATGTTTCAGGGAGAGACCTGCACTGAACTGCCTGCCCGCTTTGTGCTGGTGCCCTGAGCCAGCCCTATGAAAGATTTCCTGGAATTGTATTTCAACCAATAGAACTGATGCTTTCCCTAGTCTATCGGAGCTGTGCATGTCAGAGTTATCCCATCAGAGTCTTCACTAAACAATCAGAGCAGCTGCACTCTGACCAATCAAGTCAGTGGCTTTTAGACCAATCAAACTTAAAGATTTGGGGTCCTCATTTGTATAAGGACTGACCAATCAGGGACCAAGAGCAAGGATTTATCTTTATGTAAGTCAGTGCTTCTCTGGCTCCCAGAGCAGACTGTAGCAGACCAGGATTGCCCTACAATTGATCTGTTTGCACCGAATGAAGTGTCCTTCTTCACCAGACTTCCAATTGGGGATTCCTATTGGTGTTGAATTGGCACCAACACCATCAGTTGACATATCAAAGTAAACTGCCAATGCTGGAAGCCTCCAATACTCATCATCAAGTAAGTAACTAAACAAATTAAAACAATGGTTAAATGAGGCAAGAACTCAAAGACAGAGATCTAAAAAAGCCCAAAGTGAGATTTAACTTGGCCATCAGAAACTCTTAACAGTTCATGATTTGCTGCCTCTAAGTGACAAATTCTGCCAGAATTAACCTAACTTCAATTCTCCACATATCTGTCAAAGGAAGATTGTCCTTTTGTTTCAGAACCTTGAACTATTGCTAGTAACCTCTGTCTATAAGCAGCTCTCCCCTATGACTTACATCAAAGGTCTATGTCCCAAAGCCTCGAAAAGCAGCTAAGTACTAGTAAAATACTGCCATAGGCCTTCTGCTTATTTAATTCTTCTCTAGAAATTTCTCACTACAGAACCAACTGAAAATTGTCCTAGAATCAATGTTTCCACAATTTCATTATGTCATCACAGCCACTGGAAGCCAGAAATGTGGTCAATGATGAACATTTTATAGGGAAAACACATAAAATCTTTACCCTTAAAAGCCAAGAGTATTATGACCTACATGCAGACCACAGTTTCTTCATAAGTTTACTTTTAAGAATTCCACTCCTTTTCATAACCAATTTTGCCTCAGAAGTCATATATTCTCACATCTATTTAGAAAATAGTATCTATAATCCATAAAGTATATTTTCGTTATGCTGACTGGTTTGAGGGTCTATGACATTAAAATTATATTTGATAGCTTTTCCAGACATTACCTTTAATAGACTTTAAAGAGTAAGAGAACATAATATTCTTTCTACACTTTGCAATTCATAAACCCTCTGTGAGCCTTTAAAAAAAAAAAAAGAAAATAAACACAAACGCTAAGAACACCTTTTCTGTTTAGAAAACAAGACATAGAGGTAAAATTTGCTTGAGTAATGAAAGAACATTTTAAAAAATGGGGTTTTGTTCTGTTTTCTCTTAAATGGCTTTCATTATTGGTATATAAATATAGTCTGGTTATTTCATTAGAAGATTTGCTGTTTTATGACTTACTACAATAAACGAGCAATACCTTAAAAAAGCGGCTATTTCTCTCTCTTATTCTCTTAATTTAAAATTGATAGAGCATGTAATGACATAATCACCAAAAACTATAAACACAAAATAATGAAAAGCTAGTGATTTCTTAAATAGCAGTTTTGCCACATACAAAAAAATAGCTAAACATTATGTTTTTAAATATAATTTCAACCATGACATAATAATGGTGAAAATATCAAATAAGGATACATTATGCATTTCAGAAAACTAATATTCTTGGAAAATTGTTTTAAAAGACACACACACACACACACACACACACACAAATACCATTTTTTTCCCCGTTTTTTTTTGTTGTTGTTGTTGTTGTTTTTTTTTTTTTTGTCTACACAACATCCTAAGGACTAGTTATTAAAAGAATCATTTTTAAACACAATCTTTTTTTTTTTTTCTTTCAAGAAATCCAAGCTGTCAGCTTATGGGTCATATTTCAACCTGATGTGACTTGAAACAGCTAAGGTATTGAATCCTTAAATATAGGATCATAAATGGAAGCACTGCTCCTCACAGATCTTTGATTTGAAGGCTTAGAAAGCTTTAATATAGCATAACTGCAGATAAAGCCCTTTATGCACTCTTATACCACGGCCCAAGGTCCCCTCCAATCCTTACAATTTACGTTTCCAGTAAAATTCTTCTCTAACTCTGAGCAAAAGTCATGTAAATTATACTAAACCAATGAAGGGTTAAAATCAGAACTAAACTATCTAAAAAATATTAAGTTCATAATTGGTGAGCTCTTTTCTACCCTCTGCTTCAGTATCCCGACATCTAAAAGTCAAAGAACTCCTCTGGTAAGACTGAAATTCCCAGGAGGAGGAAAGCTCAGATCCAGTCTGAGAGCACACAATGGAATCACAGCTGACGATGCACATCTTTTTCTAGATGTCTCCATATGCTTGAGAGGCTTTTTCCCCCTAGCCAGGCATTCAGGGACTTGCTACTACTCTCTGCCACCAAGAATAGGAGAACATTTTCAAAGATTGTTGCAGAAAATGAAGTAAAAAAACGTGTTGGTCTCAAGCATACAAAAGAGAGAAAAGGGCACACGTCAGAGTGGTCATCAGTAACTAAATTAACTAATGATGGGGGGAGGGGGTGAATGTTGTCAAATTTTGAATGTTGCTTAATTTATAATACCTCCTACTTCTGGCAGCTGTTTATTTTATCTTGGCAATTTTTACTATTCTATCACTAAGATAATACCTCAAATGCAATTAATTTTTGTCTAAATGAATACTCACAATTATACTGGACTGGAAGCTCACATTATAAATCTGAACATGGTGTGTTACAAAAGAATGCATTTGCAGGGTGTGGTAGTTCCCTAACACTACATACAATCCCCCTCTATTCTTTCTTAGTGACCCAATATTAATAAAAGCTAGAGAAATAGTACAGATAAGATAAATATCATGCAGATAAAATACTAGGGAAAAAAAAAAAAAAACAAGACACAACAACACACAAAACCCTCACCAGATCAGTTAAATTCATTGGATACTTATCACAAAATGGACTCATTCTCAATTTAATATTATTCATTCCTTGAACTCCTCAAGATTCTGCAAATTCCAGCTGGAAAGGCAGCCTTGCTGCTGTCAGTGTGCACAACCTCCCCAACAAAGAACAGGAGCACACACACAAAAAAGCAGTGCAACAGCTGCTGTCTTTTTAAAAGACAGGCTTTTCCTTCAGAGCAACCTGTGATCATTACAGAAAACCAAAAGACCCACCCTCCCTATTCTTAAAAGTCAAGAGTTGATCAAGTCACTGGACTGAAGGCAACCAACAGCTTAAAACCATCAAAATGTCTCCTCACCTTGCATAAGCCAGAAAAGTACCCACATGCTGGACAATTTAGCAGTGTTTAAGAAAAACTTGAATAATTTATTTTTAAGAATCTTTTTGTTGTTGGCGTAATCTGGCAAACTACATTTTACTCCGACTTCTGTAGATAAATATTCTTTGATTAGCTGTGCTCCTTAAATACCTACGCTTTATGCTTCAAACAGTGAGATGCTTTGGTTCCTAATTTCATTTTGTTTATCCAAGAAAGGGGGGGGGGGGGTAAATGCATGCCATAAAACCACAATCTTTTCTTCTAATGTCCTCCCCAAATGCCGAACTTTCAAGTGCACTTTGGGAATTGGCGGTCTAATTAAAAAGGAACCAGTGAAGCCATTACAAACAATGATACTTTACACTCCCAATAATCAATTGACACAAGGCTACTCATGTTCAAAGTACTCTTCCAAATGTCCCTGTCCCCTCGCCGGAACAGCTGAGTGAAACTGAGGTCGAAGTAAACAGACAACTCCTGTGACCCTCGGCCCGTCACCCGGGAGCTCGTGTCCACAACCCCATCACGACGATATATGCCATTTTAGAAGCCGGCCTCGGAGTTCCTGCCACATCGTGAGTGGCTTTAGGCTTCGTCGTGTCTAAGACAACGTCTCCCGCAGTACCATGGAAATACAGTATCCCGGGTCCCTCTGCGTGTCTCCCTGGGTCAGAGCCCCTGTAAGTGACACTCCCCTCCAGATCGCGGAGCCGGCGACGAGGGATGGACGGGAGTGGATAGGTCTCGGCGTCTCCATGACTCCCCCGCCCGCGTGCAACTCCGCTCCAACTGGTCCGGCGCAAACCCCGCCCCCTCCCTTCCTCCGGCCCTCACGATTGGCTTACCCACACCTTCGATTGGCTCCCTGCCCCATCAGTCACACGCAGTGAGATTCGGGTCGGTGGGAGGGGAAGGCATTGGAGGTGGAGTGGGAGTGGGATTAGAGGACGAGGTGGCAGAGGAGGGTGTTCGAGCTCGGCCCGGTTTGGGAAAGTTTCCCCAGCCAGTGAGAGACCCGGAGGCGCTGGGCCCAGGCCAGCTCCCGGCCGGTGCAAGGGGCTCGGGTCCCCGATTCCCACCCCTCGGTCCCGCAGGCCCCGGAAACCACTAGGGGGAGGGGGAGGGGGAAGAGGGAGGGACCAGCTAACCAGGGACCGACCCACCCCCGATCTCAGCGGGGACGCTGCCGGGACTCCCCGGAGGGGCGGCCGGGGGCAGGGAGCGCCCGCCCGGAGAGACCACCCCGGCCCCCTCCCTCGGCAGCCCAAGGGGCCCAGGAGAGAAGGGTCCTCAGGGTGGGACCGTCGCCCGCCGGCCAGAGGCTCCCTCCCGCTCCCCCATGGGGCCCTGAGGGCCTGTGCCTTCAGGGGCGGGGAGAGGAGGAAGGGAAAAGGGGGCGCTGGCGAGCCAACCCGGAACCTCCCGGACCGCCTCCCGCCCCCAGCCCCGGCCCCAGCGCGCCTCCGGCACACAAGCCCGCACCCAGAAAGTTAAGTCAGGGGCGAGCCCGGCTCGGCGCCGCCGCGGTCCGGCCCCCGGCTCCCCGCCCCCACCGCGGCCCGGCCTGCTCGGCCCCAGCGCCCCGCCTGCCAGCTCCTTCCCGTCCGCCCGCGGCGCCCCTCGCCCCCCGCCCCCGGCGCTGACACGGGCCCGGCCCGCCCGCCGGGCCGCGGCTCCCCTCTGCCCGGCCTCGCACCCCGCCGGCCGCCCCTGGCGTCGCGCTCCACCTTCACACACACCCCCGGCACTTCCCGAGTCCGGCCGCCCCTCGCGGCTCCCACCCTCCGCTGCAGTCGCTCCGCGTTCCCATTAAAGAATGCATCTCCAAGCCCACCTTCCCGTCCCAGCCCGCTCCCCCCGAGGGGGCAGGAGCCGCGACCCCCGCGACCCCGCACCCGGCTGGGCGGCGGGCGCCCGCTCCTCGGGCGGGGACTGCGCCCGCGCCCCCGCCGCCCTCGGCACTCACCTCTTGCCGGCGCCGCGGGCTGCAGCCTCCGCCCGCCTCGCGCTCCGGGACCGACTCCCGAGCCCTCGCACGGCGCTGGAGCGCCTCCTTTCTCTCCTGGGGACTCCGCGTCTCCTCGCCGCTTCCCGCCCTCCCCACCCCCAAGCCCCAACTCCCCAGCCCCGCGGCGCCTGCGGGATGCAACTCCTCGCCCCGCGCGCCCGGGCAGCGGTCCCCGCACACACAACAGCCCTCTCCCCGGCGCGCGGCGCTGCCGGGTCCGCGCTGGAAGCGCAGTCGCGGCCCCGGGAGGGGAGGCGGCACCCCCCGCCCGCCGCCCGCCCCGCGCCCGCGCCCGCGCCCGCCCTCGCGGCCCCCGGGGAAGGCGCGGTTACCCGCTCGGGTCGGTCACGCCGTCAGGTGCCGGCTGCCGTCGGCGCTGACCTTCGCCGCCGAAGCCGCGGCTGAGGCTGCGGCCGCCATGTTCCCGTGTTAATAACTGCTGCCTGGTTGTTTATTTCAATGGAGATCCTCCCCCAACTCCCTCCTCCTCTCCTCCTTCTCCTCCTCCTCCTCCGAGTCTCCGCACTTGCGGAGAGAGACACAGACCGCGCGAGCTCGGGAGGAGGGGAGGGGGCTCGGGAGCCAGGCCGTCCCTCCCTCCGCCTCCCCGGCCGTGGCCGCCGCGGAGTCTTGTCACCGGGGTGGGGACGGGGCGGAAACTTGGCTCCCGCGCCCCCGGGGAGGGGGCCGAGGCGCACGGAGGGCTCCCCGGGGCGCGGACCCTGGCCGCGGGGTCTGCAGCATCTTCGTAGGCAGCGTCCTCTGAGAAGGCGACCCCGGGGGGAGGCGAAGAGTGAGGGGGAAAGGGACAAAATGGGTGACTGTGGTGGAGAGAGGGTGACCTAGGGGTGACTGGAAGTGAAGGGAGAGTAAACAGATGACTCCATGGGAGGGCAAAGGGCAGTGCCAAAAAGAAAGCGAGCTGATGGGGCTGCCGAGGGGAGGCGGTGGGGTCTTGGGGGCTGCATACGAGGAGGAAGATGCCCCCAGACCAAGGTCGGGGAGAGCCCAGCGCCAGGGTCGCCCGGGGAGCCTCCCGCCCTCGCCCCGGCCGGGCCCCTCGGCCAGCAGCCTGCACCCCTCGGGCGCACCTCGCACGCCCCGGGTCCGCAGCTGCACCCAGGAGGCGCCCCTGGTCCATCGAGTCTCCCTCGGCTCCTGCGAGCAGAGGCGTCTCCAGTTGCAGCCCAATCTCCATAGGGGATGAGGGGTGCGCCTGCCGGAGGCGAGCTTAAAGGGGTGCCACACAGCAATTGCACGATAAAGGCAAAGTGCACACAGTGTAAAACCTAACCTAGTTGAGCATTCTTGTCACAAGAGTCACAAAAGTTTATTTTTTATTGGGCAGTCCACCTTTTACACATCAGAAAGGGGTGTTAGGGGGACGCAGGAGGGGACCACCGAAACTTGAGAACTTGCGTTGGTTGAGATGTTCCTAGGGTCAGTGTTATACTTCGGAGAAGCCAGTTCTGAACTTGGAATAATTCAGCGGGGGCGGGGAATGAGCAACATTTATTTAACAAGTTTCTTATAATAAGAAAGGTCGCTTGTATAGACAACAGTGTTTATTGAACACTTACTCTGTGCTAAGTGATTCTTCAAGCCTTATAAAATATTTACCATTTTTATCCTTCACAAAAAAAAATTTTTTTTAAGAGGCTTAAAGAAGTATTTTGCCTATAGTCATACAACCGGGAAGCTGGAGGGGATTTGACCCCAGTTCTGGGTTGGTTCAGAAGCCCACACTTTTAATGGTGTCTGCAACCTCAAATTTGTGGGAATACCACCAATTTTATTTGGAGAAAGAATAAACTATATGTGTGTATGTGTGAGTGTGTTTGACTATGAATAGAAAATGTTTAGAGAGCTACAATTTGTTCGCACTGGGAGTGTGTGTGTGTGTGTGTGTGTGTGTGTGTGTGTATAAAGGGCTACTTACAGTTTTATTTAGTTTTTTAAATATGTATTTTATTGAATTTTTACGGAGAGGAAGGGAGAGGGATAGTTAGAAACATCGATGAGAGAGAAATATCCATCACTGCCTCCTGCATACTCGCTACTGGGAATGTGCCCACAACCAAGGTACATGCTTTTGACCGGAAACCTGGGATCCTTCAGTCCACAGGCTGACGCTCTATCCACTGAGCCAAACCCAGGGCCTACAGTTTTATTTTGTACACTTAACCATATATAATGCTTGAAATGTTTGCATTGACCATGTATTGAGTAAATTTTTAAAGATTATTTTAATTACCTGGCATAAGGAATTAGGTTCTCCGGGAAAACAGAGCTCTGCAAGAAACAGGGAGAAGACCTGGGAAATGGCGTTTTCTTAAGGCCGGCTCCTTCCACTAATACTAGTCCATTGTATTCCTACAATGAGGTAGTAGCCACCTGAATTCTCTCACATTGCTGGACTCAACCCCAACTCTGAGTTGGGATACGGATTCTCCTTGCTTTCTATCCCTCCCTTTTTCTTTTTTTGGAGGGGAGAGGGTAGGGGGCAGAAATCCAGGGTCCATCATGCCTTTGAAACAGTACATTTCACACTTTCCAAAACTACCCATGGTATCTGTGCAAAGAAATGACTCCTGGTTACATTTTCATATTACTCAATAAAACTTACTGCATGTTTAAAATACAGGATGGTTTCTGCAGAAAAAAGCAAACAAAACCATCTGACAGCATAACATAATAAGTTCCATGTCCAGCTGCTACTCAGTTGCCTCGAACCTTGAGGAATCATTTAATTTCTGCTCTCTAGTACAGTCTCTGGGTTCCCTCCACACTTCATGCCATTGTTATAACAATATTGTACTGTGGTTGTTTATATACTTGTCTTTCTCTTTCACTAAATTGCAAACTACTCAGGGGCCAGACCATGTCTTGTTCTTCATACTTGCTAGAGCCCCTAACAAGGTCTCACATAGTGCTTGTTGTTTCACGGAATCTGTAAAATATAAACAATAGTGTCTGATCCAATCTCCTTCCCACCTCACCCTCCAAAGTGATGCTCATAAAACATGTTTATAAAAAAGGTTTTCAGTATTTTGAAAGACCTTAGATTTCTGTGAGACCTCAGAATAATTCTTTATGAAAACTAGCCAGAATTATTAGTGAATTATCACTGGGATCATGTGAAATTAAAAGGATGAAAAGGCAGTAAATACCCTGACTTGATGCAAAGAAAAAAGAAAGTAAAGATATATAGGAAGTAGTATATTGCCAACAGAGGACAACCCAATTAGGAAAAAATGTGGGTGCAGATCATAAAGGGGAAGGAAATTATTGAAATTTAGTAGAAGCAGAAATTTGACCATCCATGGAGGGATGAGGCAAGGAAACAAACCAAAAGAAACATTAGCAGAATCATAAGTGCAACATAAAGTTATAAAGGAAAATGATAATTTATATACTTAACAATATACCTAAGAAAATGCAGAACCATATGAATAATATAGGGCAAAAAGTTCTATTTTGTCTGCCTTATCTTCCCCCATTCAATTTCAAGCTTCCCACTTTCTTCAGATATAAACTACATAAAAATGGAAGATTCAATATTTTGTATTATTGATGTATATTTCTGGAATACATCATGATATAATGAAAGAAAACACAATATGGTATAAAAAAAACTTTGCTATAAAAGATAGGAAAATAAATACAAACTGGACTTTGCTACTTACTATGTAACCTTAGATAAATATCTCATCTGTGTAATTGTTATAAGAGAAACAAAATGGGGTAAATAAATGCACTTTGTTAACTATCAAGCTCTTTATACCAATATAAATGAATATTTTTATTAAATCTGAACATATACTGTTATCTCTGTTTTGATGCACTCTGAACTTGCAACAGCAAAAACCTATATCATTTTAAAAATCACTGGAGGGACAATCAGTTAAAGCATTTCTTTGACAATTTGATTATTGAATGAAACAACTATCTGACTTTTTCCAAACCCTTTAATATTGTAGCTACCAAAAATGTGTCTAATATAGGCCAAATATATTACATATATTTTTTAAAAATTTTTTAATTGATTTCAGAGAGCAAAGGAGAGAGAGAGAGATAGAAACAACAATGATGAGAGAAAATAATTGATTGCCTGCTTCCTGAATGCCCCTTCCTGGGATGGAGCCCGCAATCTGGGTATGTGCCCTGACCAGGATCAAACTGTGACCTCCTAGTTCATAGGTTGATGCTCAACCACTGAGCCACACAGGTCAGGCTTTATATTTTTATTTTCTAATCAAAGTAGGCATTATATGTATTATTATTTCCATTTTACATATGAAAAAACTGAGCTTTACAAAAGTTAATTTATGCAAGATCATAGAGCTGCCTTTACAACATGGCTAACAGATTATGCTGAATCTTTTAGCCTTCACTATCTCTACTGCTCTAAGCAACATCTTCATTTTTATTTCCTCAGTACCTATAACAATTACTAGAACATAATAATGCTCAATAAGTGATTGTGAAATGAATGAATAAATGAATGAGGGGCTCCCTTTAAATCATACTGCACATTCACAAGATTCATATTTCCACTTTTATTATATTACATTCCCACTCAAAAATGATTTTTCATTGCCTATAAGATATAATTCAAATCCTTTATCTTATATTCAAGACCCTCTTCATTATGACTCTAAATATTTTTTCTAGCCATGTCTTTTTAAGCAATAAAAGCAACTCAGTCTTTAAGACACACTCATTCCAGGGTGTTCTGGACTCAGATTGACATGAGTTTCAATCTCTTACTGTGTGGATTTAGGCAAGTTATTTAGCCTTTCTGCAAATCATATCCAGTAATAAGGCAAGAAATTAGAAAGAAAGGAAATAAAACCATCTTTATTCACTGATTATGTGATTGTATACATATAAAATTCAAAAAAATTACCAACTATTAGAATGAATGTTAAGCCGAAACCGGTTTGGCTCAGTGGATAGAGCGTCAGCCTGCAGACTGAAAGGTCCCAGGTTTGATTCCTGTCAAGGACATGTACCTTGGCTGCGGGCACATCCCAGTAGGGAGTGTGCAAGAGGCAGCTAATCAATGTTTCTGACTTTCTGTCACTCTCCCTTCCTCTCTGTAAAAAATCAAGAAAATATATATTAAAAAAAAAAAAAAGAATGAATGTTAAGAGCTTAAGATATGCCCAACTGGCTCTGCGTAGTGGTTGAGCATTGGCCTATGAACCAGGAGGTCATGATTCAATTTTTGGTTAGGGCATATGCCCAGGTTGCAGGTTTGATCCCCAGCAAGGGACATGCAGGAGGCAGCCAATCAATGAGGGCTGAGTCAAGCCGGAGGGGGGTGGTGGCCTGCTGGGCAAAGGTGGCCAGCATGGGCTGGCTAGGGCGAAGGACCAGGCTGGGGAGGGGATGGGGATGACTTGGCTGGGATGGAGCCAGCCATAAGCCCCATCTTGAGGCAATGGCTGGGTACCCAAGGTCTAAAGCCTAGGCCAGAGGCTTTAGGTCTTTGACAGGCTGGGGTGAGTGGTTAGTAGGACATCCACTGAGGGCTCCCAGTATGTGTGAGGGGGCAGATTGGGCTGAGGAATCACCCATCCCTTGTACACGAATTTTGTGCACTGGGCCCCTAGTTTCTATATATTAGCAAGAAACAATTTTTAAAAATATTTTAATCTTTATTGTTCAGTTTATTAATTACATTGTTCCCCTTCCCCCCCCCCTATAGTTCCCCACCACCCGGTACCTATCCCACCCTCTACCCTCACCTCCCCCTCACTGTCCTCTCCCATAGGTGCATGATTTTTGTCCAGTCTCTTGCTGCACCTCCCACACCCCTTTTCTCCCTAAGAGTTGTCAGTCCATTCCCTCTCTATGTCCATGATTCTGTTATATTCAACAGTTTATCCTGTTCATCAGATTTTTAATTCACTTGATTTTTAGATTCATTTGTTGATAGATGTGTATTTGTTGTTCATAATTTTTATTTTTACCTTTTTCTTCCTCTTCTTAAATAATATCCTTCAGCATTTCACATAATATTGGTTTGGTGGTGATGAACTCCTTTAGCTTTTTCTTAGCTGCGAAGCACTTTATCTGACCTTCAATTCTGAATGCTAGCTTTGGTGGGTAGAGTAATCTTGGTTGTAGATTCTTGCTATTCATCACTTTGAATATTTCTTGCCACTCCCGTCTGGCCTGCATAGTTTCTGTTGAGAAATCCACTGACAATCGTATGGGTGCTCCCTTATAGGTAACTAACTGTTTTTCTCTTGCTGCTTTTAATATTCTCTCTTTGTCTTTTGCTCTTGGCATTTTAATTATGATGTGCCTTGGTGTGGTCCTCTTAGGGTTCCTATATTTTTGGTTCTGTGTGCTTCTTGGACTTTTAAGTCAATTTCTTTCACCAGGTGGGGGAAATTTGCGGTCACTATTTCTTCAAATAGGTTTTCATTATCATGATCTCTCTCTCTTTTTCTGGCACCCCCATAATTCAGATGTTGGTATGCTTGAGGTTGTCCCCGAGGCCCCTTACACTATCTTCAATTTTTTGGATTCTTTTGGTTTCTTGCTTTTCCAGCTGAGTGGATTTTGCCTCTTTGTATTTCAAATCTTTAACTTGGTTCTTGCGTTCCCCTAGAGTACTTTTAGGTCTTTGTATAATATTTTTTATTTCAGTCAGTGTATGCTTAATTTCTAGTTGGTCCTTTTTCATATCCTCGTAGGTCTTGTTCATTTCCTTGTAGGTCTCGGCCTTTTCTAGGAGACTCTTGAAAAACCTATAACTGTGGTTTTGAACTCTATGTCCAGTCGTTTTTTTCCCCTCCATTTCTTTCACATCTGATTTCTTTCCATGTCTCTGCATGGTGGCTGCTTTCCTGAGTTGGTCCATTAGCTTTGTGTGGTAGATGTCCTCTAAGGGACAGTGGCTCAGCCTCCCCAGTTACCTGAGGTGGATATGGGTTGCACAGTCTTGTTGAAGTTAAGCCTAGCTTACTGTTGCCAGCACTAGGAGGGTTTGACATCCAGGCCAATTGGCTGTGAGGTTCAGTTGTGCTCAGGTCGGATGGGTGAAGTCTCCGGGCCAAGCAGGCAGCGTCAGCTCCACCCTATGCGGCACCTGGGTCTCTGTGCTGGGTGACAATGGCTGCAAGCACCTCTGAAAGAGAGCTGCCGCCAAGCTCCACCCGCTGCCGGACAATTCAGCCTCTCCCCAAATGAGTCTGCACACCTAATGTCTCACCCAGGGTTGTAAAACAATGCAGTCTGGTGGTTTCCCAAACAAGAGAGTAAGTCACAAGTCCTTTCTGTGCAGTCACACAGCTCTGCTGTTCCCAAGTTTACACGCACTCTGCACAAGCTCACCCTCTCCACAAGCTTGCAGACCCTTGCAGCGCCTGAGTTTCAGCGTGCCTCCTCACTGTCCAGTTTTACCCCGTATAATCGTGGGTTCCCTGGACTTCTCCAGGAGCTGGGGAATCAGTGCAGTGAGACACCCATTCGAGAAAACCGGCCAGGTTTGCAGCCGCCTGCCCTATCGGCTCATGCATGCATGCTCCAAACCTCCGACACCGCGCATATCTTCAACGCTGTCCTCCGCCGCTCCTCTGAGTCACAGTGTCCTATCTTCACTTTTATTTGTGGAATTTTCACTCAGCCAGCTTTCTGGTGATTCTGGATGATGTTTGTTCTTTCGTTAAGTTGTAGTTTTAAAATTGCTGTATATGGCAGCAAGATAGGTGTTTATCTATGCCGCCATCTTGGTTCCTCTCCAGTAAGAAACAATTTGAATATGAAAATTTTTTAAATCTCACAAAAGTAGCCTAGCCAGCATTGCTCAGTGGTTGAGTATCAACCTGTGAATCAAGAGGTCACAGTTCTATTCCTCATCAGGGCACATGCCAGGGTTGTGGGCTTGATCCCCAGTGTGGGTTGTGCAGGAGGCAGGCAATCAGCGATTCTCTCTCATTATTGATGTTTCTATCTCTCCCTCCCTCTCCTTTTCTCTCTGAAATCAATATATATATATATTTATATATATATAGTCACAAAAACACAAAAAATCAAATAATTAGGAATATCCTATCTAATAAAAGAGTAATATGCAAATTGACCATACTTTTGCTACACCCACAAGCCACGCCCACAAGCCACACCCACAAGCCAATCAGGAGCGGGAGAAGGGCCAAGGCAGCCCGGGCTACAGGGGGCGGGGCCGAGGCAGCTAGAGCCGGAGGGGAGGGGCGAGGTCGAGGCAGTTGGGGCTGGAGGGCAGGGCCAAGGCAGGCCGGGGTGGAGGGCGGGGCCAAGGTGGCCAGCATGGGCTGGCTAGGGCAAAGGCCCGGGCTGGGGAGGGGATGGGGGTGACTTGGCTGGGACAGAGCCAGCCATCAGCCCAATCTCAGGGGGATGGCTGGGTACCCAAGGCCTAAAGCCTAGGCCAGAGGCTTTAGGTCTTTGACAGGCTCGGGTGAGTGGTTAGTAGGACATCCCCTAAGGGCTTTCAATATGTGTGAGGGGGAAGATTGGGCTGAGGGATCACCCACCCCCAGTGCACGAATTTCATGCAGCTGGCCCCTAGTATTTAATAATAGATGATTGAGATCTTTACATTAAAAACTAAAAGTATTGCTGATAGAAATTCATGAAGACCTAATTATAAGAAGAGTTGAGCAGACAATACTTTTAAGATGTCAGCTCTTCCAAAATTGATATATAGATTCATTACAATCCCAATCAAAACCCAACAGGCCTTTTTATTGAAAAGTAAAATGCTAATTATAAAATTTATATGGAAATATATTATCTAGAACACCCAAGACAAACTTGAAGAAAAATAGATTGGATAACTTACACTACTGATTTCAATATTCACTAGAATATTGAGCTATAATTATTGAGTTACAATAATTAAGACAGTGTGATATTGGTGTAACAATAAACAAATAGATCAATGGGACAGAAGAGAGGGTGTAGAAATAGACCCCTAAATTTACAGTCAATTTTTTACAAAGTTGTCAAACAAATTCAATGGAAAAAGGAAAGTCTTGTCAATAAATAGTGCTAAAACAAGTAGATAATCAGTATGGAGAAAAATGAATATTGATTCTCCCTTTCACACACACCATAATTAAGAATCAGTTAGAGATGGATCATAGACTTAAATCTTTTTTTTTTCATTTTTTAAAATTTTATTTACAATATAACTTATATTTTATACTAGTACATATGTTTTCCTTCCCCCCCCAAATCCTCCCCCCAGCCTCCCCTAGCCCCCCCGTACATGTCCCCACCTGCCTCCCTCCCCACCCCAGAGTCTTTCATTCATTGGTTATGCTCATATGTATGCATACAAGTCTTTCGGTTGATCTCCCCCAGCATCTGCCTCCCCTCCACTCCAGCCTTCCCCCTGTAGCTTGACTGTCTGTTCGAGGCCACCCTGCCTCTATATCAATCACTCTCCCCTGTTTCTTTTCTTCAAAAATACCTTGCCTCTGCATATTGAAAACAAATGTATAAGAACAAAAAAAGTTTGAGTGTCAGTTTCAACGTTCAACTGTTCTGAGTCCCAGTTTCAATGTCAAATAGTTCTTCATGTGTACATGTCAGCAATGGTATCCAGATGGTGGACACATCGTGGCAATGCAAGATCCATCCTCTCTGGTATGTTCCTGGGCCGCCTGCAGCCCCACACAGCTGCCGACTGCTAGCATGGCAAGGTGTCGTCAGCGTCCGCCATCTCTGGACCGTCCTCGTGGATGGAACAGGCCCGTCAGTTCCTCATTGTCGCAGGAACCCACATGGTCTTGGAGTTGTTCTCTGCAAACACACAAACACATTCTCGACCAAAGGTTAACAAAGGGATCCTCTCTGCAAAATAGACTTGGGATTCTTTTTATTTTTGCCTAAATGATATTCCTTTGGCTTATTTTGACACCATGTGTGTTTTTTTGGGGGGTGTCCTGCAGCTGGTTTTACAAATGGAATTTTCTTTTCTGGAGTAAGAATTTTCTACATGTATTTTACTTTTAGGATATTTTTCCTTACATGATATTACCTCATTGTTCCCCCCCCCCCTTTTTTTGGTTAATAGGGGCTTTTGGAAATTTTATCTTGCAGTCTTGGTAATTTTAAATTTTAATTTTTGCATACAAATATTACTACTTTAGGTTCTTTGGATGTTAGGCAATTTTGCAGTGAGATGAACTACTAATAGATAATTTAGTTAATGTTTTAGGAAAAGCTTTTTGTCCAGTACAGTTAGATTTTCTTGAGTATTCACTTATTTCACTTGGCCAATTTAAATTAATCTGAAAACTTGATTACTATTTTACTGTCAATTTTAATACTCAAGCAGAAATCTTAGTTTACCCAGTAAATACTTGTGGGAAGGAATATTTGCATTTTTGAGTAGGCCTCAGAATTCCTTGTAAAAAATTAAATTTAGATATAGGGCAGCTATTGCTGGCCGAGTCTCTGTCTACCACCTGGGTCCCGGTGTGAGTTGTGCTTGGGAGGTGTAGCAGCCGTGGGGGTAGGAGACCTTCCTCTGGAGGAGTGAGAATTCAAGCCCCTGCAAGGTTTGTGGATGAGGGTCTGTGCCCCACCTCTGTTGATCTTTTAGTTCTCACCTGTTGGCCCCTCTGCGACTGTGCCTGTCTTAGGTTGTTCCTTCCCTGAGGAATCTTACCCGTCTCTGGCTAACCAGCCATCCTCCGGGGCCAAACAGGGTGATGTGAGGTTCCGTCCTGTCTCCTTTGTAGTCTATGTCCCCGTGGCCTCCACGTCCAGCACCTGCCATGGGGTCCCCTCGCCTGCTGGCGGGGTCCCGGTAATGATCACATATCTCGGGTGACCCAGGTTTCTTCTCCAGAGAGGGCCCAGCTCACGCCACTGGTCGAGAGACTGATTCATGGTGCCAACTGCCCAGAGACTTCGGCCACAGCTTGAACTGAAAGTTCACGCATCAGCTGTGTGTATTTGGATAATAAGAAGAGGTTCCCTCTTGGCAAAGGGGCCAGAGGGGCCAATATAGAATGCTCGGATGCCTTCCCAGTGCCTTCATCCCTTCTGAAAGGGATTAATTCCTTTCCTATCCTTTATTTAAGTTGCTGCCCAACATTCAAAGAATTAGTTTGTAAGTTTATTTGGGATAATTGTATAATATGCTGTTGTCAAATATCAAATATTATAATGACATTGTAGAATAATATCATGTAAGGGTATTGTGGTGTCACGGGAGGTTAAGGAGGGCCTAGCCTAAGAACTGGTGTCCTTAAGAGATGACATGCTCTAGGCCATGTTAATTCAATCTCAAACTAGCTGCCAATTTTTTTTATAACTTTATATAAACTTTGTCAGGGATATAAAAACACAAATCACTTACCTTAGTTCAAGCATTCAAATATATTGACTTTCCCCCTTACTCCCACCACCTGCCACTTACCCTGAGGTTTGATATTTTGATGGACTTTTCTCAGTCTCTGGATCCATTCTTGTTCATCAGTCTATGTCATTCATTATATTCCTCAAATGAGTGAGATCATGTGATATTTGTCTTTCTCTGCCTGGCTAATTTCACTTAGCATAATGCTCTCTAATTCCGTCTATGTTGTTACAAATGGTAGGAGCTCTTTCTTTTTTACCGCAGCGTAGTATTCCATTGTGTAGATGTACCACAGTTTTTTAATCCACTCATCTGCCGATGGGCACTTAGGCTGTTTCCAAGTCTTAGCTATGATAAATTGTGCTGCTATGAACATAGGGGTACATATATCCTTTCTAATTCGCCTTTCTAGTTTCTTGGGGTATATTCCTAGAAGTGAGATCACTGGGCTGAATGGGAGCTCCATTTTTAGTTTTTTGAGGAAACTCCATACTGTTCTCCACAGTGGCTGCACCAGTCTACAATCCCACCAACAGTGCAGGAGAGTTCCTTTTTCTCCGCATCCTCGCCAGCACTTGTCTTTTGTAGATTTGTTGATGTAAGCCATTCTGACAGGTGTGAGATGGTACCGCATAGTTGTTTTGATTTGCATCTCTCGATAATTAGTGACTTTGAGCAAGTTTTCATATGTCTCTGGGCCTTCCTTTTGTCTTCTTTAGAAAAGGTTCTATTTAGGTCTGTTGCCCATTTTTTTATTGGATCATTTGTCTTCCTTTTATTGAGTTGTGTGAGTTGACTGTAGATGCTTGAGATTAAACCTTTATCACTGATAACATTTGCAAATATGTTCTCCCATACAGTGGGTTTTCTTGTTGTTTTGTTGATGGTTTCTTTAGCTGTGCAAAAGCTTTTTATTTTGATGTAGTCCCATTTGTTTATTCTGTCTTTAGCTTCCATTGCCCTAGGGGCAGTATCATCAAAGAAGTTCTTTTGGCATATGTCTGAGATTTTATTTCCTGTAGCTTCCTCTAATGTTTTTATGGTTTCCTGTCTTACGTTTAAGTCCTGTATCCATTTGGAGTTTATTTTTGTGTATGGTGTAAGTTGGTGGTCTAGTTTCATTTTTTTGCATGTATCTATCCAATTTTCCCAACACCATTTATTGAAGAGACTATCTTGATGCCATTTTAGGTTCATACCTCCTTTGTCAAATATTAATTGAGCATAGTGGTTTGGGTTGATATCCGGATTCTCTATTCTATTCCATTGATCTATATGTCTGTTCTTGTGCCAGTACCAGGCTGTTTTGAGAACAGTAGCTTTGTAATACAGCTTAAAATCTGGTATTGAAATCCCACCGACTTTGTGCTTCTTTCTCAGGATTGCTGTGGCTATCCGTGGCCTTTTTTTATTCCAGATGAATTTTTGGAGAGTTCTTTCTAGGTCTGTGAAGTATGCCATTGGTATTTTAATGGGGAGTGCATTAAATTTATAGATTGCTTTGGGTAGTATGGACATTTTAATTATGTTGATTCTCCCAATCCATGAACATGGTTTGTTCTTCCATCTGTTTACATCTTCCTCTATCTCTTTTTTTAGCGTCTTGTAGTTTTCTGCGAATAGGTCTTTTACCTCCTTAGTTAAGTTTATTCCTAGGTATCTTAATTTTTTTGGTGTGATGGTAAATGGGATTGCTTTTTTAGTCTCCCTTTCTGTAAGTTCACTATTGGTGTATAGGAATGCCATAGATTTCTTGGCATTGATTTTGTAGCCTGCTACATTGCTGAACTCATTTATTAAGTCTATTAGCTTTTTTATGGAGTCTTTCGGGTTTTTTATGTACAATATCATGTCATCTGCAAATAAGGATAGCTTTACTTCTTCTTTTCCAATTTGGATGCCTTTTATTTCTTCTTCTTGTCTAATTGCAATGGCTAATACTTCCAGTACTATGTTGAATAGGAGTGGTGAGAGTGGGCAGCCCTGTCTTGTTCCTGTTCTTAAGGGAAATGGTTGTAGTTTTTGCCCATTGAGTATGATGTTTGCTGTGGGTTTCTCATATATGGCTTTTATTATGTTGAGGTATGATCCTTCTATTCCTACCTTGTTGAGAGTTTTTATCAAGAAATGGTGTTGGATTTTGTCAAATGCTTTTTCTGCATCAATTGATATGACTATGTGATTTTTATCTCTCAATTTGTTAATGTGATGTATCACATTTATTGATTTGCGGATATTGTACCATCCTTGCATTCCTGGGATAAATCCTACTTGGTCATGGTGTATGATCTTTCCGATGTACTGCTGGATCCGATTTGCTAGAATTTTATTGAGGATTTTGGCATCTATGTTCATGAGGGATATTGGCCTGTAATTCTCTTTCATTGTGTCATCTTTATCTGGTTTTGGTATTAGGGTGATGTTAGCTTCATAGAAGGAGTTTGGGAGTGTTCCATCCTCTTGAATTTTCTGGAATAGTCTGAGGAGTATAGGTTTTAGTTCTTCCTTGAATGTTTGGTAAAACTCCCCTGTGAAGCCATCTGGCCCTGGGCTTTTGTTTGCCGGAAGCTTTTTGATGACTGCTTCAATTTCTTCTATAGTTATTGGTCTATTGAGTTGTTTAGATTCTTCCTGATTGAGTTTTGGGAGGTTATATTTTTCCAGAAATATATCCATTTCCTCCAAATTGTCCAGTTTGTTGGAGTAGAGTTGTTCATAGTATTTTTTAACAATCCTTTGTATTTCATTGGGGTCTGTTGTTATTTCACCTCTTTCATTTCTGATTTTATTTATTAGGGTCCTCTCTCTTTGCTTCTTGGTGAGTCTGGCTAGAGGTTCATCAATCTTGTTTAATCTTTCAAAGAACCAGCTTTTGGTTTTGTTGATTTTCTCTATTGTTTCTTTGGTCTCTATGTCATTTATTTCTGCTCTGATCTTTACTATTTCCTTCCTTCTGCTTACACTGGGATTTTCTTGTTGCTTTCTTTCTAAATCTTTGAGTTGTTGGGTTAGATAATTTATTGCCGCTGTTTCTAGTTTTTTGCAGTAGGATTGTAGAGCTATGAACTTCCCTCTCAGAACTGCTTTCACTGTGTCCCATAGATTTTGGATTGTTGTGCTGTCGTTGTCATTTGTTTCCATGATGTTTTCTATCTCTTCCTTGATCTCTATAGTAACCCAGTCATAGTTTAATAGCATGCTGTTTAGTCTCCATGTGTTTGATTTCTTTGGGATGTTTTTATTGTAGTTGATTTCCAGCTTTATGCCATTGTGATCTGAGAATGTGTTTGATATGATTTCTATCTTCTTGAATTTGGAGAGACTTTGCCTATGACCCAACACATGGTCTATCTTTGAGAATGACCCATGGGCACTTGAAAAGAATGTATATTCTGTGGCTCTGGGGTGAAATGATCTGAAGATGTCAATTAATTCCTTCTGGTCTAGTGATTCATTGAGGATTGATGTTTCTTTACTAATTTTTTGTTTAGAGGATTTGTCCAATGGTGATAATGGGGTATTAAAGTCTCCTACTATGATAGTATTGCTGTCTATCTCTCCCTTGATATCCTCTAGGAGTTTTAGTATGTATTTGGGTGCTCCTATATTGGGTGCATATATGTTTACCAGAGTTATTTCTTCTTGTTGGATTGCTCCCTTTAGTATTATGTAGTGGCCTTCTTTATCTCTTGTTACATCCTTCACTTTGAGCTCTAATTTGTCGGATATAAGTATTGCTACCCCAGCTTTTTTTTCATTTCCATTCGCCTGAAGAACCTTTTCCCATCCTTTCACCCTCAGTCTGTGTGCATCTTTTTTTTGGAGGTGGGTTTCTTGTAGACAGCAGATATATGGGTCGTGTTTTCTTATCCAGTCTGTTACCCTATGTCTTTTAATTGGAGCATTTAAACCATTTACATTTAAAGTAATTATTGATAGATAGTTATTTGTAGCCATTTTTGTTCTTTGCCCCTATGTTCTTTCATTGCTTCCTATTGCTTTTCACAGCAGACCCTTTAGCATTTCTTGCATTGCTGGTTTGGTGGTAATGTATTCCCTTAGAGCTTTTTTGTCTGTGAAGCTCCTGATTTGACCTTCAATTTTTATTGATAGCCTTGCTGGGTACAGTATTCTAGGATTCAGACCCTTTCTTTGCATAACTTTGTATATTTCATTCCAATCCCTTCTGGCCTGATAAGTTTCTGTTGAGAAATCACTTGCTAATCTGATGGGGGTTCCTTTGTAGGTGACTTTCTGTCTGTCTCTGGCAGCTTTTAGGATTCTCACTTTGTCGTTGATGTTTGCCAATTTAATTATAACATGCCTTGGTGTAGGTCTTTTGGGGTTTAATTTGCTTGGAACTCTGTGAGCTTCTTGGATTTGTGTGGGCTTTTTCTTTCCTATATCAGGGAAGTTTTCTGTCATTATTTCTTACAACAGGTTTTCTATTCCTTGCTCAGTTTCCTGTCCCTCTGGAAGCCCTATTATACGTATGTTGTTTTGTTTCATGTTGTCCCAAAGTTCCCTTAGGCTCTCCTCCTGCTTTTTAATTTTTTTTTCTAGAAGCTGCTCTACTTGGGTGTTTTTTCCTACCTTGTCTTCCAGCTCACTGATGCGGTCCTCTGCTTCATCTAGTCTACTCCTGATACTTTCTATGGAGTTCTTTACCTCAGCAATGTCACTTTTCATTTCTTCTTGGGTCTTCTTCATTTCTTCATAATTCTTCTTCATTTCTTCATAATTCTTCATCATTTCTTCATATTTCTTATTCATTTCTTCCTGGCCCTTCTTCATTTCCTCTTGATTCCTCTTCAATTCCTCATGGTTCTTACTTGTATTGGCTTCTGTTCTCTTCATCCACCCTATGACCATTTCTCTGAACTCTCTCTCTGACAGGTTGTTTGCTTCCATTTTGGTTACCTCTTTTTCTGGTGAGGCTTGCTTTTCTTTCATTGGTGGGCTATTTCTTTGTCTCCCCATAGTCTTTCTTCTCTGTGTGTCTTGTTATGTAGTTCGCACTCTCCTGTGTTGATTTAAAGGCTCAGACTCCAACACAACCAGGTGCAGCACACCAGGCACAGAAGAAGAATGTATTCACAGTATTGGTAACTCCAAATTAAAAGTGATTGCCAGAGGAAGGTAAATTAGGTGATAGGTGGGGTAAGAGAAAACACACTCGCACACACAAAATAAAGAAAGAAAAAAAGAAAGAAAGGAAGGAAGAAAGAAAAAGAAAGAAAGGGAATGCCAAAATAAAGTTGGGAAAAGGGGGAGGAGTAAAAAGAAAGGAAAAGGGAGTAAACTATAAATATGGGTTGGAACCTCCCAGAGGACCACCACTAATCCCAGCAAAAGCCAGCAACTAGTACCTGGAGACTGATAGAAACTACATACAACAACTAATATCAATGGAGGTTAGGGAACACAGAAGCTTAAATCTATCAAAAAACAATGTAAACATCACCAATACACAAAACAATGCCAACTCCCACCCCACAAAACAAATTAAAAGGGAAGAATAACCAAACCAATCTCACGAATATGCATAAAATATAAACAACATCAGCAGGACCGAGAGAAAAACATTTTAGGTTAGTGAAATCGGAGAAGCATTAGATGTGTATGGTCTTGGAGCAGGTGGTTGGAGATTGGATATAAAAGATGGGTGAAATTTTAACAGGGGCTAAAAAGAGAGAATAAGGAAAATCTAAACCAGAAAAAGTGTAAGGGGAATAAGACACTAACTAAGGAAAGGTTAGCAAGAGAGTGCTGGCATAAGGGGGAAGTTGAAGTTGGTTAAAGAGATACTAAAGGGTAGATGAAAAAAGACTATATATCACTAATCTCTGAGTAGAATAAAGATGGAATAAAATGGCACTTAAAAAATTTTAAATAGTAGTAGAACAAAATTGATTCCTTAATTTGTGTTACACAAGAGACGATTTATGATTCAGCCTTTAGGTGGCAGTGTTTCTGAATTGACCTCCGGGTCTATTGGTCCTCTCTAGCCTGATCTAAAATCCTGCTATGTCTATGGTATTTACTACTGATTTGTGGAAATAGGCTACCCCAGAGCTGCCTCTCTAATGGTGAGGACCTGTTCTGATCCCCAGCGTCAGAAAAACAGTTCGCCCCTGTGGTCTCCCAGGTTCTCTTCCACCAGGGGATCCCCCCTTCCTCGTTCAGTGCTGAGAAATTCGGATTTAGAGAGGACAAACGCAGGCGCGAAGTCACGTCCTGCTGGTATGTTTGTGCGAAACCCTTTCTCCCCTTGGGTTTGGCAGCCCGCTCCCTCCCAAAACTGCCAGGCTGGCCCTCTCCTTCAGGTCCAAATGTGTCGCCCTCTATGTATCCCCCCTCCTGTCACCAGCTCCGAGGACCCTCTTCCACGTTTGCCGGCTCCAACAGCCGCGGGTTTTCCTCTTTTTTTTCGCCAGGCGCGAATCTCCCTGTGTTACCAGCTCCCTTAACCCCCGGAGAAACCTGACCTTTCCGCAGCTGAGCACAGGTTTCTTCGGAGTCCGCTTCTTCACCAACTAGGAATGAATGTTGGGGGGCAGGTGGGCGTCTCAGATGCCTCGTGGGTACCGCGACTGTAAAAATTTGAGGCTCTTCCCCTTTAAGATGGCGCAGCCGCCTCTGAGCCAGGCTCCGAGAGAGAACCCAGCCGCACGGAGCCGCTCCGTTAAGGGGGGCTAATCTGGCAGTCCCCCTCCTTCTCCCAAAGCCCTACTGTCCCCCCACTCGCCAACAAACACTCCTCCCCCCGCGACCCTCAGCTGCTCACCCCATCTACCCCGGGACACAAATGATTACGCGTCCTTCTGACCCGCCGCCATCTTTTTTTCCATAGACTTAAATCTTAAAGCTAAACTGTAAACCTCCTAGAAGGAAACATGGGCTAATAAATATTTTTACAACTTTGGGATAGGCAAAGACTTTTTTAAAAACCTATTTTTGCTGATTTCATAGAGAGAAGGGAGAGAGATAGAAACATCACTGATGAGTGAGAATCATTGATTAGCTGCCTCCTGTATGCCCCCTCCTGAGGACAGAGTCCACAACCCGGCATGTACTTTTAATGGGACTCAAAGCCCGGACCCTTCAGTCTGCTGGCCTACACTCTATCCACTAAGCCAAACCAGCAATCGCTGCAAAGACTTTTTTTTAACATGAGAAACATGAAAGACACCAGAAAAGTTTTTAAAAATGATAAATTGGACTTAATTAAAATTACAAACTTTTTTATCAACATTAAAATTATAAACTTGCCACTAAGGTAGTGAAAAGGCAGTCCACAAATTAGTAGAACATATTTGTGATATATGTATCAGACAAAGTACCTGTATCCAGAAAAACTAATGAACATTCCAAATTAATAATAAAAAGAAAACTCCATAACAAAATGGACAGAATACTCGCAAAGGTACTTTACACAAGCTTATGAATGGCCATGAAACATAGGAAAAGATGTTCAGAGTCATTAGTCATCAAGGAACTGATGCAAATTAAAATTACACAAGATACTACCTACCCTCTGGAATGGCTAAAATTATAAAGGCTCATAGTACCTAATATTGGTGAGAATGTGCAGCATTTGGAATTTTTATTAATTGCTGGCAGGACTATCCAATTGGAAATGGTATGGTATTTCCTCATAAAGTTAAGCATAAACTTACCATGACCCAACAGTTCTTTTCCAGGTATATTGATTTAGATGATGGTTACATTTTGTCAATGGTTCATCAAAATTTATTGAATGATACACTTAGAATGTTTTTATTTTTGCTATCTGTAAATTATTTACAAAGAATTAATATTAGCATTTTAAAATCTAATAGGAGAGAAGTTTCCGAGTATGATGATGTGAATATACCAAAAGCCTGTAAGAAACTTCATACTAAATGGTGAAATGTTATACAAAATTCAATTGTGTTTCTATATATTATATGTTAGAAACAATTAGAAAATGACAAGAAATGCATATTGAAATGTGTTTGGCAAAATCCATTAAAGTTGAGCATGTCTGCTTTAAGACCCAATAGTCTCACTCCTCAGTATATATCCACTGGCGTTCCTTCACAGAAGAATAAATTATAGTGGTTTTATTCAAAGGAATACTATATTGAAATAAAAATGAATAAATGAAATAACATGGGTGAATTATATAGTTTGGCTAAGTGAATAGAGCATTGGCCTAAGGACTGAAGGGACCTAGTTTCAATTCCAGTCAAGGGCACATGCCTAGGTTGTGGGCTTGATCCTTAGTAAGAGTATGCAGGAGGCAGCTGATTAATGAGTCTCTCTCCTCATTGATGTTTCTACCTTTCTCTTGCTCTCCCTTCCTCTCTGAAATAAACTAAATAATAAATAAATAAAAATAATCTTAAATAAAAGGAGCCAGAAAAAAGAACACTACTGTATGATGTTATTTACATAAAGATTACAGAGGAAAACTAACCTATGGTGAGAGACACCTGGACAGTTGTTAACTTTTCGGGAGTAGTTGTTGCCTTGGAGAGCACATGAGGGAGACTTGGGAATGCTGAAAATTCTATTTCTAATCTGAATGGAGGTTACATGGGTAAGTTCATTTCATTAAATATTTTGTGTATAGTTCATTCAAAGTATACGCTTGACTTGAGTACCCTTGTATATTATACTTCAATTTTTTAAATATATTTTAAAATTTATTTTAGAGAGGAAAGAAGAGGGAGAGAGAGAGAGGGAAACATCAAGGGTGAGAGAGAATAATTGGTAGGCTCCCTCCTGCACACCCTACACTGGGGATTGAGCCCACAATCAGGGCATGTGCCCTGACTGGAAACCCAGCCATGATCTCCTAGTTCATAGGTCGATGCTCAAACACTGAGCCACACCAGCTGGGCTATACTTCCATTTTAAAAGGTTGCATTTACTGGTATCTCCCTAACTACACTGCAGGAATCATATTTCGTAGTATCCTATCCAGATTTTAGCATAGCAGCTTCCTGAAATATTACTTTACATGGCTTAAGTAGATACAGATGCCAATAAAGTTTATTTATTTTTAGTATAAGTACAAATAATAGTAAAACAACATGCATATAAATGTATCTACACATATAATCAACTTAAGAAATATTGACATTTTTCCTACAATTATCCTTTCTCTTATGTTTATCTTTAAAAGCTTCAAGATAAAAATGTAGACGCCTATTAAAAGTAGAATCTAACAAATTAAGTGCAATACGAGAATTACATCTCACTTGTGTACCCTAGTAAGTAAGAATTGGTGTGTGGGTACACCAGGTGTCTACCCCATTTCATTTAACATAAAAGTTCATGGGGGAGAACTAAGATGGCGGCATAGGTAAAACACCTGTCTTGCAATCGTACTCAACAATTTTAATACTACAACTTTACGAAAGAACAAATACCTTCCAGAATCACCAGAAAGCTCGTCGAGTGAAAATTCCACAAATAAAAGTGAAAATAAGACACTGTGACTTGGAGGAGCGGCGGCGAACAGCGTTGAAAGATTCACGCGGAGAGAGGTTTGGAGCGCGCGCCGCGGAGAGGGCGGGCGGCTGAAAACCGGCCAGTTTTCTCGAACGGGGAGACAAAGACGTCCCACTGGACTGATTCTCCAGCTCTGGGCGAAGTCCAGAGAACCCACTATCACACGGGGTGAAAACTGGACAGTGGGAGGGCACGCCGATCGGGTGCTGCCGGGTCTGCTGGCTTGTGGAGAAGGCAGCTTGCGCGTGAACAGCTTGGCTGCGTGACGGCGCAGAGAGCGCTCTGCGACTTGCTCTCTCATTCGGAAAACCATCAGACTGCTTTGTTTTACGACCCTGGGTGAGACATTGCGCATGCAGACTCATTTTGGGAGAGTCTGAATTCCCCGGCAGCTGGTGGAGCTCAGCAGCGGCTCTCTCTCAGAAGTGCTGGCAGCCATTGCCCCCTGCACAGAGCCCCCAGGGCTGCATAGGGCAGAGCTAACGCTGTCTGCTTGGCCCGGAGACTCCGCCCATCCAACCTGAGCACAGCTGAGCTTCACAGACAATTGGCCTGGAGGTCATCCCTCCAAGTGCTAACAACGATTAACTGAGCTTAACTTCAGCAAGACTGTGCAACCCATATCCACCTCAGGTAACCGGGGAGGCTGAGCCACTGTCCCTAGTAGGAAGTCTACCACACAAAGCTAATTGACCAACTCAGGGAAGCAGCCACCATGCAGCGACATGGAAAGAAATCAGATGTGAAAGAAATGGAGGAAAGAAAACGACTGGACATGGAATTCAAAACCACGGTTATAGGGTTTTTCAAGAGGCTCCAACAAAAGGTCGAGGCCTATAAGGAAATAAGCAAGACCACAAAGGAAATGAATGAGTCCTACAAGGAAATGAACGAGACCCTCAAGGATATAAAGGAGACTCTAAAGGATATGAAAAAGGACCAACCAGAAATTAAGCATACACTGACTGAAACAAAAAATATTATACAAGGACCTAAAAGTGCTCTGGAGCACCCCAAGAACCAAGTTAAAGATTTGAAATACAAAGAGGTAAAATCCATTCAGCTGAAAAAGCAAGAAACCAAAAGAATCCAAAAAATTGAAGATAGTGTAAGGGGCCTCTGGGACAACCTCAAGCATACCAACATCCGAATTATAGGGGTGCCAGAAAAAGAGAGAGACCAAGACAATGAAAACCTATTTGAAGAAATAGTGACCGAAAACTTCCCACACCTGGTGAAAGAAATTGACTTAGGAGTCCAAGAAGTGCACCGAACCCCAATATATAGGAACCCTAAGAGGACCACACCAAGGCACATCATAATTAAAATGCCAAGAGCAAAAGACAAAGAGAGAATATTAAAAGCAGCAAGAGAGAAACAGTTGGTTACCTATAAGGGAGCACCCATACGATTGTCAGCGGATTTCTCAACAGAAACGAGCAGGCCAGACGGGAGTGGCAAGAAATATTCAAAGTGATGAACAGCAAGAATCTACAACCAAGATTACTCTATCCAGCAAATCTATCATTCAGAATTGAAGGTCAGATGAAGTGCTTCGCAGATAAGAAAAAGCTAAAGGAGTTCATCACCACCAAACCAACATTATATGAAATGCTGAAAAATATTCTTTAAGAAGAGGAAGAAGAAAAAGGTAAAAATAAAAATTATGAACAACAAATACACATCTATCAACAAATGAACATAAAAATCGAGTGAATTGATAGGCTGTTGAACAGGATAAACTGGTGAATATAACAAAGACATGGACATAGAGAGGGAATGGACTGACAATTCTTGGGGAGAAAAGGGTTGTGGGAAGTGCAGCAAGAGACTGGACAAAAATCTTGCAACAATGGGAGAGGACAGTGGGGAGGGGGAGGTGAGGGTGGAGGGTGGGATAGGTACAGGGTGGAGGGGAGCTATAGGGGGATAAAAAGGGGAAACAATGTAATTAAACTGAACAATAAAGATTTTAAAAAATTGGAAAAAAGAAAAAAAACACAAAAGAAAACATAAAAGTTCATGGCAGGTCAGCTGAGAGGGGTCTTAGAAGAAAGAAGTAGGTTCTAGGCCAGAATTTGAACTCACAATCAATGTGACTTGAACATGTTTTTGGTTGGTTGGTTGGTTGGTTGGTTGGTTGGCTGGTTGGTTAGTTAATTCTTTTTATTGTGGTAAAATATACATAACATAACATTTCCATTTTAACCATGTTTAAGTGTTCAGTTCAGTGGCATTAAATCCATTCACATTGCTGTGCAACCATCACCTCTATCTACCTCTGGAACTTTTTCTTGAAAATGTTCTGGACATGTTATTAAATGCATCCAGAACTCAGTTTCCTCCCTGTAGCAGGAAGCAAGCACACTCAAAGGGATAAAAACACTTCTTTTGTCCAAAGTTGCCATTTTTATAAAATCCTAGTTCTGGAGGAGGACATTAGAGCTCAGTTGAAGCTAGGACAGAAACATGTCTTCGTAGAAAAAAAGGTCATCTGAATAATGCATCTTTTTCCTTAACAGAGGAATCATCTTGCTTCTTTCCAAACTGGCCTTTGTGAGCATGGACCACTTGACAAATGGTCCTACTCACCACAGAGCACTTATTCAAGCAACATTTCTTAGGCTTTAAATATAAAACTTTTATTCCAAACATTTACAGGTTGATCAATATCATATTTCAATTAGTCTGCTTGTCAGTTTTTTACATTGTTCAATGCCTAGGCTTCTGGCTTGTTTGCTTTGTTTTTAGCTTTTCTCCAAGATGATTATCAACTTCCAGAAACACAACTACCTGAAAGATCACAACTGCCCTCTGTCCTATTCAAACCCTTTTAATGATTAATGTCCAATTTCTGAAACTGAGTAATAGATATATGCATACTTATTATTCCTTATAGCAATCACACATGTTAAACATATTTCATGTATAGTCAGTACTTCATAAAAACATTTAAAAATTTCCTTCTGTGGTAAATATTTTACTTAAGTACATTCTTTTAGTACAACACAACAAAAGCTGACGGTTAGATCCTGTCTTTCTTTTAGATGCATTTCTAAAATGAACTACTTGTGGGTATTTTTTAATACACTCAGTCCCTGATTCATACATGGCCATCCAACCACCTGAGGTTGATAAGATTCTGACAGAACTAGAACTGCCTTCTCTTTTCTGTCTCTGCCTAGAATTGTTCACACTCCTGGTTCTTTTCCCTTCTCCTTGGTATAGGCTATACAGCCGTTTCTTTTCCTTTCTTGATAGTAGTGTCATAATATCACCAGTTACTCTGATCTGAGTCCTATCCCTCTCAAGAGTGTAGTGTTTCCCTCAATTGGAACCCCTGCTGCAATCTCTCAGATACAACATCAAGCACAGGTGAGTCTGAGCCTTCTTCTCAGGTGCACTCACATTAGCCCAAGACCTATCCTTCTAAAGTCTCTCCCTGAGTGCCACAGGTCAAGTTCTAGTTTTGACATTGATGTTCTGTTATGACTACCATGCTATTTTGGACATCACAGGTTTTAAGAGGGCAGCTCTGAGAATCTAAACCCTTTGCAAAATCTTGTTTCCATAGAAAAATATATTCTGCCTCAAACCAATCAATGAAAAAGTAAAATTTTAAATAAATCCATGCCATTGCTTATATTATTCATATGACTTCAAAGCCTTTCACAAAAACATCATTTTTAAAAGCCTTTTTGCCATAGCTAATAGTTATTAAAGGACTTGTCATATTCACAACTAAGAAGCATATGTTAGTAATCTTTGAACATGGAGTTCAGGAGATAATGCACAAATTATTATGAGGAGTATTGGATATGCTTCTTTCCATTTATTAATCCAGCACAAATTTATTGAGTTCCTATCCTGTGCATTATTGAGTTCCTATCCAAGGCATTATTCTCAGCACTGGAGTCCAGTGCTGAACCAAATAGGCAACACCCTGTCTTAGTGGAATTTACAGAGTATATGGCTCATTCTAGCCACTTCATAAATATTTGTTGAATGAATGATTGAATGTGGCTAACAAAACCATTAGAATATGGTAAATATTTACGTTTTCTAAAATTCAGTGAAATCACTGAACAAAGGGGTTGCAGAACATAAATTAGGGGAATTTGTTCCAGCAGTCAAGGTTAAAATATTTCTTTATTATAAGGAAGCAGTACTGGGCAGGAGTGTTGGGTGATCACAACCAGAAGGCTATCTCCTCTACAATCCACAGGGCCCTGACTTTACCGAGCACTGGTTTGGTGACATCCCACTGCTACCTCCATGCCTTTTTGAAAATTATTACTTTGAGACTGAATTTGTTTTATTTAATAATAATTTTGATTTACCATCTTAATTCCAAGAACTCAGTATCAGTTTACGGTGTCATAATAGCAAAGGGCAAAAGTTTCTCAAATAGAACAAAAGCTTTAGACAGTAATAATTGGGTTGTATTTTAAGTCTCATTTTCATAAATATTTGTAACATGTTTTTTTTATAATATTGCCTATGATTTCAGTCCCCTAATAGGACACACGCACACACACACACACACACACAGAAAGCCAGAGAGATTTATTTTAAGGAATTATGCAATTATGTGAGCTGGCTAATGCAAAAGTCCTATGGTGGACCAGCAGGCGGGAATCTTCAGGAAAGAGTTGATGTTGCAATTTTGAGTCTGAAGGCAGTCTGGAGACAGAATTTTTCCCTTCTTTGAAGAAACTCAATCTTTTCTCTTCAGGTCTTCCGCTGATTGGATGTGGGCTACACACATTACGGAGGATAATCTGTTTTACTCAAAGTCTCCTGATATATATGTTAATCACATCTAAAAATAAATGCTTTCAGAGCCACATCTAGACTGGTGTTTGACAAAACAACTGGGCACCATAGCCTAGGAAAGTTGACACTAAAATTAATCATCACAGCCTTGGCTTCTGTGGCTCGGTTGCAGCATTGTCCCATACACCAAAAGGTGGTGGGTTTGGTCCCCAGCCATGGCATGTGCAGGAGGCAATCAATTGATGTTTCTCTCTCACATGGCTGTTTCTCTCCTTCTCTCTCTCTCTCCTACCCTTCCTCCCTTCCTCTCTCTAAAAAGAAAAAATCAATTAAAAAAAAAAGATCTCTGAAAAAAACAACTAACCATCACAGTCCACTGCTTATCAATTTGACATTCATACACAGCTTCTTAAACCATCCTTAATTTCCAAATAAAGAAGGTAACAAAGTCATACTTCCACCTAACATGATACAACTATGCTGTGTAAAACTGAAAGCACACCAACTCTTTCCCTAAAACAGATGCAAAATCCTTGGCAATATCCTGTTACAAATTCTAGGATGTAAAGTTAACAATATTTAAATACTATTATGTAAAGTCAGTACCTCTTATGTTATATGATAAGGGACAAGGAAGGGAAGAAAACAAAAGATAGATAGATACATAGATAGATAGATAGATAGATAGATAGATAGATAGATAGATAGATAGAGATGGGATAAATAGATAATATTAGATCTATACATATATACACACAACCATATTCATAAAATAAGAAAGAAATAATTTTTACAATTATAGTCCTCATCTTTGTAAGAGGTCACATAGTAATACCTGTTTTTTATAACTATCTTCTTCCACTACTCATTCCCCTCAGCAGATTTCTTAGCTGGCCATGCTTCTTTGCCCAGGAGCTGACCCAAACCTTCATTTATGAAGAATCTTGCCGTTAATACTCCTTCCTGAATTAGAGTGTTATAGATTTCCATTGACTTTAATCCAGAGCATGATATAAAAGAAGCCCTAAGGAATCTCCTGAATTCCGGACTTACTCTTCCGTGGTATAGCAGGTAAGTAGGATCAATCACCCCAGCCAATGCTCCCTTCCTGGCCCATTATGAGACATGAGAAGACTTCTAGACCAGCAAAACATAATGTTAGAGGGGCAGAAAGCAAAATTTTGCTAGTGGATCACTAGGGGTTGTAATGAGTGACTCCATTCCCATTTCCACCGCCTGATTCTTGGACCAATAAATCCTAGTAATGGGAGAAAGAGCACAGTATGCTGGATGTCAATTTAGAGCATATACAGCCTCCTGAAGAACCTTGCCCCAGGCCTGCAACATATTGCCACCTAGCTGGCTCTATAACAGTCTTCCAGAGACCTTTCCACTATTCTATTAAGCCAGCTGCTGCTCAGGATGGTGGGGAACATGGTAAGACTAGTGAATTCTATGAGCATAGATGCAGTGCCCCACTTCCTTTGCCATGAAATGAGTTCCTTGATAAGAAGCAATGCTTTGTGGAATATCACAATGGTGAATAAGATGACCTGTTCTGTTGCTATCAATTCACCTCTTTCCACAGTGATTGGTCATTGCCCAATGGGCTCATGAATGATGTCGTCACAGTGGTAACATAGACTTCCATCATCTAGGGAAATGTGGCTCTGGCCACTGCCCAGTATGGTACCATTCCCCAGAGGGATCAGTCAGCTTCTTGGTGGCAGGTTGATTATATTGGACCCCTTCCGTCATGTTCTTACTGGGATAGACACTCTGGAAATGGATGTATCTTCCCTGCATGCTGTGATTACACCAAAACCACCATCAGGGATTACTTTGCTAAGGAGCACATCTCTGCAACATTTTCTAAAAGAATATACAGAGCCCTGACTAGTGGTTATAACAGCCTACTCAACTTTCTTTTGTGACCGAAAATCTCGTACTCTGTTAGCAATATAATAGCTTTAATAAATTTTCTCTAATTGCAAAATAAAGTTTTATTCACAAGTTACTATTGGTTATAAACATGCTATCAGCAATGTGGTATAACTGTAGTACTAAAGTGACTGTGATATTCAGTCTGCTTTTCATCAGTGTGTATAATGGGCTATCAGTGCCAAGCTGAGAAGTTTTGGATCCCCATGAGCATAATCTCAAGATTTCTTTATAGCATAGTAGAATTTTGTAGAGTTGTATAAAGAACAAGATACCCATATGTCTTACTAAGCAAATTCTCGCAATGCATTTGATTTTACTTGATTTGGTTTCAATCTTGACTTTTAAAAAAATTTTTACTAGATTTTTTTATATCTTAAATTTTAAATAAGGACATTAATAAGGACACTTTGCAATTCTTTATGAAGCTTTTATTTTCAGTCTGCTCACTTTTAAAATAATGTTTTTAATGAACCAAAATGATATATTTTATATAGCATATTTTCAAAAAATAATAATGGATTTTTTAAATAATAGTGTCTATTTTAAATACTGTGCTTTTATTACACACTAGAGGCCCAATGCATGAAATTCATGCAACGGGGTTGACCCTCACAGCTGCGGCAGCTCACCTCAGCCCTTGCAGCCCCGGCTTCATGAATGTTGTCCAGAAGGACGTCTGGGAGGTCATTTGTCTGTCCAGTCTAATTAGCATATAACACTTCTATTATTTTAGATAATATTTTCTTTAAAATTTGACCTATTTTTCCCCTTTAATATATCATTAACTCATAATATTCTTAAGTACATTTTAATGGTTATGTTTTCTTCATGAGACACTCTTTTACTTTTTCCTTTCTCTTTTTCCTTTCACTATTAATTGTTTTTATTTTATTCTTAATCTATCTTATTGGCCTTTCCTGGAATGATTTAAACATCATTTAATCAAAAGAGTTTTTTTTTAATGTTTTACACCAATATTTAAACAGTTTTTGTCATATCAAGGTATCGTCATATTTGACCTCAATTTCAAACAACTTCCTATTTGCTATTAATATAAGTATTGACATTAGTCCATGTCTCACTTTTCTGTAACTTCTAATTAATCATGAATTATTATAATTTTAAGCTTGATTTAGATATAATGCAATAAAATATGTTCTATTAATATGCTTGAAACTATACATTGAGTGGCCATATTATTATGATCTCTGAATGTATAATAATTAGGCCACTCTGTGTGTGGGAGTGTGTATATTAGAGGCCTGGTGCATGAACTCATGCATGGGTGGGGTTCCGCCAGCCTGGCCAGGGGAGGGGACATGGGCAGTTGGCCAGCCTGCCTGCTGGTCCAACTCCCCATTGAGGGGACAATTTGCATATTAGCCTTTTATTATATAGGATTATATAGAATATACACTGAATGGCCAGATTATTATAAGTTCAGAGATCATAATAATCTAGCCACTCAGTGTATTTTAACATACTCATCCAGAGGAAGCCCACACATGACTTTCCCCATATTCACTGAAGTATTTATCCTCCTATGAGACTGTAAGCCCCTTGAAAGCAGGGAGTATATGTAAATCTCAAATGTCTGGGACAATGTAGGTTTTGAATGAATAAATAATGAATGAATGAATGAATGAATGACAATTGTTAGTTGTGTAATTTCAGTGGGCTTGTCCAAAAACCACTTTCCTTGGCAGCTCTAGTGACAGCAAATAAAATTTCTTTCGCAAAAATCAAACCTTCTAAATTCCCAAGTGCATTTAATTTATAACAAAAATATCCTTAGAAAAAAAATGCATTTGTTTTAACCTATTCATCCAAGCAGCAGCTGTCAATACTGGCTGAAGGCGAGAATCATGCCCTCCCCTCCCCCGAAACCCCCACCCTCCGACAGTGAAAATAAAGTAGGGGCCCTCCAGGTGACCCCAAAGAGCAGCCAAGGTTGAGAGCTGCTGTGCTAAGAGAGAAGTAACTGGTGGCAGATTCTAAGGAGCAAAGAAGAAAAATTAGACCCTTACTGATATAGTGGAGAATTCTTTGCTGGAGAAAGGTTGGATGCTCGAGGGGAGCCCAGCTCTTCCTTTGGGAGACTGGGGGTGGCTACAGAGAGTATTTTTAAAAGTATCTGTTGTCTTGAAAATTTAAGAAGAAAATTATAAGTACTTCCTAAAGAGGCAAACTTCGAAAGTAATTTAAAATTCAAATTTAAAAATGAGGTCAGAGATTCCAACAAATGCTAATAAAAGGACCCTTTGAATTTCTTGAACATTTTACAAAAATACTACACAGGCTCAAAAGTACAGCAAATGTATTGGACATACAAAGATTAAAAGGAACAAAAATTAACACAGCAGAACTTGAGAGAAGAACGAGTGTTTTAAAGAAGTAGTAGTCCCCAAAGTTGTGTCTCTGCTATGGTTAAAACAACATACAAACTACATGTGAATATTGGTGAGAACAAGATATGTTAAACAATTGGCATACTTGGGTGTATTGAACTTGAAGTCTGGCCTCCTAGCTCCTACTTTGCTTCCACATAGTCCCCCTTGTTTGTGGCTTCACTTTTCCTGGTTTGCATTTACTTGTAATTAACCATAGTCCAAAAATATTAAAGAAAAAAAATCCAGAAATAAATAATGTATACGATTTAAATTGCAGGCCATTCTGAGTGGTGAAATAAAATTTCCTTCTGTCTATCTAGCCCAGGATGTGAATCATCCCTTTGCTCTGCAGATCCCTGCTATATGTGCATTACAATAAGGCATTGAAAAAGAAAGATCATATTTACATAACTTGTATACAGTATGTTGTTATAATTGTTCTACTTTATTATTGGCAATTGTTATTAACCTCCTACTGTGCCTAATTTATAAATTAAGCCTTATCATAGTATGTGTGTATAGTGAAAAACATTGTTTACATAGGATTCAGTACTCTCTGTGGTTTCAGGCATCCACGGGGTCTTGGACTAGATCCCCTGCAGATAAGGGGGCCACTGTAAAAGCCTATACTTCCTTAGGCAGGTCTCATTTCCCTTACCTGCAAAATAAGGAAGTGAAAGCTTGAACTAAATTGGGCTTCTTGGAAGGTTTCTCTAAAAGACTATGTGCATGCCCAGGCTCAGTATGGGGGTGGCCTGCAGCACCCAGAGCCAGTCCAGATCTTTTTGAAGTCTCCTGTTTTGTCTTAAAAATTCATATCCTAGTATGTACATTATATCTCAATAAAACTTTTTAAAAAATTTTATGCACTCTTTATTTCATACTATTCTTTTTCTTTCATTTAAGAAAATATTTTATTGAATTCAGAGAGAGGAAGAGAGAGGGATAGAAACATCAATGATAAGAGAGAAACGTGGATCGGCTGTCTTCTGCCCTCCCCTACTGGGGATGGAGCCCAAAACCTGGACATGTGTCCTGACCCAGAATCAACCCGTGACCTCCTAGTTCATGGGCCGATGCTCAACCACTGAGCCACACCAGCTGGGCTGTGTTTTTTTTCTTTTAAAATACAATTGAACTTGTATATAAAATTTTACATTCTGCTTTTCTCCCCACTAAGTATTCTACCTTTCATATATTATGTGTCATTAAAAAGTTGTTACTTTTAGAAAAAAAAGGTTGTTGCTTTTATTTTAGAAAGTATAAAATATGCATCATATAGTTGCACTCTCATGTACTAACCTTCTCCTAATTTGGGTTAGTCATGTTACATACAGCCCAGCAAGTTTTCATCACCATCTTGCCTTAATTCCTTCTGCTTGGCTCTGAGTAAAGACTCAGATTTCTTGATAGTTTCTAACTAATCCTCTGAAGTGCTAAGATTATAAATGGGGAAAAATTTTTCTCTTATTGCTGAGTGTGTTAAATGGTCTATTGGTGATGTAAGTTGTAATTCATTCTTTTTTGAGATTTCACTGCTAACAAGGGGGAAAGAAACTAACATTTACTGAAGGTGGACTGCTGTGCAGGGTCTTTTGTAAAGGTTGCCACATGTCATCAGCCCAGTGGCATAATGACCCTATCCCACTTCATATCATAACTAGTGGCCCAGTGCATGAAATTCATGCACATTAAAAGGGTATTAATTAGAGGAAATAATTTAAAATTGCTATTTGCTCTTTTTCTATAATAGAAGTATCAGAGACTAAAGAAAATTAGTAAAATGTTTATGAAGACCTTCCTCCTGTCAGAGTCTGGGGTGCACCACAGAACCCAGAGTCAAGTCCCCACTCATTCACATGTGTCTCAAAATCACGTGAGACCCAGACCCAGCTGCCCCCCCTCCCCCGCATTGGGGTAGATCCAGACGCAGCCAGCCCCATCCTTGTCAAGCCCTGCAGGGCAGGGGGCGTCCTCGGGTCCCCTGGCCCAGCACCAGGACAGGGGGCGTGGCCTGAGGTCCCTCATCAAGTCCCACCAGGTGGGAGACACAACCTGAGATCCCCTGTCAAGCCCCGCTGGGTAGGGGGCACAGCCTGAGGTCCCCCGTCAAGCCTCACCAGGCAGAGGAGCACAGCCTCAGGTACCCCGGCCCAGCACTGGGAGGGAGGCACAGCCTCAGGTCCCCTGTCAATTCCCTCTGGCACAGGAGCACAGGCTCAGGTCTCCTGTGAAGCCCCACTGGGTGGGGGCACAGCCTGAGGTCCCCTGTCAAGCCAAGCCAAGCAGGAAGGGTACAGCCTCAGGTTCCCTGGCCTGGTGCTGGGGCAGAGGGTATGGTCTGAGGTCCCCCAGCCTGGTGCTGGGGTGGGGGTGTGGCTTGAGGTCCCCTGTCAAGCCCTGCCAGGTGGGGGCGCAGCCTGAGGTGCCCTGTCAAGCCCTGCTGGGTTGGGAGTGTGGCCTGCAGTCCCCTGTCAAGCTGCACCAGGTGGGAGGCACTGCCTGAGGTCCCCCAGCCTGGAGTTGGGGCAGGGGGAGTGGCCTGAGGTACCCTAGCCCAGTACCAGGGTGGGAAGCACACCTTGAGGTTCCCTGTCAAGCACTGCCAGGTGGAGGGCGTGGCCTATGGTCCCCTGTCAAGCCCTGCCCGGCAGGGGGAGCAGCCGGAGGTCCCCCTAGCCCAGCACCAGGACGGGAAGTACACTTTGAGGTCCCCTGTCAAGTCCCACTGGGTGAAGGACATGGCCTCAAGTCCCCTGGCCTGCTGCCAGGGTGGGGATCAAGGCCTGAGGTCCCCTGTCAAGCCCCTCTGGATTGGGGGAGGGTGTAGGCCTCCCATCCAGTGAGCCTTGGCCACGCCCCCCCGCTGGCCTCCCGATCTGCTGCCACGAGCAGGTATGCGTAGGGAAGGCTGGGCCAGGATAATTGGGAGAGGGTGATGGGGGGCCAGCATCCTGGGTGAGCTGGACCTCACAGCCTCTCTGCTTCAGCTCCCAGCACTCTGGACCTAAGGAGTAGTGCTTTCACAGAGGCCTGGCAGGCACTGGGTATAGCGATACCTTAAAAACAGAAGAAGCCCCGTTTAACTCTGGCTGGAAGTGTGTTGCGAATTTATGGTCAGGGGAAGCAGCCCAACATCAGGGCTGAAATAAAACCTTGGGGTAGCCCTCCCACCTCCCATCCGCAACCGCCACACCCTCCCACTCCTGATTGGCTGGTAGCGTAGCGAAGGTATGGTAATTTGCATGTTTCTCTTTTATTCGATAGGATAAACTGAAACTCAAAGGAACTGGGAAGCTGGCTAACAATGTGTATAGTGCCAGGGTGTAAACTGGGTGTGATCTCCCCCGCTCTGTCCCAGCAGCATACAGACACCCCAGCACCTCCATCAGGGGAGATCCCACTTGCCAGTCTGTCTTCTTAGCAGTGCAAACGTCTCTCCTGTGCATCACATCTTATATTTTGATGATGGACGCAGAGCAGATATAATGTTTTTCAAAGAATAATTAAATGAAGGATTATTTTAATGCCTAGAGGGGTGGGGTGGGGGTCAGTAAATTTTTTCTGTAAAAGGGCCAGAGGGAATAACAGCTTTTGTAGAATGTGTGATCCCAACCACTCAACTCTCCCCTTATAGTAGGAGAGCAGCCACCTGAAGGAGGGCACAAACGGGCATACCTATGTTCCAATAAAACTTTATTTAGGGACACTGAAATGTAAACTTCATGTAATATCCATTTCTCACAAAATATTACTCTTCTTTTGATTTTTTCCCCCATATATTTGAAAATGTACTAACCATTCCTGCCTTGTGGGCAGTATACAAAAAGCTACATGGGCCATAGTTTGCTGAGTTCTGCCCTTCCCCTTCCCCTTCCCCTTAGTATGGGCCAAGAATTCAAATAAGTGCCAGGCTTGCTGTGTCTGCACTCAGAGTAAGTGAGCAATGGAATAGATGTGGTTCACGCTCCACTCCCTCCATTAGGACAATTCTGAAGGATGCAGAGGAAATAGAGATCACAGCCAAAAATTGTACGCTCATGTATGTAAATGGGTGGGGCTGGCACCAGAAATCCATCTGCTGGAGTCCAAGCACTAACGGATGCCCGGGATCGCAGTGACTCAGTTAGCATTCCCATTTCCTGGGGGGCATCCTTGCACTAAAGAGGACATGTCGTTATTTCTAGGCTTCCCAGTGTCTTACAGTCTCCCCTTTGAAGACAGGCCACTTCGCCATTTCAGCTGCTCCCTCCTAAGGCCGAGGTTTAGACTTTAAGCTAAAACTGGCTCTCCTCAAGCCCTCATGCTTTCACTTTTTACTCTCTTCCAACAATCCTTCCACCTCATTGGCTTCTAGTTCCTGCCACTGTACTTACCCAAATCAAATCCTCCCCTTCTTCTGTATCCAACTTAAACTTAAAAGTTAATCCTATTGTCTTCCTTACATACTCCCTCAGGGTCTGGTTTTTATCAACGAGGTGGTGTCTTTCACTCAGACAGGGAAGTATGAGATGTGGGAGGGGTAGAAAAGATTATGAGTTAAACCCCATCCCTCCCCCAGGGTTGCACTGTCCCTGAGGGCAGCCCCTCCCCCCAAGGCCAGTCCAGCCTGGTGATGCCTTAAACACCAGGACCCCAGTGTGCTACCTGCAAGAGCGTTTCTCCATGGACAGCCTGCTTTTTAGCCTATGTATGGGTACACACCTCATCTATTCTTCCAAGTGTTAGGCCCAAGGAATTATCAGAGGAGAAAATGTGAATGGACTGGATTTCCCAGAATTTGTTTCCATTTCCCTTAGCTTTTTCATGCGATTATTTATGAAATAAATCTAGGCGGAGAAAAAATTAGATACCAGGTTTGTTACCAGGGGACACCAAGAGACCTAGGTCCTTGTCTTCTTGAGGGAAAGATTTCAGTCAAGAGACAAGGCAGGGATGGGTGAGAAGACATTAACCAACGAACTTGTATGCTTTTCTGCATAACTCATGGACACAGACAATAGTGTGATGAAGGCCTGGGTGGGGGGTGGTGTGGGCTAGAAGGGGTGAATGGGGGAAAAAGGGGCATCTGTAATACCTACAACCATGAAGATAAAAATAAAGAGACAAAGTGTAGAAAAGCAAGCAAGAATGTATTGGCTGCAGCAAAAACACACTTAGGCATTGAAGCAAGGAAGGGCATAGAAGAAGCACCAGGAGAGCCTAGGCTGGGCTGCTCTGGCTCCCTGGGAAATGAGAGAAAAGGGGGTCTTGGAGGCAGGTTCAGGGGGTTATCTCAAGACAAGCTGCCACTGCCCATTGCTCCCCTGGTTGCAAGTCTCCTGGGGTTGGTTAGAGGTTAGGGGACACCTGTTTAGGAGGGAAGGAGAGGGAAAAGAGAATTGCATGGGCATGCTCCCTGGAGAGAGAGCACCCTGGGACCTTCCTTTGCAGGGGTTTTAAAAGCTGGGCATTTAGGGGAGGTCTTAAGGGAGAATGAATAGAATATTCATCAACTTTATATGAATGTACCAAAATGAAATTTACTCTTAATTTGTCTGTCCTTGGGTGTGGCTGGCAAATGGACTTAATTGGATTTCTGTTATCTGTCTCCCTGAGGAGGTGATTTAAGCCTTTTCTCTGTGGTTGGGGAGAAGTGCAAACCATTTACTCTTTTTCTTTAATTTTTATTGTTGAAGGTATTACAGCTGTTCCCTCCCAGCCACCATTTAACACCTTCTAGCCCATCCCTGCCCCCTACCCAGGCCAAGTCTTAAGTATCTTTGGGTTAGGGAAGATAGGATTCACTAGGTGGCTGCAACCTGCTGTTTAACTATCTATCTTAGTTTCCCTATTCCACTTACCCTGGATTTTTCCTAGCTCCTTACTATTCTGTAACAGGTATACAGAAAAACTCTTTTCTCTACCGTTGGATAATTTGTACCTTCTGGACTGAGAAGAGGGATGACCTAATACTTCCTTCTGGGAAGTAGACAAGTGATTCTCCTAAATTATGACTAGTAAGCTGAATGAACATGCTCTTAAAAATACTGAATGTATGTCTGAGCAAGCAAAATGTTCAAAGGACATGATACTATTTTGATGACTAATAACTTTCACGCTAAAATAAAACTAATCTAGGCAAAAATTTAACTGCGTTTAAGCAGAATTGTAAGATTAGCAGATGAAGAGAAGGTATTTTACTTTCTTATGAAAGGGCAGAGCGGGACTGCAAAGAACAATTTAGACAGCCACCATTTTGGACTGTGTGACTTGGCAGCCACCATGTAGGCCGCGTGATATGTAAACTTACCTGGGGGCTGCCATCTTGAAATCACAAAGACCAACCCCTCCCTTTGTGTTTTTTTTTAAATTAATTAATTAATTACTTTAAATATATATTTTATTGATTTTTTACAGAGCGGAAGGGAGAGGGATAGAAAGTCAGAAACATAGATGAGAGAGAAACATTGATCAGCTGCCTCTTGCACGCCCCCTACTGGGGATGTGCCCACAGCCAAGGTACATGCCCTTGCCCAGAATCGAACCCAGGACCCTTCAGTCCGCAGTCCGACGCCCTATCCACTGAGCCAAACCGGTCTCGGCCAACCCCTGTCTTTGAATTAGCCAATCGCGAAAGACTGTGCACTTGAGCTCCAATCAAGAGCAAAGGACAGGACAAGTCACATGCGTTAGGGATTATTTGCATCACCAGCCATCACCCAACCAATTGGAATCTGACCCCACCTCCCTATAAAAACACCATGCACAGGATATCCTTCCTCTTTTGCTTCCTGCCACTGCAGCAGTGAGAGCAGAGAGCCAAGCTCGGGCTTGTAATAAAGGCTCTATGCTATTGCATCAGAATCAGCTCCCTGGTGGTCTTTGGGGATCATGAAATCTGGGCATAACACTTATATTTGATTTTTGTAAACCACTTGTATCAGACATGAAATTGTACTGAATAATCAATTCAAATTGACTTAGTTATGGGCACTAGTAAATAAACTAAGGACTGATTAACAGATTAGCAGCAAATGTGGTTTTGCATCCCGTTAATGATGCATACTTTGAACTCTCTAATACCAAGTATGTGGTTGACTAGAAAGCTCTCTTATTTACTCATTTAATGTTATTTAATACAAGTTCCTTGAGGGCAGAGTACATGACTGTGCATCTAGTTCTTTTTAGTTCTTGTGCCTGGTACTGTGTGTGTAGTAGCTCAGTAAGTACAACTGGAATGATAGGAATGAATATTGTGGTGAGGATGAGACACTGCGAACTTCTGAATTGGCTTTTAAACCATTGAAGAAAGCCTAAATTATATACACTGTGTCATATTCTAATTATTTGAATATTGTTCATCTGATATTGTGTCAAATGGTAAATTCTCAATTTAATAAATAACATCCTTATTTTCTCACAGAACTGAAAATTAGAATTTATTGACATACTAGAGGCCCGGTGCAAGAATTCGTGCATGGGTGGAGTCCCTTGGGGTGGCCTTCAGAGATCAGGCCCCAGCTCTCACTTGAGCCCCACAGTCCTGCCTAGCACCCCGCCTTGTTCCTAGTGCCGCCCCCTCACCTGCTTCACCATCCCGCTGTGGTCTGGCTCTCATCAGGGCCCATTGGGGTTGGCAGCACCTCCACTGCTGCCCACTGCCAGGGCCGCATGGCTAATGCCCATCATATTCTGCACCACCTCCTGGTGGTCAGCACACATCATAGTGAGTGGTCGAACTCCTGGTCTCCTGGTTGAACTCCTGGTAGAACAACCGCCTGAGGAGGCAATTTGCATATTAGGCTTTTATTATATAGGATCATTTGATTGTAGATACAGTATTAATATTTTAAAAGGTGGCCTTGAAGGTAATAAATACCTTCAGTTTTTAGTTGGAAAAAATGGAGAGTATTTCATTAAAGTAGAGGGACGAGTACAATTAGAAATAAAATGAAATTAATCTGAGATACATAAATATTTTTATCCTTTCTTTAAAAAATGATCAATAAAATGGCAATAAGCACATATCTATCAACAAGTGAATCTAAAAATAAAAATAAATGAACAAGGAATCTAATGAACAAAATAAACTGTTGAATAAAATAGAACCAGAGGCATGAAAACATGGAATAGACTGATGAATCTCAGAGGGAAGGTGGAAGGAATGGGAGGTGAGAAGAGATTAACCATAGATGCATTACCTATGGACACAGACAATAGAGTAGTGAAGGCCTGGGTGGGGCAGGAACCCGGTGGAGGGAGGCAATGGGGGGGTGGTAAGAGAGGAACATCTGTAATACAGTACTCTCAACAATAAAGACTTATATATATATATTTCCCCTTATAGAATATATTTCCCCCCTCAGCATTTTTTTAAAGAATACCTTTGCTGGTGCATGTGTATATATAAAGCTTTCTAAGGAAGCTTTATAAGGCATATCAAATTCTTTAATTTCCAGCTATCCAACTGCAATGAGGACATGACATGAGATGGGAATGTGGTTTAGTCGTTTGCCTGAAGTGATGCAGCACAGCATCTACTCTAGGACAAATTGCTCAGCTGATCAATGATTCTCTGTCATCATTGCTGTTTCTATCTCTCCCTTCCTCCCTGGGCTTCTAGTGTCCCTGTACCGGAATAGGAGTGTTGTAACTGTGTTACAATTCCATTTAATTTATGCATCTTTTTTTCTACTTCCTTTCCTTCCTCCTTTTCATCTCCTCTTTCTTCCTTTTTTAAAAATTTAATTTATACTCCTTTCTAGACCAAAACCTCTTGATCCACAGGTGGGGTTATTCTCTGTGAGTTGTGATGGGTGTCAAGTCATCCTTAAGAATCTCATTTGACATTTCACTCTCTTTTATACATGGAAAGACTTAAATGTATTAAATATGACTAATGGGAAATATGAAACCATCATAATTAATCTCAAGTGGGAAGTAAAAAAAAGAATAAATGTGATGTTTTTAATTTTAATCACCAAATTGGAGAACAAGAGGAATAAAAGCTAAGATCATAAAGGTATCAGCCAAAGGTGATTTGTAAACTTAAAATACTATATGATTTTAGTAACTTAAATTTTTTTCAATTAAAAGTCCTTTGTGCCCTAGCCAGTTTTGCTCAGTGGTAAGGGTCGTGGTAAGGGTCAAGGGCATGTATCTCAGTTGCAGGCTAGATCCCCTGCCCTGATTGTGGGTGATCCTCTCTCTCTCTCTCTCTCTCTCCCTCTCTCTCCCCCCCCACCTTCTCCTCCTCCTCCTCTCTCTAAAAGTCAATGGGAAAAATATCCTCAGGTGAGAATTAACAACAAAAAGTCCTTTGCTTTTGTATTTTTAATGACAGTAAGTTGCCACTCTAAATTGTAATAGATAACAAGCAAAACAATAATAGAAAACTATTCTCCTCTTAAGTTAGCTTTCCTAAATATCCTAATTTACATCACAAATAAAACGAGGTAAAAAGGAAAACCTATTTTTCCCTTGAAAAAAATGGAATAAAATCACAATCACTTGATAACTATTTGTACTTTCAGAATTACCTTTGCTGTTACAACAATGCTGCTTTCTTTGCAGCTTTATTAAGGGATGGCTGGCCTAGGCGAACTCACTTGTGATTACAGTGTATCATTGGCTAAGCTTTGATATAGGCACATACCCTTGAGACCAGCACCTTGATTAAGATAGTGAACAGACCCATCACTACCGGTTAAATCAGCATTCCCTTTAATAATCTATAACTAAAATAAAATTATTCCTTTCACTCCAAAAATTTTGTGTTATTTCCTAACTGAAAGAAAAAAGAATAATGCCAGAGTGAGAAGGATTAGACACAGGTCATTAGAAAGCACTTTTGAGTCATGATTTTGTAGATTATTTTTATACTCCACAGTCTACTGCTAATTGGATTAAAGATTCAAGACTTCAGGAAATGAAGTAAAAGAGGAGGTGTGTTGATTTTAATAATAAGGTTTTTTCCCCTAGCTCATCTGTTAATAATGTTCTAATTAACAAATGGATTTTTAAAATGGAGATTTCCACTGATAAATGGTCAAATAAACTTTGTTTCCTCTTTTAAAAAGAAGCTATGGTTAGAGTGTTGTGTGAATAATAAAGTGGATTATTACAAATGATATTAAAACACTACCTAAACTTTATCTTACAATCATACATGTTTATTCTAACCTATCATTACAACATGCAAAAATTATGTTTGCATATAAGTAAAGACTGATAGAGAATGCTAAAAATTATGGCAGTTTAATTTTGGTAGTTGTGGAATTTCCTGTATATTTGGTTGTTTGTTTTTAATTAAGTCAATATTTTGGTAATGTATGTGTAATGAATAATTTATTCCTACCCCTTTCCAACATACGTTATTCTGTTGAACTTGACGGTGTGCTTCTGTATGTGGAGAGTGTTTTTGTAAGATGTAATATCTAAAGTAAACTCAATACTTCATTTTATCAACAGCGCATTTTTCATTCTCTTGACATCACCAAACGAAAATGGTGTATACTGGAGCATAAAACAAAAACAGAGCCAACTTAGGTGGGATTATAGTGTATGCAGCACTAATGCCCCTTACGGATTCTGCAGAGGTGTTTGCTCATGCTCGTTGAGGCTTCCACTGGAGCAAGAGCCAGAGGTGCAGTGTTTGTGAATGGTGGTTGTGTTAAAATGTCTTCATGCAGTAAATGTGTGTTCCATATTCTCCTAAAGCAAGTTAGTCTTTCATGATGAACGAAATGTTATTTCTTTGGGCTGTGTCATTGGAAATAAATACTTAATCTAAATACCACTAAATCTATGGACTAATATATATTTTATACATTTATTTGTATGTAAATAATTTAATTTAAAAAACATTCCAAGAGGTCTATTAACGCCACCATTGTTTACATAGTTGTAAAAGATATTGCAGTGACCAATCTAATTTTATAATTTACTAAAATGTTTTTATTCATATTATTTCTGATTTAAAAGAGATAGTAGCCCTAGCTGGTTTGGCTCAGTGGATAGAGTGTTGGCCTTTGGACCCAAGGGTCACAGGTTCAATTCTGTTTAAGGGCACATACCTCAGTTGCAGGCTCTTCTGAGGCCTTGGTTGGGACTCATGCAGGAGGCAAGGAATTGATATTTCTTCGGTCTCTTCCACTCTCTCTAAAAATCAATGGGAAAAATATCCTCAGGTGAGGATTAAGAACAAAAACAAACAAAAAACAAAATATACAGAGGTTTGCTTAAATGTATTCACATATTTGAGCACATTTTTTGAGCACTCAGAATATAGGACTAGCCTAGGAAAAAAGCTGTATTCAAGCAAAAATTGAATGGTAAATGGGAATCTGCCCTTAAGATGAGTATACACAATTAGAGAGGAACTAAATGAACGTGAACCAGTGGCTGATAAACATGAGTACAGATAGGCATATATATAGTCCTACATAGGTACTCTATACTTTTTGTTGCTGTTGCTGTTAATCCCCACCTGAGGATATTTTTTCCATTGATTTTTAGAGGGAGTGGAAGGAAGAGGAAGAGATAAAGGGAGAGAAATACCAATGTGAGAGAGATACATCAATTGGTTGCAACTGAGGTATATGCCCTTGATGGGAATGGAACCCAGGATCCCTTCAGTCCATGAGCCGACATTCTATCCATTGAGCCAAACTGGCTAGGGTTATTTATATTTCTTGTTAGTACTGGAAGTAAGTTGCATGTACAACTTTATGACTAGTTTCAAATTTGATAACAATTTTCCTGACAGTTGAGACCAAAGTGAAAGGTTTGGATTTATAAATGACATATTTCTGTGCATCTAGTACAATGGGAAGTATAGGTCTGATTTTTTAAGCAGATATGATATACTTGCTCTACAGGGTTTTAGAAGATAGGGTCTTCATTCCAGGCTGAAACCAAACTAAGCAAAGTTCACACCTATGAGTGCAGAATTCCTGGAATTCACTCACAAAAACAAAAGAAATGTGGGCCTCTCAAGAAATTAAGTTATAATATAAATTCTTTAATGATAATTTCATATTTATTTGTATTTCTATCTCCTGTGATAAGTTTAGATTTGGCGAACATGCTTCAAACTTACAGGTAACTATGATTAAGTGTACTTTTATTCTTCTGAAATGAAAATCTATGTTTTGGTTAAAGTCCCAAATTTAAACAAAAACAGTTTGTTCTCATCAGTTTCTTCCAGAGATGCATGTGTTGTTTGGGAATTCTTCTGTTTATATGTTCATTACAAGCTATAATTACATTATGTAAACTGAGAAAGCATGTCACAAACTGGTTTTAACAATAGCTATCTTTTTTACTTATCTGTCTTTTGTAAAAGCTGGACTGTATATCTATATTTTACTTAGTAATATCTCAATTTCCTCAATAAGTAAGTCTGTAAATTGAATTTATAGTTTATTTTGTCTTTCCTCCCATCAAATTATATGAATAAGAAATACTGTGGTCTTATAACATAATCCTATTTCCAAGAGAAAGAACATGCAAGTCTGTAAAATAGTATTTCATAGTGATTTTTGTCAAAACATATTTATTGAGCACCTACAGTATGCAGGCACTGTAGGGATGATAGAAATATATTTTGTCTACTGTCCTTGCTTTCAAGAAGAGCATACTTAAAAAGAGGGAAGATTCTTTTTAAAAAATATATATTTTATTGATTTTTCACAGAGAGGAAGGGAGAGGAATAGAAAGTCAGAAACATCGATGAGAGAGAAACATCGATCAGCCGCCTCCTGCACACCCCCTGCTGGGGATGTGCCCGCAGCCACGGTACATGCCCTTGACCGGAATCGAACCTGGGACCCTTCAGTCCGCAGGCCAATGCTCCAAAGAGAGAAGATTCTTACTTAAAATAAGAATCCATGTTTAAGCAAAACAAATAAAGACCATGTTTTCTGATCTAGGTATCTTAGGTGGATTCATATATGCCACTTTAGGGCTTCTGGATTTAGACCTTTAACAATGTTAAAAAGTAGTTACAAGGGACTGGCCGGCGTGGTTCAGCCATTGAACTTTGACCTATGGACTAAAAGGTCAGGGTTCGATTCCAGATCAGGGCACATGCTTAGGTTGTGGGCTCAGTGGCCAATGTGGGGTGTGCAGGAGCAGCTGATCAATGATGCTCTCTCATCATTGATGTTCCTATTCCTCCCTTTCCCTTCCTCTCTGAAATCACTAAAAATATATTAAAAACATAAGTTACAAGCCTCAAAAACTTAGAATGTCAGGGAGGGTGTGTTCAATGTGGACAGGTAGGCAGAGGCCAGATCATTCTTTAAGCAAGGCTTTCAAGCAGGGAGCAAGTTTCTAGGCACAGGTAATGAGATTGTGAATTTAGGAACAATAGTTTAACTAGAAAGGAGTGTCTGAGAAATGTTAAGGAAGCATCATTATCAAGACTTGGTCACTGATTGAAGGTGACTGGTTCTGAAAGTTTCCCAGGTTCCTGGCTTGAGTAAGGGGGCTGAATTGCCACCCCTTAAAAGGAGGAAGGAAGAGAAGCATATATGGAAGAAAAGATTCTTCCTTTTTGGATATGTTGAGTTTGAAGTGCTTTGTGAGACTTTAAGACAAAATATCCATTAGGTAAACTGGTCCTTTGGAACGTCAGGGGAGAAATCTTTGTTAGAATTAAAGATTTCAAATTCAGTAAACAAATGAGACTTATTAGCATACATGTTGTCATTAAAATCATAGGAATGGATGAAATTGCATAGGGTCCTCAATAAGTGTTTATGAGCCTTATGAATGAATGAATAAGGGGGAGATGAAAAGACAGTTACAAGATAATAGAGGAAGTGCCAGGATAAACTGTACCTACTCCATAAATGTTCCTAGAATTATCTTTGGTCATAGGGACACATCCGTATGTAACAGTAAATTACATTTTATTTGATAAATGTGTAATTGATTAATCGGGGATAGCTAAACTAGCTATTTCAGAAACTGCTCCATTGTAGGGGACTGTGGGTCCACATTGTTATGCAGCTCATGAAGCCACATTATTCATGACATGTAGTTCAGTCTTTAAGAAAAGAAAAAACAACACGAAGATTGGGAGGCACTGTTAAATGGTTAAGACCGTAAGCTCGAGTGTGTCTCAGCCATTTTTCATTATTGCCCCACCCCTAAGAGAATTTTTAGATATATGTTTTCTAGCCAATTCCCTCCTCCATGATCTTTTCCAACATTGATCTATTATCTGCCTTTTTATTTACTTGGGAGGGGCACACGCCATGATCTTGTTTAAGATAGTTTCACCCTTAAGAGCCAGTTTTCAGCCCAGTTGAGAATATAGGCTCTGGCTAGTTTTACTACATGGCCTCAAATTCTAGTGCAAACAGAGCTCAGTTTTCTCTCTGTAAAATGGGGAGACCAATTGTGAATGCTGTGAAGATTAAATAAATTCTTACATGCAAAGTAACTAGCCAACCCAGCTTAGAAACATTAGGTATTAGTCCTTTCCCTTTCTATATACATGTTTATTGCTTTCCTCTAGCTCTTTGATCTATTTTCATTTTACCTGTTACATTGGTGGTTGTGAATGGTCACTTTGTGTTAAAAAAAAGTGTTGCTTGTAATTAGAGAACATTTTATTAATATTATTTGTGATACTTTTTTCTCTTTAGTGTAAAAGGATGATTTGATTTCATATGAATTTCATTGAAGGGTGTTTAATAAAACCATGCTTTAAAAGAAAAAAAGAAGTTTTTCTTTTCTCAAAAACCAAGTACCAGTCTTCAGAGATTCTGATTTTCTTCCCATGCCTCATATTATTTTTCTGTTTTAGTCCAATGCCTAAACACTGATTATTTGCAACTGTTATCAAAATTCCAGATGAAAACAGAATAATCTGGTAGACTCTTTAACTAAAACTGGGTCCAGATGTTTAGTGTTATGTAGCCATTGTTCATTACATATGTGGAAGTTGGTCAGGGATACAGTGAGCACCTGCCTTTGGAGGTCACCTTATTTCAGGGTCACTTAGTGTTGCCAGGAAATCTCACAGCATGGTAAAGACCATTAGGTCCCATATGACTGACTGCAAAGTTGAACAATGAACTATTAGTTGTCTCACTTCCCCACCTCTCTGAGCTATCTACCCAGTTTGCATTAGTGGTAACAATATTTTGCCATACATTTCACTCTATCTTAGATTGTCGAACCCTTTATGCACAACCTATGCTACTGTCAGTATTAATTCTTAGACTTGATAATGAAGAAGCAGGGGCAGAAATTGCTGAACCTAATCAGAAGACAAAGTATTGATTGACTTCAATCCACTCAAAACATTTATTGAGCACTTACTATGTATGTGGAATCCAGAGGTGAATCAGCTCATATCCCTGACATGACAGTAGCGCACAAGGGAGAAAGGCATGCACTGTATGAAAGTAACCATCATACAAGGCACATCAGAAGAGATGAGACAACACATATGATCAGACTGCTTTGGAGCCCAGAGGAGAGAACAATATATTAGGATGAAGAATTGGGAAAGGCATTTTAGAAGAGGTGCCATTTGAAAAAGGCCACATAGGATTTTGAAGTCATCCATCAGAAGGTGAAGAAGAGTATTTTAGGATATGATGAAACTTCTTAACTTGGTTTGCAAGGCCTTTGGCCCTTGCAAGGGCCCTGGTCTGGCCCTGCTATCTCTGGGTAATCTTGCCAGAACATACCCCCATCTTCTCTCTGGTCCAGCTATGCTGACCTGCCTCCACTTCTGCTACCCTGTTCCCTGGCCTATGATTTCTACGGATGCTGCTCCTTCTGACTGGAACCTTCCCACCACGTGTCCAACTGGCTAATTCCTAATTATCTTTAGGCCCAGCTCAAGTGCCACCTCCTCAGGGAAGCCTTCCCTGACCTCCCTGATGAAAGAAAATCTCCAAAATAGGCTCCATATCATCACTTGCTGAATGTCTACCTGTCCCTTGGGTCATAAGCTCCACGAGGGCAGCACGTGTGTGCTTTTTCACCTTTGTATTGCCCGCGTCTAACACGATGCCTGGTACCAGGAGGTGCTTAAAAACTAGTTGTTGAATCAATAAATGAATTAACATGAGTCAATGAAAACAAAGAGGTGAAAGAGCACAAGGTGTTTGGAAACTGGTGAAAAATATGGTTTGACTGAAGAAGAAATTCTCTAATTGATGTTCTGAGACCATGATGATGAACAAGTTGAACAGAGGTAAATTTGGGGGTAAAATTAAATAATGTATGTATTTTCCCAAAGCATAAAAAATACATTAGTGAGTAGATTTCTCTACTTAAAATTTTTCTCAAGTATAGTATGTTACTTAAACATTTGAAAGCTGCTGGAATGTTTGTTTTTCCTGCTAATAAGCAGTTGTGAAGAACAAAACAAATGAATGTGCAGCAAATAATATCAGGAGAAATAAGTTAATCATGATTAATTTGACAACATAATCATTATTGACATGTGCTCATGGATATTGTATTGTGCAAGCATATAACTGCTATATTTTTCATGAGTTAAGTTGTTCCTAATTGATATAATTGCCCTTCTACTGCAAAGATGTAAAAAGGGTTGGCCAGAATCAAACATTCATAGGAAAAAGTAAGTTCACTAAATCACCCATATAGCTTGAAATATTATAATTTTGCAACTGCATAGATAAAACATCTGGTTGATTAGGTGGATTTTTCATTTTCCATCCAATTATTTTAGTTATATACTCCTTCAAGAGCTTAATATCACCATGGTAACTTTACATTATATATGGACATTCAGCTTTTGCTACATATTAATTATCTGAAAGTAATTTAGGACTTAAAAATCACAATTGTTTCACTCCATTTCTGTATTGTTATCAGAGTTTCCCAGTATCCTATTTTCTAATTCAAAAATCTGTTAAAAGTATATTGTAATTTAAAACTCTAGTTTATTCTAGGATTTTTGTTGTCTGTCATATGTTCCTAAAGTATTCATTTTATTCTTTTTTTCTTCCTCTCTTTTATTTAATCATTAAATTATCTTATTTTATTTGGCTTTATACTAAAATAACTCAATATATTATCCTGACCTCACCAAAGCTAGACATATGCACAGCATTTACTTAATTGAACCTTTCTGGCTTGTCTTGTTCTATATTTAAGCCTCCATTATGCGATGCTATTTACTTGATTTATTGGGTTTGGCTTACATGTATTATAAATTGTGACTGTTGGGAAAATTTTAAAGAGATTGACTTGGCCTGATAGGGGAGTTTTATATTGAGGACTCATTGCCATTGAAGTTAGATTTGTTTAAAAAATATCCATTTTAATAAGAACCTTGATCTTGGAGTAAATAATACTGGCTTCCAGAAGCTGGGACAAAGGGTTCCTTCCAGTTTTAGATTCTCCCCCTTATCCCAAGGATTAGTATTTATTTAAAATCTTTACTTAAGCCTAAGTTTAAACTCCAGGGTGAGGGGTTGGAAATTCAGCCACTGAGATGTTTCAGAATCTCTGAATAGAGGGCATTATGTAGGCCCTAAATTTAAATGCTTTTCTATGTTGCCCTCTTTCCATCCAGAAGTTTGGGCTTCTGCCTAAGTCCTCTTCTGAGGGTTTATACTCCTTCTCTAAGGCTACCTTTATGTTACATAGGTAATGTAATAGTTACCTCATTAACAAAGTTTAATGAGCATTACTCATTAAATGGCTTAATATCCTTCTAATGAAAGGGACTATTTCAATATAAAATACTGCTTTTGCTTTTCCTTGTGGTCTGAATGCCTAATTTTGCATGGCTTTTGCTATACTTAGTAATATATGGAGTGCTACTTACTGCGTGCCACGCACTGTGCTAAGTGCTAGGGGGTCAAGACTATATTAAACACATTCCCTGCTATTAAGGAGCTCATGCATATCTGAGGAGGTAAAGGGGACATACTCAAGGTGTAGTGGTGACATTCAAGAAGGGCAGTGGGCAACACTACCTGGCCAGTGGAAAGGAGGAGCAGGGAAAATTTCAGGGAAGAAGTGGCCCTTGAGCTGAGTCATAAAAAAAAAAAAAAATGGATCTAATGAGTCATACACGGGAAAGGCATTCCAGGAAAGCACACAGCACAAGTGGAGCTGTGATACCTCACCCTTCATTTATTCACTCAACAAATATTTACTGAGCAGGTTCTATGTGAATAGAAGACACGGCTCTAACTCAAGAAGTGCACTGCCTGGTGGGGAGGTGGGGACAGAAGACCCAATGAGCAACCAAGGTCAATACAGTACCGAAAGCATAATAATAACAACAGAGGGACCCCCAGGGTGATACAGAGCTCAGAGGAAGGGCTTCTAATCTAGAGTCCTCATCCAGTTTGACCGAAGTTATCACTCTATTTGGAGACTCTTGCTGCTCTAAGGTACTGCCCCCTAGATCTGCCTGAGTGAATTTCACTCATTCTGACACTAATTTGGTTTTCAGGGTTGTCCCTCAGAGTGCCCTATGCTGCTGCTCCCAGCCCGGACTCCTCCTATCCCAGATACCCCTGGGGTGCCCACGTGCTTTGTGCTCAGGACTTCAGCATTAAGAAAACGTGTAAAGAGAGCAATCTTTCCAAAGACTCAAAGGTGTGGAAAAGTCCCTGAGAGATGGATTGGGAGTGTTGCTCCTTGTCGTTTCCAAACCAACTTATTCAAAAATGTAACATTTTAGACCCCCTTCTCAGACTCACCAATTTCTTTAAATATATTTTTTATTGATTTAAGAGAAGAAAGGACAGGGAGAGAGAGATAGAAACAACAATGATGAGAAAGAATCATTGATTGGCTGCCTCCTTCATGCCTGTCACTGGGGTTTGAGTCTGCAACGCTAGCATGTGCCCTGACCAGGAGTTGAATTGTGGCCTGCTGGTTCATTGGTTGACACTCAACCAGTGAGCCAACTGGCCAGGCTCAGGCTCACCAATTTTAACAAGATCCCCAGGAGACTAATATTCCCATTAAAGTTGAAACCCACTGGTCTAGCTCATACATTCAGGTACAGTTCCACTTAAGCCACTCAAAATGGATAGATGTCTATTTCTAGGGCTAAAGAGAACATTTACCAACTTTCTTAGGTATCTTAGGCCTCATTAAGAAACATATCTGAAATCTTATTTTTACCTTTGTCAAACTTCAGTGGAGATGAAAATAGACAGTCAGCCCTAACCTGTTTGGCTCAGTGGATAGAGCATCAGCCTGCGGACTGAAAGGTCCCAGGTTCGATTCTGGTCAAGGACATGTACCTTGGTTGCGGGCACATCCCCAGTGGGGGGTGTGCAGGAGGCAGTTGATTGATGTTTCTAACTCTCTATCCCTCTCCCTTCCTCTCTATAAAAAATCAATAAAATATATTTTTAAAAAAAGTAAAATAGTCGTTTTTTTAATTTATTGATTTGAGAGAAACATTGATTTGCTGGTCTGCTTATTTATGTATTCATTGTTTGATTTTTAGATGTGCCCTGACTGAAGATCAAACCTGCATCCTTGTGTATAGGGACAGTGCTCTAATCAACTGAGCTTTTGGGCCAGGGTGATAGTCATCATTCTTGAATATTAAGCTGTCACATATTTTTTAAGTGCTTGGTTTCCTTAGCTCATAATTAATTTTAAAAAGCCTTTATTTGTGCCCAGTTGGCATGGCTCAGTGGCTGAGCGTCGACCTATGAACCAGGAGGTCACTGGTTTGATCCCCGGCCAGAGCACATGCTCTGGTTGTGGGCTTGATCCCCAGTAGGAGGTGTGCAGCAGGCAGCCTATTGATGTTTCTCTCTCATCAGTGTTTCTATCTTTCCCTCTCCCATCTTCTCTCTCTAAAGTCAATAATAATAATAAAAAAACACACATATTTTAAAAGGCTTTATTTGCACAAAAAAGAAAATTTCTTGGGTTAGAAAATTTTACTAACTTAAATAGCATATTCCTACTTGCCAAACAGTATTACCTTTAAGTGTTATTTATTTTGTTGTAATAATGCTTTGTCAGCAGCTACTTTCTTCTGTTTTGCATAAAGGGCCCTAGAATATTACAGTCCTGGCATTCTAAAGTATTTTCCTTTCCTCTAAAATCCAATGACCAGTATGTCCAGGAGCTTCTGCAGGAGAATGCTTCCAATTTGCCTTGTGGTTGGAATGGCTCTCCTTCTATCTTTTCAGAGCCACTGCTGTGCCCAGCACAGTGCTACCAAGATGGTAACCTGATAAAAAGATAGGATTCCAGTGTCCCCCATTTTATTTTCTGCGAGTCCCCTAAGTCAAAGCAGTGATGATGACTCAAGAGGGGACATTTATGGATAAGCACTCATCCGGGGTCCATTCTAGAAAAAAGCATGAAATTTATTTTTACTAGCAAAAGCATAGTAAATATAACATGTTAGGCTTTCCTCAAGACATCAAAATCTTCTAATAGGCATAATATAGTCTTCTCTTTATTATGTAACTTAAAGGAATCACTATCTCTAGACAACAATAATTTTCTGCCTACTTGTAAGTATTTTTGTAACTTGTTCAAGGTCGGGAGCACTCTGCCTCAGAGTTCCTTGGATCTGTCCTAGGTGCATACTCTCTCTGTGCCTTTAGCTTTTAGTTCCTCCTGCCTGAGGGTCTCGCACTCTCTTCTCTATTTGTGAATGTATATGCTCTTCTTTTAACATTCACTTCAACCCTGAACACCTCCAAGAAATCCCTACTCAATTGACTGAATTCTTGGTAAGACACCACTTTTCCAATTTCCATGCTTTTCACTAAGTTAGCCCTTAATCTAGGGTCAGTGGTCGGCAAACTCATTAGTCAACAGAGCCAAATATCAACCGTACAACGATTGAAATTTGAGAGCCCAATTTTTAAAACTTAAACTTCTTCTAACGCCACTTTTACAAAATAGACTCGCCCAGGTCTGGTATTTTGTGGAAGAGCCACACTCAAGGGGCCAAAGAGCCACATGTGGCTCGCGAGCCGCAGTTTGCTGACCACGGATGTAGGTTGTTATGGTTTTTAATTCTTCAAGGCATAAACTAAACCGTTTATCTCATCTCTGTGAAGGATGAGGAAAATCTACCTTAAGGGTCCTGGAAGCTCTTTATTCCCCACCAAAGCGTTTTCTTCCATGGATTAAATTTTTAAAAATGTAAGTCTTTGAATTCTGATTTATCCTCTTGTCTTTCATATAAACCTCACATTGCCAGATTAATTATTCTAAAGTAAAGTTTTCATAATATCAGTTTCATATTGAGAAGACTTCCTTAGCTTTTTTTAAAATTTACAATATAACTTATATTTAATAGTAGTACATATGTTTTCCTCCCCCCCCAATATCCTCCCCGCAGCCTCCCTTACCTCCCAGCACATGTCCCCACCTGCCCCCCTCCCCGCCCCAGTGTCTTTCATTCATTGGTTATGTTCACATGCATGCATACAAGTCCTTCAGTTGATCTCCCCTCCGCATCCGCCTCCCATCCACCCAAGCCTTCCCCCTGTAGCTTGACAGCCTGTTCAAGGCCACCCTGCCTCTATATCAATCACTGCCCCCTGTTTCATTTCTTCAAAAATATCTTGCCTCTGCATACTAGAAACAAACGTATAAGAACAAAAAAAAATGTTCCTTAGCTTTTAATTACCCAAACTCTAAAGGTCAAATGCAAAGCGGGCATGGAAGGATGCAACATCCAGTCAAAGCCACTTTATAGTTTGGTCACTCACTAATCCCCCATACAAGCTCCCATTCCAGTTGATAAATCTTTATCCCACTTTATAAATGTAAAATGGAGACTTTTCTGCCATTGCTTTAAATAAATGCATCTTTATTGTTGAAAATACTATAGAGGTCTCCTATTTCCGCATTGACCTCTCCACCCTGGACCCCGCCCCTCCAGGCCTATATCCTGCTATTGTCTGTGTCCATGGGTTATGCATATATGCATATATGTTCTTTGGTTAATCTCTTCCTGCCCAAACCACCTCTTCCCTCCGATATTCCTGTCTGTTGCATGCTTCCATGTCTCTGGAACTATTTTGTTCATTAAGTTTATTTTGTTCATTAAATTCCACCTATGAGTGAGATCATGTGATTTTTGTCTTTCTCTGACTGGCTTATTTTGCTTAGCATAATCCTGCCTTTGCTTTTGCCCTTTGCCAATGACACTTCCCCTCAAACCCTCTGCTATGCATTTCCTCATTACTTCAAGATTCAGCCCAAGCCTGTCTGTTGGAAGTTTACTCCACAGGTGATTCTAACCAACCAAGACCTTATTGTACTATTTATGTCACTCTGTGTCCAGTACTTTACTAATCTGTAAATTCCTCAGAGGCAGACTCACCTCTTTTTTTTTTCTTTCTTTTACATCTTTTAAAAAAATTCTTGTTAATTTTCACCTAAGGATATTTTTAAGGAGGTCCAGTGCACAAAATTTGTGCATGGGGGTGTGTATCCCTCAGCCCAGTCTGCACCCTCTCCAATCTGGGACTCCTCGAGGGATGTCCGACTGCCCCTTTAGATTCAATCTAGATAGGATGGGGCCTAAATGGACAGTCAGACATCCCTCTCACAATTCAGGACTGCTGGCTCCCAACTGCTTGCCTGCCTGCCTTCCTGATTGCCCCTAACTGCTTCTGCCTACCAGCCTGATCACCCCCTAACCACTCATCTGCCAGTCTGTTTGCACCTAACAGCCCTCCCTTGCAGGCCTGGTCACCCCTAATTGCCCTTCCTTGCAGGCTTGGTCTCCTCCCACAACTGCTCTCCCCTAGGCCTGGGTCCCCCCCAACTGCCTTTTCCTACAAGCCTGGTTGCCGCAACTTCCCTCCTCTGCTGGCCTGGTCACCCCTAACTGCCCTCCCCTGCAGGCTTGATCACCCACAACAGCTCTCTCTTGCAGACCTGGTCCCTCCCAATTGCCCTCCCCTGCTGGCCATCTTGTGGTGGCCATCTTGTGTCCACATGGGGGCAGCTATCTTGTGTTTTGGAATGACAGTCAATGTGCATATTATTCTTTTATTAGATTGGATTAGATAGGATAGAGGGCTGGTGCACTGGTGGGGGCCAACTGGTCTGCCCTGAAGGGTGTCCTGGATCAGGGTGGGGGTTCCCTTGGGGCATTGGGAGGCCTGGACAAGGGACCTGTGGTGGTTTGCAGGCTGGCCATGCCCCCTGGAGACCCAAACAGAAGCCCTGGTATCTGGGATTTATTTATCTTCTATAGTTGAAACTTTGTAGCCTTGAGCATAGCCAAGCCTCCTGCTTGCTCCTCATTTTTGTTGGGATTTATTTATCTCCTATAATTGAAACTTTGTAGCCTTGAGCAGAGGCCTAGGCTGGCCAGGGTATGCGAAAAGCTTAGCTTCCTCCATCACCGGGGGCAACTCAAGCCTCCTGCTCTCTCCAGCTCTGTGGCTTCTGCCATTGTTGTTGGGATTTATTTATCTTTTATAATTGAAACTTTGTAGCCTTGAGCAGGGCCATGCCTCCTGCTTGCTCTGTGGCCATAGCCATTTTTGTTGGAATTTATTTATCTTCTACTAGAGGCCCGGTGCATGAAATTTGTGCTAAGGGGGTGGAGGGGTTGTCCCTCAGCCCAGACTGTACCCTCTCCAATCTGGGACCCCTTGAGCAATATCCGACTGCTCGTTTAGGCCTGATCCCAGTGGAGTCGGGCCTAAAAGGGCAGTCGGACATCCCTTTCAAATCCAGGACTGCTGGTTCCTAACTACTTGCCTGCCTGCCTTTCTGATTGCCCCTAACCCTTTCTGCCTGCCAGCCTGATCACCCCCTAACCACTCCCTTGCCAGCCTGATTAATGTCTAACTGCTCCTCTGCCAGCCTGTTTGCCCCCAACTTCCCTCCTCTGCTGGCCTGGTCACCCCTAACTGCCCTCACCTGCAGGCTTGATTGACCCCAACTGCCCTACCCTGCTGGCCATCTTGTGGTGGCCATCTTGTATCCACTTGGGGGCAGGATCTTTGACCACATGGGGGTAGACATCTTGTGTGTTGGAGTGATGATCAATCTGCATATTACTCTTTTATTAGATAGGATAATTGAAACTTTGTAGCCTTGAACAGAGACCTGGGCCCATCAGGGCAGGTGGAAAGCTTGGCTTCCTCCATTGCCAGGGAAACCCAAGCCTCCTGTCCTCTCCATGGCCACAGCCATTTTGGTTTGGTTAATTTGCATACTTGCTCCTGACTGGGTGGTGGGTGTGGCTTGTGGGTGTAGCGGATGTGAGGTCAATTAGCATATTACTCTTTTATTAAATAGGATTGATTTTTAAAGAGAGTGGAAGGAAGGGGGAGAGAGGCAGAGAGAAAGAAATATTGATGTGAGAGAGACACTTGGATTGGTTGCCTCTTGAAAGTCTCCAGACCTGGTTAAAGGATAGAACTTGCAACAAAGGTATGTTGCCCTTGATTGGAATGGAACCTGGGACCCACAAGCTAGCACTCTATCCATGCAGCCAAATCGGCTAGGGCCGGAATCACATCTATTTCCTCACTGGACTTTGAGCCCCTTGAGGTCAGGATCACTGTTCTGTCATCTATGCATCGCTAATGTCTACATGATTCCTGGTACACAGTAGGTGGTTTATAAATGTTTTAAATGAATTAATGAGTGAATAAACTACTCTAAGTGGATACAGGGCTCAATATGTGTTCTTCTCTGAGAAATCTTATTTTTCAAGGAAGAGAAAATGTTACAATTCATCCTATAGTCTGAGGCTGGGGAAAGGGATATTTGTGGTCAGACAGCCATCCCTTTGGGGAGAGGGGTGGTGTCTTTATCTCATGGATCATTTATAGCGAAACTTTAGGGCCAAGGTTGGCAAACTGCGGCTCGGGAGCCACATGCGGCTCTTTGACCCCTTAAGTGTGGCTCTTCCACAAAATACCATGGCCTAGGCAAGTCTAATGGCGTTAGAAGAAGTTTAAGTTTAAAAAATTTGGCTCTCAAAAGAAATTTCAATCATTGTACTGTTGATATTTGGCTCTGTTGACTGAGTTTGCCGACTACTGCCCTAGGGTGACTAACAATTGCCCCAACTCACTATACTTCTTAGGGCAGTTCTGCCACACTTGGGTGTGAGATCAGCCCGTTTTATTTTGCATCTCTGCCCCTCCCACCAGTCTGGATGTGGGTTCATCTTTAAATACCCAGTTGTAGGACTTCCATTCAGCCAAATTTCAGGCAGTTCTGAATGATGGTCATTCTGTAGGTTAGTTGTAATTTTGATGTGGTTGTGGGAGAGCATTAGATTTTTTTTAAATTCAAAATTACAATAAACCGATTAACCTAATCTTGATTCTACCTTTTAAATTTGAAGTTTAGGGTTTTATTAATTTATTTCACTTATTGGTGTCCACTAGTTTTGCTAACAACTTCAGTAAATGTTTCTACTACTTAAGAGATTTTGTGTGAGACATTGAATGCTGTATTATGGGTGCACGCTATAAATACTGTTTAAAATTAGATGGCAAAGACTTCCAATTTACATCCTGCCAACTGTTTTACCACACTTTTTTTCTTGCCTGTTTGCCTGCCATGTTATCCTCCATAATGAGTGAGTTACAGTAATTGTAGCTGGAAAAATCGTCATGCAAGAGGGGGGAAAAAAGCTCAAAACCTGCCTTATTTTTAAATCAGTAAAGCTTCTGTCATTTTTTGGCCGAGTTACAGCTTCACAGTAAAGTCAAAGAGCCAGTAGAGTAAATGCCACGTGGGGAAAGGCTCCGTTGAAGCATAAATTAACTGTATTTCATTTTCCCTTAATAAAGAATTTCAGTTTTTCCACAGTTAACTGTATAATCAATTTGCTCCCCTGCTGGTTTGCTAACTTGCTGTTGGCTGAACTTCAATAATATTGAGCCGAGCCTGGAAGCAGAGAAGGAGGAGGAGCTGATCTTACTGAGAAGAAATAAGTGGCTGTGATAGAACATAGTTTCTCCTTCTGGAATTTTGCTGGGCCTTTATCCTTCAGTGGCATAAATGGGTTGTCCCCAGGACCCCCAACTCCTGTGGTCACCCAACTCTCTGTGAGAATACCCGGTGTATTCACAGAGCTTTTGTGATCACATTTTGGTGATGAGAAGATGTAACATTTCAAATCCTTCTCAGGTTTTTACAACCTTGGGTTTACCAGCCCTTGAGTGCTTCTGGAAGACTTTTTGATTTACTTTTTTGTTTTTCATTATTTAACTATGCAAGAATTGAGAGTTTTAAGTAAGAAACTATTTTAAGTAAAGTTGGCTCCATGAGTAATGCAACATAACTTTATATCAAACGCTGCTGTGTAATCAGCACTTTAATTGTAAAATTATCCTACTGGAAGGGTTGGAGAGAGCACAGAAAAAATACATTCTCTCCTAACTGCTGATTTTGTTCTTCCTGCCCTTCCCAAGACTAGAAATTATACCCTATACTATGAGTTTGTTCACTAACTTACTTGTAATTCCACATCCCCCCCCAAACCCCCCTCCCCCACCCCAACCCAGTTCTCTGGATTACAAGACACAAGTTAAACATACAAGATAAACAAATATTATCTTTAGTCACAGAATCATCAGACAAAAAGCTGTCTCCACCCCTCACACTGCTATTTCTGCTCCTCAGTCCTAAAGCAGCATTTCAATTTGAAGACAGGACACTTTGTAGAATTGGGGAAGCAGAGCGCACCGAAGTCAAACAGCCAACAACCTCTTTATCAGCTTCAGGGCTGGGTGCCCACAATGTGATTTGTGCCAGAGAGCTTCATAGTGATGTTAACCCTTCAGATGACTTGCAGAGGATTACAAAAGTGTAGGATTACAAAACTTCATGGATTCTTGGTATAAAAGTCCACAAGTCATTTCCCATTCTCAGCATTTGCCTTTTAGCTTTCCTAGTAGAATTTTGGACTCTATTTCTCATTGCTCTCATTATAGAATGGTTTGGGATGAGTTTTGCTTTTGTGTTTTCCCCCAAATCCATAGTAAATCTCGATTTTGTCTCCCTGCCTTTTCCCAGAGAGTCCCCCAAAAGTATTCTAATTAATCAAATGACTTTCTGTATTCACTCAGTTTTTCCATCGGAAGGGACGGCCTATTTAAAATGATTCTTCTGAAAGAAACAGTTCTTTTTTTGCAAGATGTACGAGAAGAGAATTAAAATAAATAAAAGCATAAGAAAATATGCCATTGAATGCAATTTGCCCCTCTGGAATCCCCTAAACTACATGTAAAATGTAATAAAGCATTCAGATTGTCCTGTCAACTGTGCATACATGTGAGGCTTCAGGGCTTCCTGGCGTTTTTTCGGTGAATGGACTAAATAAAAAATTAAGTGTAATTGGCTTGAAATCAGGGCCACAGAGGAAATTCAAACATACTAGACTGATGACAGTTCATGTCTGATTTGCAGAATCCACAAGAAAACTAATACGGAGATCATTATGATTGAATTTCTCTTTGGTGACCGCTGACAATTCTTTTCTGAGAAAAATATAAGTGAGGATGGCATAGTCGCTTGAAGAAAACAACCTAACACGTTGTCACCGAAGCAGGATGTTTTGGTTACGACAGTCCCGCCCTCTGCATGCCGCTCCCCTCATGATCCAGACCAGACCAGGAGCAGTCCGTCTCAGCCAGGCCCAGGACAGCTGGATGGGGAAAACAACAACACAGTGAAGGCAGTTGTTTGATTGCCTTGGGACAAGCCATGACAAGCCCAGGCAGTAATTTGAAAGAAACTTTTCCACAAAGATCATGTACAGAGGTCCCAATTTAGAAAGCAGCAGGGATCCTGTCCAGTCCAATAGTGGCAGCCACACCCAGGGAGATAACCATCCCAGAGATGCATGGAGTGGCTCACTGAGAAGATGTTCTGCCAGTGGTTCTGACTTTTTCCTTTTTAATCTCCTAATCCTTGTGTAAAGAGTGAGTCTATATTCCTACTTTCATGTTTCTTTTCAGCACTTGCTGAAACCGTCATCATTTCTTTGGTCTTTGGTCTATTAATTCAGTATTCCTCATCTTCCATCATCTGGCCTAGCCTCATTCTATTCAAATTTCTTGGTAAAGAGCATCTGCATGGACTATTTGTTCTTTCTAGCAGACTTTTTTTTATTAAGTTGATAGAGACTCGGTTAGAAAAGGGTAAAATGGATGCTAATGCTCTGTCTTTTTCTTCTTGCCTTCAAAAAAATGAGGGGGCCCAGAGAATCATTTATGAAAGAAAAAAAAAAAACAGCTTGATTGGTCTTTGTAGGGAAGTTAGTTATGGAGACCTTGCTTCTGTGAGGAAGCCGACAGTCTGGAAAGAATGCGTCGGATAAGTATGCTTGCAGGTAAGGAATTTCTCTTTCATATGAAACACACACCATAAACAGATGAAAACAAAGAGAAGGCAACACTGAAAGAGGTAATAAGACCAAAGTTAAAGTTTAGTGTCCTATATCCCGGGATTTTCTCCTGCCCTGTGATCAGAAGCATTCATTGTGACACTTGGCAAAGACACAACTCAGAATAATCACTACAAAAGAAATTGCAAGAAAAAAAACCTGTAAGAAGTTTTTGAAATGAGAGGAAAACTACCTTTTCTTTTCTTTTCTCTTCTATTAAACTCACACAATGACACACACATCACTTTTATTACATAACTTAAAAAAACTTTTTAAAATTAATGTCACTTGCTTTCCATGCTTTTGTTTGGAATACAGAAACAATATATTTAATTACTGTGGTGATATAATAAAATAGATTTATCATACAATGAGGCATGTTACTTGACAGTCTAAGTTAGAAATAAATTTCTCAAATAAATCAAGTTATGCAATTAGAGCAAACTGAGAATATACCAATTTTCATGGCTTTTATAAAAAATCTCACCTCTGCCCAAGTAATTGTCAGGGGAGACAAGATGAAAGAGAAGCATCTGCTCCCCACTTATTCATTTATTAATTATTTAACAAATATTTGTTAAGCTCCTACACAAGTACAGGGTGCTATGAGGAACTATAGCAGTTAGGGTCCCAAGAGTAAACAGCTGGCATATTTGAATTAGGATAATCTAAGGGGAGCTTATTTATAGAAGGGATTAATTTCAAAGGTGTGGGTTTGAAGAGATTGTATAGAAACCCAAGTTAACATCCCTAGGTTCTGAAGGATGAAGGTGAGGGAGGGAAAGAGAGGGAGAAGGAGTGGGAGAAGCAGAGGGCAAGGGAGAGGGGAAGGAGGAGGGGGAACGGGAGGAGGAGAGAGAGAGGGAGGGGGGAGGGAGGGAGAGAGAGCGGGGAGGAGTTGGGAGGACCTCACAGGACAGAAGTTAGGGGAACCAATACCCTTATCTTATCTCATACTCCTTCCCCCTCCAATCTCCATCCAGAGTCTCCCGCCCCCTCCAACTGACTCAGTTTATTGGAACATGGGGATGCTCACATCTAACGAGAGTCCTAAGTGCCATTAGGCAAATACAAACCACGGCTCACTTTCAGTTGGGGTGGCACATAAAATGCAATGAAATGGCAACAGCATTGAGTCAATGCGCTCTAAATGGCTGCTATTTTTCTTCAAAAGCAGATTTTTTTTCAAAGCAACTTTATAGTTTCTGTAGCAGGATTAGTAGATCCTAATATAGTTTGAGGAGTCAAAGATATCTCCTCCTGTTACCTGTAATCCAATCTTCTTATTTTAAGTATTGTTGATTAAAAGCAGCATCTTAGTGGAACCCCAAGCACAATTGTAGACTAATATACACCTTTGTCGTTTTTAGAGACCTTTCTCCTTGTTCTAATGGGGCAATAATGAACGCAGTTAGAAAGAGGAGAATGGAAAGATTGTGTGAAACACATACCCAGTTTTCAGTTCATTCCCAAGGTACAAGCATACACTTCTTTCTCCAGCATGTCTTATACATACACTACAGTCTTATACATATACTACAATCTTTTAAAATATATTTTTATTGATTTCAGAGAGGAAGGGAGAGGAAGAGATAGAAACATCAATTCTGAGAAAGAATCACTGATCAGCTGCCTCCTGCATGCCCCACACTGGGGATCGAGCCCACAACCCAGGCATGTGCCCTGACCAGGAACTGAACCCAGACCTCGTGGTTTATAGGTTGACACTCAATCACCGAGCCACACCAGCTGGGTGCATATGAGCATTTTGAAAAGAAAAATAAGAGTTGGAGAGATAAATTGGTACCCTCATAAATTCCCAATGGGAATATGAAATGGTGCCACCATTGTGGAAAATAGTGTGATGTATCTAAAAAAATTAAATGTGAATTCCTGTATGACCCAAAATTCCATTCCTAGATATGTACTCAAGAGAAATGAAAACAGATAGTTACATTATCACTGGGAAGGCATCCGAGCATTCTATATTGGCCTCTCTTGCCCTTTCTGCCAAGAGGGACCTTCTTCTTACTATCCAAATACACAAAGCTGATGCCTGAGTTTTCAGTTCCAGCTGTGGCTGAAGCCTCTGGGCAGCTGGCACCATGGGTCCGTATCTCGACCAATGGTGTGAGCTGAGCCCTCTCTGGAGAAGAAACCTGGGTCCCCCGAGATATGTGATCAGTACCGGGACCCCGCCAGCAGGCGAGGGGACCCCAAGGCAGGTGCTGGACGTGGAGGCCATGGGGGCATAGACTACAAAGGAGACAGAACTGAACCTCACATCACCCTGTTTGGCCCCGGAGGATGGCTGGTTAGCCAGGGACGGGTAAGATTCCTCAGGGAAGGAACAACCTAAGACAGGCACAGTCGCAGAGGGGCCAACAGGAGAGAACTAAAAGGTCAACAGAGGTGGGGCACATCCACAAACCTTGCAGGGGCTTGAATTCTCACCCCTCCTGAGGGAGGTCTCCTACCCCCACGGCTGCTTCGCCTCCCACACACAACTCATACCGGGACCCAGGCAGACAGAGACTCGGCCAGCAATAGCTGCTCTATATCTAAATTCAGTCTATTATCAGGAATGCTCAGGACCTACTCAAAATTGCAAATATTCCTTTCCACTAGGAATAAAATTGGGTAAACTAAGATTTCTGCTTGAGTACTAAAATTGACAGGAAAATAGTAATCAAGTTTTCAGATTAATTTGAATTGGCCAAGTGAAATAAGTGAATACTCAAGAAAATTTTAGTGTACTGGACAAAAAGCTTTTCCTAAAACATTAACTAAAAAATCTATTAGTAGTTCATCTCACTGTAAAATTGCCTAACATCCAAAGAACCTAAAGCAGTCATATGTGTGTGCAAAAATTTAAATTTAAAATTACCAAGACTGCAATATAAAATTTCCAAAAGCCCCCATTAATCAAAAAAGGGGAGGGGGCAATGGGGTAATATCATGTAAGGAAAAAAATATCGAGTAAGTAAAATACATCTAGAAAATTCTTACTCCAGTAAAGCAAATTCCATTTGAAAAACCAACTGCAGGACATCCATGAAAAAACACACATGGTGTCAAAATAAGTCAAAGGAAAATCATTTAGGCAAAAATTAAAAAGAATCCCAAGTCTATTTCGCATAGAAGATCCTTTTGTTAACTTTTGGTCGAGAATGTGTTTGTGTATTTTCAGAGAACAACTCCAAGACCATGTGGGTCCTGCGACGGTGAGGAACTGACAGATCTGTTCCAGTCATGAGGACGGTCCAGAGATGGGGGACACTGACGACACCTTGCCATGCTAGCAGTCAGCAGCTGTGCATGTCTGCAGGCAGCCCAGGACCAAACCAGAGAGGATGGATCTTGCATTGCCACGATGTGTCCACCATCTGGATACCATTGCTGACATGTACACATAAAGAATTATTTGACACTGAAACTGGGACTCAGAACAGTTGGACATTGAAACTGAGACTGAAACATTTTTTGTTCTTATACATTTATTTCTAGTATGCAGAGGCAAGATATTTTTGAAGAAAAAAAACAGGGGAGAGTGATTGATATAGAGGCAGGGTGGCCTTGAACAGGCTGTCTAGCTACAGGGGAAGGCTTGGGTGGATGGGAGGCAGATGCGGGGGGAGATCAACTGAAGGACTTGTATGCATGCATATGAGCATAACCAATGAATGAAAGACACTGGGGCGGGGAGGGAGAAGGGTGGGGATATGTGCTGGGGGTTAAGGGAGGCTGGCGGGAGGATAAGGGGGAGGGGGAAAGGAAAACATGTACTACTATTAATTATAAGTTATACTGCAAAAAAAATCAATAAAAATATATTTAAAAAAAGACAAAGAAAACAGTTACATTATTAATAACTGAAGAGTGGAAACAACCCAAATGTCCATCAAGTGATGAATAGACAATCAAGTGTGGTATAGCCATACAACGGAACATTATTCAGCCATGAAAAGGAACAAAGTACAGATGCATGCTAGAACAGGGATGAATCTTGAAAACATTACGTTAAGTGAAAGAAACCAGTTACAAAAGGCTAAAATATTGTGTGATTCTATTATATGAGATATCCAGAAGAGGTAAATGCATACAGATAAAATATAAATTAGTGGTTGCTAAGGCCTGAGGAAAGAAGAGTGACTACTTAATGTGTATGGGGTCTCATTTAGGGGTGACAAAATGTTTTGAAACTAGATTGAGGTCAGGGTTGTATAACACTCAATATACTAAAAGCCACTACATTTTATACCTTAAAATGGTGCATTTTATGTTATGTGAATTAAACTGAACTTTAAAAATTGCAAAAAAAGTTTAAAAGCAATACCATACCCCAGTGTGTCCAGATTTGGACAATTATCACTCACCCATAGGGCAATTACTAGAGAGTAAATGGAATAAGGTAAAGAGTACAAAGACTACCTTTTTTAGACTCAGTTCTCTAAGAGGTAAACAGCATTATAGGTGCAAAGTTTTGGTTTTCTATTTTCAATCTGATATTATTCAGGATAAAGATCAGAGTGAAATTCAAAGATTCCTTTGGAGAGTAAGGATTAATAATATTCCTTAGTACAGAAGTCCCCCGACCTAACAAATTTTTAGCTTAGAACTCCCAAATGGAAGAGCAAAACTAGAGGCTATCAGCCAAATTTTAATTCCGCACAGGGCCAGGGCCTTGAGAATATAAATGCTAAGTGTGTCCACAGTGCTGCTGCTGAAACTTTTATGTCAAGAACCACCCGCCCTCTCTTTCCACCCAACCCTCCCCCAAAAAGACAAAAATGAAGGGTATATGATTTGTTCAAAGTCACTCAGCTGCTTGGAGGAAGTCAGGATTTGAACTAGCTTCTGATTCCAAGTACAGCACCCTTTGATTACGACCCATCAACACAACCTTATTTATTCAGCATTGATTCTGAAACAGGAGCCAGTAGAGGAGGACTAGTGGGGCTTTGGCCCATTCAAATAGGCCCAAATACTAGAGTCAGCAGCAGATAGACAAGAAAGACCCCCCCCTCGCCCCACGCCACCCTGCTCCCTTGGACCTTCAGAAATCATCAAGGAAAGGCATTGCCTCTTTCACTGTGCACTGGAGATGAAAATAATTAATTTTGCACAAAAATAGAATGTGTATTAACCTCATTCTAAAGCTTAAAAGATGAACTCACACTCCTGCTTATGGGAAATGAATCAAGAGCAATAGTTTATAAGCCTAGCCTGTTCCTAAGTAGGAAGTTACACTGAGTCTCTTCCCTTCCTTATTTTAAACCAGGAGCGGAGTGAGAGGTTTCCTTAGTAAATAAAACCCCCTGAAATCTCAATGAGTCTCTCTCTGGGTGCCCGTTCATCTCCATTTGCTACACAACCTTCTTTCTCCTTCTTTCTATTCCTTTCACCCTCCTTGTCATTAGGACGTTCTCTAGACTGAGCAATTGCAAGTGCACACAGAAGGACACCCTGGATATTTGCCCTCAAAGGCATTACAATAAAATAAAACAGACAAATAGAAATACATAAAAAATAAATACATAGAAAATGCTAGTTAACCATGTCCTTTAAGCGACGCACGAGCATGTCAGGAAGCAATAAATGATTACATCCTAAATGAGTGGTAGAGGAATGAGTATATCTGTTGAGGAGGATGAGATTACTGTGGGATGAACAAGGCAGAACAGTCATGTTTCATTCATTTAAGGTAACTCATGTTTTGAAGAACTCTTAGAGATTTTCCACTGATAATTGAAATATGGTACCCATTGACCGGGGCTTGAACATAGTTTCATTTTCTGTAATTGTAATCAGATCTGATGCATACTGTAAAAACTCAAATGCAGTCTCCTTCCTAACTCCAAATTGGATAGCCTCTTAGCATTTGTGGTAACAGGATTTGACCTATAATAGATTGTGTTTATATAATAGCCTATATTTAGCATCAAATAGAGAAGTTTCCCAATAATGAGGTTTTGGAACACAGTCAATTCATAGGAATCACGTCATGCTTTTGACAGCTCAGCAGCTCTGAACTGTTCTGGAGAAGAGAGTGGATGTCAGGATGTAAAACTAGCAATCGTGCAAAGAACTCAACGGCTCCCTCATCAACCCTGACTGTACTGTACACTTTCTGTCGAAGGAGGGCTGGGTTGTTTGACCTTTCTCTGAGGAGAGTGTTTTTCCGAGTCCCTGACCCCACTCCTGAAAAGCTTTTGTTCTATCTCAAAGGTAGTACTAGACCAGCAGCTAAATTATCTCAGAATGTTGTCACCTTCCTGTTTTCAGTTTGACAAATTCTTTCATTTAACCCTACCTTTTGTTTTCCTTTCTGAAAAACCAAACCCATTTACAACAAAATAAAACAAACAAACAAAATCAACCTCAAACCATCACCATCACTGCCCACTGGCAAACGAAAATTCCCCAAACAATAATAATGACAAAAATCATCCCATGAGATAAAACTCCCCTGCTGACCTCACTTTGCAAAGATTTTAGGGACTCACTCTGCCGAAAGCCCTCCATGCTGAGAGCATTCTGGCACAGACAAAGAATGGGAAGTTTTCCTGTTCCAGGTGTGGCTTTTAGGAACAGAATTTTCCATACTGGATTAGATCATTTTTCCATCAAGGCCAATATCCTGCTTAGCTGACATGAAGTTAATGATGGTGAAATGCTTTGAAAACATAAATACCACATATGTACGAGCAATAATGAGCTTGCACACTAGTAACTTTATGGCCCCAAGCCCTGGTTCATGTAAAGATTTTTGGGGAAAGAACCTTAAATGTACGGAAGAGACAAAATATTTAAAGGTCAACTTCTTGTTCTTATACATTTTACATGTCTTGAGCAAATAAATATTTTTAAAAAACCAACAACCTGGAAGTCTTAGGAGCTAAGGGTATTTCCAGAACCAGCTAAGCATGTGTTTTGTGATATTCTTTATAATGTGGAAGTGTTTCAAGGGTCTGGCTGTGAAGAATAGAGTTAGGCAGGTTGCATGTAACTATAGGGCTCACTGCCTAGAAGTGATTTTATTTGTTCTTTCTTCTCTCCTATTGCACAGGGAATAGGAGGTACAGAACTTTAGCAACTCGTTTATATATTTTTAAAGTTATATAGCTTTAATTAAAATATGTTCAGAACTATGGGAAGAACTTTAAAATAAACTACAAAATATAGTGTTAGCTTTTTACTTTGTACTATTTATTGAACAGTGGTTTTTGTTTGTTTGTTTTGTTGAGAGAGAGAGAGAGAGAGAGAGAGAGAGAGAGAGAGAGAAGGAGGGGAAGGGGGGGGAGGGAAACATTGATGTGAGACAGAAACATCTATCGGTCGTCTCCTGAACATGCTTAATTGGAGGTCAAGCCCACAACCTGGGTATGTGATGTGTCCTACCCAGGAATCGAACCTGCCACCTTTAGGTGCACTGAACAACACTCCAACTAACTGAGCCACCCAGCCAGGGCTGAACAGTTTTTAGAGATCAACAACAACTGAAAAGTACATGCAATTACGATTGCTTTGCACTCTAAAGGCTGAAAAAAGTCACACACCAGTCCTTCATTCTGTTTGTTATTTTTGAAAAGAGATCTTAAATTTCCCATTTCAAAAGTTTCCAGAAAACTTTACCATTTGTTTTTATTTAACTCAGAATTGTTTAGATCTTCTCAACAACACTTGCTTTTAAAAAGTTTCAGAACAATTAAGATTCTTATGTTTCAGGAACTGATATTTTAATTAGAATTCTATCTAAGAGTCTGTCTAGATTATATCTACTATTTCTAAGCATTGGCGAATAGTAGAGTTTATAAAATACCAAAAAAGGTTGCCAAAATAATATTTGATATTTTGTATCTCAGCTATCCCAAAGCACTTTGCACACAAATATTTAATCTATTTTGTAAATAAAGAAATTTAGGGAGCAGAATAGCATCATAGCTATTCTGTTGTGTAGAGAGGAGTGCTGGAGACAAATGAATGGGCCAGCATAGGCCTGGCACTGAACCGCCCTGGCCCTGTCTGTCCACCTATAAAATGAGGAACTTGAATGAGATATCCTGAAGACACTAGCATTCCACATGTCTATCCTTGGAGGATCTTATCAAGAGGAAGAAAATAAATAAGAGCTTTTCAATTTGTTAATGCCAGAGAGGACAGGGGACTGGGAGTCAGAGGTACAAAGGCAATGGGAAGTTGTGGCCCTAGAAGAGCATTATTGGGATCAGGCTTCTCAATGCACTGGCCGAGCACTGGGCACCTATGAGAAGAGCACCTGGTGTTCTGAGCTCGTGTGTATGTGTGTAGACTAGGATGCACGCAAAAGAAAAGTTCCAGTCAGTTCAGCAAGAAAAAAACGAGTCAGGCCCATGGTTTCCAGCCTTGTATACCCAGCAGGAATTAGATTCCTAGAACTCCCATAGCTTTCCTTTAAAAAAAAAATTTTTTTTGGTTTTTGAGAGAGAGAAAGGGAGAGGAAGAGAGAGGTAGAAACATCAATGATGAAAGAGAATAATTGATCCGCTGCTTCCTGCACGCCCCACACTGGGGAGCAAGCCCACAACCTGGGCCTGGGCCCTGACTGGGAACTGATCCCTGACCTCCCGGTTCATGGGCCAACACCCAACCTCTGTGCAACACTGGCTGGGCAACTTCTTCTTCTTTTAATGTATGTTTTTATTGTTGATAATATTACAGATGTCTCCCATTTACCCGGGCAACTTCTAATGTGCCTTTCCCAAACCAGAGTAACTTATTAGTAGGCTCACAGCTCCAATTGTATGCACACAATGCCAAGCAATAACCTAAACTCTTTTAGTTTCCAAATTAACTGACACCACCTAACCACACAATAAAAATGCTTTTCTGGTTATAAAAACAATACGTGTTTTACTGAAGAACATTAGGAAAACATTTTAAAAAGTACAAGTAATAACCCCTACCACCCAGAGAATGAGTAACCACTGTAAACATTTCAGTATGCTTCCCTCTGAGTTCTTTTCTCTGGGCATATATACAATTTCTGTTTCCAAAAACAGGGTTCACATTGTACACATGACGTTAAACCTCCTTTTTTATTTTTAATAGTAAGGGTATCGTGAGCATTTTCCCATCACATACCCACTTTAGCAGTAAGATGGTATTTAATTCTGATGCCAAACATCTGGATGAAAAGTAAAAAGCCAGTCAATTATCTAGATATTTTCAAATACCCAGATGTTTGGCACCATGTCGATGAAACATTAAAATCCTTGACCAAAGTTTGCAGCTTTTGCACAGATGTCTGGCATTATGTAGGCAAACTCTCTCTGAACTGACTGGGCCTTTTGGCAACAGAGAGACAAAGCATTTATTACACTTCAGGTCAAAAGTGTTTCCAACTTTAGCTCATGCACACGGGTAACTTTTTCATTGTTTCATAATAAATCAGAAGCATGAACAATATATATTTGAGGGAGCTTTAATCCACTATGATAAAAAGTCTACTATCTAGATTTCTGGTCATTTGTCAGCCAGATTTGACTGTTGACCTTGAGAGAGAGCTTGGTATAAAGTTGTCATTCCAGCCAAGTCTTGGTATTAAGGATTTGTACGCTGTGGGGGTTTTGTTTTGTCTTTGTGCAATTATTAAGAAAGTTCTTTCTGGCTGATAATTTTATTAACAGATTGCTCTGAATATTTAAAAGCCATGTTAATATGCCAATATCCTTGACAACAGTCCTGATTAAAATACATTAAGATTTTTAAACAGATATTTTTATAATTTTCTAATTATCTTGTTCCTTGGGACTAGTTCTCCTTCTAGGTCTGTATGAGTGTGTGTATATCTATCTATCTATCTATCTATCTATCTATCTATATATATATAGATATATATATATATCTTGCCCTTTTTTGACTCATGAAGGCATCAAGGTATCATTTATAACAGTTCAAAGCAGTTCAATGTTAGTCAAAATTATACTTCATGTACTTGATTACATATCAATAATTATCTTTAAAATTATTATTCTTAATATTCTTTCTCTTGACATTCTGAAATGGAGTTAGCTTTCATTTTTCATCCTATCTGGTTTTTTGTTGTTTTTTTAAAAAAATATATATATATTTTTTATTGATTTCAGAAGAGAAAGGAGAGAAAGAGAGAGAAACATCAATGATGAAAGAGAATTATTGATTGGCTGCCTCCTGCATGCCCCCTACTGGGGATCGAGCCCACAACCTGGGCATGTGCCCTTGACTGGAATCGAACCCAGGAACCTTCAATCCCCTAAGCCAAACGACTGTTCTATCTACTGAGCCAAACTAGCTAAGGCCTATCTGGTTTTCTTTATGTTAGTGTTACTTTGATTATGTCCATTACATGTCTTTTAAGATAAAAATATTTCTATGTCTGTTGCTGAAATAAGAAGAAGAAAAAAAAAAACCACGAAAATCTATCCAAGTCATGCCAAAGAGAGCAATGTAGCTGAACAATTCAATGCATGAGTCAATTAGTAATGAGAACTAAGTTCTCATTTTTCCTCTCACCCACACAGCACTGTTCAGCTTGTCCTGTGTTCTCCTAGCTCTGTCACCAACTTGCTCAATTGCCACAGGCAGGACATTAGCTGGGGTTTTGCCTCCGGCTCTTCATCCTTCATCCATAAAGAAAAACAGACCTTCCCACATTAGTATGCTCATAATTTGTAAAGGTTCTTTGACATCATAAATATGAAATGTTGTTACTGTTGAGCAACTTGATTTACCTGAAGGGAGTGCATTGAAAAACCAGGTGGATATAAGTTTTTTGATTTTTACAAAATATATATAAACCACTGTACATTGGAGGGCTGGCTGCTATGTATCATCCAAGGCTCTGGAATCTCCTCACTTTCAGTTTAAGCACCTGGGTCTGTGTGTGCTATTTGCTATTATGGATATTTTCTTCAGATTTATTGAGTGTTATGTTATGCTTGGTGCACTCGCCCAACTGCAATTTACTTATGATTTTTATATTCTGCGTGCTTTTCTGCGGTCTATACAGGTCTAAGTAAAGCAGTCATTAATAAGGTGGTATGCCACTGCTATTCTGGGATGATATTATTTTCACACAGTTGCTATGTTTTATAATGACAGCAAATTTGGAGTAAAAAATGAAAAGATATATCTACTCTGATGGATACTTGGGAATCTCGAGAGAGTTGCATGGCTAGTTTCACTCAAAGGACCATAGTGCTAGGCCATAAAGACCAGTCCCCTTAGACCTCTGACCTGGTGTACTCCAACTGTAACTTTGTACTTGGCAATATAGGTTGTATATATAGAGAAGCAGAAAGATAGACCCGTGGACAACAAAATGGTTGAAAGAAATGGCAGAATCAATTCATTTATTTGGCAACTTATGGCTAAATTCAGTCACTAAGTGGTTGCTTTAAGGTTGTGTAGTTCTTTCACACACTTCAGCTCTTTCACCTTAGGTTTGGTGCAGCATGTCCTGGTGCACATATTCTTCTGCAGCTAGATTTTAGTGGCGATTTCTGATGTCTACCAATGGTGAGGAAGGTCAGATTCCTCTATTTCTCCTACATCCTCACGCAATCCATTAGTGAGTGTGTCACTATTTTCAAATATATTCTAAATTCAACACTTCTCATCATTTCTACTACTCCCATCTTGGCCTAGGCTATCGACATAATTTGCCTGGACTATAGCAATTGCTTCCAGACTAGACTCCATCTGTCCAGTCTTGTGGCCCAAAGAACCTCTTCTGACAGATGTCAGAGTGATCATTCAAAAATGTAGCCTGGCCCAGCTGGTGTGGCTCAGTGGTTGAGCATCGACCTATGAACCAGGAGGTCTCAGTTCGATTCCCGGTCAGAGCGCATGCCCAGGTTGTGGATTGAATCCCTAGTGTGGGGCCTGTATGAGGCAGCAGATCAATAATTCTCTCTCATCATTGATGTTTCTCTCTCTCCCTCTCCCTTCCTCTCTGAAATCAATAAAAATATATATTTAAAAAATAACAAAAAATGTAGCCTGGATAGTCTTGGCCAGTGATCTCCGTGGTTAGAGCATCAGCCCTCAGACTGAAGGATCATGGATTCCATTCTAGTCAAGGGCATATACTTTGGTTTCAGATTTGATCAGTGGCCCCAGTCAGATTGTGTCAGAGGCAAACAAAGGATATGGAAAAATACCCTGGTATGCGGATTAACAACAACAACAAAAAATCACAAAATAATTACAGACTAACATAGAAATATGTAGTCAGACCTCACATATCAATGTTTCAGTCGATGATGGACTGCACAAATGATGGTCCCATAAGGTTATGATGGAGCTGACATCCTATCACCTAGTGATGCTGTAGCTACCATGACTTCGTAGCTGCTGTGAGGTTGTAATGCAACACATTGCTTACATGTTTGTGGTGATGCTTGTGTAAACAAATCTCCTGAGCTGCCAGTGGTATGAAAGTGTAGCACATACAGTTATGTACAGCATGTAATATTTGATAATGCTGATAAACACTATAGTATTGGTTAATGTATTTACTCTCCTGTACTTCTCATCATTATGTTAGAGGGTATGCTTTGGACTTATAAAAATAGAGTTTGCTGTAAAACCCTGATAGCGGCCTCACACATCTCATGTTTACCATGTCCCTGGGTTTCAACACGTTCTTTTGTGATTGATTTAATCTTTATTTTTTGAAATTTGAAAGTACTTTAATAAGCATTTTACAAACATTTACAAGACACTATAGCTTATTAAAAGCTTTGAACTTTGTTAGCATGAGAATTGTACTTTGACATAAGTCATGTTCATCATCTTATTAAATTTTTTTAATCTTTATTGTTCAGTTTATTAATTACATTGTTCCCTTTTTTCCCCCTATAGCTCCCCTCCACCTGGTACCCATCCCACCTTCCGCACTCACCCCCCTCCACTGTCCTCTCCCATAGTTGCATGATTTTTGCTGTAATTCCCACACCCCTTTTCTCCCCCAAAATTGTCAGTCCATTCCCTATCTATGTCTATGATTCTGTTACATTCACCAGTTTATCCTGTTTATCAGCTTATTAATTCACTTGATTTTTAGATTCATTTGTTGATAGATGTGTATTTGTTGTTCATAATTTACACTTTTTCTTCTTCTTCCTCTTCTTAAACAATACCTTTCAGCATTTCATATAATATTGGTTTGGTGGTGATGAAGTCCTTTAGCTTTTTCTTATCTGCGAAGCACTTTATCTGACCTTCAATTCTGAATGCTAGCTTTGCTGGAGAGAGTAATCTTGGTTGTAGATTCTTGCTATTCATCACTTTGAATATTTCTTGCCACTCCCATCTGGCCTGCATAGTTTCTGTTGAGAAATCTGCTGACAATCATATGGGTGTGCCCTTATAGGTAACTAACTGTTTTTCTCTTGCTGCTTTTAATATTCTCTCTTTGTCTTTTGCTCTTGGCATTTTAATTATGATGTGCCTTGGTGTGGTCCTCTTAGGGTTCCTATATATTGGGGTTTGGTGTGCCTCTTGGACTCCTAAGTCAATTTCTTTCACGAGGTGTGGGAAGTTTTCAGTCACTATTTCTTCAAATAGGTTTTCATTGTCTTGCTCTCTCTCTTTTTCTGGCACCCCTATAATTCGGATGTTGGTATGCTTGAGGTTGTCCCAGAGGCCCCTTACACTAACTTCAATATTTTGGATTCTTTTGGTTTCTTGCTTTTTCAGCTGAGTGGATTTTACCTCTTTGTATTTCAAATCTTTAACTTGGTTCTTGGGTGCTCTAGAGTACTTTTAGGTCTTTATATAATATTTTTTATTTCAGTCAGTGTATGCTTAATTTCTGGTTGGTCCTTTTTCATATCCTTGAGAGTCTCCTTCATATCCTTGTAGGTCTCGTTCATTTCCTTGTAGGACTCATTCATTTCCACGTTGGTCTTGATCATTTCCTTGGAGGTCTCATTCATATCCTTGAGGGTCTCGTTCATTTTCTTGTAGGTCTTGTTTATTTCCTTATAGGCCTCGACCTTTTGTTGGAGCCTCTTGAGAAGCCCTATAACCGTGGTTTTGAATTCCATGTCCAGTCGTTTTTTTTCCTCCATTTCTTTCACATCTGATTTCTTTCCATGTCTCTGCATGGTGGCTGCTTCCCTGAGTTGGTCAATTAGCTTTGTGTGGTAGACTTCCTACTAGGGACAGTGGCTCAGCCTCCCCAGTTACCTGAGGTGGATATGGGTTGCACAGTCTTGCTGAAGTTAAGCTCAGGTTAATCGTTGTTAGCACTTGGAGGGGTTGACCTCCGGGCCAATTGTCTGTGAAGTTCAGCTGTGTTCAGGTTGGATGGGCGGAGTCTCCGGGCCAAGCAGACAGCATTAGCTCCGCCCTATGTGGCCCCAGGGATTCTGTGCCAGGGGCAATGGCTGCCAGCACTTCTGAGAGAGAGCTGCTTCCAAGCTCCACCAGCTGCCAGGGAATTCAGACTCTCCCCAAATGAGTCTGCACACCCAACGTCTCACCCAGGGTCGTAAAACAAAGCAGTCTGATGGTTTCCCGAATGAAAGAGCAAGTCATGAGTGCTCTCTGCACGGTCACACAGCTGCGCTGTTCCCAAGCTCACACGCACTCCACACAAGCTTGCCTTCTCCACAAGCCGGCAGGCCCCTGCAGCACACGAGCTTCAGCGTGCCCTCCCACTGTCCAGTTTTTACCCCATATGATAGTGGGTTCCCTGGACTTCGCCCAGAGCTGGGGAATCAGTCCAGTGGGACGTCCCCCGTTCGAGAAAACTGGCCGGTTTTCAGCCACCCACCCTATCCGCTGGTGCGCGCTCCTCCAAACCTCTCTCCGCACATATCTTCAACGCTGTCTTCAGCCACTCCTCCAAGTCACAGTGTCTTATCTTCACTTTTATTTGTGGAATTTTCACTCAGCCAGCTTTCCGGTGATTCTGGATGGTGTTTGTTCTTTCATTAACTTGTAGTTTTAAAACTGCTGTGTATGACGGCAAGATAGGTGTTTTACCTATGCCGCCATCTTGGTTTCCCCTTCTGATTTAATCTTATGTTGTTTTGTACGTGAAATGTTGTACAGGCTTGCAGCCCAGAACAGGAGGCCGTCCATCTAACCTACGTGTATACTAGGCTGTTCCATCTAGTCTTGTGTTCATGCACTCCAGATGTTCCCACAATGACAAAATCAAATAACAAAGCAATTCTCATAATATGTCCTTGTCATTTAGCGATGCATGACTGTAGTTAAAGGCTAAATTGCTTGGTTGGAATAAACATTATAAATTAAGGGGCAGGCTTGGATTGGCTTGGACCTTTCAGAAAAGATTCCAGAGAGAAAGTTAGGATTGATCTAGAGTTTTGATTTCTCCACTCAATCATTGCTTATCCTATCTAATAAGGAGGGGATATGCTAATTGACTGCCACACCCTCAAAGATGGAGGTGCCCACGGCCACAAGATGATGGCACCAAGTCCCCTCAGTCCCCCAGCCATCCAGAGCTGGCTCAGCCTGCAGCGCAGGCAAGCCTTGATGGCAGCTGCCCAGCCACCCAGGGCTGCCCAAGGATCAGGTAACCAGGGCCGGCTGAGGTTTATGCTGCTGGCAGTGGCAGCAGCAGATGTGTGATGGGGGCATCGCTTTCCGCTTGATCACCGGGTCACTTCCCACCCCTGAGGGCTCCCAGACTGTGAGAGGGGGCAGGCTGGGCTGAGTGACTCCCCCCTCCTGTGCATGAATTTTCATGCACTGGGCCTTTAGTATTAATATAAGACATATATTTCATGCTCCCAAAGATCTTATAATCTAGTAGGGAAGTTTAAAAGTAACACTAAAAGCCTGTCTCCCCCCACTAAAAAAATCCTGGCCGGTGTGGCTCAATGGTTGAACATTGACCTGTGAACTAAGAGGTAATGGTTTGATTCCTGGTCAGGGCACATGCCTGGGTTGCAGGCTCGATTCCCAGTGTGGGGCATGTAGAATGCAGCTGATTAATGATTTTCTTTCATCATTGATGTTTCTATCTCCCTCTCCCTCTCTGTTCCTCTCTGAAATACAATAAAAACATGTGTATCTTTAAAAAAAGTAACATTAAAATAAAGATGATTTTGGTACATAATATAATAATGATAGAAGCAAAACAGAATGAGACACCAGAGGAAAGAGAAAGAGAGTGTTCTATCTAGATATTAAGAAAGCTTCCTAGCAACGGGGACACACACCCTCGTCTTCAAGGATAAGGGACAGTACCCCAGGCACAAACAATAGTTACTCAACTGGCAATGACTCAGTGTCAATTTGCTTGCCATTACCAAAATATTTTGAATGTGTAGCTACAACCTAAAGAACTTCCCAGAGAGTAATACATCTTTTAGGTTTATAATGAGCAGTGCTGCTCAAGTGGTCTGTGTCAGAAAGCCACTCCAAAAGGGATTCAAACCTACACACAACCAAGCAGGAGAGGGAAATCACACTCAGAAAAGAGGAAATAACTCTGCAAAACTTAACTGACTACTAGTGCTCTGTTAAAACGCTCTTCTCTGCTCCCCAAACCCAATAAAACCATACTCTTTGCTCTCATAAGTATAAAACAGTGTCAAAGAAAATTATCAGAAGGTTATGTTGCTATGTAAATCAATGCAGAATTGATTAAAAGGGAGTATCAGGTACCATGCTCTTTACACTCTGAATCGGCAATTCTCTGTATCAAAGATGTGGGATTAATCCACTGTGAGATGGCAAAATTGAGGTAAGTCAGATTCCCAGACTTCACAGCTCCTAAGCAGTGTCACTACTGGGGTTTGAAATATTGTCTGCCTGGCTTCACTACAACACCGAGAGCTGCCATAAGGAAAACAGGTGAGCCCAGCTGAGGCTCAGTGGTTGAGCGTTGACCTATGAACCAGGAGGTCATGGTTCAATTCCCGGACAGGGTTGTAGGCTGGATCCCCTGTGTGGGGTGTGCAGGAGGCAGCCAATCAATTTTTTTCTTTCATCATAGATATTTCTCTCTCTCTCTCCCTCTCCCTTACTCTCTGAAATCAATTTAAAAAAATGTGAAAAGAAAAGAAAGAAAGAAAGAAAAAAAAACAGGTGAGAAAGCAGGCTAGGTAGAAGCGGGAAGCAGCCTGTGGTCATCCACAAGGTGAACAATTATGCTCCCGCGTGATAACTTGCGAGGAGCACAGGTAGCTGCCACCACTGTCAATTGAGGGTGTATCACCCACAGCCAGTTGCCTTTCTCCTTTTAACAGCACTTCATCATTCTTAATAATTACTTGCTTTGGCTGTTCAGTTTTCTATATTTACACTGGTTTTTATGTGAAATTTATACATCAGCAAAGGAAGCACTTTGAATCAACCCCAAACAAAGCACAAACAAAGGCCTCTGGATCAAGAAAGATTGGGGAGGCAGAAATATGGGCTGCTGGGTCACATCTGTGGGGAGCATGAGCAGTCTTCCCAGGCAGCTCAGGAAGCAGACCTTGGCATAAGAAGGCAAAACAGCTTCCCAGCTCTTTTGAGTTATGCCTCCAATTTAACTGTGTTCAAACTTTGAGATCAAATCTGCCCATATGTAAATATGTCTTCACCAAAGCACATTTCAAAGCCAAATCTAAGTAGTGTTTACATCAGCTACCATTTGCATTTCCCAGGCAGTGTTCTCTTCCATTAAGGTTATTAACTGAACATTGGTTAGTGCTTAGAATGCAAACAGAAATATAACATTGCAGGGTTATTGCCCGTGACATATTTGAAGAGTGAAGTTACACTGGATATGACAATTCAAAGACATTCCAATACAGAACACTACTTCTGCCCCCAGTTTCTCCTGTATCTTCAAACAGAGGTGCCAAATTTTATTTCTCAAATGACTAATTTGTTGGTTTTGGACCACAGGCCTGGGGATCGGTTGCCTTGGTGGGAGTGGGGGAGCAGGAGAAATAAGACCTGCCATGCTTGTTCAGGAGAGAGAATTGGGGCAACAAAATTGGCAGGCAGAAGGACGGGATGAGGAACTAAGACTGGGCTGGGGCAATGGGTTCAGAAATAATGGTGTCCTTTTATGTGGCACTTCGGTGACATAAGACGAGGTTCTAGTTCTTAATGTTGGCACCCATCTATTCTACCCATGCAGCAGTGGTAATTGTATTAAAACTTACTATTATTTTCATTTCTGTTCACATATATATAGTATAAATATACTTAAGATAGTTTTTAAGATATTAGTATTATTACTAGAGGTCCAGTGCACAAAATTCATGCATGGAGTTGCAGGGTGTTCTCCAGCCCAGCCTGCATGCTATCCAATCTGGGACATCCCTCTCACAATCCAAGACTGCTGGCTCCCAACTGCTCACCTGCCTGCCTTCCTGATTGCCCCTAACCACTTCTGCCTGCCCCATCACCCCCTAACAACTCCCCTGCCAGCCTGATTGATGCCTAACTGCTCCCCTGCTAGCCCAATTGCCCCTACTGCTTTCCCCTGCTGGCCTGGTTGTCCCAACTGCTCTCCCCTTCAGGCCTGTTCACACCCAACCGTAGGCCTGGTCACCCCTAACTGCCCTTCCCTGCAGGCCAGATTGCCCACAACTTCCCTCCCCTGCTGGCCATCTTGTGGTGGCCATCTTGTGTCCACATGGGGGCAGCCATCTTTGACCACATGGAAGTGGCCATCTTGTGTTGGAGTGATGGTCAATTTGCATATTATCTCTTTATTAGATAGGATAATAATCTTTCTGTCTTATCTGAGGCTTCTCCTGCCAATTCTAACAACCAGTAGAATAAAAACCATAGTTCCTAAGCCCTAGCTGGTTTGGCTCAATGGATAAGAGTATCAGCCCTCAGACTGAAGGGTCCCAGATTTGATTCTGGTCAAGGGCATTTATCCCAGTTATAGGTTCAATCCCCAGCCCTGATTGAGGATTAACAACAACAACAACACTAACAAAAAAGAGCCCTCGCTGGTTTGGCTCAGTGGATAGAGCACTGGCCTGCAGACTCAGGAGTCCCAGGTTCAGTTTTGATCAAGGGCACATGCACAAGTTGCAGCTCAATCCCCAGTTCAGGAGGCAGCCGATCAATGATTCTCTCTCATCACTGATGTTCTGTCTCTCTCTCCCTCTTCCTTCCTCTCTGAAATCAATAATAATAATAATAATAATAATAATAATAATAATTACCTACTATTTTTTTTAAAAAAGAGGAGAGAGAAAATCTCAGGCCTTAAGATTTACTTTATTTTTTACTATTTTCTCTCATTTATCATTTCTACTCAAAGTCACAAAAGAACACAGAAAATCCGCCTTCAAACACAGTGGGAATCTGACAATGAGTAGCATTTCAGATGTGGATTATATTCCTAGGGATATTACTTCAAGTGGAAAGAAAGTGTATCAAATATTATTTTCTCCTAGAAACCATGCTACAACAGGAGAAAGTTCCTGACCTCTGGCCTATGCCAACCTTTACCAAATGCAGGGCTCAATAAACTATAAATGATATATTTCATGTTTCATAGCATAAAGCTTTCTGAAGAATTCATAAATCAATTAAGGAGTGCTACAGGTAGTCAATAAACATAAAATCCATTTAATATGATACAGTCTCTTCGACCACATTTTCCTGCCAAATATTATACTGAAGCCAAATAACTCTACAGAGCAGGTTCATTTGTTTCATGGATTTCAGGATGATTTCCTTGAGGACATTTGACAAGCACCTGGGAGGAGAGTGTAGTGCAGTGATTTGATGGTGTTTAGGAAAAGAGAAAAGTAACTCAGTTTTCTTCTTTTCCCCTTGCTTTCTTATAGTCATTTTTCCTGCCACAAAACCTAGGGATTAGAACTAATCACAGCCTGATAGTGTGCTTGAGGTTGGGATTCATTTCCTCAAAAGGGGAGAGTAACATATGTTCATGTGAGAAACTGCCTGTTTAAGTGTCAGAAGTTACAACACGGGTGTAATTGGCAGAGGGCTGAATGTGTGAATTGCTCCGAGTACAAATCACCATCAGGATTCCTTGCATGATTTTTTCCCTTCCTCCAGTTCTTCACTGAGTGGAAGAAACATTAACTGGTGGCTTTGGTTCAAGGTAAAAATGGGCAGACCCTGCAAGGGGCTGAGAATTCTGGATTAGACCTTAAAGTCATCCCAATTGTCATCACTTTAGACTTCTATTCTCCAGAGAGAAATTGTCACAGATCCTTTTAAAATCCAAGAAGCATCTACGGAAAATTACTCTCTAATAATTAGTCTCCAAATCTTGTAATAAAATCCTGAGTTTTATGTCAAGCCAATCTGTGTGACAAAATACAGTGAACGGTACAATTCATTCTATTTTGTGTAGGGGAGGAAGAAAACTGTTCATCTAATCTTGTATTACATCAAAATTGATTGAAAAAAGTCACAGATTAGTTCTGTCATTTCTGACAACATGATTTCTATCAAAGGACTAAAAGCTTTGTTACATTGTGCGGGGAGGATATTTTATTTCAGATCTTGGAGGAAAGACCCTTGCATCAAAATGGTTCAGCTATCGAGTGCAGATGTTTGTGTTCAGAATAACGTCCCTGTAGCTGCGTTTATTTTTTACAGAATGTGCTTTGTCAGTTTCACTTATTTGAAAGGGTCCAGTTATTCCTTCCCTCTGCATACAACCAACTCCACCAAAGCTGTGCTTACCTGCTTGTTTCACGGAGGCAAAATGGCCGTGTATGATTTCCCTTTGAAATGGAAACTGCTGTTTGCTTAGCATGTTGCAAAGCAGAATTCTTGTCTCCTAGAATCACCTAAAACACATTAGGAAGCCAGAAGTTTCTCTTCTAAAAGCTGGTAAACCCATTGTCAGAAACCGGCCGTCCTGGATAAAGGCACTGGTGTTGTCCAGAACTCGCCATTCAGGAGCTAGAACAAGTGACAGCCCCAGGTTCTAAAGTGGAGGAGAGCCACCTGCGAGGCTCTCCTCCTCCCCTGCTCCCAATATATTTGTTTTTATTTTTAAAGCAAGGTTTTTAAAATTTATTTTTAATCCTCAACCGAGGATATTTTTCCACTGATTTTTAGAGAGAGTGGAAGGGAAGGGGGAGAGAGAGAGAGAGAGAGAGAGAGAGAGAGAGAGAGAGAGAGAGAGAAACACATCAATGGATTGCTTCCTGCATATACCAGGGTCAGGGAGAGGTACGTACCCTTGACCAGAATCGAACCCAAGACCCTTCAGTTTGCAGGCCAATGCTCTATCCACTGAGCCAAACTGGCTAGGGTAAATATATTTCATATATATATATATATTTTTAGACAGGTAAGGGAGATAGAGAGAAACATCAATGAGAAGCATCATTGATCATCTGCCTCTTGCACACCCCCTACTCGAGAACTAGCCCCAAACCCGGGCATATGCCCTGACCAGGAATGTATGGGGACCTCTCAGTTCCTAGGTCAATGCTCAACCACTGAGCTGCACTGGCCAGGCTAGGCTTTTTTTTTTTAAATATATTTTTTAATTTATTTCAGAGAAGAAGTTGAGAGGGAGAGAGAGATAAAAACATCCATAATGAGAGAGAATCATTGACTGTCTGCCTCCTGCAGGCCCCACACTGGGGATCGAACCCACAACCTGGGTGTGTGCCCTGACCGGGAATCGAACTGTGGCCTCCTGGGCTCCATGCTCAACCACTGAGCCGCCGCCAGGCTTCAAGTACAAAAAATAAAATAAAAGACAAGTGAAGTGGGAACTGATGATTAGTTTTCCTTCTTTAACAAATCCAGCTTTCTTTGAACTGTTTTCTTTTCTGCCTTCCTCGCAAAGAGTCAATTCCTTCGAAACAAGAAGGCAGTTCTTTCAAAAAGACCTTGCTCTCCCTCTGCCCGGGTTTTCTGACCCCCAAACCCACCCATTGTCTGACTTGACAAGTAAGCAAATGAACACAGGAAACTTGTGTAGAAGCTGTAGGTTGAGGAAAAATAGTGTTGCAAGAAAGAAAGAACAGTATGAATGTGGCTCGAAACCCTGGAATAGCTGGCAAGAGCAAAGATGTGAGGTAAAACCAGCCTTTTCATGGACTGGGCCTCACTCAAATGCAAAACCAGTTTAAATGTCAACACACCTTGGACAGGAGATAGGTCCTTTTAGAAGAACAGTGAAACTCATTAAGAGGTACTTATATAACTTAAACTGAGAGAACTCTCAGGTGACTTCTCAAGGGGCCGAGTGGCCCTTCATCATCTTGACAGAAAGAGCCTATGCTGCATTAAGGATTATAAAACAATATCCACCATTTAATGGCCTCTCATCTTGTGCCAGATGCTTTACAGATCTCACCTGATTGCATAGCAGCCTATTAATTATTATCATTGCCTCGATTTTACAGATGAGCCTGTGGCTGCCTCTGGGCGCAGCGTTAGTGACCTAGCTGGGATCTGAACCTCGAACTTGATGCTTTTTCTGCAACACAAAGTGGTTTCCCTCCAAAGAAACACTCTGTGAAACTGCTTTGTGTGTATTTTATAGTGAGAGCTTCCGTGTGTTTTTTCTTTATTTTTTTAAATATATATATATATATATATTTCAGAGAGGAAGGGAGAAGGAGAGATAGAAACAACAATGATGACAGAGAATAAATGATTGGTTGTCTCCGGCACACCCTTTCCCTCTTGTGGCATGTGCCCTGACTGGGAATCTTACCTGACCTCCTGGTTCATAGGTAGACCCTGGCTCAACCACTGAGCCATGCCAGCCAGGCTTTGGTATGTGTTTTATAGTGAGAGCTTTCCTATTTTGCAAACTTGGGCCAAAATTCAAAACAGAACTGTTTTCTGCAAAGTAGTCGAACCAGGCTTAGCTGCCATTCACTGCCCGAGTTAGACTCGCACCACATTATTTATCTCTGTTGGAACCTTAATTGTTTCCTTTGTAAAAGGGTAATCACACCTTAAAGGCAGTTTTGAGGAATAAATGAGATAATATATGTTAAATACTGCCTGGCACACAATACACTCAGCAAATGTCTCTTTACCCCTTACCTCATAACTGTTCAAACACAATAAAAGCATATTCTCTATCATGGCTAATACCATTCCTCATCTCTTCAGTCATTGATGCTGTAAACCTTGAAAGAATCATCCATTGATCCATTCAAAAAATACTATTAAGTCAACTACAACTGAAAAAAGAAAACGGGAAAAGCATCATCTAGTCCCGTTGGCGTGGCTCAGTGGTTGAGTGTCGACCAGGTCACAGCTGGATTCCCAATCAGGGTACATGCTGGGGTTGCAGACTTTATTCCCAGTGAGGGGCCTGCTGGAGGCAGCCAATCAATGATTCTCTGTCATCATTGATGTTTCTATCTCTCCCTCTTCCCTCTTCAATGAAATTAATAACAATATATTTAAAATATAAAAATAAATAAATTATCCTATATAAATAATAAAAGGCTAATATGCAAACAGACAACAGTGGAACAATTAAACAACTGCATAACCAGTTGGTATGATGTGTGCTGATCACCAGGGAGCATGCGCAGAACATGGCAGGCTTGTGCAGCAGGCAGCTGACCGCAGAACATGGTGGGTGTTGGCTGCAGCAGGATGGTGGAGCAGGTGAGCAGGGTTGCCACACCAAGGCATGGTGCCAGTCACTGTCATTGGGGCAAGCCTCTGGTGGTTACGGAAAATTATTTGCTCCCGCATGCCTTGGTCCCGCCTGGCACTCACACCTGCTGCCGGCGCCAGGCACCAACCAATCACTCAGTGCTATCAGCAGATGCGAGTGGCAGCTACTGGCCCCGATTGCCCCTCAGGGTTTCTACATCTTCCCCTGCTCCTGAGGGGAGATCAGGGCTGGCAGCTGCCTCTTGCACCTGCTGCCAGCAATGGCCCCACTCATACCTGCTGCCTGCACCCGGTGCCAGCCCTGATTGTTTGGCGCCATTAGCGGGTGTGAGTGGCAGCTGCTGGCCCTGATCACCTCTGAGGGCTCTTTGACCTCCCCCTGCTTCTGAGGGGTGATCAGGGCAGTAGCCACCGCTTGCACCCACTGCTGGCACTGGCCCAAATCACTCTGCGCCATCAACAGGTGTAAGTGGGGCTGGCAACCTCAGTGCATGGGAGCAGCGGTGGTGGGAGTGAGGCTTCCAGCTGACAGGGGACTGGGGCCAAGATGAGAGGGGCTGGGCAGGGGTGCAGAGGATGGCAAGACCCACCCCTGTGCCCACCACAACCTCATGGCCCACAGTTCCTTTCAAGGTGCATGAATGTGTGCATTAGGCCCCTAGTTTTTTAAAAATAAAATGTAATAATCTAAATAACAACAGCAACTTTTTGAGCACTTGCCTGATGCTATGCAGTGTTCTGGGAACTGGGGATGGAAAAGTGAACAAAACAGGTGAAGATAACTTAAATACTCTTCCCATCTCCCCACCTCCCATCCGGATAATGACCAAAATTCTATGCATTGTTAATATGCTGGAAAATGAGACCCCCTTCTTACTGGAACAGCTTAAATCTGTCTCATCCTATTGCCACTTCCCAAATGGGGCAATACATTCTCATAGACCTTGGTTCTCAAATTTTACCTGACATCAGAATCACCAGGAGGACTTGGTAAACCCAGATTTCTGGAATCCACCCCTAGAGTTCCCAGGTGATGTTAATGCTGCTGGTCCAGAGACCAAACATTGAAAACCACTGACCTAGATCATTTCCTAGGTTACTTACTGCTCTTTCCACCAATTACTTCACCATATTCTCCTTCGGAATCAACAAAGCCTGGTTCCTCAGCCAAAATCAGCCCACAGCTTGCTTTTGTAAATAAAACTTTATCGGAACACAACCATGTCCATTTGTTCACATTTTCCATTGCTATTTTTGTGCTATAAGGCAGATATGAGTACTTGTGACAGAGACCATATGGCCCACAAAGCCTACAATATTAATGATCTGGAGCTTTATAGAAAAAAAGTGCTGACCTCAGCCTTACCATGCTTCAAAAATGGGCTTTCCAAAAATAAGGTCCCTCCTGTCACCTCCTAATTTAAAAATACCACTAGCTCCTCCTGGCCTACACAGTTGAATCCCAAGTCTTCCATAATGCAACCAAATGTCCAACCTTAATTCACTAATCTCTTTGTACCCTATCCCAGCAATTTTCAACTGGTGTGCCACAAGAATTTTTAAAACATGCAACACCTGACTGTTTATTAGGTGGCACTGACCTCTTTTCCCTTAGATTGTCCAATAAAAAAATGACAACAACCAACACAACAATAGCCATGTGGTGTGAATGCCCTGTCTTGAACCATATATATATATATATATATATATGGCTTATATAATAGAGTTACATTTTATTGGTCATGTCCCTTAATAAGGTTGTGTCTGATTGGTTAATTCATGGTATCAGAAATATGTATATACAAGTATAGGCACTTGATTTTTCAAAAAGTCACTTTGGGGCAAAAATGGTAGGTTAGGTACTATTCTTATTATTACTAGAGACCCGGTGCACAAATTCATGCATGGGTATGGCACAGCCAGCCCACCCTCCAGGCTGGCTGGGGTGAGGGGATGTGGGAGGTTGGCCAGCCAGCCCTGCCCCAGATTGGGGTGAGAGGTGGGGGCGATTAGGGCTGCAGCCTGCATCAAAACAACTGGTCGATCCGGTCATTCTGGTATTCTGATCTCTTGGCTTTTACATATATAGATTATCCAATCAGCAAATAATATGTCTTTTGGTGTGCTGCAGAATTTTAGTAATTAGTTTATATGTGCAATGAGATGAAAAAGGTTGAAAATTGCTGCCTTAGCCACTAATCTAGCCACTCTGGACCTCGTAGTTTTTTCTGAACATATCAAGAGCTTCTCCCACTTCTGTATCTTCCCACATCTTATTCCTTTATCTACAATATCTTTCTCCCTTTCCTCTACAGGATGAGCAACTACATCATATGTGAGCTTGATTTTTGAGAATTCAACCAAGCACTATACAAAGAGACAGGAAGAGGACACTTCTGCCTACACATTCCACTTAATGAGTTTCTGTTTCTGAATGATCCTGAACTAGGAGGCTTGAATCTGCTGCTTCGTCAGTCTGCTCAGAGCCCTGTGCCTCTCATAAGTTGGTGTGAGTATCTCACCACAGAGGGTGTGATCCTTGTGTTTAAAGATAAGTGTTTTTTATACAACAGAGCCAGTAAACACCAGCCAACTCTTCATCTGGTGCTCAGAGAAGAAGTAGCAATCTGTTCCAAAGCTGGAGAAAATCTGGCTGTATTGGGCTTACTAGACGCTGGATATCTAGATACTATATATAAGGGTTCACTTTAAACAACAACATTTGGACCCAGAGCCCTAAATAAGATCTGACTCATTCTTTAAGCCATTTCTTCTCATTTCCTCTGATGTGGCGTTGGCCTTCCTCTCCTATAAATACCTCCTGTTCCCTAAGTAATTTGTGCCCATCTATAATATAACATTGAATTGCAATTATTTATTTAACTTTCAGGCTCTTTCTCTCCATTAGGCAATGAGCCATCCAAATACAAAGTCATATTTTAGTTATCCGGAGTCTTTCCCAGTACCTCGCTTAAGTAGAAACAGCATTTACTGACGAAGTGGTGAAGTCCCACTCCCACTTTACACCATTCCCTCTTCTCTGAAAGGATCTATGAATTCCCATTGAACTTTCAGTTAATGCTCCTGGTTTAATCTTTCAATGCATTTTGATTCTTTTTTAAACTTGATTTAAGCTTGTTCAAGGCAGAATCTCTATATGTTTACCCCATCATTACAACAAAATATTTGTAAATTGAATGCTAATTTGAGTATGATGTGTTAAAAAAAAAGAGATAAACTCATTAAATTGGTTTTTACTTGGTCAGAGTTTTGTTTATGGCTGCTTGTCTAGAGTTATAAAGGCCCCGCTACACAGTAAATATTCGTGACACCCCCAAATGCATATGTTGAAACCAAACCCCCAATGTATTTGGAGGTGATTAGGCCATGAAGGTAGAGCACTCCTGAGTGGGATTAGCAACCTTACAAAAGAGACCCAGAGAGCTTCCTCCCATCTATTTTCCATGAACCAGAAAATAGCTTTACCAAACACCAAATCTGCTGGTGCCTTTATCTTGGACTTCCCAGCCTTCAGAACCGTGAGAAATAAATTTGTTGTTTATATGCCATTTAGTCTATGGTATTTTATTATAGCAGCATGAAAAGATTAAGACAAATAAAATATGGTTTTATTTGTGTGTGTGTGTTTAAATACTTTTATTGATTTCAGAGAGGAAGAGAGAGGGATAAAGAGATAGGAGAGAGAGAGAGAGAGAGAGAGAGAGAGAGAGAGAGAGAGAGAGAGAGAGATATCAATGATGAGAGAAACATTGATTGGCTGCCTCCTGCATGCCCCCTACTAGGGACTGAGTCCTCAATCCAGAGAATGTGCCTTGACCTGAATTGAACCCAAGATCCTTCAGTCCACAGGAAAATGGTCTATCCACTGAGCCAAACTGGCTAGGTCAATATGGCTCCACTTTGAATAAGGGCAGTGTTTTCTGATTTCAATGGAGCCCGTATTCAGATACAAATGAGCCAATCTCACCTTGTTATTATTGTCTGTGGCTGAGTGGCTTAACCTGTGTCCTTTGCCTGGAAATTTCTTCCTTGCTGGCTGCCTTCTTTCACACCAGCTGGGCCCAGAGCTGCTCCCTATCTCTTTATGATTCAGTTTATTTTTAATTTGTAGCATTTGTTAACAATGTAGGTGAAAAGTTTGAAATACATATTTGTCCAGTGAATGTCAAGATGCCACAGGTGTCATTCTAAAGGGGAAAGCAGCTAAGCTGATCTGACCTTGTATTCAATTTTTCTATGTGTTGCAAAAATCTGTAAGAAGGAAATAATAGAGAATTGGTTACTTAAAAGTTAACCAGGAACCAGGTTGGTGGTATAAGTACTTACTGCCTCTCACAACCACATCAAAATTACAACTAAAAGACAGAACAACTATCATTCAGAACCATAGGAAAGCTGGCTGAGTGGAAGTACTACAACTAGAGAGGTGAAGAAAGCGCATTGATACTGGTAGGAGGTATGGAGGCATGGAATGGGCTGGCACCCAGGTGGGCTACTTTTTTAATTGGGAGGGAGATACAAGCTCCCACTTGCTGTGAACTACAGTTCCAGGCGAGACTCTGGGGGGCCCAGACACATATGGGGAGAAACTGGACTGTCTGGCATCAGGGCAGGAACTCGAGGGCAGCTTTCATTCAGACAGAGGTGCTCACAGGGGTCATTGTTCCTGTGCTGGGACCTCTCCAGTGCAGGGCTGACTTGCAGCCATTGCTGTTTGCTCTGCCCTGGTGATCACCAGAGACTCTGCCTCACCCAATTTACAACCCCACCCAAACTGTGCACAGCGGCTTTTGCATATGAATGACCTGTCCTTTCTCAGCCTAAAACCTGTCAAACAGGCAGCAGCTGGTTCAGGGAGCCCCAAAGCTTTTAAAAGAAGGTCCAAGGTTGGCATCAGCAGCCTGCCTTGCTTCACAGCTGGGCCTCATCAGGGCACTTCCATACCTGATACAAAACGGAAGAATCTGCATATCTCTCTGTAGCTCCTGCTGGGTGGCCCCAGGCAGTGGCTGACTTTGCACCTCCTTGGAGATCCAAGAGCCAGTGTACCAGTGGTCAGTATGAGACCATACCAGATTACAACTCTTCACATCCATAAGTGACACACTCAAGATGCAGACTGAGTGAGCACCAAAGCCCCACTGAATCAAATCCTGCCCCATAAGGGTGTCTCCAGCACAGCAGCTCTTTCATTGTAGACACAGCTGATCCTCACAGCCAATTGGCCTGGAGGTCAATTCCTCCCAGTGATACCAATAGCAATCAAGGTTTAACTACAATAAGACTGTGCACACAGCCCACAAAGAGATGCACCAAGAGTGTCCATCTCAGGTGATTGGGGAGGCTAAGCCACTGGGCCCTATAGGGCCACTTTATCAACTCAATGAGACTTAGCAGCTACCCAATACATAGAAACAAAACAGGGAAGCAGCCAAAATGCAGAGATAAAGAAACATGTCACAAATGGAAGAAAGCAAGCTACTAGATATAGAGTTCAAAACCACAGTTATAAGGTTACTCAAGAATCTTCTAGAAACCTCCAAGGAACTTAGTGAGACCTTCAAGGATCTTAGTGAGAATGCCAAACAACAACAACAAAAAGAAAAGAAAAGAAAAGAAAAAGGACCAGTCAAAAATTAAGCATACACTGACTGAAATAAAGAATACTATATAGATATTCAACAGTAGACTAAAGGATCCCTAGAATCAAGTCAAAGATTTGAAACATGGGAAGCAAAAAACACCCAACTGGAAGAGCAAAAATAAAAAAAGAATACAAAAATATGAAGATAGCGTAAGCAACCTCTGAGACAACTTCAAGCGTACCAACATCCAAATTATGGAGGTGCCAGAAGAAGGGAGAGAGCAAGATATTAAAAACCTATTTGAAGAAATAATAACAGAAAACTTTCCCCATATGGTGAAAGAAATAGGCTTATAAGTCCAGAAACCACAGAGAACCCCAAACAAAAGGAATCCAAAGAGGACAATACCAATACACATCATAATTAAAATGCCAAGAGCAAAAGACAAAGAGAGAATATTAAAAACAGCAAGAGAAAAACAGTTACCTACAAGGGAGTAGGTACTCATACAACTGTCAGCTGATTTCTCAACAAAAACTATGCAGGCCAGATGGGAGTGGCAAGAAATATTCAAAGTGATGAATAGCAAGAACCTACAACCAAGATTACTCTACCCAGCAAAGCTATCATTCAGAATTGAAGGGCAGATAAAGAGCCTCACAGACAAGAAAAAGCAAAAGGAGTTCATCACCACCAAACCAGTATTATATGAAATGCTGAAAGGTGTTCTTTAAGAAGAGGAAGAAGAAGAAAAAGATAAAGATAAAAAATTATGAACAACAAAGTGACAACAAATATATATCTACCAACAAGTGAATCTAAAAATCAAATGAATAAAAAATTTGATGAACAGAATAAACTGATGAATGTAAAAGGGACATAGAAAGGAAGTGGATGACAATTCTCTGAAGGGGAGAGTAGGGAATGTGGGAAGAGGTTGAACAAAGATCTTACACTTATGGACGAGGACAATGTGGGCATGAGGGCCTGAGGTGGGGTGGAAAATGGGTGGAGGGGAGCTATGGGGGTAAAAAGAGGAACATCTGTAATAATCTGAACGATAAAGATTAAAAAAAAAATTTTTTTTTCAAGTTAACCGAACTTGCCCTAGCAGGTTTGGCTCAGTGGATAGACTGTCCATTCTGGTCAAGGGCACATACTTTGGTGCATGCAGTAGGCAACCAATCAATATGTTTCTCTCTTGTTTTTCCCTCTTCCATTCTCTCTAAAAATCAATGGGAAAATATCCTTAGGTGAGGACTAACAAAAAAGTTAACAAAAACTAAAAAGAGCTAGTGTGCGAGGTATCAGTTATTCTGGACTCTTCTAAAGGCCTTTGGGTTTTATTTACCAGGAATTTTCCAGAAACCTCAATTTCTTAGAATTCTAAGCAACATTTCTTTTAAAATGAACTATAACTTATAACACACTTTTGAAAATTTATTCTTTATAACTCTAAGAAACTTTAGAAAATATTTTATTTTTCCTCTTTCTATACTTTTAAAAGTGAAATAGGACGTTCACTCAAAATTGTGCTGAAAAGTTTGAAACTAAGAACAAGGAAAGTCCTTTCCTAGTGAATGTCACTGTGAGATGGCTGGAACGCTGGTGTGTGGATGTGTGCTTGTTTGCTAATATTGGGTCTGAACATTTAAAGTCAAGTCCATTTAGAGACACCAGGGAACCCAAACTTTTGTTTAAAAGTTCAGTGGGGCCCTGGCCAGTGTTGCTCAGTGGATAGAGCATCAGCCTGCGGACTGAAGGGTCCTGGGTCTGATTTGGTCAAGGGCATGTTCCTTGGTTGCAGGCACATCCCCAGTAGGGAGTGTGTAGGAGGCAGCTGAACGATGTTTCTCTCTCATCATTGTTTCTAACTCTATTCCTCTCCCTTCCTCTCTGTAAAAAACCAATAAAATATATTTTTAAAAAAATAAAATTTCAGTGGGAATGGAGGGAGGGAATTGAGAACTGAAGTTGGTGATAGGTTTCTCTCTCTGTGACCCTTTTTCTCTTTCCTTTGTTCCATTTATATATCCCTTAATCTCTTTCACATTTCCTTTCTGTCTTTTACTCTTTGTTTGTTTCTATTTTTCCTTTCCTTTTTTTAATCTTCATCCAAGGAGATATATATATATATATATATATATATATATATATATATATAGAGAGAGAGAGAGAGAGAGAGAGAGAGAGAGAGAGAGAGGCGTTGATCTATTGCTTCTGGTACAAACCCCAACCAGGTGTTGAACCTGAAATGTGGGTATATGCCCTGACCAGAATTGAACCCACCTCCTTTCGATGTAGCCCATCTCTTTTTGATGTAACCTATCACCTTTCGGTGGGGCCAACGCTCCAAACCAACTGAGCCATACCAGCAGTGCTGCTCTAACCCATTTTATAACCCTCTTTTCTCACTTTCTTCCCAGCATTTTTCCTTCTTTGTCCCTTCTCAATATCTATGCAGAAAGGAAATTCTCAGCGATTGGGGAAACCTCTGGTAAGTAACTTGTCGAGGCCGCTGCAGCTCCAACGTGCCTTAAAGCAAGAAGCAGAAGACATGAAAAATTCACGGCTCCAGAGATCTGTTCTCTGATGTTCCTTAGACAACCAGGATTTTCTTTCAACCTGTTTGATTTTAATGGTTTTCAGTTTCAAGATGTCTGAGGGAGTAGATTTCTAAGAACCGTTGTTCTGTAACCTCCTTACCTGGGCATGTAGAGGCAGTCAGTGACCCTGCAAGTGTGGACAGTGTTAAGGCGTATGCACATTAGCGAAGTAAACTGGAATTTGGGCAGTTTTTCAAGGCTTCCACAACTGCTTTCCCCTAACGCTTAGTGGTCGGCAAACTCATTAGTCAACAGAGCCAAATATCAACAGTACAACGATTGAAATTTCTTTTGAGAGCCCAATTTTTTAAACTTAAACTTCTTCTAACGCCACTTCTTCAAAATAGACTCACCCAGGCCGTGGTATTTTGTAGAAGAGCCACACTCAAGGGGCCAAAGAGCCGCATGTGACTCACGAGCAGCAGTTTGCCAATCACTGCCCTAACCTATTCGTGTTATTCATGCCACCTGGCCCTGATTTACCCTGATAATTCTGCATTGGCATTTGGCTTATTCCCAAAGGCGAGGAGGCCCAGGATTCCTCTCTCCTGCCCCTTGTCTATGGCAGAGCTAGAGCCCTGGTTTAGACAGTGGTAGCAATAGGCTCTGTAGTAGAAGAGAAGCCGTCATTTTAGAAGGTGCATAGACCTCTAATATCTCCTAATAGTGCAACCCCAACGGGAAGTTGAAGGAGTAGAGAGAAGGATGGGCCTGGCGGTTGCATGTGTTATTTTTAGGAGATCTGGGAGAGCACTCTGCCATTCTGTGCCTTGGTTTGCAATAGACAACATGGGCCATGCGATAGTGTAGGTGGGGAGCTGCTTATTCAACGGCAAAGGAAAGAATGCCACAAACACAGTGGCTCAGAGGGATGGGGGAGCTCAGAATGCTTTCCTAGGTTTTATCTCTGCCTTGGTGTGTGCCCCTGGGCATTCAGGCTATTTCTGTGGCCTCCACTTTCTCATGCTTAGACAGGTAATAATACTCTGTTCTCTCATTATATGGGCACAGTGAGGACAAACTAGCAAGTTAATGAGATTTAAAATAGGAAGAAAATGTTTTTCAAAGCCTTTAAAGTACCCTGAGATTTTCAGGGCCTGATTAAATAGAAGGTATTGTTTTGAGAGAAAAATCTGTGCAGTTCCTATCACCTACTTATAGTCTCCTTGAGTGCTGCGTTTGACAATTTCTTTTTCCTTTCTGCTTAAAAAAAAATGAGGAAAAATAGAGGCAAGTGAAATAATAAGATCAAGTAAGTCTGAAAATGAAAATGTAGCCCATCAAGTTAAGCTATGGACCCACCTTCTGAACGGAAGCAGCATTAAAACTTCCCTCTGGCCTAGCGGGTGTGGCTGGGTGGTTGAGTGCCATCCTATGAACCAGGAGGCCACAGTTCCATTCCCAGTCAGGCCTCACACCCGGGTTGTGGTCTCCATCCCCAGTAGGGTGTGTAGGTGGCAGTTGATCAATGATTCTCTTTCATCATTGATGTTTCTATCTCGCTCTCCCTCTCTTTTGCTCTCTAAAATCAATAAAAATATTTTTTTAATATTGAAAAAAATTCCCTCTGATAGCTTTGGACAGAGCATTGAACAGGGTGACTGAAATGGCCACCTGGCACACATGTTTCTCAGGTGGAGAAGCAATGCGATTTCATCTCAGGAAAGCCCTGAGAACATGCTTACTGAATAGTCACAAGACTGAGGACGTTTCCTGGAAGACCCGTGGCTTTCGCCTGGGACAGCTGTACCACACGGAGACATTTGTGGCTCGCATGCACAAGCTACAGAGGACCTGAAGCCATTGAACAAGTTTTGCTCAGCATAGTCAGGAACCAGATCGAAAACTTGAGACATTTTTCCTATTTGCATTTCAGGACAGAATTTTCCAAGTTTTGCAGGGTTTCTCTTCTACCTCATTAATGAGCCAACATTCAAAATAGTGAACTACCTCTGAAGAAAACAAGTTTATTTAGTTAATTCAGACTTTTAATGAGTCTCATTCCCCTGTGTGTCTTTCTTCTGTTCTAAAAATACATCTATAAAGAGGGGAAATGGCCAAACAAATGTTAACGTATTTTCTACTGAACTTTATGTCGCAAATATTTAGAGTGTGGAATTTGAAGAAAAAACTGTTCTTTTCTAAATATCACACAACTCTGTTCATTCTGGAAGGATAAACAAAACTAATAACAATGGCAATTTGCTGTGGAATAATGGGACCCGGGAGGGAGAATTCATCTTTTCATGGTTTCTGAGGTTTGCACCAAAATGAACTATTCACACCCCAATTAAAATCTGAATGAAAAAAAGTTTACCTATGGGGAAAGAAATTGGTGTGAAGAATGAGGAGCTGGAGTTTGTTTATTTTTTTTTTTTATGGAACCATTATGATGTACTTGCATACATTTAAAAAAATGTGTATTCATAATTAAAAAGAACAACAACAACAAAAAATAGGGAAAAACAAAACAATCACCTGTGTACTAACAACTCCCCAAGTGAGGATGAGTCTTCTGCTATTTCCTTACATGTGTAGTTATCTTTTCCATGTACCAAAGAGCTACCCCATGGTCATAGAACGAAGGGAAAGCTCAAAGTGCATTCTAAAAGTCTAAGCCAGATTTGGAAACAGCACAAATGCCCATCAGTAGATGAGAGGATAAAAAAAGCTGTAGTACATTTACACAATGGAATACTACGAGGCTATAAAAAAGAATGAACTCTTACCATTTGCAACAGTATGGATGGACATGGAGAGCATTATGCTAAGCGAAATAAGCCAGTTAGAAAAAGATAAGTACCGCATGATCTCACTCATATGTGGAATTTAATGAACAAAATAGTTTGCAATCCTTTTTTGCATGTCAGTTAGTGCTAAGTGCCTTACATGCCTGCTCTTTTTAAGCCCCGTGACCACCCTCCTGGAGAGGTGTCACTTTCTTCCTTGTCCCACTCTAGGGTACACCTGTGTGTATAGGATAACCCCTTCCCTGTCACATCAGCCTCCCCTCCTCCAACTGGGTCTTATTTATTTCTGTATCTTCAGAGCCTTACACATAGTAAGATAAGTGACTGGAGGATGAATGAATGAATACAGAGCTCTATAGACATAGACTGTCCCATTTGGAATCCTGTCACATTACAATATTCACATGTAGATTCTCTCCCAAGGCGAAGTAGACAATCCATTTGTTTTTCTACATGCAGAAAATAAAATAAAAAAGGATTAAGAAATCTTGTAATATAGAGAGGCTTCTATAAAAGCGTTCAGCTGAAAATGTGGATTTTCATCTTGACTTTATCTTTCAGTGTCTTAATGAAATTCCCAGTGGCCTAAGAAAAGCAGCACTATTCAAGAAGTATCCTATTGGACACATTTCCTAGAAACAGTTTATTTGGTTGATTTTTCAAATACTTTGTCACATGTAATAATATCTGAAGTAAGTGTTAAAATGGTTTTACAGTTTCTGTGCAGAGTGATCTGGTGACTGCTGTAAGTCACCTGTAGCTTTTTCACAGAAAATGTGCGATTCTGCTATGTCTACAGAGCAAGCTACATAATCACCATTTGGCTTAGACTTTTTCTTTCTTTTTCTTTTTTAAAAATTTTATTTACTCCTCTTTTCTAAATTATTTGTTGTTTAAAGTATTACATGAGCCTCCTCCCCCACATTGTTATCTTTATTGCTGAAAGTGTTACAGATGTTCCCTTTATGTGTTTTTTCCCACTGACCCCTTCCACCCTGTGCCTGCCCCTCCCAGGCCTTCACCACACTATTGTCTGTGTCCATGGGTTATGTATATATGCATTTAAGTTCCCTGGTTAATCTCTCCCCACCTACTTACCCACCCCTGCCTTCCCTCTGAAATTCATCAGTCTGTTCCATGCTTCTGTGATTTTCTTATGAACTTGGGTTAAAGCAGGGACACTTCATCTACCACACTAGGATCAAAGGAGACCAAGTCTCCCATCCTTGGCACTACCAACATTTAGACTGGATAATTCTTTGTTGTGAGGGTATGTGCTGTCTATTGTCAGATGCTTAGCGCATTCCTTGTCCCTACCCACTCGATGCCAGAAGCAGTACCCTGGTTGTGACAACCAAAAATGTGACCAGCCATTGCCAAATGTCCCTTGCGGGGGGTCAAAATGCCTCCCAATTAAGAACCACTGCCTTAGACTAAGAAAATTTCATTAAGTATTATAAAGTTTCATAAGCTATTATGCTGCAAATGGAAAATTAAGGTATATAGAGAACCAACTTAAATATTTTTCTCTTGTTTCTATTGCTGCTAAATGTGATGAAAACTATCCAATTAACATGTCCAGAGACAGGTTGATTCTCATTTCTATTTGCCAGTCATTACAGGGTCTGAGACATAATTCAAGAAAATGTCTCAAATTTGATGTGGGCACCCCTTATTCAGGGGAGTGAGAGCTTATTCTAGTTTCTAAAGAGCTTTATAAAGTTAAGCTTTCTGTGCAAAAACTATAGAACAGGGTTTTTTCGTCATCGAGGCCACTGTGACTTTAGACTCAATGTTGCTAACTGTAGTTTCTTGATGGCTCCCAGTGGCCTGTTGGCACACGGTCTTGGACTGGTGACCTTCATCTTTTATGATCTTCCTCTCCACTTGATGGGAAATTGCAAAAAGTGAAGGTGACTCAGAGGCTGCTGGGAAATTTTTGTTTACCTGCTGGGATAATTCCATTCTGCCTCTCACTGTACTTCTAACTGCTCAAGTAACTTCTATAGTAAATAGTGATTTACTGGGACTTACTTCGTAACAAAATTGAAAAATACTAATTTTTCATTTTTTTAAAGAGAAAAGAAAATCAGAAGAGGCGTGTTTATATTTAAAGTGTTATTTTTTTAGAGGTCGACCCTGCACGTGGCTCCTGGCGACCTCGGTTCCATAGACTAATTGGCCAAAATGACTAACACACAGGGAAAGAGGAGAGGCACCCGCTATATGTTCTCTAGGCCTTTTAGAAAACACGGAGTTGTTCCTTTGGCCACATACATGCGAATCTACAAGAAAGGTGATATTGTGGACATCAAGGGAATGGACACTGTCCAAAAAGGAATGCCCCACAAATGTTACCATGGCAAAACTGGAAGAGTCTACAATGTCACCCAGCATGCAGTGGGCATCATTGTGAACAATCAAGTTAAGGGCAAGATTCTTGCCAAGAGAATTAATGTATGTATTGAGCATATTAAGCACTCTAAGAGCCGAGATAGCTTCCTGAAATGAGTGAAGGAAAATAATCAGAAAAAGAAGGTAACCAAAGAGAAAGGTACCTGGGTTCAATTGAAGCGTCAGCTTGCTCCACCCAGAGAAGCACACTTTGTGAAAACCAATGGAAAGGAGCCTGAGCTGCTAGAATCCATTCCCTATGAATTCATGGCATGATAAGTGGGAATAAAAGACTTCTGTGCTGATAATAATGTTTCTTTTAATTGAGTGGAAGTGTGGCGTCCCTTGCCCCCAAAGAAAACTTTGTGTCAGCCTAACTGGTTTGGCTCAGTGAATAGACCTTCTGCCTGCGAACCTAAGGGTCCCAGTTTCTATTCCAGTCAAGGGCACATGCCCAGGTTGTGGGCACGATCCACAATAGGGGGGCGTGCAAGAGGCAGACAATCAATAAAAAGAAAAAAAGAAGGAAAAAAAATAAAGTGTTATTTTTTTAAAAATAAATCAGCGGTAGGGGACCTTTTTCTGCAAAGGGCCATTTGGATATTTATAACTTTATTCACTTAATGTAATTCATTAATATAAATATATGTTGCTATGAAAAAAACTCCTAGATTTATTGAATTTCATGTCCTACCTGTGGTTATCTTGGCAGGGCCAGACCAAATGACTTCATAGGCCTTCCATGGCCTGAAGCCCGGGTGCTCCCCTCTCCTGAGATAAGGGCTGGGTATGAGATAATGAGTCAAGGGCTTTATTAATGATCAGGATGATTCTGCTGCCACTACATAAAAGAGCAAGCTGTTTTTTCTCTTTAGATGGTTTATACCATTTTTACTTTCCAGAATTATATCAAGAGTTTTCCTTAAAAACTATATATGCATCTGTCAAGCTGTATATGTGGGAATGGCCCTTTCTCTTTTTTATAAGTTCAAATTTGAGTATACACATTTTTTTATGCATTGGTTTTTTGTATTTTTTGTTGATTTTTTTTTTTTAATCTTCACCTGAGGAAAATTTTCCATTGATTTTTAGAGAGAGAGGGAAAGAGAGGGAAAGACAGAGAGGAATCCTATATAATAAAAGAGAAACATGCAAATTTGATGGTACCTTTCCTCCTGATTGACTATGCTACCAGCCAATCAGGAGTGGGGGTGGGGCCAAGTGGCATGAGCACTGGGCCCCAGGGGTGGACATGAAACAGTCAGTGGTGGCGGAGAGTACCCAGCCCCTAGGCGCTGTGAGGGGAAGCTTCGGCAGCAGCAGTGGTGGTGGTGACAGCAGGGAGCGCCTGGCCCCCGGGCGCTGTGAGTGGAAGTGGTGGCGAGCCCCTGGGGCTGGGTGGTTGAAGGCAGCTGGGGCTGAGCTGAGCAGGGCAATGGCTGGGTACCCAAGGCTTAAAGCCTTGGAGGCTTTAGGCCTTGGGCAGGCTGGGGGTGAGCCATCAGTTGGACATCCCCTGAGGGCTCCCAGTATGTGAGAGGGGGCAGGTTGGGTTGAGGGACCACCCACCCCCCAGTGCACGAATTTTGTGCACCGGGCCCCTAGTATTGATATAAGAGAAACACATCGATTGGTTGCCTTCTGCATGAGGCCTAGAAGGAGCCTACAACCCAGTACACGTGCCCTTGACTGAAATTGAACCCGGGACCCTTTGTTCTGCAGGTGGATGCTCTATCCACTAAGTCAACTGGCTAGGGCTGGATTGAAACATATTGAGTAGCCAAACCAGTTTGGCTCAGTGGATAGAGCGTCGGCCTGCAGACTGAAGGATCCCAGGTTTGATTCCGGTCAAGGGCATATACCTTGGCTGCGGGCACATCCCCAGTTGGAGGTGTGCAGGAGGCAGCTGATCGATGTTTCTCTCCCATCGATGTTTCTGACTTTCTGTCCCTCTCCCTTCCTCTCTGTGAAAAATTAATAAAAAATATATATATAAAAGAAAGAAACATATTGAGTAGGCAATTTTATATCAGTTCATAGTGTTGTAAGTCAGTCTTTTCAAACAGTTTGCATAGCATTTCATTGCATAATGTGCCACAATTTATTTAATTAGTTCTTCATTGATAGATATATAGATTATTTCCCATATTTTGTTACTAAAAATATTGTATGAATTGCTTTATTCATATTCTTTATGATTCTTATTATAAATTCCTAAAAACAGAGTTGTTGTGTCAAAGGATGTTTGCATTTAAACTTTTTAAAACATTAACAGATTTTTGCCCTTAGAGTCTGTAGCAATTAACTTTCTAATACTGCATGAGAGAGAGTGTTTCCCTAAATATCTGCTAGCATAATACATTATACAACTTTCTGATGGGTTAAAAATACATGATTGTTTTTTAAATTTACATTTCAAAATTACAAGTGAAGATGAGAATATTTTCCTATGTTCAAACACACCTGTACATCTTTTTCTGTTAATAATTTTTTCATGTCTTGAAAATCTATTTCTTCCTCCCCCCTCTACTTCTTTTCTTCTTTTGCAGTTATCTCTATCTATCTATCTATCTATCTATCTATCTCCTTTCTAAGAACTCTTGGAAACTAGCCTTTTTTATCTAATATATATGCTGCAAATATTTTTTGCTGAGCTTTTTGCTTTTCAATTTTGTTTATGGTAACTTTTCACCTAGAAATATTTAGTTGTTTATTTTATTTTATTTTATTTTATTTTATTATTTTATTTTATTTTATTTTATTTTATTTATTTTATTTTATTTTATTTTATTATTTTATTTTATTTATTTATTTTATTTATTTTATTTATTTTATTTTATTTTATTTTATTTTATTTTATTTTATTTTATTTTATTTTATTTTATTTTATTTTATTTTATTTTATTGTTTAAAGCAGTGGTCGGCAAACTCAAACAGAGCCAAATATCAACAGTACAACAATTGAAATTTCTTTTGAGAGCCAAATTTTTTAAACTTAAACTTTTTCTAACGCCACTTCTTCAAAATAGACTCGCCCAGGCTATGGTAGTTTGTGGAAGAGACACACTCAAGGGACCAAATTGCCGCATGTGGCTTGCGAGCTGCAGTTTGCCGACCACTGGTTTAAAGTATTACACATAGTACATATATCTCCTGCCCCACCCCCCACATTGACCTTCCCCCAGCCTTTTCTACTCCCTGTCACATGCCTTCATTCCCAACCTCCCAGTGTCTTATGTCCATTGGTTTTGCTTATATGCATGCATACAAGTCCTTCGGTTAATCTCTTTACCTCCCCACCAACAACTCCCCAGCCTTCCCGCTATAATTTGACAATCTGTCCGATGCTTTACTGCCTCTGTATCTATATTTTTGTTCTTCAGGTGAAATATTTAGTTTTTACAGTCAAATGTATTCATATTCTGACTTTTGTCTTATGCTTAGGAAACCCTCCCTTACTTTAAGATTATAAAAAAGTTATTAAACAACAAAAAAAGATTCTTTGTTTTCTTCTAGTACTGGCATAGTTTTACTTTTCACTTTTATATCTTTGAACTATCTGGATTTTATTTTTGAATGAATGAGGTAAGAATCCAAGTTCAATTTTCTTTTCCATATGGCTAACTAAGTGTCTCAACGCAATTATTTTTTCCCTCCAAATGGAATCTTTATCTTATACTAAGTATTCATATTTAGGACTATCTTAGAAGTCTTTGTTCTTTTTCCCTATATTTTTATCTCTTCACATACCAACAACAAACTGCTCATATTTCTTAGCATTTGTTTTTTGTTTATTAACATTTTATTTTTGTGTATTTATCAATATTTCCTTCTAGTTATATATTATTTTTTATTACTAATCCTTCAGGTATAATGACAAAAGTACAGGGTGATAAGATACGACCATTTTTGTAGTGGGAACATTTTGACATTTGTACTATTTTGAGTCCGAATGTCAAAATAGTACAAATGGTCCCAAATTTAGACCATTCAATGCTCAGCTGATTTTATTACCTTTCAAAATCTGAACATTCCCTTAACTTTCAACACCCAGTTTATCTTTGTTTATCACCTTATATCTCAACTCAAGAGTTTGAAACAAAAGTTAGTTTAATGACTATGGTGGGGTTAAGGAGAGTTATGACAGGAAGTCCAGGTAGTGACTATAAGGAGATGGAAGCCAGTGAGGTGTCATCCATTGGTAACAAAGTGGCCATGGGAGAGGCCTAGTACCCCAAGCTGATCAATTATGGGGACCACAGGAACAAAACTGTCAGGTAAAGCAAAGGATTGTTCGATTGTATCAGAAGAAAAAATCCAGACCTGACAAACAGGATCCTGAATGCAATTCAAACTCAACAGAGCAAGGAGTACTGGGCCCTCAGGCAAGTCCTAGACTTTAGTTCATTAAGAAGTCCAAGACACACTTAAGGAAGGGAAAGGCTGGTTACTTTAAAGAGGACTGCTACAAAACCTCAACTCTATGTCATGAGTCTTCCTCCAGTCTTCCCCTAAGAACACTTCCCACTGGTCCCGTGAGTTTAGAGAGGACGCTGTTGATCAGAATACCGTGTGGAACCCATAAGTAATTTGTGCAGGTGATCCTGGAGATTTTGTGACAAGTCCATGCTCTTGTCCATATGAAAAGCTCCTGACTTGCTCTAGGTTCACAAAGTGCTCATGGTCAGAAGGTGATCTGCCAGGGCCCACACTTGAGTATGCTCACATCAAATGGACTCCAGATCTGCCACTTACTGTATCACCACAGGCAGATACTTAATTTCTCTAAGTCTCAGTTTCTGGTTTTGAAAATAAATTTTACAAAATCCATAGCTTTACCTCCTACGGTTGTGGGGATTAATTGAGCAAGAAGGTATCATGTACCAGTAATTTAAACATAAACTGGCACTTAGTCCTCAATAAATGTTAGCCTTTTTATTATTATTGCAATCATTGTTTCAAGACCAGGATTCCACAGAGTACAAGCAGTAAATAACTTTATTCCCTACCCCTACTGCCCATTCAAACCCACTCTGTGAGGTGAGCATTTCCCTGCTCCTTGGGTGAAATCTAAGGCAGGTCCTAGGACACCCCCTGTCACTACTGGGTACTAAAAAGCTCTCTGTCATGTGTAGTATCAGAACCATGACATTTCAGTTATTAAAATATCCAGTTCTGTGTAAAAATCTTAACTTGAATTTGATTTTCCCTGGTCTTCATGCCAGCCTCGATTCATTAGCATTATCTCTAGGGGTTAGGGGCACTGATGCCCACATGTGACTTTTGGCTTCAACCAATGGCATATGGAAAACCATGGATCAGAACAGTATTTTCCATCCACGATTGATTATGAACAGTTGGGAATCCAAAAATTTTGTATTCCATCTCTGCTTGGTTGAATAGGCGGATGCCAAGGGCGGGAGGTAAAGTTTAGCTGTGTGGAGATCAGTGTTCCTAACCCCACATTGTTTAAGGTTTAAATGTGTGTAAGTCTGGGCAAAGGGATGAGCTCTGCCTGCACTTGCTCATCTATGTCCTCCACTTCCCACCCTCACCACCAGGGTAGATTTCCCTTGACTGATGCTGGTTTTGGAGTTCTCTGGAGATAACACTGACTTTCTCTCATGGGATGTCTTTAGTCCCTTGGAGACTCTCATTTGGGGACATACTAGAAACATCTCTGATGTGGTTAGGCAAGGTCTCTCTTGGGGCTGGTCACTTACAAGGCCCTGCTGACTCCTCCCTCCCCCCAAGTTCCTGCTTAAAGTCCTGTGTTTCTGGTGTCAGGTCCCCTTTAAATGACTGTCAGGCCTGCCCCTCCCCCATGTCCATCCTATCCATGGAAATCACATACCTCTGTCCTGCTGACCCTGGCAGGTCAACCTGCTCCCAGGGAAGACAGGTCTCTGCTCTGCCCACAGGATGAAAGCCCCAGGCCTTTAGGTGAGATGTCATGCATCAGATATCAGATCCTTGTGACCCCAGGGGACAAAAGGCAACCTCTCCTTAATGCCCTTCTCATTAGTTTTGGGTCAGGGAATTAAGTACTCCTGTCCTCTTCCCTTTCAAATGCCCTTCCAAAGATGCCCACGCTCCTTGCCTCTTGAACCTAAGGGGCAAAACTTGTCCTTAACCATCTCCTTTGCAAACCTTGCAGAAGTCAGTTAACAACTTACTTTGGAATGTGGAAATTCTTGCTAATATTGTTTTGTTCTCAGCTGAGTCTCAGGCAGAAAAACTTCCTTTTAACCATCCTGTTGTGTTATTTGTGTCATCATCATATGACACAAATTATAGGATTTAAATGAAAAACAAAAGCATGTAAAATGGTGTCTGGCACCATAAGTGCTCGATTAATATTATTCAACAAACATTTACATGGCATTAATTAGGTAATATACGTATTTTGAAGATTAAATAACTCATTTAATCTTCAAAGCAACCCTATCAGCCTCCTTTTATACATTTAAAAACCTGAGGCACAGAGAGGTTACATATCTTGGCCAATATTAAATAGCTGGTAAATGATGAGGCTGGGATTCGAATTCAGACGGTCTGGCTCCAGGAGTCATGCTGTTAACCACTCTGGTGTTTCCAATTCCTAATAATAGCTATTGTTATCATCATCATCATGATTATTTGATATGCATGGGAGCAGGTTTGGGTAAGCTGCAAGGCCAAATAATTTTCACGAGCAGGCTGCTCGAATGTAAAGTTTGACTTCATCTAATTAACGGGCTAACACTCTTTAGGCCAGAGCCAATGCGAGCTTGGCTTTCACCAGCGAAGTACTGACAGAGAATGAGTACACATGGATCTGATTAATAGATAGCTGTGTTCAGTATTAATAGCACTGTATTCCAGAAATTGATTTCAGCTTTATGGATCCTGAATGATACTGGATACCAACAAACAACAGTGAGGATAAGGATTTCTCCTCCACATTCCCCTCAGCGTGAGAGGAGAGTTGGCCTGGATCAGGATTGGCAGATGCTTAGTTGGCCTGATGAGCAGAAACTTGGAAAGAGCAAGTTTCTTTAAAAGAAGAGACATATAGATTCTGTCAATGAATTAATTATAGCAGAAATAGGAACTTGACCATCTTCATGGCGGCGCACAGGAGTAAAGAACAAGGGACACCTGCCATCAATCATTAGACATGTTCCTTTGTCCTGAACAGCATACCACTCGGTGTGACTGACTCCTCTCTCCTCTTGATTTCCTGTGTATATTCATAAGCAATTAATATAATTAATGTAACTTGAACATGCTCTTATGTCTTGCAATAAAAAAAAACAATATAATCATATTACTCTAAAATATGATAATGTAATGTTTCTCGTTTCTGTTTCTTTTTTAAAGGCATTAGCAAGAAACTTCAGAATGTAATTAAATAATGGTAATAGTAAGAATCCTTTTCTTCTTCCTGATATTAATGGTGATGCCCCTAGAGCAGTGGTCAGCAAATTACAGCTCGAAAGCCACATGCAGCTGTTTGGCCCCTTGAGTGTGGCTCTTCCACAAAATACCACAGCCTGAACAAGTCTATTTTGAACAAGTGGCGTTAGAAGAAGTTTAAGTTTAAAAAATTTGGCTCTCAAAAGAAATTTTAATCATTGTACTGTTGATATTTGGCTCTGTTGACTAATGAGTGTGCCAACCACTGCCCTGGAGTATTTTTAGTATACTCTATCCCTTTAAGAATTTGATAAAAGCTAACTCTAGAAAAATATAAGTCCCACAAATTTTGTTTAAAGTTTACAGAAGCTCAAGAAACATGGACCACATAGAAGTTTTTGTGAATCCTACTAAGTATGAGGTTGGCTATTAGTTTAAGATAATTTTTTTTTACCATCCTATATAATAAAAGAGAAACATGCAAATTTGACCATACCTTCGCTATGCTACCAGCCAATCAGGAGCAGAGGGCAGGGCTGAGGTGCACACAGGGCAGGGGTACAGGGCCGAGGTGTGTGTGGCCAGTTTGCAGCATGGGCATGGGTGGTGGCATCACAGCAGTGTGGGTGCGAGCAGCAGCATTGCCAGCGTTGGAGGCGTCGCCGAAGCACCAGATCCTTTGGCATCGGGACGGGGGACCTGAGGCCAGGCCAGGGGACCTAAGGCTGCACTTTTTGCTCCTGCACTGGGCCAGGGGACCTGAGGATGCACCCCCCCCCCCCCCACCCAAAGGGGCTTGATGGGACACCTGAGGCCACATTCCCCACCTCAGGAACCTGAGGCCAAGCTAGAGGTCCTAAGGCTGCCCCCCCTGCCCTGGTGCCAGGGCTGAGGTACATGAGGCTGGGCCAGGGGACCTGAGGCTGCACCCCCTGACCTGGCACCTGGCCAGGGAACCTAAGGCTGTGCTGGGGGATCTGAGGCCATGCTCCCTGCCAATAGGACTTGATGAGGGACCTGAGGCTATGCCCCCCACCCAGTGCAGGGCCGGGGGACCTGAGGCTGTGCCCTGTGCCCTGCGGGGCTTCATGGGGGGGGGGGGGTTGGCCAAGTCTGGGTCTTGTGTGATTTCAAGGTGAACACGGGTGGGTGGAGACTTGACTCTGGGTCCCGCTGCATGCCCCAGACTCTGACAGGAATGGAAATTTTCATATACATTTTATTAATTTTATTTTATCTCTGACACTTCTATTATAGAGAAAGGGAAAATAGCAATATTAAAATATTTCCTCTAATTAATTCCCTTTTAATGTGCATGAATTTCATGCACTGGGCCACTAGTATTAATAATGATTCCTGACCTGGTTTGGTTCAGTAGATAGAACGTTGGCCTCCAGACCGAAGGGTCCTGGGTTCGATTCCAGTCAAGGACATATGCCAGGGCTTTGGGCTGGATCCTCAGTAGGAGGCATGCAGGAGGCAGCTGATCAATGATTCTCTATCATCATTGCTATTTCTAACTCTCTCTCCCTCTCCCTTCCTCTCTGAAATGAATTTAAAAAAATTTTAAAATATGAATTTCATAAAATATTGTATAATCAATATATTTTCTCTCTTCATTCTTACCAATGCTGAGTTGTTTTTTTTTCTTTCCAATGCTGAGTTATATTAATGTGCTTACCACTATCAAACTATCCTTGCATTTCTGAAATAAATTTTACTTGGCTTTAATATATTATTGTTTTACTATTCTGTAAGATTTTTTTTATTTTTTATTTATTTATTTTTAAATAACATGTTACTAAACAATGAATGGGTTAACATTCATTTCTTTTTTATTGATTGATTGATTGATTGATTGATTTTTTACAGAGTGGAAGGGAGAGGGATAGAAAGTCAGAAACATCGATGAGAGAGAGACATCGATCAGCTGCCTCTTGCATGCCCCCTACCAGGGATGTGCCCGCAGCCAAGGTACATGCCCTTGCCAGAATCGAACCCGGGACCCTTCAGTCCGCAGTCCGACGCTCTATCCACTGAGCCAAACCGGTCTCGGCACTATTCTATAAGATTTAATTTACTGGGGTTATATTTATGACTTGGCATTTGAATTTGCTAAAAGAATTATAATGCATGCTAGAAATATTTTTGAATACAAAGAATTGTAAGGAAAATTACTTTTAGTTAAACCTCGGCAAGAAAATACCGTTAATCAAAGCATCTGTTTTCTAAGTATTCTGATAAAGATTAAGGATTCGAAAGTGAAGAAAGTTACAGAAAGGAGAAGCTGATCAAACCCACTCATTTTACAGATTAGGAAGGCAGTTGCCAGAGGGGTTAAGTGACTGGTGGAAAATAACACTACTTAATAGTGACAGGATTGGTGCTGTAAGCAAGTTGGATAGGCCAGTTGTTGAGGCTGAAAGAGAAAATCAGGGGGGAAACTTGTCACCTTTCCAATGGAACATAACTGATTCTACAAGAGTGAAAGGAGCGACTACATTTGTTTCTGAACCAGTGCAAGTTTCACAAAGAAATGATGTATTTCAGTAAAGACATTATTGTCATCTTAAAGGGATTAAAAACATTACTTGGCTTGATTTCCCCATGTATTTTCATTCCAACTGTCTCACTTTCTTGCTACATATAGAGACATACATACAGTTCTCCTCAGCACACACCAGGGAAGCCTTCCTGCCAAGAATGGGCTATAAGCCTTACCAGTAGGATGGAAGAGACACAGAACAAAGGAAAGGGGCTTTGAGGACATATATTTCAGAAAGTTGTCAACTTTTAAAGCTCTCTGGAACTATCCCAACTCATATGGAGGATCCAGAAAAAGGAGGAGCTTCGTTTGCTTGCTGTCTGAGCAACTTCAGGCTGCTCGTCTCTGAAGATCTCATATAGGTCCTCTCCCTTTAACCTCATTAGCACAGTCACGGGACCTTGCAGAGCAGGCAGCACGATGCCTGGTGCCCAGCCATGTACCTGACTTCACGTGTGGCAAAGGGCTGACCTTCAGGGGCTGTGACAATAGAACTGAAACATCTGCCCTGTTTAGATTAGTCAGCGAGAAACTCAGCCAAACTGGTTGTTTGGTGTCACATAGCAAAACAATCAGGTAGATGTCCGATTTTTTCTCTCCCAATTGCTGTGTTGACACCGTCTCACATTCTAATCTGATGGCACATTTTAATAAAGCCTTGCTACAAAGAGCACTCTTTAAAAAAAATTAACCATTTAAGGGTCTGTTATATTTACTATTTATATTCTGGTAGTATACAGAGCAGCCAATATTATCCTAATTTAATACAAGACAAAACTGAAGTCCACAATGCAACACTGCCCTGCCTAATTAGCATTTCTTTTCTACAAATGAAAGTTGTATATATTAGGGTTTAAAGTATTTGTAGAGTACAGGAGCATTCAATAAATAAGTGTTTTAAGTTGTAAATATAGTTTGATGAAGAAATTTCTTTTAAAGTATATTTTTATTGATTTCAGAAGAAGAGACAGGGAAGAGAGAGAGAGAGAGAAACATCAAGGATGAGAGAGAATCATTGATTGACTGCCTCCTGCATGCCCCCTACTGGGGATGGAGTTTGCAACCCGGGTGTGTTCCCTGACCCGGAATCAAACCATGCTCTCCTGCTTCACAGGTCGGTGCTCAACCACAGCCACGCTGGACAGGCTTCAACAGATTCTTTTTTATCAAACTAAGAACATAGCCTTCTGTTTCTAGTTTGCTAAACTTTCTTTTGCCATGAATGGTTTAGAAGGAAACGTTTAATCTATTTCAAGTCTAGAGTACACACAAACTACTCTGCAGTTGAGATGACATTATTAAGACCAAAACCAAAACAAAACCAAAAAAACAAACAAAATAAAAAACATCCTCATGGAGGTCTGATATATCCTATTTTCTCTATTCAGTTGCCTGCAAAATGGAGATGATGATAATAATATCTACCACAGTTGAAAATAAGTTATATAAACTATTTTAGCAGTGCTTGATGGAAGTAAGCATTTTATAAGTGTTAGCTGTTATTACTTTTTTTTTCAGGCGAAGAAAACAAGGCAGGGAAAGAGTGAGTGACTGCCAGTGATGAACTAAATACTGGAAACCAGATCTCTGGACTCTCACCTCCTGGCTCCTTTCTTACATCATTTTGCCTCAAGAGAGGATTCAGTCACTTTTTAGTAGTTCTCCATCAGTAAGTCTCTTCATCACTCTAAAGGTTTTCAAAAGATTATAAAACAATGCTTACAAAGTGTTTTGACTAGAAAGGCTCTTCTATAGATAATTCTAAGTAGTCAGTGTTTTTAGTGTGCATGCTTCCTTAAGTATGTCTCAGAATAATAGAATTATTTGAGAAAGGATTTTTTGCCAAGTTTTTTTTCTTAGCTAGATCCTTCTTACAAGTTAAGACAACCACTTCACTCATGATTGCCATGCAAAGAATCTTGTCTTCAATCAGCTCATTAAGGTAACTTTGCAAAGATAGTGTTTTTATAAAAGGCACTTTGCCAGCTCCCTCAAACATAACTTTGCAAATGGACAGCAAGAAAAACATGGCAAATCACTTCCATATGGCTCAAGGCAATGAGAAATTCTTTTTATTAACAACACATTCAGTACAATAAAATAACTTCAAAATCTGCTAGAGACACTTACTTATCTGCTACATCTATATTCTGTTTGGTTTCCATTGTTTTGACTCTCCAAAAAGCCTCCTAAACTCCCAATTGGTTCATTTTTAAATAGTAATAGCCCCTTCCAAGTCACTCACCTGTTCCTATTTGTCAGCCCCATCAAGCAAATAGTCGCCTTTAAATTTATTTTAGAACCAGCTGCTTTAAACATATGCTTCAAAATTTCAAGGGATGGTTTTCACAGATTCATCAGTTGATAAAATCATTAACATGTCATCTGCATATGCAAGTACTAGTTTAAACATCCAAACTATTTCCTTCCACACTTGTCTAAAGAGTAAACCAAACAAGTTAGTGCACATCATAAATTCTCATCAAAGGGCTTTTAATTAATACGTAAGGGACAAAATGGGCACCCTGGCCTTGATGTTTTCATTAGCTGGATCCCTTCATTCCTCCCAGACAGAAACTAATCACAGCATTCCGCACTCTTGACAAATTGAAAAGGTCTGACATAAGCCTGTACACCTCTAAGCAACATGTCCTCACCCATCAAGAGCTATTTTTGCTTTACACGTAAAAATCCAACTGTCTTTTACTCTGTGTTTTACAGTTTCTCTTGGTATAACTAAACCATCTGCCACCTCTGTCCCTAACGCCTGGAATGAGTCAAATCATCTTCCTTGCACACATTGTTAATCTCACAGTAATCCCTGCTAATCACTTTGTAATCAGCACTCCGAGGGGCTGAAGGTCTTTGATTTTTAATCATGATATTTTAATTATCATTCTTGTGAGATGGCAGTTGGTAATCCCTGAATCTTGGGTTTATTTCTTCTCAATTTCCTAATTATTCCCTAGGACAAAGAACAGAGGCTCCCTAAATATAACAGGCTAGATCTCTCTGGCTAGAGCTGGTTGTGGGGGACATGACAGTCCTAGGGTGGTGCTTTGATGACTGTTCCACCATTATTTTCAATTTGGGAAACTGAAGACAGCTCCTTATTTTTGTTTTACTTCCTTATTTTTCTTTGTTTTCTTTTACTTCCTTATTCTTTTCCTTAATCTCTTCTCTGTTTTTTACTTCAGCAAATTTTTTCCTGAGTAACAATTACATTTCTTTTCTGCATACTTAAGAGGTTTTGGTTTCTGATTTGCATAATTTCCTTTTTATTCTTTCTCAATTGGGGAAATTCACCTATATTCATAGTTTGCTGAGAACTTTTATCATATATGGGTAGTGAAATTGATCTAATGCTTTTTCTGTATCTATCAGCATGATCATATGTTTACTTTGTATGGATTCCATAAATTGATTTTTGTATTTTTTTGTAATATTTTTACTCATTTACATAACTTTACAATTTCTCTCTTTTTTTTCCCCCTGAAAGAGATGGAAGGAACTCATATGATACCTCAGAGGCTTGCTGTCTTGTTAAATAATGGAATATTCCTTCTTTTCATTCTTAATATTTTTTTTTACCATCACCAGTTTAAGATATTGTGTTATTTTTCATCTCACAATATCTTTCTTGACCACTTATCATAAAGTCTATTTTTATTCTTAATTTTCATTCATTTGATTTTTTAATATTTTTAAGGACTACTATGTGGTAGGCATGAAAACTCATTCACCATCTAGTCTGAGGCTCTATATCAGCCTAATACCTCTGGCCCAAGATCAGAGTTTAAATTCTTTTTTTACATATATATATATATTTTTTTTATTGATTTCAGAGAGGAAGGGAGAAGGAGTGAGAGACAGAAACATCAATGATGAGAGAGAATCATTGACTGGCTGCCTCCTGCACACCCCCAACTGGGGATCAAGCCTGCAATCTGGGCATGTGCCCTGGCCAGGAGTTGAACAGTGACCTCTGGTTTCAAAGGCTGATGCTCAACCACTGAGTCAAGCTGGCTGAGCTAAATTTTTTTTCTCTTCTAAATCCTCACTCAAGAATATTTTTTTTTTACTGATGTTTACAAAGAGTGGAAAGGAAGGAGGAGGAGAAGAGAGAAATAAACATTGATGTGAGAGAGACACATCAATTGGTTGCCTCCTTTACACATCACAACCAGGGCCAGTACAACCGAGGTATGTACCCTTGACCAGGAATCAAACCTGAGATCCTTCAGTCCATGAGCTAACTAACACTCTAAACACTGAGCAAACCAGCCAGGGCAGCATTCCCAGTCTTCTACTGTTCCCACCAGCCCCTACTAGGCAACTTGTCCAGAGGATACCCTACTTCTGGCCTTTACCTATGCTTCTCATGTACTTGCCAGCTCACCAGTCAGGCTGTCTTCCCTCCCTAAGACATCTCAAGTCTACTTATACCCTGAACCTTTTCTTGACTCTCCTGTTCAATTAGTTTAGATGTTCTTGCAATTTTCAAACTAACTTCCCCTAATAGCCATTTAAAAAATTTCTATTGATCTCGACGGTGTAGGACTTATCGAAAAGTCTTCATAATAGGCTTCTGTAATTAATTAATTTTAAAAGGCACCTTAATGGGAAAAGCCTCATTCCAGTTAAATTGGGACCTATTAGTTACTTTGGTAATGACACATAACTATCAAATGCCATATGGAATCTACTGCGAACAGTATTTCTCTGTGAGTTCTTTTTTTTTTTTAATGTCAGAATAATTAAAAAGAATTTTTGCTTGAGGAACCCATTATGAATGACTTCTCTGTGTTTCACCATATTTCTGAGGAAAATTTGTCTTAAAAAATTGATTCAGTACTGGGGGAGGTTCTGCATGCCTTTTTGCTGACTTTCCACATCTCAAAATAAAGATCTTCACAGTGGGGAATAGCAAAGATTCTAATGGCAGAGTTACAATGGCAATAGTTTTCTAAAAGAGCATTTCTTCTTCCAGTATCTAAAATGAAGTTTTTCAATATTTTAAAGCTGAGGTATCATTTTTAAAGAAACCGTATTGCCTTAGTAAATATAGTTTTTATATATAATATTGCTTTTCAAGTACATACAAGGATTATATTTTCTTAATATAGTTTTGAAATGTTTATAAGGGAAAAAGAATTATATGAAACATGCTCAAAACCCTTTCTATTTTGCTATTTTTTTTTTTTAAATAATCCTCACCCGAGACTATTTTTCCATTGATTTTTTTTTAGAGAGAGAGGAGGGGGAAGGGAGAGACACATAGATTTTTTGCCTCCCCCATCCCCCTGGCCAGGGCTGGAGCCTGCAACCTAGATTCATGCCTTTGACTGGAATCAAACCAGGGACCTTTCAGTCCACAGGCCGACACTCTATCCATTGAGCCAAACTGGCTAGGGCTGTTTTGCCTTATTTTGATGGCACTACATGGGTGAGTTAAAATTTGTGACAATGTGAGTGTTGTGCCAACACTGCTAATTACACATGTTTCCTAAATTTTATTAAAGTAAAATTTTCAGTGAGGAATGAATAAAGAAGGAAACTCTTTAAGATAAAATGATCAACAAATATATATATCTATATACTACGTAAATGTAAATGTTGTAACTGGTCATAACTTCAGCTGACTTCAACAATATCACCAATTTTATCCCATGATTAGCCAGGGGGGTATCTTGGTATTGCCTGCAGTATTATCTATAATAATAAAAGTATAATATGCTAATTAGACTGGACAGCCATAGTCATTCTGGTTTTCCTTCCAGACAAAGCTGCCATGGCAGGGGTTGAGACAGAGGCAGTTAGGGGCAATCAGGCAAGCAAGCAAGTGGTTAGGGGTAATCAGGCAGGCAGGCTAGCAGTTAGGAGCCAGTGGTCCCAGGTTGTGAGAGGGAGATCTGACTGCCGGTTTAGGCCTGATCCTGAAGGGGTCCTGGATTGCAAGAGGGTGCAGGCCAGGCTGAAAGCCCCTGCCCCCATGCATGAATTTCATGTACTGGGCCTCTAGTTTTCAATTAAAAATAATAATAGCTACATTCACTTTTTGTCAGCAACTATGTCCTAAGCATGACTCCAAGCACTTATAGTATCACCTAACTCACAACAAACCAGAAAGAAAGCTATTTATATTAGGATGAGTTTCAATTGTGAGTTAACAGAAACCTAAAATAACAATGTCTTAAACAAGAGAGAGTTTATTTCTCTCATGTAAAAGACCAGAGGTATGCAGTCTAAGGCCGGTTTCATAGTTCTGCTTCACCAAGTCCTTAGGGACCCAAGCTCTTTCTCCCCTATAATCGGCCTCTAACTGCAATGCCTACAGAGAGAAACAGGATGAATAAAAAGGGGCCAGAGGAAATGTGCCCGCTTCCTTAGGAAGATTTTTACTACATGAAATTTGACTTAGAGCTCATTGTCCAGAATTTAGTCACATAAACACATCTGGGTGGATGGCCATGTGCCCAGCTAAAAATCTGGGGACCTAAAACATGGAAAAAGGAATACAAGTATTGGGGGATAACTAGTTACCTTCTCTGCCATGATATTATTAGCTCTAGTTTATAGATAAGGAATGTGTGCCTCAGAACTATTAATTTACCCAGAGTCACCTGATTAATTAATGTTTTAGAGAAGATTTAAACCCAGGTCTGCCCATTTTGAAGTTGTATGCTTTGAGAGCAGAAACAAAGGGGGTGGGAGAGGTGGTAGTAATTTTTTTTACAAGCCTAGTGACATTACCTTAAACATTGTCTCAGTTAGTTCTTGCCATGTAACAAACCACGCCAACATTAAACAATGAGCATTTATCTAGTACAGGAACCTTGAGGTTGGCTTAGCAGCTCTGCCAACCTGAGGCAGCCTTGGCTTCCAGCTTGGCAGGTAGCCGATCTAGAATTGACTTGGCTGTGACAACCTGACATTGCTTCACATAACCTCTCATCCTCCAGCGGGCGAGCCTGGGCTCATTCTTGAGGCATGGCAGAAGTTTAAGAACAGAAACATACAAGGCTTTTTGAAGCATAGGTTCAAAATTGGCTCAGTGTCATTTCCACTCCATTCTATTAGTCAAAGTAAATAATAAGACCAGCCTAGATTCAATGGGTAGGGAGAAAGACTCCATCTCTTGATGAACTACAAGTCACATTGCAAAGAGCGTGGACACAACACCACTAATTGGGGGCAGGGGGATTGAACCTGCAACCCAGGTACATGACTTTGACTGGGAATCGAACCCATGACCCTCCAGCGTGCAGGCCAAAGCTCTAACCACTGAGCAACTTGTCAGAAGCTTAAGTGTGAAGTCAGAGAGGATCTTTGCCCTGACAGGTTTAATGGAAGGAATTTCATTTGTGAAGTGTGTGTGTGTGTGTGTGTGTGTGTGTGAAGAGAGTGAGAGAGAGAGAGAGAGAGAGAGAGAGAGAGAGAGGGAGAGAGAGGCAGGAAGCTGGCTGTGGTGGCTCATTCCTATAGCTGAGCTGTTGGCTGGGCTGGTTTTGCTTTAACTTTGACATTTGACTCTGTTGCCTCTTCAGAATAAGGCCTTTTATAATTTCCTCCCTTTCCCCTGCATGATTTCTGACCATCATTGGGTAAAGCAGAATTATTCCTAATGGGTTTTCGATTTTCTTTGGAGCCCCCATTTTAAGCAAGCACACAAAAAAACTATTCATTCACATCAGCTACCTTGCACTAAACGTTCTTTGTTAAGTTAAATTCTACAGGCGGGGCAGCATAAACATTCGAGAAAAAAAATTCATTGTGCCGCCAGTTCTAAGAATCTGGCACCAAGCAGTTCTGTAAGGTTTGTTTAAGTAAGAAATGTATTAAAAGAGAGATGTTTTTCACAGTGACGATGGCCTTGGCCACAGAAGTCACACAGTTGAGTCCTGGTCATTGCAGGAATAGTAAGGAGCCTGTCAGCGAAGCTTTCCTCCAGGGAACAGCCAATGGGAGACTGCGCCCACTGTGGAAGTTCTGCATCTTTTAGTTTTCCTAAGCATAGCCTCAGCCTTTCAGGCCTACCACATGTCCCTACTTGAGGAGAGAGTCAGAAAAAAAGCAGCTGGAAATAAAAATAATTTGCTTTAAAAACTCAGATGGTTCTGTGAAATTATGCTGTTCAGTGACTTTCAATCAAGTTAATCTTAATTTTCTAGCTGCTTCACTTCTAATTCATGAAGGACTGCACTGGGCAGAGTGGGGCCAGGGTGTTGTTACCCTGTGCTGCACAGCTGTGGTTTTGTCAGTCTTCCTTTGCCCCATCTTAGCTGCTATCCTGAGCAAATGAGCATCCCCCAAAGGAGTCACTCACACATGTCTGTGTCGTTCCACAAGGACGGGCTCGTTAGGGAAGACCTCCCCAATACAGGTTATACCCAGAGATGATGGAGAGCATATTCGATAGAAGCCAGCAGAGCGAGCATCTGGTGCCAAGTCCCAGTCACTGGCGGCGTCCGCAGGCGGAGAGGTGAGTGTTGTTCCCAAGCTAGGTAGCCGAAGTGGTGGCCCCCGTCCAGTGGAGTCGAAGTCCAGCAGGTCTCCGAGCGTGACCCGAGGTACAGCTAAGCTCAGCCAGCAATGGGTGTTTGGAGCTCTGAGCTCTTTATACCCCACAAGGGGCAGAGGTCACTCCTTATCTGAGTGTCCAGACTTGTGGTTTGCCGTGTTCTGGGCTTCTCCCAAGGGTGTTCCCATTATATACCACTACTTCAGTCTTGACATGGCACTTGACATAGCTGTCATGGCTGACTGTGACTCCATACTGGATTGTCAAGGACATATTGAACATAAAGTTTGCTCTGCCCTTGCTCTAAACAGCTGCTCACTCCCAGCTTCTTCCTCTCCTGCTCACACCTCTGTTCATTCCCACCTTGTTGTAAGTCATTGCTCGGGTGCTGTTTTAATCATAGATCTTATTATTATACTTCACATTTTGTTCTGAAGCATTCATAGACTTATAGGATGATTAGTGATAAAAGGGTAATTCATTCATTCATTCATATATTTTTCATATATTTATGCTTTGTGTCAAGCATCGCTCCAGACCCTCAGTAGGTTTCAATCAGTTTTGGCTGGGGCGGGGGGGGGCGGGGTGCGGAAGGGGGTAGTGGGGTTGATATAGAGAGAAGTCATTATAACCCAATAGAATCAATTCTGTAAACAGAAGTGTAAGCAGAGTACAGTGGAAGCGTAGAATAGGTTGTCACTCTACTGGGAAGGAGACTGTGAATGCTTCCCAAAGTGGGCAGTGGGCAGATCATAATTCAGAAAACAGATGTAGGAATAATGCTTCCATTGGAAAACAATGCGTGCAAAGACGGGGAGAAGTTGATAGACCACCAGTAGCTGAGTACTGCTGCAGGGATATTTTAGCAGGGAAGCCACTGCCAACGGCTCTGAAATGGTGGGATAACATCTTGACAGATCTTGAATGCCTTGCAAGGCAATTTAAATTTTAAATTAGTGGCTATGAAAAAACACCATGGAAAATTGTTAGTGGGTATTTGATGTTGGAATGGTCACTCTGGAATAAGGTGTACAAATGGGGTAGGGAAGGAAGCAGTGAGATTCAAGTCGAGGAAATCTACAAAGAGGTGAATCCCAGAGTCCAGGCAACAATAAAAAGGTCTGGGCCAGGACAGTGACTCTGGGCAAAAGGTGAAGAGATGTTTAGGACTGAAAGATAAACTGGGTGGGGAGAGGGAAGAATCTAAAGTGAAACCAGATTTCTCTGGCTTTATTGATTGAATGGATGGTTGTAACTTTCACATGGGAAGTCTGTATATGTACAGAGAGCATTTTAGGGCTGAAGGAGCTCACTTTTGTGCTTCTTAGGTCTGGACAGGGAGATTTGGAGGAGAACTGAAGTGGACAGAGTTGTGGGTAGTCCACATTTAAGAATATTGATAGAGCTTATCTCCTCAACTATGCATAGATATTAGGTCCTACCCTAGGTGGTTTAGAAGATCTGGGTGAGGCCATGAATCTGTTTTTAAAAAGCTCCTCAGGAAATTCAGATAAGCGGCTACAGCTAAGAACCACAGATTAAGTCCCACCCAATTCCTAGGTCTAGCTGGGGCCTGAGGTCCAGGGTGGGAGTGAGATAAGGTGCCATGACTTTCCCAAGGTCACAGGGCTCCTTGAAAGCTGTGAGGCTCAGATTCTAAACCCACTGTCCTTTCTCCTCTGCTGTGCTCAACTTCACGAGATCCCTTTGTCTTGTTGAGACTTTAAAACCACTGGGATGGTCTGCACTTCTTTCTTCTGTTTGTAACATACAATCAGTTATAATAGCATAACTGACTGAGCAGTGGATCTGGGAGGCTGAGGGAGAAATGTCGTTCACAAGTTCAGGGCACTGCTTTTCTAACTGTTATGCCAAGATTTCAGGATCCCCAAAGACCACCAGGGAGCCAAGTCCAATGCAAAAGCAAAGAGCCTTTATTACAAGCTAGCTTGGCTCTCTGCCTCCACCGACACAGCGGCAGGATGCAAAAAGAGAGCGAGTTTCAAAACCACAATGATTTTATAGGGCTAGGGGTTGGGAGGTGGGGGGCATACTCAGACCACTGAGTGGCTGATTCCGATTGGTTTGGTGAGGGCTGAGGCTAGTGACACAAATAATCCCTGACACACGTGACCTGTCCTTTGCTCTTGATTGGAGCTCAGGCGCACAGTCTTTCGTGACTGGATAATTCAAAGGGAGGGATTGGTCTTTGTGATTTCAAGATGGCAGCCCCCAGGTAAGTTTACACATCATGCGGTCAACATGGTGGCTGCCAAGTCACACAGTCCAAAATGGCAGCTGTAAGAGGGGACACAGTTACACAAGATGGAGGACACTGTACAAAGTGGAGTCAGTCCCGCTCTGCCCTTTCACTAACAATTCTATTTTGTATAGCAACCTCATCAACAAGCAAATAGGTCAGTCTTATTATTCCACTAGCAGCTATTTGTAGAACTTGGTCTTTGACTTATTATCTTAAATTAAAGGCCTAGTGCATGCATTCATGAACTGGTGAGGTCCCTTGACCTGGCATGTGGGGTTGGGCCAAAACCCGCTCTCTGACACCCCCAAGGGTTCCCAGATTGTGAGAGGGTGCAGGTCAGGCCGAAAGACCCCACGGGTGCCCAATCGGGGCCGGGGAGGACGTGAGAGGTTGGCCAGCCAGGGAGGGATCACAGGAGAGCTTCAGTCCTGATCTTGCATCTCACTCAGTCCTGATCAGCCAGACCCCAGCAGCAAGCTCACCTACCGGTCAGAGTGTCTGCCCCCTGGCCGTCAGTGAACATCATGGTGACTTATCAGCTGGTCAACTGTCTGCCCCCCTAGTGGTCAGTTCAAGTCATAGTGAGCAGTTGAGCAACCTTAACATATCATTAGCATATTATGCTTTGATTGGTTGAATGGTCGACTGGACAACTAGACACTTAGCATATTAGGTTTTTATTATATAGAATAATCTGGGCTATGGATTAGAAAACTGCTTCTATTTTTGTAGGGGAAGCTCAACTGGAGAGAAATAGGCCCGGAATCTACAAGTTTTCTTACAAAAAAATTATGGATGCCCAACTGGTGTGGCTCAGTGCTTGAGCATCAACCTGTACCTAGGAGGTCATGATTGGATTCCCAGTCAGGGCATGTGCACAGGTTAGAGGATACTAACTTCCTTGTTCTCCATGCTTTGTGCCCCTGACCCCACAAACCCCCAAGCCTTATGTTGAGAGGGCAGTATCACAAGATGGTAGGACTTCTGCCAACCTAAACCTCGGAGTGACCGGTATGATCACAGCCCGTCTGCTGAACAGTGTAGAAAATGCAGTGCAAATAAGAAAAGAAAATCTAAAACTATGTTTTTAATCCTAATCAGAAGGAAACTTGTTTGGTGCCTCCTGTAAGAACATGTAAAAAAATATATACTAATAAAGACAACCAACATCCTACTTCTACTTAAAAAAAAAAAAAAAGTTTTTACTGATTTTTTTAAACAGAGAGAAAGGGAGAGGGATAGAGATAGAAATATTGTTTGACTGCCTCCTGTATGTCCCAACCTGGGGATCTAGCCCGCATATGCCCTGACCAGGAATCAAACCAGTGACCTCTTGATTCATGGATCGACACTCAACCACCGAGCCACGCCAGCCGGCTCTGCTTCTGCTTTTAGTAGCATTTATTTGATACTGAATTTACTTCAGGCCATGAATTTTTGTTTTCTGGGCTAGCTATTTTTCTGTGCAACCTCTGCTTCTGCTTCAGGAGCAATCTTTGCTTTCCGTTTTTGGAAAATCTCTTCACTTTCACTAAGGTCATTTCAGTGTGCAGGCAGACCTCAGGTATGGGTTCATCTACCCATGAGCCCTGTAAGTTCTGCACTGCTTTTAGGAGCTTTGTTCACCTGTATGTCTCAATGACCAGAGAATCTACATCAACACCGTTAAGTCCAGAATTACTGTCTGCATTTTGAAGCATGGGCAGAAAAAATTAGCACTCTTTTGGGTCACCCATCTTGCATCCATCCCCATTGTTTGGCCTGGGCACACCTACCAACTCCACTGCTGTAATGAGGGAATGGCACTCGCTGCTTCTGGAAAGTCCTTCAGGTGCTTGGTGGCTTTTTGGATACGCATACCCTTGATGGCCTGGGTAGCTTCATGAGTGTTTGTAAAGTGAACGTGAAGATTTGAACCTCTTGATTTGCATGTTTGTGGGGTTTTCTGGGTCAAGTGAATGGCAAACCATTTTCAGAGGTCGCCTCAGGTAGCTTACGGGAAGAGCAGAAAACCCAAAACTGTTGTTTTAAGCCACTGGGATTAAGGGTGATTTGTTTACAGCAGCATGATTTAGCTTCATCTGACTAATGGACTGATCAATAGGAAATATGCACCGGGAGCGGGCATCTCGTTACACAAACCCTGAGGTGTCACTACAGGGAAAGGTCTCTGCAGGCTCAGGAGTCATCGGAGGCAGTTCTGGTCATCTGGAATAACAGGACGTGGGCTGGATGGAGTTCAGCAGAGAAACAGGGTCATGCACTTGGAGTTGAAAAGTGAGCATATTCGAAGGCAAGGTGCCAACCACTCAAAGGCAGTTGGCTGGAAAATCGAAAATATAGCTTTAGTGGGTAGCCAGCTAACTGAGAGGAATTGCCACAACTCTTCAGTTCTGTTGATTAAAAAAAAAATGCAAGCAGGGAACTGTGGCAAATGAAAAGCATGTCTAGATCATGAGGTAATTGCTACACTGCTCTGCACTGATCAGAGCTGAAACCGAGGGGCCGGCTCTGGTCTCCATAGTTCAATGGGATGGAGAGAATGCGGAGAGTTCAGAGCAAAAGCCACATCGTCATGCCGTGACCAGCCAAGAAGGGCGGCTGGACTGGGGTGATGTGTCCTCCAGGGGAAAAGCTTCGGGGTGTTTAAGAAGCATCTGCCTTGGACTTCAGAAGATACTCTGCATGGAGGATGATGGCTGTTTTTATTCTGTTGCCAAGAACACCAGAAAAATGGGTTTATTAAAGTTAAAACAAAAGGAAGGGTTTGACACCAAATAGGGTTAGAGATTTCTCTCTGGGAGACTCTACCCAGGTCAGAGTCCTTTTCTGTATAATGGATTCACTTTGGTCCTTCCCAAAGTTAGGCTGGAAGGTTCTCCGTCTCCTTCCTGCCCTGACCTTGATGATGGATGATGGCCACTCTGGACACACTCCATGGCGTGCTGTCATTTAGCATAACTCCCAGCATCCTCCTGGCTGCTGTATGCCTTTCTTTCCTCTCAACAAAACATATCAGAAAACAAGGAACCAGCAAAGAAGGGCTAACCTCAGATCAGGATAACCTCAAATCCTCTTTTAAAAACAAGGTAAATGTTTTGTAAATGTCAATAGTTTAGTTGTTCTTTGTAAAAAAAAAAAAAAGCTTGTGATGTGATCACTCAACATTTAATTAACATGTAATTATTGAGTGAGGGATGTGTGGGTGTATTGGGGGTGTCTAAAGCTAAAACGACATGCAGTTCCAATTCAGTGTGATAAATGCTATCGTATGGGACATGTGATAGCTATGAGACTAACAAGAGAGCTGACGAGCTTGTACTTCTTGGAGGCTCAGGGAAGGCATGTACAAGGTGAGCTCCACAGGGTGAGCAAAAGAAAGCCGGCCGGCAGAGGAGGGGAGACCAGAGGCAGGAGGGTGTGTGGATGAAGGCATGGAGGGGGAAGCATACCCAGGAATAAAGAAATGGGAGATGTTCGAATACAGAATGGGGGTTGAGGTGAACAGGTGATGGATGGCAGGAGACGAGGTTGGGATGCAGGAGGAAGGACACTTGCCTCTCATCAGTCATGTTGGAAGCTTGAGTTGAACCCCAGGAGCACAGCGGGGCCAGGGAGCTGTTTATGCGGGGACAGGGCATTTGAGGTCGATATTTCAGACAGCGCACTTTGCCGCACTGTAGTGAACTGGTTAGAGGGGCTTCACAATTAATCTGGCCTGGACTCGCATCTCTGTCCTGAATTATCAGCAATAAGATTTTCAACAAATTAACTTCCCTAAATCTCAGTTTCTTCATCTGTAAAACAGGCATACTGATGTCCATCTGGCAGGGTGGCTCTGAGGACAAATCTAAATATTGTATGTTAAAGGCCTGCAAAGTGTCTGATACCCTGATCAGGGGTGCAACAGATCATGGGTCCCTTCCCTAGGAATTCATAGTCAACTAGCAATGATACATGCACTTGACACAGTACAGAGGCGAGTCCCTTTTTCATTTGAAAGTGATTATCACATGAGTAGTTTCTACAATCCTCTTAAAACTATAGAGACCAGACTAGATTTTCCTTCTATCCTTTAATCATCTTTGTGGTTCTTTATAGAACCCTCTCCAATTTTTCAAAATTCCTCTTCAATTGTAGAGACCGCAGCTAGATTAGTCGCCGCAGAGAATTCATTATAATTAGATCAACACGGTGCAGTCGCTCGGGCGGCTGGCTGAGCCCTGTAAACCCGGTCAGCTGGTCCTGTCGACAAATGGGTTGTATTCCAGGCGTTCATTATTAAGTTGGTTGTTTGGAACACAGAAAGCCTTTCCCCATAGAAACAGAATTATAGATGGTGGCTTGTTTCCCAGGCCAGTGCACAAAAATCTATTTAATGCACATGCAGCTGAACAGGGCCTGGCAACAATAGTCCCTCAAGCCCATGTCTTGCCGAAGCCGGTCCTAAGGAGCCCTGAGGACCTCTGACCACCAGGCATCCACCCTCCACCACCAGACGGAGGTGAGAAGTGGGCTGAGCTTTTAGAGCGAGGACCACTGGCAGCCTGACTGTGAAGAATACTTACTTCTTTGATTCTGGCCTTTACTTGTCACTGTGCTTACCATTACATAAGTCGACAGTCAAGAGCTACCTTATGAAAAATACACCTCTAATATGCTGGGTACTTTACCTAAATCTACCTAAATCAACTTTCATTCTCATGAAAACCCTGTAGGAAATTTCTTCTAATTAGGCCTATTTTGCTGGTGTCTGAAGGAGACAGCGAGTCCCAGCAGCAGGCACGGGGAAGCAGGCAGAAACTGATGTGAGCTGGCTTTCTGGCTCACAAAGCGGAGAGCTTTTTCACTGCACAACACTGCCCCCCAGTGGGCTGTGCTCACCACACCACGCGGCGTCACTAAATCAACTATGTATAGTGAAGTAACAAGTATTCATTCATACATCCAACAAAGCATCTTTGAGTGCTTCCAATAAGCTAGGCCTTGGGAACGCAAAATCAAATTAGACTTGGTGCTCTCACATAGTATTTGGGGAAAGGAACAAGTCAATCAAATATTGAAACCAGCTGAAACTGGTTTGGCTCAGTGGATACAGCGTCGGCCTGCGGACTGAAAGGTCCCAGGTTCGATTCTGGTCAAGGGCATGTACCTTGGCTGCGGGCACATCCCCAGCAGGGGGTGTGCAAGAGGCAGCTGATCAATGTTTCTCTCTCATCGATGTTTCTGACTTTCTATTCCTCTGCCTTCCTCTCTGTGAAAAATCAATAAAATATATTTTTAAAAAAATATTGAAACCAAGAAGACAAGAATATGATCAAATTTTTAAAAAATATTGCCCAGAACCCAGAAGAGAGACAGATTAATTGGGCTAGGGTGGCTGTCCTGGCAGACCAGGAAGGTTTCCTGCAGGAGGAGAGGTGGGCTGAGTCTGGAAGGATGAATTGGAGTTAGATGTCACAGAGTGGAAGGGAGTTATGTGCAGAAGGAACAACATGTTTAAAGGCATAAGAACGCAAAGCACATCAAATACACATTAAGCATTTCTTAGACCCATCTGCTTTTATGCAAAGAGTAGCTGATAGAGCAGGTGAAAATGGTATTTAGCCCAGCCAGCAAGTGGTTGAGAGTCTACCTAAGAACCTGGAAGTCATGGTTCGATTCCTGGTCAGGGCCCATATACAGTTGAGAATTCAATTCCTAGTGTGGGGTGTGCAGGAGGTAACCCAGCAATGATTTTCTCTCATTATTGATGTTTCTACCTTTCTTCCCCTCTCCCTTCCTCTCTGATATCAAATAGTATACTAATACTATATTTACACACATATATATATATATATACACACACATATATATATATCAACAATAAACAGATCACAGAAAAAATACAAATAGTATACTAATAGTATACTAAGCAAATAGTATACTACTGCTATATATATATAGTGTATATATATATGTATGTGTGTGTATACACATATATATATAGTATTTAGTATAGCTTTAATTTACCTTTCTTTGATAGTGGCATTTTAAAATTCTTTATATATTTAAAATAGATATTTGTATTTTTTTCTGTGATCTGTTTATTGTTGATTTTTCTTTTAGGTGTTAATCATTTAACTTTTAAGGAAATAAAAACTTGAAAATATACCTGCACTCCTATGTTCATTGCAGTATTATTTACAATAGCTAAGGCATGGAAACAACATGTCATTTGATGAAAAATGGATAAAGAAAGTGTGATTTTTATATATATGATTTTTTATATATTTGAATATTATTCAGCCACTTAAAAATGAAGGAAATCTTGCCATTTGTAACAACCTGGCATTATTCACAATAATGTTTTATTTTATTTTGTTTAAATATATTTTATTGATTTTTTACGAAGAGGAAGGGAGAGGGAGAGAGAGTTAGAAACATCATTGAGAGAGAAACATTGATTAGCTGCCTCCTGCACAACCCCTACTGGGGATGTGCCTGCCACCCAGGTACATGGCCTTGACCCTTCAGTTCGTAGGCAGACGATGCTCTGTCCACTGAGCCAAACCGGTCAGCATCACAACAGCATTTTATTAAGTGAAATGTCAGAGAGAAAAAGACAAATATGATCTCATTAATATGTGGAATCTTAAAAAACAAGGAAACCAAGCTCTCCAATACAGAGGACAGACTGGCGGTTGCAGGGAGGGCGGAGATTGGGTGAAGCGAGCAAAGGTGATCAAAAGGTACAAACTTCTAGTTATAAAATAAGTAAGTTCTGAGGCTGTAATGTACAGCATGACGAGTATAGTTAATATAGTACTGTATATCTGAAAGCTGCTATAGAGTAAATCTTTTAAGTTTTCATCATAAGAAAAAACACCTTGTAACTAAGTATAGTGATGGATGTTAACTAGACTTACTGTGATTATTTTGCAGTATTTACAAAAACCAAATCACTATGCTATACACCTGAAACTAGTATTTTATGTGTCATGCATACCTCAGTTAACAATGGTTTGTAAGCGTTCTTAATTCATCATATGAAAATGTATCTTTTGATAAGAACAATTTATTCAAAAGACCTTCCCCGACGCCAATTACTTTTTAAAAATTAGGTTCTCTTTTTACCTTAAGATCGTGGGTATAGCTGAAATTCATCCCCATCAGTGCGAGGAGCATGGAGGCGGGGCGAACCTGGGGCAGAGATGGGCGTCCGGTGGCTCTCACACAGCTGGGGCCCCACTGGCCTGAAGGTGGCACCCACGCTGACGGAATGCAGCTGAGCGGCACCAGAACCAACTCCGAGCTGCCCGGTGCCCTTCACCCCCCCCCCCCCCCTTCTCCGTTAATGAGAAAACACCTGGTTGTGCACCAGAGGGTTATGGGAGTCCTGATTCAGGCCACAAAACCTCCTTCTGCGAGTGAGCTAAGAAAGAAGTAACAAGGCAAACCTCACACTCACCCCATAAGACAACAAAACAAACAAAACAAATGCTACAAACCAAATGTGAAAGCACATAAAGACAACTAACATTAAGAAAACCAACAAACTAAACAGGAGTTAATTGAACTGCTAACAAGAAACCCCCGCAGCCTCCCCACCAATATCTCTTTTGAGTCAATCAGTACTAACCTCGTTATGCCTTCATTCCTATTCAGTCACTTCAGGGAGCCCCAAATGCCCAGCCATCCTCCTCTCCTGCCCCCTAATCTCTATTCTGTCCTCTTCTTCCCGTTCCCTCCAATCCCTGAAACCAGTGCCACCCACTCTCAGGCATTAGCAAACCCCCCACACCCTATGCCTCTTCCTGAATGTTCTCCTCAGCTTCCTGCTCTGAACAAAACTAGGATCTCCCCTGAGGTCACTGCTTCCCCTGTTTATCCTCTTCCCAACACTTTACTGCATGGTCACTGGGCCTAGGGGTGTCCTCCTTCCTCCTCTTCAATACTTCCAGCTCATTCCCAATAATCCTCCCAAATTCACCCTGATTTGATCTCATGTCATCGAACTGTATCATCCACTCTCTACAATACCTTACTTATGCATCATCACCTGATCTCAGGGCTCCTCCCTACCTGCCTCAATAATTATCATTTCTAGCTCACAGTCTCTCCAACACCACCCCTGTCTTAATTCTCAGTGTTTTTAACATACACATTGATAATCGCTTTAATAGCCAGGCCTCTCAGGGCCTTGACCTCTCCTTGTCATATGCCCTTCCTCAGTTGCTAATCTCAGTGGTCATTCTCTGGACCTTGTCACCACTAACCACTGAAAACCCTCCTAATCTCCAGTCTGGGGACCACTCTCTGAGCAAGATCTCCTGTTTCTCAGCTCCTTTTGCGGGTAATCCTGCCCCAGCCTCAACACTGCCCCTCGCCACCCTCTGGTCCTCTTTTCTTACCCAAATGAAATTCCATGATAAGATATAATCAATCCCTTGCACATACCCTCAATTTTCTTGTCCTTTCTCAATTTATACTACACGTTTAATCACACATTACATATATTTGTGTGTCTGGCTTCTTTGCTCAACATGTGTTTCTGAGGTTTCTCTTTTTTGTTGAATGTAGGTAGCAGTTTATTTATTACTAGAAGCCCGATGCACAGATTTGTGCACATTGGAAGAAAATTGGTTCGAAGAAATAGTTTAGAGGCTAGGGAAGGACTGCAGGAGATTGGCCTGCCAGGGAGGGATCACAGGAGGGCTGCAGGGCATGTCCAGCCTGACTTGCCCAGTCCTAATCAGCCGGACCCAAGCAGCAAGCTAACCTACGGGACAGAGTGTCTGCCCCCTGGTGGTCAGTGCATGTCATAGTATGGTCGAATGGTAGGATACTGAGCATATTAGGCTTTTATTTTATAGGATTTGGGGGGGGCTTTACACAGAGTAATACTTTTTTAATGTCTTTTATTTACTGTATAACTTTAATAGTAGTGCATATGTTTTCCTTCCCCCCTCTAATATCCTCCCCCCCAGCCTCCCTTACCCCCCAGCACATGTCCCTACCTGCCCCCCTCCCCGCCCCAGTGTCTTTCATTCATTGGTTATGCTCATATGCATGTATACAAGTCCTTCGGTTGATCTCCCCCAGCATCTGCCTCCCATCCACCCCAGCCTTCCCCCTGTAGCTTGACAGCCTGTTCAAGGCCACCCTGCCTCTATAGCAATCACTCCCCGCAGTTTCTTTTCTTCAAAATATCTTGCCTCTACACACTAGAAACAAACGTATAAGAACAACAAATGTTTGATTGTCAGTTTCAATGTCCAACTGTTCTGAGTCCCAGTTTCAGTGTCAAATAGTTCTTTATGTGTACATGTCAGCAATGGTATCCAGATGGTGGACACATCGTGGTAATGCAAGATCCATCCTCTCTGGTTTGGTCCTGGGCTGCCTGCAGCCATGCACAGCTGCCGACTGCTAGCATGGCAAGGTGTCGTCAGTGTCCCCCATCTCTGGACCGTCCTCGTGACTGGAACAGACCTGTCAGTTTCTTACTGTCGCAGGAACCCATATGGTCTTGGAGTTGTTCTCTGAAAACACACAAACACATTCTCGACCAAAAGTTAACAAAGCGATCCTCTCTGCAAATTAGACTTGGAATTCTTTTTATTTTTGCCTAAATGATTTTCCTTTGGCTTATTTTGACACCATGTTTTTTTTCATGGGTGTCCTGCTGTTGGCTTTACAAATGGAAGTTACTTTTCTGGAGTAAGAATTTTCTAGATGTATTTTACTTACAGGATATTTTTCCTTGCATGATATTACCCCACTACCCCCCTTTTTTGATTAATGGGGGCTTTTGAAATGTTTATCTTGCAGTCTTGGTAATTTTAAATTTAATTTTTGCACACAAATATGACTGCTTTAGGTTCTTTGGATGTTAGACAATTTTACAGTGAGATGAACTACTAATAGATATTTTAGTTAATGTTTTAGGAAAAGCTTTTTGTCCAGTACACTTAGATTTTCTTGAGTATTCACTTATTTGACTTGGCCAATTTAAATTAATCTGAAAACTTGATTACTATTTTCCTGTCAATTTTAATACTCAAGCAGAAATCTTAGTTTACCCTGTAAATATTAGTGGAAAGGAATATTTGCATTTTTGAGTAGGTCCTGAGCATTCCTGGTAATAAACTGAATTTAGATATAGAGCAGCTATTGCTGGCCGAGTCTCTGTCTGCCACCTGGGTCCCAGTCTGAGTTGTGTGTGGGAGGCAAAGCAGTCGTGGGGGCAGGAGACCTCTCTCAGGAGGGGTGGGAATTCAAGCCCCTGCAAGGTTTGTGGGTGAGGGTTTGTGCCCCACCTCTGTTGACCTTTTAGTTCTCTCCTGTTGGCCCCTCTGCGACTGTGCCTGTCTTAGGTTGTTCCTTCCCTGAGGAATTTTACCCGTCTCTGGCTAACCAGCCATCCTCCGGGGCCAAACAGGGCGATGTGAGGTTCAGTCCTATCTCCTTTGTAGTCTATGCCCCTGTGGCCTTTATGTCCAGCACCTGCCTTGGGGGTCCCCTCGCCTGCTTGCAAGGTCCCGGTACTGATCTCATATCTTGGGGGATATATAGGATTGTTGTATATGAATACCCCACCATTTATTTCTCCATTGCGCTGTTGCTGGGTGTTTGGGTTATTTCAAGCTTTTTGCTATTGCTCTGTAGACATTCTTGCACCTCTCTTCTGTGCAAGCATTGTGTGTGTGTGTGTGTGTGTGTGTGTGTATGTGTGTGTGTGTGCATTTTTGTTTGGCTAGAATTGCTGAGTCACAGGCATACATTTCTTCAGCTGTAATAGGTAATACTAAACTGCTTCACAGTGATTGTACCAATTTATCATCCCACCTGCCAAGTACGAAAGTTCCAGGTACTAACATCCATTCTCACATTTGTATTATCAGTCTTTACATTTTAGCTATCTGATGAGATAGCAACTGTATAACATTGGGATTTTAATTTGCATTTCTCTGATGATTAAAAAAGTAAAGCATTTATATATCTACTGGATGGGGGGGATGTCCCTTAGCCCAGCCTGCACCCTCTCCAATCTGAGACCCCTCGAGGGATGTCCAATTGCCCATTTAGGTCCAAGCCTAAATGGTCAATCGGACATCCTTCTCACAATCCAGGACTGCTGGCTCCAAACTGCTCACCTGCCTGCCTCCCTGATTGCCTCTAACCACTTCTGCCTGCCAGCCTGATCACCCCCTAACCATTACCCTGCCAACCTAATGATGTCTAACTGCTCCCCTGCCAGCCTGTTTGCCCCCAACTTCCCTCCTCTGCTGGCCTGGTCACCCCTAACTGCCCTCCCCTGCAGGCTTGATCACCCCCAACTGCCCTCACTTGCAGCCCTTGTCCTTCCCAACTGCCCTCTCCTGCTGGCCTGATTGCCCACAACTGCCCTCCCTTGCAGGGCCTGGAACCTCCCAACAGTCTTCCCCTGCTGAACATCTTGTAGTGGCCATCTGGTATCCACATGGGGGCAGCCCTCTTGTGTGTTGGAGTGATGGTCAATCTGCATATTTCTCTTTTATTAGATAGGATAGAGGCCTGGTACATGGGTGGGGGCCAGCCTGTTTGCCCTGAAGAGTGTCCCAGATCAGGGTGGGAGTTCCCTTGGGGCGAGGGGCCTGTGGAGGTTTGCAGGCCAGCCATGCCCCGCAGCGACCCAAGTGGAGGCCCTGGGATCTGGGATTAATCTATGTCTACAATTGAAACTTTGTAGCCTGGAGTGGAGCCAAGCCTTCTGCTTGCTCGTGGAAGCAGCCATTTCTGTTTGAAACATTGTAGCCTAGGGTGGAGGCTTAAGCCAGCAACAGCAGGCTTAAAGCTTAGCTTCTTCTATTGCCAGGGAAACCCAAGCCTTGGTTCTCTCCAGCTCAGTGGCTGCTGTCATTTCTGTATCTTTTATAACTGAAACTTTGTAACATTGGAGGTCTAGGCAGACAACAGCTGGTGGAAAGCTTGGCTTCTCCTGTTGCCGGGGAAACCCAAGCTTCCCTCCTGCTCTCAGTGGTGGCAGCCATTTTGGTTGGGGTTTATTTGGATAATCTGCTCCTGATTGGCTGGTGGGTGTGGCTGTGGGCGTAACTTGTAGGTGTGGCAAAGGTACAGTCAAATTTGCATATTACTCTTTTATTAGATAAGATTTATTGGCTATTTGGAAAACATTTTTGTGAAGTGTCTTGCCCATTTTGCTCTTGGGTTGTCTGTATTAATTCCTATGAGTTCTTTGGTTCACTAATGTATATTCCTAGTGCTTAGAATAACTCACGATGCAAAGAAGACACCCAATGATTGTGTGTCAATGAATGAACTATATGTATGCACCCAAAGCCTACTTCCTTGAGGAATAAAGACAAAATACAGGAAGCATCGTGGCTTCCAGGTGATAAATTTCCTCTCCATTGAATCTTATCACCACTTTCCTGTCCTTTTCTCAGAGGACTTGGCTCCTCGCCTGCTCAGCCTCCTCGATTGGAAGACTCACCCCAGACGTGGCAGCCATTGTTCCCACTCCTCCAGCTTCATGTTGCCTTTTCCTGTGGTCACCTCTGTGCCTCTGGCTCAGCAGTGAAACCGGAACTGCTCTCAGCTCATTTGCACAAAAGTCTGTTTTGTGAACAGGATATTTCGCTCCCAAAGCCACTTTAATTTACAAATATTCTGGGAAGGAAACTCCTTTATACTGAAGTCAGTCTTACGCTTGAGTTCCATGTGAAAGACAGAGAGCGAAGGCAAGAGTGGTCAGGAAAGAGAGGAAGCACGAATATGCACTCCAGCCTCAGCAAATCTGTTGGTTGGTTGGGCTAATCAGTGAAAGAAAGAATGAATGGTAACACACTCTTAGAATCAGTCTCTGTGCGTCAAAAATAGATTCTAACCAACCTCTGGACACGGAGGGCATGGAGAGAGTTCTGGCTTTTCAGCTCTGCCTTGGGGTTTGATGGGGGATGTGGTCTCGAAGGTCACTGGCACTTCAAGGTCAGGTTGGAGCTAGTTGGCCTGAGGGGATTATTTTGCCCCAGAGTGTGCGTGTGGGAAGAGTGAGTTGGTTGCCTGTATCTTTAGAGTCAAGGAGTGGCACACAAATAGACTGTGACTTGGGTTTCAGTTTACTCATTCCCTATCCCATCTGTGAGCACCCCTACAAAGCTAGCCATTGGAGCCCCACACAGTCTTTGAAGAAGAGCAAAAACTCCCACCCAAAACAGTTAGCCTCCATCTTCCCTCAAAGATTGCATGCACACTGACCATTGCCTTTTAGAAATAAGTACACAATGTATTTTAGAATCTTGTTACAACCTCTTCCACTTTGGGTCTGCTTCTAAATTCTCAACTGTGAGTGAGATGGGTACACAGGGTCTGAGATGTTAGGGAACTGTAGCCTTTTCTTTCTTTCTTAAATATATTTGTATTGATTTCAGAGAGGACGAGATAGAAACATCAGTGATGCTAGAGCCATTGATCAGCTGCCTCCTGCACACCACACACGGGATGGAGCCCCTAACCTGAGGACATGCCCTGATGGGACGGAAATGGGACCTCCTGGTTCCTAGGTTGATGCTCAATCACTGAGCCAGTCTGGCTGGGTGGGAGCCGTAGCTTTTTCCAAGAAAAGAGAAAATGCTCCTGACACAGGGGCAAGGTTAAGGCTCAGGTGTAATCGACCCATCATGGTCTACGTCAGTGTCAGCAAACCACGGCTTGTGAGGCACATGCTGCTTACGAGCCGTGGTTTGCCGCTCTGTTGACTAATGAGTTTGCAGACCACTGTTATATACTACCCTTTATCTCCTTGCACATAATATGCCACAATTGCCTAATCCTCACAGCTTCCAACTACATGATAACATTTAGTCTAGTCCAGTGGTCGGCAAACTCATTAGTCAACAGAGCGGCAAACCGCGGCTCATGATCTGCATGTGGCTCGCGAGCTGCGGTTTGCTGACCACTGGTCTATGTTGTTGATTGCCTTTGTTCTTCAGTTCTTGCTGCAAATGGTCAGAGAGCTAGGAGTGTCAAATTGTTGTAGGAGGTGAATGGAGAAAGTTTATGGTAGACATAGTGTAACATCATGTAACTCTCCTCGGCATCCTCTGCACCTTCTCCCACCCTGAGAACAAGAAACATGCCACTCACTGCACAGGTAACTGGGCCTCGTTTTAGCCGGAGTTAAACAATTTGTTCACTTTCAGAGCTGGCTCTAATTTTGTCCTAGCTCTCTTTGTCTCTGTTCTTCCCTTGCTGGTTTGTATGTTTTTTGTTTTTAATGTGTTTATAGAAGAGAAAGAGAGAGAGAGAAGAGAAAGAGAAAGAACATTGATTTGTTGCTCCATCCATTTATGCATTCACCACTTGACTCTCGCATGTGCCCTGACCAGGAATTGAACCTGCAACCTTGGTGCATGTAGTCCAAAATAGCCAAATGATTCGACAGGTAATGGAGTTCTGGCTTTAGAATGACTTGTTTCTTCAAATTCTGCACACTAACATGGAATTATTCTACAAGCTCCTGCCAAGAGTAAATTTACCAAAATTATGCTACAAAAAGTATTTCCCAGAAAATCAAACAAAGGAAGTAGAAAAGAACAGGCAGTGTTCCCTAATGTTGCCTAATTCTCAGCTTTCCTGTGGTCATCTGAAAAGGGGCAAGATCCTGGTACATGGGCCTCTGATTATTGGATCATGTTTTTGCTCACTCTTTATTATGGCTTGTACTCACTTATTATACGGGCAATAATGTGACCAAATGGCATTACAGTGGCTTCACTAATTATTTTTTTCTGGAACAGGTTGTAACAAGATTCTAAAATACAACTTGTAATTCTCAATTAAGTAGTGTCGATGCAGTGGTACTTGGGGAGGTTGAACATTACTATATTTGAAGTGTGGAGTTTTCCTCAAAGAAATGATTGGCTTTTTTCAGCAAGGTTTAAGGCAGTCAGAGGTAATGAGGTAATGAGTAACAATGGAACCCTTATTCAAAACACACTGTGGGTCACTCCCACTCCCCGCCAAACAAGTTCCCCCCTTTTCTCTATGAGAAGGGAAGTGAGTTTGGCTAAGGAAAGATGGGGGCAGGGTGATGGATATAAAAGAGGAGACAAAGGGATGATGCGGGAGGAATGGAAGGAAATTTCTGTCCGAGGCTGCCAACTCACAAAATGGAGCTTGTGTCTACCACAGACCAGCCTGTAACCCCGTTGGCTCTCTCTTCCTTGGCCCTGCCCCCCTCACTCCTTCCCGGCTCCCTCATAGCTGGTCTCTTGTCCACTGGATGTTGAGGGTGAGTTTCACTACTCCAAGAATGAGCACACTCAGCTTCCATTTGAGCCTTTCTGCACAATTTTCAAGAAACTTAAGAAGAGATGAAAAAAGGAAATGTAAAACAAATGCTTTGGGTTTTAGTTTCTTAATTACCCTTCAATAGCTCTCATCAGTCGAGGCTTCCTCAGATGGTGACCAGACAGATTTTTGCCCACGCGCATTAGATATTGGCACGCATTTGCCAAGTTTTCTGGGTGGGTCTGATCCCTGAGCACACGGGATCCAAATTACCTGTTTCTTTCTGTTCTTTCATGTCCAATGTTTTGCATTGAATTCATGGAGCTTTGAGTAAACCAGTACACCAGCAAGGAAAATAAAAGCACTTCGAAAGTGGGAAAAAAAGGAACCTGCTGTTAGATTTACAACATTTTATTAATGGGTTAGTCAACATTTACTCAGAACCCACTGAGTACAGAATGTAATAGACATGTGGGGAGATTGCAAAAGACATTGGAAAGTTATGTTTTTCTGTTTGCAAAAATCCAACTCATTGAGTCTAATGGAAGACACCAACTACAGACACATGAGCACCACTAAGAATACAAATAATGAGACCCTGGCGATGCCCACTCAGGCATGTGAGTTTCAGTTGCCCAGGAGTGCTGATGGGCTAGCTTAGTGCCAGGGCCCCCAGAAGCAGCTCACTTGGGAATGTGATGGTCTCTCCCTGGCCCAAATCAGCCCCACAGCAGCCCTCGTCCTCTTACTCACTAGGAGAGTAACCACAGGTAAATGTGGTGACTTGGCAGGGCTGGTTTCCTACTCCAAATACCTGATTTTCTCTCTTTGACGATGTCATCGTGGCTACATGGCGATTCAAGCTACAGGTTTTATGACTATGTCTGTTCAGGACTCTTCCAGCTGCTTAAAGTTGGAAGAAGCAGAAGTGACACTTGGCTCAGAAGGCAGCACTGGTAACTCGCAGCCTCTGGGTGCCTCCATTCGGCCGGCGCATGTGGATTTCATGAGACATGAAGCAGCCACTCCAGATAAACCTGACTTTCCAGGGGGAGTGGACTCTACTTTCCAGAAGCCTTCTTATCTGTGCTTCCTGCTGGCAGAAATCTGGAAAGCTGCCAAGAATCTGGTCAAGAACCTGTTTGAATCTGAAAATCAACAGAGTGGCTTCAAGCTCCCTTCTGACTTTTTGCTAGCGTTTCTGGGTCTTTGGGGGCCTGTCAGGTTTCACGGCTTGTGCTTGTGAGTGGAGTGCCTTTGAGGTCTGTGTAGTGAGTGACTCACAACAATGTGTCTCAGAACACCTGTGGGGAAGGCCCGATTTTCACCTTAAATCCATCATGTACCAATATTGGTAAAAATGATAACAAGAGAAACTACTAGAAGAAATCAATTAAGAAACCCTCCAATGACAAACAAAACACAAGCTCAATTTTTATTTTTGAGTCAACAGACATAAAGCTCTATCAAATTGCCATAAAAGTCCTGCATGCTTCTCTATGTCTGTACTCACCTCACGGCAGACTGGGTTACAAATAGTTTGCAGAATGGGACAGACGCTGGGCCCTGAGTTGCAGTTTGAGTAGCACTGACTTCAAAGATGATGGGGCTGTAGATTCTTTCCCAAGGTGGAGTTTTTTAACTACTTGTTAGAGAGCCAGAGAGAAGACCCTTTCCATAGATTCCTTGTAGCTTTTTTTTTTTTTTTCCCGGAGAGGAAGGGGGAGGGAGAGAGATATAGAAATATCAGTGATGAGAGAGAATCATTGACTGGCTGCTTCCTGCACGCCCCTCACTGCAGATCAAGCCCTGGCTGGGAATTGAGCCCAACCTCCTGGTTCACAGGTCAGTGCTCAACCACTGAGCCACACCAGCCAGGCGCCATGTAGCTTTTTTTTTTAGTGTGTGTGGGATTGTGCTACTGTTTTTTCATTGTGCTTTTGAAGGAGAAAACATCGTCTGTTTATCAAATAGCTCTTGAAAGATACAAGGAGTCCAGATACTATAAAACAGCACACTCCAGTCACGAGACACCATGCACATGATGGGAAAGCAGCAGTTCTGATCTCCAGCTTGTGAAAACTAGAGTTAAAAAGTAACTGCACAGAAAAGGCCCAAGTTTCCAGTGTGGCAAAACTTAGATGCAGTTACAGGAAATGTTGAGTAAATTGGATTTCCCAACCCTAAGTGTACACAAATGATAAGATTCAATCCGTGCCTGGCAATTTCAATCTAACTCTGAAGCGACACACAGACACCTGGTACCCTACACCTGTTAGCATGGCCATCTTTTTTCCTTAGATGGTGGAGAAAGGGCAAGTTGACTGTGCAGAGCGAAGCCATGGGAAGTTATATTTTGTCCTAGACATTACAGAGTACGGCGGAAAGAAATCCTCCATAATTCCTAGTTTAAGGGGGAGACTATACTACAACTTTGGAAAATTAATTTGGAAGGCTAGGGGGAGAGTTTAAGTAACTGCAGTTTAACATGAAAATGCACATGTGATAGAATGGAGCACAATGGAGGATTCATAAAACATACACAACAGAAACATGTTAGGTTTGCTTTGCCTGAATTAAGAAAGACTGAGTATACCAACATCTGGCATCCCTCAGAGTTTATGAAGATAGATGTTCTGCTGCTTAATTATGAGGAATCATTTTCTTTAAAGAGTTTCTACCGTGTAGCTTTTCGTTCTGACCTAAATCAGAGCATTTGAACATTTGAAATCAGCCATGTTTCTTCCTGTAAACCCATTGCTGTCTCTCTGCCTCTTAGCTGAGAGGCAAGCTCTTGTGCCCACTTACACAGAACTACTCAGTGGGTTGTCTTATCTCTTACGAACCTTCATGTCTCCCTCAACAGTGCTAATAAATGCAGGGAAGGGGAATGAAATAATAAAATGATATTTGTCACATGAGCTAGAAACTAAGCAGGCACTTCACCCATCATATTTACAAATATTGCTGAGAGTGTCCTAGGAAATTTGATTTTCACCAGTGTCTTCACAGCAGAAAGACTTGCTTTGGAAAACAAGAGGCAGTGGGGGGAGGGGGGCGTTGAATAGACTCCTTCAGTAGACCTGGCCCAGTAGACACTGGCAGGCCACACTTCTCCATGGACATGCCAGGTGAGGACAAAATGAGATATTCTGGTACCAATAGAAAGGAGCTGGACCTGGAATCCCCAGGCCTGGCACAAATGTCCTGGAGTCCCTGCCCTGCTTGCCACCCCACCCCCCACCCCCATGTCACCTTTGTCCTGGATAGGCTGTTCTGACAACCCTCCCTCAGCTTTCAGCCTCAGGGCTACTCATCCTGAGCTTCTCAGCTTACAGGTCAATTTCTCATGGAGGACTCGCCTCCTCTCCCTTTGCCCTTGATAGCGCTTACAATTGTATGTGACTTGTCTTCACGTCGATATGTTGCTCCACTTACTCATGCATTCACTGGTTGGTTCTTGTGTGTGCACTGACGGGGGCTCGGACCCCCAATGTTGGCGTATGGATGACGCTCTAACAAACCCAGAAACCGGCTAGGGCTTGTGGGAGTACTATTTTAGATGGAAGTTCAGACCCTGCATAAAGAAACAGCTGAAATAATCAAGGGGGGGGGGGGGGGGAAATCACAAGTTAAAAGTGCTTCCTTTAGTAGATTTGTGACATTAGGTTAAAAAAAAAAAGGGAACCAATATCAAGAATGGCTGGGCTAATGAGTACAGCGAGTACAGCTGCTCTTACTTCTGGAGACTAGAGCGCTGATGTGGAAGGAGCATGCGTGGAAAATGAAGGTGGCGATTGCTGTAGTCCCTAACCGGCACTTACCCACATGGAGGCATAATGGGGGTGATTGGCACTGCCTGCCAAACAAGAGATGCTGGACTGCAATTAGAATGTTGGCGCTCATCAAAAGACAGTGAAACAGAGGGGAGAGGGGAGAGGGGAGAGAGGAGAGAGGAGAGAGGAGAGAGGAGAGAGGAGAGAGGAGAGAGGAGAGAGGGAGAGGGAGAGGGAGAGGGAGACGGAGAGGGAGAGGGAGAGGGAGACGGAGAGGGAGACGGAGAGGGAGAGTGAGAGGGAGAGGGAGAGGGAGAGGGAGAGGAGAGAGAACTTAATACTATTAGCCATTCCCTGTGCTATTTGTCACAAACTTGTAATTTTTAATCCTAGGTTTGATTTCTCAGTTCAAGATGAGAGAGAAGAGAGAGAGAGAGAGAGAGCAGCGATTACTTAAACCTGAAGCTACATTCCGCAAGATGGCTTTGCTTTCTAAATTCTTTACTGTGTTTTAGTGATCATTGGGAACAAGAACAACACACCCTCCAACCACAGGCTGCACACAACTGAGATGCTGTGTAACAGAGTACATGAGGCGAGCCTGAGCTTTCTGTCCAATGATCAGCATTTAGAGATGTTTTGTTATCAGTGGAAACTGCTGCAGAGTAGTTCTCTTCAGAAACAGATTTGTTTTTTGCTAAATGGTTATCACCTGATCTTATTTCTCTGTACCACTGTTTCTGCTTTGAGACAGAGTTGACCCCCCATCCCCTAATAACCACAGAGAAATGACTTCTAGGTTTGAACTGGGGCTTTCTATTCAGTGAGATTAATAGTGTAGTAATGGAAGATCTCTTTGAAGGAAAAGTTGAACCAAGCCTTGCATATTTTCTTTTGAATTTTTCAAAGCTTCTTATGTGTATTAGGATTTAGGTAAATCACCAAACTTCTAACACATTCCCGGTAGTTCTCTAGGCCTTGATCTATAACACTGAATTCAAATTTTAACAACCACACTTGATTTTTCATTTTTCTTTTTTCTTTTTTTTTAAAATATATTTTATTGATTTTTTACAGAGCAGAAGGGAGAGGGATAGAAAGTCAGAAACATCGATGAGAGAGAGACATCGATCAGCTGCCTCTTGCACGCCCCCTACTGGGGATGTGCCCGCAGCCAAGGTACATGCCCTTGCCGGAATCGAACCTGGGACCCCGCAGTCCGCAGTCCGACGCTCTATCCACTGAGCCAAACCGGTCTCGGCGATTTTTCATTTTTCATATGCTTAGTATATACAGTCTAGAAAATTTCCCCTTCTGATCTAAGTTACAAATAATTCGTGTCTTACAGTTTTGTTTATTGTGAATGAAATCAAGAAATAGAAAAGGACTACTCTAATTTGTCAGGAGAGATCACTAATAATCTAGTTTGGTAAGATTGCACTTTTGGAAAAGTTAATCTCTAATTGTTCTCATAAGGAACATTATTAAAGGTTTTCACATGTGATAGAAGAAAAATGGGGTTCATCCAGAAGTCAACCAGCAAATATACAAATAAGTAACAATCTTAGCCTTCAGATTTCAGTGTGTCTCATGCATTATCCACACTTAGGTGTATGTTCCACACACACTGTCACAACCAGGTCTTCCAGTCAACTTGCAGAGTTGTAATTTCTATAACATTTTATGAGATCAGTTCAAATTTCTTGATAAATATCCTAAAAGGCTAATATGCAAATCGACCAGTGGAATGAATGACCAGTCACTATGACATCTGCTGACCATTAGCAGACGCTCAATGCAGGAGCTGCCCCCTGGTGGTCAGTGCGCTCCCACAGGGGGAGCAGCACTCAGCCAGAAGCCTGGCTCAAGGCTGGTGAGCACAGCAGCAGTGGCAGGAGCCTCTCCCACCTCTGCAGCAGCGCTAAAGCTGTTAGTTGGACATCCCCTGAGGGCTCCCAGACTGTGAGAGGGTGCAGGCTGGGCTGAGGGATCCCCCGCCCTCCGAGGGCACAAATTTCATGCACCAGGCCTCTAGTTATTTTATAATACACCAGTGGTTCTCAACCTTTTTAATGCCATGACCCTTCAGTACAGTTCCTCATGTTGCGGTGACCCCCAAGCACAAAATTATTTTCGTTGCTACTTCGTAACTGTAATTTTGCTACTGTTAATGAATCGTAATGTAAATATCTGTGTTTTCCGATGGTCTTGGGTGACCCTGCTAGCGGTTCTCAACCTGTGTGAACTTCTGTGCTGGGTGAACATTCCAATGATTAAATGCAATAATGCTGGCTTGAACATCTCCCACCACTTTACGGTCCACCTGCTCCAGGAAAGTTTCCAGAGGGCACAGCGCTTGCATCAGAGTGTGAGTGCTCGAGAACCTTCAATATGGCGTCTTACAGAGAAAAGCGGCGACTAGAAGAACTTAACACCATTAGCCATTCCCTGTGCTATTTGTCACAAACTTGTAATTTCTAATCCTCGGTTTGATTTCTCAGTTCTCAGAACTATCTTGTGGGGTAGGTGCTAATACTTTTCTCAGGAAACTGAGGCACAGACATTAGATTACCCAGGGCCAATTAACAGGAGTCAGTATTTGAAATCTGGTCTGCTAGTCTGTGTACCTATTTATATTAATTGAAATCGACAAGACTAGTGATCACATGAATTGGCTGAAGTTTGGATCTTCAGAAAAGAAAGTTTTTTTCCCTCTTCAGTCAACTTAAGGTCCGTTAAGTTACTAATAGGCATGAATTAGACCTAAGCCTCTGGATTTTTTTTCTGATTTGCTTGTTTTCAGGACATCCCAAATGTTTGATTTCAGCCTTAAACAAATACGTAACTTTTTTTTTTTAATGAAAAACAGTCAAGCTAGGCAAATTTGCCTAGCCTTTGTCCGTATGGTATTGGATAAAGCAATGCAGGGCATAGATTCCTAGGGCGGCACTGTGAAAGCACATCATGCTTAGGTAAATGCAGGGCCGGTGTGTACTTATTGGGCCCTGCTGTCCTAACTAGGTAGAACTGAGCCATGGAAGTGTGTTGCCTTCTGTAAATGGCTAATAGCTTTTAAAAAGTGTTCAGTAACCAGATTAATGAAGTCCCAGGATTTGACCTGCTGCCCATTTCATCCCAGTGGACTGGGCTGTACACCCAGCGCTTCCAAAGCACCTAGAGACTCAGTCCAACTCCTGCACTCCCTTCAGGCTCTGGACTACTAGCCTATTCTTCCTCCTGACACTTGCTCATGTCTACTTTGAAATTCCCAAACTTGTCCTGTGTTGGTTTTTATGACTCTTAACTGAATCTCCTATCACATCCAGGGCGGACTTCGAGGGAAAAATATTACCTAGAATTTTGTTCCAGTTACTTTTAAAGCCACTCTTAAAAATGCAAACAGATGGTCAATATCGTCACTTCTTGAAAAGTTTCTATTATTATCCATAGGTAGACAACTAGCAATACTAGTTGTTTTAAAATTTATTTCAGAGAGAAGGGAGAGAGGGAAACATTTTTGTTCCATTTATTTATGTATCCATTGGTTGATTCTTGCATGTGTCCTGATTAGGGATCAAACCCCTCACCTTGGTGTACTGAGATGATTCTCTAAGCAACTGAGCTACCCGTCCAGGGTGGCAGTCCTAGTTTTCAGTGAGAACACTTGGCAACACCTTGGAGACAGAGGGTGTAGTTGACTTTGCAAAGTATTTCTCTCCCCTTTCCTCATCTACATAGGCTTTGCTCCAGGATTAGTTCTGAATTTATGGACTGTGGTGGATTACTTAATTTTAGAGAATGCAGTTAAATTTGTTCCACTCACAACTATATTCTAAAACGCAGGCAAGAAGGTTGCTTAGAGTCTAGGATAGCTGTCCAGGTTCAGGGTGCAACCCTAATGCTTCCCACCAGGTTTTAACGTTTGACCTGCGGCCAGGCGACAGTGGCAGCCTCTGCTGGATCTGGAGACCAGGAAAGACAGACTTTGCTCAGAGTATTTGGGTGAAGAAGTATTATTTACAGTTACACTTATGTACTTTAGTGTTTTGTAAAGTTTTAACTACAAATCAAGGGCTTTTTTTTCTTCTTCTCCTAAAACCACAGCATATGCTGTAGAACACAAGTGCTATAAGTAATTCCATGGAAAGAAGTTTTCACAATTAAATGAGTTGGAAAACTGCATTTTATATCTATTGCCAACATTTTTGGGGAATCAGAAAACACACATGCATATAAAGAACTGAACAGTCCTGTTGTAAAGAAACATCTTAAGTTTATTTAACCCAGTACTTAGTCCCTTAATTTGTTTGGTTATGAAGCACTTCCACCCACAGTAGCCTCTAATCATGTTTTAAGAACAATTTTGGGGGGGAAAGGGTCTTCTAAATGTTTATCAAGAGTGCATTCTGGCCGAAACCGGTTTGGCTCAGTGGATAGAGAGTCAGCCTGCGGACTGAAAGGTCCCAGGTTTGATTCCGGTCCAAGGCATGTACCTTGTTTGCAGGCACATCCCCAGTAGGGGGTGTGCAAGAAGCTGATTGATGTTTTTCTCTCATCAGTGTTTCTTTCTATCCCTCTCCCTTCCTCTCTGTAAAAAAAATCAATTTTTTTTAAAAGACTGCATTCTATAAATGTGGCACATTTAAAAAAGCTTATGTTCTAAAATAGCATGAAAACTTGCTAACAATGAAGAAAACATCCAGGATATAGGTTGTAAAAGTAAAAATTTTTATTTTTATTGATTTCTCAATGAATGGTTCAATATAATGCCAGTTTTTAATGGCAAAAATTTGGTTCCAAACTCCATGATGCTACAGAGAGCTACTACTTTTCTCAGGAAGTAGGTAAACAGCTGGAAACAGAAAGCTCGACTTCCTAACAGCATGGCAACTTCTTACCTGCAGACCCAAGAGCCTGCACCTTCTATACTCTAAACGGCACAAAGATGAACTGGTGACAAAAGTGAGAAGTGGGGAACAAGATATGAACACAGAAAGGAGCAATACATGTACGTAAAGACAACAAAAATGCAAATACTCTAAGGATTTTATAGGATAATTATAGAAAAGAGAACCAAATATTTTACTCAAATGTTTTTTAGAGACTTTCTGTAGAGATACAAATATATATCTTTTTTTCCAAAAATATGTTTTATACAGATAAATGCTTCTCAATTAAAGATGGGACCAAAGCTATAGTTGTAACATAAAGCACTATTTCCTTTTAAGACTATTTAGCCACCTGAATTTTCAATTTTTTTAAGGTTAGTGTATTAAATGTTTTCCAAATAGAATTACCTGACATTCTTTTTATAGATATAAATCAAATAGGCATTATTTTTAGAAAGGGTTTGCAGGTTAAACAATGTTCTTCTAAGATGCTGTGCATATTGAACTTATGACAAGCCCCATTAAGAATCATCATTAATAAACATATCAAAAAGGGCTATGTCAGATTTTCTTCTTTGTAGTAAATATTTAATTTTCTGATTTCCCACTTACAAGTGTTGAAAAATGCACAAGAAAGATTTTATTTCACAAGTACTTTTATGTTAATAAAAGATATTGATTCAACAAATATGACAAAAATCTCCATACTGTAACCAATAGTAAGTTTTTTTTCTTAAAAAAAAAAAAAGAGATGGAACACTAACAACCATTATCTAAAAAATAAAGCACACTATTATTTTGGCAAATTTACAAATCTTTTTTCCCTGGTGTAAAGGCTACAAAAAGTCCTACAAATTAGAGAACACTGAAAACATATGAAAATTTGACAACCAACTTTATATTATTTCCATTTTACTCTGAAAGATAACTTAAAAAATATGACCTGGCTGGAAGAGGCCATCTTGCTAATATAAAAAATCAGTGAGACCAAGAAACTGTATCATTGATATGTAGAATTTTTGTAAATAGTTATATCTCCAAATCATTAGAAAATGCTCAAAAAAATAAAGTAAAATATGGTGGTGGTCCCTAAACTATTTTAAAGGCAAGTAGCTTAGTCTAAAATATTGTTTTCACTCATAGTAATTATCATCCCCCCAATTGCCCTTTAAAAATACATGAAACAGTATAATAGAGAGAATCAAAGAGCACAAACTGCATTTTCAAGAACAGGAAAAAAAATCTCTAGTGCTGAAAGATATAGTACAAAGCAGATTTCTTTGGGGACATTAATCAACTGGATTGTAATTCATTATGAAGATTTCTCTTTTCTATTACGCGGAGAGTCTGCTCCATTTGAAGTTACTGTTCCATTTACGCCATTTTCTAAAAAGAAAAAAAAATCAGTGTTACCCAATTTTATGAAGAAATACAAATATCTTTATACATAAAGTTACCTTCAGAGAAGAAAATTTAAAATCCAGTATATATTTTGATGCCCTTAGATAAAACTTATTCACCACTGCGGAATCTTTACTAGCATTTAACCAATCATAAAACCTGATTTAAACACTGAGTTGAAAGAAGCAAATTAAAGAGAACTATAATGTTATTAGATCTCAATAATAAAAAAAAAACTACTATTGAAAGCAGAAAAAAAGTGACTAGAGATAAACTCTAAAAAACAATTATAATAAAAATTTTTTAGTCTTTACAGCAGTGCTTTTGTAGAAATAAAAACCCTTTCACATTTGGTAGCAGATGAAATTCTTGGGATTATGTTTCCTTATAACATACTAAAACTTGGCATTTAGGATAACTCTTATGTTTAAGAGTGTATCATGACCTGGCCTGGCCTGGCCTGAATGGCTTGGTGGTTGAGTGTCGACCTATGAACCAGGAGGTCACGGTTCAATTCCCAGTCGGAGCACATGCTCAATTTCCCACCAGGGGTGTCTGTCGCAGGAGGCAGCCAATCAGATTCACTCTCATCATTGACTAGAGGCCCGGTGCACAAAATTCTTGCATAGGTAGGGTCCCTAGGCTTGGCTGGCGATAAGGGCTGATCGGAGCCTTCTAGCTGCTGGCCAGTGCCTTCCTTCTGGCTACCGGCTGGAGCCTTCTTAGTTTTGCGACACCCCTTGGTGGTCAGCACACATCATAGTGAGCAATCAAGCTCACTGTTGGACTCCTGTGGAGACAATTTGCTTATTAGCCATGTAAATATATATATATGGCTAATAAGCAAATTGTCCACGGGAGTTGGACCAGGAGCTTGATGTATGTGCACGTGTGTGTGTGTGTGTGTGTGTGTGTGACAGAGAGAGAGAGAGAGAGAGAGAGAGAGAGAGAGGTGTGTGTGTGTGAGAGAGAGAGAGATATGTGTGTGTGTGTGTGTGAGAGAGAGAGAGAGAGAGAGAGAGAGAGAGAGAGAGAGAGAGAGGTTAATCTCTTTCTCCAGCTCTAAAAAACAACATTCTAAGTAATGGAAGATGTGATTTGGGGTAGTGAACACACAATACAATATATAGATGATGTGGTATAGAATTGTACACTGAAACTTATGCAATTTTATTAACCAAAGTTGCCTCAATAAAAAAGTAAAAATATAAAGATCACTCTGGATTAGACAGCTTTACTGGTGAATCCTTCCAAACTTTTAAAAATAATGCTAACGTTACACAAAGGACAAATTGCCCAATATTTTCTGTAAACCTAGGGTAACCCTGACAAGACTATTTTACCAGAAAAAAAAAGAGAGAGAGGGAGAATTACAGACCAACCTTTTACATGAACACAAATATAAAAATCCTAATAAAATACTGAAAGAAAGAAATCTAGCAAAAATGATGTTATCTTTATCAAGTTGGGTTTATGCCAGGAATGCAAGATTGGATTTATATTTGATAATTAATACATTAAAAAATACTCATCATTATTCTTTAGGAATACAGATGTAAAAATGCTAAAAAATATAATAGAAAATCAAATCAAGCAATATCTTATGAGTATTATATACCATGACCAAGTGAGATTTATCCCAGGAATGCACTGACTTAACATTCAAAAATCAATTAGTATAATCTATGACATCATTAGAATAAAAGACAAAAACTATTTGATTATCTCAGTAGATGAAGAAAATGCAAGTGACAAAATCTAAAAGCCTTTCATAATGAAAAATACAATCACATAGAAGGAAACTTTCTCAACCTGATCAAGACCATTTAGGAAAATCTTAACATACTTAATGGTAAAAGACTGGATGCTTTCCCCTTAACATCAAGAACAAGGGGAAGAAGTTTGTCTGTCCTTGCCACCTCTATTTTAAAAATTTCTGGAGGTTCTAGCCAGGGTATTCGGTGAAAAAATGAAATAAAATGCATCCAGATTAGACATGAAGTAGTAAAAACATCCTCTATTGCAATAGCATAAAAAAGAATAAAATGCTTAGAATAAATTTAACCGAAGCACAAGACAAACAATGAGAACTACAAAATTTAGCTGAAAGAAATCAAAGATCCTTCCCAACCCCCAAATGGAAGATATTTGGTTCTGATTCCCCAAGGCAGTCTACAGATGCAAGGTAGTCCACATCAAGTGCTCAGCTTGTTTGTAGAAATTGACAAGTGATCATAAAATTCAAATGGAAATGCAAAGAACATAAAAAAGAGTAAAAGTGGATGACTCACATTTCCTAATTTCAAAACTTACTATAAAGCTAAGTAATTAACACAGTGTGGTACTGGTCTAAGAACAGACATACAGATTAAGGAAACAGAATTGAGAATCCAGAAATTCTTACTTTTAAATCAACTGATTTTCTACAAGAGCATCAAGACAATTCAATAGTCTTTTTAATAAAAGGTGGGTATGCAACACAATGATTGTAAAATGGTGCAGCCACTTTGAAAAACAGTTTATCAGGCCCCCCAAATGGTAAATCTGTATTTACCATATGACCCAGCAATTACACTCATAAGTATATACCCAAGAGAATGAAAAACAGGCCATCAGACAACAACATGTACACAAATGTTTACTGCATTACTCCTAATAGCCAAAAAGTGGGAATTACCCAGATATTCATCAACTAATATATAAACAAAACACTATATCTATACAATGAAATATCCTAGCTAATAAAGAGGGAATATGCTAATTGACCATCACTCCATCACAAAGATGGCTGCACCCACAGCTGAGGCCAAGTTCCTGTAAGGAGCCTTAATGAGCAATCAGTAGGGACCTACGCTCTCCCCACCCCTGTGGGACTTGACAGGGGACCTCAGGCTGTGTCCCCCACCCATCAGGGCTTGACAGGGGACCTCAAAGTGCACTTTCCATCCTGGTGATGGGCTAGGGTACCTCAGGCTGCTCCCTCCACCCAAACCAAGCCGGGAGACCTCAGGCCGTGTCCCCCACCAGGTGGGGTTTGACAGGGGACATCAGGCTGTGCCCCCCACCCCGGCACTTGGCCGGGAGACCTCAGACCACACCCCCTGTCCTGGCACCAGGCCAGGGGACTCAAGGCTACACCCTGCCCAGCAGGGCTTGACAAAGTGGGACTGGCTGGGTCTGGATCTAGCCCAATGTGGGGGGAGGGGTGGCCGGGTCTGGGTCTCATGGGATTTTGAGGTGCATGTGGGTGGGTGGGGACTTGACTCTGCATCCCGTGGTGAGCCCAACTCTGACAGGAGGAAGGTTTTCATATACATTTTACTAAGTGTCATCTCTGACATTTCTATTACAGAGAAAGGGCAAATAGCAATATTAAATTATTTCCTCAATTAATCCCCTTTTAATGTGCATGAATTTCATGTACCAGGTCAGTAGTTTGGCCATAAAAAGAAGTGAGCAGCAGTACATGCTAAACATGAATGAATCTTAAAAACATACTAACTGAAAGAAACTAGTTGCAAAAGATCACATAGCGTATGATTCAATTTATATGAAATGTCCAGGACAGGATCAAGCAATCAGACATTATTAAATAAGACACATACAAACTATTCCACTTGGAATGCAAGAGCAGATGGGAAAAAGCTGTAAAGAGGTTTTGTTTTTTAAATATGAGTAAGATGCTTGAAAGCGTGATTCAAAATAATCAAGTGGGGAAAGCTTGTGAGAGAAAAACTGAATAGATAGCTTCTGAGGGAAATAACTGATCCTAGATAACCACCAAACTGTAGAATGGGGCAAGATTACTTTGCCTCTAATTTTGCTTAAAAGTAGAATACAATTTTCTCTATAGGATTTTAAATCTTAGTAACAATGTGCCAAAAAAAAAATATGTATATATATTTTTAGTGTTTTTTACTCGATGTTTTTCATTGCTTACTGAATACACACCTGTTCCTTTTCTAGACCTGCCCTTTGTCACTGTTGGCTTCTTCTTCACAGTTGGTGCATGAAAAGTAGAATGTTCTCTCCACCTGCGAAGCTGAAAATTAATGAACTTCCACATCATGAATGCTTGAGTAATGCAAATCGATGCCAGAACAGCAATTCTGAGAACATGAAAAAATAAAATATCAGAGTGCATCAAAACAAGGCTACTTTAAAAAGTGGACTATCTTGTTTTGATAGTATTTAGTGCTGAGTTCCCAAATAATTATTCCATTAAAAACTAATCCCAGAAGTTAAATAAATGTTTTGGCATTTAAATTTAGACATATAAACAGATATGAAATGAGTATTTTCTCTAACCTCCATATTTTTTATGTATTTCATGGCATAAACTGATAATACACACTCTACAGGTGTACAAAGTGAGAAAGATGTTAAATGGACTGTACCTTACGCCCAACACATTGAAATTTCCAGTACTGAAATCCAGCTTCTGGTTCTCTGCTCTTGCAAGGCCAAAGCCAACAGTTAGTACTGAAAGAATTAAAGTCAGAAGTCTTCCCAAAACAAACAGAACTGCCCACAGAGAAAAGCTGGAAGAAAAAGGTTATAAATCAAATTCATAAAATTGCAACAATAAGAAAATATTCTAGCAGGAATCAGATTCTATTAAGTAAATGCATATTAAAACATTTGTTATTTTCCTGAAAAAATTATTCTGCAAAGTAAAATGTTTGGAAGATGCTGCATTATATCACACCCTCAGAGGTAACACATTAGCATATTTAAGGTTCCAGGAGTTTCAATAAAGAAATGTGTGGTTTTTTTTGCTAATCCTCTTTTTACTCCATAGAATGACCTTCACAACTCCTGTATATATAAGTAATTTTGAAAACTGCTGGAGAAAACACAACAAAAGCTGTGCTGTAAGTAGGACCCCAATTCTCATTTAAGAGTTCTAGTTCTACTTTTCTTTAAGACTTTACAATACTGCTTCAATTATGTTTTCAGTTCAATTTTCCCATCAAAATATTTAAATATTTTAGGTTATATAATTTATTATTTAATTTTCTTCTGAAAATTCACTTCCTTATACTCCCTTGTTCAAAAGAAAAACATGCATTAAACAAGACTGCAGAAGTTAGAAAAGTAAACTCAAAAAGCCTTCAGGATTACAAGTTCCCACATAATATCTCTCTAGCTAAAAATAGACTCCATTTAGAGAAAATACCCACCTGAGTTGTTATTAGTTTCATTTTATTTAAAGCTGTTACTATCAACGTATAAAGTAATATAACTGCCCACAGTGTGGGCCTTAGAACTGGCTTTAATTACAGCAGAAACAGAATGGCTAACCAACTTACCCTTTCTGATACTTTTCATCAGTGAAATAAAACAGGCGGGAAATGTGGAAAAGAAATTCAACAAAATAATGTGGCACCAAAAGAACAAGTCCTAGATGATTCAAGCTGTTAAAAGAACAAATTTAAAATGCAAAGGTTACTTATCAACTAAGACAGATTAGCATTCTATCTGTGCAGTCCAAATACACACCCAAGAAAAACCCTAACTTACTTCAGAAGATAAGCTCCGGCGATGTGAAAGAGGTAAAGACCTGTGTAGACAAGCTGCCGAGGAATATCCTCCTGTGAACAGAAAACTGCATTGTAGGTGAAACGTGCTGACGTATTTCTGTTCCTTAGGAGCACTGTGGTAGGGTGGAAAATGTACTATTGCCGAGGACCTGAGGGTAACATGCCACTGCACCCTTCCCCAACTGCTCATCCCAATCAGCAGCATGGCTTTAGCAAGTCATTTAATTTTGTCCGGCTTCCGCTACCTCATCTGCAATGTGACTAATACTTGGGTTTGCTTGAGTCAGATGAACTCAAAATCCCTTGCATGCTAAGAACTATAGTTCTTTTGATTATACACATTTATTAGGTGACACACTGTTAACACCCATAATAATGTCCTTCTAATATTAAAATTGCTATGGTTAGAGGTAGAGAGGCTCCCCCCCCCTCAAAAAAAAAACACAGTATTTTTTAGGTCACGCTTTTAATTCCTTTCACTATCAGTTATAGTCACTAAAACCAAAAGTTAAAATTTTTATCTTCTCACGATACCACCTAATTGTTTATTCTTCCTTCTTTTCTTAATAACCCTCTAAGCCATGTATCCACATTTTAGCTCTGCTTCTCTCTTATTCTCCCATAGTCCCTAGAAGCCTAGTTATCCTAGAAAAGTGTTTTTTAAAAATCTAAGTCTAGCTCTAGCAGGTCTGGCTCAGTGGACAGAGCGCCAGCCTGCAGAATGAAGGGTCCCAGGTTCAATTCCAGTCAAGGACACATGCCCAGGTTGCAGGCTCGGCTCGAGTGGGGGCATGCAGGAAGTAGCCAATCAATGATTCTCTCATCATTGATGTTTCTCTCTCTCTCTCCCTCTTCCTTCCTCTCTGAAATCATTAAAAATATAAAATAAATAAATAAACATGTAAGACATACTAGTGGATCATAAAATTAATTTAGGGAGTCACACTAACCTCTTTTAAAATATGAAACGAACCCTGGCTGGTTTGGCTCCGTGGAGAGAGCATCAGCCTGTGGACTGAAGGGTTCTGGATTCAATTCTGGTCAAGGGCACATGCCCAGGTTGCAGGCTCGATCCCCAAAGGGGGATATGCCGGAGGCAGCTGATCAATGTTTCTTTCTCATCATTGATGTCTCTATCTCTCTTTCCCTCTCTGAAATCAATAAAAAATGTTAAAAAAAGAAACAAATGATTTTTAAAAAGTATAAGAATTTTTAAGAAATGAAATAGAACAGAAAATGCTAGCGTGTACAGTGAATACATTATATTGTTTCATGAAAATTTTATTCCAGATTGTATACACACACACACACACACACACACACACACACACACAGAATCATGATGTAAAATCTAGTTTTCATTTTGGGTTGCAGTAAGAAATATTTGCAAAATACATTTATGAAATGTGGGTACCTTGCATTTCTATTCTCTTGATTTTGGCAGTTTTCCCTATACAGGTACCCCTCAGCATTTTTAAAGTTCAGTTACACCACTTCGAGTTTATGGGAGCTCTACATTAGCATCTGCTTTCATAACTGAAAGAAACCTCAACAAGACTATAAAAAATGGCCACAACCGAAGAGCATTTAGCATGTCTGGCAGTGAGCCTTAGAGAAGAGCAGGTAGCCCTCCAGCTCCTTCTCCAGTAACTACATGCAGCATCTCAGCATGGAGCCCCAACGGCTTTCACCTGTGTCTGAGAGCACCTGTGCTTTACCTTGAGTTATTTTGTGCAGCCATTAGCAAGGTAATTGCTTCTCTGCTTTACGGCATTTCTTTTTATGAAAGAAATGGAGCACTCTATTTTTGGATAGCGGGGGAAACCTGTGTGTCTGTGTGTGTGTGTGGCTATGTTAGTCAATTCAGTAGAGTTACTTCATCGAGTCTTCTGAGAAGGAATAGACATTTTGTAAGTGTAGTTTTGAACTTGAAAACTCTCCTCTAGTAAGAATGGTACAAAGATCAAGTGTTAAAGGTGGACCATAAAACAATGGTCCTATAGACATAACTATGTTTGGGGACTTTCAGGGAAAATTCCCAGACATAATGCCAGGTTTACAGTGGTTTGTACAACTGGAGAGAGAAGTATCTTTAAGAATAAGCAGTCTTAAGGTCCTTTCCAAATAATTTTCAAACTTCTGATATTTCTCCTTACCAAAGGAGAGAGGAGAGCCTCTTTCTTATGTCATAATCACTTCAGAACAGCTGTTATAGTGTTATAAGTGTAATTTGATATGTTATATACATGCTTGATACATGATATGCTATATATTATTTTGTTATGTAAATAACCTTTTCCTATCAGGAATCAGAAATGAGGCTTTACTTATTTGTTGAGAGATTAACAAACATTTATGCCCTAGTTGAATGGCTCAGGTGGTTAGAGTATTATCCCATACACCAAAAAAGTTGTGGGTTCGATTCCCGGTCAGAGCATATACATAAGTTGTGGGTTCGATCCCAGGTTCAGATGCATACAAAGTAACCAATCAATGTTCCTCTCTCTCTAAAATCAACAAACACAGCCTTGGGTAAAGATAAAAATAAAAAAAATTAAACTTTTTTATACCTGAATGGAAAAATATATAATAAAAATGAGTTAGAAAAGCTTTGCGAATTGTTTATACATTATTAATGCTAATGGTCATAAAGTTTACATAAGAATGAAATAATGAAATGACTTAAAATTCTGATTCTAATTTTTCAAGGAAAATCTACTAAATATAGAACATTAAGTCAAACCAAATTCTAAAATTATAAATAACTTCAAGTGACATTTCTGGTTGTTATTCTAACAATTTTTTATTAAAAAGACCAGCCATATATTTTAGTGAATTTCTATTTTTCTAAAAAACTGCTTTTCTTAACTATACCCTACTATAAAACAAACTTTACTTTAAACTGAGCATTACATATATAACCAAAATTAAGGCGAAGCTCTCTCCTTAAACCACAGATGGAGCCAACTCATATTTAAGTCTTTCCAAAGCTCTCACAGTATAGTAATCTATACTGATAATAATCTTAAAAACCTTAGTCAAGCCCTAGCCAGTTTGGCTCCGTGGATAGAGCATCGACCTGCGGACTGAAGGGTCCCAGGTTCAATTCCAGTCGAGGGCACATCCCTTGGCTGTGCTCTCGATCCCCAGTGTGGGGCATACTGGAGGTAACCAATCAATGATCCTCTCTCATCATTGATGTTTCTATTTCTCTCTCCCTTCCTTTCTGAAATCAATAAAGACATTTTTTTTAAATGAAACCTTAGTCAATATAATTTCTAAATGCTTATAGAGGTTTAATGGAGGAATCAGTAAGACAGAAGATAATATAGTTTGAAACACTGAACTAGATGATTCAAAAAGTGGCTCTAATGATAAATGACATATTAACAAGTTTGCATTTGAAAAGTGTGAATATAATTTTCATGAAGTAGGAATGGGGGGAAAAAGCATTATTCTAATTTAATATACTTTCTATTATACACAATTATATGTATGTATAATTAATTAGATAAACTAAATATCATAAAACATTTGGTTATTTCATCCATACTTCCCTGAAACTTCATATATTTAATTTGGCTAAGAAATTACATTTGGCCTGGTTGGAGTGGCTCAGGTTTGAGCAGCGACCTATGGACCAGGAGGTCACGGCTGGATTCCTGGTCAAGGCACATGTCCCAGATTTCAGGCTCGATCCCCGGTAGGATGTGGGTAGGAGGCAGCCAATCAATGATTCTCTCTCACTGATGTTTCTATCTCCCTCCCTTCCTGTCTGAAATAAACATATATTTTAAAAAGGAAATTATATTTTGAAACTTCTCATAGGCAAAATGGAGAATTGTTGTTTATACTGAAGCCATATATTATATGTAATTAAAATATTCTCCTTAAGACAAACTGAGTTATTCATGACTAACACACTTCTTGAACTGTTACCATAGTGTTCTGTTCTTTCTTCACTTCTCTGTGGGATCATTCCAAAACTATCACTATGCTAGTTTCTTCCCGTAAAGATTTCTTCCAAAAATAATTTTGAGTAAATTTTAAGAAACTGTTTAGCACATATACAGCTATTACTTTCAAATTATGTTAATTACTTGAAAACAGTTACTTTTGACTGTAATATGTAGGTGTTAAAAATAGTTTTGATTAAGTTCTAAGTTATGCAAATTATTCCATAAAAACTAGATTGCGTTTCTGGAAAAATGCCATCTGGCAGGAACTGGTAAGAACTAAAATGAACAATTACTTTGAAAGATCCTTCTTTACTTACATGATCAATGAACAAACTATAAAATATGGATTAATAGTAAAACCCAGAGGTATTATGTCCATGGGTATAAAAGTATATGAAGAAAGCTTTCAATATTTGAGCCCTGGTACTAAGACATCAAGAAACTATGCCATTTCCAGTAGCGCTGTCGTAAGGCGCTTTCTGCAAGGAGAGAAGCCTTCGCTCTCCATCTCTGCTCTCCAACACGGCAGAGGAGCTCATGACAACCTGAGATAGGCCTCATGTGACCAAGACAGTGAATTTTGTTTTTATTACATTTTAATTAATTTAAATGGGACCAGTAGCTACTGTTTGGACAGTGTAGCTATAGGACATCCCTGGTTCACGTTGAGAGCTTACGGAATATGGAAGGGCTACTGGAAATTAGTAGGAGTCTACAAATTTATCTTTAGATAATTTGAGATCAAAGGTTTTATGAATCATCACCCTAATCCTTACAATCAACTTTAACTAGAGAACATTCTACTTTATAAATCAACATAAGACTCTAATGTGGTGCTGTTTTTTCATCATAGCAGACATATCAATATGACAAACACATAGAACACACACAAAAAAAACCACAAACACAAAACAGTAGTAAATCAAGACACTATACTCAAGAATTATTTGTAGCACATACAGAAAGTGACTGTGGTGATTGAGAAAGCAGAGATAAACTGGTCATTGAAAGTGTTGTTACATTTCTATTTTGGGAAAGCTTCTTAAAGACAATTAAAAAATGTTTTAAATGTGGAAAATGTATACATATATATATATATATATATACACACACACACACATACACACACACATATAAAACAAATAGGGGGATAAATGAATCCCAAATAACCATAACCCAGCTTCAATAACTGTTAACTCATAAGCAAACTTGCTTCATCCTTATCTTTATCCATGTACAATTTCATATATGGGAATTTTAAAATAATCTCTGCCCCTAAAGGGAAAAAAGTGCTTCATTGATTTATCATAGGAAAAAGGCATTCCAGGAAAAAGAACTGATGTGCTGAGGTTATAAAATCTAGAGATTAAATGGGAATGAAGCACAGGGGAGAGCAGAAGAGAAAGGGATGGGGGGGGGGGGGGCGGGGAGCCCAGATGAGGGACCTTTAGAGCACAGGTCAGAAGCTCTATTTTAGTTTAAAGTAACAGGGAGCTAGAGTCTATTTTAGAGGAGAAAGCATTCAATAAAGGAAATCAAGTTGCTTTGTAATATCACAAAGTCTGACTTCAGAAGTACTGAGGGTAAAGCTATGAAAAAGAAAATTGCAGTGCCCAGGAGTTTATTTGTCCAAATAAAACAAACACCTCTCCCCATGCTAAAAAGGGAATGCTCCACCCAGCTCAGGGAAAGCCTCACTGGTGAATATTTAACTATGGTTTATTTGTTTCAATACTGAACCTTTCTCTGGGAATTCCACACAGAACCGTTATTTGTAGTAAGTCTGATTAATCCTTGTATCAATAATATAAAATTAATATTACATTTCAAAATTTAATTTATTTTAAATTACTAGTAACAATTTCAAAACAAGCAATTAGATACCTAATGTAAAAGATCCCCTTCTAAGTTAAAACTAAAATCCATCCTCCCTGCCCCCGCCTGGCAATAAATACTTAAAGATACCTAGTCTTTGTGAAAAGACGGGAGCTGGGAGAAGAATGGGGGAAGACTTGAGGTAAGAGGGAGGTTAATGACACGAAAGGAAAAAAATGACAGATAATTTTAAAATCACAAAATCCCAGCTTACTTTTTTGGTTTTCTGGAAGTAGAGCTCAGGAAAAGCATGAAACCAGTAAGCCAACTGTAATATGTAGAAAAACTTCACCTGAAATCTGTGTAACACAAGGAAGTAAAAAATACATTTTAAAGCCTGGTATTTTTAAAGAGCAAAGTTAAAAATGAACACTGGAATTGAGGATATACTAAGTAGTTATATTTCCACTATCATTTCAGGTGCTCTTACAATTAATATTCTATGCATCTTTCAACAACTCTCCCTCAGCCACTTCCCCTGTCTCCCTGGATATTTCCAGCACCAGTCAATTCCTCTGGATTAAACAGCAGAAGCAAAGACATCGTCTGAAGAACCCTGTAAACATGCAAGCTAGCTGGAAGGAACCAAAGCCCTAAGTCTATTAGATAATTAATACTCATTTGTGTGTCATGTTGAACACATATGGATCATGACTGAGGGACTTGAACCACTGATCTAGAAAGTTTCATCAAAAGGGAAGTGGGAGCCGAGCCAACATGGCTCAGTGGTTGAGCATCGACCTATGAACCAGGAAGTCCTGGTTGCCTGGGTTGTGGGCTCGATCCCCAGCAGGAGGCATGCAGGAGGCATGCAGGAGGCAGCCAATCAATGATTCTCTCTTATCACTGATATTTCTATTTCTCCCTCCTTCCTTCCTCTCTGAAATGAATAAAATTAAAAGGGAAGCAGGAAAGGCACAAGACTGACATAAAAGCAAAGGCACACAGATTAAAAATTACCTGAAATTGTATTAATCCCAATTTTAAATACCCCCTGGCTTTTTTCTTAATGAAATATGGTAACTCTACCTGGATGGAACACTGAGAGCCCCATATAAATGGAGGCCAACAAGGGCTAAAGAGAGTGATAAGGCAAAAAGGTTCCCCGAGAGATATATCCTAATCAGTCTGGAATCACTGGTCTCCTCTTTACACTGTACCCTCCAGTCCTTCTCTCTCTTTATTCTCCCTTCTCCTCTTCCAGAGTCTAAAATAGAAACCTCAAAGTCGATGTGAAATAATTTCTAGGGAGGGGGAAGGGAAGAAATACAGTCCCACATAAATATGAGGTTTATGATCCACTCTGTAAGAGTTCATTGAACTGATATAACTTTAAAAAGGTACAATGGTTCAGCAGAGTGGACATTACTGCTGGCCTTGAAGATGTGAAGACATGCATGGCCATGGCACTCCCTTCGCATCTTTTCTCTAGAGGATGAGCACCCGCAGCCCAGCACGACACGGGATACAGAATAAACAGAGTTTCTACTGCTGTCAAGGCACAGTCTTGGCGGGCATGGCACCATATAAGACTTACACAAATGACACAATATCCGGACACTACATAGAATGTCATACATCACATGACAAATTCGGAAAAGCAAAAAATAATACAGGCTAAGTACGAGAAAAATCTGGAATAGCTGTACTAGAGCTTAGCTTGAAGAATGAATAATATAGTTGAATGCTTTTATAGCCAATAAGCTTCTTACAACAGTGTATAGAAACCTTGGGGGCTAGAAAGAAACAATTCCCACCCTCAAGCTTATAGTATAAGAGAATAAAAGAGTGAAGAGTCTGAGGCAGAGAAAAAGAGCAAACCTATGGAGAAAGAGGAACAGGAAAGAAGAGAAAGGATGAGGGAGAAGAAAGGGACATGACTACTAAATTAGAAGTTGTAATCAGAATTCTTAAGCTAACAAACATGCTGAAAAGGTTACATTAATGAAAAAAGCACACAGGGATTTTTTTCCTATGGCAGCAGGCCTGCCAAAGATAAACTATTGTATGTATTTGCCCAAAGTTTTTAAGAAGGAGTTTAAGAATGAATTCTCCTTAAAAGTGACATGACCATGGTCCTTAACAAAGAAAACCCTGCCAGAAATAACTTACGTCATCAGGTTAGGGGGATAAGACCTCCACAAGATAGTTGGGTCTGAGATGTAGTTTTCCTAAGAAAGAAGATATAAAAATTAGTCTAAAAGTATAATGCAAACTTCTTGGAAAATAAGACAGTATTTTTATTTCTTACACATTTACAACTCCCCACGTCAACTTCCAAAGAGCCCCCAAAGTCACTCTTCAGTTGTTTTAGTTATTGTCAACTCAGCTGAATTGCTTACTTTAGTGAAGTGAAAATCAACGGATGTTCGAAGTCAAATAGACATAATTCCTGGCCTTCTAAATTCTTTTAGTCCAGTGATGCAAACAAACATCAACGAACCAAAAAAACAGAAATGCTCCATAACAGGTACAATAGCTGCAGGAGAGATGGATTATATCTTGGGTAATCAGAGGATTTCCAGAAAAAGGTAGCCAGGAGATGGAAGATCAAGGTGCTGCCAAATTTTATAGATTATGTCCACATAGCCACCAAATCTTTTTCTTAGATAACCATATCTACTCAGTGAGAATTCTTGCATAAGGAAAAAAAATCTAAAGTGACCCATCTTTAATAAGAGTATTTTCCCAATGAAATATAACACTTTTTTTTAACGTTTAGTTTTTAAAACAAATCTTTAAGATAAAATTCACTTTGCTTACTGATTCATCTCTAACATGGTAGTTAAAAAAATTATGAGTCCTGACAAACTAAAAAATATGTTAACTCTGGAGTACTAATTCTAAGGTTGATACTGCCTTCCCCCTCATTAGTTAGAATGATACATTTAAAGGTTTAGATTGCCTTAATTGCAAAGTTAATAAACATTTTAAGTTGCTTGGAAATATGTGAACTGTTTTTAAAGGGGAAAATGGCTAGAAACATTACAACTCATGTAACCTAGCATAGGTATTACTGACATCTTACACTTTGTGCTAATATAGAGATGCCTGAAAATGACTGCAAGATACAAAATAACATTCAACTGACTACAAATAAGGCTTTCTCAAGCATTAAACATAGTTTAGAATTTTTACTGTATAAAAACTAAGGGAGACTTATCCATGAAACTTGCTTTATATTAGTTCAATAGTACAGTGGTCGGCAAAACTGTGGCTCTCGAAGGTTTGCTGCTCTGTTGACTAATGAGTTTGTCAACCACTGCACTAGAAGAATACCTAATCTATCTATATAGCAATAGAAGAGGGATTTTCCAAGGTTCAAGGTTTGTTTACATTAAAAAATAGGATTTTATTTTCTGTTCTGGGTATATAATGTAAATACTTTAATTAATGAAAATTTAAGCATAGTATATACTTACAGAAACCAGAATGAATGTGCCCCAAATACAAGAAAATAGGTAGAATGCACTAAGCTGACCAGATTCATTAAACTTGCTGTGTTTCGTTTTGGAGAAGTGCATACGCCTGTTAATTTTCTAAAAATAAAAACAATCAATAATTAAAATTATAAAATATATTTAACATAACAATAATAGTATGGAGAGCTAGTATTTTACAAAGTATAGATTTCTAAGATTGTATACTTACATCCAACACATACTCTTGAATTATGGCATGAACAATTATCGCCACTAGCATGTAGAAGAAAATTGTAGCCAAATCTTTGATACCATAGTAATAAAAAGATGCTGATTCAGTAGCTTGTTCTTCTGAAGGCCAAAAAGGACAGGACACACATACACAAAAATATACATGAGATTATAAAAACAGCACTAAGTACAACATAGTTATGGAAACAAACAAAGATGACTAACCTAATAAATAAGTATTACAGAAACATCATGGTAATTTGCTTTTGGACATCTTGAGTCATGGTAACAATGAAAACTGAGGAGACTATCTAGGAACTGAAAGCTCCAGAAATTACTTACAAAGACTTGACACATGTATGTTAGTCACAGCCATCAAAAACCAAAAAACAGCAGGGGGTGGCCACAATTTAATGTAATTGTAAAATTGACATTATCCTAGGCATTACTCTTAGCCCACTTGCCTGTATTTTTAAAGAACTTTAGAAATTTTCTTTCTACCTCTACTTTCCAACTAGACATCTCATTATGATTCTGAAGGAAAAAGAGATTTAACCTGTATTTGATTTAGTTTTGATCACTGTAGAGATAAAGGTAACTACTTCTTAAAATTATTTTTAATTCTTGAAATTGCTGTAACTGTTTAAAACAAAGCTTAATCAAATACTTAGGAGTTGGTTAAGTGCTTCATTTTTCTCTGGCATATTCAAATTTCAAAACAACTTTATGGTTCTCAGTTATCTGATATCTAAATCACTAAATCAAATATTTACAAAACTATATATAATGAGAGAAACCCAACTCAATGTTACATAATTCATCTTACATTTTAAATAGAGAAATCCAGGGCAAGTTTACTGCCTGAATATGTTAATATTTTATAAACTGAATAATACCCCATTCCTCCCCTGTGCTAGCTAATTATATTACTGTATTCAACTACAATCAACTTCCTGTAACAACTTGATTTTCACATAGCATAATTTAGAAAACCTTTTTGAAATGAAACCTAAAAGTATAGTTTGGGTGCTATTACCAGATTACCCCTAGAATTTACTGACATCTTAATTGAAATAATGTCATAGGTAGAGCATGACAAAAAAACTGAAAATAAATTAGGCTTAAAAGGATTGTTATTATAGGTCTAAATCATAACTCACTGGTTGGAAAAACTGAACCTAAACATTGTGCCCTCAGAAACCTTGGTTGAACAATGATACTTTAAACAAACGTAAAATATCTGTGCTAAAGGGAAAAGAAGGCAAAAAAAAAAAAAAAAAGTTCTTTGACAGAATCTCAAGCTCATTTACAAAAATGTACAACAAACACTAAACACATAAAAACTGATTTCCATATAATACATAGGGTGAAGTCAACCAAAAACATCAGATCTTACATTACAAAAATATCAAAATAATATTCAGTCTAATCATGAGATTTGTGAAAAATTAATGAAGAACCTAGTGTTCATGGAAATTTCCCAGTTTGTCCAAGTGAACCTTTCCACTTACATAGACAATTCTAAAAGAAAACTACTTACCTGTTGCAGGGAGGGTAACGTTGTACTGAAGAGTAACAAAAATGATAGAAGCTTTTGCTGATATCTAGAAAGGAAATAAAAAAAGATCAAGTCAGTTTGTGACCTACCAATAGCTGATCAGAGGAAAAATATTACAGCTTCTGTCCCCAAGTCTAAGAGGGCACCCTAGTTCCTGTAGCACCCTGACAGGCACAAATGAAATTCTTGATCACCAAGGAACCGAGGATGGGAGTTCACATAAGAGCATTCTGCAGCTCACATGAGATTGTATAATTCACGCCTATTTCAAAAGAAATGTTCTCTGCAGTTCCACTAGATGATGATCTGAAAGAGTTTTTCTACTCTAGCCTAATGAACACACAGGTCCTAGTGAGAAAAAAAATGTTAATGTAAATTAAAAGAAATGGGAACACAGAAGCCATGACAAAAAAAAATGGATTAAAGGGTCTGTAGTGTATGTGTGTTGATCTCCCATACACCTGGCATAGCTGAGTGGTCAATTAACATTTAACTGACCCAACTACTGATAAAAGTAAAGTGGGCAGAAAAGAAATATTGAATGCTTCCTGAATATGTATAGGTACCAGACAAGAAAACAGAACAAACGTGAATGATACAATCCTTGATGACTACGAGTTTAGTTGGGCCAAGAAGACAAAATTATTATAATACTATAGAATCAGTGCCAGTGGGTATTCAGGATAAACTGCTTTTGTTTTTTTCTTGGGTGGGGAACGAGGCATGTTCTGGAAAGACTTCTGAGAGGATGTGGTAAGGGAGTTGTCTCGTTGAAAAGTAAGCTGATGAGAGGGATGAAGAGGGCAGTGTAGGCAGCAGAGACAGAAAGTGCAAAAGTCAAGTAGCAATAAACACAGGCCTGGCATGGGCACATATCAGAAGTGGCAGAAAAACCAAGACAAGCTACCAGTGCTAGAAAGACCCTTGTTTCTTTATCTAAGTAAGTTTAGATTTTATTTTACACCGGAGAATTTTGAGGAGAGGGAAGTTCTTATGTGCTTTTTAGTAGCTGGCTGTGGCTTGCTAAGTGGTTTCTTAACCTCAGACCCAGGTCCACACTACAATCAGGATCATCTTCTGATCACGTTAACACGTCTCCCCATGTGCACCCTCCACCCAAAAATCCTTTGCTGGATTCCTGTTCTTTCTCAGACGAAGAACAAAATCTCCATGTGCCCCAAACAGCAATCCACGGTCTGACCCCTTCCCTTGGCCTCCATCCAGCCTCATCTTGACCTTTTCCTCCTCTTGCCTGTGGCATTCCTCCTATCTCAGGGTCTGTGCAGCTCTACCTAAAACTGGTAGGAAACTTTCAGCCTTCAGATCCTAGTTTAGTCACACCTTTTCAAGTAAGCCTGTCCTGTCCCTTAGAGCAGGTCATTTCCTCTGTCAGATTATCTCAGAGAACTCTCTTCTTTTCAAAACACATATTCTTGGTGCGACTGTATTAACAATTTCTGTCTCAGTCATTAGAAAGTAAGCCCTGTAAGAGCTGGGACCATGCCTGTTTCTGCTCATCACCATATGCTAGAGACTAGAATGAGGCCTGGCATATATTAGGTGATGGCTCAATAGTACTGCACCAGTGGGGTCCTCGGCCTGGCCTGCAGGGATCAGGCCGAAACTGGCTCTCCAACACCCCCACAAGGAGTCCTGGATTGTGACAGGGCAGTTCTTAAGTGACGTACCCCAGAATCAAGCTCCCTCCTCTCTGGTTCTGGGTGCATCCATCACCTGAGAACTGCAGCTCAGGAGCTCCTGTGTTGAGCACCTGCCCTCTAGTGGTCAGTGCGCATCATAGCTACTGGTCGGATGGTTGAACGGTCACTTAGGCTTTTATATACATAGATAAATAATAGATAAAATATAATCTGGAGTAAGTATGCAAGCCAAGTATGAAACTTCTGCAAGAGAGCACATGAAAGGTAGTAAGACCCAAACTAAGACAGTGGTTGCAGGATAGAAGAGGGACTTTCAAGGCAGAATAAGGCTTGGTAAGCAAGAGTCAATGATTATGTATTGATGCTTACAGCTTAAGTGAAAAGTAATGTTATTAATAAAAATATGGAATACAGAAGGAGCAGCAGGACAAACAGGACATCAGACTGTGGAGTGGGCACAGAAAAAGCTGGTGGCAAAACAAGAAATGACCAGAGACATAGAAAAAGAATGAAGAGAGCTTGATGCCCCAAAAGCCTTAGGGGGAAACATTTCAAAAAGGCGTGGTTAATAATGTCAGTTTCAAAGAACACATGGGGGAAAGAGTGCAACGGAACGAACAATCTTAGAAGTTGTGGTCGGCTTGAGTCATTTCAACCAAGTAATGAGAGCGAAAGCCAATCACAACGGACTGAGAAACAAAGTGGTACCCAGTGACAGACGCCAGGTCAGGACTTATGTTGTTTTTATGATGGGAGAGACTGAGCTTGGATGGGGGCAACACTGAGTGGATGCCTTTCTCTGGCCATTTTTAGCAATCCACAAATGGGGAGGCACAGGAAAGGCAGATGGCAGGCTGGGAAGATGGTTGCCTCTTTGCAGGATGAATGGGGAGAAAGACCAAAAGGAAAACAAAGCTGAGGGAGAGTGTGGATAAGTAGTTCAAGTCTGCAGAGAAAGCAAAGCACTGAGGGGGCTAACATTCTGGAGAAAGGGAAAAGGGGTCAAGGGACCATGAAAGCTTGGACTAGCTGGGAAGCAGGCAAATGAGAAGTAGGATGAAGTAGGGGAACAGTTAAGTTGTGGCTGAGCCTCTGCTACACTGGAATTCAGGATGTGGAAATAAGTAGGTCTGTGTGAGAAAGCCCACGATATGACACTAAACTGAGTCACTTAACTCTGATAGATATATACAGGTCACTTGAATAGAAAAAAACCAATAAGGTTTGTTATAATTTGAATCATTCACATGGATGCATTAGAGCAGAATGATGGTATGAATTTCCTGAGTAACACTGCTTTCATGCAATTCTTTTTAATAAAGTTAATTACTAAATTTCATTTTTTAATATCTTTGTTTAGACTTCATATATATAAACATAAACACATTTAACACACACTCACACCTCCATTTCTAGTTTAGCATATGAGGTCACAACTACATAAGACAACTTTTTAAAAAATATTTTAATCTTTATTGCTCAGTTTATTAATTACATTGTCCCCCCCCTTTTTCCCCGTATAGTTCCCCACCACCCAGTACCCATCCCACCCTCCACCTTCACCTCCCCCCCCCTACTGTCCTCTCCCATAGGTGCATGATTTTTTGTCCAGTCTCTTGCTTCACCTCCCAAACCCCTTTTCTCCCCAAAAATTGTCAGTCCGTTCCCTCTATGCCCATGATTCTATTATATTCACCAGTTTATCCTGTTCATCAGATTTTTAATTCACTTGATTTTTAGATTCATTTGTTGATAGATGTGTATTTTATGTTCATAATTTTTTATTTTTACCTTTTTCTTCTTCCTCTTCTTAAAGAATATCTTTCAGCATTTCATATAGTATTGGTTTGGGGGTGATGAACTCCTTTAGCTTTTTCTTATCTGCGAAGCACTTTATCTGACCTTTAATTCTGAATGCTAGCTTTGCTGGATAGAGTACTCTTGGTTGTAGGTTCTTGCTATTCATCACTTTGAATATTTCTTGCCACTCCCGTCTGGCCTGCATCGTTTCTGTTGAAAAATCCGCTGACAATCGTATGGGTGCTCCCTTAAAGGTAACTGTTTTTCTCTCGCTGCTTTTAATATTCTCTCTTTGTCTTTTGCTCTTGGCATTTTAATTATGATATGCCTTGGTGTGGTCCTCTTTGGATTCCTATAGTTTGGGGTTCGGTGTGCTTCTTGGACTTTTAAGTCAATGTCTTTTACCAGGTGGGGGAAGTTTTTGGTCACTATTTCTTCAAATAGGTTTTCATTGTCTTGCTCTCTCTTTTTCTGGCACCCCTATAATTCGGATGTTGGTATGCTTGAGGTTGTCCCAGAGGCCTCTTACACTATCTTTAATTTTTTGGATTCTTCTGGCTTCTTGCTTTTCGGCTGAGTGGATTTTGCCTCTTTGTATTTCAAATATTTGACTTGGTTCTTGCAGTCCTTTAGATTGCTTTTAGGTCTTTGTATAATATTTTTTATTTCAGTCAGTGTATGTTTAATTTCTAGTTGGTCCTTTTTCATATCCTCATAGGTCTTGTTCATTTCCTCGTAGGTCTTGTTCATTTCCTTGTAGGTCTAGGCCTTTTCTAGGAGCCTCTTGAAAAACCTTATAACTGGTTTTGAACTCTATGTCCAGTCATTTTTTCCCCCTCCATTTCTTTCACATCTAATTTCTTTCCATGTCTCTGATGGTGGCTGCTTTCCTGAGTTGGTCCATTAGCTTTGTGTGGTAGATGTCCTCTAAGGGACAGTGGCTCAGCCTCCCCAGTTACCTGAGGTGGATACTCTTGCTGTAGCCCTTTATGGGTTGCATAGTCTTGTTGAAGTTAAGCCTAGATTATTGTTGTTAGCACTAGGAGGGTTTGACCTCCAGGCCAACTGGCTAGGTTCAGCTGTGCTCAGGTTGGATGGGCAGTCTCTCCGGGCTAAGCACGCCGCGTCAGCTCCGCCCTATGGGGCACCTGAGTCTCTGTGCTGGGAGGTAATGGCTGCAAGCACCTCTGAGAGAAAGCTGCAGCCGAGCTCCATCCGCTGCCGGACAATTCAGCCTCTCTCCAAATGAGTCTGCACACCCAATGTCTCATCCAGGGTCGTAAAACAATGCAGTCTGGTGGTTTCCCGAACAACAAAGTCATGAGTCCTCTCTGCGCACACAGCTCTGCTGTTCCCACGTTTATGCGCACTCTCCACAAGCTCGCCCCCTCCACGAGCTCGCAGACCCTTGCAGCGCCCGAGTTTCAGCGTGCTTCCCTACTGTCCAGTTTTAGTCTGTGTGATTGTGGGTTCCCTGGACTTCGCCTGGAGCTGGGGAATCAGTGCAGTGGGATATCTTTGTCTCCCCCATTCGAAAAAACCAGCCGGGTTTTCAGCCGCCCGCCCTATCCACTGGTGCGCACGGCTCCAAACCTCTGACTCCGAGTGTATCTTCAACGCTGCCCTCCACTGCTCCTCTGAGTCACAGTGTTTATCTTTACTTTTATTTGTGGAATTTTCACTCAGCCAGCTTTCCGGTGATTCTGGATGATGTTTGTTCTTTCGTTAAGTTGTAGTTTTGAAATTGCTGTGTAGGACAGCAAGATGGGTGTTTACCTATGCCGCCATCTTGGTTCTCCCCTACATAAGACAACTTTTTAAGAGCCGCTTACAAATGACAAGTGAACTTCTTCAAAGATTAATTGAATATCAAATTCCAAAAGCCAAAACAAATTAAGATTATCCTTTTATGCTAGGCTTCCAAATAAAATTAAAGTCTGGCCTTCAGCTAGTTTATCACGTGACATCAAGTAGAATAAGAAGCCTAGCCAGTATGGCTCAGTGGTTGAGTGTGAACCTATGAAGCAGGAGGTTACAGTTTACTCCTGGTCAGGGCACATGCCTGGGTTGAGGGCTTCATCCCCAGTGGGGCCAATCAATAATTCTCTCTCATCATTGATGTTTCTCTCTCTCTCATTCTCCCTTCCTCTCTAAAAATCAACATACACACACACACACACACACACACACATATATGCATATATATAAAAAATATATATTTAAAGAATAACAGAAAAAATACAAACTACATACCCCCCAAAAGTTTCTGAAAATTAAACCAGTCATCATATTCTGAACCATTTCTAGGCCCTCTAAGTCACACACTACAGCCAGCAATTCTTTTTTTTTTTTAATCTTTATTGTTCGGTTTATTAAATACATTGTTCCCTTTTTTCCCCCCTATAGCTCCCCTCCACCTGGTACCCATCCCACTCTCCGCCCTCACCCCCCTCCACTGTCCTCTCCTATAGTTGCATGATTTTTGTCCAGTCTCTTGCTGCACTTCCCCCACCCCTTTTCTTCCCAAAAATTGTCAGTCCATTCCCTCTCTATGCCCATGATTCTGTTATATTCACCAGTTTATCCTGTTCATCCGATTATTAATTCACTTGATTTTTAGATTCATTTGTTGATAGATGTGTATTTGTTGTTCAAAATTTACACTTTTATCTTTTTCTTCTTCCTCTTCTTAAAGAATTATCTTTCAGCATTCATATAATATTGGTTTGGTGGTGATGAACTCCTTTAGCTTTTTCTTATATGTGAAGCACTTTATCTGACCTTCAATCCTGAATGAGAGCTTTGCTGGATAGAGTAATCTTGGTTGTAGATTCTTGCTATTCATCACTTTGAATATTTCTTGTCACTCCCTTCTGGCCTATATCGTTTCTGTTGAGAAATCCACTGACAATCGTATGGGTGCTCCCTTATAGGTAACTAACTGTTTTTCTTTTTTCTTTTTTTTTTTTTTTAAAAATTTTTTTTTAAATATATTTTATTGATTTTTTACAGAGCAGAAGGGAGAGGGATAGAAAGTCAGAAACATCGATGAGAGAGAGACATCGATCAGCTGCCTCTTGCACGCCCCCTACTGGGGATGTGCCCGCAGCCAAGGTCCATGCCCTTGCCGGAATCGAACCCGGGACCCTTCAATCCGCAGTCCGACGCTCTATCCGCTGAGCCAAACCGGTCTTGGCAACTAACTGTTTTTCTTTTGCTGCTTTTATTATTCTCTCTTTGTCTTTTGCTCTTGGCATTTTAATTATGATGTGCCCTGGTGTGGTCCTCTTGGGTTCCTATATATTGGGGTTCGGTGCACTTCTTGGACTCCCAAGTCAATTTCTTTCACCAGGTGTGGGAAGTTTTCGGTCACTATTTCTTCAAATAGGTTTTCATTGTCTTGCTCTCTCTCTTTTTCTGGCACCCCTATAATTCGGATGTTGGTATGCTTGAGGTTGTCCCAGAGGCCCCTTACACTATCCTCAATTTTTTGGATTCTCTTGGTTTCTTGCTTTTTCAGCTGAGTGGATTTTACCTCTTTGTATTTCAAATCTTTAACTTGGTTCTTGTGGTGCTCCAGAGCACTTTTAGGTCTTTGTATAATATTTTTTATTTCAGTCAGTGTATGCTTAATTTCTGGTTGGTCCTTTTTCATATCCTTAAGAGTCTCCTTCATATCCTTGAGGGTCTCGTTCATTTCCTTGTAGGTCTTGCTTATTTCCTTATAGGTCTCGACCTTTTCTAGGAGCCTCTTGAGAAGCCCTATAACCGTGGTTTTGAATTCCATGTCCAGTCGTTTTTTTTCCTCCATTTCTTTCACATCTGATTTCTTTCCATGTCTCTGCATGGTGGCTGCTTCCCTGAGTTGGTCAATTAGCTTTGTGTGGTAGACGTCCTACAGGGACAGTGGCTCAACCTCCCCAGTTACCTGAGGTGGATATGGGTTGCACAGTCTTGCTGAAGTTAAGCTCAGGTTAATCGTTGTTAGCACTTGGAGGGGTTGACCTCCAGGCCAATTGTCTGTGAAGTTCAGCTGTGCTCAGGTTGGATGGGTGGAGTCTCCGGGCCAAGCAGGCAGCATTAGCTCCGCCCTATGCGGCCCCAGGGACTGTGTGCCAGAGGCAATGGCCGCCAGCACCTCTGAGAGAGAGCTGTTGCCGAGCTCCACCGGCTGCCAGGGAATTCAGACTCTCCCCAAATGAGTCTGCACACCCAACGTCTTACCCAGGGTCATAAAACAAAGCAGTCTGATGGTTTCCCTAATGAAAGAGCAAGTCACGAGTGCTCTCTGAGCGGTCATGCAGCTGCGCTGTTCCCAAGTTCACGCGCACTCCGCACAAGTTCGTCTTCTCCACAAGCCAGCAGACTCCTGCAGCACCCGAGTTTCGGCGTGCCCTCCCACTGTCCAGTTTTTACTTCGTATGATAGTGGGTTTCCTGGACTTCGCCTAGAGCTGGAGAATCAGTCCAGTGGGACGTCTTTGTCTTCCCTGTTCGAGAAAACTGGCCGCTGGTGCGGGCTCCTCCAAACCTCTCTCCACGCGAATCTTCAACGCTGTCCTCAGCTGCTCCTCCGAGTCACAGTATCTTATCTTCACTTTTATTTGTGGAATTTTCACTCGGCCAGCTTTCTGGTGATTCTGGATGATGTTTGTTCTTTCGTTAAGTTTAGTTTTAAAATTGCTATGGATGACGGCAATATAGGTGTTTTACCTATGCCGCCATCTTGGTTCTCTTACAGCCAGCAATTCTTTAAACTAATTTTACAATTAATTAATAGTAAGACAATTTAGCATGGAATAAAACATACTACAGAAATATATAATGCATCAAAAAGTAAAATTACTACATTTATGGCAGTTCTGGACATTTACAGCACCATTCTCCATTTACAAGAAAAAATGAGTTATTCAGATACATCTTAAATAGGTTACCACAAACTCTAATGAACTGTTTAATTCCATGTTGGATGCAACATCAAGACTCTCATACATTTAAGTAGCTGCCAGTGGAGCTTAGTATTTTTTTTCTTTTTGTTATACACAGGGGTTAGTATTTTGTACTTGTTACAGGTTGGTGTGATTATTACATTGACTAGGTGCTGAAAGATAAAAGGACAATTTCTGAATACCAAATTCCACTTTCCCACCAGTTTATATAAAATTAGGTTCTTAAAAAAAAAAAAAGCAAATGTTGGTATTAAGACAAGTCATGCTTACAAACAAACCTCCAAAACTATTCCAAGGTAGTTGTAAATTATAAATGTCCCCAAAACCTGCACAGCCCATACAACCTAGACTCCTGAATACCTGGGAAGTAACTGCCTTCCAGAAGAAAATATTCCCCTTGGAAACCCACAACTCCTCCCTAGCTTCACTTTCAGAAAGCTTCCCAAGTATCCTTATATTTTTCGACTGTTCAAACTTTCCTAACTCAAATACGAAGCCACTGATTATAGACCGTAATTTGCATTATGTGAACAGATGCTGACTATACTAAAAACATGATTTTAAATTTCATAAGCAATTTTTGATATCACCAAGTTTCCTAGAAATTAAAGCCTTACATTTCCCCCCAAAATATTACTACTTCATCAATCTTTTCAGTATACACAGAGTGGGGTAAACGTAGGTTTACAGTTGTTTACATGGAAAATAATAAAAGAATAAACTGTGTTTTATGTCTCACAACTGAGTTTGTCAATGAGCCCCATTTTACAAAGAAAGAAATAATTCTGAGAACTTAAATGACATGTCTTAGGATGGAGGTCATCCAGTTTGCAAGCTGTAAAGCTCTATCTTGAACATGGAACCCTTAAAGCTCTAGCATCTATGCTTTGATGGTATTTCTATATCGATTCTTCATTTTGGCTGGTAATACAGTATCTATTATTGCTTTGTCAACTTCCCCATAAATCCTGACATGTCCTCAATATAGTCACACAAAAGGTTTAGCTCTACTGCAAAAACATCGACTTTTCTATTATTCTAGCACAATTACTGCCATTCTATAATTACGTTAACTTTGAATTTTATCTGCAATTATTTTATTTACTTATTTTCAATTTATTGATTTTAGAAAGAAAGAGAGAGAGGGAAAAGAAGAGAGGTAGAAAAACATGGATTTGTTGTTCCACTTACTTACGCATTCATTCATTTCTCATTGTATGTGTGTATGTACCCTAATCAGAGATGAAACCCAAAACCTGGATGATGATGGGACAACGTTCTTACCCAGTGGTCGACGAACTCAGTCAACAGAGCCAAATATCAACAGTACAATGATTGAAATTTCTTTTGAGAACCAACTTTTTAAAACTTAAACTTCTTCTAAACCACTTATTCAAAATAGACTCGCCCAGGCCGTGGTATTTTGTGGAAGAGCCACACTCAAGGGGCCAAAGAGCCACATGTGGCTCTCAAGCCGCAGTTTGCCGACCACTGTTCTAACCAACTGAGCTACCAAGCCAGGGCTATAAACAATTATTTTAAAATAGCAAAACTAATCTGGTCAATTTTTCCCTGTATGTAGATTACATGCTTTCAAATTCTAAAACTTTAACATATGGTAAGAAAAATGTACAACTTGCCGAACCGGTTTGGCTCAGTGGATAGAGCGTCGGCCTGCGGACTGAAAGGTCCCAGGTTCGATTCTGGTCAAGGGCATGTACCTTGGCTGCGGGCACATCCCCAGTTGGAGGTGTGCAAGAGGCAGCTGATCGATATTTCTCTACCATCGATGTTTCTGACTTTCTATCTCTCTCCCTTCCTCTCTGTGAAAAATCAATAAAATATATTTTTAAAAAATTAAAAAAAGAAAAATGTACAACTTGCAAACTTCCCTTTCCTGTATACTACTTTAATGTTCTTTTTAACTGACCCTAAAAACGTTTTAGATCGTTGTTATATCTTTTTAGCTTTACAAATTTTTCATATTTACATAAAGGCAAAAATCCACAGGTACAGGTTACAGATGGTGAATTTCCCTAGAATTGTGATAAGACAACGTGAAATACCTTACATAAAAGCAAAGTTAGCCTTTTCAAAGGGTGGGTATTCCTGATTTATATTCCGTTTAATTCAAAGCATTGTAACAGTACTCCTAAATTATATCGTTAAAGTCAGGAATTCTTACCATATGGAGATGGATGATGACAAATTTATACAAAGTATTATTTTTTTAAAAATATTTCTATTTATTGATTTTAGGAGAGAGGGAGGGAGGGAGGGAGGGAGGGAGGGAGGGGGAGAGAGAAAGAGAGAGAGAGAGAGAGAGAGAGAGAGAGAGAGATCTGTTGTTACATTTACTTATACATTCCTTGGTTGATTCTTGTATGTGCCCTGATGGGATAGTATTGGCAACCTTAGCGTTTTGGCACAACGCTCTAACCAACTGAGCTTACCCAGCCAGATCACCAAAGTATTAACTTCTAATAACAAAGTAGAAAGTATAAATAAATAGAAAATTCAGAAAGGGAGTACAAATGTCGAGCATTGCACTTTCCATAGTATCATAGGTCCCCACAGTACTCATATGGTGCCTTCACGCCGTATTCCCGGATCCTGGCACGCGGGCGTGAGAACAGCACAGGTGATGTGCTCCCAGGCTCAGCCTCCAGGCAGGAGCAGGTGCGCAGCACAGGCCCGGCCTCAAGTGAAGTGAGTCCCCGTATATTAGTTCCCTTCTACCTTTCCTTCCTCTACACCTACTCCCTCCTTCACAATAGACGAAGTGGAAATAAATGAATAAATGACACTACCAGGAATTTAAAAACCTATATTTAGACTTAGAATAGCCCACCTGACGAAAAGCAAAAATAAAATACTATTAAGCTACCTGATAACATGAAAAAAGCCTATATGGACTACATTTAAAAATTTTTACTCATCCTTTGGTCATTGGCAGTCTCATTCCGCTATTCCCTCCCCCCCCCCCCCCCAAGAATTCGTAAGGTCCGTCATTCAACAAATAGTTCAGCGGCTCCTACCCTCAGGCACTGACTTGGGCACTGGAAATACAGACCGGCCGCCCTTACATTCCAGGAGGGGAAAGGCGGCAAATGAGTAAAAGAAGTACATTGGACAGGGCGTGGGGGCTTTCGAGAAAAATAAAAAAGGGAAAGAAGGGAAGGCGTGGGCATGTACACTGGGGAGCGAGGGGAAGAAAGGAGCGCAGGATGTTACCTCGCAAAGTTTATCACCCACATTCAACAGCTGTTAAGCAAGTCACCCAAACACTGGGAACGTGGGAGGGGAATTTACACACCCCTGACATTTCCGGCCTTTCCTATTTCAAGGAACAAAATCAGAGATCACTCGACTCCTCGGCACTGCTGTTCAGAACCTCGATGCAGGTATCAGCTCTTGTTTCTTTAAGGGAAAAGCAAGCGTCAGGGCAAAAAGTTGGGTGACTGGCTGGTGATGCCACCATCCTGGGAGTGAGAACGGAAACAATCGGCGTGGCCCGGGTGCCCGGCCGTGCGCTCCTCGCTGCCCGCGGCCGCCCACAGCCAGTGGGCAGCACACGCCAGGCTCCGTTTGTTCCCATTCACCCCAAACTCGGGGCTGCCGGGACCCCCACCCGCACCGCGGCACGCGCGGTCTCCGGCCCCCCAGGCCTGGCCTCCACGTCACCCCAGCCCTCGCCTGGGACGCGCCCGCCGCCAAGCCGGCCATCCCCGAGCCCGTCCGCCGGCCCCCACACCCCCGGTCCCCGGCCTCCCGCCGCGGCCAGCTCGGCAGCGCAGGGCCGCCCCCGCCGCCTCGGCCCCTCGCCGGCTGCCACGTAACCCTCCGCGGGAACCAGGAACTGCGCGGCACAGGAGGGGGCGGCGGCGGCTGGAGGGGAGGGAGGGCAGCGCGTCTGCGGCGGGGGGCGACGCGGCGGTCCCGGGCCAGGCCCCGCAGCCCCAGGCCCGCACCTGGGGGGGCCGGCACCGACCCCCGTCCCCAGACGCCCGGGGCGCGGGGCGGGCTCACCTCGAACATGAGCCCCAGCAGGAAGACCATCGCCACACAGGAGACGATGTCCGCGTGATTCTGCAGGATGAATTCGTGGCTGAGGATCGGGGGGCTCTTGGTGCTCTTCCTGCGAATCGCCATGGTGAAGCCGCCGCCCGCGCTGCAGGTGCTCCGCCGGCTCCTGTCTTCCCGCTGCTCACCAACCAGCCGCCGCCGCCGCCTCCTCCCCCTGGCTGCTCCTCACAGCCCCGCCGCCGCCGCTCGCTGGGGCTTCACTTCCCATCCCACAGCCAGTACGCAGCCGCCGGGGCCGCCCGGAAAAAAAAAAAAAAGAAAGAAAAGAAAAGCGAGCCCACGGCGGGCGGAGCATGCGCAGCAGGGAGGCGGCGCTCGCTTGTGCCGCGGTCGCCATGGCATCCCACAGCGCCGCCTGGCGACCGGAGGCCGACAGTACCGGCCGGCGCGGGCAGAAGCCTGAGCCAAGCTACGTGGCCCCTGCTCTGCGCCAGGCCAAGGGTTGAGCACAAACTTCCCGAGCCGAGTTAGCAGGCTAGATCCCCAGCCCGGTCGCTGGGTCGCTGACCGCCGTGTGTGGTAGCGTGCAGGGCCACAAGCAAGCTTTCCCACCCTCCTGGCTACCTTTGGGCTGAGTGTCACTTCTTTAAAATTTTTTTTTACTTTTACTTTTTATTTCAGAGAGAGAGATGATGAGAGGGAATCACCGCTACAACCAGGGCATGTGCCCTGACCGGGAATCCAGCAGTGACCTCCTTCTGGTTCATAGGTTGGCCCTCAACCACTGAGCCACATTGGGCAAAGAATGCAGGGTTTTGAATCAGAATTCTGCCACTTACTGTGTGATCATGAACAAGTTACTTAAACTCTGTGAGTCTTGGCTGACTCATTCATTCATGTATTCATTTAAGTAAAGAATATTTATTGGGTAGCTAGGCACTGGGATATAGAACTGAATGAAAAATACAAATTAACCTGTTCTGTTGGGCTTTCAGTCTAGCAGTGGGGAATCTTTAAACAAGATTTTTTTAAAGTATGTATTTTTTTTATTGTTTAAAGTATTACAAATAGTAGTATATATGTTTCCCCCCCCCCCCCCCCCCCCGCCACTGACCTTCCCCCGACTCCCCTACCCCTCAGCACATGGCCTCCCTGCCCCCTCTCCCCCAGTGTCTTGTATCCATTGGTTATGCTTATATGCATGCATACAAGTCCTTTAAATGATCTCTTACAGCCCCCGCCCCCACCCTCGCCTGCCTTCCCACTGTAGTTTGAGAGTCTGTTCAATGCTTCTTTGCCTCTATATCTATATTTACCCCATTTCTTTTCTTTAAAAAATCTTGCATCTGCATACTAGAAATAAACATAGAACAAAAAAATGTTTGAGTCTCAGTTTCAATGTCCAACAGTTCTGAGTCCCAGTTTCAATGTCAAACAGTTCCTTATGTGTGCATGTCAGCAATGACATCTGAATGGTGGACAAATGGTGGTGATGCAGGTCCCACCCTCTCTGGTTTGGTCCTGGGCAACCTGCAGCGACCCACAGCTGCTGACTGCTAGCATGGCAAGGTGTCGTCAGCGTCCTGCATCTCTGGACTGTCTTCCTGGTTGGATCAGACCTGTCATTTCCTCTCTGTTGCAGGAATCCATATGGTGTTGGAGTTGTTTTCAGCTGTGTCTCCTTTGCCAATTCGGGCTGGATCCCACTCGTTTCAGCTGCTCCCTCTATTTGCTCCGGGAGAAGACTCAGGACACATCTGTCTATTCCGCCACCATTTTCTCCTCTCTCCTGATAAAAAAAACTTTAAACAAGATTTAAAAAGTAGAACATGTTAAACTGAGATGAGGGTCCCAGAGAAAAATAAAGCAAAGGAATAGGACAGTTTTGGGAAGTTGCACTTGCCTGAAGACCTCGAGGAGATGAGGGAGCAAGCCACCTGGGTATCACCTATAAAAACATCATTGTAAGTACCTACTTAGCAGCTGAATAAATGATTCAAAGAAAGTGCTCAGTAGAGGGTAAGGGTTCTACAAATATTAGCTACTAGAGGCCTGGTATACAAAATTCATGCACAGGACGGGGGATGTTCCTCAGCCCAGCCTGAATCCTCTCCAATCTGTGACCCCTCAAGGGATGTCCGACTGCCCATTTAGGCTTGATCCCAGTAGGGGCAGTTGGACATCCCTCTCACAATCCAGGACTGCTGGCTCCAAACTGCTTGCCTGTCTGCCTCCCTGATTGCCCCTAACTGCTTCTGCCTGCCAGCCTGATTACCCCCTAACCACTCCCCTGCCAGCCTGATTGCCCCTAACTGCCCTCCCCTGTAGGCCTGGTCCCTCCCAACTGTCCTCCCCTGCTGGCCCTATTTTGGTCGCCATCTTGTGTCTATCTGGGGACAGCCATCTTTGACCACATGGGGGCAGCCATCTTGTGTGTTGGAGTGATAGTCAATTTGCATAGTACTCCTTTATTAGATAGGATTATTGTGTTCCTCCTTTCTGGTCAAATGATTACTGGTTTTACTCACCTCCAAATGGCCTTCCAGTTTTTACATTAGAATGATGCTTCAAATAAGCTGAAAGATTTTGGTGGTTTCCCCCATGACTAGCCCATGATGATTTGGCCCCTGCTTACTCAGACAGACTTAAACCCTGCCTGGATAGGCCCCAATCTCCTAGTACCAGCCTTACTGACTTCACACTGTACACTCTATAGCATGGGCTCTCCCCTGGCTATGTGTCTCTTGCTTCTGTCCAGAATGTTTTCTCCTCTTTCCCCCAGGACACTCTTACCATTCCTCTAAATCACATTCATGTGTGACTTCTTTGAAACCTTCACCAACTACTATCCTATCTAATAAAGAGAAGCATGTAAATTGACCGTACCTCTGCTACAATACCAGCCAATAGTATGCAAACTAACCCAACCAAGATAGCAGCCAGGTGGCACTGGGGCTGCTGGGGCAGATGGGAGATACAAACCCACAGCGAGGTTGGCATCCAGCAGCCCCAAGCCCTGCCATGACTGCACTGGGGCTGCAGGGGGCCGGATTGGAGACACAAACCTTCAGGGAGGCCGGCATCCAAGAGCCCCTGGATCAGAGACACAAACCTGCAAGGGACCAGTACCCAGCACCCACAAGCCCTGCCACCCTGGTGCTGGGGCTGCAAAGGCCGAATTGGAGACACAAACCTGCAGGGAGGCCGGCACCCACCAGCCCCCAGATTGAAGATACAAACCAGCAGGGAGGCTGGCACCCAGCAACTGCAAGCCCCGCCAAGGGGGTGCTAAGGTTGTGTGGGGCTGCATCTGAGACACAAACCAGCAGGGAGGCCAGCACTCAGCAGCCCCAAGCCCCGCCACCGCAGACCTGGGGCTGGGGGGGCAGGAAGGGGGTGGGTTGGAGATACAAACCCACAGGCCTGGCACCCAGCAGCCCCGAGGCCTGATGTGGAGGTGCTGGGGCTGCTGGGTGGAGGGGAGCGCAGTGGGCAGGGGCACCTGAGGCACAAACCCACAAGAAACCTGTGGAAAGGAAAATAAATTATCATAACTTTATCTACCTTTCCTCAAGATGAGAAAATTGCCCCTGGATTATTTATTGATGTGGCCCACACCTTTCTACATACACAGGGTATGTTATGACCACTCCCAGAATGCCATCTCCAAGGAATAAACTACTGTGGCAAATCATTTAAGAGAGGAAATAAGCTTTTGTTGGGTTTATTCTGAAGGTCAGAGAACATGCCACCCCAACATATGCTGTGTTGTTACATTGATGATCTTGAGCTGCAGATGCTTGAAAAACCGCAAGTGCATGCAGAGGATTTCACTGAAGTCTCCTGATCTGTCTAAAATTGGACGCCCCTCAAGGAGCTTAAATGTCATAGATTCCCTTGATGGGAGAAGTGTCATCAGGCAGAGAAGACTGACTCCTGTCACAGGACATAACACCCAAACTTTGTTACAAACTATTTCTCCCCACCCCCATTCATCTTTCCTAAAAATTATTTACTCTCCTCTAGGAGGCCTACATCTCCTGTTCCCTTTCCCTAGGAAGAAGGTATTTAAATCTGCATTCTAAGCCAGCTTGGGGAGTTATTCATTTTTCCCTGAGATCTCCCACATATACACAAGGTATTAATGAACTTTTGTTTTTCTCTTGGTGATCTGTCTTTCATTACAAGGGCCTCCACTAAGAACTCAGAAAGTTTGAGGAAAACTATTTTCCTTCCTCTATAATTCTATCTTGGGAAATCAAGTCCCCAGCTGAACAATGAGGTTGGCTCAAGTACCAAGCAATCTTGGCTGACAGGAGGGAAGCTTCTAGGGAGAAATCAATGATATTGGCATCAAAGTGGGATGGAGGGCACATGCATGGTTGCTGGTGGGAGTTTAAAGTGGTTCAACATTTTTGGAAAATGACTTGGCAAATTTGATAGAAATGTTCAAGGTATATCCAAGAGTCTTCTAGGAATCACATCTGCTGAGATAAAGCACAAGCACTTAAGCCCTGGTCAGAACCCAGGATGCTACTGAGGGCTCCCCTTCCATGATAGGAAAACCTGGGAACAACCTGCATTTTTTAGGACAAGATAGCATCTATACTAATAAAAGGGTAATATGTTAATTAGACTGAACATCTTTCTGGCGACCTTCCAGAGGTCCTTCTAGACATCCTTCCCAACAAAGCCATGTTGGCAGGGCCAAGGCAGAGGAGGTCAGAGGCAATCAGGCAAACAGGGGAGAGCAGTTAGGGGGACCAGGCCAGCAGAGGAGAGCAGTTAGGGCAAACAGGCTGTCAGGGGAGAGCAGTCAGGGGGATCAGGCTGGCAGGCAGGTGAGCAATTAGGAGCCAGAGGCTTGAAGGGTCCCAGATTGGAAAGAGTGCAGGCTGAGATGAGGGGACCCCCTTCCTGTGCATGAATTTCATGCACTGGGCCTCTAGTCTCTTATAATTCAATTATATGTTTTAATCGCTTTGAGATATAATTTATATCACATAGCTCGCCTATTTCAGGTGCACAATTTGATGGTTCTTAGTGTATTACAAAGTTGTGCAGCCATCACAATATCCTAACTTTAGAACATTTTTATTATCCCCAAAGGAGTCTTTCTCTTGAAACTCAAATGCCTGGAATGAAAGGCAGGTAATAGACAAACAATCACTGACATGATGGATGATTTCAAGACTTGCTTGGTGAAGGGTGCAATGGAAGGGTTTTAGGTCACTTGGAAGTTAATTGTTCCATTGAAGTTGAATTTTTAAACTGAAATTGACTTTTTCATATCTTAAAATTTAATTATTTTTTCACTCTTTTATGAGAAAATATCCCCACTGGTCTTTGAGCTGCATAAACCTACCAAACTCTATCTAGTCAGTGCTAGGACCTGAGGTGGTCATTTGTATTTGGCAAGACAAAGGATGTGTGGTTGTCTAATTTGGTTTTGCAGGAAACAGATGCCAAAACAGACTTAGAATCATAAGAAATTTATTGACAAAAACATTTGTGAAATATAAAGGGAAGAGGAGTCAGGAGGAAAAGCCTTCAGATTATGGCACAGCTCTGACATCCGTGAAAGGAAGGAAGGAGGACTGCCTGGGCAGGAAGAGCTTCAGACTGAGTAGCCACGTTTTGGCCGGCCAGGGGGGAGCTGCAGCACACTGGGCAGAAACAGTGAGCCTTTGTACCCTGACGTGCTCAGTCGGGCACTGCAAGCTCCTTCCTTGCACGCTTGGCCTCTTCCAGAGAAGCTCACAGCTTCCGTTAGGCACTATCTCCATAGCTCTCTATTGGGCTCTGGTGACCACTCTTGGTTTGGGAACAATCTGTTCTTTTTGCAGTAAGGATCATCTCAATGTGGCAGGGAGAGCTCGGGTATGGGTGATTGGCCCATGAGCTCTGCACAGGTTCTACAGGGCAGCGTGGGAGCTTTGTTCACCTGGATGTGCTCAATGACCAGAGTCTACATCTACACCCTTAAGTCCAGCATGATTCTCTGCATTTGTAAGCATGGGCAGCAAAAATTTAGCACTATTTTGGGCCACTGAACCCCCATCCCGATCCACTGTTTGGCCTGGGCACACCTACCAATTCTACCACTGTAATGACAGGCTGGCACACGATGCTTCTGTAAAGTGACATCCCTCAGATAATTGGCGGCTTTTTGTATACTCATACCCTTGATGGTCTGGGTGGCTTCATGAGTGTTTGTAAAGTGAACATGAAAATTTGAATCTCTTGATTTGCATGTTTGTGGGGTTTTCTGGGTCAAGTGAATAGGAAACCATTTTCAGAGGTCACCTCAGGCCACTTACAGGAAGAGTAGGACTCTATTTCTTCGTTCCTCTTGTTGCTTTCTTTCAGTTTGGTGTCATTTTTCCCTATTATAAAAATTTTTCCCCACTACCTCACTCTCTCCCCTCTCTGCTGCCTTGCTCACTCCCGTCTCGCTGCCTTACTGCCTTGCTCCCGTCTCCTCTGTCTTGCTCTCTCCCTTCTCCCCTGCCCCGCTTGCTTACTTCTCTGCAGCTTTGCTCCCTTCTGCAGTGCTTGGCTCCCTTCTGTGGTGTCTTCTGCGTGCAAATATGCAAATTAACTGACTTTTTGGTTTGGTTAATTTGCGTACTCATTCTGATTGGCTTGTGTGCATGATTTGTGGGTGTAGCAAAGGTATGGTCATTTGCATATTACTCTTTTATTAGATAGGATATTATTTACATGGCAGAGAATATGGTCACTTGAAAGTCTATCAGAACAATACCAAGGAAAAGACTTAGACAAGGCTGGCTTGGTTGCTTGATCATTTCTGGGTCAACTTTTGTGGCCCACTTTAGTCACATGGTTTTCCCATGGGAAGGATGAGTCTATTACTGGAAGTTGTGCAGGAAGGGGTTTGGGGCAAATAAGAACATGAACCACCTGGTGGAAAGGTTCTGGATGTAGAGGAATAGCAAGAGGTGATTAGATTAGAGAAGAAAAAAATCAACAATAGCATGAACACAAATGAATGAGAATAATAGATGGTTGGAGTGACTTGTATTTGAGGCAACGACCAAGAGCTATGGAGATGTATGGTGGGGAGGATATCTGAAATAACCTCAGCAGGCACAGAGGGAGGAAGAGGTCTTAGTTTGAATTTGTTATGCTTTCAAGAGGGCCCTAAAATGGGTCGGCATATCCTGGGGGTTGGTACATGCTGGACACAGCAGCTTATTTGGGGATGCTTCAAAGGGCAGCTGGGTACTTACAGCTGCCAGGAAGCACGCAGTACATCACTTTCACCTGAGGAGAATGAATCATTCTCTTTTTGCATCATTCTGTGCAAAATGCTTTCGTAAACGGCTTCTATAATTAGAAGGTCTTATGCCTCAGGGAATTTGTAACTGGTTGAAATGAGCTGATATTTTGTAGCCATTAAAAAATGATGTATGGCTCATTGCCTAGTAGAACCAAGGTCTTGGGGTGGTGGCCAAAGATTCTTTGGAGCTATTTTCTTGATTGCATCAGCCCAAGACAAAGCTTACAGCACAAATGAAAACAGCTAAAATGTAGACAATTCTTTGCAGTCCCCCAAGCATTGTTGATATATATTAGTAATTTTAACCTTATATTAACCTGGAACATAATGTTATCCCTATTTCAAATAAGGAAACAGAGGCTCTGTAAAATAACTTGTTTAGGATTTTACAACTATTGAATTTTAACTCCCAAGGTGAAGAATGTGAATTTTACCTTATAAAGTTATGGTAAGAATATACTAAAGGATAAAGATGGTATTTTTTGGAGCTTAAATGGCAGAAGTCAAAGTGAAATCATCATAGAAGAATATATGAATATGTTGTTAATGACAATGACACAATAAGAACAACTAGTATTTACTGGGTGCAAAGGGTTGTACTAAACACTATGAACATTTAATACTCATAACAACAAATTGAATTACTACCATTTCTTTTCTACAGATGAGGAATATTATTACTAACCTGTTGCTATCACCACCACCATGACAAATGGAAACAGGAATAGACCATGTACATGGAATTCAATTACTAGTAGTTTATTTTAATTGGGGAAATGAGCACTAGCTCAGGGAAGGAAAGAGAAAAGGATAAGTCCCTGAGACTAAGACAACTGATAGCCTTTGTCCCTGTGAAGCAAGCCACTCACATTTCCTAGGCAATTTATCAGTCCTTCTGAGCATTACTCATATCCACCAGCATTTTCTTTGGTCATCAAATTGAATCCACATCCTCAAACTATAGTATAAATATTGCTCTGCTAACTGGAGTGGGGATTAATAGAAATAAGAGTGATTAAGGACCAATGCAGCTTGGGGCATGGGATAATGGTGATGCTGTTTATCCAAATGGTAAGTTGGGAAGCATGGTAATTCTATCTAATAAAAGAACAATATGCAAATTTGACTGTACCTTCACTACACCCACAAGCCACGGCTATAGCCATGCCCATCAGCCAATCAGGAGTAAATTATGCAAAGAGATCCCAACCAAGATGGCTGCTACCACTGAGAGTAGGAGGGAGGCTTGGGTTTCCTTGGCAACAGAGGAAGCCAAGCTTTCTGCCTACCATCGCCAGCCTAGGCCTCCACTCTAGGCTACAAAGTTTCAATTATAAAAGATACATAATCCGAACAGAAATGGTGGCAGTCATGGAGCTGGAGAGAGCAGAGGCTACAGTTGCCCTGGTGACAGGAAGCCAGGCTTCTGCAGCTCTGGTGGGCCTAGGCCTCCACTCTAGGCTACAAAGTTTCAAATATAGAATTTAAATAGAAATGGCTGTTGCCACGGAGTGAGCAGAAGGCTTGGCTCCACCCCAGGCTACAAAGTTTCAATTGTAGAACAAAAATTAATCCCAGATACCAGGGCCTCTGCTTGGGTCGCTGGGGGGGAGGGGGCATGGCCAGCCTGCATACCTCCATAGGCCCCTTGCCCAGGCCACCCCACACCCTAAGGGAACCCCCACCCTAATCTGGGACACTCCTCAGGGCAAACCAGCTGCCCCCCACCCATGCACCAGGCCTCTATCCTATCTAATAAAAGAGTAATTTGCAGATTGACCATCACTTCAACACACAAGAGGGCTGCCCCCATGAGGTCAAAGATCCTGCCCCCATGTGGACACAAGATGGCCAGCAGGGAAGGGCAGTTGGGAGAGACCAGGCCTGCAAGGGAGGGCAGTTGGGGGTGATCAAGCCTGCAGGGAAGGGGAGTTGGGGTGACCAGACCAGCAGAGGAGGGAAGTTGGGTATAAACAGGTTGGCAAAGGAGCAGTTAGACATCAATTAGGCTGGCAGGGTAATGGTTAGGGGGTGATCAGGCTGGCAGGCAGAAGCAGTTAGGGGCAATCAGGGAGGCAGGCAGGTGAGCAGTTTGGAGCCAGCAGTCCTGGATTGTGACAAGGATGTCCAACTGCCTGTTTAGGCCCAATCCTACTGAGATCGGGCCTAAACGGGCAGTCAGACATCCCTTGAGGGGTCTCAGATTGGAGAGTGTGCAGGCTGGGCTGAGGGACACCCCCCTCCCCCCCAGCCCACAGTGGGCCTCTAGTTAGGAATATAAAACTGTGGAATAAGAAGAGTTTGGTTTTAGATATATTGACTTTCTTCACATTGATGTCTAGACTTTTGGAGACAGCCAAATGAAGAATTCCTGCAGATAGCAAAATATTTAGGCCTGGGGTTTTGGTGAATGATTCCAGCTCAAGCACACACCTGGAAATTATTCAGCATGGTGGTAATGGTTAACACCACTAACATGGGTTAGATCTTTGAGGTGGTGAATCACAAGAAGGAGATCAGTGTATTCAGTCTTGGGGGTTCCATGGCGAAGGGAATAAAAGAGGACATTTAATATGGCATTTAATAGCCATGATTTTCAGTGTGCTTTTCAAACAATAATTCCCATGAAGTCTCCATAAAATCTGAATGATGAGACTTTTTTGCTTACAATATCCTCTCACTCTGTAATCCTAATAACTGATTCATTTTAGGTTTAAATGCTATTGCATGAAATGTGATGGTCCAAAGGATAGTTATTTCTTTGAAGTTGAAATTCATTAAAAACAAATGAGACAAGTAATAATATGGGAAAGAAAAAGAATAATTATATTAAAGAACTGAATTCCAAGAAAAAATGTTGCAAGACTAGCTTCTAGGAAGCCAAGCAAAAAGTGAACCTGATGAATTAACTAGATATTGTTCCACGTAGGAATTTTGAAAAGATAATTATCACTCTCACATGGATCCTCCCTAACCTGGAGGTTCTGATGAATGAGTCTTGTATGAGGTCTGGTAAGCAGTGTGTGTTTTGAAAGTTCTTCAGGTGATTCTGAGAATTAGTCCAATTTGACAAGCATTAGTCTAACAAAGGAAACATACTGACCAAGTTCACAGGACCGAAAAAGTTTTGTTCTAGCTTTTAAATCTGAGATTTCGTGCCATGGACAATGAACATCAAATAACAAGACAGAGCTGTCCTCAATAGCATTAAGAAAAAACAGGGAGAGGTTTTGGATGTACATACCTCATTATAATCTTGGATAAAGAAAAACCAACACAATATTAATTATAATTGATGTAGGAAAAGAACCAATAGAAAAATTACATTCCTTGGCCCATTTCAGATATTCTGATTCAGTAAATCTGGGTAGGGACCAGAAATTTGCATTTGTAATAAGTGCCATAAACGTGGTCCAAGATCACATTTCTGCTCTGAGAGAAGGAATGGTTGATAGTATTTTTCATTTTCAGGTTTAGATATAACATCTTGAGATACTCCACTTCGGATAGGCATTTAAAAAAATCTTTATTGTACAGTTTATTAATTACATTGTTCCCCCCCTTTTTCCCCCCCTATAGCTCCCCTCCACCCGGTACCTATCCTCCCCCCCCCCCGTCCTCTCCCATAGTTGCATGATTTTTGTCCAGTCTCTTGCTGCACTTCCCACACCCCTTTTCTCCCCAAGAATTGTCAGTCCATTCCCTCTCTATGTCCATGATTCTGTTATATTCACCAGTTTATCCTCTTCATCAGATTATTAATTCACTTGATTTTTAGATTCATTTGTTGATAGATGTGTATTTGTTGTTCATAATTTATCTTTTTCTTCTTCCTCTTCTTAAAGAATATCTTTCAGCATTTCATATAATATTGGTTTGGTGGTGATGAACTCCTTTAGCTTTTTCTTATCTGCGAAGCACTTTATCTGACCTTCAATTCTGAATGATAGCTTTGCTGGATAGAGTAATCTTGGTTGTAGGTTCTTGCTATTCATCACTTTGAATATTTCTTGTCATTCCCTTCTGGCCTGCATAGTTTCTGTTGAGAAATCCACTGACAATCGTATGGGTGCTCCCTTATAGGTAACTAACTGTTTTTCTCTTGCTGCTTAAAAGAATATTAAAATATTCTGATAGGCATTAAAAAAAAAACAAAAACAAATACATATCTATATCAACAAGTGAATCTAAAAATCAAGTGAATAAAAAATCTGGTGAAAAGAATAAACTGGTGAATATAATAGAGTCAGGGGCATAGAAAGGGAGTGGACTGACAATTCTTGGGGAGGGATGAAGGGGTGGGGATGCAGGAAGAGACTGGATAAAAATCATACACCTATGGATAAGGACAGTGGAGGGGGTAAGGGCATGGGGTGGGGTAGAAAGCCGTTAAAGGGGAGCTATGGGGGAAAAGGAATAATTGTAATAATCTAAACAATAAAGATTAAAAAGACAATAAATAAATAAAAACCACTTGCTTCACTGAAGTAAAGAGAGGGAACCCACTCATTGTATATCAGTATTTTGACATTAAACTGTTTAGTTTATATCAAATTAATAGGTGTATCAGTTTAAACAATACTATCAACAGAAAAAAACATTTTCCTATCATATTTCTCTTTTAAAATATTTCCCCCTGATATTAACCAATAAGATGGATATACTTTTATTTCCAGACTAGAGGCCCAGTGCATGATTCATTCATGGGTGAGGTCCCTCGACCTGGTCTGTGATCGATTGGGGTTGATTGGGGCCTTCTCGCCTAGTCCCCATCAAGGTGACAGGGGCCAGCCAGAGAGAGTGACTGTGAAAATTTGGCCAGCCGTGTGAGGTTGGCTGTGGTGGTGCACTGACCACCAAGGAGCAGTTCCTGAGTTGAGCATCTGCCCCCTAGTGGTCAGCGTTGCATCATGATGACCAATCAACCAATCATTTGGTCGCTTAGGCATACACACACACACACACACACACACACACACACACACACACACACACACAGAGGCCCAGTGCGGGTGGGGGTGTCCCTCAGCCTGAGCCTGCACTCTCTCCAATCTGAAACACCTTGAGGAATGTCTGACTGCTGGTTTAGGCCTGATCCCTAAATTTGCAGTCGGACATCCCTCTTGCAATCCGGGACTGCTGGCTCCAAACCACTTGCTTGCCTGTCTGCCTGATTGCCCTTTAACTCCTCCCCTGCTGGCCTGATCACCCCCAACTTCTCTCCCCTGCTGGCCCGATTGCCCCCAACTGCCCTCCCCTACCGACCTGATCCCCCCCCGCCCCCTCCAACTTCCCTCCCCTGCTGACTTGGTCACCTCCCAACTGCTCTCCCCTTCAGGTCTTGTTGCATCCGACTGCCGTCCCCTGCCAGCCTGTTCACCCCCAACTGCCCTCCCTGCTGGCCATCTTGTGGAAGCCATCTTGTGATGACATTGTGTGAGGGTGTTGCACCACCTACACTTTTATTATATAGGATTTGTTAATGTTATTGACTTTGCATTATCATAGGTGATTTGACATTCTCAACCTCCTACTTCCTTTCCTCTATTAGAACACAATTTTTAGTCAGTGTTTATATTATTGGTTATGTAAAAAGACAGAAGCAGATAGTATTTCATAACAAATTCCTTCATTGCATTGCTTTTATTTTTTTGAAATCAGCATTTGCCTCATTTTTTTTCACCAGTATAATTTTCTATTAACTGATCATTGTTTCAATTGCTCAGCTAGAGCTGTTGTATGACTGCCAGCATTGCCACTCTCCGAGGCTCAAACATACAGGTAATCTCAGTTCCGTTCCCACACTGGAGATCTCTGGCTGAAGTCACCCCACTTCCTCCTGCCCCTAACGGGGCAGGCTTTGGGCACCTTTGTCTCAGAACTTCCATTGGACACTTTTCTGCTGGATTTACTATTTTAATAACGTGCTTTTCTTTTTCTTGTTTATCTGGAGTACATTATCCAGAAATTTCCTAAAGAGAAAACAGGGGCAAAGGACTGATAATGAGTTTTTATGCTCCAACAATGCCTGGAAATTGGTATTCATGTGGATCCATTACTCTGGTGAGCACAGAGACACTTGCAAGGGAAGGGAGACTGATGTATATAGTCCTGGCAGAATAAAGGGACACCCGCACTTGAATCTTTTCTGTCCTCCCAGGATTCTAGCTTCCCTGAAAGTCGGTCAACTTCACTGACTTTTCTAGAAGTGATGATCTGGAAATAGAAATATACTCCCAGGTAACTTAAGTCTCCTGGAAACACTCAGGAAAGGTTCAGGTGGCACCAAGTTGGCCCAGTCATTCTGTAAGCTACTGCAGAGAATTCTGTTTTATGGGCATTGGAAAGAAAGGAAAGCTAATCAGTGAGGAATTAATATTAGTGGAGAATCTTCTTGTGATATTCTGCTTCATCTGAGAACAGACATCACCTACTCTGCCCACAGGGATAGGCATGTGACCAAAGCTGGGCCAAATATAGCACTTTGTTTCCTTGACTCCAGGGACTGGCCTAATGATAATGAGTTAACATAAATTGTTGAGTTCTCCTAGGATTTTGCAAACTGAAGCTGGAAGAACCAGCTTTCCCAGGTGGTTATGGAGTAGTTAGGATATGTGCCCAGCAGCAGTATCTTCTGCCATGTGCAAAAACCAGCGTATGGGGTTCTCTACTCCAAAAAATTGAGGTGAGAGGTTTAGGGCTGTATAGATGGGCTGCAAATCCTTGATCCTGTTCAAGCCTGGCTCCACCTTCATCCTCTCACATGGGTTACATCCCCTTTGCTTCAGCTAGTTGAAACTAAGTTTCTGTTACCTGCAACAAAACACATCTATTTAGCTACATCTTTCTAGGTGTCTCTCTCTGTATGCTCCTTGGTACTCCAAACTCACATTTATAGTACAATTCATCTTTCCTCCCTTCTCCACTCTACCTATCTAGTTCCTAAATATTCTCACAATATCTACCTGTGTAAGCCAGAAATCTACAGCTCTACCAGACTCCCTTTCTTCCTGATCCCCACCCTTCAAGATCTAATCAGTTTCTAAGTGTTATTCTTTTACTAAAGTATTTCTCATATTTGTTACCCTGTCTTCTACCTTAGACATCCCCTCTGCTTCTTTTTCCCTTTCCTCACTGTACTGAAAAGGCCAAATCTCAGAATGCTTACCCTGCTCACTGCCTGCTGAATGGAGTCCCTTCCTAATACAATTTTCGGCAAGCCTTCTGGTTCCAAATGATCAGTGACACCAATCAGGTCCTTCTCTATGAGGATATCTGAATCTGAGACACAGAAGGCTACTTAGTTGTTGCAAAACAGAAGATGAAGATATGCAGAGAAGACAGGAGTGATGACAAGAATGAAGATACTGTTGAGAACATAAAATGGGTAAGCAGAAGCTATGACTAATCCAAACCTACTCCATGTATTGAATGGGATATAGAGGCAGAAATAAAAAGGAATAAAATCACCATAATGGTTGGGGACAAACTCTTGCTGTTGAGGAGGCAACAAAATGATTCCTAAATTATGTGTGTACTCCAGCATGTGTGAAGCATGGCTGGGTATCAGATTGGTTCCTGTGAGTTTTGTGTATTCTCGTGAGATTCTTATTCCTAAAACTTCAGCCCACAAACACATAAATTAGTTTCCCAACCATGTGATGCTCTGCCATATCTGTTTATATGCATATACTATTCCAAGTGGAACAATTCTCATCTCCCAAATACCCCTAACTTCTGGCTACCACTTGCTCATCGTTTAAGACTGAGCTTAGGCTTCTCTACAACCCAACCAGGTTAGACTCTTCCTTTATTCCAAACATGGAACTGCGTATTGTAATTGTGTGTTCCCACCCCTAGAATATGAGTTTCTTTAGAGAGTAGAGATGCTGTTTTGTTCCTTTTTAAAAAATTTAATACATATTTATTGTTCAGATTATTACAATTGTTCCTCTTTCCCCCCCCAATAGCTTCCCTTCACCCGGTTCTCTCCTCACACTCTGCCCTTACCTCCCCAACGCTGTCCTCATCCATAGGTGCACGCTCTCTGTCCAGTCTCTCCTGCATTCCCCATACCCTTTTACCCCCGAGAATTGTCAGTCCACTCCCTTTCTATGCCCCTGATTCTATTATATTCACCAGTTTATTCTGTTCATCAGATTTTTTACTCACTTGATTTTTAGATTCATTTGTTGATAGACATGTATTTGTTGTTCAAAATTTTTATCTTTATCTTTTCTTCTTCCTCTTCTTAAAGAATATCTTTCAGCATTTCATATAATACTGGTTTGGTGTTGATGAACTCCTTTAGCTTTTTCTTATCTGTGAAGCTCTATATCTGACTTTGAATTCTGAATGATAGCTTTGCTAGGTAGAGTAATCTTGGTTGTAGGTTCTTGCTATTCATCACTTTGAAAATTTCTTGCCAATCCTGTCTGGCCTGCATAGTTTCTGTTGAGAAATCAGCTGACAATTGTATGGGTACTCCCTGGTAGGTAATTAACTGTTTTTCTCTTGCTGCTTTTAATATGCTCTTTTTGTCTTTTGCTCTTGGCATTATATGTCTTGGTGTAGTCTTCTTTGAATTCCTTTTGTTTGCAGTTCTGTGCACTTCCTGGACTTGTAAGTCAGTTTCTTTCATCAGGTGGGGAAGTTTTCTGTCATTATTTCTTCAAATAGGTTTTCAGTATCTTGTTCTCTCTCTTCTTCTGGCACCCCATAATTTTGATGTTGGTATGCTTAGAGTTGTCCCAGAGGCTCCTTACACTATCTTCAAATTTTTTGATTCTTTTTCCTTTTTTGGTTGAGCGTTTTTTGCTTCTTTGTATTTCAGATCTTTGACTTGATTCTTGCGGTCCTCTAGTCTGCTATTGGATCTCTGTATATTATTTTTAATTTCAGTTAGTGTATGCTTAATTTCTAGTTGGTACTTTTTCATATCCTCGAGGGTCTTGCTAAATTTATTGGCCTTTTCTAGGAAATTCTTGAAAAACCTTATAACCATGGTTTTGAACTCTATATCCAGTCGTTTGCTTTCCTCCATTTCTTTTATTTATGATCTGATTCTTTGTCTCCACATTTTCGCTGCTTCCCTGAGTTAGTAGAGTAGCTTTGTGTGGTAGGTGTTTTATAGGGCACAGTGGCTCAGCCTCCCCAATTACCTGAGGTGGGCACTATTGGTGCACCCCTTTGTGGACTGTGTTTACAGCCTTGTTGTAGTGAAATCTTGATTGTTGTTGGTATCACTAAGAGGAACTGACCTCCAGGCTAATTGGCTGTGAGGATCAGCTGTGTCTATGCTGGGAGAACTTCTGTGCTGGAGACAGCCTTATGAGGTAAGACTTGCAAAATTGCAAAAGCCTCTGTGCTCAGCTTGAATGATGTGGAATTTCAGGGCAGCGCAGTCTTGGCTTCCTGTCAGCCCTGCCCTATGAGGCTCCCGGTTCTCAGTGTCCCTTGGTAATTGCTGCAAACACCTCTGAGAGAAAGCTGCCCTTGAGTTTTGCCTGCTGCCAGACTGTCCAGTTTCTCCCTGAATGAGTATGGGTTCCCAGAAAATTGCCCAGATCTGGAGTTCAGCAGTCGGGAGCTTCCATCTCCCTCCAGCTTTAGAAAGCCAGCTGCACACTCAGCTGTCTGTGCACTGAGCAGTCAATCCTCTCTGCATGTGCATGCCTCCAGAACTCTGCCTTCCACAGCTCCCAAATCTCAGTGTGCTTTCTCTTTTCCTGACAGTCCAGATTTTCCTCCAGTGAGTGGCTTCCCAGAATCTCGCCTGGGACTGGAGTTCAGTGCAGTCAGAAGCTTCAGTCTCCTTCCCGCTTTAGAAAGCCACACACTCAGCCGCCCATGCATTCAGCCACCTGTCCTCTCTGGTGCGCGTCTCTATACCTCAGCCTTTTGCAGCTCCTTCGCTTCTCAATGTGCTTTCCTCTTTCCTTTAGGTTGTAGAATTTCCATTCAGCCAGCTTTCCTGTGGTTCTGGATGGTGTTCGTTTCGTCTTTTAGTTGTAGTTTTGATATTGTTGTGGGAGCAACAGTTTAGGTGTTTACCTATGCCTCCATCTTGGTTTCTCTCCTCTGTTCCCTTTTTTATCTCCAGTCCCCAGCACAAAATGGATACTTAATGAATGCCATTGTTTTTGTTAAAGTTCAGTTGCCTTGACATTTTCAATAACCAATACATTTGATAGCCTTTCAGTATCACCCCTCTCCAATAGGTCTACTTGCAGCTTGAAGTGTGCCATGGCACTTCAGACAGTGATATGGAATCATGTCCTTGTGCATGAGATTTCCTCAGTTCTGAATGCCCTTCTCATTCCTGTTCCTTAACTCCCTCCAAGAATGGAAGTAGGAAGACCAGAGTTAAGGGTTGCTGCAGAAGTCCAGGAAAAAGACGATGATGGCTTGGACTAAGGAGAGCTGGTGGAGTAAGAGGGAGTGATCAATTTTAGGGGTGGAATATTCAGTACTTGGCAAAAAATTGGGTATGAGATGAGGGAGGGTGCATAACAAGAATGACAATTAGGTTTTCTGGTTTGATCAGAAAGAATGGAGAAGCAAGTTACTAGTACCATGTAACTAAACATTCAGATTTCTATATAATCAGATTTTGTGTCTAGATCTTGCTAATATGTGCAATACTTAGGGAATGGGAATACTGATTTTTTTTTTCTTTTTTGGTGCTGGTATTGGGGAGAATATTTATAGTTATTATTTTTTAATTTTCCATTTTAACCATTTAAAGTATATCATTCAGTGGCACTATTTATATTCAATTGCTTGTGTACAATCATGACCATCTATTTCTAGAATTTTTTTCACCCTACCAAACTGAAATTCCTTACTTACTAAACAATATTTCCCCACTTCTCCCTTCCCCCAATCCCTGACATCTACCATTTTATTGTCTCTATACATGTGGAATCATATAGTATTTGTTCTTTTGTGATCGGCTCATATCACTTAGGGTAATATTTCAAGTTTTATCCATGTTGTAGCATGTTAGAATTTCCTTCCATTTTAAGGCTTAATACTATTACAGTGTATGTATACATAACATTTTATTTATTGACTCATCCTTCAATGGACACTCGGGTTGCTTTCCACTATTTGGCTATTATTAATTACAAGGGGCCCGGTGCACGAAATTTGTGCACTGGGAATGGGTGGTCCCTCAACCCAACCTACTTCCTCTCACAAACTTGGAGCCCTCAGGGGATGTCCAACTGATGGCTCACCCCCAGCCTGCCCAAGGTCTAAAGCCTCTGGCAAGGCTTTAGGCCTTGGGCACCAAGCCATCACCCTGCTCAGCTCAGCCCTGGCTGCCTGCGACCACCCAGCCCCGGGGGCTGGGCGCTCGCCGCCAGCACTACTGTTTCATCTCCACCCCTGGGGTCTGGCGCTCATGCCACTTGGCCCCGCCCCTGCTCCTGATTGGCTGGTAGCATAGCCAATCAGGAGCAAAGGTATGGTCAAATTTGCATGTTTCTTTTTCATTATATAGGACTAGAGGCCCAGTGCACAAATTCATGTATCAGTGGGGTCCCTCAGCCTGGCCTGTGTGATCGGGCCAAAACCAGCTGTCTGACATCCCCCAAGGAGTCCCAGATTGTGAGAGGGCACAGGCCAGGCAGAGGGACCTCACAATCAAGACCAGAGAGGGACTTGGGAGGTTGGCCAGCCGAGGAGGGGCTACGGGAGGGCTCCAGGGTGTGTCTGGCCCATCTCGCTCAGTCCAGATTGGCCCCTAGCAGCAAGCTAACCTACCAGTTGGAGGATCTGCCCCCTAGTGGTCAGTGCACATCATAGTGCCTGGTCGACTGGTCAACTGTCTACCTCTTGGTGGTCAGTGCACATCACATCGAGCAGTTGAGCAACCTTAGTGTGCCATTCGCATATTCCGCTTTGATTGGTTGAATGGACGACCAGACAGGTAGCATATTAGGCTTTTATTATATAGAACTAGTAGCCTGGTGCACAAAATTTGTGCATTGGGGGGGGTGTCCCTCAGCCCGGCCTGCACCATCTCCAATCTGTGACCCCTCAAAGGATGTCCTACTGCCAGTTTACAGGGATCAGGCCTAAACCGGCAGTTGGATTGCTGGCTCCTAACCGCTCACCTGCTGGCCTGCTTTCCCCCAACTGCCCCCCACTCCTGGCCTGATTACCCCCAAATGCCCCCCATGCCAGTGTTTGCCTCCAACGCTCCCCGCCCCTGCCAGTCTGCTCACCCCCACTGTCCCCCCTGCTGGCCTGTTCACCCCCACCTCCCCTTCCCACTGGCCGGCTCACCCCAACTGCCCCCCTGCTGGCCTGCTCACTCCAAACTGCCCCCCTTACTGTCCTAATCACTTCCAACTGACCCCCACTGACATCCTGCTCACCCCTAACTGGCCCCGCTGCTGATCTGTTTACCCCCAACGGCCCCACTCCCCACCAGCCTGATCACTCACAACTGCCATCCCCTCTTGGCCTCTAACTGCCTCTACCTCGGCCCTGTGACCATGGCTTTGTGCAGAAGAACATCCGGAAGGTCTCCACCAAGGTCTCCCAGTCTAATTAGCATATTACCCTTTTATTAGTATAGACTAGGAGCCCGGGGCACGAAATTCATGCACTGGGGGTGGGAGGTCCCTCAGCCCAACCTGCCCCCTCTCACATACTGGAAGCCCTCAGGGGATGTCCTAATGATGGCTCATCCCCGCCCTGCCCAAGACCGAAAGCCTCTGGCGGAGACTTTCGGCCTTGGACAGGGCACCTTGGCCAGGGGACCCCAGCTATCTGTCCCCCTGCGATACAGCTGATCTCAACCCCGCCCCAGCCTCGGCCCAAGCCTGCCCCAAGGCCGGGGGCAGGGAGCCCATTCCCTCCCTCAGCGAAGCTGGCTCGCGATGCCATTCCCTCCCTCCCGCAAGCCAGCCCATGCTACCATTCCCTCCCTCAGCCAAGCCGGCCCACGCCAAGGTTTTCTCCCTCCGTTAAGCGAGCGTGCGCCACTGTTCCCTCCTTCTGCATGGCCCCAGCTGGGAGTACTGATGCTGCGCTTGCAGCCGCGGCCAGGCCCGGTCTCTCAGTGGCTGCAGCCATCTTGGTTGTGATTCATTTTCTCCTGCTTGGCTTGTGGGCGTGTCTTGTGGCCGTAGCGGCAGGCCCTTCCCGTCCCACATGGCTCCCATCCCAAGTGGTGTACAGGTCAGCCCCTCCCGTCCCATGTGCCGCACCCCCCTGCCCCCTGCTGGCCTCTTGTGTGCCTCGGCCCCGCCCCCTGCTCCTGATTGGCTGGCAGCATAGCCAATCAGGAGCCAAGTTACGGTCACATTTGCATGTTACTATTTTATTAGATAGGATGCTGCCATGAACCTGGGTGTAGAAATATCTTCCCAAGTCACTGTTTTCAATTCTTTTGGGTATATACCCAGAAATGGAATTGCTGGATCATATGGCAGTTCTATGTTTTAAGTTTTTGAGCAACCACTATATTGTTTCCATGGAAGCCACACTGTTTTACATTGCCACCAGAAATGCACAAGAGTTTCAATTTCTCCATATCCTTCCTAACACCTATTTTCCTTTTTTTTTTTTTTTTTTAAGTAATAGCCATCCTAATAGGCACAAAGTGGTACCTCATTGTGGTTTTAATTTGCATTTCCCTAATCATTAGTGATGCTGAGCAACTGGGCATGTGTTTGTTGGCCATTTGTATACCTTCTTTGGAGAAGTTTCTATTCAAGTCCTTTGCCCAGTTTTGAATTGGGTAGCTTGTTTTTTGTTGTTGAGTTCACAATTATTTTGTAACATGGGAAGGTTTCAGGAACACCACAGGTCTCTAGGGCATGAGAGTAAGTGTTCAGAATAGTACGAAAATGCTAGGGTCTTGAGGAAAAGGGCAGAAAGAGGGAGTTAAAAATATTAAAAGTCTTATCTTAGGAAAGAGTACAGAAAATACATTCCCAGGATTCTGAGCTCATTTTAGTAAAGCAGTCTGATAACTTTGTGAGTTAAATAAGCATTGGGTGGCCACACTGAGAATCTAATTACTATTTAAGAACATTACTGCTCTAACTGGTTTGGCTCAGTGGAAAGAGTATCGGCCTGTAGACTCAAGGGTCTCAGGTTCGATTCCGATCAAGGGCATGTATCTTGGTTGCAGGCACATGCCCAGTGGGGAGTGTGCAGGAGGCGGCTGATCAGTATTTCTCTCTCATCAATGTTTCTAGCTCTCTATCCCTCTCCCTTCCTCTCTGTAAAAGATCGATGAAATATATTAAAAAACAATAACATTACTTATATAAAAATCCACTGTCTTATAATCCTCTAAGTAAAAGAATTGGTATAAGTGGAATACTACACTGCTATAAAAAGGCACAGACACCAGGGGGGTGAAGGCATGAGGGGGGAAGGGGGGCAAGGAGGTATAAGGACACATATGTAATACCTTAATCAACAAAGAAAAAAGAGAATTGGTATATAATTCATATACTGTATATGTTTATGACTATTTCTATACTAAAACCTAAACTTGGAAAGTAAGTTGGTTATACTCATGGATAACAAAAATAATTATGTAATTATTATGTAATAGTTTTAACTGGGAATATATTTTTTAATTACCCAAAGTTGATATACATAAATCACTTGTGGAATCTATAACGATAAAAGCATAATATGCTAATTAGACCGGACAGCCAGATGAAGCTGGGGCTACAAAGGCCGAGTGAGCCCCTTGAATGACTTTCGTGCATTGGGCCTCTAGTACCAATATAAGAAAGTAAACATGATAAAGGGTTACAGAATACTAATCATGACATAATTGATAGAAACATGAAAACAAACTTATCATCTGAAGATATAGACAAGGGTTGCAGAAAAGAAAGGATTACATAGAAATTACTGAAACAGCTAGAGAACACAGTACTACTGGCCGCTGGTAATAGATAACCAATCTCCAAGAATAATATCCAGTTTAAATTATATAAGTTTTATTATTTTTAAAGTAAACATTTTACTTAATCAATTGAAAGTAGATAAACTATTGGTAAAATGTTACATGACCTAGGTTAGATAAATCTTCTATATTACGGATGTAAAGTATAATTTATATATTTGAAAACATGACATTATTTTAAAGTATATCCAGGGTTATTTTTAATGTTATAGACTCTATAATCTCCATAAATAATTAATAGTTAAGAAAACATACCATTCTCTAAAACAAAACAAAACTTTCACTAATATGAAACTAAAGATGAGCTTTCCATTTCTTGTCAGGACCCGTGTTGCTAACTGTGGGAAGAAAAATAGAGTAAAATTTTAACAGTGGATAAGCAAATCACTGGATTTTAAATTATTTTCTGGCTAAAAAAAGCATTCATTCCTAAAATAATTTTGTTGCTCAATATAATTTGGTATTTTTTTTTTTGTATATTTAAGAACATTGATGAAGCTTCTACACAAAATTCAATCTTTGAACCAGTTGATTTTAAGGACTAAACTTTTATAAAGATTCTTAATTTGACAAATTAACCTAACACTAGTAAACAAGTGTAGAATGACTGCTTTAGTATCTTTGAGTTTACTACTTTTAGGACTGTTAAAACCCTTAGCTGTTTCCAAATCTTCTACATGTAAAATTCTTCATGGACCTTATGGTCTAGGAGAAGGGAAGCTATTTTCCACTACATGCCTTTAACGGTCATCCTGGTGGGTGAGGTCGGGAAATTCTAAGCAAGATTCTAATACCTGTGCGAGTGTTTGGTTCCCACGTGTGCTCCAGTGGCCTTTCATTATTGACCATTTCTAGTGCCTGTCTCTAACTTATAGTGATATTCAAGGGAGGACTCTACTGGGTGTTATTTTTCCTAAAAGGAACAAGTTCAACTGTAAAAGAAAATTTAAATGCTGGCAGTAAAAGAATTAAAATTCAGAAGTACACTTACATATCATTCCATCTTTCTCTAATTTTTTCAAATGAAGCAAAAGATTACGTTCAGCCATGATATGTAAATTCTCAGGAGTATTCTTAAAAAAGAGAAAGGAAACATTTTTTTAAAAAAGGGACAGAGTTAATCCTTTTGAAACTGAAAAAATGAAACAAAAAGAAAATTTTAACTTAAATTCATTAAAATTTTTTTATATTAATGTTGACACTATTACAAATGTCTCCCGTTAAATTCATTTTTATATAGCAATAGCCAAAACTATTTCAGCTTGTACATGTCTTGCTTCAGGCACTATATTTTTATTCATATTCCTACTAGGGGCCCGGTACACGAAATCTGTGCACTGGGAGTGGGTGGTCCCTCAACCCAACCTGCCCCTCTCACTTACTGGGAGTCCTCAGGGGATGTCCAACTGATGGCTCACCCCCAGCCTGACTGGGCACCCAGCTATTGCCCTGCTCAGCTCAGCCCCGGCTGCCTGCGACCACCCGGCTCTGGGGGTTGGGTGCTCGCCGCCACTTCCACTCACAGCGCTCGGGGGCTGGGCGCTCCCTGCTGCCATCACCACCACCAATGTTGCTGCCACCGCTTCCCCTCACAGTGCCCGGGGGCTGGGCGCTCCCCGCCACCGCTGCATCCCCACTCCTCGGGGCCCGGTGCTCCTACCACTTGGCCCCGCCTCCGCTCCTGATTGGCTGGTAGCACAGCCAATCAGGAGCAAAGGTACGGCCAAATTTGCATGTTTATCTTTTATTATATAGGATAGATAAAATAGATTGTAAGTTCCATAAAGATAATAACAGTATGGTTTGTTCACTACTAAATACCAGAGCTTAGCCTAATGGCATACAGTAGGAACTAAATATTTTATGAATAATGAATAAATGTAAAAATTATTTTAGATAGCTTTGATGATGCTACAGACATTGGCCCTATGGTTTGTTTATAAGATTATATGATGATAACTTTTCACATTTAGTTTTCATCCTGGACACTTTTCTTTGGATTTCTCTTAAACACTGATGTTTACAGTGCATTGTATCACTGACTCTCTTCTCTCTCTTTTTGTTAATACTCACCGGAGGATATTTTCTCCATTGATTTTAGAGAGAGTGGAGAGAGAGGGAGGGAGGGGTAGAGAGAGAGAAACATCAAGGTGAAAGAGACACATTAACTGGTTGCCTCCCGCATCTACCCCAACCAGGGTTGGGGACTGAACCTGCAAACAGTTCCATGCCTGTGACCAGGAATCAACCCAAGACCCTTCAGTGCGGGGGCTGATGCTCTAACTATGGAGCCACAGGGGCCAAGGCTCTTCCCTTTTTTACTAACACAACTTGCCACAGCACTATCACACATTATTAATTCCCAAACATAAACCTCCATCCCTAAACTCCCCTTTAAGCTCAAGTACCATATCCTATCTCCACCAGTGTAATCTAGAATGCATTATGTGACTTCTTCGCCCAAGATCTTTGAGTGTCATTCCCAGGTTTCTGGCTAACGTTCAAATTTGTTATCATGGCAATCAAGGCTTCTTATGACCTGATCATGCTTGTCTTTCCTGACTCATTTCCCGGGCTTTCCATCCTGACCATCTATGCATTCATATGTGGTTTTTTTGTGGGATTTTAAACACACACACAATGCTCTTTTTTTTATTATTATTACTCCCAGTATTTAAACACATCTTTACTTCTGTTTAGATCCAATTAAATGATTTAAGTTTCTGAAGCTTTTCTAGAGAAGCCTCATTATCTTACATCTTCAGCAGGCAGAATTTATCTCTTTCCTTATGCCCTGACATACTGTACATAGGCCTTGGAGGAAGCCTGTTGTAATAAAAACAAGATTTGAATATCTGACATTTGAGTATGTGACATCTGCTAGTTTTGTGCCCTTGAAAAAGCTACTTAGCTGACACTTTCTGAGTCAGTTTAAAAACTATTTTTATTGCCAAAACCGGTTTGGCTCAGTAGATAGAGCATTAGACTGTGGACTGAAGGGTCCCAGGTTTGATTCCAGTCAAGCGCATGTAAGTTGGTTGTGGGCACATCCCCAGTGGAGGTTGTGCAGGAGGCAGCTGATTGATGTTTCTCTATCATCGATGTTTCAAACTTTCTATCCCTCTCCCTTCCTCTCTGTAAAAGTCAATAAAATATATTAAAAAATATTTTTATTGATTTGAGAGGAAGAGGAAGAGAAACATCAATGACGAGAGAGAATCACTGATTGGCTGCCTCCTGCATGCCCTCCACTGGGGATAGAGCTCAAAACCTTGGCATGTGCCCTAATTGGGAATCGAACCATGACCTCCTGGTTCATAGGTCCACTCTCAACCACTAAGTGACACTGGTCAGACCTGTGTTGATTTTTTAATCTATTAAATTTGAATAACTGTATCTTTATGCAGTAAAAATTTGAGATATTTGAATTAAGTGCCTCAAATCACATTTGTAAAGGTAAAGCATTTAAAAAGAGCATCTAGTACATAAAAATGTGCTAACAAATGGGAGCTATGATGATAATATTACAAGTATGTGTTGTTTTATATATGTTTTATTGATTTCAGAGAGAACGGGAGTGGAAGAGAGATAGAACCATCGATGATGAAAGAGAATCCTTGATCAGCTGCCTCCTGCAAGCCCCACACCGGGGATCTAGCCCACAACCTGGGCCTGTGCCCTGACTGGGAATCATACCATGACCTCTTGGTTCACAGGCTGATGGTCAACCACTGAGCCAAGCGGGCTGGGCTTTTTTTTTAATGAGGGTACTTTTCCTTTCCATCAATACAGCTTTGTGTTGAACACGAATTGAGTCCTTTGAGGGCGGGAATCTTGAGCCATCTTTATATCTCTGTTTTAGTAAGTGTATGGCACATGGAAGGTAAATGTTTGTTGAATGAATAAACCTTTGCAATAATTTTGCCATTCTATTTGCAACAGGTATTTCACACACAAACACAGTGAATACACAACTGAATACAATTCTGAATGCTAAACCAGGATTTAAGCATGGACAGCTACTTGATGATGACTCATCTGTGAGAGTTACCAGAGAGTTCTTTCTACACTTCCAATAGAAAAATATCCCCAATAGCCCTAGCTGGTTTGGCTCAGCGGATAGAGCATTGGCCTGCAGACTGAAGGGTCCAAGGTTTGATTCTGATCAAGGGCACATGTCTGAGTTTTGGGCTCCATCCTTAAGAGGGGGTATGCAGGAGGCAGCTGATCAATGATTCTCTCTCATCATTGATGTTTCTCTCTCTCCTTTCCTGTTTGAAATCAATTATCCTATCTAATAAGAGAGTAATACGCAAATTGACTACCTCCGATCAAGCCACATCCACAGCCACGCCCACCAGCCAATCAGGAGCAAATTATGCAAATAAACCCCAACCAAGATAGCTGCAGCCACTGAGAGCAAGAGAGAGGGGCTTGGGTTTCCCCAGCAATGGAGGAAGCCAAGCTTTCTGCCTGCCGTTGCCAGCCTAAGCCTCCACTCAATGCTACAAAGTTTCAATTATAGGAGATACGTAATCCCAACAGAAATGGTGGCAGCCACAGGAGCTGGAGAGAGAAGAGGCTAGGGTTGCCGGGGCGATTGAGGAAGCCAAACTTCTGCAGCCCTAGCCTAGGCCTCCACTCTAGGCTACAAAGTTTCAAACATAAATGGCTGTCACCATGGAGCGAGGAGAAGGCTTGGCTCTGCTCCAGGCTACCAAGTTTCAATTGTAGAACATAAGTTAATCCCAGTTCCCAGGGCCTCCTCTTGGGTTGCTGAGGGGCATGGCTGGCCTGCAAACCACCATATGCCCCTCACCCAGGCCACCCCACACCCTAAGGGAACCACCACCCTGATCCAGGACACCCTTCAGGGCAAACCAGCCAGTCCCCACCCATGCATCAGGCCTCTATCCTATCTAATAAAAGAATAATATGCAGATTGACCATCACTCCAACACACACAAGACGGCTGCCCCCATGTGGTCAAAGATCCTGGCCCCATGTGAACACAAGATGGCCACCACAAGATGGCCAGCAGGGGAGGACAGTGGAAGGTTCCAGGCTTGCAAGGGAGGGCAGTTGGGGGTGATCAAGCCTGCAGGGGAAGGCAGTTAGGAGTGACCAGGCCAGCAGATGAGAGAAGTTGGGGGCAAACAGGCTGGCAGGGGAGCAGTTAGACATCAATCAGGCTGGCAGGGTAATGGTTAGGGGGTGATCAGGCTGGCAGGCAGAAGCAGTTAAGGGCAATCCAAGAGGCAGGCAGGGAAGCAGTTTGGAGGTAGCAGTCCTGGATTGTGAGAAGGATGTCCGACTACCTGTTTAGGCCCAATCCTACTGGGATCGGGCCTAATTGGAGAGGGTGCAGGCTGGGCTGAGGGACACTCCCCCTCCCTCCACCCTGTGCACGAATTTGGTGCACCGGGCCTCTAGTGTGTGTGTGTGTGTGTGCACGTGTGTGTGTGTGTGCATATATATATAAAGAAAAAACCCCCAATGTACCAATAAATAGTCTCAAGTAACTCTAGTCTAGCATTATGAGGAAATGCACTCTTCCACAGAATTTAAATATTTACATTACCCTTTGAAAATGGCAGCGTTTTATCCTTAGCCATTTTAACCCTTAATCCATCCCTTTTCGTTTTTTTTTTTTTTTTTAACATCCTTCCCTTTTTAAAACAAAGCACACTGAGTGATGATCTTTTTTTGATCATTTGGCCTTAAGGCTACTAAGGCCCTTGCCTAAATGTAATTGGCCCCAGCTCATCTTCAGGTACAATCTCATGTATTTTCTGGCTGTAGATTGTGGTGGTGGGGGTTTTTAAATGCAGGTAATCTAACACCAAAGCCTACATTCTTAAACTCTAAGCTATATAGTGGTATCTAATAAACATTCGCTAAAAACTGAATTACACTAATCAACTACCACATACTAGTAGGGCTGCCATATAGTGATGTGTTCAGAGGCCACCACAGTGAGGGATTCAGTTCTCTCTATGCACTAAACTTCTCTACTCATTTTCCTTACATGTCCTTTCTCCATTGTCAGGCATCACCGCTAGTCCTCACTGCCAGTATCCCAATATCTGTCTTCAGCAGACTGCCTCTTCTCACAATAGGTAATCAATAAAGTTAATTATAACTTTATTCCAAAAGTTCATCATCATGCTATTGGAAACCATCTCCTACAGAATGAAGTGTATGGCTTAATGGTGGTTCAGAATGGTTATTTTTGTTCTCCAGGTTTTAACTTCTCTGTTCTAGAAAGTTGATGTTTCAAAACTATAGAAGTAGCATTACTTACAAAATTAACAGACTTATTCTGTTTTAGGAGGTGGTAAGATTTTTATACCTATAGTTTATTATTCTAATAAAATTGTGAGCATGTATAAATAAGGTTAAAAAATTACCTTGTAAATAATTTTTACAAGCTCCATTACTGTAAATGATTTATCAAAATTTTCATGAAATACTTGAAGAATCTGCTGTTCTCGAATATTTCTGTGAGAAATGTATTGTTGAATTTTGGCTTCAGCATTATGGATTACGGGTCCATGACCTGAATTAGAATAATTATAAGAATTATTTCAACCAGATAAAAAATATTAACTATAACTGGAATTCATTTATTTTATTTAAAAAGAATTCATATGTAGTATTGAAACAGCATACTAAATACACAACAAATAATAATTATTTGGAAAACTATGCCCTAACTGGTTTGGCTCAGTGGATAGAACATTGGCCTGCAGACTAAAGGGTCCGAGGTTCGATTCCCATCAAGGGCATGTACCTTGGCTGTGGGCGAGTCCCCAGTGGGGACTGTGCAGGAGGCAGCTGATCAAGGTTTCTAACTCTTTATCCCTTTCCCTTTCTCTCTGTAAAAAATCAATAGAATATATCTTAAAAAAAGAATTATTTGGAAAACTATATAGATACATGAATTAAAAATTACCTACAATGCCCCAAAACATTAGACAATTATATCAAAACCACATAAAATGCTACTGCGTACATTAAAAAGTATAAATTAAAAATATAGCAATAACAACAGGAACAACAGTATTGATAATATTTATAGAGTGCTTTTTTTTTTCCTTTTAATCTTTATTGTTGAAAGTATTACATAGGTCCTCCTTTCCCTCCATTAACCTCTTTCAACGCTCTCCTATCCCCCCTTTCCACTACAGGTCCTCATCAACCCATTGTCTGTGTGCATAGATTATGCATATTAGTCGATCTCTTCCTACCCACGTAGAGTTATTATTTGCCAGGCTGGCTCTAAATGCTGTATATTATTTTTTTACAAGAATCCCAACAGGTAGGTACTATTATTATCCCTTGTTGGTAGCAGAAACTGAGGCACAAGAAGTGTATCTAACCTGCCCACAGTCACACAGCTAAGGAATGGAGCTGGGATTCTAACCCAGGAGCTTTCACTCATGCCAATCTCTTACCACTGTGCTACACTTACCTATAGAAGACTGAAAAGAGGAATGTAAAAGTAGTTGATTCTTTTGTATAGGCTTGTAATTCAGAAATGTTGACAACCCAGATAAAGTTATATTGAAATCTACATGCTCTCTTAACAGGGTGCAAATTAATATATTACACAAGTCTGCCAGAGGGATGTTTAAAACATGCGAGGGAAAAAATGCAGAAGCAGGCTAATTATCATCATGTAACAAGCACAAACACCCCTGGGTGTCGTTAGAAGACTGACCACCATTTACCAGCTTCCTGGCCACGCAAGTCCTTGAACTGTTTCTTTAGCTGTGCAATTAGGACACCACTACCTATTTCCCTGGGTTTTTGTGAGGACCACAGCTAGCTGGAAAGGTCCCTGCAGGTATCTGATGGGGAGCAGGCTTTAATATATGGTAACTATGGCTACAGAACATAATTTACATATAAGCTCCTGCTGTGCTAATAAGCCAGTTCATTGGATTCACCAAAACTAACACTCTAAGGGCCTTTCCTAGGCAGCCTCTCATTAGCTTTGCTTGAATGTGAGTGCACCAATTCTCTTTGCTTTAAAAATAGCCATCAGCTTCCATTCCTTTTGTCATAATATTAGAGGCCCAGTACAGGAAATTTGTGCACTGGGGGGGGGGGGGGGGGGGGGGGTGTCCCTCAGCCCGGCCTGCGCCCTCTTGCAATCCAGAAATTGGGCCTCCCTCTTTGGGGTGATTGATCATGGAGCCCCCTCTCTGCCCTCCATTGATAACTCCACTGGCGGGTGACCTGGGCCTCCCTCTGTGGGCAATTGTGGGGCGATGGCAGTCCCCGCCCCTCCACCCCTGAACAATCGCATTGCACCTGCCTTGGCTGGCCTGGCGCCAGTGTGTGTCATAGCGTGGTCGTCCCAATGGTCGTTCTGCTGTTTGGCCTTTTGGTCAATTTGCATATTACACTTTTATTATTACAGATTAATCTAAATCCCAGAGTAGGTTTTCAACCTCCTCAGCAGTAGAAACTCATGAGAGAATAGGAGGGTAGTAAAGATACTATATTTTCAGATCTTTCTTTGGCTCTTTGGTTAGGAACATTTATAAGGGCTTAAAAAAATTAAGTAATCTAGTTTTTTTCCCCCTTCTGGGGCCTACTGTTGGGTCTTGTGTGTTTCTTAGCTTTCAGGATGGAGTGGAAATTCATATTGCAGAGCAGTGCAGTGACATCTGAGATACTAATGACAGGTTTCTTTTTCTGGATAATCAAGATAAATATATGATTTTACAGTTTATATGGAAGATACTATTGAAATAGTGTGAGTTAAAACAACTAAAAACTCAAGAAGTCAAATGTTACCCATGGTTACATGGCTAAAATGTGGTCCATGACAGAAATCAGGTTAACAAAACTGAAGATCACTTATGAAAGGAAAACATTTTCTTGTTCCATAATAAGTTATTTTCTTAATTATTATTTCTTAATTATTATTTTAAATAATCCTCACATGTTTATAAAAAGTTATTAATATAAATGTAGCCTTTAAAAAATTGCATGGCTAGACAGGAGCTAGAGTTAATAATTTAAAGAAGCAGTTTACTTGTCTGACTTCAAGGCCAAAAACACAAAGACTGCCTCCACCCCCACCCCCACCCCCACCCCCCACACCAAAATGAACCTTTCTTATCATCTGACACTAATGGCTTATCAGATTTAAAAATTACCCACCTGGATATATTATACCAGCTTTGATTTTCAATAACTTTTTTAGGGAGTTCATATAATCATAGAGGTCTTCAAATACAGTTGTTCCTTCCCCTAGGATGCAATCTCCAGAAAAGAGAGCATTTTCCTCCTCTAAAAGTAGAGCCATATGATCATCAGTGTGGCCAGGTGTGTATATAACTCTGGTTGAAAGAAGAAATAGAAACAATTATGAACTCTTAAGCTTAGAAGAAATTTTGAGAAGCAAATTATTCTCTATCCTTACCTCTGAACAAGACACAAATAATGTAAGTTAAAAAGCTACTTTTTCTCGTTGCTCACTGAAAATTATCACCAGACATTTCCTCCCTTTAATAAAATAAAATTTCTCACTCTGAAGTGCAAACTTAATACTTTACCCACATTTTTTCTTATTTTATAAGTAATGAATATGGCTTACAACAAATTTTTGGGGGAAAAAAGTACTTATAGTAGATAAAAATCATCAATCTTTTTACTACTTAGAGATAGTGCTTTTATTTTTTACGAACACATATATTTTTTGCCTTGGCCATTGCTTCTCAGTGGTTAGAATGTTGGCCTGCACACTAAAGGTTTGAGGGTTCAGTTCCCAGTCAAGGCCACATACTTGGGTTGCAGGTTCCCTCATGGGTCTCATTGGGGCACGTGTAAGAGACAACCAATCTATGTGTCTCTCTCACATCAATGCTTCTCTCCTTCCACCTCATTATAGCAACTAAAGGCTCAGTATTTTCTTTTCTTTTCTTTTTAATATATTTTACTGACTTTTTACAGAGAAGAAAGGAGAGGGATAGAAAGTCAGAAACATCGATGAGAGAGAAACACCGATCACTGCCTCCTGCACCCCCCCCCCCCCGGGGATGTGCCGGCAGCCAAGGTACATGCCCTTCACCGGAATCGAACCTGGGACCTTCCAGTCTGCAGGCCAATGCTCTATCCACTGAGCCAAAACAGTTCGGCGAGGCTCAGTATTTTCAGTGGATAACTCTGCCAAACACTTAAAGTCAGAAAACTGCACTACTATTTAACCTATCCCAGAGCACAGAAAAAGAAGGAAAAGTTATGAATCCCAAACCTGACAAAGGTTGCACAAAAAGAAAACTATTGCCTGATCTCACTAATGAATAGTTATAAAAATCTTAACTAAAATATTAACAAAAAGAATTCAAGAACATATTAAAAAAGAATATAACGATCAAGTACAATTTATTAAAAAATATCAGGGTGTTTCAATTTTATGCAGATCATAATAAAACTATGGAGAAAACAAGGTCATCTCCTAGACACTGCAAAGACATTTAACAAAATTCAATTCTTAAGAAAACTGAAGCAACTATAACTTAGAAGAGTTTCCAATTTGCCAAAAAATCCAATCAAATCCTTAATGTTAAATATTGTAACTGTAAAGCTTTTTAAAAGAGTCTGCTAACAATGTTAAGAGATATAAGGTATAAGAACATGAGATACTCATGTAATAGGAGCAATTATTTTTGAGAGGCATTAAGAACTGATTTTAGGAACTATTCTTCTTTTATAGTTTCCAAGTATGTGCTTTACATATGGCAAATGATTACTATATTTAGTAATGGTGAGGTATTAAAGAGATGTTAAAATCATTTCTTTTGTCTGATTAAACCTGCTGCAACTATTTAATGAAAGTATTCCATGTTATGTGAAAATAACTGCAGGCGATACATTTCCAGCAACTATAAAAATATGTGGTGTTGGTATCTGTCTTATCTTATGCCTAGTCACACACAGAATGTATTTATTTACAAATGGAACCTCAACCTTTTTGTTTTTTAAATCTACATGTACTCATTTGGAGAACCATTCTTTCAGGGTCTGCAAACTGCCTTATTCATCAATGTGCTTGCAATGCCTCCTTAATTATTCCCCTCCTACTCCCCATGTCAGAACTCAGTAATAGTTTTCTTTGATAATTTCTAGGCTGAAGGCAATAATATTTCTTAAATTAGGGGATCAGAATTTCCAACCGTCCAGTCACCTAGGTGGCTAATGCTTTAATTTGCATAAAAACTGTGTTAAAATTTACTTCACGTAGGCAGAGGAGAAAAGGAAATGACATCAGAGGTGCTTTGCTAAAGATCAGAGGAACTGCAGCTGTGCCTCCCATTCATCAGGTAGAGCATTTATCTAGTTCTGTGACACTGTAGACTTAGAACAGCTCTCTTAGAAAATTTAGAACAAAGTCAACAAAAACTGTCAGATTACCTTTGAGAACTTAAACTTAGTTCACTAGAAAATTCCTGAGCATTACATCTAGAATCCTTACTGAAAACCTTGATAACTTTCTTTCTTTTTTTTTTTTTTTACTAATGGGTTCTTGGTGGGTACTGTACCATCTCTCTATTGTATTTTTTTTTTCTTGTTAAAATTGGCAGGTAGACAAGATCACCTAGATGTCAAATATTTGGGACTTAAGTAAATTTTAACCTTCTGTTTATGGAACTTTTGCGTAAGAACGAGCCTTTGTGTTAATATTTAAAGCTATTGGATTTTACTGACTCTAAACATGGAAACTAGAAACCACATCAACAGTATATTAAATGTTTTATTCAGATTTTAGCATAATTGGAATTCAATTTTGAAAAAAGATTACTTACTAGATCATATAAAAAGTGCCTGCTTTTTTAAAATTCTTTGTGTTAGTTTTCCCCTCAAATCTTAAAATGGATACCCATACTTAACTTAATCAGAATGCAGTACAACAAAAATTAAATGAAATTCACATAATATTGAGATCCTAGGCGTCAATTCACCCACAAAACAAGTATTCAACTGAGGGCTGGGTAGTGACAGGAAGCAAGTTCGTGGGTGGCTCTGGGGCACTGATTTCCTTTCTCATCTGCAAACTGCTCATATGGTTTATTCCATTTCTAACAATTCACCACCTTGCACACTGATGATATACACACTTTTCTGTTGTATACTTTAAAAGCTTAATATACATGGTCTGTTTACAGCAGATGGGTGGTAGGTAGTTAACTTCCAAGAGTTCAATAGTTTTAATCTGCATTTTTAGGAACAGATCTAATATCTACGCTTCTGTGATAACTGATAAACCAGTACTGTGGTTCCCACACCTGAGACAGAAGACTTGATGAGCTACCTCCTCCTGTCTCTACTCCCTTCTTTAACTTGGGCTAGGGACGGTGTGTGAGGGGGGGCATTCAGCATTGTCAAGAATACTTTTTGAAATAGTAATGCAGTGTTTGATTTTCTGTGGTATCATCAATATATAATACTATATTTCCCAGCCTCCCCATAGTCAGGAGTGACACATGACTGAATTGATAGGCAATGCAACAAAAGGCTGGTCCATGAAAACCTCCCATGCAACATCCCTTCCACTCTCCTCTACCCACTGGACTCTGATGAGCACGGCAATCTTGAAGGACAAGTATTAAGGATGGAAGAATTTACAAGAATTCTGGAACCTTAATGCAGGAGGGCCACTTGCTAATCAGGAACCATTTTTGGACTTTATCTGACTGAAAAATTAAACTTATTTTATGTTTGAGCTATTATACCTTTTTGGGTTGGTGTGCTATAGCAACTGACATTAACTAATACTAGAGGCCCAGTGCATGAAATTCGTGCACTGGTAGGGTCCCCAACAGCTGCTGGTTGGGGCCTCCCTCCCTTCTCCTGCCTGCCTGCAGCTGCTGGCCAGGGCCTCTCTCCCCTTGGCTGGCCCACCTCTGGTTGAACTCCCAGAAGAACTCTGGTCAAGAGGACAATTTGCATACTACACTTTTATTATATAGGATTGTGAACCTAAGGAACTGATTACCTTTTAAGGAGATCCTACTTACATACCAAAAAATTATCCTATCTAATAAAAGAGTGATATGCAAATTGACCGCACCTCCACTACACACACAAACCACGCCCACCAGCCAACCAGGAGTAAGTATGCAAATTAACCCAACCAAGATGGCTGCAACCACAGAGAGAGCAGGAGGGAGGCCTGGAGGAAGCCAAGCTTACCCCACACACTAGCCAGCCCAGGCCTCCAATCCAGGCTACAAAGTTTTAATTGTAGAAGATAAATAAATCCCAGATACCAGGGCCTCTGCTTGGGTTGCTGTGGAGCGTGGCCGACCTGCAAACCACCCCAGGCCCCTTGCCCAGGCCACCCCACACCCAAAAGGAACCCCCAACTTGATCCAGGACACTCTTCAGGGCAAACCAGCTGGCTCCAATCCATGCACCAGGCATCTATCCTATCTAATAAAGAGTAATATGCAGATTGATCATCAACTCCAACACACAAGATGGCTACTCCAATGTAGTCAAAGATCCTGCCCCCATGTGGACACAAGATGGCCACGATAAGATGGTCAGCAGGGAGGGCAGCTGGGAGGGACCAGGCCTGCAACAAAGGGCAGTTGGGGGTGATCAAGCCTGCAGGGAGGGCAGTTAAAGGTGACCAGGCCAGCAGAGGAGGGTTAGCTGGGGGTGACCGGGCCTGCAGGGAAGGGCAGTTGTGGGTAACCCAGGCCTACAGGGGAGGGCAGTTAGGGGTGACCAGGCCTGCAGGGGAGGGCATTTAGGGGCAAACAGGCTGGCAGTGGAGCAGTTAGGCATCAATCAGGCTGGCAGGGGAGTAATTAGGGGGTGATCAGGCTGGCAGGTAGAAGCGATTAGGGAAAATCAGGAAGGCAGGCAGGTGAGCAGTTGGGAGCCAGCAGTCCTGGATTGTGAGAGGGGTCCCAGATTGGAGAGGGTGCACTAGGCCTCTAGTAATTTAATAAGTGCTATAATAAAATAATAAAAATTATAGCCGAGACCTGTTTGGCTCAGTGGATAGAGCGTCGGACTGCGGACTGAAGGGTCCTGGGTTCGATTCTGGTCAAGGGCATGTACCTTGGCTGCGGGCACATCCCCAGTTGGAGGCGTGCAAGAGGTGGCTGATCGATGTCTCTCTCTCTCATCAATGTTTCTGACTTTCTATCCCTTTCCCTTCTGCTCTGTAAAAAATCAATAAAATATATTTTAAAAAAATAAAATAAAATAATAAAAATTATATAAAAGTTGGAGGAGAACGCAGTTTAGTTCTTTCCAGGAGGGGTTCTTTTAAAAAAAATTTATTTTATTGGTTTTTTACAGAGGAAGGAAGAAGATAAGATAGAAACATCGATGAGAGAGAAACATTGATTAGCTGCCTCCTGCACTGGGGATGTGCCCGCAATCAAGCTACATGCTCTTGACTGGAATCGAACTTGGGACCCTTTAGTTTGCAGGCCAACACTCTATCCACCGAGCCAAACTGGCTAGGGCCCAGGAGGGTTCTTGAAGTAACATGTAAACTGAGGTTTGAAAACTAAATGGATAATTTATCAGGGGGACAAGGTGGAGAGGAAGGGCTGAAGCCTAGTAAAGGGGAGGGTATGAGCAAAGGCATAAACAGACAGGATGTGCTCAGGAGTATTTGGATATGGCTAATTCTGTTTGTGAGGGGAGTGGTAGGAGCTAAGACTAGAAAAGTGGTTTGGGGCCAGACTGTGGTAAGGAGAATAAACATGATCTTGTATGCAGTGAGTTTTTTAAGGTTTCAAGTGACAGAGCATACTAAGGGTAACCTGGAAAGGGGAGAGCCTGGAGATTCCTGGCTTAGAAGTAGTGGTAGTGAACACAAAGGAAAAGGGACAGAAGGGACAAATATTTTTGAGGTGAGAATTAATGTGATTAGCCCTGTGTGGCTCAGTTGGTTGGGTGTCATTCTGTGCACTGAAAGGTTACCAATTTGATTCCTGGTCAGGGTACATGCCTGGGTTGTGGGCTTGATCCTGGGGAGGGGGTAAGCAGGAGGCAGCTGTTGATGTTTTTCTCTCACATTGATGTTTCTCTCCCTCTAAAAAAATCAATTAATAAACTAATGTGATCAGATGTGTTGGGCAAGGGGAGGGGATAAAGGTGAAGAGGAGTTAGCTTATATCATAGAAGAAAAAAAAATCTTAAGGTTTGAGAGAAGTAGGTGTTCTGAAATCAGGAAGTCGAGACAGATAGTTGAGAGAGAGGAAAATCATCATAATTATTTGAGTTTTAAAATTACTGAGTTGGAAACACCTTTTTGAATCCCTTAAACAGGTCATGGGGGATTATGGTTCTGGCCTAAAATGTATTTACTTTCGGTATGGGTCATTTTTGGAAGTGAGAATAGGAGAAAGCCTTGACTTTTCCAGCAGGAAATTCTGATCTATTTTGTAACTTAAATTTTATTCATTAAGACGTGGTAATCATATAATTCAAACAAATAATTATAAAAGGGTAGATAGAGGGAGAAGTCTTTTTCTGTTTCTCAAGCAACCCATTTTCTCTTCCCAGAATAACTAGTGTTATCAGGTCTCTTATGACCTTCTTCCTGAGATAGTCTTCAGTCATACAATATGTGGAAATCTTCCTTTTGTAACACACTAGAGGCCCGAAGCATGAAATTCGTGCAGGAGCAGGCCTTCCTTCCCCCGCTGCCGGCACCGGTTTCCCTCTGGCACCAGGGACCTGGGCCTCCCTGGTAGCCCCGCTGGCTTTGTCCAGAAGGACATCTGTTCTAATTAGCATATTATGCTTTTATTATTGTAGACATGAACTACCCCCTCCCCCCACCACCTTCCCTTACCAAGTGTCACTTACATACCTTAGAGTGGCACCCTCAGTCTTAACCAAATCTCCATCTTTTAGATAAACATATCGTTGCTCTCCATCTCCTATAATTTCTTCTACCTGAGGATTCCGTGGGAGTTTTTTAATGCAATATGGAGTGTCTAGTGATAAAAAATGTAAAATATTTAAGTCACACTTTAAATAACAATTTAGCCTTTTAAGAGGCCAATTTTCATAGAATACCTGTGAGTAGCTGCAAAAAAATATTAACATTAGAGACAACAGAAAATGAGGTGAATTATAGCTGCTTATCTCTAGGATGGAAACTGTTTCTTCTATCTCAACAAAAGAGCTTTTTACTCTCTAAGGCTTTCCTAGCTCTACATAAGTCTTTTGTGTTTTTCTAGTCACTCCTATTTTATACAAAAGTTCTTCATAATCTCAGCTAGCTTTGATATCAAGATGGGTGTTGAAGAGGGGTAATATAAAACGTAGGAACTTCTCTCTGTCTAGGTGCCTAACATAAAGTAAAAGAAGTCCTGGCATCATGGCATTAGTTAATAATAAAAGGATGATGATAAGAAGCTCTTTCTAGGAATGCTGAGAGGAAGCCCCAACCCAGGGCTAAGATAGTAAAACATTAAATAAATTTAACCCATACTACCTATCATCAATGCAAAGAAAATCAATTAATTAACCAATCAATAGCTGATTGCCAGTTATTTAACCAGTATAGTGAATGTAAGCACCATGACATCACAGTGCTTAAAAACTATCATAGTTGGGGAACTAAAACTTACAAACAGGAAAGAATTAAACAACTATACACAGTATCATTTAATGAAATCTAAATGGACAATTCAGCTAATAAAATCAAAATGAGGTTGGAGAAAGGAGAAACAATTAGGAAAGAATTAATAAATACGATAAAACTTGAGGTGTGGATTACAGGATGAACAGGATGAGAAAAAGGTTCAGGCAGGTAAAGGGAACAGCCTTAGTAAAGCCACAGAATTGAGAATGAACGTGACATATGGGCAACAGCAGATCACTACTAATTTGTGTAACACAAAATACTGGCTGGAAAGAGTAGAGGTAAGTGGGATTAGTAAGGTGAGCTCAGATCCTGGAGGGTCCTAAGTTGCCTTTCACAGAATAGAGAAATTTACATTTTGCTGCATGTGGTCCATGTATGCACTTTAGCATTAACAGGTCGATCAATATGGCAGCTGCAGTGATCAATATGGCAGCTGCAGGTAGGGAGCCTGGAGGGGGAAGAGATCAAAAAACCATGAGGGGATGACTGTAATAACCCAGCTGGAAGGTAATGAATATTAGGGGAAGGGTATTAGCAATGGAAATGCAAAGGGAGAAAAAGAGATTCCGAGAAAAACTAACAATGCATAGAAATCTGGCTCAGTATGGGGGATAAAGAAGATAGAAATACTGCAATAGAATAAAAATAAAATAAAACAACAGCAACTGGATTTTCTCTCTCCAGCCTCAAACTCCATTATTTTGTATCTTTGAGGCTGAAGCAAGAAATAATATGCTATTCTGGGAACTGTCTCTATTATGGAGCAATATGGTGAGGTTTTTCTGGTTTGTTTTTATTTTTAATCTGTATAATTTTGTCTTGTAGTAAAAAAGTGGAAGTATATTTCTAGTTATGAGACCTCTGACAGACAATATGTACAAAAAAACCTCACAATTACCTCAAAATCACAAAACACATGTCACACTATAAAATAATTTTGTGTCAGCTTTAAAAATTATGCTATAAAAAAAACCATACGCAAATTGACCATATCTCCGCTACAACCACAAGCCATGTCCACCAGCCAATCAGGAGCAAAGTATGCAAATTAACCCAACCAAGATGGCTCTAGCCATGGAGCAAGCAGGAGGCTTGTGTTTCCCCAGCAATGGAGGAAGATAAGCTTCCCCCACACCCTGGCCAACAGTGGACTCCACTCCAGGCTTTCAATTATAGAAGGTAAATAAATTCCAACAGAAATGGCTGCCACCACTGAGCAATCAGAAGGCTTAGCTCTGCTCCAGGCAACAAAGTTTCAATTGTAGAAGATAAATAAATTCCAGATACCAGGGTCTCTGCTTGGGTCATCGGGGGGCATGGCCGGCCTGCAAACCACCAGACCCCTGACCCAGGCTGCCCCATGCCGAAAGGGAACTCCCACCCTGATCTAGGACAGCCTTCAGGGCAAAGCAGCTGGCCCCTACCCATGTACCAGGCATCTATCCTATCTAATAAAAGAGTAATATGCAGATTGATCATCACTACAACACACAAGATGGCTGCCTCGATATGGCCAAAGATCCTGCCTCCATGTGGACACAAGATGGCTGCCATAAGATGGCAGGGGTGGGCAGTTGGGAGGAACTAGGTCTGTAAGGGAGGGCAGTTGGGAGTGATCAAGCCTGCAGGAGAGGGCAGTTAGGAGTGACCAGGCCAGGAGAGGAGGGAAGCTGGGGATGACCAGGCCTACAGGAACGGGCAGTTGGGGAGGGACCCAGGCCTGCAGGGGAGAGCAACTGGGGGTGATCAAGACTGCACGGGAGGGCAGTTAGGGAGGAGGGAAGTTGGGGGCAACCGAGCCTGTAGGAAAGGCAGTTAGAGATGACCAAGTCTGTAGGGAAGGGCAGTTAGGGGCAATCAGGAAGGCAGGCAGGTGAGAAGTTGGGAGCCAGCAGTTCTAGATTAGGCCCAGTAGGACTGGGCCTCAACAGGAGCCAGACATCCCTCGAGGGGTCCCAGAATGGAAAGTGTGCAGGCTGGGCTGAGGGACACTGGGCCTCTAATATGTAAAAATAAAAGCGTGCATCCTATTCTCAGCAATCTATGCAGACAGGATGTAGAAGAGTATGCTGAAAGCAATCATCCTATATAATAAAAGGCTAATATGCCAAGTGTTCAGTCATCCATTCAACCAATCAAAGCATAATTTGCTAATGATATGCTAAGGCAGCTCAACTGCTTGTTATGACATGCACTGACCACCAGGGAGCAGACAGTTGACTTGGTCGCTATGACACACACTGACCACCAGGGGGCAGACACTCAGACCAGTTGGTTAGCTTGCTGCTGGGGTCCTGCTGATTGGCACTGGGCGAGACAGGTTGGACATGCCTTGGAGCCCTCCTGCAGTCCTTTCCTGGCTGGCCAACCTCCTGCATCCCTCCCCGGCCCCCATTGTACACCAGTGGGGTCCCTCCACCTGGCCTTCACTCTCTCACAGTCCAGGACCTCTCATGGGATGCTGGAGAGCCAGTTTTAGCCTGACAGTGGAATGACTGGTCACTATGACATGCACTGACCACCAGGGGGCAAATGCTCAACACAGGAGCTGTTCCCTGGTGGTCAGTGGGCACCCCCTTAGCCAGAAGCTGGGCTCACAGCTGGCTGGCAAGTGCAGCGGCGATGATGGGAGCCTCTCCCACTTCCGTGGCAGTAAGACATCCCCCAAGGGCTCCTGGACTGCGAGAGGGCGCAGGCCAGGCTGAGGGACCCCCTGGAGTACAAGAATTTCATGTACTGGTCTCTAGTATAGTATTAATTATTATTTTTAGTCAAAGCTTATTCAGATATAATTCACATACAATAAAATTCACCCTTTTAAAGTATACAATTCAGTGGTTTTTTTTTTTTTTTTTTTTTTTTTTAGTTTATTCAAAGAATTGTTCAACCACCACCATTTTATTTTAGGACATTTTCAAAACCCCTCACAGACACCTCATACATAATTGTAGTCACTCTCTATTCTCTCTTTCCAGCCCCTGGCAACTACTTACATAATTATTTTAACAGGAGGAAATCCTCAGTCATTTGCTAAGGTCTGAATAATGGACTATAACATCATTACTAAAGCTAACTATTTAAACAGATACAAGTATGTGATATTATTTACCTGTAATGCTTTCTAATAGAAACACATTCTAACTGAATAGCATAGAAGCAAACATTTGACTCTAGGACTTGAATGTGAAAGACACAGCAATGACCCAACTTGAGCTGTAAAATAGTAATTATCAGATAACAAAATATATTTCATAAGATTTACTCAAAAACAAACCAAAAACAAAACACTCAAGTAGCTTGGGTCTATATAGTTCTCACGTCTAATAGACTTCTGGCTCCCTGTAAGCCACGAATTCCAGAATGATTTTATTTTTAAAATTTATAAGCAAGTTGCTTCAGAATTACTCTATCTTCCCACAGAAATCTTATAAATGACTTTCATAATTTTGGTGTGGCCTGTAAAAAATTATAGATTGTTAGCAATGTAAAGTAGCCATACTACTAATTAAAAAACAATAACAGTAAAACAATGTGGAACAAAGGAAATGATAATAAAACAAAATGAAGAATGGTAGTGGTTAAGGATTTAGGGAATGAAGAAATACATGGGACTTTTGGGGGAAGATTCTGAAAGGTACCTCTGTACAATTTCAGTGCTGAGCAACTCAAAGTCTACATTGCAGCTGGTCTAGCTTCAATAAAGTTCAGAATGAAAGACATCAAGCCACTTTTCAAATAAAGCATTAGAAGTGTAGTGGCTATAAAGCAGTATCAAATTTCTCCTTGATTTTCTTCAAATTAATCTCATGGGTAATTTTTTATGCAAATACTAGAGGCCCAGTGCATGAAATTTGTGCAGAGCTGGGGGGAGGGGTCCCTCAACCCAGCCTGCACCCACTCCAATTGGGGACCCCTCTCACAATCTGGGACCGCTAGCTCCTAACCACTTACCTGCCTGCCTAGCTTATCACCCCTAACTGCCCTCCCCTGCCAGCCTGATCGCGCTCCCAACTGTCCTCCCCTACAGGCTGGATCTCACACCTAACTGCTGCTCTCCCTTGCTGGCCTAATTGCCCCTAACTGCTTTATGCCTGTTTGATGACCCCTAACTGCCTCCCCTTCCGCCCCACCCCCGCTAGCCTGATCTCGCCTCCAACTGCCATCCTCTGCCAGGCAATTTGGTTCTGATTGATCAGTTTTTATGCCAGTCAGTGTCTCGAAGCCTATCAACGGGGCCTGATCAGAAAGGTGGGGCTGATTAGCAGCCCCTAGAGGTCTAGAGAGAAATGGGGAGGGCGCCTCAGGCCCAGTGGAACTGATGGATGTGCAGGCTGGCATGTAGGTGATGTCTGCACTTCTGATCACTTGCACATTGTGTTTTATACCAGAGCATGTGGCAGTGGCTGTGAAGGGCACCAGGGCAACCCAGCGCTGACTGCAGGACTGACTTTCTCTGCCTTTGGTCATGAACGGTCGTTACAACCCTGGGCTTTTATTATTAGGATTCATTATTTTAATGGAACTCAAAATTTAATTAAAGTTAAGTCAAATGTCCATTAACAGGTGAATGGATAAACAAATTGTGGTGTATTTCTATCATCGATTACTATTTGGCAATAAAAAGGAACAAACTATTGATACATGAAACATGGGTGAATCTCAAAGATATGATGCTGAAAGAAGCCAGAGAGTAATCCTGTATGCTTTCAGACAGGCAAAACTAACCCATAGTGAAATAAAGCAGATGAGTAGGTGCTGGAGGTAGAGGAGAATCACTGCAGGGGGCCTCTGCAGGGTAAGAAAGGGACCTCTTTCTGGGTAAGTGTTCTTTACCTTGTAGGGATTGGTCACATAGTTTTGATAAACTACACACTTAAAAAATAGGTACATTTTATGTACGTAAATTAAAGCTCAGTAAAATTGACTTGTGAAGGAAAAATAGCAGGCCGTAAACATTTTTATTTTTCAAATTGACCCCCATGCTAAAAGAGTTGACCAAAGCTAATTAAAGATCTTCAGCATAGTTTTTTTAATTGACAAAATTTTATGGGTAGATAGACAAGAGAAAGAAGGGTGAGGAAAAGTCAGAGTGGGAGAGAATGGTTTCCTGTGGCATCCAGTTCCCTTGGATTAGAAAAAAAGGAGGAAAGAAGTTCAGAAAGTTAGGTTAGACAGTTTTTTTAGTGAGCAGCCTGGTGATACCGGCTGCTGTAGCTGAGAATATCTTTCCATCCTAATTGCACTCTTAAGGCCTAAAAAATACGATACTTAAAAATATTTAAAAATTTTAGTGGTGAATGAACATTCATTACCTCCTTATCCTTCATCTGCCTTGAACATGTCAAGCATACCCCCATTCTAGTATCTGCTCCTTTGCCTGGTATGCCCTGCTCTGACACATATATAGCTTACTCTCTCTCCCTGTCCATCCTACATATAATAGTCACTGCTCTCCTCCACTTTATTCTCTCTCCCTCATTTCTTCATAGTTTAATTTAATTTTCTTGTTAGCACCTCCCCTGCCAGCCTTATTTACCATTTACCCTTCTCTACTAGAATGAAAGTGGAATCATTGTTTTAAACACTGCTACATCCGTTGAGCCAAGAACAGTGCTTGGACATAGCAGCAATTTGAATATTTGTTAAGGGAATGAATGAATGAATCTATGTTTGTGATGGTGGGATGAAAGAATAAGGAGAGAGATGGCAAAGTGTTAGTACTGGAAAACATTCAAGAACAAAGATCTTTTATCAGTATTATACAGTATACAGAGTAACTGTCTGAAAGTTATGGAAGACCCGAGATCATATTTAGAATGTGGACAATTAACAGCAACTACTTCAACTGTGCCTGGAACACAGTAAATACGCAGCAATTGTTAGTTATTCTGCAATCTGAAGTAGTAACCGTCACACAGACTAAATTAAAACTGATGATCACTGGGCAAAGGGGAAAAATAAGGGGAGAAGAGATTTGAAATAGATTAATAGGATTTCTAGCTTTTCCCCTTTATTAAAAATAGTTACAGTATTCAGGTTATATTAATGTATAAAAGTACCATTTAAATATAAGGTATTCAGTAAATTGTTCATTAGCTTACTTAGCTCTGTAATGAAAATATTATTCTGAAAACACAGGTTTTCTCATGAGCTTAATAAGTATATTCTGCTTACCATTATCAATGTTTTTACAAATATCCCCTATGCCTCCAGTATGATCACGATGCCAGTGAGTCACAATGATTTCCTGGATTGCTGTGTTAAACTCGTTCAGAGCTTGCTTTAAACAGATGATATATTCTGAAATTGCTGGTTCTCCAGTGTCAATGAGGATTCGCCTGAAAGTGAAATAGAAGATGATCACACCACTGGAACAGTTAACATTAGCATATTTCTTGCACTGGTAATTTACATTTAAGAAACTGCATAAATTGCTTTGCTTTAAAAACCAGCTCTATGTTACTTCAGCTTAACTAAAGAAATCTCACTTTAAGAAAGTTCTTATGGCGCCAAAACTGGTTTGGCTCAGTGGATAGAGCACTGGCCTGTGGACTGAAAGGTCCTGGGTTCGATTCCAGTCAAGGGCATGTACCTTGGTTGGGAGCACATCCCCAGTAGGGGGTGTGCAGGAGGCAGCTGATTGATGTTTCTAACTTTCTATCCCTCTCCCTTCCTCTCTGTAAAAAAATCAGTAAAATATTTTTTAAAAAAAGAAAGTTCTTATGGCAAAATATAAGTCTGAATAAGGAATTTTATACACACACACACACACACACACTCTTATTTAATAAAAGACTAATATGCAAATTGACCATAACTACGCTACGCCCACCAGCCAATCAGGCACAAATATGCAAATAAACCCCAACCAAGATGGCTGCAGCCACTGAGAGCAGGAGGGAGGCTTGGGTTTCCCCAGCAATGGAGGAAGCCAAACTTTCTGCCAGCCCTTGCAGGCCTAGGCCTCCACTCAATGCTACAAAGTTTCAATTATATAGAAAATACATAAATCCCAACAGAAATGGCAGCAGCCATGAAGCTGGAGAGAGCAGAGGCTAGGGTTGCCCCCAGTGATGGAGGAAGCCAAGCTTCTGCAGCCCTGACTGGCCTAGACCTCCATTCCAGGCTACAAAGTTTCAATTATAGAAGGTAAATAAATTCCAACAGAAATGGCTGTTGCCACTGAGTGAGCAGAAGGCTTGGCTCTGCTCCAGGCTACAAAGTTTCAATTGTAGAAGATAGATAAATTCCAGATACCAGGGCCTCTTCTTGGGTTGCCGGGGGGCATGGCTGGCCTGCAAACCATCACAGACCCCATGCCCAAAGGGAACCCCCAGCCTGATCTGGACACCCTTTCAGGGCAAACCAGCTGGCCCCCACCCATGCACCAGGCCTCTATCCTATCTAATAAAAGAGTAATATGCAGATTGACCATAACTCCAATACACAAAACGGCTGCCCCCATGTAGTCAAAACTCCTGCCCTCATGTGGACACAAGATTGCCACCACAAGATGGCCAGCAGGGGAGGGCAGTTGGGAGGGACCAGGCCTGCAAGGGAGGGTTATTGGGGAAGACCAGGCTACAGGAGAGGGCAATTGGGAGGGACCATGCCTGCAAGGGAGGGCAGTTGAGGGTGATCAAGCCTGCAGGGAAGGACAGTTAGGGGTGACCAGGCCTGCAGGGGAGGGTTATTGGGGAAGACCAGGCTACAGGAGAGGGCAATTGGGAGGGACCATGCCTGCAAGGGAGGGCAGTTGGGGGCAATCAAGACTACAGGGGAGGGCACTCAGGGATGACCAGGTCAGCAGAGGAGGGAAGTTGGGGCAAACAGATTGGCAGGGGAGCAGTTAGACATCAATCAGGCTGACAGGGGAGTGGTTAGTGGGTGATCAGGCTGGCAGACAGAAGTAGTTAGGGGCAAACAGGAAGGCAGGCAGGTGAGCAGTTGGGAGCCAGCAGTCCTGGATTGTGAGAGGGATGTCCGACTGCTCGTTTAGGCCCAATCCTCCTGGGATCCTCCTGGGATTGGGCCTAAACGGGCAGTTGTACATCCCTTGAGGGGTCCCAGATTGAAGAGGATTCAGGTTGGGCTGAGGGACACCCCTCCAACCCCCGCGCATGAATTTTGTGCACGGGGCCTCTATTCCTATCTAATAAAAGATAATATGCAAATTTGACCATACCTTCACCACACCCACAAGCCACATCCACAAGCCACTGCTCCAATCAGGAGCAGATTATGCAACTAAACCCCAACCAAGAAGGCTGCCGCCACTGAGAGCAGGAGGAAGGCTTGGGTTTTCCCGGCAACAGGGGAAGCCAAGCTTTCTACCTGCCATTGCCTGCCTAGGCCTCCACTCAATGTTACGAAGTTTCAATTATAAAAAACACAGAAATGGCGGCAGCCACTGAGGTGGAGAGAACAGAGGCTTGGGTTTCCCTGGAAATGGAGGAGGCCAAGCTTTCAACCTGCCTTTGCTGGCCTAGGCCTCCATTCTAGGCTACAAAGTTTCCATCAGAAATGGTTGCCACCCCGGAGCGAGCAGAAGGCTTGGCTCTGCTCCAGGCTTCAAAGTTTCAATTGTAGACATAAATTAATCCCAGATCCCAGGGCTTCCACTTGGGTCGCTGGGGGGCCGGCCTGCAAACCTCCACAACCCCTCACCCAGGCTGCCCCTCACCCCAAGGGAACCCCCATCCTGATCTGGGACACTCTTCAGGGCAAACCAGCTGGCCCCCACCCATGCACCAGGCCTCTATCCTATCTAATAAAAGAGTAATTTGCAGATTGACCATCACTCCAACACACAAGAGGGCTGCCCCCATGTGGTCAAATATCCTGCCCCCATGTGTACACAAGATGGCCACCACAAGATGGCCAGCAGGGCAGGGCAGTTGGGAGGAACCAGGACTGCAAGGTAGGGCAGTTGTGGATGATCAAGCCTGCAGGGGATGACAGTTAGGGGTGACCAGGCAGGCAGAGGAGGGAAGTTGGGGGCAAATAGGCTACCAGGGCAGCAGTTAGACATCAATTAGGCTGGCAGGGTAGTGGTTAGTGAGTGATCAGGCTGGCAGGCAGAAGCAGTTACAGGCAATCAGGGAGGCAGGCAGGTGAGCAGTTGGGAGCCAGCAGTCCTGGATTGTGAGAAGGATGTCTGATTGCCCGTTTAGGCCCGATCCTAGTAGTGGGTGATCAGGCTGGCAGACAGAAGTAGTTAGGGTCAATCAAGAAGGCAGGCAGGTGAGCAGTTGGGAGCCAGAGGTCCTGGATTGTAGGATCGGGCCTAAATGGGCAATCGGACATCCCTCGAGGGGTCCCAGATTGGAGAGGATGCAGGTTGGGCTAAGGGACATCCCCTGCCCCCCGTGCATTAATTTTATGCACCGGGCCTCTAGTATATAAATAAAGTCTATGTGGGCATTCGACTGGTAGCTATGACATGCACTGACCACCAGGGGGAAGATGCTCAAGACACAGGCATGGAAACATGGAAGGGACTAATGAATCTCTCTTCAGAGGGTAGGGTGGATGGGGGAGGGCAGGAAAAGATTAACCAAAGATCTTATATGTATACAAGAGCCTGCCCAGTGCATGGATTCATGTGTTGGTGGGATTCTTTGGTCTGGCCTGTGGGGATTGGGCCGAATCTGTACACCAGGCCTCTGATATCCCCTGTGGGGACCTGGATTGCGAGAGTGTGCAGGTTAGGCTGAGGGACCTCACTGGTGCACAAATGCTTGCACCAGGCCTCCAGTAGCAATAATATCGAACACTAACCTAACACTTTAATTATGGCACTGTTCCAAAAACCTTACTTTAACAATTGTATTCCTCATAACTATTTAAGATAGGTATTTCGTTATTATATGCAGAAATTAAGTAACATGCCTAAGGTTACTCTGCAAATAAATGGCAGAACAGATATTCAAACCCAGGTATTCAGGGACCTAAAATATGTGCTTTCATTTATTCTGCCTTTGAGTTACTTTTTTAAAAATAGGTTTATTGATTTCAGAGAGGAAGATACATGGAAAAAGAGATAAAAACATCATTGATGAGAGAGAATCACTGATTGGCTGCCTCCTGCATGCTCGCTACTGGGAACCAAGCCTGAAACCTGAGGATGTGCCCTGAATAGGTATCGAACCATGACCTCCTGGTGCATATGTTGATGCTCAAATACTGAGCCACATTGCCTAGGCTGCCTTGGAGTTCTTTTATAATATCCTCAAATGTCTCAGAGACATGAAAGAATCTGATTCAATGGCACCCCAAAAGAAACCTACACTTTTGCACTACATACAAACTTATCCCTTATACACTGGCTCCCTTATACATGAAAATGAAATCAGTAGAAAGCTTGGGAGAAATGTCTGAGTTGCTTTATTTCTTTACTTAGACAACCCTATTAATTATTATATTTCTGCTTTTGGTTCTGAACCTTCATCACTATTTCATGGAATGATGGTCATTCTCTAAGAAGTTTTCTGGAACTAAAGAAATAAGGGTGACATTTCCTCCTCAATAACTAATTAATTAACTTTGTAATTCATGTTGTTTCATAGTAGCACCTCCCAAGTTCAGGCTTCAGGAGAGAAGATTAGTCTTTATGAAAAGACTGATCATTCATTCATTTATTAATTCATCAATAACTGACAAACAGGTCAATGGAATAGAATAGAGATCCTAGAAATAAAGCCTTGGGGTGTGTGTGTATGTTTATATATATTCAATTAATGTACAAATAAAGGAAGCAAGAATATACAATAGGAAAAGACAGTCTCTTCAATAAATAGTATTGGGAAAACTGAACATCTAAATGTAGAAGAATGAAAATGGTACTTCTTTTAATACCATATACTAAAATAAACTCAAAATGGATTATACTTAAATGTAAGACCCCCCCAAACCATAAAATTCATAGAAGAAAACACAGGCAGTAAACCCTTTTGACACTAGTCTTAGAAATATTTTTTTGGAATTGTCTGCTCAGGCAATGCCTGTGCCCATGACTTTGTTCTTCATGGACACAGGCAATAAATACCCTATCATAGGAGGTCATTTTCACAAAAGTGAAAATAAAGAAATAGGACTACATAAAACCAAAAAGTTTGCTCAACAAAGGAAACCAACAACAAAATGAAACCATCAACGAAATGAAAAGGGAACCTACTGAATGGGGGAACAATGTAACATCTCACATTGACCAATATAGCAATTTAAACTAACATTTGGCGTTTTCACATATTTATTATCTCTTTGACCCTCAGATCAACTCTAGGAAGGTACTACTATTTATTATTATTTTATTTACAGCAGAGGAAACTAGACTTCAGAAAGGCTAAGTGATTTGCTCCAGCCCCAGGAATAGGTTGTGCAGGGAAGCACTATACACTCCGATATGAAGTCCAATGACTTCTCTATTCAAGACATACTATCTCATCTACTCAGAAGACATCAGATATCCTAATATTTTTAATAAACATCCCAGTAACCCTGCAGTAATTTCTGGCCACTATAAACTGGGGTATATCTGAGTTATTAAAAGCAGTTATGGCTTCTAATTTAGTGTTAAAAAAACAAACAAATAAATAAAAAAAGACATACTGCCTCTCCAGTGGGAGGGTATTACTTAGTAGGCACCTAGAATCATTCTTCATGTGACATAAATGAAACTTCAGCTGTAAATTAGAAAAACAATGTTCTCAAATAGCAATTCTTTCAATGATGTCTGTGAATACTGCAGAGGATGAGATAGAGTTACCTCTATTCGGGCTGGTTGACTTTGTTCTTCAAGGACACAGGCAATAAATACTCTATCGTAGGAGGTCATTTTACAAATACAAGTTTACTAATAAAGGGAACAAGGGTGTAGGAGAATCTGTATTCAGACTTGAACATTCAGGGAGAAACTGGACAGTCTGGCAGCAGGCAAAACTTGAGGGCAGTTTGCTCTTAGAGGTGTGTCCAGCCACTGCCGAGGGACACTGAGACCCAGGGGCCTCTTAGGGTGTGTTGATGGGAAACGAAAGCTGTCTGCTCCACCCTGAGACTCTGCCCCATCCAAGCTGAGCACAGAAACTCTCCTGGTGTAGACACAGCTGATCCTCATAGCCAATTGGCCTGGAGGTCAACCCCTCCCAGTGATACCAACAATAATCTAGGCTTCACTACAACAAGGCTGTGCAGCCCATAAAGGGGTGCACCAAGAGTGTCCACCTCAGGTAACTGGGGAGGCTGAGCCACTGTGCCCTAGAGAACACCTACCACACAGAGCTACTCGACCAACTCAGGGAAGCAGCCAAAATGTGGACAAGGAAACAGATCACAAATGAAAGAAATGGAGGAAAACAAATGACTGGATATAGAGTTCAAAACCACGGTTATAAGGTTTTTCAAGAATTTCCTAGAAAAGGCTGATAAATTTAGTGAGACCCTCGAGGATATGAAAAAGGACCAACTAGAAATTAAGTATACATTGACTGAAACAAAAATCATTTTATTATCAAGGGCCATGAAAAGTATGGAGTGCTAAGGCAGTGAATTACTAACATAGTCTAAGGGGTGAAGGGAGGCTTTCTTGAGAAAAATGAAATTTTAACTGAATTCTAAAGGATGAGTGAGGTCAGCTGGGTAAAGAGGCTAGGTGTATACATGGAGACAGAAAGGAAAGCATGCATGAATGTCCTGAGCCAAAATGGATACAACTCACCTCGCTGTGATGGGAAAGGTTTGAGATTAGGTTGATGAAATGCGTGTGGCTGGACTATGCATGGTTTTCTAATTTTCATTAAAAAAAAAAAAATTCCAGCCGAGACCGGTTTGGCTCAGTGGATAGAGCGTCGGACTGCGGACTGAAGGGTCCCGGGTTCGATTCTGGCAAGGGCATGTACCTTGGCTGCAGGCACATCCCCAGTAGGGGGCATGCAAGAGGCAGCTGATCGATGTCTCTCTCTCATCGATGTTTCTGACTTTCCATCCCTCTCCCTTCTGCTCTGTATAAAATCAATAAAATATATTAAAAAAAATTCCAGTCTGGCTATATGAAGGAGGATGAAGGATGGATTAAAGCAGAATAGAAGTAGATGGAGAGGAATCAGAGGCGATTTTAGAAGCCTAAGCAAGAGTTGTATTGGCTTGGATAGGGTGATAGCAGTGGAAATTGTGGAGCTCTTCCTAATGGCTTGATGTGTGTGCAAGAAGCAAAGAAAGAATGTCAAGGAGTGTACTTAAGTATTTGGCCTTGATCAAATGTGAGGATGATTCTGTTTATCAAGATATGAATGAGTGTCTGGAAGAGGATCAAGTTTAGTGGAAAATTCCCTAAGTTCAGTTTGGGAAACAACGAGTTTCAAGTGGCTGTGAGTATTCCAGCTAGATTTAAGAAAGCAGTTGGCTACCTTGGTCTGAAGACCAAGTTTGGATAGTGTGTGAACTGGAGTGCTAATAAATTTGGGAGTTAATAATGAACAGACAACAGTTCAAACCAAGGAAGTAGACAAGATCACTTAGGTAGAGAATATAGCAGAACATAAAATAAGGATTGCATCTTGAGTGACTCAAACCCTTACAAGATGTGGTAAAGAGGATGACCCTATAAAGGAGACTGTGAAAGAGCAGCTAGAGAGTCAGGAGGAAGCCAGGAGAAATTGGTGTTAGTAGATCAAGAAGGAGTGGTCAATCGTATCAAAAGATACTAAAATTCAAATACGATGGGAATGGAAAAATCCTTTGGGTTTAGTGATACAGAAACCATCTGCGACCTTAGAACTGTTTTGTGCAGTGGAACAGTTGGCTACCAATATCAGAACCTCTTATTTGAATTCAATTAATAATCATTTCAAGCCATCTGACATTGACTTTACAGAGTAACATCAGCTGTACATTGACTTATCCTAGCTCAATATATGGATTCATCATCATCTCTCTCATATATGACTGATTCCTCTGGTCATTCCACTCCATGAGTTTACCTGAGTAATAGTGTAAATAGTTAAGAAGGGAGATTATGAATCTAGTCTTTCCTCATTCAGTTTCAGGTTCTTCATGTCTCTTTTAGTACACGCCCTTTGCTACATTGAGTGTGATTCTGTTGTTTTAAAAGATGCAGTATGTAGCCCTAGCCAGTTTGGCATAGTGGATAGAGCATTGGTTCCGGGCTCAATTCTGGTCAAGGGCACATGCTTGGGTTGTGGGCTTGAGCTTGATGCCCAGTAAAGGGCGTGCAGGATTCAGCCAATCAATGATTCTCTCTCATGATTGATGTTTCTCTCTCCCTCCCTTCCTCTCTGAAATAAATATTTTTTAAAAAGATACAGTATGTATTTTTCATGCCACGTGGCCCCTAAACATTAAAACCAACTTCTTTATCTGATTTTCAAAAGGAACCAGCCATCTGTTTCATTGTTGAGAAAAGTAGGCCACAATGAACTTGAGAAACATTATATTGATCTCTGACAGAGAGACTTTCTAGGGTAGTTTGGACTATTTGCAATTTTCATGTTAGGAACTGACTTTAGAACGAGTTTAAAATGATACACCAATGAGAGATGAAAATGCCTATGGGCTTCCTGGGGTGAGTACCAGCCAAGAGAGACCCTACCCCAGATATCAGGTATTTTTTTCCTGCCTAATTCTCTATCCTCCTAGATTTGGGAGGCAGCCTAAAGCCTTTGTACCTAACCGACCCTGCCTTGTTTACTCTGGACTTCACCTTTTGCCTGTTTCACTTCAATACTTCAGTTTCTCCATTCTGCTGCTTCTGAAATTGATTTGTTGGAAAAAGGCAAATATTTCAATAAACTATACTTATTAAACTGTATTTAGTCTTCAAGTGTACTGCATTAATTGTAACGTTTTGCTATACAATTAAATTCCAGGCTCAAGGAGAAGTATATCTTATCTATTTTGAATTATCTAGGTTATACTAAGTACACAAAAGTCTGATGTAGGTAAGGTGCAATAAACTACATATCTTCATTTATGCATAAAACAGAATGGAGGGGAAGATAATTTTTTTCTTTCTTTTTTTAGAAATAGATAAGTTATTCCATCCACAAATCAACCTAAATAAGCTCACACAATAATAGCAAACAAAAACAAAAGTAGTAGGGCTCTTCCTTCCCGAGGGCTGGAGAGGGGCGGGGGTGGGGCGGGGGTGAGGGGAACTTTTTTGGATTTCAGACTCCAGCAATTTGGAAGCAAGACAACTCTGCCCCCTACTGCTGAGTTAGGAAAAAGGTCTCAGCACAATTAGCCGCTTCTGTGAAGGGGAAGTTACACTCGGGGCAAAACATTTTGAGTGAAAGTCAGAAGGCAAACCCAGTCAGCATTTTCCTGGATTCTTAAACACTCTGGCGACAGTAATTTCTCAATCACTTAAACACACTCACTCTGGCATTCAACATCAAGCGACGTAAATTGGGTTTCAAAAACAGGAAGTTAAAATAAATATTTCTCTCCCAGCCACTTTTAGAGAAGTTAACCACCCCGGGTGGTCGTGATTTAGGAGAGATCCAGGATCAGGGCAACTGAGCACGGTGCTGGTGGGCCCGCCTGGCCGGGTAGGACGTCGCAACCCGGCCCCCAAGCTCCGCAGGCCAGTGTTTGGGTGGCGGGCGTGAGGGGGGCAGGAAGGAGGCGAGGGGCGTTTACCTGGGGCCGGTCCCTACCAGGTAGGTGTTGGTGCCCTGCAGGGTCATGGGGCCCGGGTTACAGCCCAGGACGCGCACCACCCGACTGGACAGCCGCTCGATGAGCTGCAGAGTGGCTGCCATTTCCGCTTACGGTACCCGTGGGCACGTAGCTTACGGTGCGACCGGAGCCCGGACCCGCAAATAGGCCGGAGCCAGCAGTCAGCTGACCGGCGCGGAGAGGGATCCTCCTCTAAGCTGGGGGCGGGGCCAGAGGTCACGTGCCGTCGCGCGAGCAGAGAGGGGAGGGATCAGCCTGGGAGCTGGGGGGCGGGGCCAGGGGTCACGTGATACTGCCTGGGCCTCGAGTATGGCGGCGCAAGGGAGGTGTGAGGCGTTTGAGGCGAAGCTGGTTTTGAGAGTTACTTCTTGTCACCGAACAAGCCGCCTTCCTAGGAGTTTATGTTCTGATGGGCGAGTTCATCCCAGTGGACAAGAGACGTTTTAGCCTGAGAAATCTTGGGCTGGAGCAGAGGGCAGCAGGCAGGTTAGGGGGAGTGACTGTGTTCTAAATCCGGGAGCAGGGCTCGTCAGGTTTGTGGGCACTGGAGTGTGTGTGTGGAGTAACCGGTTTATCTTTCATAATGAACAGTTGTAAGTAATGTGTACCAAGCGCTTTCCATCTGCTAAGCGCTCTTTGTAGACATGACCTCATTTAACCCTCGCAGCAACGTTCCTCCCTGTGCCCAGAGCGCCAGGTGGGCCTTGCCGGGAGAACTGGGTTTAGCAGGTTAGCCGCCCCAAAGTTCACTGCCGCTCCCTTTTTAAAAGAATTGAGTCAGTTTACTCAAAAGAGGAAGCACAGATGCTATGATCGGTTTCATTGAGCTTCTCTCTCTCCCTCTCTCTCCCTCCCTCTCTCTCTCTCTCTCTCTCTCTCTCTCTCTCTCTCTCTCTCTCTCTCCCTCCCTCCCTCCTTCCTCAGAACACATCCACCATCCCAGCCCAGCTGGTCTCCAAAAACGGACACATGAGATGCTTGCAGTTCTAAAATTTAGTACAAGTATTTTCACGTTGCTTGTGCAGGTACTTCTGAAGAAAAAGACAATTTCCTATCAATTTACAAAGTGTTTATTTTACAAACCAGCAGTTAAATATTCCAGATTTCTTGAACGACACACCTTTATTCTGTGTGACATATTTCTTTGCCTCGTGTCCCAAAGATGCCCTTTTAATAGCAGTGTTTCAAAAACCTTCACTGAAATAATCATGTAAATGATCCCCTTTGCAAAGGGAAGGCAGGCAATATGCCTTTTACTTTTAGTATTTATTTATAATCCCCACCTGAGGATATTTTTCCATTGCTTTTAGGTAGAGTTGAAGCAGCCAAAACTGGTTTGGCTCAGTGGATAAGCATCTGCCAGTGGACTGAAGGGTCCCAGGTTCGATTCCGGTCAAGGGCATGTACCTTGTCTGCAGGCACATCCCCAGTGGAAGGTGTGCAGGAGGCAGCTGATGGATGTTTCTCTCTCATTGATGTTTCTAACTATCCCTCTCCCTTCCTTTCTGTAAAAAATAAATAAAACATATTTTAAAAAAAGAGTTGAAGCGAGGATTGAGGAGGGGAAGAAACATCCATGTGAGAGAGACATCCATAGGTTGTCTTCCGCAGGGGTGGACTGGACTGGGTTTGAGCACGCAACTGGCAACTGTGCAACCAGGCTAATGCCTTTGACAAAATTGAACTCGTGCAGGTCAACGCTCTAACCATTGAGAAAATTGGCCAGAGCCAAGCAATATGCCTTTAAAAAAATGCGTGGAATAACCATCAAAATTCCCCAGGTCAGGAATATCAATTCATCAATATTTGTGTATTTGTGGCCATGAATTGATGGCTATTCAGGCAGGAAGTTACCACCCTCTTCCCTCATCATAAGCACACTGCTGGAAAGTCAGCAGAACGTTTGAGAAGAGGGTGGGACAGGCATTTCTGTACCACAGTGCTCTTTCTGAGACTCGGGGGCAGTTCCAGGTTCTGATCCCTTAGCTTTTTTTTTTTTTTTACATTAGAATTTCCTTTGTGCCTACCATCTTGATTTCATTTGTTCAAGCTCTTCATTTGACAGACGAAGAAATGGACCCAACAAAAATTTAAAAGTTAAGTGACTTGCCCTGGCTGGGTGGCTCACTTCATTGGAAAGTTGTCCTCTAACGCAAAAGGTTGTGGATTCAATTCCTAGTCAGGGCACATACCTAGGTTTCAGGTTTGATCCTTTATCAGGTATGTAGGGCAGACAACTGATCAAAGTCTCTCTCTCTCTCTCTCTCTCTCTCTCTCTCTCTCTCTCTCTCTCTCAAGTCAGTGAAAGCATATTCTCAAGTGAGGATTAAAAAAAAGTTAATTTACAAGTCAAGTCATACAAAGAAACACTAGCAGAAGAGCAGGAACAGAAGGTAGATAGCAAACTTGGTTTAAAGAAGTTGAAACTAAGGTGATTGCGGGGTATCTTGATAATATCTATAGGTAGTTTGGATATGCGAGTTGAATTCAGAAAAGGGATCTAAGCTACAGATGCAGAATTGAGTCTTTGTTGATATGTTTAGCAATATGACTTAAAGGTTGACCTCCTCTCCAAGAAATAAGACCAAAGATTTTTCCATTCTATCTAGTCACATTTGTAGTCATTATCTGCCTACAACATGCCAAGTATGTCTTGTAGACATATAGTGGAGGGTATTAAAAATGAAAGATAGTAGGCTTTTTCCAGACATTCACAACCAGAAAGTAGTTACACGTGGTCTGATTTTAACATACTTGGGTAAATCCTAGAGGAGAAGCAAAAGTGATGGGATTGTAAGGAGGAAGGGGAACATCAAATTGACAGGGGAGATCTCGGAAAGCTTAAAAGGTTATGGGTTTTGAGCTGATTCTTAAAGGATTGGTAGAATTTCATCAGGTAGGTGGAGTTAGAAGGGCATTATAGATAGGGTTGGAAATAGAAGACTTTTAGTGGATGTTTTTGGGAACAGAAACCAATAATCATAGGGTTTGAGAAGGTATACAGTTTAAAAAGGTAAATAGGGCTAACAATAATGCATTGTAAATTCTTAGAGTATTTCAAATTCAAGAATCTCTCTTCTTACATATCTATTCACTTGGATATACTGTGAGGCAAATTGTATTTTCTTAAAACTTAATTGATAAATACAATGAAAGCTCGTAACCTAGTCAACCTATAAAAGGAGCCATGTTATTCCTATTCCCAAAGTGATGGTTATATTGTAGTCAGAATGAATCACTCTGTTATCACTAGATTAGAAAAACCCTACATATGACTAACAGGTGATTTCAGTTTCATTTTAGCTTTCGATCTTAAAGGTTTACAAACTCGTTAATGATACTTGTTTTCAGTGAAGAACAAATAGAAGAAATGAAGATTTTCTGGAAGAGAATGAGTTAAAGAAGGCTTTTTATATTTGACAAGTAAGTCTAGTCTATATTTCACGTGTGTTAAATTTGGTCGACAGATGAAAGGTTGCTAGTTTTTATTTTTTAAATGTCTGCTTTATTGCAAAGAGATAATATACAGTGGGCAAAGGTTATATATTTTGACTGACAGCCAGGAAGCCACACAGCTGGGTTGACTTCTGAATAAAGTTGGATTGGAATTGTCATATTAAGTTAGTGTCACGAGTTTTCTAGACACTAGAAATTTTTTTATTGAGTCAAATTTTATAGGTGGCATTTTTTTCTCATAAGTTGGTATTGCATAGTAATCAATTGTAGGAATAGAGATGAACTGTCCTTCATGCAAGTTATACAACTACATGGTTACTGAAAGAGCTCGGGAATTCTTTATGAGAGCTGCTATATTTATTACCTTCCCGTGTAGGCTTCTCTCCAGGTGGCGGCGTGTCCCTGCCTCACTAAATTAGGAATATAGAAGATGTCATATTAAATTAGTTTATTGAATCTAATATTCTGCTAATAATGCAATTAATAAATTTCTTAGAACTTACTTTTCCCATCTTGTAAAACTTGATTCAAAACTGTTAGTGTTTTCCATATCCATTCCAGGTAAAGGAAACTATCTGTGTGGGGTGAATGATTAAGAAATGCCCGTATGGAGTGCTTAGGTGGTATAGTTTGTAACTTTAAAGGAAACATCTGCTATTAAAAAAATGGTTTGCTCTTTAGAGATAACTCACCTAAACACCCAATCTCTCTCTAAACTCAGTTTTCTGACCTGTAAAATGGGCCAATTATATCCTTCTCATAAGGATTTGTAAGAATTAAATGAAATAATATATGTAAAACACTTCACATGAAGTAAACACTCAGAAATGGTAGCTACTTTTATTACTATATATTCTTCCACTATGTGCGATGTTTATTTTACTAGAGGAGAATGTTTAACCTGGAGGATTCCATCTCTGGTGGAAAGTTTCAGGTTCTCTGGTTGGCAAGTACATGAGAGTTAGGGTAGAGAAGCCTTTTCCAGGAGAAGCATATCTGAGAAGAAAGGTTTAGAGGCAGGAAGTCCAAGATCAAGGTGAAAAACAGATCCAGTGTCTGGTAAAGGCCCACTTCCTGGTTTGCAGATGGCTATTTCTCATGTGAAGAGCAGAGAAACCTAGGTTAAGCTTTTTAAAAGGTAAATGGTCTGGAAAAAAAAAATAAGGGTAAATAATTTGAAAGGAAGTTTTCAATTTGTTAGTATATTGTTTTGTTGAGAACTTACTTTCTCAAAGCTATTATAAGAACTAGTATATTTAGTGGTTATATATAAATATATATATTTAAATAGAGCTTTGATAAACTCATGACGTAGGGTTTTTAATATTATACTCAAGAGTTCAAGAATCTTATATATATAAATATGTTTTATTTTAGGTATTGTCATTGGTAATGAAGATCATTGTGAAACAGAAGATCGAATAAAGCCTTGTAACATTAAACCTAGATTAGAGATTTAGAAAAGAAAGTTAAAATTAGTCATTTTGATTTAAGTGTTCCAATTTCATAATATTTATTCTTCTAAATAGATTTAGAGAGTAGAAAATAAAATTCAGTGCTATACAAAGGCTGTTTTTTTTCTTTTTTTGTATCAGAGAAGAAAGTAGACAACTAAGAGCTATAGTGATTCATAATGAAATATACTAAAAAGAATTTTATGATGTCAGTTGTTGGCATTATAATCTATATAACTGATTTAATTGTGGACATCTGGGTATCTGTTAGGTTTTTCCATGAAGAACAATATGTTTTTGGTGTTTTAACAGTAAGTTTTATGCTGGTTGGAACACTTGTGGTCCAGTGTTTTAGTTATTCTTGGTACAAGGCTGATTTAAAGAAAGCAGGCCAAGAAAGTCAGCATCGTTTTCTTCTACTTCACTGCTTGCAAGGAGGAATTTTTACAAGGTGAGCATACACTTTTGATCATTAACACAATTTTTGTTTTATTCAAACAAACTGCCTTTCTGTATCTAGGTTGTCAAATGTACAAAGGTCCCCTATTTGCATTTAGCACAAAGGTTACTTGCTTCTTATTGTTGCTGTTTGTATGAGTCATTGCTATACGGTCAGAATTTTCCAGGTTTATTATGTTTTAGTTTACTTAATTAAGTTACTTTTTCTGATATGTGCTCATTTTTTATGGGAAGGAAAAAGACTAATTGCTATGTCTTGTGATTTTATGTTTTATATTCAAAGCCCAATAGTGCAAATATGTCTATCACTTGTAACTCTGCTAGAGCACTTAATTTTTAAGTTACTTATACCATTGATTTGACCAAATGAAAACTTCACTGCAATAATGTAGTAGCCATGTGATAAGCTGGTACAGAATCATGCACAGAACTAGAAACAGCTTTAAGAATCATGTTGAAAAACTTTAATAGTTAAAGAAACTTAATATCTAAATAGGCCTTAAGAATTCCATGATTCTCTGTATATCTAATTTCATATGACCTTTTTAATATTACCTTAAGGGATTTAATTCTGTTAAAAGTAATTTTTCTCTTTACTTTTAAGATACCTGTATATCTTAAAAGAGAAAAAGTAAAAGCTCATTAAGAGGATAACATACTGTTTTGTTACATTTAATTTTGGAATTTGGATCATTTTAATAGCTTATATAAAGGCTAATTTCTGATTCTGTCCTGTTAAAAAGCAACATATTCTTGGTGACTAGTTGGAAATATTAAAAATTTTCAGACTTTTTATATGTTAATTGATAGTAATAATGACAACTGCTATTAAATTTGTGGGGAAATTTATAGTTTTCAAGTATTTGCACATACTTTGTCCTTTTAAAGCTAGAGTTAGTAAGGTTATATTATGTAAGAGGAACAAAATATGCAATGAGAAAAAAGTACAGGTTTTAGGGAAGTACTTTAAGTGTAGATATTGGAGTTTAGTTTTGAAACTGTATGTTTTCAATAAAATGAAAGGGATGGAGTAAAAGTCCTGATAACTTTTTAATGTATAATAAATAAGATTTAATGAATATTTTGCATGAGCAATAATGAGAATTATGTAGTTATAATATTTAGAGAAGGATAACATTTACTTTGCTGAGAGTTTAGAAATATGGTAAATTCTTTATTTGCCATTCTATAAATATAAAATTTTCATATATTCAGGACTATTTTCCTTGATGTTTCAAATAATGGCTTGAAGGTACTGCAGGACCTTGTGTTATAAATTGTATTATAAAAGAAAGACAAAATTGCCTTGATTTTCATTGTCTTTTGACAAACCTAATAATTTTTATTGAATGTTAGACATTATATATAAAAATTATAGAGGCTCCAGATAATACTATTTTCCTTTTCTCTTCTGGACATTTAGAGTGCTCTGTCTACTGTTGGTTTGCTCCTAGGGTGCATCCTTCTAGGGCACTGAGAGCCTGGGGTAGTCATGCTCCTTCCCACATGTCCTGAATACTACGAGGCCCTTTCTCCTTGGCACCACAAGACTGTCAGAAAAATTCTGCTTTGCTTTTTCAAGACTTTCTGCTTAGGGGTTAGCCTTTATCTTATAGTTTCAAAATTTGTTAAATGTCCTGGGGGGAAAAATGACTGAGATTTTGAGATCCCTGTCTTTAGACCTACAAGATCTTTAAAACCTCTGCTATTTTTTTTTCTGTTCTAACAATAACCCTTTATCTGAGAAAAATCCATATTTTCAACATCTTGCCCTTGTACCTCCAGGCAACAAGTATCTGCAGAAACATCAGCTCAGTTTCTAATTTCTTTAGTTGTTTTGGCAGGAGCATTGGTCTGCTCCAGTATACTAAATATTATATAGAAGCATAGTTCGTAAAGTGCAATCTTGAGTTATCCCATAATGTGCTGTCTTAAATTATCCCAGTTGAACAGAACCTTTATTGTTCTCAAAAATAATATAAAGACCTCAAAATACTTGAATTCCATGTACCGTATTCCTAACATATACTGTACATTAATATTGCTGGCATTTTAATTCTTATGTTTAATCTCACTAGACCATATTGTGTCATTATTTCTGTTTTATATAGTTAAATTTTGTTTATATTTACCTATATATTTACCTATATATTTACCTATATATTTACTATTCTCTTTATTTTTTATTCCTTCTTGAATCTCAGACTTTCCACTATGGATCACTTTTCTTCTGGCTGCCTGAGGTCCAGAATTGCATCTCTTGTGAGTCTGTTGGTGACATCATTTTTCAGTTTTTGGTTGTCTAGAAATGTCGATATTTAATAGCTTTCTTGAGAGATATTTTAGTGGCTATAGAATTCGAGATGAGTAGTTAGTTATTTTATCTTTTCATATTACATTCTCTTGTCTTTTATTTTTCATCGTTTTTCTTGAAGTGTTAGGTGACAGTCTTTTTTCCTTTGGTTGCTCTTATGATTTTTTCCTTTACCTTTGGTTTTCTACAGTTCAATTATGATACATCTATGTATATATTTATTTCTCTTGCTTGAGATTTGCTAGTTCTCACGATTCTTTGCAACTTCTATCACTTCTGCACAATTCTTAGTCATTACTTTCTAATATTTTCTGTCTCTTTGCCTTCTGGGACTGCAAGCAAATGTAAGTTAGATATTCTCACTATATCTAACAGACTCTTACAACAGAAGCTGTATTTAGTTCTTTTCAAAAGTCTGCTGTGTCAACTTTTGTAGTTTCCTATTCACTGCAGATATTTCAGACTTTCCATTTATATCTTTAAACATAGCATAGTTTTTTTTTTTTTTTTTTTTTTTTTACAATTTCAATATCTGAAACTTTTGCAAGTTTGTTACTACTGGCTCTGCTTCTACTATTGGGTACTCATATTGTCTTGTTTCTTGCATGCCTAGGGTAGTATCCATGATTATGTTCTGGTCATTTCCCCTGAAAAAATTGTGCAGCCTTCGCCAGGTCCTCTCTAGAGACTTTGATTTTATTCTTAGGAGATGTTTATAGTGTCTGTAAGATGTGGTCTATACTTAAATTCATGTCTTGAGGTGCTTTCTGATTCAGTCTTTTAAAAAAATAAACATATTTTAAAAAATTGATTTCAGAGGAAAAGGGAACAGGAGAGAGAGAGAAATATCAATGATGAGAGAGAATCATTGATCAGCTGCCTTCTGCACGCCCCACAGTTGGAACTGAGCCTGCAACCTGGGCATATGCACCAACTGGGAATTGAATTGTGACCTTCTGGTTCATAGGTTGATGCTCAACCAGTGAGCCTGATTCAGTATTGAAAGGTTGTATCTTTCTAGAAATTTGTACATTTCTTCTAGGCTGTTCAATTGGTTGGCATATTATGATCCTTTATATTTCTACTAGTGGCCCAGTGCACGATATTCATGCATGGGGCAAGGGAGAAGAGGTGTCCCTAAGCCCGGCCTGTACCCTTTCCAAAATGGGACCCCTTGGCGATGTCTGATTGCTGGTTTAGGCCTGATCCCTGCAGTCAGATATCCTTCTCCCAATCTGGGACTGCTGGCTTCTAACCACTCCCCTGCTGGCCTGCCTAATTGCTCCTAAATGCTTTTGTATGCCAGCCTGATTGCCCCCAACCGCCCTCCCCCACCACCCCGATTGTCCTCAACTGCCCTCCCCTGCCAGTCTGATCACCCCCAACTGTCCTCCCTCCATTCCTCTCCCTCTCCTTCCCTCTCACTCCCTCCATTCCTCTCTATAAAATCAATAAAAAAAAGATAAATTGCATGAATTGAAAATTGCAGTTTGTCTTTCAGAAAGTAGTGGTTAAGACTAGGAATCATAGAGAGAAACCAAGATGGCGGCATAGGTAAACACCTAGGCTGCTGCCTTGCACAACAATTTTAAGAATACCACTAAAAGGCAAAACGGACATCATCTAGAACCACAGCAAAGCTGGCTGGCTGAAAAATCTACAACTAGAAGGAAATAGAAATGCACACAGATAATCAGAGCCGCTGCAAAGCCTAAGGTATGGAGACTTGCGCAAGCACAGAGCCAGAGAGGACGGTGTGTCTGAGTGCCTGGCTGGTGTGCTCTATCGAAGGGAGACAAAGGCTCCAAACTGCACTGAACCCAGTTCCGACTGTACTGAGCCCCGGTTCTGGGCGAGACCCGGGGGATGCAGGCCCTTACGGGGGGAATCTGGATTGTGAGGCAGAATCTCAGGAACAGCCAAAGGCGGAGCTCTGGAGGCGCACACATGAGTGTGTGCAGAAAGGGTGGACTGTTGACTATGCCACTGGCCTGATCTGGCAGGAGGGAGACGGGGGCTCCAACGGCACTGAAACCCAGTTCTGACTGCGTGGAGCCTCATTGCCAGGCGAAGATCTGGGAGTCCAGATTCAGTAGGGGAAAGACTGGGCTGTTTGGCAGTGGGTGAAACTCAAGGGTGCCTTTCTCTCAGAGGTACTTGCAGCGATTGCGGACACTGAAACTGGGTGCCTTCGTGGGGCGGGGCTGACTGGAAGCCAAAGCTGTCAGCTCCACCCTGAAATTCTGCTCCACCCTGAAACTCTGCACCATCCAAGCTGAGCACAGAGGCTTTGGTAAATTTGCAAGTCTTGTCCCATAAGGCTGTCTCCCAGTGTAGACACAGCTGATCCTCACATCCAATTGGCCTGGAGGTCAATTCCTCTCAGTGATACCAAAAACTATTAAGAATTAACTACAACAAGGCTGTACACACAGTCCACAAAAGGGTGCACCAAGAGTGTTCACCTCAGGTAACAGGGGAGGGCGAGACACCTAGCACACAAAGCTACCCTACCAACTCAGGGAGGCAGTGAAAATGCGGAGAGAAAGAAACAGATCACAAATGAAAGAAATGGAGGAAAACACACGACTGGATATAGAATTCAAAACCAAGGTTATAAGGTTTTTCAAAAGGTTCCTAGTTAAGGCCGATAAATTCAGCGAGACCTTCAAGGATATGAAAAAGGATCAACTAGAAATTAAACATACACTGACTGAAATAAAAAATATTTCAGAGACCCAACAGCAGACTAGAGGAATGCAAAAATCAAGTAAAAGATTTGAAATACCAAGAGGCCAAAAACACTCAACTGGAAAAGCAAAAAGCAAAAATAACCCCAAAATTTGAGGAGAGTGTAAGAAGCCTCTGGGACAACTTCAAGCATACCAACATCAGAATTATGGGGGTGCCAGAAGAAGAGAGAGAGCAAGATACTGAAAACCTATTTGAAGAAATAATGACTGAAAACTTCCCCCACCTGGTGAAAGAAATAGACTTACAAGTCCAGGAAGCGCACAGAACCTCAAACAAAAGGAATCCAAAGAGGACCACACCAAGACACATCCTAATTAAAATGCCAAGAGCAAAAGACAGAGAGAGAATATTAAAAGCAGAAAGAGAAAAACAGTTACCTACAAGGGAGCACCCATACAATTGTCAGCTGATTTCTCAATAGAAACTATGCAGGCCAGACGGGAGTGGCAAGAAATTTTCAAAGTGGTGAATAGCAAGAACCTACAACCAAGATTACTCTATCCAGCGAAGCTATCATTCAGAATGGAGGGTCAGATAAAGAGCTTCACAGATAAGAAAAAGCTAAAGGAGCTCATCAATACCAAACCAGTATTATATGAAATGCTGAAAGGTATTCTTTAAGAAGAGGAAGAAGAAAAGGTGTCTGCTTCAAACTAGAGCATGGATGGAATTGGAGAGCATTATGCTAAGTGAAATAAGCCAATCAAAGAAAGGTAAGTATCACATGATCTCACTCATTTATGGCATATAATGAGCAACATAAACTGGTGAACAAAAACAAATCCAGATACAGAGAGGCATTGACTATCAAACCTTGAAGGGAAGGTAGGGGAGGGTGGGGGTAAGGGGAAGAGATCAACCAAAGGACTTGTATGCATTCATATAAGCCTAATCAATGGACACGGACACCAGAGGGATGAGGGCATAAGTGGCAGGGGGAGGGTGGAAGGGGTAATGGGGGATGAGGACACATATGTAATACCTGAATCAATAAAGAAATTTTAAAAAAGACTAGGAATCATAAGATCTCAGTTTGGACTCTAGGTCTGCTGCTTATTCTCTGTGTAACTGTCAGTGAATTACCTTACTGTTTTTCAGCCTTAGTTTCCCCATCTGTAAAATGGGATTAATATCTACTCATTTCAATTGTGAGGATGAAATGGGTAATGTATATTTAACAGTGCTAGCACAAAATGGCACATCAAACATGAAATAAAACGTTATGGAGTTTGAATCTCAATAAAGCCACCATAAGAAATTTGTAGTAGAGAAAGTTTGTGGGAAAAATCTGTACTTAAACATATGTTACTTTTTTGAAATTATTGTGTATATTAATATACATGTTACAAAGTATATATTACCCAAGACAAATGTTCTTGTTTACTTTACAGGTATTGGTTTGCCTTGAAAAAAGGTTATCATGTGGCTTTCAAATATAACAACAAAACTGATAACTTCATAGAACAAGTTGATCCACATAAAGAAGTTATAGATGGAGTGACTGATTTGAGCATGCTCCGGCTATTCGAGACCTACCTGGAAGGCTGCCCACAACTTGTTCTTCAACTCTACACCTGTCTGGAACACGGTCAAGCAAATACCAGTCAGTGTAAGTCTTTCTTCACACTCTTTGTTAGATGGATTCCTCTGAGATCTTATGTTAACTACATAACTTTTGGGCAGGTTTTAGAATTTTTATTGTTTATAGAATTATTTAATTTTTAAAAAGAAGAACATGGTTTAAATATTTAAAAGTATATAAAGATATGTTGCCTCCCTCCCTTTTTTTCCCATTACTTCTTTTGTCTGCTCAGAAAGGAAACTTGTCAGTTTTTCAATGACTCTTAGAAAATAATTTAAAAAGCCTATATTAATAATCTTTGTCTGTGTCTCTCCCTTTCTTTCTTCCTTCCCCTTCTTTATAGAAATAGTAACTTAAAATAAAAAGTCTTTTTTTTCAGTATTTAACAGTATATCTTGGAGATCTATTCATATCAGTACAGAAAGAGCTCCCCCATTCATTTTTTATTATCTGAATAGTATTACAAATTATAGATATACCATGATTTATTTAACAAGCTCCAGTTTATGTTGTTAGGTTGTTTCTAATATTTTACTGTTGCAAAAATGCTGCTATAAATAATCTTATGCATGTGTAAAATATATCCATAGGGTAAATTTCCAGAATTGCAATCATTAGATGAAAATGCAAATGCTACAGAACTCATGAAAGTTGACCAATATGTTGTTTTATTATAGCATATTTCATTGTTAGGGAAAATATTCAATTTTAAAGGACAGTTTGACATTTCCATTTTAAAAACACCATTTACTAGTTGTTTAATTTGAGATGTTAAAAAATAGTAATGACTAAGTTTTCATGCAGACTTGGATTAATTTTCCTGGAGTTCCCTCTATGCCAGACTTACCTGTGAAATCAGTTTCTTTCCCTAAGTATTTCTGTTCCCAATTTCCCATAAATTTCAATGTTGTAGATCCTTCTAATATTATTATTTTTACCTTGCTTGTTAATAAGACATTGAAATGAACCTATTGTGTATAAGACCTCTTTTTACTTGTGATGAAAATAATTGTTGGGTTGGGACTTACATGTTCTGTGCCAAATAGTTACTGAAATTAAAAGTTCAACATTTAGAGTTTATAGCCTATCATATGATAGGTCTGCTGATGATTCCAAATAGTACATAGCATCTGGATCACAATGGGATCTGGTGACTATCTTCATATTATGAATTTCCTCATATTATGAGGTTTTATCCTCATTCATTAGTTTCTCCTTGAAGTAAGAAGTTTGAGGTATTAACTAAAAATAGCAAACTAACTAACTAACTAACTAAATGCCAATTGTCTAACAATAGAAGAATTGGTAAATAAGTTACTGTACAATCCTATATAATAAAGATGTGATATGCAAATGATCGTTACATCATGAAGCATAACGAACAGCTGCGTAATGACTAGATCACGGATCAGCAGGAGGGTGGGGCAGTGAGCTACAAGGAGGTGGTGGAGAGCTACAGGAGAGCTACAGCAGCAAGCTATGAAGAGGGGGCAAGGGGCAGAGGGAGCTACAGGAGGGCAGTGCAGTGGGTGGAGAGCTATTGGAGGGTGGCAGCAAGCTACTGGCGAGCTACTGGCACATGGATTTGTGTGCAGAGCTACTAGTGTTACTATAAAAACTGTTAGCCACACAAAATAATGATAACTTTTACTGATACAGGAAAGTAATTCTAAAATAAAATTTAGACAAAAACATTTTATAAAATTTTCTATGAGCATACTTTTAAGGATACAAAGAAATTATTATATAGAACAGTGTCTGGAAGAAAATATGAAAAATGTTAACTGTAGCTGCTTATGGGTAGTGAGATTATGAATGAATTTATTTAATCTTCTTTATACTTTTCTCTGAATTTCCAAGTAATCAGGTATTGTTTTGAGAATCAGGAAGAATAACTCAGAATGTTAAAAAAAATCAGGTTATTTATAGAAGTATTTCAGAAGATTGGACATATTCTTTTATTTTTGCTCCTTCCTGAACCACACTAATAAGGAGAGTAAAGGATTAAAGGTAATATAAACCCACAAGAATAAATAGAATGCAGAGTAGAATAGCAGATTAGAAATATTAACAAGTGTTTAGAAGATGGAAAGCAGATGAAACACTTAGGTTATGTAAGTCAGCTCTACCACAAAAGGCTAAATTATTTGAAGCTACTCTCCCTCTGAAAATATCTAACACTACTGAATAGCCTGGCTGGTGTTGCTCAGTGGTTGAGCATTGACCTATGAACCAGGAGGTCATAGTTTGATTTCCAGTTAGGGCACATGCCCAGGTTGTGGGCTCAGTCCCCAATGTGGGGCATGCAGGAGGCAGCTGATCAATGCTTCTCTGTCACCATTGATGTTTCTATCTTTCTCTTTTTCTGAAATGAATAAAAATATATATATAGACTAGAGGCCCAGTGCATGGATTAGTGCACTGGTGGGGTCCCTCAGCCTGGCCTGTGGGGATTGGGCCAATACTGGCTCTTTGACATCTCCCAAGGAGTCCTGGATTGTGAGAGGACTCAGGCTAGGCTGAGGGACCTCACAGGTGCACAATTGGGGCCAGGGAGGGACTGCAGGAGGGCTTCAGAGTGTGTTTGGCCATCTCACCCAGTCCGGATCAGCCAAGACCCCAGCAGTGAGCCAATCTACTGGTTGGAGTGTCTGCCTCCTGGTGGTCAGTGTGCATCATAGTGACTGGTCAAATGGTCAGACTAACGGTTGTATACTTAGCATATTAAGCTTTTATTATATAGGAAGGGAAATTGAGCTTGTTGACACCCAACTCATACTTGTTAAATTTTCCTTCCTTCCTTCCTCCTCCCTACCTCCCATTTTTCCTTTTTCCCTTCCTTCCTTCCCACTTACCTCTCTTGCATGATGCTGTATCTTAGTGAATTAGATATATGCTCAGGGTCAAAGCCAAAGACTGGAATAGCTAGGTTTACAATAGTAATGTCTTAGAGAATTTCCAGAATATAGTATGTAGTTTTCACTATATCAGTTGCTCAATAAAACGTGTCCAAAATTTTTACAGTTCAGAATCTTGTAAAGCAGTCTAATGCAGAGGTTAAGAATACAATCTTTGGAATTGGGTAGCTTTAGAGTCAAATCTTAACTGCAACTTGCTAGCTGTATGACTTTGGTTAAATAATATATATTCTGTAAGCATTAATCCTTCATATGTAATATGGGAATAGTAATATCTTATTTTGAAGGATTAGATGAGATGAGTATATAAAGTACCTGACATGTGTTTGTGGATATGTGTAAATACAGATAAAGCATGTATGGCATATGGTAATTTGATATTGCAAATTTTATTCCTGTAACAATATATCTTTTTAAATTTTTTTGTTTTGTAGGTGCAGCCTTCTTGGTCTCTTGCTGTGCTATTTCTTGGTCGACTCTTGATTATCAAATATCTTTAAGAAAATCCTTACCTGATAAAAATGTCCTTACTGGGCCCTGTCGAAGACTCACCTATCTCTTTTATAAGTTTTTTACATTATTATCTTGGATGCTGAGTGTTGTACTTCTTTTATTCTTAAATGTGAAGATTGCTTTTTGTCTGTTGTCATTTCTTTGGTTTTTAGGTATATTGTGGGCATTTAAAAACCAAACTAAGTTTTGTGCTTCCATAAGTATGGAGTTCTTATACAGGATTGTTGTTGGATTTGTTCTTATTTTTACATTTTTTAATATTCAGGGTCAGAATACCAAATTTCCAATGTCTTGTTATTATATTGTAAGGGTACTGGCCACACTGGGGATATTGATTGTGTTGTGGGTTTGCCCACTTTCTATTTTTAATTCAGAATATTTTGTACCTATTAGTATTATTATAGCTCTTGCTCTTATCCTTGGAATTATTTTTCTTATTGTTTATTATGGGACTTTGCATCCAAACAGATGTAAAGAAAAAAAACCTGATGAAATTGATGGGAAATCAGTGCAAATAGAATGTAGAATGAAGTATTTCCTAATGGAATAAGCTATCATTTATGAGACATATTTTCTTATTTTATGTTTCATTGGTTAGTAAAAAAAAATGTGTGTCTATGCCTGTGTTATTTCTTAGTTTTGCTTTCTTTAATTTGAGATCAGTTCTGGTATATTATTTATGAATGTGAGAGTGAATCTATTAATATTTTTATTATTTAAATTTCTCGTTTGGTTTTGAAGACCTTAAGAACTTAGATGTATTTGCCTGTTGTCGGGCAGAGTAGCCATTTTGAGCCTGAATAGGAAGAAATGGTCTGATTGCTATAATTTGAAGGTTGGAATTGAGCTTCTATCCAACTTTCCCCTCATTTTTCCTGAACTAAAACTGATGCATCTGTTGTGGAGAACTGTAAAGGGAAGAAGAGAGCAGAACACTTGTTCTCACCTGCATTTTCTTGACTCTGCATATATTGAGTTGGGGACGGACTGAGTTGAGAAAAAGGAAAAGGAAGGGAAGAGGAAGAAAATAAGACATAAAATTTACCATCTTAACTATTTTTAGTGTATAGTTCAGTAGTGTTAATTATATTTACATCTCTGCCTGACCAGTGTTCCCCCTGTGGGAACGCATTGACCAGAGTAGCTCCTGCATTGAGCATCTGCCCCCTGGTGGTCAGTGTACATCACAGGGAGCGGTTGAGTGGCCTTAGTATATCATTATCATACTATGCTTTGATTGGTTGAATTGCCGACTAGCTGACTGGACACTTAGCACATTAGGCTTTTATTATACAGGATTGATTTCAGAGAGGAAGAGAGAGGGAGAGAGAGATAGAAACATCAATGATGAGAGAGAATTATGGATCAGCTGCCGCTTGCACACCCCCTACTGGGGATTGAGCCTGCAACCCAGGCATGTGCCCTTGACCAGGAATTGAACCATGACCTCCTGGTTCATAGGTTCACTGAGCTACACTTCTGGGCAGGAATTTTTTTGAGGCTGTGTAATATTATATTCTATGTATATGTCACATTTTCTCTACTTATCCATCACTGGGTTGCTTCTACCTCTTGGCTATCATGAATAATGCTATAATGAATATTGGACGTAGCAATTTATGTAATGGGAAAAATGGTTATAAAACAATATATATCTACTAATGAACTTGAATATTAAATGCCCCACACAAACATGGATTGAATGATCATTTCATCAATAAACATTTTCCCCTTGGTTTTATAGCCAAGAAACAAATGGGTAGATCCTGGTCAGATGTTTTGGCTAGTTAGTAAGTTCTTAAAGTGAATATTTAATATCTAATGGATTTACTTTTACATATTTTCTATTTTTTCTATATCATTCAGTCATGGATATACAGCACTTTTAAATCTTCCCAACTAATTAATACTTTTCTAGCTTAGTTTGCACATATCAAAAGCATTTTGAAATATAGGAAAAGCATGGGAATAATTATGAGCAATACTCTCATAAAAGAATAGTCATATGCATTGTACCACTCCAGAGGTTCTCAGGGCTCTCCAGAGAAACAGAACCAATAGGATATATATAGGCATATATGAGGATAGTTATTATAGGAACTCAGGTAGTTGTGAAGGCCACAATTTCTATCTGCAAGTTGGAGAACCATGAAAACCCCTGGTGTAATTGAGTCCAAGTGTGAAGGCTTAGGAATCATAGGGCTAATGGTGTATTTCCTGATCTGAGTCTGAGAGCCTGAGAACCAGGAGCACCCATCAGAGGGAAGGGGAAGATGGATATCTTAGCTTAGGCAGACAGAGTGATTTTGCTCTTCCTATGCTTTTTCAGTTCTATTTAGACCCTCAACAGATCCATGGGGACAGCATTACTTCACTCACTTCACCAATTCAAATGCTAATTTGAGGAAAAAACACCCTCACAGACACACACAGAAGTAATGTTTTACCAGCTATTTGAGCAAGCCTTAGACCAGTCAGGTTAACACATAATATTCACATTCCCATACACCCATACACTTTCTTATCTACTTGAAATATGAATAGAAGGCTTCCCTTATACTAGTGGTTCTTAAACATTAGTGAACATGAGAATCATCTGGAGGATTTATTAGATTTCCATCCACATTTTTTTTAGTAGATCTTAGGTGGAGCGTGAAATTTGTATGTCTAAGAAGTTCCTGGATGTTGCTGCTGCTGGTCTGCCCATCTGCTTTGAGGACCACTACTGATTTTTGAAGGCTAATGCCACTTTTAATAACTAGTTTCAAAATAGCCACTAGAGGGCAATGAAGGCACAGACAAATTGGATGTGCTGCTTAATAGGTTCCCTGGTTTATGCTACAGTTGCTATAAGTCAGGAAAATACCAAAGCCAAATGTTAATTTCCTGTAGAAGTATCTTCAGGCTCATTCTCGATTGTAATAGAAATCAAAGCTTGTCCTTACGGTTGTGGGAATCGAGATGTATAATGAACGCTAACTCTGGCCAATGCCCATTTCATGATCATAATATATTAAAAGTTGTTTTTTTCTGAGTGGGAGAGGCTACATTTTGACAATAGGTTCAGTTTGTTATGGAGAAAATTCTGCATGTAAGCTGTATTTATTAGTTTTAAGACATGTATGTCTTACTTTGTAAAATGAGACCAAAGTACTTTTAAAAAATGTTAAACTTAGTATGTATTAAACCTCAATTCATAGAACATAAAGATCCACAGAGTATAGGGAATTTGTAATTTCTTTCTTCTAGAAATATTGCCATGATGTTAGGAAATGACTACAGAAAATGTAAAAATATATAGTTTTTAGGGATGTTGTTATATTTCTGTTTTCCCTAACCTGGAATTTGAAAGCTTTACTGCTATAGTAATTGCTCTTTAAGATTTTTCTTTTGATATCTAGTGTATAGACATATACATCTCTTTGAATAGTCCTGGTTCTTGGCTGGAATCAGCAATTGCTTTTCGTGGTATTGTAGAAAATGTTTTTTCCCTTTATTTTATTTTAGTATTTTTTATCACTATTTATCCTCCCCTAACCCTTTCCACCTCCACCTACCCCCCAGACTCCTGCAATCATCACACTACTGTCATGTCCATGAGTTCTTTCTTTTCTTCTCAATCCCACCCCCAATATCCCTCCACTAGAACTGCCTGCCTGCTCTCTGAGTCTGTCTCTCTTTTGCTTATTGTTAGTACAGTTTGTTCATTAAACTTTACATATGAATAAAATTATATAGTACTTGTCTTTCTCTGAATGGCTTATTTCACTTAGCATAACGTTCCCCAGGTCCATCCATGCTGTCACAAAGGGTACAATTTTCTTTCCCTTTATGGCTGAGAGGTATTCCATTATGTAAATGTACCATAACTTTTTTTTTTATCTACTCATCTACTGATGGGCACTTGGGCTGTTTCCAAATCTTGGCTATTGTAAATAATGCTGCAATGAAATAGGGGTGCATACATTCTTTCAAATTAGTGTTTCAGGTTTTTCTGGATAAATTCCCAGATGTGGAATCACTGGGTCACAAGGCAATTCCATTTTTAATCTTTTGAGGTAACTCCATACTGCTTTCCATAGTGGTGTACCAATCTGTATTCCCACCAACAGTGCAAAAGGGTTCCCTTTTCTCTGCATCCTCTCCAACACTTGTTGTTTGCTGATTTATTGATGATTGGAGGCCTGGTGCACGAATTTGTGTACGGATGGGGTTCCTTGGGGTGACCTGTGGGAATCGGGCCCCATCTCATGCCCACAGCCTTGCAGCCCTCCCCCATCCCCTGCACCCTCTCTAATCTGGGACCCCTCCAGGGATGTCCGACTGCCTGTTTAGACCCGATCCCTAAACAGGCAGTCGGGCATCCTTCTCACAATCCAAGACTGCTGGCTCCAAACTGCTCACCTGCCTGCTTCCCTGATTGCCCCTAACCGCTTCTGCCTGCCAGCCTGATCACCCCCTAACCACTACTCTGCCAGCCTGTTTGCCCCAACTGCCCTCCCCTGCAGTTTTGATCACCCCCAACTGCCCTCTCCTGCTGGCCTGATGGCCCACAACTGTCATCCCTTGCAGGCCTGGAAACTCCCACTATCCTCCCCTGCTGGCCATCTTGTGGTGGCCATCTTGTGTACACATGGGGGCAAGATCTTTGACCACATGGAGGCAGCCCTCTTGTATGTTGGAGTGATGGTCAATCTGCATATTACTCTTTCATTAGATAGGATAGAGGCCTGGTGCATGGGTGGGGACCAGCTGGTTTGCCCTGAATGATGGGGGTTCAGGATGGAGGTTCCCTTGGGATATGGGCTGGCCTGAGTGAGGGGCCTATGGTGGTTTTCAGGCATGCCTCCCAGCAACCCAAGCAGAGGCCCTGGGATCTGGGATTAATTTATGTTCTCAATTGAAACTTTGTAGCCTGGAGTGGAGCCAAGCCTTCTTCTCGCTCAGCCATTTCTGTTTGAAACTTTGTAGCCTGGAGTGGAGGCCTAGGCTAGGGCTGCAGAAGTTTAGCTTCCTCCATCGTCCGGCAACCCTAGCCTCTTCTCTCTCCAGCTCCGTGGCTGCCACCATTTCTGTTGGGATTATGTATCTTCTATAATTGAAACTTTGTAGCATTGAGTGGAGGGAGGCCTAGACTGGCAAGGGCAGGTGGAAAGCTTGGCTTCCTCTGTTGCCCGGGAAACCCAAACCTCCCTCCTGCTCTCAGTGGTGGCAGCCATCTTGGTTGGGGTTTATTTGCAAAATTCGCTCTTGATTGGCTGGTGGGCGTGGCTTGATAGGTATGGTCAATTTGCATATTAATCTTTTATGATAGGATGATAGCTATTCTGAAAGGTGTGGTTTTAATTTGCATTTCTCTGATGACTCATGACATTGAACATCTTTTCATATGTCTATTGGCCATCTGTATGTCCTCTTTGGAGAAGTGTCTTTTGGGTATTTTGCCCACTTTTAAATTGGATTTTTTTTAGGGTTGGTTTTTATAAGTTCTTTATAAATTTTGGATATTAACCTCTTATCAGATGTATCAGTGAATATGTTCTTCCATTCAGTAGATTATCTTTTCATTTTGTAATTTAGTAACATGTTATTTAGCCTCCATGTTTTCTTCTTGTGGTTGATTTCAAGTTTCATAGCCTTATAGTCAGAGAAATTACTTGATATGTTTTCAGTCTTCTTAATATTATTGAGACTAGTTTTGTGTCTTAACATATGGTATTGTAGAAATTTTGATATGAAAACTCAAAGATCTGAATTTGATTGCTTGATACAATTACCTGGAAGACCTTGATGAGTCATTTAATCTCTAAATCTCAGTTTCTCTATATGTAGAGTGAGCATTATATAATAACAACAACTATCTCCTGGGCTGTTGTGAAAAATCAGTAAGTCATTATATGTGATAGTGTTTTATAGATTATAACTATTCATGAATTTTTTTATTTTTTACATTCTTTCTCCAGTATGTGGTATATTTTGACTTGGTTTTGATGTCATTATTTTTGTAAAATTGTTTCCATATGTATAAAATAACAATACACATAAAATTTAGAATTATTCAGCAAAAAAGTTTAATCTTTTTGCATATAACATCTTAGTTTTTCATTAGACTCTTGTATGCTATGTATTATTCCTCATGTGTAGAAAAATAATCATATTTTCTGCTAAAAACAACTAGTTAGTAATGAGGTCAGGATAAAGGCTTATATTGCAAATAATTTTCTGACCATTGGAAGTATGCATGAATTTCTGTGTATAAATGTGCATGCACATTTATGAATGGTAGGATTTTATTAAATATTTATTGGTAATATTATTTCTCTTATTTTTTTTTTCTGGGCCACAAAATCCCTTAGCTGTGGTTGCTTTTAAGATTAAACAATGATTTTTCTTATTGTTTTTATTTTGTTTCCAGTAGTATATCTTGCTGACTATAAGCTTACATAGACCAGAAATTGTATTTCTGTGTCCCTTAGAGAACTTTGCATAGAGTTTCCAGGGACTTCCTAAAGCACCGAGTACTGTTCTTCTTCTTCTTTTTTTTTTCTGAACCCCTGGAAAGTGAAAAGAGTACTTTATTTCAAAGACCATTTGGAAAATCATCTGATTCATCTTTGGAGCAATGAATCAATCCATCAATGTGTGCTTCTGAGGATTATCTGTGTGTTCACTGCTGTGCTATGACAAGGCTTTGTAAATAACTATTGTTTAATGAATTGATCACCACTCCAGAGAGTAATTTGTGTTTTCCTGGTGGTCTGTGGATGAAAGAGCTTTAAAAAAATTCATGAAGATTACTGTAGTAGTCTGTTCTTTAAAAACAAATAAACAGATTTATTAAGGTACAATTTGCATACAACTCACCTATTTCAATGTACATTTCTTTTTGTTCTGTTTTTTTAAAATTTAATAAATCTTTATTGTTCAGATTATTAAAAAATTGTTCCTCTTTTTTCCACCCATAGCTCCTCTCCACCCGGTTCGCACCCCACCCTCTGCCTTTCCTCCCCCCACTGTCCTCATTCATAGTTGTACGATTTTTGTCCAATCTTTTTCCTGCACCCCCACATTCCTTTACCCTGAGAATTATCAGTCAACTCCCTTTCTATGCTCCTGATTCTATTATATTCACCAGTTTATTCTGTCACTCAGATTTTTAATTCACTTGATTTTTAGATTCACTTGTGATAGATATGTATTTGTTGTTCATAATTTTTATCATTACCTTTTTCTTCTTCCTCTTAAAGAATATCTTTCAGTATTTCATATAATATTGATTTGATGGTGATGAACTCCTTTAGCTTTGTCTTATCTGTGAAGCTCTTGATCTGACCTTCCATTCTGAATGATAGCTTTGCTGGGTAGAGTAATTTTGGTTGTAGGTTCTTGTTATTCGTCACTTTGAATATTTCTTGCCACTTCCTTCTGGTCTGCATAGTTTCTGTTGAGAAATCAGCTGACAATCATATGTGCTCCCTTGTAGGTAACTAACTGTTTTTCTCTTGCTGCTTTTAATATTCTGTCTTTGTCTTTCGCTCTTGGCATTTTACTTAGGATGTGTCATGGTATGGTCCTCTTTGGATTCCTATTGTTTGGGCTTCTGTGCACTTCCTGGACTTGTAAGTCTATTTCTTTCATCAGGTGGGAGAAGTTTTCAGTCACTATTTCTTCAAATAGGTTTTCATTATCTTGCTCTCTCTCTTCTGCTGGCAGCCCCATAATTCTGATGTTGGTACGCTTGAAGTTGTCCCAGAGGCTTCTTAACTATTCTCAAATTTTTGGATTCTTTTTTCTTTTCTGATTGAGTGTTTTTTGCTTCTTTGTATTTCAAATCTTTGACTTAATTCTTGCGTTTCTCTAGTCTGCTGTTGGGTCTCTGTAATATTTTTTATTTCAGTCAGTGTATGTTTAATTTCTAGTTGATCCTTTTTCATATCCTTGAGAGTCTCACTAAATTTATTGGCCTTTTCTAGGAAATTCTTGAAAAACCTTATAACTGTGGTTTTGAACTCTATATCTAGTCATTTTTCTCCATTTCTTTTGTTTGTGATCTGTTTATTTCTCCGCATTTTTACTGCTTCTCTGAGTTGGTAGTATAGTTTTGTGTGCTAGGTGTCCTATATTTTGTGTGCTAGGTTCCAATGGCCTGGCTTTCCCAGTAACCTGAGGTGGACACTCTGGGTGCATCCCTTTGTGTACTGTGTTTACAGTCTTGTAGTTAAGTCTTGATTTTTTTGGTATCACTGGGAGGAATTGACCTCCAGGCCAGCTGTCTGTGAAGATCAGGTGTGACTATGCTGGGAGAACCTCTGTGCTGGAGACAGTCTAATGAGACAGGTCTTGTAAAATTGCAAAAGCCTCTGTGCTCAGCTTGGATGGAGCAAAGTCTCAGGGCTGATCAGACAGTATTGGCTTCCCATCAGCCCTGCCCTATGAGCATAGCCCCTGGGTCTTAGTGTCCCTCAGTAATCGCTGCAAGCACCTCTGAGAGAAAGCCGCCCTCGAGTTTCACCTGTTGCCAGACAGTCCAGGTTCTCCCCAAATGAATCTGGATTTCCAGATTCTCACCTGGAACTGGAGTTCAGTGTATTTGGGAGCTTCCCATTCCCTCCAGCTAGAGAAAGCCAGTGGCACACTCAGCAGTCCTCTCTGTGTGCACTGGCATGTGCACTCCCAGACCTCTGCCTTTCATGGCTCCCTTGAGTTTCCATCTGAGAGTCCAGATTTCCCTTGTATGATCCTGGGTCTCTAGGGTCTCACCTTTAACTGAGGTTCAGTGTAGTCAGAACTGGGGTTCAGTGCAGTAGAGAGCTTCTGATTTCCTCCCGCTAGGGAAAGACAGTGGCAACCTCACAAGTCAGTCCTCTCTGATTGCACTTGCACACACGCACCTCCAGACCCCAGCCTTCCGTGGCTCCCCTGTGTTTCTGTGTGCCTTTCTCTCTCCTTGACAGTCCAGACTCCCCACGTATGAGCCTGGGTTCCCAGGGTCTCGCCGGAATTGAGGTTCAGGTCAGTGGGAACTGGGATTCAGCACAGTCAGGAGGTTTTGTCTCCTTCCCACCAAAGAAAGCCAATTAGGCACTCAGCCACCCTTCCTCTCTATGCTTGTGTCTCCGTACCTCAGCTTTTCACAGCTCCTCTGATTCTCTGTGAGTTTTTCTCTTTCCTTCTAGTTGTAGAATTTCCACTCGGCCAGCTTTCCTGTGGTTCTGGATGATGTCTGTTTTATTTTTTAGTTGTAGTTTTGAGATTGTTGTGTGAGGCAGCAGTTTTAAGTGTTTACCTATGCTGCCATCTTGGTTTCTCTCTCAGGTGTACATTTCAATGTGGTTTTTTTTTTGTTAGTGTATTCACAAGCATGTTAAACCATTATCACAGTCAATATTAGAGCATTTTTATCATCTTAAAAAGATATCCTGGCCAGCCGTGGTAGCTCAGCGGTTGAGCGTCAACCTATGAACCAGATTATCATGCTTTAGTTCCCAGTCAGGGTGCATGCCGGGGTTGCGGGCTTGTTCCCCAGTGAGGGGGATGCAGGAGTCAGCTGATCAATAATTCTCTCTCATCACTGATGTTCCTATCTCTTACTCCCTCTCCCTTGATCTCTGAAATCAATGAAAATATCCTCTGTAATGAAAGGCTAATATGCAAATTGACCAAATGGCAGAACTGCCAATTGCTATGATGCTCACTGATCACCAGGGGGCAGACACTCAACACAGGAGCTAGCCCCTGGTGTTCAGTGTGCTCCCACAAGGGGAGCGCCACTCAGCCAGAAGCCCTGGGCTGGGCTCACAGTTTGTGAGTGCAGTCAGTGGCTGCAGCCTCTCCCTCCTCCACGGCAGTGCTAACCATATCTGACTACCGGCGTAGGCCCATGGGAAGCAGGCCTAAGCTGTCAGACATCCTCCCTATTTGGGTGTTCCTCCTATTTGGCTATTATGAATAATGTTGATATAAAATAAACATTTGATGCAAGTTTCTGTATAGACTTATATTTTTATTTCACTTGGATAAATAAATAGCCATGAGTAGAATTGCTGGGCCATATGGTAACTCTGCATTTAATCATTTGAAGAACTGAAAGACTGTTTTCCAAAGCATCTGCATCATTTTACATTCCTATTAGTAGTGTATAAGGGTTCCAATTGATCCACATCTTCACCAATACTGTTATTATCTAACTTTTTGATTCTATCCACTCTAGTGGGTAAGAAATGGTATCTTATTGTAATTTTGATTTGTATTTACTTGATGATTAATGATGTTAGGCATCAGTTTATATACTCACTAATGGCCATTTGTATATCTTCTTTGGGGAAATGTCTATTCAGATCCTTTGCTCATTTTTTTTAATTGGGCTTACTTGTCCTTTTATTACTGACTTTTAAGGTGCTTTTAAAAAATATCTTTATTGCTGAGAGTATTACAGTTGACCCCCTGCAATGTCCCCATTCACCCAGTTCCTATCCTGCCTGAGGTATTCACCACCCTATTGTTTGTGTCCATAGGTAATGCATAAATGCATTTAAATTCTTTGGCTAATCTCTTCCCATCCACCCTATCCCCTTCCCTCTAAGATTTGTCAATCTATTCCATCTTTCTATGCCTCTGGTTCTATTTTATTCATTATTTATTTTCTCCATGAAATTCCTTGTTGATTTGTTTTGATTTTTAGATTCAATTCTTTTTTTAATCTTTATTGTTCAGTTTATTAATTACATTGTTCCCCCTTTTTTCCCCCTATAGCTCCCCTCCACTCGGTACCCATCCCACTCTCCACCCTCACCTCCCTCCCACTATCCTCTCCCATAGTTGCATGATTTTTGTCCAGTCTCTTGCTGCACCTCCCACACCCCTTTTCCTCCCCAAGAATTGTCAGTCCATTCCCTCTCTATGTCCATGATTCTGTTATATTCACCAGTTTATCCTGTTTGTCAGATTATTAATTCACTTGATTTTTAGATTCATTTGTTGATAGATGTGTATTTGTTGTTCATAATTTTTATTTTTATGTTTTTCTTCTTCCTCTTCTTAAAGAATATCTTTCAGCATTTCATATAATATTGGTTTGGCGGTGATGAACTCCTTTAGCTTTTTCTTATCTGTGAAGCACTTTATCTGACCCTCAATTCTGCATGATAGCTTTGCTGGATAGAGTAATCTTGGTTGTAGATTCTTGCTATTCATCACTTTGAATATTTCTTGCCAATCCTGTCTGGCCTGCATCGTTTCTGTTGAGAAATCCGCTGACAATCGTATGGGTGCTCCCTTATAGGTAATTAACTGTTTTTCCCTTGCTGCTTTTAATATTCTCTCTTTATCTTTTGCTCTTGGCATTTTAATTATGATGTGTCTTGGTGTGTTCCTCTTTAGATTCCTATATTTTGGGGTTCTGTGCACTTCTTGGGCTTTTAAGTCAATTTCTTTCACCAGGTGTGGGAAGTTTTCAGTCACTATTTCTTCAAGTAGGTTTTCATTATCTTGCTCTCTCTCTTTTTCTGGCACCCCTATAATTCGGATGTTGGTATGCTTGAGGTTGTCCCAGAGGTCCCTTACACTATCTTTAATAATTTGGATTCTTTTTGCTTCTTGCTTTTCTGGCTGAGTGGATTTTGCTTCTTTGTATTTTAAATCTTTGACTTGGTTCTTGCAGCCCTCTCTACTGCTTTTAGGTCTTTGTATAATATTTTTTATTTCAGGCAGTGTATGGTTAATTTCTAGTTGGTCCTTTTTCATATCCTCGTAGGTGTTGTTCATTTCCTCGTAGGTGTTGTTCATTTCCTCGTAGGTCTTGTTCATTTCCTTGTAGTTCTCATTAAGTTCATCAGCCTTTTCTTGGAGCCTCTTCAAAAACCTTATTATTGTGGTTTTGAACTCTATATCTAGTCGTCTTTTTTCCTCCATTTCTTTCACACCTGATTTCTTTCCTTTTCTCTGATTTGTGGCTGCTTTCCAGAGTTGCTCTATTAGCTTTGTGTGGTAGATGTCCTCTAAGGGACAGTGGCTCAGCCTCCCCAGTTACCTGAGGTGGATACTCTTACTGCAATTCTTTATGGGTTGTACAGTATTGTTGAAGTTAATCCCAGCTTATTGTTGTTAGCACTAGGAGGGTTTGACCTCCAGGCCAATTGGCTGTGAAGGTAAGCTGTGTTCAGGTTGGATGGGCGGAGTCTCTGGGCTGAGCAGGCAGCGTCAGCTCTGCCCTATGTGGCGCGTGGGTCTCTGTGCCAGGTGGTAATGGCTGCACGCACCTCCGAGAGAAAGCCGCTGCTGGTCTCCACCCATTGTCAGACAGCTCTGCCTCTTCCCAAATGAGTCTGCACACCCAAAGTCTCTCCCAGGGTTGTAAAACAAAGCATTCTGGTGGTCTCCCGAACGAGGGAGCAAGTCATGATTCCTCTCTGCACGGTCACGCAGTTCTGTCCCCAAGTTTATGTGCAAACTGCTGTTCCTGGTTAATGCGCACTCTCCTCAAACTCGCAGACCTCTGCTGCGCCGGAGTTTAGTGTGCCTTCCCTGGACCTCGGACCTTGGTTGGAACTGGGGAATCAGTGGAGTGGGACGCCTCCGCCCTCCCCATTGGAGAAAACTAGCCGGGTTTGCTGCCGCCCGCCCTTTACTGCTTACGCACACACATCTCCGAACCTCTCTCTGCTGCGCTCCGCTGCTCCTCTGAGTCACAGTGTCCTATCTTTACTTTTATTTGTGGAATTTTCACTCAGCCAGATTTCCAGTGATTCTGGGTGATGTTTGTTTTGTTGTTAAGTTGTAGTTTTGGAATTGTTGTGTGGGGCAGCAAAATAGGTGTTTACCTATGCCGCCATCTTGGTTCCTCTTGACTTTTAGATTAAATTCTTGATAGATATTTATTCATTGCCATTTTATTGTTTATATTCCCCTCCTCCTCCTTCTCTTATTCATCCTCCTCCTCCTCCTTTTCTTTTTTCTACTTTTTCCTCTTCTTAATACCATTCAACATTTCATGTAATACTGCTTTGGAGGTGATGAACTCCTTTAGGGTTTTTTCTTTTTTGATAGCTTTGTTGGGTAGAGTAATCTTGGTTGTAGGTCTTTGCTATTCATTACTTTGAATATTTCCTGCTACTCCCTTTTACTCTGCAAAGTTTATTTATTTTTTGGTCTGCAAAGTTTCTGTGGAGAAATCAGCTGACAGTCATATGGCACTCCCTTGTAGGTAACTAACTGCTTTTTTCTTGCTACTTTTAAGATTCTCTCTTTGTCTTTAACCTTTGGCATTTTAATTATGATGTGTCCTGGTGTGGGCCCCTTTGGGTTCCTCTTGTTTTGGACTCTCTGTGCTTCATGCACTTGTAAGTCTATTTCTTTCACCATATAGGGGAAGTTTTCTGTCATTTACTCTTCAAATAGGTTTTCAATATCTTACTCTCTCTTCTTCTTCTGGTATCCCCATAATGTGAATGTTGGTACCCTTGAAGTTGTTCCAAATGCTCCATACACTATCTCCATATTTTTGGATTCTTTATTCTTTTTGCTTTTCTTTTTTGGGTGTTTTTGAATCCTCTACTCTACTTTTGAGTCCCTGTAAATTATTCTTAATTTTATTTAATATATACTTTTTCATGTCTTTGATGTTCTCATTAAGGTCCTTGAAATTTTCACTAAGATCCTTGAAATTCTCACTATTCCCTTGAAGCTTTCATTAAGATCCTTGAGCAACCTTATAACCATTGTTTTGAACTATGTATCTATTAGTTTGCTTGCTTCCATTTCATTTAGATCTTTTCCTGGAGATTTCTCTTGTTCTTTCATTTGTGACGTATTTCTTTGTCTCTGCATTTTGGCTACTTCCCTGTGTTTGTTTCTATGTATTAGATAGAGCAGCTATATATTCTGGAATTGGTAGAGTGGTCTTGTGTCATAGGTGTCCTGAAGGCCCAGTGGCTCAGCTTCCCCAGTCACCTGAGCTTGGCACTCTAGGTGAGCTCCTTTGTGGCCTGTGTGCATAGTCTTGTTGTAGTTGAGCCTTGATTGCTATTGGTGTCACTGGGAGGAGTTGACTTCTAGAACAATTAGCTGTGAGAACCAACTGTGGAAGAGCTGCTCTGCAGGAGACATCCCAATTGAGCAGGACTTGCTTCAGTGGGACTTTTGTGCTTACTGAGTCTTCCCCTTGAGTGCATTGATGATGGATGTGTAGAGTTGTAGTCTGGTATGGTCTAAAGTTGTCCATAGGGTGCATTGGCTCTGGAGCCTCCTGGGAGATGCAATATCAGCCACTGCCTGGGGCCACCTGGCAGGAAGTATAAAGCAATCTGCAGATGGCTGCTACTTGTGTTAGGCTTGGAAATGCCTAGGTAAGACCAAGCTGTCTTGGGCCTATTATTGGTAGATATGGGGCATGCTGATGCCATATGCTGCTTTTTTGAGAGATTTTAGGAAATCTCTGAAACTTGAGCCAGTACAGGCCATTTATATGGAAAAGCTGCTGCAAAACGCTTGAGGGGGGGTCTTAGGTAATCAGTAGAGTGGAGCAAACAGTGTGAGCCAGGCTTATGGAAACTCAGATATGGCTGCATGTCAGCTCTGTGTCAGGGGATGTCTTGGCATAGAAACAATGACCACTATGAACACCCCTGTCTGAGAGAAAGCTGCCCCTGAGTTATTGCTCCAATGCCCAATAATCTGGTTCCTTTTCATATGTCCCTGGATTCCCCCAACAATGTTGCCTCAGTGCTGGAGCTCAGAGGGAGTGAGTCTGAGTAAGTTTGTACTCTGTCCCTTTAAGAGGGACTGCCTGGGTCTCCAGCAGCCTCTGTGACACTTAGTCACAATCCTTACTGGTTTTTACTGCCTGAAGTTATGGGGACTTTTCTTCCCAGCTGGAACCCTGGGCTGAGGGGTCTGGTGTGGGGCTGGGACCCCTTGCTACTCAAGGGAGGCCTCTTCAGGCTATATATTTCTCCTGATTAAAAACATGCTGCACATGAAGAGAAACCAGGATGGCAACATAAACTGCTGCCTCGCACAACAATTTCACAAACACAACTAAGGGACAAAACGGACATCATCCAGAACCACAGGAAAGCTGGCTGACTGGAAATTCTGCAACTAGAAGGAAGGAGAGGGACACACAGAAAGTCAGAGGAACTGCAGAGCCCGAGATAGGGAGACGGCACGTGTGCGGAGAGGACCGGGCCAGAGAGGACGGGGCGGCTGAGTGCCTGGCTGGCATGCTCTGGCGGGAAGGAGACAAAAACTCCAGACTGTGCTGAACCCCAGTTCCGACTGCACTGAACTCCAGTTCCGGGCAAGACCCTGGGGACCCAGGCTCATACTGTGGGAATCTGGATTGTAAAGCAGAATCTCCGGGTAGTGGCGAAAGGCAGAAGTTTGGAGGCGTGCATGCGAGTGCACGCAGAGAGGACTGAAAAATCTCTGGGATGCACTGAACCCCAGTCTTGACTGCAGTGAACCTCAATCTGAGGACCCAGGCCCAAGAAGGGGGAATCTGGACTGTAAAGTGGAAACTCAGGGGAACGGTGAAAGGCAGAGGTCCAGAGTGTGTGCAGAGAGGATGGACTGTTGAGTGTGTCACTGGCTTGATCTAGCGGGAAGGGGACAAAAGCTCCAGATGGTGCTGAACCCCAGTTCCCACTGCACTGAACCCCAGTACCCGGAGAGAATCTAGGAGTCTGGATTCATTGGGGGAAAGACTGGACTGTTTGGCAAAGGGTGAAACTCGAGGGCACCTTTCTCTCAGAAGTGCTTGCAGCGATTGCCGGCAGATACTGAGACCCTGGAAGCCCGTGGGGTGGGGCTGACTGGAAGCCAAAGCTGTTGGCTCCACTCTGTAACTCCACCTCATCCAAGCAGAGCACTGAGGCCTTTGCAATTTTTTAAAAAGTATTTTTTATTGATTTTTCACAGAGAGGAAGAGAGAGGGATAGAAAGTCAGAAACATCAATGAGAGAGAAACATCGATCAGCTGCCTCTTGCACACCCCCTCCTGGGGATGTGCCCGCAGCCACGGTACATGCCCTTGACCAGAATCGAACCTGGGACCTTTCAGTCTGCAGGCCAACGCTCTATCCACTGAGCCAAACTGGCTTCGGCAGCCATTGCAATTTTGCAAGACTTGTCCCATAAGGCTGTCTCCCAGTGTAGACACAGCTGATCCTCACATCCAATTGGCCTGGAGGTCAAGTCCTCCTAGTGATACCAAAAACAATCAAGACTTAACTACAACAAGGCTGTACACACAGTCCACAGAAGGGTGCACCAAGAGTGTTCACCTTAGGTAACAGGGAAGGCCAAGACACCTAGCATGCAAAGCTACCCTACCAACTCAGGGAAGCAGTGAAAATGCGGAGAGAAAGATCACAAATAAAAGAAATGGAGGAAAACACACGACTGGATATAGAATTCTAAACCACAGTTATAAGGTTTTTCAAGAGGTTTCTAGAAAAGGCCAATAAATTCAGCGAGATCCTTGAGGATATGAAAAAGGACCAACTAGAAATTAAACATACACTGCCTGAAATAAAAAATATTTCAGAGACCCAACAGCCGACTAGAGGAATGCAAGAATCAAGTAAAAGATTTTAAATACCAAGAAGCTAAAAACACTCAACTGGAAAAGAAAAAAGAAAAAACAATCCAAAAATTTGAAGATAGTGTAAAGAGCATCTGGAACAACTTCAAGCATACCAACTTCAGAATTATGGGGGTGCCAGAAAAAGAGAGAGATCAAGATAATGAAAACCTATTTGAAGAAAGAGACTGAAAACTTCCCCCACCTGGTGAAAGAAATATACTTACAAGTCTAGGAAGTGAACAGAACCCCAAACAAAAGGAATCCAAAAAGAACCACACCAAGACACATCCTAATTAAAATGCTAAGAGCAAAAGATAGAATATTAAAAGCAGCAAGAGAAAAACAGTTACCTACAAAGGAGCACCCATATGATTGTCAGCTGATTTCTCAACAGAAACTATGTAGGCCAGAAGGGAGTGGCAAGAAATATTCAAAGTGATGAATAACAAGAACCTATACCAAGTTTACCCAGTGAAGCTAACATTCAGAATTGAAGGTCAGATAAAGAGCTTCACAGATAAGAAGCTAAAGGAGTTCATCATTGCCAAATCAGTATTATATGAAACTAGAGGCCTGGTGCATGAAATTCGTGCATGAGGGGGTACAGGGGGGTGTCCTTCAGCCCAGCCTGCATCCTCTCCAATCTCAGACTCCTCAAGGGAGGTCTCACTGCCCATTTAGGCCCGATCCTTGCAGGATCGGGCCTAAAGGGCAATCGGACGACATCCTTCTCACAATATAGGACTGCTAGCTCCAAAATGCTTGCCTGCCTGCCTCCCTGATTGCCCCTAACTGCTTCTGCCTGCCAGCCTAATCAGCCTCTAACCTCTACCCTTCCAGCCTAATTGATGTCTAGCTGCTCCCTTGCCAGCCTGTTTGCCTGAAACTTCCCTCCTCTGCTAGCCTCGTCACCCCTAACTGCCCTCCCCTGCAAACTTGATCGCCCCAACTGCCCTCCCTTGCAGGCCTTGTCCCTCACAACTGCCCTCCCCTGCTGGCCTGATGGCCCACAACTGCCCTCCCTTTCAGGTTTGGTACTTCCCACTGTCCTCCCCTGCTGGCCATCTTGTGGTGGCCATTTTGTGTGCACATGGGGGCAGGATCTTAGACCACTTGGGGCATCCCTCTTGTGTGTTGGAGTGATTGTCAATCTGGGTATTATTTTTTCATTAGATAGGATAGAGGCCTGGTGCACGGGTGGGGTTGGCTAGTTTGCCCTGAAGGGTGATCTGGATCAGGGTGGGGTTCCCTGGGCGAGGGGCCTGTGTTGGTTTTCAGGCCGGCCACGCCCCCCAGTGACCCAAGCAGAGGCCCTGGGATCTGGGATTAATTTCTTTTACCAGGTGTGGGAAGTTTTCGGTCACTGTTTCTTCAAATAGATTTTCATTGTCTTGCTCTCTCTCTTTTTCTGGCACCCCTATAATTCGGATGTTGGTATGCTTGAGGTTGTCCCTGAGGCCCCTTACACTATCTTCAATTTTTTTGGATTCTTTTGGTTTCTTGCTTTTCCAGGTGAGTGGATTTTATCTCTTTTTATTTCAAATCTTTAACTTGGTTCTTGGGGGTACTCTAGAGTACTTTTAGGTTTTTGTATAATATTTTTTATTTCAGTCAGGGTATGCTTAATTTCTGGTTGGTCCTTTTTCATATCCTTGAGCGTCTCATTCATTTCCTTGTAGGTTGCTTTCATTTCTTTGTAGGTCTTGCTTATTTCCTTGTAGGTCTTGGCCTTTTCTAGGAGCCTCTTGAGAAGCCCTATAACCGTGGTTTTGAATTCCATGTCCAGTCGGTTTTTTTCCCTCCATTTCTTTCACATCTGATTTCTTTCCATGTCTCTGCATGGTGGCTGCTTTCCTGAGTTGGTCAATTAGCTTTTTGTAGTAGATGTCCTACAAGGGACAGTGGTTCATCCTCCCCAGTTACCTGAAGTGGATATGGGTTGCACAGTCTTGTTGAAGTTAAGCCCAGGTTAATCGCTGTTAGCACTTGGAGGGGTTGACCACCAGGCCAATTGTCAGTGATGTTCAGCTGTGCTCAGGTTGGATGGGCAAAGTCTCCGGGCCAAGCAGACAGTTTCAGCTCCGCCCCATGTGGCCCCCAGGGATCTGTGCTGGTGGCAATGGCTGCCAGCACCTCTGAGAGAAAGCCGCTGCCGAGCTCCACCAGCTGTCAGAGAATTCAGACTCTCTCCAAATGAGTCTGCACACCAAATGTCTCACCCAGGGTTGCAAAACAATGAAGTCTGATGGTTTCCCGAACAAGAGAGCAAGTAATGAGTGCTCTCTGCGTGGTCACGCAGCTGCGCTGTTCCAAAGTTCATGCGCACTCCACACAAGCTCATCTTCTCCACAAACCGGCAGGCCCCTGTAGCACCCGAGCTTCGGCGTACCCTCCCACTGTCAAATTTTTACCCTGTATGATTGTGGGTTCCCTGGACTTCGCCTGGAGCTGGGGAATCAGTCCAGTGGGACGTCTTTGTTTCCCCCATTCAAGAAAACTGGCCGGTTTTCAGCCTCCCGCCCTATCCGCTGGTGTGCACATGGCTCCAAACCTCTGACTCCGTGCGTATCTTCAACGCTGTCCGCCGCTGCTCCTCTGAGTCACAGTGTCCTATCTTCTCTTTTATTTGTGGAATTTTCACTCAACCAGCTTTCTGGTGATTCTGGATGGTGTTTGTTCTTTCATTAAGTTGTAGTTTAGAAATTGCTGTGTGGGACAGCAAGATAGGTGTTTTACCTATGCCACCATCTTGGTTCTCCCCTTGTTCATTTAGATTTTTTTTTTAGATTCATTTGTTGATAGATGTGTATTTTGTTGTTTATAATTTTTATTTTTATGTTTTTCTTCTTCCTCTTCTTAAAGAATACCTTTCAGCCTTTCATATAATATTGGTTTGGCAGTGATGAACTCCTTTAGCTTTTTCTTATCAGCAAAGCACTGTATCTGATAGTCAATTCTGAATGATAGCTTTGCTGGGTAGGGTAATCTTGGTTGCAGATTCTTGCTATTCATCACTTTGAATATTTCTTGCCACTCCCGTCTGGCCTGCATCATTTCTGTTGAGAAATCCGCTGACAATCCTATGGGTGCTCCCTTATAGGTAACTAACTGTTTTCCTCTTGCTGCTTTTAATATTCTCTCTTTGTCTTTTTCTCTTGGCATTTTAATTATGATGTGTCTTGGTGTGGTCCTCTTTGGATTCCTATAGTGTGGGGTTCTGTGCGCTTCTTGGACTTTTGAGTCAATTTCTTTCACCAGGTGGGGAAGTTTTCAGTCACTATTTCTTCAAATAGGTTTTCATTATCTTGGTCTCTCTCTTTTTCTGGCACCCCTATAATTCGGATGTTGGTATGCTTGAGGTTGTCCCAGAGGCTCCTTACACTATCTTCAATTTTTTGGATTCCTTTTGCATTTTGTTTTTCCGGCTGAGTGGATTTTGCTTCTTTGTATTTTAAATCTTTGACTTGATTCTTGCAGTCCTCTAGACTGCTTTTAGGTCTATGTATAATATTTTTTATTTCAGTCAGTGTATGCTTAATTTATAGTTGGTCCTTTTTCATATCCTCAAGGGTCTTGTTCATATCCTCGAGGATCTCATTCATATCCTCGAGGGTCTCGTTGATATCCTCTAAGGTCTCATTAAGTTCATTGGATTTTTCTAGGAGCCTCTTGAAAGACCTTATAACTGTGGTTTTGAACTCTTGTCCAGTCATTTTTTTTTTCAGTTTGCCAAGAGCTGTTTTTATTTTATTTTTTATAGTTATTTTTTATTTTATTTACAATATAACTTATATTTAATAGTAGTACATATGTTTTCCTTCCCGCCCCCAATATTCTTCCCCCAGCCTCCCTTACCCACCAGCACATGTCTCCACCTGCCCCCCTCCCCGCCCCAGTGTCTTTCATTCATTGGTTGGGCCCATATGCATGCATACAAGTCCTTTGGTTGATCTCCCCTAGCATCCACCTCCCATCCACCCCAGCCTTCCCCATGTAGCTCGACGGCTTGTTCAAGGCCACCCTGCCTCTGTATCAATCACTCCCCCCTGTTTCTTTTCTTCAAAAATATATTGCGCCTGTATACTAGAAACAAACATATAAGAACAAAAAATGTTTGAGTGTCAGTATCAATGTCCAACTGTTCTGAGTCCCAGTTTCAATGTTAAATAGTTCTTCATGTGTACATGTCAGCAATGGTATCCAGATGGTGGACACATCGTGGCAATGCAAGATGCACCCTCTCTGGTTTGGTCCTGGGCCACCTGCAGCCATGCACAGCTGCCGACTGCTAGCATGGCAAGGTATCGTCAGCGTCCCCCATCTCTGGACCATCCTCGTGGCTGGAACATACCCGTGAGTTCCTCACTGTCGCAGGAACCCACATGGTCTTGGAGTTGTTCTCTGCAAACACACAAACACATTCTCGACCAAAGGTTAACAAAGGGGTCCTCTCTGCAAAATAGACTTGGGATTCTTTTTAATTTTGCCCAAATTATTTTCCTTTGGCTTATTTTGACACCATGTGTGTTTTTTCATGGGTGTCCTGCACTTGGTTTTACAAATGGAATTTACTTTTCTGGAGTAAAAATTTTCTAGATGTATTTTACTTACAGGATATTTTTCCTTACATGATATTACCCCACTGGCCACCCCCCATTTTTTTGATTAATGGGGGCTTTTGGAAATTTTAGATTGCAGTCTTGGTAATTTAAAATTTTAATTTTTGCACACAAATATGACTGCTTTAGGTTCTTTGGTTGTTAGGCAATTTTACAGTGAGATGAACTACTAATAGATTTTTTAGTTAATGTTTTAGGAAAAGCTTTTTGTCCAGTACACTTAAATTTTCTTGAGTATTCACTTATTTCACTTGGCCAATTTAAATTAATCTGAAAACTTGATTATTATTTTACTGTCAATTTTAATACTCAATCAGAATTCATAGTTTACCCTGTAAACACTAGTGGAAAGGAATATTTGCATTCTTGAGTAGGCCCTGAGCATTCCTGGTAATAGACTGAATTTAGATATAGAGCAGCTATTGCTGGCCGAGTCTCTGTCTGCCACCTGGGTTCCCAGTCTGAGTTGTGCGTGGGAGGCAAAGCAGCCGTGGGGGTAGGAGGCCTCCCTCAGGAGGGTTGAGAATTCAAGCCCCTGCAAGGTTTGTGGATGAGGGTCTATGCCCCACCTCCTGTTGGCCATTCTGGGACTGTGCTTGTCTTAGGTTGTTCCTTCCCTGAGGAATCTTACCCGTCTCTGGCTAACCAGCCATCGTCTGGGGCCAAACAGGGTGTTGTGAGATTCAGTTCTGTCTCCTTTGTAGTCTATGCCCCCATGGCCTCCTCGTCCAGCACCTGTCTTGAGGTCCCCTTGCCTGCTGGCGGGGTCCCGGTACTGATCACATATCTAGGAGGACCCAGGTTTCTTCTCCAGAGAGGGCCCAGCTCACACCATTGGTCGAGATACAGATCCATGGTGCCAGCTGCCCAGAGGCTTCAGCCACAGCTTGAACTGAAAGCTCAGGCAACAGCTGTGTATATTTGGATTGTAAGAAGAAGGTCCCTCTTGGCAAAAAGGGCAAGAGGGGCCAATATAGAATTCTCAGATGTCTTCCCAGTGCCTTAATTCCTTCTGAAAGGGATTAATTCCTTTCCTATCCTTTTTTTATTTTTATTTATTTTTCTTTTCTTTTTCTTCCTTTCCCCCTCCCCCTTATCCTCCCCCCAGCCTCCCCCACCCCCCAGCACATATCCCCAGCTTCCCCCCTCCCCGCCCCAGTGTCTTTCATTCATTGGTTATGTTCATATGCATACATACAAGTCCTTCCGTTGATCTCCCCCCGCATCTGCCTCCCATCCACCCAAGCCTCCCCCTGTAGCTTGACAGCCTGTTCAAGGCCATCCTGCCTCTATATCAATCACTCTCCCCTGTTTCTTTTCTTCAAAAATATCTTGCCTCTGCATACTAGAAATAAATGTATAAGAACAAAAAGTGTTTCAGTCTCGGTTTCAATGTCCAACTTTTCTGAGTCCCAGTTTCAGTGTCAAATAATTCATTATGTGTATAAGTCAGCAATGGTATCCAGATGGTGGACATATCGTGCCAATGCATGATCCATCCTCTCTGGTTTGGTCCTGGGCTGCCTGCAGACATGCACAGCTGCTGACTGCTAGTATGGCAAGGTGTCGTCAGTGTCCCCCATCTCTGGACCGTCCTCGTGACTGGAACAGATCCATCAGTTCCTCATCGTCGCAGGAACCCACATGGTCTTGGAGTTGTTCTCTGAAAACACACAAACACATTCTCGACCAAAAGTTAACAAAGGGATCCTCTATGCAAAATAGACTTGGGATTCTTTTTAATTTTTGCCTAAATGATTTTCCTTTGGCTTATTTTGACACCATGTGTGTTTTTTCATGGGTGTCCTGCTATTGTTTTTACAAATGGAATTTACTTTACTGGAGTAAGAATTTTCTAGATGTATTTTACTTACTTGATATATTTTTTTTTTGTCCCTTACATGATATTACCCCGCTGTCCCCTCCCCTTTTTTGATTAATGGGGACTTTTGGAAATTTTCTATTGCAGTCTTGATAATTTTAAATTTTAATTTTTGCACACAAAGTGACTGCTTTAGGTTCTTTGGATGTTAGGCAATTTTACAGAGAGATGAACTACTAATAGATTTTTCAGTTAATGTTTTAGGAAAAGCTTTTTGTCCAGTACACTATAATTTTCTTGAGTATTCTCGTATTTCACTTGGCCAATTTAAATTAATCTGAAAACTTGATTACTATTTTCCTGTCAATATTAATACTCAAGCAGAAATCTTAGTTTACCCTGTGAATACTAGTGGAAAGGAATATTTGCAATTTTGAGTAGGTCCCGAGCATTCCTGGTAATAGATTGAATTTAGATATAGAGCAGCTATTGCTGGCCGAGTCTCTGTCTGCCGCCTGGGTCCCCGTATGAGTTGTGTGTGGGAGGCGAAGCAGCCGTGGGGGTAGGATACCTCCCTTAGGAGGGTTGAGAATTCAAACCCCTGCAAGGTTTGTGGATGAGGGTCTGTGCCCCACCTCTGTTGACCTTTTAGTTCTCTCCTGTTGGCCCCTCTGCGACTGTGCCTGTCTTAGGTTGTTCCTTCCCTGAGGAATCTTACCCGTCTCTGGCTAACCAGCCATCCTCCGGGGCCAAACAGGGTGATGTGAGGTTCAGTTCTGTCTCCTTTGTAGTCTATGCCCCCCTGTGGCCTCCTCGTCCAGTACCTGCCTTGGGGTCCCCTCGCCTGCTGGCGGGGTCCCAGTACTGATCACATATCTCGGGGGACCCAGGTTTCTTCTCCAGAGAGGGCCCAGCTCACACCATTGGTCGAGATACAGATCCATGGTGCCAGCTGCCCAAAGGCTTCAGCCACAGCTGGAACTGAAAACTCTGGCATCAGCTGTGTGTATTTGGATAGTAAGAAGAAGGTCCCTCTTGGCAGAAAGGGCAAGAAGGGCCAATATAGAATGCTCGGATGCCTTCCCAGTGCCTTAATTCCTTCTGAAAGGGATTAATTTCTTTCCTATTCTTTTCCTATCCTTTTTTTAAATTGCTGCCCAACATTCAAAGAATTAGTTTGTAAGTTTATTTGGGATAATTGTATAATGTGCTGTTGTCAAATATCAAATATTATAAAGACATTGTAGAATAATATCATGTAAGGGTATTATGGTGTCATGGGAGGTTAAAGAGAGCCTAGCCTAAGAACTGATGTCCATAGGAGATGACAAGTTCTAGGCCATGTTAATTCAATCTCAAACTAGCTGCCAATTTTTTAAATAACTTTATATAAACTTTGTCAGGGATGTAAAAACACAAATTACTTACCTTAGTTCAAGAGTTCAAATATATTGTCTTTCCCCCTTACTCCCACCACCTGCCACTTACCCTGAGGTTTGACATTCTGATGGACTTTTCTCAGTCTCTGGATCCATTCTTGTTTATCAGTCTATGTCATTCATTATATTCCTCAAATGAGCGAGATCATGTGATATTCCTTACTCTGCCTGGCTAATTTCACTTAGCATAATGCTCTCCAAATCCATCCATGTTGTTACAAATGGTAGGAGCTCTTTCTTTTTTACCGCAGCGTAGTATTCCATTGTGTAAATGTACCATAGTTTTTTAATCCATTCATCTGCTGATGGGCACTTAGGCTGTTTCCTAATCTTAGTTATGGTAAATTGTGCTGCTATGAACATAGGGGTACATATATCCTTTCTAATTCGCCTTTCTAGTTTCTTGGGGTATATTCCTAGAAGTGGGATCACTGGGTCGAATGGGAGCTCCATTTTTAGTTTTTTGAGGAAATTCCATACTGTTCTCCACAGTGGCTGCACTAGTCTACAATCTCACCAGCAGTGCAGGAGAGTTCCTTTTTCTCCGCAACCTCGCCAGCACTTGTCGTTTGTTGATTTGTTGATGTAAGCCATTCTGACAGGTCTGAGATGGTACTGCATAGTTGTTTTGATTTGCATATATCGGATAATTAGTGACTTTGAGCAAGTTTTCATATGTCTCTGGGCCTTCCTTTTGTCTTCTTTAGAAAATCTTCTATTTAGGTCTGTTGCCCCCTTTTTTTTTTTATTGGCTCATTTGTCCTCCTTTTATGGAGTTGCGTGAGTTGCCTGTAGATGCTTGAGATTAAACCTTTATCACTGATAACATTTGCAAATATGTTCTCCCATACAGTGGGATTTCTTGTTGTTTTGTTGATGGTTTCTTTAGCTGTGCAAAAGCTTTTTATTTTGATGTAGTCCCATTTGTTTATTTTGTCTTTAGGTTCCATTGCCCTAGGAGCAGTATCATAGAAGAAGTTCTTTTGGCATATGTCTGAGATTTTTTTCCTGTAGATTCCTCTAATGTTTTTATGGTTTCCCGTCTTATGTTTAAGTCCTGTATCCATTTTGAGTTTATTTTTGTGTATGGTGTAAGTTGGTGGTCTAGTTTCATTTTTTTGCATGTATCTGTCCAATTTTCCCAACACCATTTATTGAAGAGACTATCTTGACTCCATTTTATTTTCATGCCTCCTTTGTCAAATATTTATTGAGCATAGTGGTTTGGGTTGATATCTGGATTCTATATTCTATTCCATTGATCTATATGTGTGTTCTTGTGCCAGTACCAGGCTGTTTTGAGAACAGTAGCTTTGTAATACAGCTTGAAATCTGGTATTGAAATCCTACTGACTTTCTGCTTCTTTCTCAGGATTGCTGTGGCTATTCGGGGCCTTTTTTTTTTATTCCAGATGAAATTTTGGAGAGTTCTTTCTAGGTCTGTGAAATATGCCATTGGTATTTTAATGGGGAGTGCATTAAATTTATAGATCGCTTTGGGTATTATGGACATTTTAATTATGTTGATTCTCCCAATCCATGAACATGGTATGTTCTTCCATCTGTTTACATCTTCCTCTATCTCTTTTTTTAGTGTCCTGTAGTTTTCCACGAATAGGTCTTTTTCCTCCTTAGTTAAATTTATTCCTAGGTATTTTAATTTTTTTGGTGTGATGGTAAATGGGATTGCTTTCTTAGTCTCTCTTTCTGTAAGTTCACTAATAGTGTATAGAAATGCCATAGATTTCTTGGCATTAATTTTGTAGCCTGCTACGTTGCTGAACTTATTTATTAAGTCTATTAGCTTTTTTATGGAGTCTTTCGGGTTTTTTATGTACAATATCATGTCATCTGCAAATAAGGATATCTTTACTTCTTCTTTTCCAATTTGGATGACTTTTATTTCTTCTTCTTGTCTAATTGCAATGGCTAATACTTCCAGTACTATGTTGAACAGGAGTGGTGAGAGTGGGCAACTCTGTCTTGTTCCTGTTCTTAGGGGAAATGGTTGTAGTTTTTGCCCATTGAGTATGATGTTTGCTGTGGGTTTATCATATATGGCTTTTATTATGTTGAGGTATGATCCTTCTATTCCTACCATGTTGAGAGTTTTTATCAAGAAAGGGCATTGGATTTTGTCAAATGCTTTTTCTGCATCAATTGATATGACTATGTGATTTTTATCTCTCAATTTGTTTATGTGATGTATCACATTTATTGATTTGCGGATATTGTACCATCCTTGCATTCTTGGGGTAAATCCTACTTGGTCATGGTATATGATCTTTCTGATGTACTGCTGGATCTGATTTGCCAGAATTTTATTGAAGATTTTGGCATCTATATTCATGAGGGATATTGACCTGTAATTCTCTTTCATTGTGTCATCTTTATCTGGTTTTGGTATTAGGGTGATGCTAACTTCATAGAAGGAGTTTGGAAGTGTTCCATCCTCTTGAATTTTCTGGAATAGTCTGAGGAGTATAGGTTTTAGTTCTTCCTTGAATGTTTGGTAAAACTCCCCTGTGAAGCCGTCTGGCCCTGGGCTTTTGTTTGCTGGAAGCTTTATGATGACTGCTTCAATTTCTTCCTCAGTTACTGGTCTATTGAGTTGTTTAGATTCTTCCTGATTGAGTTTTGGGAGGTTATATTTCTAGAAATATATCCATTTCCTCCAGGTTGTCCAGTCTATTGGAGTAGAGTTGTTCATAGTATTTTTTAACAATCCTTTGTATTTCGATGGGGTCTGTTGTTATTTCACCTCTTTCATTTATGATTTTATTTATTAGGTCCTCTGTCTTTGCTTCTTGGTGAGTCTAGCCAGAGGTTCATCAATCTTGTTTATCCTTTCAAAGAACCAGCTCTTGGTTTTGTTGATCTTCCGTATTGTCTCTTTGGTCTCTATGTCATTTATTTCTGCTCTGATCTTTACTATTTCCTTCCTTCTGCTTACACTGGGCTTTTCTTGTTGCTTTCTTTCTAACTCTTTGAGTTGTTGGGGTAGATAATTTATTGCCGCTGTTTCTAGTTTTTTTGCAGTAGGATTGTAGAGCTGTGAACTTCCCTCTCAAAACTGCTTTCACTGTGTCCCGTAGATTTTGCATTGCTGTGCTATCATTGTCATTTGTTGCCATGATGTTTTCTATCTTTTGCTTGATCTCTCTGGTAACCCAGTCATAGTTTAATAGCATGCTGTTTAGTCTCCATGTGTTTGATTTCTTTGGATTGTTTCTATTGTAGTTGATTTCCAGCTTTATGCCACTGTGATCTGAGAATATGCTTGATATGATTTCTATCTTCTTGAATTTGGAGAGACTTTGCCTATGACCCAACATATGGTCTGTCTTTGAGAACGACCCATGGGCACTTGAGAAGAATGTATATTCTGTGGCTTTGGGGTGAAATGATCTGAAGATGTCAATTAATTCCATCTGGTCTAGTGCATCATTGAGGATTGATGTTTCTTTACTGATTTTTTGGTTTAGAGGATTTGTCCAATGGTGATAGTGGGGTATTAAAGTCTCCTACTATGATTGTATGCTGTCTATCTCTTCCTTGATATCCTCTAGTAGTTTTTGTATGTATTTGGGTGCTCCTATATTGGGTGTATATATGTTTACAAGTTATTTCTTCTTGTTGGATTGCTCCCTTCAGTATTATGTAGTGGCCTTCTTTATCTCTTCTTACGTCCTTCACTTTGAGATCTAATTTGTCAGATATAAGTATTGCTACCCCAGCCTTTTTATCCATTTCCATTTGCCTGAAGAACCTTTTTCCATCCTTTCACCCTCAGTCTGTGTGCGTCTTTTTTTTTTGGAGGTGGGTTTCTTGTAGATAGCAGATATATGGGTCGTGTTTTCTTATCTAGTCTATTACCCTATGTCTTTTGATTGGAGCGTTTAACCCATTTATATTTAAAGTTATTATTGATAGGTAGTTATTTGTAGCCATTTTTTGTTCTTTGCCCCTGTGTTTTTTCTTTGCTTCCTGTTGCTTTTTACAGCAGACCCTTTAGCATTTCTTGCATTGCTGGTTTGGTGGTAATGTATTCCCTTAGACCTTTTTTTGTCTGTGAAGCTCCTGATTTGACCTTCAATTTTGATTGATAGCCTTGCTGGGTACAGTATTCTAGGATTCAGACCTTTTATTTGCATGACTTTGTATATTTCATTCCAATCCCTTCTGGCCTGATAAATTTGAGAGATCACTTGCTAATCTGATGGGGGTTCCTTTGTAGGTGACTTTCCATGTCTCTCTGGTAGCTTTTAAGATTCTCCCTTTGGAGGAACCAAGATGGCGGCATAGGCAAAACACCTATCTTACCGTCATACACAGCAATTTTAAAACTACAACTTAATGAAAGAACAAACACCATCCAGAATCACTAGAAAGCTGGCCGAGTGAAAATTCGACAAATAAAAGTGAAGATAAGACACTGTGACTCGGAGGAGCGGCTGAGGACAGCGTTGAAGATTCGCTCGGAGAGGTTTGGAGGGTGGGCGGCTGAAAACCGGCCAGTTTTCTTGAACAGGGGCTACAAAGACGTCGCACTGGACTGATTCTCCAGCTCTGGGCGAAGTCCAGGGAACCCACTATCATACGAGGTAAAAACTGGACAGTGGGAGGGCATGCCGAAGCTCGGGTGCTGCAAGGATCTGCCGGCTTGTGGAGAAGGCGAGCTTGCGCGTGGCCTTGGGAACAGCGCAGCTGTGTAACTGCGTAGAGAGCGCTCATGACTTGCTGTCTCATTCGGGAAACCATCAGACTGCTTTGTTTTATGACCCTGGGTGAGACGTTGGGTGTGCAGACTCATTTGCGGAGAGTCTGAATTCCCCGGCAGCCGGTGGAGCTTGGAAGTGGCTCTCTCTCAGAGGTGCTGGCAGCCATTGCCCCCGACACAGAATCCCTGGGGCCGCATAGGGCAGAGCTAATGCTGTCTGCTTGGCCTGGAGACTCCACCCATCCAACCTGAGCACAGCTGATCTTCACAGACAATTGGCCCGGAGGTCAACCCTTCCAAGTGCTAACAACGATTAACCTGAGCTTAACTTGAGCAAGACTGTGCAACCCATATCCACCTCAGGTAACTGGGGAGGCTGAGCCGCTGTCCCTAGTAGGAAGTCTACCACACAAAGCTAATTGACCAACTCAGGGAAGCAGCCACCATGCAGAGACATGGAAAGAAATCAGATGTGAAAGAAATGGAGGAAAAAAAACACGACTGGACATGGAATTCAAAACCACGGTTATAGGGCTTCTCAAGAGGCTCCAACAAAAGGTCGAGGCCTATAAGGAAATAAACAAGACCTACAAGAAAATGAACGAGACCCTCAAGGATATGAATGAGACCTGCAAGGAAATGAACGAGACCTACAAGGATATGAAGGAGACTCTCAAGGATATGAAAAAGGACCAACCAGAAATTAAGCATACACTGACTGAAATAAAAAATATTATACAAAGACCTAAAAGTGCTCTGGAGCACCCCCAAGAACCAAGTTAAAGATTTGAAATACAAAGAGGTAAAATCTACTCAGCTGAAAAAGCAAGAAACCAAAAGAATCCAAAAAATTGAAGATAATGTAAGGGGCCTCTGGGACAACCTCAAGCATACCAACACCCAAATTATAGGGGTGCCAGAAAAAGAGAGAGACCAAGATAATGAAAACCTATTTGAAGAAATAGTGACCGAAAACTTCCCACACCTGGTGAAAGAAATAGACTTAGGAGTCCAAGAAGCACACAGAACCCCAATATATAGGAACCCTAAGAGGACCACACCAACGCACATCAAAATTAAAATGCCAAGAGCAAAAGACAAAAAGAGAATATTAAAAGCAGCAAGAGGAAAACAGTTAGTTACCTATAAGGGAGCACCCATACGATTGTCAGCGGATTTCTCAACAGATATGATGCAGGCCAGACGGGAGTGGCAAGAAATATTCAAAGTGATGAATAGCAAGAATCTACAACCAAGATTACTCTATCCAGCAAAGCTATCATGCAGAATTGAAGGTCAGATAAAGTGCTTTGCAGATAAGAAAAAGCTAAAGGAGTTCATCACCGCCAAACCAATATTATATGAAATGCTGAAAGATATTCTTTAAGAAGAGGAAGAAGAAAAAATAAAAGTGTAAATTAGGAACAACAAATACACATCTATCAACAAATGAATCTAAAAATCAAGTGAATTAATAATCTGATGAACAGGATAAACTGGTGAATGTAACAGAATCACGGACATAAAGAGGGAATGGACTGACAACTCTTGGAGAGAAAGGGGGTGTGGGAAGTGCAGTAAGAGACTGGACAAAAATCATGCAACTATGAGAGAGGACAGTGGGAGGGGGGTGAGTGCAGAGGGTGGGATGGGTGCCAGGTGGAGGGGAACTATAGGGGGGAAAAAGGGAACAATGTAATTAATAAACTGAACAATAAAGATAAAAAAGATTCTCACTTTGTCATTGATGTTTGCCAGCTTCATTATAATGTGCCTTGGCATAGGTCTTTTGGGGTTTAATTTGCTTGGAACTCTGTGAGCTTCTTGGATTTTTGTGGGTTTTTTCTTTCCTATATCAGGGAAGTTTTCTGTCATTATTTCTTCCAACAGGTTTTCTATTCCTTGCTCAGTTTCCTGTCCCTCTGGAAGCCCTATTATGTGGATTTTGTTTTGTTTCATGTTGTCCCAAAGTTCCCTTAGGCTTTTTAATTTTTTTTTCTAGAAGCTGCTCTACTTGTGTATTTTTTCCTACCTTGTCTTCCAGCTCACTGATGCGGTCCTCTGCTTCATCTAGTCTACTCCTGATACTTTCTATGGGTTCTTTACCTCAGCAATGTCACTTTTCATTTCCTCTTCAGTCTTCTTTCTTTCTTCATAGTTCTTCTTCACTTCTTCATGGCTCTTCTTCATTTCCTCTTGATTTCTTTTCAATTCCTCATGGTTCTTACTCATATTGACTTCTATTATCTTCAGCCACCTTATGACCATTTCTTTGAACTCTCTCTCTGACAGGTTGCTTGCTTCCATTTCGTTTACCTCTTTTTCTGGTGAGGCTTGTTTTTATTTCATTGGTGGGCTGTTTCTTTGTCTTCCCATGGTCTCTCTTCTCTGTGTGTCTCATTATGTAGTTCTCACTCTCCTGTGTTGATTTAAAGGCTCAAACTACAACACAACCAGGTGCAGCACAACAGGCATTGAAGAATAATGTATTCACAGTATTGGTAACTCCAAATTAAAGGTGATTGCCAGAGGAAGGTAAATTAGGTGATAGGTGGGAAAAAAGAGAGTAAGAAAAAACAGTCACACACACACACACAAAAAGAAAAAAGGAAGAAAGAAAGAAAGGAAGAAAAGAAGAGAAAGAAAGAAAGAAAGAAAGAAAAAAGAGAATGCCAAAATAAAATTGGGAAAAGGGGAAGGAGTAAAAAGATAGGAAAAGGGAATAAACTATAAATATGTGTTGGAAAGTCCCAAAGGACCACCACTAATCCCAGCAAAAGCCAGCAACAAGTTCCTGGAGATTGATACAAAATACATACAACAACTAATATCAAGGGAGGTTAGGGAACAGATAAGCTTAAATCTATCAAAAAAACAATGTAAACAACACCAAAACAAAAAACAATGCCAACCCCCCCCCCAAACAAATTAAAAGAAAAGAATAACCAAACCAATTTCAAAAACATGCATAAAATATCGATATAAACAACAGTCAGGTAAACAACATCAGCAGGCCTGAGAGAAAAACAATTTAGGATAGTGAAGTCGGAGAAGCAATAGATGTGTATGGACTTGGAACAGGTGGTTGGAGATTGAATATAAGAGTGGGGTGAAATTTTAACAGGGGGTATAAAGAGAGAATAAGGAAAAAGTGTAAGGGGAATAAGACACTAACTAGGGAAAGGTTAGCAAGAGAGTGCTGGCTTAAGGGTGAAGTTGAGGTAGAGCAAAAAGATACTAAAGGATAGATGAAAAACGACTGTATAACCCTAATCTCTAAGTAGAGTAAAGATGAAATAAAATGGCACTTAAAAAAGTTTAAATAGTAGTAGAAATAAAATTGATTCCTTAATTTGTGTTACACAAGAATCAACTTGTGATTCAGCTCCTAGGTGGCAGTGTTTCTGAATTGACCTCTAGGTCTATTGGTCCTTTCTAGCCTGAACTAAAATCCCGCTATGTCTATGGTATTCTCTGCTGATTTGTGAAAATAGGGTAACCCAGAGTTGCCTCTCTAATGGTGAGCACCTGTTCTGATCCCCAGCCTCAGCAAAACAGCTCGCCCCTGCGGTCTCCCAGGTTATCCCCCACCAGGCAATCCCACGTTCCTGGTTCAGCACTGAGAAATTCGAATTTGGAGAGGACAAACGCAAGCGCGCAAACTCACGTCCCGCTAGTATGTTGCGAGAAACCTCTTCCCCCTTGGGTTTGGCAGCCCACTTCCTCCCAAAATTGTTAGGCTGGCCTTCTCTATCAGGTCCAAATGGGTTGCCTTCTATGTATCCCCTCTGCCACCAGCTCCGAGGGCCCTCTACCACGTTTGCCAGCTCTAACAACCCCGGACTTTTTCTCTTTATTTTTTTCCCCCAAGCTCGAATCTCCCTGGGGAAAAAACCCCCAGGGGAAATCTGACCTTTCCGTGGCAGAGCACAGGGTTCCTTGGAATCCACTTCTGCACCAACTAGGAACTGATGTTCCAGGGGGCAGGGGGGGGGTGTCTCAGCCACCCAGTGGGTACCGCAACTGTAAAATTTTCAGGCTCTTCCCCTTCAAGATGGCTCAGTCCACCTCTGAGCCAGGGGCTCCGTGAGAGAACCCAGCCGCACTGGAGCCGCTCCGTTTAGGGAGGCTAATCTAGCAGTCCCCCTTCTTCTCCCAGAGCTCAGCTGTCCCCCCACTCGCCAACAAACACTCCCTGTGCCACCCTCAGCTGCTTCCTCCTTCTGCCTGGGACACAAATGATTACGTGTCCTTCTGTTCCGCCGCTATCTTTCTAGCTCTTGTCCAGTCATTTTTTTCCCCTCCATTTATTTCACATGTGATTTCTTTCCTTGTCTCTGCATTTTGGCTGCTTCCCTGAGTTGGTCAATTAGCTTTGTGTGGTAGATGTCCTCTAAGGGACAGTGGTTCAGCCTCCCAGTTACCTGATGTGGATACTCTTGTGCAGTCCTTTATGGGTTGCACAGTCTTATTAAAGTTAAGCCTAGATTATTGTTGTTAGCTCTAGGAGGGTTTGACCTCTAGGCCAATTGGCTGTGAGGATCAGTTATGCTCATGCTGGATGGGTGGAGTCTCCAGGCTGAGCAGGCAGCCTTGATTTTCCATCAGCTCTGCCCTATGCGGCACCTGCATCTCTGTGCCGGGTGGTAATGGCTGCACACACCTCTGAGAGAAAGCTGCGGCTGAGCTCTACCTGCTGCCGAACAATTCAGCCTCTCTCCAAATGAGTCTGCACACCCAAAGTCTCACCCAGGGTTGTAAAACAATGCAGTCTGGTGGTTTTCCTTCTTTCTTTCTTTTTTCCTCCAGAATGAGAGAGCAAGTCATGAGTCCTTTTTGCGCGCTTGCACACTTCTGCAGTTCCCAAGTTTACACGCCCTCTCCGCAAGCTCGCAGACCTCTGCAGCGCCCGAGTTTCAGCATGCTTCCTCCAGTTTCACCCCCATATGAGTGTGGGTTCCTCGGACCTCACCCGGAACTGGGGAATCAGTGTAGTGGGATGCCTTTGTCTCCCTCACCATTCGAGAAAACCAGCCGGGTATCCAGCCTCCTGCTCTTTCTGCTCGCACACACGGCTCCAAACCACTGACTCCACGCGTATCCTCAACTCTGCCCTCTGCCACTCCTCTGAGTCACAGTGTCCTATCTTTACTTTTATTTGTGGAATTTCCACTCAGCCAGCTATCCAGTGATTCTGGATGATGTTCATTCTGTCGTTAAGTTGTAGTTTTGAAATTGTTGTGTGGGGCAGCAAGATAGGTGTTTACCTATGCTGCCATCTTGGTTCCTTCCTCAAGATGGCTGCTTTAAACTAGAGCATGGATGGAACTGGAGATCATTATGCTCAATGAAATAAGCCAGTCAAAGAAAGATAAATATCACATGATCTCACCCATTTATGGAATATAATGATCATGAACTGATGAACAAAAAACAGATCCAAAGACAGAGAAACATTGACTGTCAAACCTCAGAGGGAAGGTAGGGGAGGGTGGTAGTAAGGCAAAGGACTTATATGCATGCATATAAACCTAACCAGTGGCCACAGACACCAGGGGTGGGGGTGAGGGCATAAGTGGGGAGGGGGGGTTGGAAGGGGTAATGGGGTATGAGAACACATATGTAATACTTAATCAATAAAGAAATTAAAAAATAAAAACATGCTGCATGTATGTGTCAGACCAGCACATTCAGCACCCCTGTCTCTCCTACTAGTCTCGGTATTTTTTTCTTTACTTCTCTAGCTGTAGGACTTTCATTCAGCCAACTTTTTGAATGATGGTTGTTCTATATTTTAGTTGTAATTTTGATGTGGTTTTGGGAGGTGGCGAGCACCGGCATTTACATATGCCACATTTACCTAAACCTATCTTGGTTTCTCTCTCAAAGTATTTTTTTTTCTGTTAAATTAGACATCTGGTTACTCTCACAGAAAATTGCTGTTGCCTGCTTGTATTTGTTTTCTGAAATATGGGTCATGGTTCCCTGTTCTTTGCATGCTTTATAATTTTTTTGGTGAATGAACATTTTAGGTAATATATTGTAGCAATTCTGGGCACTGGCCCCCTATTTACGTGTTTGTTCAGTGGTTGAATTATTTTAGTGAAGTCTGTTCTCCCAACCCCTCATTGGTTCCCTCCGTATTAAGCCTCTGATGTTGCTCTTCAGGGAGGCACAGCTTGAGTTGTGTCCACAGTCACTTGGAGACGACAGCAGCACTTGGTAGGGCTCTTTCACTCTGACCTCACTCAGCTGTTAAAATTTTCCTAATTGCTGGATGATTGGTTTATTTTTCTATTTTTACAGAAAAGCCCCGGGGCATAAATTCTTCTATACACGAATCCAAACTTTCTGAGATCAGTGTTTGATATTTGTTTTGACCCCAGGAAGGCTCTACCCAGCTGTCTTATTCCCGGTTAGCTCCTGTAAACTGGCCAGCCACAGTCTAGGCTTTTTCTTTATTAGGTACACAAATCGCCTCCCAATTGCCTTTGACCACAACCTCCAACCACTTGAGAGTGCTCTTAGGTTAAACTTTTCCAAGCTCTTTTGCAAATGAAATCAGTTTTTGGTTTTTTTTGGAAGAGGTTAGGACCTATCTATTTTATGACTGCTTCTCCCCCAGGCAAAAATCTCAGGACCTGGGGGTAGGGACAATGGCAAGCTTCTCTCTGGGTGACACTCCACAGTAGGAGCCTCTGTAAGCGTTGGGAGAGAGAAGGGAGCCCCCACTTCTTGGTTGCACTTGCCTGGGACTTATTCCCAGAAACAAGCAAGTGGGGGCTAGATGAGAAACACTGAAATCCCCTTGACTCCCAGGAAGAAAGCCCTCCCTCTAGGAATTGGGGAACAGGGAGCCCTGTGTTCCTGGCTGCAGCAGTCTCCAGTGGAGTGTCAGACTTACTGTGCTGGGTGTGGGGTAGGAGGAATGGTCTTGATTCAAATACCACAGGTTTTCACGTTATAGAAAATTTCTTAGGTTTCCTTGACTAGATGTTTCTTCATTTGCTGTTTACACTTAGGACCATTTCCAAAGATTTTAATTGCTTGCTTTTTAACAATTCTCACCAGTTTCACTAGGGAGTGAGTCTGTGGAACTCTTTCTGCTGCTATGCCAATATTCATAGCAGTCTGTTGTTCTTGAAAACTGTCCATTAAGCTGACATTATGCAGATTCATACAACTCAGCCCAGTAAGAGAGTCTCTTGATTCATTAAATAGAAATGGGCTCTTCAAGTACCCATTTAAAAAGAACTCTTCTTTATCTGAGGCTGCTCAGATAATCCCAAATCAAAGACGCTCTAGGAGACTCAGTTCCCAGTTCAATTCTTTCTAAACACTTTTCTCTGATACAAAGCTAACATTCTTTTGTCTTTCACAAATAACAGCTGTATTTAGACATTGTCCTTTTTAAGTCAGTCTTGATGACATGATTTCATGGGTTAAGATTAAAGTAGATCAACAGCTAGCATTTTAAGTTGTCATTCATCCTCTTGTTTACATTATCACCAATAGCCAAGCCAGCAGGCTTGGGCAATGCAGTTATAGAGCAATAGCAGAGCTCTGCATGTGTGGCCTTACCCTACTGGCACATCATGTGGAGCTGCCTGGCTGGTTTGGAGGCAAATCTCTTATGTTCTGGCCTGTGTTACTTGCAAATGTTTGGGGTGAATTATGCAGAAGTCTGTTTAGCAATCTGTGACAGGCAAAGATCTTTCAGTTTTCACTGCTAAATAGTGATGCATAAACAAAAACGGTAAGAAGCCACTTTGAGCAATATGGTACAAGAAAGCATAAAATTTCTATTTCCCACAGAATATACTTAAGTATCTTAAATCATACATATCATTCTCTCCATAAAGGAAGAGATATTTTACAACAAGTAAAGATTGAAAATAGAGTTATAACAAATTAGGCAATATTGATGAGACAGAATTCTTAGGTTTTATTTTATGTATCATGCTAATCACTCAGATCTGATTTTCTTTTAACATCTTCCACTGTGGTTTAGACAATCAAATGTCAAGAAAAAATTTCACTTTTAGCTATAATATGCAAATATATGTTTTTTAAAAAAATGTGCCTCAGGCATGGTATAGCTCTGCCCACTGACACAGGCATCAAGCTAGGATGAGCTAAGGACTGTATGTCCGTTTTGCTCCTGATTGATAAGAGCAACACCACCCATCAGATGTCTCCTTGCCCATTGCCAGGAAGTTCATTCCTCTCCTTTTTGGGTCAGTACATTTGGGTTAAATAGGGACTTCCAAAGATCTTAAGAATAAAAAGTGTTTCCAATGTTAAGTTTAAGAAATGTCTTGCCAATTGTTTTCTTTTTGGTAATGAAGAATGTAAGCTTTTATGATGGAATTTTTCATACAACTCAGTCCATGCAATACGCAGCGGAATATGTACTGCCCCAGGTACACTAGCCATTAATAATAGGACTTGTTTCTTCAGGAAATAATAGCTATTTAAAAAGCAGGTGGAGCTGAAACTGAGTTGGCTCAATGGATAGAGCGTCAGCCTGTGGACTGAAAGGTCCCATGTTCGATTCCAGTCAAGGGCATCTATCTACCTTGGTTGTGGGCACATCCCCGGTAGGGGGTGTGCAAGAGGCAGCTGATCGATGTTTCTCTCTCATCGATGTTTCTGACTTTCCCTCTCCCTTACTCTCTGTAAAAAATCAATAAAATATATTTTAATAAAAAAAAAGCAGAGTGAAGGAAAAGGAAGGGAATAGAAGGAAGGAAATAAAGAAAAAGGAATAATTCTTCTAAGGACATAATTCAATCATGGGATATATGAATATGCATTTCCTCCCTCACCCCCCTTTTTTATTGTGAGGAATGTTTCAAGATGATCTGTCTGACATATCATGTATCATTCTTGACCTTGCCATTCTAATTCAACTAAATAGAAAACAATACCTTTTTCTTGAGGGAATGGTCAGAACACCTTACAATAGCATTTTCAGTGAGTTAAAGATAAGCCATTTTTTTTCTCCTTTTTGTCTCCTGTCACTGTATAGGAGAGGGATAAATTCCATGGAGTTGTTTTAATTACCCTATCAGTATGCACCATGACATCTGGGGACACTGGTGAGCTCACCTGATGGACCACAAAGAACCCTGATTTATGAACCTATAATTGGGTTTCCAATAAACATTTGTCAAAATAATATATTAGTTCAAACCAAAGCCATTTTTATTTATCCATATAAAAGAGCACTTAACTTTCAACAAAAAATTGCCTATCATCAAAAACACTCTATAAATGAATCAAATTTATGAAGACATGGTTCTAGAGGGTGGCCACTCAAAGACTACAGATTTTTTTTTTTAACTCTTTGGAGTACAGTGTTCTAACTTGCTTGTTTTCACCTTATTCGTTTATATTTTACATTCAAATGATGTATATTTTAATATTAACTTGTTAAGGTACTTGTTACAGAATGGCTCTAGTGACTTTAAACAGTTTTAATTATGACACTAGCATAACAAGCAGCTATTATTCTGGAGCTATTTTAAATTCTCATGACAACATATTTTTCATCCATTCTTATTTCGTGTACTTCTAAGTAAGAGCAAAATGTATATTGACCTCAAACTAGTTTGTAAAATCGTAAGGTTTCTCGCTAATCGGTTTGGTTCAGTGGATAGAGCGTTGGCGTGGACTGAAAGGTCCCAGGTTCAATTCCGGTCAAAGGTACATGTCTGTGTTGCCTGCTGGATCCCCAGTTGGGGGGTGTGCAGGAGGCAACTGATCAATGATTCTCTCATCATTAATGTTTCTATCTCTCACTCTCCCTTTCTCTCTGAAATCAATAAAAATATATTAAAAAAATAAACAACCTTAAAAAAAAGGACACTTATAGTCATTAAGTCTTAGGATAGACTCAAGTCTGCTATAAAACTTGGTGAGCTTTTCTTTCTTTCTTTTTTTAAAAATATTTTTATTGATTTTAGAGAAGAAGGGGGAGGGAGAGAAGAGAGATAGAAACATCAATGATGAAAATCATTGATTGGCTGCCTCTTGCACATCCCCTACTGGGGATTGAAACTGCAACCCAGGCATGTGCCCTTGGCTGGAATTGAACCTGGGAACTTTCAGTCTGCAGGCTGACGCTCTATCCATTGAGTCAAACCAACTAGGGAGGTGAGCTTTTCTTATTTGAGTTAAGAAGCAGAAATAAGTTTTTATTTTATAGCTTTATTAGCCTTTAACAAAAAACTATAGAAATCACTATTGAAATTATGAAGTATATGTGGTAGATCTTTGATAAAGAAAGGTTGAATCTGAATAATTTTGTGATCAGACCCTGAATAATTTTGTGATTTAAGGTCTAAAAGGGGATTATAATTGTATAGTAATTACTATTATTTTTATGATATGAATAAGAAAGAATCTCAGCCTGAGGTCTATGAGAAATAGATTAGAGAGGGATAATTATGGCCACTCTAAAGTGGACTGAGGAATTCCTACTGTATATTCTCTGCCTAGAATTTGAGTTGAAAGCATAATAAATGTAGAGGTGAAACAAGGTTCACCATTACTTCAGAAAAATGGTAATTAATTTGTAAAAGGTTGAGAGACAGTGGTCTTCCTTACTTAGTCCACTTGTTCTTGGGACCTTCTGAGGCTTTTTGCAAGATAGAACAGGGATTATCCAGCTGAAATTCTGTAAGATAACCAATGGATATTCTGTCAGTTTGTATTTCAAGCATCTCTACAGAGTTGGTTATGAGTCAGAATCCCCCTTCAGGCCTCACTTGAAATAAAATTTGAGAATTCATGGCTGCTTCTCTGGCTCTTGGGAGATCTCAGTAATATTTTCCTTCTACATATAACATATGTATATATTCAGCTTATAGGTATTTGAACTTTAGACTAAATGAAAATATTCAGATTAAAAATCAGATCTAGCACTCATTTTTGAAGAAAAAAATATTTTTTCTTTGTCATCTTACAGTAGACTAGAGGCCCAGTACATGAAATTAGTGCATAAGGCGGGGGGGTCCCTCAGCCCAGGCTGTACCCTCTCTAATCTGGGATTCCTCAGGGGATGTCTGACTGCCAGTTTAGGCCCAATCCCTATGATGGCAGTTGGACATCCCTCACAATCTGGGATTGCTGTCTCCTAACCGCTTGCCTGCCTGCTTGCCCGATTACCCCTAACCCCTCTGCCTGATTGCCCCTAATTCCTCTGCCTGCCTGCCTGATCTCCCCTAATTCCTTTTTCTGCCTGCCTGCTTGCCTGCCTACCCGATCACCCCTAACTCCTCTGCCTGCCTGCCTGATTGCCCCTAACCCCTCTGCCTGCCTGCTTGATCACCGCTACCTTGCTCCCCTGCTGGCCTGATCATCCCTACCCTGCCCTCCTGCCGGTCTGATTGCCCCTAACCACCTCTGCTTCAGCCCCCAGCCCAAGGCATAGTCTGGCCTCCTGGTGCCAGAGGAGACCTGGCAAATCAGGGGAAGGCACCACCCCCATGACTGCTGCTACTGCCACTGGTGGCCACCATGGCTGCCTGAGCCTCAGGCAGGCCCTGGGTAGTGGCAGCTGCCATCTGCAGCTTGCCTGAGTTCTAGGCAGCTGCTGCAGCTTTGGCATATTACCCTTTTATTAGTATGGATACAAGGCCAGTGAGCTCTCTCTGCCTCCTATTTGAAGTACAAATGCAAATAATGGTATTGCTCCTCTTTGAATTAGCATTCAAGTGCATGGGGTTGGGGACTTAAACTCTGGCCTTGTGCTGGTCCTTCAGTATACACTGACTGATAACTGGTGAACATTCCTAGGTATTATATTGGCATCTGCTCCTGAAGCCTACAACTGATATCACCCTGATGAAACTTTATACTCAGCTTTGTCACAACATGGTGGTCTATTTTGTCTGGAATGGCTTTACCTTGGCTCTCACTCGTGTTGCCTTTATCTCAAGTCTCTGCCAGGTACTGCAAATAAGACTGGCTGCCTCCTACATAGCTTCTTTGTTGGGGCTCCTCGATCTTCACTATAAAAGGCCCAACATCATGACTGCTATCCTGTTACCTTCTCCATTCTTTCCTCATGGGTATGTGGAAAGCTTTGGGATTACAGGCCCTCTTTTTGCTTGACTACCCTTTTCTGCCTTCTTCACTCTGCTGGGATGTACTGTATTAGCATAGGATTGCTTTGCTAATCCTGCATAGCAGTTTCAATCGTGATTCCCAAAGGGCAAAGAGCCCCCATTTGCCCTTTAACATTTCTTTTCTCTTATCTGAAAGTTTCTTCACTCTGAGACTTCAGCCTAGAGAAGGTAATTGTGAAAATACTTGTTTCTTTTATTACCCACCCCTGTCATTTTTCCTCTTCCCCAAATTCACCTGCAAAGGAAGGAATAGGTTTTCACATTTCTTGCTACCTATCAGGGCCCCATTTATGTAAAATCTATGATTAAGTCTGTGTTCACTAGTGATTTCTTGTGGATTGACCTTCAAAGAACCCATTCTCACTTGCCAAGCCCCGTTTCTGATTTCCCGAGATTTGGGTAAAGCAGATAGATGGTCCAATTTGACTGTAGCACAAATCTTTTTTTTAATTGTTTATAGTAGTACTTATGTCTCCTTTTTTCCCCCATGGACCTCTCCCCTGCCAGCCTTTCCTACCCTCCAGCACATGCCCTCACCTGCACCTCCCGCCAGTGTCTTGTATCCATTGGTTATGCTTATATGCATGCATACAAATCCTTCGGTTGATCTCTTACAGCTCCCTCCCCCCCTATCTCCCCTGCCTTCCCACTGTAGTTTGACAGTCTGTTCATTGTTTCTTTGTCTCTGTATCTATCCCCCTCACCCCGTTTCTTTTCTTTAAAAAATCTTGCATCTACATACTAGAAATAAACGTATAAGAACAAAAAATGTTTGAGTCTCAATTTCAATGTCCAACAGTTCTGAGTCCCAGTTTCAATGTCAAATAGTTCCTTATGTGTACATGTCAGCAATGATATCTGGATGGTGGACAAATGGTGGCAATGCAGGTCCTACCTTCTCTGGTTTGGTCCTGGGCAACCTGCAGCGACACAAAGCTGCTGACTGCTAGCATGGCAAGGCATTGTCAGTGTCTTCCATCTCTGGACTGTTTCTCCTCTTGTCTTCCTGGTTGAAGCAGACCTGTCAACTCCTCCTGTTGCAGGAATCCACATGGTCTTGGAGTTGTTTTCTGAAAACATACAAATATATTCTTGATGAAAAGTTAATAAAGGAATCTTTTCTATAAATTTGACTTGGGATCCTTTTTATTTTTGCCCAGATGATTTTTCTTTGACTTATTTTGACACCATGTGTGTTTTCCTAGGTGTCTTGCTGTTAGCATTACAAATGGAAATTAATTTTCTGAAGTAAAAATTTTCTTGATGTAATTTACTTGGAGGATATTTTTTCTTACATGATATTACCCTACTATCCCCCCTTTTTTGATTAATTGAGGCTTTTGGAAATTTTATAGTGCAGTCTTGACAACTTTAAATTTTATTTTTTGCACAAAAATATGACTAGCATGAATCTTTTAAGACCTGGCAAAAAGAGAGCAAAACTGTGCAGCCCATATCCACCTCAGGTAACCGGGGAGGCAGAGCCACTATCCCTAGTAGGAAGTCTACCACACAAAGCTAATTGACCAACTCAGGGAAGCAGCCACCATGCAGCAACATGGAAAGAAATCAGATGTGAAAGAAATGGAGGAGATCTTCGAAAAAAAAATGGCGGCGGAACGGAGGGATTTGATCTGAATCTGCTCACAGGGTAGAGGGAGGGAGCAGCTGAGAGTCGCGCAGGGAGCATTTGTCGGCGACTAGGGGGACAGCTGTGCTCCAGGAGAAGATAGAGGACTGCTGGGCTGGCCTCCCTAGCCTGAGCAGCCCCAGTACTGCTGGGTTCTCTCCCTGAGCCAACTGCGCGCGCCGAGGCGGACCACGACATCTTGAACTAGAGGAGCCGGAAAACATACAGCTGCCGTTCGCGGTACCGGCGGGACCTCTGGGGCTCCCGGAGCAACGGCGACCAGGTGGGGCGCAGAGCCCAGGGAGCTCTAAACTCCAGCAAGGAAAGGTCAGATTTCCCTGGGGGTACTTTGGGCGCGAAACTGAGGGGGCTGGCAGTCTGGGAGATCTGCACCTTGGAACTCAAAACCTGGAGATCTGCACCTGAAATAGAATCTGTGGCTGTTGAAGCTGGTGAACGTGGGAGAGGGCCCTTGGAGCTGGTGGCAGAGTTGATCCCTGGAGCGCAATCAGTTTGGACCTGACAGAGGGGGGAAGCCCGGAAGATTTTGGGAGGGTTCTGGCTGCTAAAACAGCAGTCACCATTAGATAGGCAGTATTGTTTAGTTCAGGATAAAGAGGACCAACAGACCCAGAAGTCAATCTAGAAACACTGCCACCCAGAGGCCAAATCACAAATTGACTCTTATGTGACAGGGAATTGATTATATCTTTTCTTCGACCTTGGGAATACAGTCTATTTTCATCTACACTTTAGTATCTTTTACTCTACCTCAACTTCACCTTTATACCACCACTCTCTGGCTAACCTTTCCCTATTTAGTGCCTTGTTTCCCTTACACTTTTCCCGCTTTAGATTTACCTAATTCTTTCCCCTTACCCCCTGTTAAAATTTCACCCCACTGATATATCTAATCTCTAACCACCTAATCGGAGTGCATATATACCTCTAGCTTCTCTGACTTCACTATCTTAAAGTGTTTTTAGCCCTGTCCTGTTGTTGTTGTTTACTTGACTGTTGATTATATTGATTTTTTAAGCAGGTTTATGAGATTGATTTGCTTATTCTGTTATTTTGGTTTGTCTTGTAGGGGGGGTTATTTTTATTTTTGGTGTTGTTTCTTGTTTTGTTGTCCGCATCTGCATTGTTTTTGAGATAGATTTTTGCTTCTGTGTTCCCTCACCTCTCTTGATATTAGTAGTTGTATGTAATTTGTATCAATCTCCAAGTACTTGTTGCAGGTTTTGGTTCGGATTAGGGGCTATCCTATAGGAGTTTTCACCCCACATTTATAATTTACTCCTTTTATTTCTTTTTTTCTTCTCCCCCTTTTCCCATTATCATTTTGGCATTCCTGTCTTTCTTTTTTGTGAGTGTATGTGTTTGGGGGGGTCTCTTTCTTTTTTGTGTGAGTGTGGGTGTGTGAGTGTCTGTGTGGGTCTGGGGGAGGTTCTCTTTCTTTTTTCCCACCTATCACCAAATTTGCCTTTCTCTGGCGGTCACCTTTATTTGGAATTACAATTACTTTGACTACATTCCGGTTCAGTGCCTGGTGCGTTGCACCTGGTTGTGTTGTATTTTGTGCCTTTAAATCAACACAGGAGAGTGAGAACTACATAACCACATACACAGAGAAGAGAGACCATGGGAAGACAAAGAAATAGCCCACATATGAAAGAAAAGCAAGGCTCGCCAGAAAAGGAGGTAAACGAAATGGAAGTTAACAACCTGTCAGAGAAAGAATTCAGAGAAATGGTCATAAGGTGGCTGAAAAGAATGGAAGATAAATTTGATAATATGAGTAAGACCCAAGAGGAAATGAGGAAGACCCAGGAAGAAATGATGAAGAGCCATGAAGAAATGAAGAGAAGCCACGAAGAAATGAAGAGGAGCCAAGAAGAAATGAAAAATGACATTGCTGAAGTAAAGAACTCAATAGAAAGTATTAAGAGTAGACTAGAAGAAGCAGAGGATCGCATCAGTGAGCTAGAAGACCAGGTAGGAAAAAATAACCAAGTAGAGCACCTTCTAGAAAAAAAAATTAAAAAGCAGGAGGAGAGCCTAAGAGAACTATGGGACAACATGAAACAAAACAACATCTGTATAATTGGGCTTCCAGAAGGACAGGAAACTGAGCAAGGAATAAAAAACCTGTTGGAAGAAATAATGACAGAAAACTTTCCTGGTATAGGAAAGGAAAAACTCACACAAATCCAAGAAGCTCACAGAGTCCCAAGCAAAATAAACCCCAAAAGACCTACGCCAAGGCACATTATAATTAAATTGGCAAACACCAATGACAAAGTAAGAATCTTAAAAGCTGCTAGAGAGAGACAGAAAGTCACCTACAAAGGAACACCCATCAGACTAACAAGTGATCTCTCAACAGAAACCTATCAGGCCAGAAGGCAGTGGAATGAAATCTACAAAGTCATGCAAAGGAAGGGTCTGAATCCTAGAATACTGTACCCAGCAAGGCTCTCAATCAAAATTGAAGGTCAAATCAGGAGCTTCACAGATAAAAAAGGACTAAGGGAATTCGTCACCACCAAACCAGCAATGCAAGAAATGCTAAAGGATCTGCTGTAAAAAGAAATAGGAAGCGAAGAAGGAACACAGGGGCAAAGAACAAAAATGGCAACATATAAGCACCTATCAATAATAACTTTAAATGTAAACGGGTTAAATGCTCCAATCAAAAGACATAGGGTAATAGACTGGATAAGAAAACACAACCCATGTATCTGCTGTCTACAAGAAACCCACCTCCGAAAAAAAGACGCACACAGACTGAGGATGAAAGGTTGGAAAAAAGTTATTCAGGCGAATGGAAATGAAAAAAAAGCTGGGGTAGCCATACTTATATCTGACAAATTAGATCTCAAAGTGAAGGACATAACGAGAGATAAAGAAGGCCACTTCATAATACTAAAGGGAGCAATTCAACAAGAAGAAATAACTCTGGTAAACATATACGCACCCAATACAGGAGCACCCAAATATATACAAAAACTCCTAGAGGACATCAAGGGAGAGATAGACAGCAATACAATCATAGTAGGAGACTTTAATACCCCATTATCACCATTGGACAGATCCTCTAAACAAAAAATCAGTAAAGAAACATCAATTCTCAATGACTCACTGGACCAGATGGAATTAATTGACATCTTCAGATCATTTCACCCCAAAGCCACAGAATATACATTCTTTTCAAGTGCCCATGGGTCATTCTCAAAGATAGACCATGTATTAGGTCATAGGCAAAGTCTCTCCAAATTCAAGAAGATAGAAATCATATCAAGTATATTCTCAGATCACAGTGGCATAAAGCTGGAAATCAACTACAATAGAAACAATCCAAAGAAATCGAACACATGGAGACTAAACAGCATGCTATTAAAGTATGACTGGGTTACTAGAGAGATTAAGGAAGAGATAGAAAACATCATGGAAACAAATGACAATGATAGCACAACAATCCAAAATCTATGGGACACAGTGAAAGCAGTTCTGAGAGGGAAGTTCATAGCTCTACAATCCTACTGCAAAAAACTAGGAACAGCGGCAATAAATTATCTAACCCAACAACTCAAAGAGTTAGAAAGAAAGCAACAAGAAAAGCCCAGTGTAAGCAGAAGGAAGGAAATAGTAAAGATCAGAGCAGAAATAAATGACATAGAGACCAAAGAAACAATACAGAAAATCAATGAAACCAAGAGCTGGTTCTTTGAAAGGATAAACAAGATTGATGAACCTCTAGCCAGACTCACCAAGAAGCAAAGAGAGAGGACCCTAATAAATAAAATCAGAAATGAAAGAGGTGAAATAACAACAGACCCCATTGAAATACAAAGGATTGTTAAAAAATACTATGAACAACTCTACTCCAACAAACTGGACAACCTGGAGGAAATGGATATGTTTCTAGAAAAATATAACCTCCCAAAACTCAGTCAAGAAGAATCTAAACAACTCAATAGACCAATAACTGTGGAAGAAATTGAAGCAGTCATCATAAAGCTTCCAGCAAACAAAAGCCCAGGGCCAGACGGCTTCACAGGGGAGTTTTACCGAACATTCAAGGAAGAACTAAAACCTATACTCCTCAGACTATTCCAGAAAATTCAAGAGGATGGAACACTTCCAAACTCCTTCTATGAAGCTAGCATCACCCTAATACCAAAACCAGATAAAGATGACACAATGAAAGAGAATTACAGGCCAATATCCCTCATGAATATAGATGCCAAAATCCTCAATAAAATTCTAGCAAATCGGATCCAGCAGTACATCAGAAAGATCATACACCACGACCAAGTAGGATTTATCCCAGGAATGCAAGGATGGTACAATATCCGCAAATCAATAAATGTGATACATCACATAAACAAATTGAGAGATAAAAATCACATAGTCATATCAATTGATGCAGAAAAAGCATTTGACAAAATCCAACATCCTTTCTTAATAAAAACTCTCAATAAGGTAGGAATAGAAGGATCATACCTCAACATAATAAAAGCCATATACGATAAACCCACAGCATACATCATACTCAATGGGCAAAAACTACAACCATTTCCCCTAAGAACAGGAACAAGACAGGGTTGCCCACTTTCACCACTCCTGTTCAACATAGTACTGGAAGTATTAGCCATTGCAATTAGACAAGAAGAAGAAATAAAAGGCATCCAAATTGGAAAAGAAGAAGTTAAGCTATCCTTATTTGCAGATGACATGATATTGTACATAAAAAACCCGAAAGACTCCATAAAAAAGTTAGTAGACTTAATAAATGAGTTCAGCAATGTAGCAGGCTACAAAATTAATGCCAAGAAATCTATGGCATTTCTATACACTAATAGTGAACTTACAGAAAGAGAGACTAAAAAAGCAATCCCATTTACCATCACACCAAAAAAATTAAGATACCTAGGAATAAACTTAACTAAGGAGGTAAAAGATCTATTTGTGGAAAACTACAGGACACTGAAAAAAGAGATAGAGGAAGATGTAAACAGGTGGAAGAACATTCCATGTTCATGGATTGGGAGAGTCAACATAATTAAAATGTCCATACTACCCAAAGCAATCTATAAATTTAATGCACTCCCCATTAAAATACCAATGGCATATTTCACAGACCTAGAAAGAACTCTCCAAAAATTCATCTGGAACAAAAAAAGGCCCCGAATAGCCACAGCAATCCTAAGAAAGAAGCACAAAGTCGGTGGGATTTCCATACCAGATTTCAAGCTGTATTACAAGGCTACTGTTCTTAAAACAGCCTGGTACTGGCACAAGAACAGACATATAGATCAATGGAATAGAATAGAGAATCCGGATATCAACCCAATCCACTATGCTCAATTAATATTTGACAAAGGAGGCAGGAACATAAAATGGAGTCAAGACAGTCTCTTCAATAAATGGTGTTGGGAAAATTGGACAGATACATGCAAAAAAATGAAACTGGAGCACCAACTTACACCATACACAAAAATAAACTCAAAATGGATACAGGACTTAAACGTAAGACAGGAAACCATAAAAATATTAGAGGAATCTACAGGAAGAAAAATCTCAGACATATGCCAAAAGAACTTCTTTGATGATACCGCTCCGAGGGCAATGGAAGCTAAAGAGAAAATAAACAAATGGGACTACATCAAAATCAAAAGCTTTTGCACAGCTAAAGAAACCATCAACAAAACAACAAGAAAACCAACTGTATGGGAGAACATATTTGCAAATGTTATTAGTGATAAAGGTTTAATCTCAAGCATCTACAGGCAACTCACCCAACTCAATAAAAGGAGGACAAATGATCCAATAAAAAAATGGGCAACAGACCTAAATAGAATCTTCACGAAAGAAGACAAAAGGAAGGCCCAGAGACACATGAAAACTTGCTCAAAGTCACTAATTATCCGAGAGATGCAAATCAAAACGACTATGCGGTACCATCTCACACCTATCAGAATGGCTTACATCAACAAATCAACAAACGACAAGTGCTGGCGAGGATGCGGAGAAAAAGGAACTCTTGTGCACTGCTGGTGGGATTGTAGACTAGTACAGCCACTGTGGAGAACAGTATGGAGATTCCTCAAAAAACTAAAAATGGAGCTCCCATTCGACCCAGTGATCCCACTTCTAGGAATATACCCCAAGAAATTAGAAAGGCAAATTAGAAAGGATATATGTACCCCTATGTTCATAGCAGCACAATTTACCATAGCTAAGATTTGGAAACAGCCGAAGTGCCCATCAGCAGATGAGTGGATCAAAAAACTATGGTACATTTACACAATGGAATACTACGCCGCAGAAAAAAAGAAGGAGCTCCTACCATTTGTAACAACATGGATGGATTTGGAGAGCATTATGCTAAGTGAAATTAGCCAGGCAGAGAAAGACAAATATCACATGATCTCACTCATTTGAGGAATACAATCAATGACATAGACTGATGAACAAGAATAGATCCAGAGACTGAGAAAAGTCCATCAGAATGTCAAACCTCAGGGTAAGTGGCAGGTGGCGAGAGTAAGTGGAAAAGTCAATATACTTGAACTCTTGAACTGAGGTAAGTGATTTGTGTTTTTACATCCCTGACAAAGTTTATATAAAATTATAAAAAAATGGCAGCTAGTCTGACATTGAATTGACATGGCCTAGAGCTTGTCATATCCTATGGAGACCAGTCCTTAGGCTAGGCCCTGCTTAACCTCCCATGACACCATAATACCCTTACATGATATTATTCTACAATGTCATTATAATATTGGATATTTGACAACAGCATATTATACAATTATCCCAAATAAACTTACAAACTAATTCTTTGAATGTTGGGCAGCAACTTAAAAAAGAATAGGAAAGAAATTAATCCCTTTCAGAAGGAATTAAGGCACTGGGAAGGCATCCGAGCATTCTATATTGGCCCTTCTTGCCCTTTCTGCCAAGAGGGACCTTCTTGTTACTATCCAAATACACACAGCTGATGCCAGAGTTTTCAGTTCGAGCTGTGGCTGAAGCCTTTGGGCAGCTGGCACCATGGATCTGTATCTCGACCAATGGTGTGAGCTGGGCCCTCTCTGGAGAAGAAACCTGGGTCCCCCGAGATATGTGATCAGTACCGGGACCCCGCCAGCAGGCGAGGGGACCCCAAGGCAGGTACTGGACGTGGAGGCCACAGGGGGGCATAGACTACAAAGGAGACAGAACTGAACCTCACATCAACTGTTTGGCCCCGGAGGATGGCTGGTTAGCCAGAGACGGGTAAGATTCCTCAGGGAAGGAACAACCTAAGACAGGCACAGTCGCAGAGGGGCCAACAGGAGAGAACTAAAAGGTCAACAGAGGTGGGGCACAGACCCTCATCCACAAACCTTGCAGGGGTTTGAATTCTCAACCCTCCTAAGGGAGGTCTCCTACCCCCACGGCTGCTTCGCCTCCCACACACAACTCATACGGGGACCCAGGCGGCAGACAGAGACTCGGCCAGCAATAGCTGCTCTATATCTAAATTCAGTCTATTACCAGGAATGCTCGGGACCTACTCAAAATTGCAAATATTCCTTTCCACTAGTATTCACAGGGTAAACTAAGATTTCTGCTTGAGTATTAAAATTGACAGGAAAATAGTAATCAAGTTTTCAGATTAATTTAAATTGGCCAAGTGAAATACGAGAATACTCAAGAAAATTATAGTGTACTGGACAAAAAGCTTTTCCTAAAACATTAACTGAAAAATCTATTAGTAGTTCATCTCTCTGTAAAACTGCCTAACATCCAAAGAACCTAAAGCAGTCACTTTGTGTGCAAAAATTAAAATTTAAAATTATCAAGACTGCAATAGAAAATTTCCAAAAGTCCCCATTAATCAAAAAAGGGGAGGGGACAGCGGGGTAATATCATGAAAGGGACAAAAAAAAATATCGAGTAAGTAAAATACATCTAGAAAATTCTTACTCCAGTAAAATAAATTCCATTTGTAAAACCAACTGCAGGACACCCATGAAAAAACACACATGGTGTCAAAATAAGCCAAAGGAAAATCATTTAGGCAAAAATTAAAAAGAATCCCAAGTCTATTTTGCATAGAGGATCCCTTTGTTAACTTTTGGTCGAGAATGTGTTTGTGTGTTTTCAGAGAACAACTCCAAGACCATGTGGGTTCCTGCGACGGTGAGGAACTGATGGATCTGTTCCAGTCATGAGGATGGTCCAGAGATGGGGGACACTGACGACACCTTGCCATACTAGCAGTCAGCAGCTGTGCATGTCTGCAGGCAGCCCAGGACCAAACCAGAGAGGATGGATCATGCATTGACACGATATGTCCACCATCTGGATACCATTGCTGACTTATACACATAATGAATTATTTGACACTGAAACTGGGACTCAGAAAAGTTGGACATTGAAACCGAGACTGAAACACTTTTTGTTCTTATACATTTATTTCTAGTATGCAGAGGCAAGATATTTTTGAAGAAAAGAAACAGGGGAGAGTGATTGAACAGGCTGTCAAGCTACAGGGGGAGGCTTGGGTGGATGGGAGGCAGATGCGGGGGGAGATCAACGGAAGGACTTGTATGCATGCATATGAACATAACCAATGAATGAAAGACACTGGGACGGGGAGGGGGGAAGCTGGGGATATGTGCTGGGGGGTGTGGGAGGCTGGGGGGAGGATAAGGGGGAGGGGGAAAGGAAAACATGTACTACTATTATACTGCAAAAAATCAATAAAAAATAATTAAAAAAAAAAAAAAGACCTGGCAAAAAGATAATTTTGGCTATAAAAAGATAATTTTGGACAGATCTTTTCAAGAATCACTTAAAAAAACAAACAACAACACATAAAACTTTATTTGCCAAAGAAAGAAAAAAAGTTTTTTAAAAAAATTTCTTTGAATGTAGCACACACCAAAAGTGCCAGTTCCCTGATTCTCCAAGTCTCCCAACAGGATCGGAGGAATAGCAGAAGTCAGGAGTGCAGAGATTTCTTTCTTAGACCCAGGCTTGTGCAAAATGATGGCCAAGTGTTAGGTGTTATCAGGGCCCACAGATGATCTGTATTCCTGGTTAGCACTCTGGAGTCTGGGAGCATCAGCATCTCCAAGAATTCATTTGTATTCAACAAAGATGGGGAGGGGATTCCACTGTTACTTGTTGAACTGGAAAGAATAGAGCCCCCATGGTCTGAGGTAGCATACATAGTCACTTGATTTTGCTGGTTACTGTTTTTTCTCAACGGAAATGTTGGAAAAAGACACAGGGGTGTACTGGGAGATATAAGCTCCTTGCATAGTGGCAGCTGTTGGCATATACACACCCATGGTGCTGAGGGAGAGGTGTCCCAATTGCTGAGCAAGAGGCCTTATCATGGAAGCAGGCTGGAGAGAAAGGGGTGATACATCTCTGGTGTCAGAACTGAACCTGAAAGCTGTATGAGGTATGACTAGTGGTACATCCACGGTGGGTTAGGTACTTGTAGGAGAGATGTCTGAGTTACTGTCTGATATGAAGACATGGGAGATGGAAGATATGGGGAGAGTGCAGACTGAGCGAGCATCTTGTTGAGAGTGATGTTATAAGGAGCTGGATAAATCCCATTCTGAAGATCTGTGGAGGGGTCATAGGTTAAGGCCACACCACCCATTTCTCTATTCCTTGGCCAGGCCTGTCAATTTTGCACAAATTTTCCTTGGTTCTGTCATTTCTTTGGACCACCGTCAGCAAATATGCAAAGCAATGGATCTGATGGGGCTGATACTCCAGGGGGTGTCTTAATATATTTTTCATTAAAGTGGGTAATGATGGCTTCACACTTCTCTGTGGACTCCATCCTTGCAAAGCCAACCCCTCAGCTGGTCCCACTGGTGTCTTGAAGGATTTGAGTGGAGATAACTTGGTCAAAAGGCTTCAGCATTCCCTCTAGTTCTTGCTCATTCATTGACAGTGGGAGGTTTGATATGTATAAATTTGTGGGTTCCTGCGCCTGTTGCTTTGCCATCTGTGCCTGGATACCACTGGTTTTCAGTGCTGTTACAGCCTTCTGTGCAGAAGACTGTGAAAGACTGTCAAAGTCCACAAAGCCATAGCCTTTGCATTTGTTTGTGGTCTTATCCAATATGGCCTTAGTGGAGACAATCTTGCCATATGACTGACAGAACTTGACAAGATCCTGGTCAGTAGTGCCTGGTTGCAAACCCCGGATGTAGAGGTTGGTTTTGCCCAGCTGGTCATTTCCATTGCTCCCACTGCTGCTGTTAGGTGTATTGTTGCTTAAACTAGGTGGTGCCATCTGCCTTTTTGTTGTTCTTCTTATAACCAAAAGTTGAAATCTCAGGTCTGGAAGTCACTGATAGCAGCATTTTCTCTTTAATATTAGGGAGATAAGAGAGGAGAAGGACAGGGAGGGAAGAGAGAGGGAGGGGGAGAGAGAGAAGGACAGGGAAAGAGAGAAGAGAGAAGAGAGAAGAGGGAGAGAGAGAGAGAGAGAGAGAGAGAGAGAGAGAGAGAGAGAGAGAGAGAGAGAAGAGAAAGGAGGGCTCAAGGCTCACTTTTTCAAAGTAATTGATTGGTTTATGGAAAAAAATAAGAAAAATTTCTGAATGGGTTTTAAAGAAACAGAATATAGAAAACAAAAATACGTGTATGCCACGTATAATGTATTGTTGAACACTTTTATAGTTAGACTTTATTTAAGATGGTCCAGCTAAGTACCAAACTTAAATTATACAATGGAAATTTAATACCATAACACAATGAGACTGTCTCTATTTTTGCATAATTAAAGTATATTTTCTTTACTAGATTATAAGCAACTGAGACCAAGACTATGTCTTACTCACTTTATGTAATTCTAGACTTTACTATGATAATTGGAATGTTGTAAATGCTAACCTGTTTGCTGTCTGTGTAGATCTTGGCTGATCTCTGAACAAAATACACGTGAAATAGATGTACACTTCTTTTTAGTGTTGTATGCTTGGGACAATACTCCATGACAAAATAACCTAATGATTTGAATTTCACCTTGTACTGACCCTGAAATAACTTTGAATTCCTAACAAGTCAGGAATCCTATAACATTTATGACACTGAAAGTTTAAAAATGCTTGCTATGAATGGTTTCATCTGCAAAATGGTACTATAATTAAGTGAAATTAAATGATATTGTGCCTGCAAAGGTCTTAGCATACACATGGTATAACATACACCTGGTGTTGTTAGATAACAATTAGGAAACAATTTGGAAATACAATACAGGATATTGTAAAGGCAAGTGGTAGATACATTTTCCATGAGTAACAAATGGGGCCAAGGAATTACACTAAGAGTTTTATACTAAGGTATAAAAATTTCTTCTAAAATTGTTTTATAGTAAGAGTTTTTATATAGTAGCTGGATCTAATATGTGTGAATTCCTAGCAAACTGCTATATAAGCTAAACACATTGGCTCATCAAAATATGAACTAGTTTTTCTGATTTCAGTTTGAGCAACTAATGAATCGTGAAATGTTTGGTGAAAAAACAGACAAAAAGATCAAACAAAATAAGCACAACCCTCCCCCCATCCCCTCCCCCAATAAAACATGAAAAAAATAAAAAATAAAAAAAATGTTTGGTAAACGAAAAGTACAGGGGCTCCACCCTTGGTAAGGAATTGGAAAGGTGACTGTGACAAATCTGAGGGAGGCTGGGTGTTGAGAAGTGAAAGAAAGGAGGGATGTGGATGAGACAAATCTTGCTCAAGATATCATTAGATTCAAAAGTATTAGTTTCTGTTGAATGTGTATGCAAGTATGGCTCTATGCAAGCATCTATTCTGCATGCTTAAATCCCAGTCCAGGTATTTGGGTAGTGGAGAGGTGTTTGTCATAGAAGCGGGTGGGGTGGCTGATAGATATCTAACTTTGGAAATCTCTAGAAACCAGTTGGTCTTAAAAACACGAAGAATTTCTAAAAGAATAATAATGATCAATATTAATAAGATATAGCTCAGCTATTACAAAGGGACTTTCTGAGATTGACCAAATGACCTAATCTCTACTTGGACTTCTGTTTTCTTTATCAATGATAAGTGGAAATTTGCTTTTTAAAAAAATGTCCATGAAGACATTTGACCCATGCCAAAGGTCTTTAAAGTTCGTTCCTGTCCAAAACATCCGTGCTTAGAAAACACCACTGGGTTCATAGATCCCATAATGTCTATTTGTACTTTTGGCTGATAGAATGTCTACACAAGAAATATCCTCATTTATAATAATCTGTAATAATAAAAGCATAATAAGATAATTAGACCAGATATCCTTCCAGATGTCTTTCTGGACGACCTTCTGAACAAAGCTAAGGCTGCGAGGGAAGCCCAGGACCCAGGTACCAGAGGGAAGCTGGTGCCAGCAGCCAGGGGAAGGAAGGCCTACTCTTCCACGAATTTCATGAATTGGGCCTCTAGTTTTCAACAACTGAGCTGTGGCTGTATTGCCAATAATAACCCTTCTTGCCTCTGTAGTCTAGCTGGTAATGGCACACAGAGTGAGGTAGAAGTTTTGACATGGACCAAATCTCTCCATGAATGTTTTGGTATAGGACCAAATCTTAAGGACTTTTTGGCATGAACCAAATGTCTCCAGGGACATTTTAGATAGAACCAAATGTTCTGCAAAACTATCTCATGACAGTTTTTTATTCTTGAATTAGAGGCCTGGTTCATGGATTAGTGCACCGGTGGGGTCCCTTGGCCTGGCCTTTCCCCTCTTGCAATCCAGGACCCCTTGAGGGATGTTGGAGAATTGGTTTCAGCTTGATCCCTACAGGCCAGACTGAGGGCCCCCACCGGTGCATGAATCCTTGCACCGGGCCTCTGGTATGCATATAAGATATTTGGTTAATCTCTTCCTGCCCTCCCCATCCCCTTTTCCCTCTGAGATTCATTAGTTTGTTCCATGTTTCCATGCCTATGGTTCCTGCTTCTGCGTTGAATGTCTGCCCCTTGGTGGTCAGTGCATGTCATAGCTACCGGCTGGTCGGCCTGTTGCTTAGGCTTTTATATATATAGATTCTAAGTGTTTGGGTTCCTCAGGATTTGGTCATAGGTCCAATTCTATGTCTAGATATTTTCTTTCTGGGTGATATCAGCTAGTCCCATAACTTTATATATGCTATATGTTGATGATTCTGAGATTTATGCCTTTAGCATAGTTTCTTCTCTTAAACAAATAGCTGACTACTTGATATCTCCTCTTGAATGTTTCACAGGTATTGCCAAGTTAATATGCCCCAAATATAAATTTTAATCTGCATCCCCATTTGACCATTCTTGCTAATACCTATTCTACCTTTAATCTTCTTCTAAGTAATTGACGTCATTCAAGCCAGAAACCTAGGAGTCATATGTGTGTTTTTTTCTTCTCCCTCAACTTTCACTCCATTCCTTTAGTCCATCAATAAGACTTTCAAAGTTTATTTCTAAAATATATTTTGAATTCATTTGCATTTCTCTATCTTTGCTGACGTTATCTTAATCAAGATACCATCATTTTTTTTTGCATAAACTGCAACAGTGGCATCAAACTGGTATTTTTCTTCTTGTCTTATCTTCTAATCCATTTACAAATATCAGTGAGAGTGAATGGTCTTTTAAAAATATAGGTAGGTTTATGTTAATTCTCAGCTTTAAATACTTGACAGATTTCCCACTGTATTTATAAATAAAATTAAAACTTTGTGTCCTGGACTATAAGAATTTACATATTTTACACTAATTTCAATGTTCTTGTCTTTGTTTATTATACCTCATCCACCATGATTTCCTCTCATGTGTTACCATGCATGCTCTTTTATGCTTTAGCATTTTTGTTCAGGTCATTTGCTTGGAGTGCTTTTTAATGTGATTTCCCCCAGGTAATTAGTTCTTTTTTATTCTTCAAAATTCAGCTTAAATCCTCAGAACATCTTTTCCTAGTTATCCTTTCTAAAAATCAATTCCCATCCAGGCACTGTTACTTCCTATTACAGTGTTTTACTTAAAAATTTTTATATCATTTTTCTTACTTTGTAATTACAATCTTTGTAAGTTAGTTTATTTACTAACTTACTTGTTTATTGACTATCTTTTACCTTGACTATAACCTTCATGGGTGTAGAGATATACTTTCATTTATTATAATATAACCAACAAACTATGAGTGTTTTTGACCATATAACTAGTGTCTAGCACTATCTGTTTAATGAGTGAATGTATATATCTGAAGGTCCTCAGATATTCTGGAGAAATCTATAAAATCTGGGAGCAAGTGGCCATATGAATTGGTAGCATTAGACAACATTTGTGCTGGGTTTTGCAGAATATATTTGATAGTCTGGGACTTTTGTTTTCACTAAATTGCCATAGAGAAATGTCACTGGGGATTGAGTGGTCTTAGAGACGGTGTCATTTTGACATACTTTTGCTAAGTCATTACTAGAGAATTGGGTTACACACTGGCCTATTTACAGTGTGGTTGTAGTTTGGCAAAGCCTATGTCCTAGGTCCTTCTCTTGCTCTGGAATGGTGAGACAAAAGCACTCCTGTCTTTCTACAGCTGATGAAGAACAGACTTCTTCCCTGGAATAGGGCCGAACGGTAATGTGCCTCTAAGGACTGCACTGAATAAACCTTTAGAGCAAGGTACAGTCAAAGCTGATTAAAATCACACTATTTCATAACACTGCTTACAGGCAAAGACGTACACCAGGAAGCTGTGAAGAAAGAGAGCTGGCTGCCCAGGAACAGCAGCCTGGATCTGTTCTCTTACTCCCTTGAGCTGTTTGTTTGGCTCTGTATGGAAACAGATTTCCTGGTTTGTCTCTTACACCTCCAGCTTTCTCTGTGTGTCATCTTATTGATAAGATGCCTATAGATGCCTCAGAGTTTTCTCTTTGAGATTCAAAGTTGAGATAACCCTGTTTCTCCATTGCTTTCTTGAAAGAAAATATTTAGTGAAATCTTAGGAAAATTGAGAAAAAGAATCATACCTCTTAAAAGTCTTCATATGACATTAACATATAAAGAGTTGCCATTCTTTTCTTTTTGAGAGATGGGACTATATTTACAGGAAGTTGTCCATAGGTTATGGTCTTCAGTCTTTCCTGAATGGTGATTAAAAGTATTGTTCCTGGAATTTAAAGAAGGGTTCGAATTATGACTCTGTTGCTTAACAAATTGAGGACTTTAGGAAAATCACTTAATATTTCTGAGCCTCAATTTCCTTATGTAAAATAGAAATAACAGCTGCTCTACCTAACTTATAGGGATATTTGAAGAAGCAAAACTGGATGTGAAGGTGCTTTGTATCCCATGAAGCTCTTTGCAAATGTAAAGTACTATTATTCTTGCCAAAATTTTTCCCTTTTCTTTAAAGAAAATGTTGACATTTTCCAACCATTGGTTAATCATTTCTCTAGGGCCCAGTTTTATTTTGGGGACAGAACAGGTGTCAGGCTGTGTGATGAGATTTGGAGGGAAGTGAAAAAGAAACCCTAGAGTCTTTTAAGTGACTTTCCAGCCTGCTAACCTTCAAAGACAGGCTGGCTTATATAAGACTCTTTTCCTTGTCATATCTCTTTGTAACAAGGCCCCTTTGGAAGTACAAGCTTCTGATAGTATGTAGGTGGATGATCTGGGACTTCTGTTTTCACTAAATTGCTATAGGGAAATGTCACGGGAGTCATTCCAAGGCCTTATGGGAGGGAAACATATACAAAGTCACTATTTCTTTTATCTGATATGCCTTTTTTGAATGTCTGGGTGAATATTTTAGTATGCATTTATTAAGGGGGTGCTATAGATGCCTTAATTTAAAGACTTAACACATTGTAAAGAAAATCAGAACCAATCATTTTAATTCACGTCTTGCATAATATTTTAAAATGTTTTTTTCCTAAGCAATAGTATTTTGATGAAAAGCAATCTTGTCCTGGCCAGTTTTGCTCAGTGGTTAGAGTGCTGACCTGCAGGCCAAAGGGTCACAAATTTGATTCCAGGTCAAAGGCATGGATCTCAGTTGCAGGTTTGATCTCCAGCCCGGTTCGGGGTATGGGGGAGGCAAATCGATGTGTCTCTCTCACATTGATGTTTCTCTCCCCTCCTGCCAAATGGAAAAAATATCCTCAGGTGAGAATATATTAAAAAAAAACCCACAATAAAGGCAATCTTATTTTTCTTCTATAAATTTTATCAGGACAGATATTATTAGTTTAATTACAGATTTTGTTCATTTATCATTTATCATAGATGAAGATCTTGTCAAAATTATTTCAGGTCATTTGGGAAGAACAGGAATATTCATGCTCATGAATTATATAAGTAGACATGAAGGACTCTTTTCTTTATATTTCAATCTGATAATTTCCCCCTAAACTATTATACTACTTGTATTTGCCTCAAAACATATAAATATAATTTACTGATTATATTTTATAATAATTAACTTAATAATAATAAATAATATAATTTAAGAAAAGAAAAGAGGAATAGGTTAATCTTCTGGCAGTAGTTTAGATAATCAATTTAACTTAATGATTGCCTAGGGTGGTGAAATGAACACTTCAGTGCTCAGCAAAAGTTGGTTCTGAGTAGTAAGGTGCTTTAGTAGTAAATGTGAGTTGTTTCCTTTCATTCCTGTTCTCCACCCCAGATTTAGACTTTATCCACTTTGAAAATGCAAACAGGAAAAAGCCCTTTACCCCACTAATTCTCTCTCTGAGAGGGCCAAGTTTCTGAAAAACTCTTTGGTAGGAAAATTCATAGTTAAAATTTATAAAACATTATCAGAAAAATAGAATTAGATTCAAGTTTTTAGGATCCTATAAAAGTTCTTATAAATAATCTATAAAGTCATGTAAATAAAATAATGAACACAGGATATGAAATAAAGAGAACAGTCAGTAACATTTCAGCCACTATATTAATAATAATGGCTATAATTTTCATCAATAACTGCTTGCTTCTTAGAAAAATTCCAGAATTTCTGTTTGTAGAGTTTTAATAATGTAAAAAAAATGTTTGTCTTATGGGACATAAAACATATATGAAGTCACCATTTCTTTTTTTAAAATATTTTTTATTGTTTAAAGTATTACAAAAAGTAGGAAGTCACCATTTCTTTTGTCTGATATACCTTGTCTGAATGACGTTGGAATTTATGATCCAGAATTTTTGACTATAATGTCCAGGTTTCACTGTGGTCCCAGAAATACAGCATAACTAGGCCCTGAAATTTATCAAGCTTTGGATAGCCTTTATTTTATATATTTCACATAACTAAATAGATATTTCCTAAATTATGTCCTTAACCCAAGATTCTATATTTTTAGCTCTGATCACTGCAATTTGCATAAAATATCCCACCAGTTCTTATATGTAACTCAACTCCCTCCCTCCTTACAAAAGTAGAAGTGTAATTCCAAGAGGTAGAAGTGTAATTCCAAGGCCCAAGGTTACTTCTCCTTAGCTTGCTTTATTTCTGGAGAGGGGCCAATGCAAAAATTTCTATTGCTGCACGGCTATCTACTCTATCTTTTCTTTTCCCCATCACTAGTCCCTTCTTTTATCTACTTATCTCTAATCAGAATGACTTATAATTTCTGTATTCAGGAACTGAAATTATTATGGTTGTTAAAAAGGTATATAGGAAAATAAGGTTTCTGGTAAGAGAGAAATACTGTTGGAAAAAGATTAAGGTATTTTTATTTAGTATTTAAAAATATTTTCATGTATATGTCAAGTGAGTTTAGGAGATTGCTCCCCCTGAGAGGTTTTGAATGTGGATGGGGGAGGGTGAGGTTTGGGAATAAAGGAGAGTAAGCGTGCCTGAATCCTTGACCAGGTAGACAGGGATTTAGTCAAAGGAATTGGGAGTGATGCTGAAAGAAGGCACTAGGAATGCTGAAGATAAAACTTTGTATATTTCTCTATTTTGCCTAAGGTAGAAATATAGTTTTCATTCTTAAAGAAATTGAAATCTAGTTTTAGTAGCAACAATTTCTTGCTGTGGAATTGTGAATCACTGGAATATATTATCAAAATAATTAGTAGTCTTTTGAACATTTTAAAAATTGATTTTAGAGAGAGAGGAAGAGAGGAGAGAGAGCGACAAACATTGATGAGAGAGAAACATCAACACTGATTGGCTGCCTCCTGCATGCCCCTCATTGTAGATGGAGCCCACAACCTGGGCATGTGCTCTGACAAGGAATTGACCTGGTGACTTCTTGGTGTATGTGTTGATGCTCAACTAATAAGCATCACCTGCCAGGTTCATTTGAGCATTTTTAATTAAAAAATAGATCACAATACTTTTAGGGCTGGATAGGCATAATATAATACTGTGCAAAGAGTACTAGAAAAAATGAGCTATATAACTATGATTCTATGATAGAGAATAAAAAAATTCAAAACAGACCATTTTATTTAGGGAAAAAAAGTTCATTTTCAGCCACTGAATCTTTTAGAAAAGGAATATTTTAATATTTAAGATTAACTTTATCCTCTATTGTATATATTTTGAATTGTTAGCATGTTGTTTGGCAATTAGTAAGTACAAAACACTTGTTCATTGTTTTTAGTACAGTTATAAGCACAAGATTATTGTTTTCAATCTAGAATTTTTCTGTAGTATAAGTTAAGGCCTATGTGTGCTTTTCTTTTCATTAGGTTTTATTATTTTTTATTTATTTTTTATTATTTCCTTCTTTTATTGATTAAGATATTACATAAGATAAGAGAGGGATGTCCTTATCCCTCTCTTCTCTCCCCCACCTCTCCGCTCATGCCCTCACCCCTCTGGTGTCTGTCCATTGGTCATGCATACATGCATGCATACAAGTCCTTTGGTTGGTCTGTCACCCTTAACCCTCCCCTACCTTTCCTCTGAGGTTTGATGGTCTGATTGGTGCTTCTCTGTCTCTGGATCTGTTTTTGTTCATCACTTTATGTTGTTCATTACATTCCACAAATGAGTGAGATCATGTGATATTTATCTTTCTCTGACTGGCTTATTTCACTTAGCATAATGCTCTTCAGATCTGTCCATGCTCTTGCAAATGGTAGGAGTTCCTTCCTTTTTATAGCAGTGTAGTATTCCATTGTGTAGATGTACCACCATTTTTTAATCAACTCATCTGCTGTTGGGCAGTTAGGCTGTTTCTAAATGTTAGCTATTGTAAATTGTGCTGCTATGAACATAGGGGTGCATATATCCTTTCTGATTGGTGTTTCTAGTTTCTTGGGATATAGTCCTAGAAGTGGGATCACTGGGTCAAATGGGAGTTCTATTTTTAGTTTTTTGAGGAAATTCCATACTGTTTTCCACAGTGACTGCACCAGTCTGCATTCCCACCTGCAGTGCATGAGGGTTCCTTTTTCTCTGCATCCTTGCTAGCACTTGTTATTTGTTGAATTGCTATTTTGACAGGTGTGAGATAGTACCTCATTGTCATTTCGATTTGCATCTCTTGGATGATTAGTGACATATGTCAAAGCAATATCTTTACTGATACAGTTCCTAGGGCAATGAAAACTAAAGAGAAAATAAAAAAATGGGACTACATCAAAATAAAAAGCTTCTGCACAACATAAGAAACTATCAACAAAACAACAAGAAAGCCCACTGTATGGGGGAACATATTTGCCAATGTTATCTCTGATAAATGTTATCTCCAACATTTACAGAGAACTCATACAATTTACCAAAAGGAACATAAACAACCCAATCAAAAAATGGGCAATGGACTTAAATAGACACTTTTCAAAAGAAGACATAAGGAAGGCCAGGAGACATATGAAAACATGCTCAAAGTTACTACTCATTCATTAGGTTTTATAGCTCTGTTTTTAAATTCAGGGCTAACCTTTCTTATTTAGCTCTCTATTTTCTAGCCTTATTTACTATCAACTTTTTTATTACCATGGTATTATTTTGTTATGGCTGCTATAAGACAATACCACAGACTGGGTGGCTTAAGCAATGGAAATTTATTTTCTGACAGTTCTGGAGGCTAAAAGTCAATGGTGAAGGTGTGAGCATGTTTGGTTTCTTCTGAGGCCTGTCTCCTTGCCTTGCGGACAGCCACCTTCTCGCTGTGTCTTCATATGGTCATCCTTTGGTCTCTCTGTGTGTTGTCTGTGTCCTAATCTGTCCTTATAACAATATCACTCATATAACCTCTTTTTAACTTAGGTACCTCTTTAAAGGCCCTATCTCTAAATATAGTCTGAGGTACTAGGAGCTAGGATTTAAACATGAATTTTGAGAAGACACAATTCAGCTCATATTAACTCCCTTGAGCAAATGACTTTCACTGCATCAGGAGTTCAGTTAGACCTCCCTAAAATGTCAGTTTATACTTTATATAAAAGACCAAACAAGGACTATGTAGATTTGAAAATCTGTTAAGGAGGTCATATCTTCTTACCAACTATATACCAAAGACCTAAAAGATATTAAGCACTAAGTCTATAAATTGGTAGTTACAACATAACCATAGGGATATAAAGTATAGCATAGGGAATGTAGTTAATAATATTGTAATAACTGTGTATGGTACCAGGTGGGTACTAGGCTTATTTGGGAGATCACTTCATGAATTATATAAATGCCTAACTACTGTGCTCTACACCTGAAGCTAATATAAAATAATGTTGAATGTTAACTGTAATTGAATAAAAGTTTTTATTTTATCTCTCTGAAATTATATATAGGCACAATGGACAGACATGTATACCTTATAACATTATGAAGGGCAAACAACGTGAGGTGAATATCAGTGAGCTATTTTATAGTTTCTCAAATTGTGGTATATGATTTTAGATTTTTGTAAGGCTTAATTTTAATGGAAGCACTTTCTGAGAGCTCTAACTCAGATACAAAGACTCATTAGGGCAATGGGTATTAAATAGTATTAATAAAGATGTTAATAATAATATTATCAGAGTTTTGTGAGATTTTGATGCTTTCTTAATCTTCAAAATAAGGTTGTTAAAATGTTCTGTATAGCTGTAGCCAGTTTGGCTCAGCGATAAGAGCATTGGCCCTGAGATGGAAGGGTCCTGGGTTTGATTCTGATCAAAGGCACATACCTTTGTTGCACACTTGATCCTGCACCCTGGAGTGTTGGGAAGCACCCAATTGATATGTCTCTCTCACATCAATGTTTCTTTTTCTCTGTCTCTCCCCTTCCCTTCCACTCTCTCTAAAAACCAATGAAAAAATATCCTCAGGTGAAGATTAGCCACAACAAAAAAAGATGTTCAATATAGTTTAGTGACAAGAGTATTTTATTTCAGAAAGTCAAGTTCCTATTCATCATGATTCTCTGGTTTCTTCTTTGTGTGGACTCTTGGAACATGGAAGTCTGTTCTTTGAAGTTTTTCTAGAAGTCGTTTTCTCTGTTTAAGTTAGTTGATGAATTTATCATCAAATCTGTAGTTCTCCTCACCCCCACCCTGCCCTGCTCTCATATGGATCAGATACTCAGGCTAGTTCTTTTTCTCACTGAAGTTCTTAGTTGAGTGGTCTGCATCAATATCTTGAAAATTTGTTAGCCTGAATTTTTTTCTGAATCCCATTGCCTGAGAGATTTACTTTCCTGTTTTATGCCTTCCCTCAAAGTTTTTCTGGATATAATAGAATGTTTTAAACTTAGTTCTCTTACAGCATCCTAATATATCTTATCTTGAAAAAAATTATCTTCATGTTTCAGTAAAAAGGATATTTTCTTGAACATTTACTTAAGTACCTCCAAGTTCCTCTATTTCTTTCCTGGGACCACTCTGAAAGAGCTGCTTTTGACAAGGATCCAGTCACTTCTATGTCTCCCAAATTGCACAGCCATGTCTGTGGATGTCATTCTTGTCATCTAGATTTTAATAGATAAACCATAGGGAAATCTACTAGACACCTGGAAACTTAAGGATCCTTTGAAAATTGATCATTTATTTGTGGGACCTATGGACACGCTCTATTAAGTATCCAACTTCCTTCCTCTTTCCTCCATCCCAGAGATGACCATGCTGGAGAGTAGAATTGCTGCAAGGAGATTTAAAAATGAATTATATTTCCTTCAGAAGATCCAATTTGTTCTTTTGAATAAAATTATATAATTAAGGGATGTAGCAGAATATATAATTCATCAGGAAAAATTAGAGTCAGAGACTTCAGAATATAGATAAATGTATGCTGATAAAAGTGAAGTGCTATTATGGCTTATTTTGAGTCTTTGTTTTCTAAGGAAAAACTATATTAGCTGTGTGTTAGGCCAAGGCATTTGTATAGTAAATTCTCAAATGTTGAATTTTTACTCTGACTTTCCAACTTTTGAGTATGTCTCAGTATATTATCCAAAGGATGGACTTCAGAAATTAGGTGAAATTTGAAGTAGTCAGTTTTGTAATGTGTCAGAAACTTTGTAAAAAGTCTATTAGACTGTCTTCTATTACTAGCAAAATCAAATACTAATTTCTTTTGTTTTTTTTTCTACTTTTTTTCACTGTTGAATATCCTTCACCCAATTACAACATTAGATAATGCAAAATAGAAGTCATCAGTTTAGTCCAATTTAAGTGAGACAAAATGAATTAAATAGGTCTTATATTTAAACTAGAGGCAAAGATTCATGCACCAGTGGGTCCCTTGGCCTGGCCTGTGGGGATGGCGCCAAAACCAGCTCTCCAACATCCCCCAAGGGGCCCTGAATTGTGAGAGGGCACAGGCCAGGCTGAGGGGCTGTACTGGTGCACGATTGGGGCCAGGGAGGGACCTTGGGACAGCTCCAGGCCATGTCTGGTCTGTCTTGCCCAGTCCCAATCAGCTGAATCCCAGAAGCAAGCTAACCTACAGTCAGAGCATCTATTCCTTGGTGGTCAGCGCGATCATAACGACTGGTCCAACGGTCGTACACTTAGCATATTGGGCATTTATTATATAGGATTATGAGAAATTTTGAGGCATGAAAACTTGCCTTATTCTACTCACATAAAGTCTTTTATATTGATTTATGTTGCTTCCTTTAAGAATTGTAATAGCTCTAGCTAGTTGATTTTGCAGGTTTTCTACTGCCCATATATAGAAGATCTTTTTCTGTTAGAGCTAATCTGAGAAACTCTTCAGGTAACATTGCTGTACTAGTCTCAAATATTGTGTAAGTAGAAGTGGGGCTTAGCTGTTGATATGGTAAAGGATTAACTTCTTTTGAAATAAAAAACTCATATTATAACATTAAAATGAATAAATTTGTAGTCATATATTTACATCCTATTATAAGTGTAGTTTAAAAGGAAAAAGAATTCCTTTAAACTATTTTTTGAATGCCATTTATAAAAAGGGTAAGAAGTAAAACACAATGCAGGTTACAGGCTCATAATATGTAGCTTCTCTAATGATTCCCCAACTTTTAAAATTTGTTGGACATAAAAGCGGTGCTAATCTGATTAGTAACTGTGATTGAATAAATCTACTGTAAAAATGGACTGTGTTCTGGTTTTTAACATGATACCATGAAAGTTATTTGAGAACTGTCGCTGTGGAACATAAAAGTCTCTTTGATGGAATATTTATTCCATGAATAAAAACTATATATACATAAGTATGTGTGTGTGTGTGTGATTTGTATTCTTTATTTTCATGAATAGTTATAAAATTTGTTCTGGGAAAACTGATAGGCAGGAAAGAAAAATAGTATGATACAAACAAATGTTAATCAAGTTTGGATGTGAATGTGGTTACCAAAATTTAAGACCTATGATTATCCAACACTCTTTTTAACTTTCACCCTGCCCTTCTGCCTGCCTCCAGACATATGTAGGGAGAAGAGAACTAATATATGAAAGATTATTGTGTGTAGGCATTTTACATGTGGTACTTCATTTAATTAGAAGAGTAAAGGGGAAATTGGAAAGCTCATGATACTGAAGAAAATCTGTTGGCTATATTGTGAGACCTTGGAAATATTTCTCAGGCCTCCTAGCTAGGCTATAGCATATTTTTACATGTCACTTTAGCAGTCACAGATACTTCTTTTAAAGCTAAGAAGTTCATTCCTTGGCATCCACATACACTGCAATTAGACATTTTGCAAAGTGCCAAAAATCTCTAGCAGTTTAAGCAAAGTCCAGAGAAATGTCAGCACTCCTTATTAATGTATTTATTGAAAAAAGGTCATTTTCAAATTGTTAACATGTATGAAAATATGCCAAGAAAGGAAAGATTTTAAGCAAATAAAATAAAACATGCTTAATTCATAGTTAATTGAATTTAAACTGAACTTTCCATTGTTATCACAGTAGGTATCTGTTTAAATGTCAAATTTTGTGATGCCACTTTAATGTATTTTTTATAAATCCAGTGAACATCTTATTTATAAATAAAATTACTTTATCTTTTATAATGCTTTTTGCACAAGAATTTCATTATTCACAAATGTCATAAAACATGAGTGCAGACATCATGTAAGATACTTTATACTATATGAGATGAGAGCGATTGGCTGAACAAGCTCAGGGTTTTGTTTCAACTTGGCTGCTTGACATTTTTCTTAGTTCCAATGGCAATTTTTGAAAGAATTAACCGACATTGGTACCTTTTTAAGGATTCAAACAGCACACTGTTTGTTTTATGGGGGAATCTTTCAACTTCAGAGAAGATGAAAGTTAATAAAATGTTTTCAATGATTATAATGTAAATTCCAACTAAACTTGGAATTTAGATACATGATTTAACTGTGAAATAAACAATTCATACATCCTTTAGTTCACAGTAATAATATGTGATGGGTCTCCCTTCTGTAGTTTATGAACATATAAGGAGGAAACCAGTAGTGGGGGGTCTTATATGGAGAGTGAGATAAGGACTTCCAAGTTTTGGGGCTGTGGGTTGAATACCTAATCATTGGGATTAATGTATAAGAAGAACTGGTAAAGGGGAAAACAGTGCTTAGGAGGATCTATAATAATAAAAACATAATATGCTAATTAGACCGGACATCCTTCTGGATGAAGCTGGAATTGAGAGGGAAGCCCAGGACCTGGCAGCCAGGGGAAGGAAGGCCTACACTTACATGAATTTTGTGCATTGGGCCTCTAGTAGACTATATAAATGAGCACAAAGGTTAAGTTATCCCTAATCATAGTATCTTTGGGTCATTAAGAGTCTTGAGAATAAATTCCAAGTTCCTATTCTAAGATATATTACATGTATTAATTTTCCCATCTTTACTTGTTACTCCCCCAATAATTTTCACTTATTAAACTACTACCTATATTTTTCTAGTATTTTTTATGGTGCCAAGTCTAACATTTGAGTAAAGTTTTTTTCTTGTGTATGGTGTAAGAAGGTGGTTTACTAGTAGTTTCACTTTTTTGCATATATCTGTCCAATTTTCCCAACACCATTTATTGAATAGACTGTCTTCACCCCATTGTATGTTCTTGCCTCTGTTGTCAAATATTAATTGACCATAAATATGTGGGTTTATTTATGGGCTCTCTATTCTGTTCTATTACTCTATATGTTTTTATGCATGCTGTTTTAATTACTATGGCCTTGTACTTTAGTTTGATATCTGGAATCATAATGCCTCCAACTTTGTTCCTCTTTCTCAAGATTGCTGTGGCTATTTGGGGTCTTTTGTGGTTCCATATAAATTTTTGGAATATTTGTTCTTGTTCTGTGAAATAGGTCCTGACTAGTGCAGTAAAGAGAATTATTTACTCATCAGTTTCAAGGATTTGGAGTCATTCATTCAAGTGAGCTTAAGAAGGCACTTGCTCTTATTACATTAAAACTTATGTTCAATATTATAGTAACTAAATGTGAATTTATATTTATATGAACCAGTTAGTTACCCAATGTCTGTTAATATAGTACATTACAGTTTATAAGGCACTTCTAACACGCATTCTGCAATTTTATTTCATTCTTCACAACTATCTTATGAAATGGAATAAGATGGGTATTATACTACTAGAGGCCCAGTGCACAACATTCGGGGGTTGCAGTCCAGGACCCCTCGGGGGGATATCTGCTGGCAGTCAGACATCCCTCTCGTGGTCCAGGGCTCTCACAGTTGGGGATCACTTACTCCTTACTGCCCTCAGCAGAGCGGGGAGAGGCACTGATCACCAGGGGTCAGCTACTGCGTTGAGTGCTTCATAGTGATCTGTTGTTACACTATTCGGTCGATTTGAATATTAGCCTTTTATTATATAGGATTCATATCCAACTCTCAGAAAGGATGTGGCTTTCTTAAGGTCATACAACTAATGGCAGAGTTTGGACTTGTCTCAGACTCTCCAATTCCAAATCCATGCTTTTCTCACTTGTCTTAATGCTTTTCAAAAACTGCACTTGTACCAGGTAACTTTAAGAACTAACTTCTCTGGGTTTTAAAATTTCAAGTTCTTGCTCTTCCCAGATGTCTTTCTAGAGAAGATAAAAAGAAACATTTGTTGAGCTAATATTTATATTAAAATATTTACTTTTGATTCTTGACCTCAATAAAAGTTTCATTTAATTCCTTTTTTATTTTCCATTTAGTGGGAACTACAGATTGTCCTATTAGTAAAGACTGTCCATTAATGTATCTTATTTCCATGTTATAAACTTTCTCTCTTTCTTTTTAAAAGAATTATCTTTTGTTAAGGCTCTGCATTTTTACTCCTATAGCAATTTATACTGATTTTTTACTAAATCAGTCACACATCTTTCCCTTTCTTTCCAAAGATAAAACCCATGTTTGGTTCTTATAAACGTTTTAACTCAGGATCCTTTACCTAATCATTATCCTCTTTAATTACAAAATAGCATATGAGGTAGAGATTATTGTTATCTTTTCCATTTTAATGGTAATGAGCAAAATTAGACAGGGACCTAACTTGCCCAAGAACTCATGGATGGTGAATGATGGTGCCATGATTGAAACCCAGGTATTTTCCTGCTGTACCCTGCTGCCTCCCTAGCAGGGATGACTGAAATTCTTTTCACTTATCATGATCCTAGAAGCAGTTTTTCTTATGTGTCTGAGCAGCTGTAAATGCACTTCTTGGTTCCCATCCCATAAACCTAATTCCGTCTCAGGGTCATTCTGCACAGCTTGACTTACACATAAAAATTAACTTTTAAGAGGTTTACTTTAGCTTGATAGCCATCTATTCACTGATCTAGAAAGCAGGTATCCTGAGTGTAATTTCCTTTCTATAAATGACTACATTGCCCCACTCTCCTGTGACCTCATTCTTATAGAGTATCGCATTTGCATTATTGTTCCCGACTAGCTGAGGGCATACTGACCTATAGTTTTCAAACTCTCTTGGTCTTCAGATTTCCACAAACAACTAGGTCTAGGGTATTCATGAGGCCTGGACATTGACTTTTTTTTTCTCTTTTGGAGAAAAGTAAAAGAAGAGAGAAGCAGAGAGTACTTGGCAAAGATAGATACAAATAGCTCTTGGAATGGAAGCAGGGATTTGTAGAATAAAATGAAGGGAATTCCTACAAGAGAAAAGATGATCAAGGGGGAAAGTCTTTACTTACAGGATTGATATTAAAAAGGAATTTTGCTGAGGAGAGAATGAACTGGAGGGAGGTTTAGAAGTAGCAGAGCTTTTAATGTAACGTATACAGTATATGTTTAATGTAATATATCTCTATCTCTATCTCTATTTCTATCTCTATCTCTATATCTCCATATCTGTATCATCTATATCTATCTATACTTAGAATGTTGTGTAATCACTAAAGTATTTGTATTAATATTACCAGCCAATCCCTATTGTAAATGCACTTCTTGGTTTCCATCCCATATTGTTAAAGTGTGCTAGACAGTTTACCCCATTTGGTTCTCAAAACAATTGTAAGAATAAGGTTCACTTTTATCTGTGTTATAAATTATATTTAGAGAGTTTAATAACCTGTCCAAAGTCACAGAACTGGTGAGTAATGGAACTGCTGCACAAACCCTTTAACAGTACTTTTATGCACTATAATTATTTACTTGTTTACTGTCCATCCCCTTTATCAGGATGTAAGCACCAGGAGGTGTCTTTTCACTACTATGTTTCCAGTACTTGGATAAGGGTCTGGCACTTAGAGTTTGCTCAAAAGACAAATATTACTAGCTAACTTCTATTGTTACGGTGTGCTAGAGAGTTAACTTTTGGTCCTTGAAACAACTGTAAGAGTAAAGTATACTTTTATCTATTTTATAAATGAGATTTAGAGAGCTTAGTAACCTGCCCAAGGTCACAGAACTTTATCAAATGAAGCAGTGAGTGAATAAAATCCATTCGAACTCCAGGGCCATACTATTAATCCTTTTGCATTAATGCGTCAAAAATTCTCATTGGTTAGTCATGTTTTCCTTCAAGTACCTATGTACAACTTTGCTGAAGCTTTTATAGAATCAATAGAGGATTCCCTACCCCCTTCCTCCAGAGTAATGAGCTTATCTCCATCTGGAAATGGAGAAAACATTTAGAATATAACCAATTTGAGTCAGTTGTAGTTCTCAAAATTATAAGTTACAGCAGTTGATCTCTATAACTTTTGTGGAATTCAGGTGAATGAACAAGTAACAAAGGGTCATAGTAAGAAATGAATGAGACCAACATAGTTTTTGCCCCCATGGAACTTACAGTCTGCTAGTTTTGAGATTTATGTCAGACGTCATTAACTTTTGAATTTAATATTATGCAGGGTACACTATTTCCATTTAAGTAGCATAAGTGAAAGGTAAAAATACATCTAGATGTTACTCTCTGAGGTTTGAGACTTGTTAGAGAGTAAAAAAAATTGTAAGAAATGTGAAGTGTCTGTGGAAGGTATTATTCCAGTATTCTCAACTCTGAACGTGAATTAGAAACATGGGGGAGTTAAAAAAAAACCCACTGATGTCCACGGTCTACCTTAGACCACTGTATCAGAATACCTGGGACTGGATCTTTGCATCTATGTTTTTAAAAATGCAATGGATTTAAAAAACACACACCAAGGAAGAAAAACTATTTTTACTATGACATTGGCTTGGATATCTTCACAGAGCCTTTCCCTCTCACTGTTAATTTTCACATGTGCTGCTGCTAATTATAATTTTCTCATCCTATTGAAGTTCATTTTCTGAAAATTTTAATGCAAGACCTTATATTTTGTTACAATTTCATTTTATGTTTAAATTTTTGAGGTAGATTTTTCACGTAAAACACTATCTTGTTAACTTCTAATTTTTCAGCTTGTCAAAGTATTTTTGGGTTGTAATTTGGTCATCTGGTACTTTATCCTTTCATCTTAATGTTATTCATAAATTTGATAAGAGATTCTTTTATATGTTCATTTTAACCATTGATAAAAATTATGTTGATACGGTAGGGCAGAGTCTATAATTTATCATGCTATAGTTTGGATTTACCATGGATCAAAGTGAAAACAGTGAATTTTTTGTTTAGAACTAGATTTGAATAGCTAAAACATATGCTACCTTAGAACCCCACAGATTCAAGAAAGATCCTGAGATTGAAAATTGTATTCTGGATTCTCTAAGAAAAAAGTACTATGACTGAGCTGAATTGGAATAAAGACAAAATCATGTTGGTGTTTCTCATATTAGAGTAAATTTTAATATGATCAACATCAAATTTGGGGTAACTTTTTGTGATTAAAATTTAAGGGTCTTAACATCTGTCAACCACGAGGAGGAGCTATGGTATAATAAGGAAGAGGCTTGCTTCTGACTGGGAGTAGCAGTTCAAAGATAATCTTTTAGAAGCGAGGCCATCCATAATGATCTAGGAAAATGATCTTTCTCAAAAATGACATTTATATAAAAATTCTAAATGTGTAAGCTGGTCTTTATTTTCAAAGGGAAAAGAAATAAAGCAATTATATATAATTCAAACAAAAACCCCTCCACTAAAGAAAAGGTTTCTCTCTCTTTTTTAAAAAATTGATTATATATTTGGAATAGACTAATTATTTAATTCTTCACCTAGAATCATAGATCATAAAGAGTACAGGGATCTCAGGATCATTTTGCTTACCTCTTTGCCTTCAGGCATTTAGGAATTAAGTTTTAAAATAAATATTACAGGCTCAATAATTATTTAGTGAATGAATAAATTAATGACTATAAAAACCTCATGTCAGGTAAGTTAAGTTGACCATAGGTAGTCAGCCAAGAGCTAAGAATCTGGGAAGGCAAAAGGTATGCTACACCAAATCCCATGTTTTCAGTTCCTTGGACTATAGTTCTTTAAAAAAATCACCCGGTCTCTCCTATATTCCTGCTTAAGTCTAAATGTAAGGGAACTGTTTGTAGCTATGCTCACAGATTCAGTGTTCTCTCTTGGAGTGTGACCTTTCACCACATATGTAAACCGAGGCTGTTAAAACTCACTTGTTTTGGGAGGTTGTAGAGAAGATTCCAGTATTAGAGGGAACTTTAGACTAGATGACCTCAAAGATTCTTCTCAACTCTAATATTTTGGTTTATTTTGTTTCATTCTATTCTAGCTCATATAAAGAAAAAATTTTATGGAAATTTTTAAACATACAGAAAAGTTGAAAGAATTTTACAATGAATATCCACATATCCACCACATAGATTCTATCATTAACATTTTGGTATATTTGTCCTATCACATATTTACCTATCTCTCTACCAATCTTCTCTTGGTTCATGTCAAAGTGAATTGTAGACATCAGTATGCTTCCCGTTAACCACTCCAGCATGTATAATATATAAATAGAGCTCAATACAATTTTTTTAGGTAAAATTTTCACACGAGAATGCAGAAATCTTATGTGAACATTTGCTAAATGTTGGCAAGTGATTACACCTGTTTAACTTAAACTCATCTCAAATATTTACCATACCATCACCCTAGAAGTTTCCCCTATGTATTATTGCGCACATTTAACAGCTTGTGAAGTTGAGGCTCAGAGAAGGCAAAGGAAGAGCACGTGTCAGGTATTTTATGATATTACTAGAGGCCTGATGCACGAATTTGTGCCCAGGTGGAATTCCTTGACCTGGCTGGTGATCAAGGCCTATCAGGGGGCTGGCCAGGCCAAGAAACTCCACCCATGCACAAATTCGTGCACTGCCTCTGTCTACTCCTTGTTCCCAACACAGTCTCTCTTTTTCTTGTGTCGAAAGACACTGCAGATGTCTAAATTGATCCTTTCAACAGAATGGTTCACTTAAAATGAAAATGAAAGCAAGACCAGGATGCTCCCATGCTTGACATTCTTCACTTTTTTTCCTTCTGTGGAATAAAATCTAAGTTTTGTGCTATGGTATATAAGACCCTCAGTGGTCTGTCCTCTCCTACTTCTCAGGCTGCTGCAGCAGGCGGGACCTGGGTCTGACTTCCGCCCTGGGTTCCCTCTACTCTCCTGTCTGTATCTATTCTGGGGCTGCCTGAGCCAGCGGGGCAACTCGGGCAGGCCTCCCTGTCTCTGTCTCCCACTATGGGCCTGGGCCTCACCTGTGTGCATAGCCTCTTCCTGACTGGTTGTGACTGTTATGGTATCCTGGCCTAATTTTCATATTGCATCTCTCTCTCTCTCTCTCTCTCTCTCTCTCTCTCTCTCTCTCTATATATATATATATATATATATATATATATATATATATATATATAAAAGCTGGGTATTAATACTCTCCATTTTTCTGCAGACAAGGAAACAGACTGCAGAAGACTCAAGGAATGAGAACTTCCTGAGACCTACTATGTGTCAGGCATTCTGTTAAGTGCATTCTTGTCATTGTTAGTTTAATTTTATAGCTTCATCATAACCCAGTCAGATAGGTACTATTACAATGAGAAAACCCTACATTACAAATGAGAAAAACAGGCCAGGGACATTAAGCTATTGGACCACATTTATACATTCAGTGAGCGAAAAAAACAAAACAAACAAAAACAAAACCAAAACCTTAGTACTGGGAGTCAAAAACAGTTATATCTTTCCCTGAAGTCTGTATTATCTCAAAGATACAAAATCCTCTCATCCTTAACCTGTCCAATGTTGCAGAATTAGAAGTAGGGTGAATTCTGACTCTAAACTTGGTTGTGCTTTTTATTACATTCTGCCTCCGCTGTGTGGTTTTAGTTCATTTTCTTTTTATGTCCATTGGAAAAGTAGAGAAAACAGGTCAAGTGTTTGCTCTTTATGAGACAATTTCAAATCCATGTGATTAAGCAACCTTGCATACTCCTTGTTGCTAGACTAAATACTGGCTAGCAAATCCTTTAACCTTTGCTTATAGATAATGGTTTCAGCTTCTAAAATTTTTGCTTATCCTTTTTTATTGTGACAAAATATAACATAACATTTATCATCATAACCATTTTAAGTGTATAGTTCAGTAGTTTTAAGTATACTCATATTATTGTGAAAAAGATCTCCATAACTTCTTCATTTTGCAAATCTGTAATTCTATACATATTAAACACTAATTCTTTCTTTTCCAGCTCTTGGCAACTACCTTTTTACTTTGTTTCTATGAATTTGACTACTTTAAACCCTTCATATAAGTGGAATCACATAGTATTTGTTTTTTTGTGACTAGTGTATTACATTTTGCATAATGTACTCAAAGGTTTATCCATGTTGTAGCAGGATTTTCTTCCTTTTTAAGGGTTCATATCCTCTTATTTTTTTGTACTGCCTGTTACTGTACATTAAAGAAAACAGCACAAGCAGGTCTATTCTGAGGTTCTGTTTCCTGACAAAGAGGCCCTGCAGTGTTCACAAAGCGAAGAGTGTTGTTCTGGAGAATGAAATAATATGACCTGATTTCATGTTCATTACACTCATATGACTTGAAGATGTTCTTGGGCGATTATGAGGAAAATTTCATAGTCTAAAACCCATATTCTGTGTCCTGAATTTACTGAACGTTGCCTGTACAACTATATCTACAAAAGTATGTTACCAAGCAATTTCACTAAAAAGGGAATTTTAACCTCTGTTTTGAAGGCTGAGGGCAGCTTTGCGCTTGGAAGCTAGGATTTCTTTCTATATACCATGTGGAAAACATATTCCCCAAGAGATTAGAACTCAGGAGATTTTAAAACTTGTTCTTTAAATATGTGCTCAAATGCAGTACATTTCTGCCCTTTCCCCCCAAATGTAGGAGTCACTATTCCTTTTATAAAAAATGTTAATACTTGCTTAAACATGAAGACAATTTTATCTGTAGGATTTTAATGTACCACTTGGACAAAGAACTGCTATTCTTGCAAATGGCTTTGTCATCATTTTTTTTTCTATTTTGTTTTTTTGAGATACCTTGCTCAGCTTCCAGAGAATTTTATATCTGTTTAGTCAACAAAAAAGACAATCTAATTTTAACAGTGAAAAAGAAACTACCATTTGCAGAATGTGTGTGCTCTGGGGTAAGGCATAGCTCCCAAATTTCAAGGGTATCTCTCCCTAAGAAGAGAACCACCAGCAGATGGAAATCTCCCTACATGGAATCTTCTTCCAGACAAATGGCAAGTACCTAAGTAAACTGATACCTCAGTGCAGTCACATGCCAGTTCAGGGAAACCTGATAGCTTTGGCTGGGTAGGAACCCATTTAACATTATCTCTCAGCTATTATCTCATCTCTTCATTCCAACTGATAATTCTCCAATTCAGCATTTTGTGTAACCATCCTAAAGGCCAAGGATGGCTACTAGGGTGGGTGCGTTGACATGATCCCTGGGTTTGGTATTAGGAGCAGATATTTTTAACAAGCAACTTATGTTGACTGCTCTCCACTGTGTCCTTGATAGGGTTATTTGCTGTACTCACCTGTCAGCTCCTGGGCTTGGCTAGCTCATGTTTTGGGATGCTAAACCTTGAATTATAGTAACTTGTGAGAAAACCTTGAGGCAGATTTTTTTTCTTTATTGATTAAGATATTACATATGTGTCCTTATACCCCCATTGTCCCCCTCCCCCCCACCTCACTTATACCCTCACCCCCCTGGTGTCTGTGTTCATTGGTTAGGCTTATATGCATGTATATAAATCCTTTGGTTGATCTCTGTCCCTTACCCCACCCTCCCCTGAGGTTTGATGGTCTGATCGATGCTTCTTGAGGCAGAATATATTGTTGATGTTTTATTTAAGTAAGAAACATGGAGCTTTCCCCAGGACAAAAACAAACACACACACACACACACACACACACACACACACACACACACACACAAAACAAACAAACAAACAAATGAACAAACAAAAAATCACAACAATCTGTAATTTTAAATTTGTTTGTTTAGTTGTCTTCATACCCTCATTTGTCCTCTGTGGACTAGGCCTGGTGGTAGCAAAAATCTCTGGATTTTTTGCTTATAAAATCCACCTGCAAAATATTAACCTTCCAGAAACTGGTTAAGTTATGGAAACTCTCGAGGCCTATAGCTATTTTATTTTTGTGCATACTTTTTTTTTTCATCAAAGCACATATTCAAGATACTTTTGGCTACAACAGAAAACTCATCTCAAACAGGTTTAAATAATAAGGATATTTGTTACTTACTATAATAGAAATCCTGAGATAAAGCAGTCTTGAGGGTTGGTGAATTCAGTGGATAAACAATGTTATTGGCCACTGAGATTGTTCTGTAAGTCCACTTTGTCATTCATAGCTTTGGCACTACCCTTAGGCTCCTTCTTTTGACCATCAGCATCGAGGAGAAAAGACTCACTTCTTAACCCACAACTCCCTGAGAGGCCTGTGCATCCTTGAACCAACTATTGGCAAGGGGATAGAGATTAGAATGCTTCACTAGAAGTACTTAGTTGAGTTGGAATTAAGATTAAAGAGAAATTCAGTGTTTACTACAGTATCTATAAAACTCATTTGTACTTAAATCTGTTTTTAAAAAAACTATTTATTGATTTTAGACATAGGAAGGGAGGGAGGGAGTAAGGATGGGAGGAAGAGGAAGACATCGATTTGTTGCTCCATGTATTTATGAATTCATTGGTTATTTCTTGTATGTGCCCTGACCTGGGATCAAACCTGTAACCTTGGTATATCGGTTCAACACTAAAACCAAATAATCTTCCCAGCCAGGGCTATACCTCAATTCTGTTTTATGTTGTTCTATACACGCTTTTAGTTCCTGGGATATTTAAGGAAAAATGCTAAAATAATAATCATTTCTAATGTAAGATTAATAGTGAAATTCCTTTTAAGTGAGGAAAAACATTTTGGTATAAAGTCTAGGGTTTGGGGCAGGTCAGTAACTAAAAAATGAGTAACATTTTGATTATCTTTTACAAAAATTACTTCAGGCATTATTTGTACTGTAAAAAGTAGGCATTTATTTTAATAATTTTAAGATATAAGACAATAACCTGAAATTAAGAATTTTTTTAATTATGAATAATATTCTGTAAGTCTGATGAAATCATAGCACTATCTTTTTTTATTTTCTGGGCCTCAGTTTCTAACTGTGTGAAGGAAGGCCTGGGTGATTTCTCAGATTTTTAATAAGGATATAATTAAAAGTAAATATTTCTGCCTGTTTAGGTATTTACTTGGTAAAGAAATGGTTCACCAGCTTTTCATGAACTTTCTGTCTAATGTACATGTCAAAATTTGATTTTATGCTGTGTCATATTAAAAATTATTTAATCATCCATTTGATATTTTTAGGAATTATTTATTTGGCAAAAATTTCAAACGTACAGAAATTTTTCACTTAGTGACCCCATTCAAGTTTCCCCAATTGCCCCATTGATATCCTTTATAGCAGGAACATCCGGGATCACACCCTGTAGCCAATTGTCATGTCTTCCCAGAATTTTTCAATCTGGAACACTTCCTTAGAGTTTCATATCCTTGAGATATTTTAAGGTCACAGGTCAGTCACTTTGTAGAATGTCCATCAATTTCAGTTTTTCAAATGCTTCCTCATGATCAAGTTATGCAGTTTGGGGCAAAAATATTACAGAAGTGATGATATGTTACCATTGCATTCCAATTGGATGGCAGATGACATTGATTTGGCCCGTTGCTGATGGTGTAATCTTGATCACTTGATTAACATAATGGCTTCCAGAAGTCTCCACTGTAAAACTGCTTTTTTCCCTTTGTAATTATGTAAGTGTTTTGTGTGGAAATACTTTGGAACTAAATACCTGTTCCTCACCACACTTTCACCCACTAGTTTCATCATTCATTGATATATCCTACTTGAATTAATTATTTCTTTTTTATAGCCTTTAAAATTTTTTATTGAATATATTGGGGTGACATTGGTTAATAAAATTATATAGGTTTCAAGCGTACAATTCTATAAGACATCATCTGTATATTGTATTGTGTATTCACCATGTGAAATAAAGTCTTCTTCTGTCACAATTTATCTCTCTTTTAACCTTTTCTACCTCTCCCTAACCCGCTTCCCTCTGGCAATCACCATATTGTTGTCTGTGTCTATGAGGTTTATTTATTTATTTATTTATTTTTGCTTAATTCCTTCACCCTTTTTCATCCAGCCCCCCAACTCTCTTCCCCTCTGACAGCTGTTAGTCTGTTCTCTGTATCTCTGAGTCTGTTTCTATTTTGTTTGTTTATTTTAAAATATATTCATTTTATTGATTTCAGAGAGGAAGGGAGAGGGAGAGAGACATAGAAACATCAATGATGAGAAAGAATCATTGATCAGTTGCCTCCTGCATGCCCTACACTGGGGATCTAGCCTGCAACATGGGTATGTGCCCCGACTGGGAGTTGAACCATGACCTCCTGGTTCATAGATCCACACTGAACCACTGAGCCACATCAGCTGGGCTGTTTTTCTTTTCTTTTTTTACATTTATATTTTTATATCTTTATTTCTAGATGCAAATAAGACAGGAAATCTAAATAATTTTTTTCTCCCTTTTCCCCTCATGGACCTCCCCCCGGCCTCCCCCACCTCCAGTACATGCCCTCACCTGCCCTCCCCGTCCAGTGTCTTGTATCCATTGGTTATGCTTATATGCATGTGTATAAGTTCTTCAGTTGATCTCTTACAGCCCCCCAACCTTCCCTGCCTTCCCAGTGTAGTTTGACAGTCTGTTCACTGCTTCTTTGCCTCTGTATCTATTTTACCCCCCCCATTTCTTTTCTTTAAAAAAATCTTGCCTCTGCAGACAAGAAATAAACATATAAGTTAATAAAGGAACCTTTTCTATAAAATTGACTTGGGATCCTTTTTATTTTTTAGGCTGTTTGTTTATTCTGTTCATTTGACTCTCATACAAGTGAAGACATATGGTTCATCTATGCTCTTGTAAAAGTTAAGACTACTTGTGTTTTACAGCCAAGTAGTATTCCATTGTGTAAATGTATCACAGCTTTTTTATCCACTCAGCTACTGATGGACACCTGGGCTGCTTCCAAATCTTGGCTATTGTAAATAACACTGCAGTGAACATAGGGGTGCATATATTCTTTCAAGTAAGTGTTTCAGGTTTTTAAATGTATATTCCCAGAAATGGAATTGTGGGGTCATAAGGCAGTTACATTTTTAATTTTTTTCTGTATTATCTCCTATATATATACTTTAAAGAATATATATATATTCTTTATAGTATTAAAAATAGTAGTACATATGTTTCCTTTTTTTCTCCTCATTAATCTCCCCCAGCCTCCCCTACCCCCCAGCACATACCCTCAACTGCCCCCCCCCAGTGTCTTGTGTCCATTGGTTATGCTTATATGCATGCATATAAGTTCTTTGGTTGATCTCCACAGCCCCTGCCCCCCACCTTCCCCTGGCTTCCCACTGTAGTTTGACAATCTATTCAATGCCTCTGTGCCTCTGTATCTATCTCCCGCCCCCGTTCCTTTTCTTTAAAAAAAAATCTTGCATCTGCATACTAGAAATAAACATATAAGAACAAAAAATGTTTGAGAATCAGTTTCAGTGTCCAACAGTTCTGAGTCCCAGTTTCAATGTCAAATAGTTCCTTATGTGTACATGTCAGCAATGGTATCTGGATGGTGAATAAATAGTGGCAATGCAGATCCTACCCTCTCTGGTTTGGTCCTGCATGATGTACAGCTGCTGATTGCTAGCATGGCAGAGTGTCATCAGTGTCTTCCATCTCTGGCCTGTCTTTGTGGTTGGAACAGACCTGTCAGTTCCTCTTTATTGCAGGAATCCATATAGTCTTGGAGTTGTTTTCTGAAAATATATAAACATATTCTCAACCAAAAGTTAATAAAGGAATCTTTTCTATAAATTAGACTTGGGATTCTTTTTATTTTTGCCCAAATGATTTTCCTTTGGATTATTTTGACACCTTGTGTATTTTTCATGGGTGTCCTGTTGTTAGCATTACAATCCATTTTTAATTTTTTGAGGAAACTCCATACTGTCTTCCACAGTGGTTGCACCAATCTGTATTCCCACAAACAGTGCGCTAGGGTTTCTTTTTCACCACATCTTCTCCAGCACTTGTTTGTTGATTTATTGATGGTAGTCATTATGGCAGGTGTAAGGTGATATCTCATTGTGGTTTTAGTTTGCATTTCTCTGATGATTGGTGATGTTGAGCATCTTTTCATATGTCTTTTGGCCATATGTATGTCCTCCCTAGAAAAGTGTCTACTCAGGCCCTTTGATAATTTTTTAATTGGACTTTATATTCTTGCCTCCTTTGTCAATATTAATTAACCATAAAGGTGTGCAGTGATTTCTGGGCTCTCTATTCTGTTCCATTGGTCTATATGTCTGTGTTAATGCCAGGAACATGCTGTTTTGATTACTATGGCTCTGTACTATAGTTTGATATCAGGTAGCATGATACCTCCAACTTTGCTATTCTTTCTCAATTGCTGAGGCATTTGGGGTCTTTTGTGGTTCCCATATACATTTTTGGAAATTTGTGACAAATCTGTGAAATTCACCATTGGTATCTTGATAAGAATTGTATTGAATCAACATATTGTTTTGGGTAGTATGGACATTTTAATGGTATTAAATCTGCCAATCCATGAACATGCTAAATGCTACCACTTCTTTTCTTTCTTCAGTGTCTTGTAATTTTCCAAGTATAGATTTTTTTACAACCTTGGTTAAATTTGTTCATAGGTATTACTTTTTTATGCCATTGTAAATAGGATTGTTTTCTTAGTTTCCCTTTCTTATAGTTTATTAGAGGCCCAGTGCATGAAATTCATGCACTCGGGGAGCTGGTGTCCCTCAGCCTGCCCTGTGCCCTCTTGCAGTCTGGGACCCCTTGGGGGATGTCTGCCTGTCTGCTTAGATTCACTCCCCGTAAGCCAGAAGTCAGACATCCCTCTCCCAGTCCAGAACCTATTGCTCCTTACTGCCTGCCTGCTCACTGCTCCTTAGCACTGCCACAGAGGCGGGAGAAGCTCCTGCCACCGCTGTGCTCCCTGACCATGAGCTTGGCTTCTGGCTGAGTGGTGCTCCCCCTGTGGGAGCACATTGACCACCAGGGGCAGCTCCTGCATTGAGCATCTGCCCCTTGGTGGTCAGTGCGCATCATAGCAACTGATCGTTCTGGTTGTTCCACTGTAAAGTTCACTTACGCTTTTATTATACAGATTATAAAAATGCACCTGATTTATGGATATTTATTTTGTACCTGCTACTTTACTGAATTAATTTATCAGTTTTAGTAGTTTTCTGGTAGAATCTTTAGGTTTCTCTCTATACAGTATCATGCCATCTGCAAATAATTAGTTTCACTTCTTCCTTTCCAACTTGGATGCCTTTTATTTCTTCTTATCTGATTGATGTGGCTAGGACTTTCACTATGTTGAATAAGGGTGGTGAAAGCAGACATCCATCTTGTTCCTGATCTTAAGGTAAACACTTTTAGTTTTTGCTTGTTAAATATGGCTGTGGGTTTGTTATATATGACCTTTATTATGTTGAGTTTACGTTCCCTCTATTTCATTTTGCTGAGATATTTTAACATGAATGTGTGCTGGATTTTATAATTTTGTTTATCTGATGTATCAAATTTATTGATTTGTGGATATTATATCAATCTTGCTTCCCTGGAATAAATCCCACTTGATCTGGGTGTATAATATTTTTAATATATTTCTGGATCTAGTTTGATAATATTTTGTTGAGGATTTTAGCATTTATTAGGAATCTTGGCTGATAATTTTTTTCTTGGTAGATTCTTTCCTGATTTTGAAATTAGGATAATACTAGCCTCATAAAATGAGCTTTGGAAATTTTCCCTCCTCTTGAATTTTTTGGAATGTTTGGCAAAATTCACCTATGAAGTCGTCCACTCCAGGGCTTTTGTTTGTTGTGAGTTTTTTTTTTTAAATTACTGCTTCAATTTCATTAGCTGTAATGAGTCTATTCAGATTTTCTGATTCTTCCCTATTCTGTTTGGAAGATTGTATGTTTCTATGAATTTATCCTTTCATCCAGATTGTCCAATTTGTTGACATATAGTTGTTTATAATATTTTCTTACAATATGTTGTATTTCTTTGAAGTCAGTTGTTACTTCTCTTTCATTTCTGATTTTACCTACTTGGATCCTCTTTTTTTTTTTTTTCTTGATGAGTCTTGTTTAAAATTTTTCAATTTTGTTTATCTCTTCAAAGAACCAGCTCTTGGTTTCATTGATCTTTTGTATTTTTTAAAAATTCTGTTTTGGCCGAGACCAGTTTGGCTCAGTGGATAGAGCGTCAGCCTGTGGACTGAAAGGTCCTGGGTTCGATTCCGGTCAAGGGCATGTACCTGGGCTGCGGGCAGATCTCCAGTGGAGGGTGTGAAAGAGGCAGCTGATCGATCTTTCTCTCTCTCTCATCGATGTTTCTGACTTTTTATCCCTCTCCCTTCTTCTCTGTAAAAAAATCAATAAAATATATTAAAAAAAATTTGTTTTGTTTATTTCTGTGTTGATCTTTATTATTTGGGAATGCTTTTGGTGTCCCTCATCAATTTTTGATTATTGTGTTTTCATTTGTCCCAGGGTGTCTTTTGATTTCTCTTTTTTGATTTCATTGTGAACCCATTTATTGTTTAGTAACATGTTATTTAGCCTCCATATCTTTATGTTTTGCATTTTTTCTTGGGATTGATTTCTCATTTCATACTATTACTGATAATTCCAATTTCAATTAAATGCCACAAGTTTCTTCTCAATTATTGAGAAACCTGGCTCCCATTAGCATCAATGTATTTACATAATTGTTTAATCCTTTGTATGTAGCCAGCTTTTTAAAAATATATTTTATTGATTTTTTACAGAGAGGAAGGAAGAGGGATAGAGAATTAGAAACATCGATGAGAGAGAAACATCAATGAGAGAGAAACATCGATCAGCTGCCTCCTGCACACCCCCTACTGGGGATGTGCCTGCAAACAGGGTACATGCCCTTGACTGGAATCAAACCTGGGACCTTTCAGGCTGATGATCTATCCACTGAACCAAACCAGTTTTGGCTGTATGTATCCAGCTTCTGAACTTGTCATGCTGTTCCTGCTTTTGTACTTCAATATATCATCTTCAACTGGACTCTTACTACCAGCTGTAGCCAGGCTGTCCCTGCTACCATCTTTATCAGGCTCCATTTCTGAGCTGCTCAGGCTGCCTTTTTTGCCCAATTCCAATGTCATCCTCCTGAAATACCACCATTATGGATGGGGTCTGCCCAGTGACTTTTGGACTAAAGAAGGAGAGAAGAAAGTAAGGAAGAAAAAAGAATGAGGACCTGAAAAATTATGGGTTAAAATAAATAGCAGACTAGATTTCTTTAAAAAAAATCTTGCCTCTGCAGACTAGAAATAAACATATGATAACAAAAAAAATTAGCAGGGATTTGAACTATCATTAAAGTTAGGATTCATGTTTATGGTTTGCTGTTTATTGCTCATTAGTTTCTTTTAAGTTTCATATTAAAATCTACTTTGACAGAAATTAGCACAATCCCTTCTTCAAAATAGAATTTTACAGACCTAAAGTATTATTTAAAAAGCATAATGAAAATGGTTGCAGGCAATCTGCATTTGTTATATGAAGTCACATATATAAGTATAATGTACACATAATACAATAGATAAATGCATACTTCCACTATGAGTATCTTAAAGGTAAGTATAGCATAAATAAATTGCTTGAATTGTTTCTTGTATGTTATGGTACTTAAACTCTATGTGTCTAAGTTTCCTCATCTATAAACTAGAATAGTACTTATTTTTCAAAATGGTTTTTAGAATTAAAGGAGTTGATAAAATCAAAGTCTTTAGGATAATGATCAATCTTTAATAAATAGTATCTTAATTGTTGCTATTATTATTTTATTATTATTACTAGAGGCCCAGTACATGAAAATTCATGCACTGGAGGGGCGGTCCCTCAGCCCAGCCTGCCCCTCTCACAGTCTGGGAGCCCTCAGGGGCTGGGGGTGATCCAGCGATCAGGGAAAGACAATGCCCCCATCACATCTCTGTTGCTGTCACTGACAGCAGCACAAGCCTTATCCTGCCCTGGTTACCTGAGCTTCGGGCAGCCCTGGGAGGCTGGGCAGCTTCCATTCAGGCTTGCTTGTGTCTCAGGCTGGCCCTGGGTGGCTGGTGGTCTGAAGGGACTGGGGGACTCCAGCGGGGCTGAGGGGACTGGGCGCTGCCATCTTTGAGGGTGTAGCAGTCAATTGGCATATTTCCTCCTTATTGGCTGTGGGTACCACCACCTCTGTGAAGGCATTACAGTCAATTAGCACATTCCCTCTTTATTAGATAGGATATTATTGCCATATTTCTTTTTTTGATAAATATTTGTCATTTGTGTAAGTTTTTACTGTTATATATCTAACTTCTTTAAAAGTTGCCCTAACAAACCTGCTCTAAACTTTATTTACAACATTTATTTTTCTATATGAATTGATGATTAAATTTTTCTCCTCCTTCCCCATTTCCTGCACAAACATTCTGTTAGCAGTTAGTTACTTAAGCTATGTCCCGTTCCTCTATAACTCTGTTCTGTTTTCACCCTTTTTATTCTGTTGTTCATAAATGACTTATTCAAGTTCTGGGGGCTTTTCAGAATCTATCACTTCTGAACCCAATTTGTTTCAGGCTCTGGACTTGGCTGTGTGACCTTGTGAGAAAGTTGTTCAACTAACCTGAGCCCCAGGTTTCTTAAACTATAAAATGGAACTAGGTAGTTACTTCATAGGGCTATCATGTGATTTAAATGAGAAAATTTGTTAAAGCACTTAGCGTAATGCTAAAAAATATTAGCTATTTTTATGTTATGATTATGATACCAAATTAGAGGAATTGATTCAGGCCTTCTCTGCTTTATTTATTTAAAAAATATATTTTATTGATTTTTTATAGAGTGGAAGGGAGAGGGATAGAAAGTCAGAAACATCGATGAGAGAGAAACATCGATCAGCTGCCTCTTGCACACCCCCTACTGGGGATGTGCCCACAGCCACGGTACATGCCCTTGACCAGAATTGAACCCAGGACCCTTCAGTCCGCAGTCCGATGCTCTATCCACTGAGCCAAACCGGTCTCGGCAGGCCTTCTCTACTTTAATTTTCTTTTCTCTCTTGGATGTCTTTCTTCTACTTCTTAAGTATTTGTTGTAATGCTGAGAAAAGTGGATACATGCAGTTTCATACATGTTAGAGTGTCTGTGAAAAAATTACAATTTTGGATGTTTTAAAGTGGTATAATTAGTTTAGGATTATGGAATCCAAGATAAAAGTCTTTATAATGTTTTCAAGGGCATGGAATCTGGAGCTGGACTTGTTGGCTTTGAATCCTAGTTCTTCCACTTACTAGTTGTGGGACTTACCCTCCCGGTACACCAGTTACATCATTGGCAAAGTGGGGATAATAAGAAAATACTTATTTCATAAGGCTGTTGTGAGGGTTATGTAAGTTAAAATATGTTAAAGTACTCAGAGTGGTACTTTAGTAAGCACTGTATACATGTTAGCTATTCAACTACTGATCAGTAATGGCCTTTTCTTGAGCATGGAGGTTTTTCTGAGAACATAACAAAATTGTTTTTATTTCCTCTTATATAAATACTAGTGACCTGGTGCACGAAATTCGTGCACAGAGGGGGGGTTCCCTCAGCCCAGCCTGCACCCTCTCCAATCAGGGACCCCTTTGGAGATGTCTGACTGTAGGCAGTCAGAGATGTCTGACTGTCGGCAGTCGGATGTCCCTCTCGCAATCTAGGACCACTGGCTCCTAACTGCTCACTGGCCTGCCTCACTGATTGCCCCCTAACTGCCCCTTCCTGCCTGCGTGATCACTCCTAACCACCTCTGCTTGCCTGCCTGATCACCCCTCACTGTTCCCCTACCAGCCTGATGGCCCCTAAGTGCTCCCCTGCTGGCCTGATTGCCTCTAACTGCCTCTGCCTTGCCCCACACCTGGGACCCAGGTGTCCCTTCCTCTGGCCAGCTATAGGCACCCAGGACCTGGGCAGCTTCACTCAGGCCAGCCGCAGCCACAGGCAGCCACAGGCAGCCAAAGGCAGCCACAGGCAGCCACAGGCACCCAGGACCACAGGGCATGCAGCTTGTCCCTCTCCTGGGCTGCAGGCACAGGTGCAGCTGCTGGCACCCAGGACTGCGAGGCAGGTGGCTTGTCCCTCTCCTGGGCCAAGGAAGCAGACATAGTTGTTGGCATCCGGGACCATGGAATGGGTGACTTGTTCCTTTCCCAGTCTGTAGCCTGTCTGGTCCCCATTCCTCCCTCCCCAGTGTTGAGTGTCTGAGCCGTTATGGCATGATAGCATGAAGGTGTGATGACTATTTGCATATTAGCTCTTCATTATATAGGATTTTAACTTGTCACAGTCTATCTTCAAGTGGATATTTTACAACTTCACATCTTGTATAGAAACTTCACTGTAACAAAATTTCATTTTTCCCAGGCAATCTTTGTGCTATTGTTGTCATGTATTTTACTTACACAGATGTTATAAAACTGACATTACATTATTATTTGTTTAAATAGTTAACTATCTTTAAATGTATTTCAATAATAAGAAACTTCTATTGTATTTTTTCCTATGCATGAACTGTCTTTGGTGTTTTCAATTTCTTGGTATAAATCATTATTTGTATCTGGCAAAATTTTCTTTCTGCTTGCAGGACTTCTTTTAACATTTCTTAGACTACAAATCTGCTGGTAATTAAAAAAAATCAATCTTTTATACATAAAAATATTTTTAACTATTTCTTAATAGTTTAAAATAGTTAAAATAAATTTTGACTATTTTAAGAATATTTTCATTCAGTCTAGAATTATAAATTGAGAGGATTTTCACCCTTGTAAGTACTTTAATGATGTTGCTCTACTATCTTCTCCCTTACACTGTTTCTGATGAGAAATCTTTTGTAATCTTTATGTTTATTCCTGTGTATATGTGTCTCTTTTCTTCTGACTACAGCCCGGCACCCAGCCACCTCAGGGCCCTGTGATCGACTGGGGCCTGGCCATTGCTGGGTGGCCCCGCCCACAGCCCGGCCCAGCCTAACCCCAGGGCCAGAAAGGGCATCTTGGGTAGAGGCCCTTTCTGGACCTGGGCACTCGGCCATCCCCCTGTGATTGGCTTGTGGGCGTGGCTTGTTCGGTGTAGCGAAGGTATGGTCAATTTGCATATTACTCTTTTATTAGATAGGATTCTTTATTGTTATATGTAGGAAGTTGAATATTTGTAGTATATGTACACATGTATAGTATAATTAGAGGCCCGGTGTATGAAATTCGTGCACAGGGGGGCAGGGGATGTCCCTTAACCCAGTCTGCACCCTCTCCAATCTGGGACCCCTCAAGGGATGTCCAACTGCCCATGTAGATCCGAACCTGGTAGGATTGGGCCTAAACGGGCAGTTGGACATCTTTCTCACAATCCAAGACTGCTGGCTCTAAACTGCTCACCTGTCTGCCTCCCTAATTGCCCCTAACCACTTCTGCCTGCCAGCCTGATCACCCTCTAACCACTACCCTGCCAGCCTAATTGAGGTCTAACTGCTCCCCTGCCAGCCTGTTTGCCCCCAACTTCCCTCCTCTGCCAGCCTGGTCACCCCTAACTGCGCTCCCCGTACAGGCTTGATCGCCCCCAACTGCTCTCCCTTTCAGGCCTGGTCCCTCCCAACTTCCCTCCCCTGCTGGCCTGATGGCCCACAACTGCCCTCCCTTGCAGGCCTGGAACCACCCACTGTCCTCTCCTGTTGCCCATCTTGTGGTGACCATCTTGTGTCCACATGGGGGCAGGATCTTTGACCACATGGGGGCAGCCCTCTTGTGTGTTGGAGGGATGGTCAATCTGCAAATTACTCTTTTATTAGATAGGATAGAGGCCTGGTGAATGGGAGGGGGCCAGCTGGTTTGCCCTGAAGTGTATCCCAGATCAGGATGGGGGTTTCCTTGGTGCAAGGGGTGGCCTGGGCAAGAGACCTGTGGAGGTTTACAGGCCAGCGCCCCCCCCCCCCCCCCCCACCCCCCCCCCCCGCAGCAACCCAAGTGGAGGCCTTGGGTTCTGGAATTAATTTATGTCTACAATTGAAATTTTGTAACCTGGAGTGGAGCCAAGCCTTCTGCTCAATCCCTGGTGGCAGCAATTTCTGTTTGAAACTTTGTAGCCTAGAGTGGAGGCCTAGGATGGTAGGCAGAAAGCTTGGCTTCCTCTGTTGCCAGGGAAACCCAAGCCTCTGTTCTCTCCAGCTCAGTGGCCGCTGCCATTTCTGTATCTTTTATAATTAAAGCTTTATAACATTGAGTGGAGGCCTAGGCCCCCAATGGCAGGCGAAAAGCTTGGCTTCTTCTGTTGCCAGGGAAACCAAAGCCTTCTTCCTGCTCTCAGTGGTGGCAGCCATCTTGGTTGGGGTTTATTTGCATAATCTGCTCCTGATTGGCTGGTGGGCATGGCTTGCGGGTGAAGCAAAGATATGGTCAAATTTTCATATTACTCTTTCATTAGATAGGATTATATCATTTGTCTAATTTTGTTTTTTTACTTATTTATTCCGATATGATAAGATTGATTGTGGTGTGGGAGAGAACTTTTCTTTTTAGCCTCTACCCACATGACCAAATGAGACAGGGTTGAACCAAAGCAGGTTATTAATGTGATTCACTGGAGGATGTCCAGATGGCTGGGAAGCAGTGATGGATGCCTCATCTTTCCTCCATGTGACTCAGATGTTTAAAGATTCATGGAGAACTAAGTCAACCAAACATTTTGACTCATTTCATTTTATTTGTAGCATAAAATCTCATATACTCTCTTAAATCACTGGTGCTTTCCCCTTTAGCTGATTAGCACACCTGAGGTTAGAATGTTGTATTTTAAACTTGAAGAAACTACAAAACAGATTTTTAAAAATGGTTCTTACAATATTTTGGTATATGCCCTATTTCTTTAAAAGTATTTTTTTAGGTTTAAATAATTTGGGCCAATACAGATTAGGATTTAAATATAATTGTTCTTTAAAACATAGATTATAATTAACATCTGTTCCTATTTTTCTTAGAGGCAGCATGGTATGGTATAAAGAACTTTCATTCATTAAACAGATATCTATTAAGCTTCTAATACATGTCAGCAATTGTGCTGGGTAAAGAGAAAGTATGTGTGCACACACACATAGTCCTCCTACACCCCCGAGGAAAATATATTTCTTCTCTTATTACTTCATAGATAAATTAATCTAAAAATTCTGTAAAAAAGAATAATTATAACGGGTAAAATCATGGTGCTGAAAGAATGTATCTTAGGAGAAATATACTTAAGAGAGGCAAAGGAAGGCTTCCTGGCACTTGAGCCAGGAGATAACACTGCAGAGGCATCAGAGAGTGAAGGAAGGAGACAATTTCAGACTGGAATAGTATAGGCAAAACTTTAAATTTGTGGTCTTTCATGAATATGATGACTCTGATTAAGAAACTACTGAAATGTCAAGAGTAAGGGAAAATTATGTAGACAGACATGCATATTGAATAAAGCTACTCAAAGTAATTTGTTCAGAGGTTAGATGGGCCAGTGAGAATTTGGAAAGATCAGTTAGGAAACGATTGCAATGGTCTTGACAGAAAATGCTAGAAGGATGTACAGGGTGATGGCAATGGAACTGGAAAGAAACAAATGGCTTGTTTAGTCTTTGTTTGTTTAGGATAAATATAGAGAACTCTGATAATTTTGACCCTTATAGAATAATGTCCCCATATTAGTGCTAGAATTAGGTAATTTGACAGGAACGTAAACAAAAATCACTAAATTATACCAATATAGTGATTTTTTTCTTTTCATGTTCACATATCTGGTTATTTAATCTTTTCATTTTTCAAATAGCTATGTATAAGTAGTCACTTAGGTATGGAAATAATACAATTTGCACATGGTAATACTTATACTTTGGCTTTGTTTTTAACACAGAAATTGAACAGAATTTGCCAATGAACATTTATTGAGAATTTACTATGTGTCAGATAATAAAGGATTTTAGTTAATGATCTATAAATTTGTACCTTTTCCCCCATATACCACATATAATCTTATATAACATGTATGATAATTCTGAAAAAAATGTAAACTACTTCAACTTAGTTTTAAATAGCTTAGAAGTTAAACATATTACAATGTAAGAGAAAAAAGAAGTTAAGTTCTCTAGTTCTTGAATATTGTGTGGCAAATGACCGAAATGTTTTATGCTGTTAGCCTTTTCACCCTGCTTCCCCCCGCCACCGTGTTCCCAGAATAATTGATTATTCATGTATGATCCTACAAGCATTGCAGCAAAAAAGGTAGAAAATAATGGACAAAGATAATGAAATTTCAAATTTTGCCCTGCCTTTTTCAAGCCAACCTAAGTTAAGAAAACTTCACTTAAAAACATTTGAAATTTCATCATGGTTTTTGTGAGAGGGGAAAGTTGACCTAGAAGTTCTTGACTTATAACTTGGAGGCTACTGAAAGTCTAGCCTCATAATTCAGTGGTCCAGTGACAGCTCTGCCTATAAACCCAGGTCTTTATTTCACTGACATTTTCAGGTTTAGTCTCCTTGAAAATGCTAACAAAAGTAAAGCATATAATTTCTCTGCTTGGGAGAATAGTGGTGATGTTTATGGAACCGTTTGCTGTCTCAGGGATAATCTCCTGGATAATTTAGATTAACCTTCTCAGGTCTCTAGACACCACATTACCCAGAGTGGATGATCTCCAGAGTAACCTTTCCACATCTTAAAGCTTTTACGCCGACACCATATTTTATTAAAAAAAAAAAACCATTCAAAAGAAATTCATAGACAATTACCCAGCCACTTACTTCAACCCTTTTGGTTTGAAGTGGCCTTCATCCAGGCAAGAAAACATAATATCTCTTGTGGATAATTCTCATTAGACAGTGGGACATCCTAACATTTTTTGTTTCCTTTTTCACAACACAGTTGTTATATATCAAAGGGCCTCTCCTCATATTTTTTCAGATTTTGAAATTGATAATTTGGCAGCAGGAGGAGTGCCTGTTACTTTTTCTGCTTAAAGGAGTGAAGAATTTTACCCAAGGAAGAATTTGTCTTTTGGGTTGGGAAGAGAAAGAATCTTTTACTTATACTGATTGCTTTAAAAAAATCTATTGTTTATGTTAATAATAATAATTTATTAGTATCATAAAGTCAGAGCTTATAGTGCCAGTGCAAAATTCTGAATTTCACTCTCAAAACTAAAAAAGTTGAAAAATAAAATAAATTAGCACTTGCAATGGTGTGAGAAATTGAGCCCAGATGATTCACTACAGTTTTTCTGAAAAGTCTTTATCCAGTTTGAATAGTTTAAACTGGTGGAGCAGAGCAGGGATTGCTGATAAAGAAAAAGCTAATGTCATATGTTATGATTGAAGTACTTCATGAAAGAGATAACAGAAGAAAAAGTCACTGCCTTCTTCATATTCAAACTTGGCCTGTTCTTCTAAAGAAGGTATCTATGGACCTTTACAATACACATTAGTTTGTTTCTAAAAATGAGAGTCTGAATGTAGGCACTTGAATTATAAAGCATGATAGAATGTAAGCTGCAGTCAAAGTCCTGTGAAATCAGTGATGCTAGTTAGGGTGCTTCTTTACATGCAGGATTCAGGAAAATATTCAGGTTGTCTGTGATTTAAAAACAAGGTCCTAGCCTACTCTATAAGAGAGCTTGACACAGTCAAAGTAAAATATCTGACAATTTCACTTGAGAAAGAACAGGTAAAACACTCTTCAAAATAATAATAGTTTCTATTTCTTGAGAGTTTCTTTGTGCTAGATGCTTTGCATGTATTTGGTCTCATTAACCTACACAATGTTATGAAGTGTATCATCTCCATTTTACAGAGAAGGAAAACGGAGACTCAAGAGACCAAGGCGCTTGTCTAAGTTCACCCATCTGGATTGAAATTCCAGAGAGGAGGAGCTAAGATTGGAACCTGATTTGTCTCTGAAGTCTATATCCTTTCTGCTATGTGCCTTTCATACAAAATGTTAGTCACTTCCTGCTGTATCTACTTGAAATAAAACCAGAGAGGTTAATGGCAAAAGCCAGGATATGGGAATGGGGAAAGGAAGTGAATGTGGGTGCAGTGGCATTTTGACCAGACAGTTACATATATTATAATGTGTGGAGTTGTGGGCAGGAAATTAGAGGATGAGCAGTTAGCTAGCTAGAAAAATTACTACTGAGCTTGGGAGCACAATTTATTAGAATGATTCAATATTTGTTGCAGAATTTCTTTGCCTCAGACCAATGGAATAATGAAAAGAAAACTTACATACCAAAAATAGAATAATTCCTTCTAAAACTGGAGTGTGATATTTAAAGAAATAAAATAATAATAGTTACTATTTATTGGCCTTATCCAAAGTATGAGTTAGAATAAATAAAAAAAATAATTTTATTTTATACCATTATTTTTAATCTCACAACACCCTTGTAATGTAGGCATTATCATTTCTGTTGTATACTTAAAAAACAAAGAAACCAAGTGTTACAGAAGTTAAATGAGTTTCCCTAGGCCAGGGGTTGGCAAAGTCATTAGTCAACAGAGCCAAATATCAACAGTACAACAATTGAAATTTCTTTAGAGAGCCGAAAACCAACTTCTGCGCATGGGCCACGAAGTTTCAGTCACACTGAACGTGCTTGCCCGCATGTGGTATTTTATGGAAGAGCCACACTCAACGGGCCAAAGAGCTGCATGTGGCTTGCGAGCCCTAGTTTGCTTACCACTGCCCTAGGCTAACGAATAGGTCCATCTTGATCTTGAGTCTTAATTCTTTCCACTATATCTTGCTGTCTCCAAAAATGTATATTTGACACCCTTTCCTACATATTTCAGCTTAATATCTGATCAGCTAATAAAAACCTTAAAAACTATATTGTAAGAGTAATTAGTTTTGCATATCAGATTAGAGGTACTAGTAAAGACATAGCATGCTAGATGGGATAGAGTAGGTTTTTGATATGAGAAATCCACAATCTTATTCTGGAATCTTAGGCTAATGTGATCTGGAAATAGTGGCACTGGCCTTAGAGATGGACCATGTCTCTGCCTCAACATAGCTGAGCAGGCTTAGACAAGTCATGTAACCTCATAGCCCCCAATTTTCATGTCTCTCTTTGTTTTATCCTCAACTCCTAGTGCAGTGCTTGGTACACAGCAGAAATAAAAATGATACATGATATAAGCCTCAGATTGCTAATTTTTAGTATTTCAGTTCTAAGTTCTGTGACTCAGGAAGCATAGTAACTTCGGTTTCTTTATTCTTTCAATAAGACAATTTTGTCAATATCTTTTGCAAGGTTATTGTGAGAATTAGCTAGTATATTTCCAAGGTAGAGTTCCTACAGAAAAAGATAAGACCATATTTTCTTTCCTTTCAGATAGTTGTGGTACTTTAATACTTTGCACTGACCAGTGCTACAAATGTGTCAGATACTATAGAGACAATAGAACCTTCCCAGTGGGTTCATAATCTGAATACAATTTCATGGCAGTAATATTAGTGAATGAGTTTAAAAGTGACTGCATGCCAATGTTTGAGAGAATCAGGTCTCATATATTGTAGTACAGAGAAGAGTCAGTCAGACATCAACCCAGACATTGCCAGAGGGAAAAGTGTTCTCTAAGAACCTGTTCTATTGGTGGGACTTTTGTGTTTTTTCTTGTCTTTGCAGTTTGGAACAGAGCCATGATTTTGTAGTCTCATAAATATGGAAGCCAGGTGCTTTGTGCTCTAGGCTGGGTAATTTTCTGTATATGGGTCAATAATCCATCTTGATTCTCAATTTATTCATTTTTGAAAAGTTGATGGTAGTGTTTACATCACCAGTTTATTGTGAAGATTCATAATGAATGACTAGAATAATCTTAAGTTTCCTTTCTATAGCAACTATGTGAATATTTTGTATTTTCCAAGCCTGTAAAAAGATCAAAGTACACTAGAAACTCATATTTACTAAAATATTATAAGTGGGATTTAGGCCATGTGACTTTACCACTCACTTTCCTTTGCTAAAAGCCTTTCTAGCAAAAGAAAAGGAAAATAAGGGGGATATTTTTGTTTCTCTACTGGCAGTGAGAAGTGTGTCATTTGCAAAATCTCCTGAAAACATGATATTTTCTTCAACCACAAGATTGGACTATTTGTAAAAGTGTTAATGTATTCTTCAGATTTATACTAATAATATACAATGATTCCAAGTTGCAATTTTTTCTTTACACTTGTAGAGAAGCAGAATCAACAAAGTAATAATGTTATATAGAAAAAATCCAAGAGTTAGATGTTAGGTAATGATTTCCCAATAATTATTTCATTCATTTCTTTCTTTCTCTATTCATTCATACAGTTATTTATTCAACAAATATATAAATATTCCAGATACTGAGCTGGGTAATGAGGATAAAAAGATAACTGGTTTCATGACTTTTTAATTTAATTTCTTTCTTTTTAATATTTATGACCTATATATCAGTAAATAACCTATGAAGGTTTATAATGTTCTATGCTGATATTTATGTTAATATGTATACTTTTCTTTATTAATAAAGAAATGTACTCTCTACCAGAGATTCCTATGAATGGGGGAAAACCTTGAATACTCTAATGTATTTACAATAAATAAAAATATACCCAATTAAGAAATAAATAATAACATCCTCACACAGAATCATGATGCTTGCTAGAGACTCTCCATTTTGCAAACAGAAGGGGATCTTTCAAGATTGAAACATGAGCTATGTGATTGTAGTATCTGACTCTTCTCACAAACTTAGAAGTGTGAACCATGAGTGTATCTTAGTCTAATTCTTTAGGATATCTCTTCCTAGGAGGAACTTTCTTTTAGTTGATAACTGAGTTACGGATGTATTGAATCCATATATATATTTTTTCAAAATATATATTTATCTATTTCAGAGAGGAAAGGAGGGGAGAGAGAGAGAGAGAGAGAGAGAGAGAGAGAGAGAGAGAGAGAGAGAGAGAGAGAGAGAACATCAATAATGAGAGGGAATAATCAATTGGCTGCCCCTGCACGCCCCACACTGGGGATTGAGCCCACAACTCAGGCATGTGATCTAATCTGGAATCCAACCATGACCTCCTGGTTCATAGGTCAACTCTCAACCATTGAACTATGCCAGCCAGGCTTGACTCCATATCTGAAAAGTCTATGGCTTCAGACATAAGTGTGATCCAGGAACTCAAATCATGTCAGCAGGTAAGAGCTTTCTTTTTTGGATTTGTTTTTATCTGTTATCAGCTCAATTTTTGAGCAGGCTCTTTCCTCAAGGTGAAAGAATAGTTGTCAGTAGTTCTAGGTTTATGTCCTCTTTTTCCAACAATTCAGGTGGAAGAGCATGCTTTTTTCCGCCCAAGAGTTCCAACAAAAATATAAGAATTGAGTTTTATGGACTTTGGTTGGTCTGTCCTGAGTCACATGCCTCTCTATCCTTCAAGCTGGGTTAATATCAGTCTCATCCGAACCAAATGAGTTGAGAATGACAAAAATCAGACTTCTGTTATTAGAAAGAGAGGACATGAATATCAATGTCCATTATGCTACTTTTAGTAATATTTAGTGTCTGGTGAGTTTCTATTTGTCTTCTGCCTTATTTCACAGCAGTTTTCCCATCTGGCTGCCTCTCTCTCACCCAAATGCACAGATTCCACCCCCCGCCCCGTCTTACGTATTTGGGTTTGCTCATTAGTCTGTTTATGAGACCATGCTTACCAGGGATTTTCATGACTCTGAAATCCTTAAATGGAAAATGTTTCCATTTATAGTAGAAAAAAATTGCTCTGTGCTAGTTGACCATACGGCTTGCCTTAGTGTGATGTATTCTTATGTCATCAAAATCCCTTGGTATTGGTATAAAACCAACTTTTATAGAGCAGGATATGTATTTTTTATCCTTTTATATAAAGACTTTTTAATACTATATGTCTCCTCAAATAAAAAGCATCATGCAGTTGTATGAATTATATTAGAAATCATTTTTAATTTGACAATTAAGCTTTATATCCGGCTGGATAGTTATTCTTAATCTAGTGGATTTATGAGGGTTCAAAAATAGTTAACATCTGCCCACAGACTCATAAGGGAATCTATACTTCATAACAATTAGTATGAAACTTAAAAATATAACTTTCCATGAGGATGCAAGATCAGTATACTCCATTGAAGAATATATATGGAGTTCAGTGAAGTTTAATTATATTGCTGAATATTCATCTGTAATTTATTTCTGTTTGAGTTTTTACATTCTAAAGTTTGACTGAAACTCTTTAATTAAAGTAGTCTTTGTCATAGTATGAGATAGTCAAGATAAAAAACCCATTATTTAATTTTAATTTAAAGACTCTTACTGGGAATGGTAGAAACTGATCTAGATTCCTAGTACATCAGTAAACCATAAATGTAGAGGAAGAAAAACTCAGGAGGACTTAAGTAGAACATAATAGACACACAAACACCTAAAATATTTAACACAGAAATAATTACAACACAGTAATTTTTGGTGCACAGTTACATTAGTTTTGACAAATGCAAAACTACTACCACCATTAAAATATGGTTTTATCACCCACCAGATTTTCCTTGGGCTGTTTCTTGATAGTGAACACTTTCTCATATCCAACCCCAGCAACCAAGGATCTATGATCTGTCTTATAGCTTTACCTTTTCCAGAATCATCTATGACATTGAAAAATGGAAATGTGAAAAATGCTAATGTATTTTAGTCACCATTTCCCATGAAAATCATGTTTTATAACTATGCTCTGCATGCTAGAGACCTAGAAGGATTCTGTTGGAAGTTTCATGGGCGATTTTATCTCTACCAATCTCTGACAAATATTTTCCCAAGGAGTCAGTAATCTTAGGTCTTTGCTCAAAACATTGTTATTATGCTGTTTTGTATAAAAGATCAGGCAGTTACAAACAGTTAATAGTGATAAAATAGAATACACTTTCTATTTTAGATCACTTTTTCAAAATTCAGATATACCTTTATGACAGTCTGGACTGAAACCGCACTCATTGTCATCACTAACACTTTCTATAGCTTGACATACCCACGAATTTAGAATTCCTCACTCCCTCTCTCACCTTTTCCCCTTCTGCCTATCTCCAAAATAGCATATATACAGAGGAAAGGTAGAAAATATTGATGAACATAGCAGAGTTGGAAGGGGGACATAATTAAACTATTATAAATTCTTATACAGTATAGAAATGGTTAACTGTCTATGACTGATACCTAGGCCTACTTTCTTTTTTTAAATTTTTTTTATTGATTAAGGTATTACATATGTGTCCTCATCACCCATTACCCCTTCCAATCCCCTTCTCCCCCCCATCACTACTTATGCCCTCACTCCCCTGGTGTCCGTGTCCATTGATTAGGCTTATATGCGTGCATAAAAGTCCTTTAGTTGATCTCTTCCCCTTACTGCCACCCTTCCCTACCATCCCTCTGAGGTTTGATCTGTCTCTGGATCTGTTTTTGTTCATCAGTTTATGTTGTTCATTATATTCCATAAATGAGTGAGTTCATGTCATACTTATCTTTCTTTGACTAGCTTATTTCACTTAACATATTGTTCTCCAGTTCCATCCATGCTCTAGTTTGAAGCAGACACCTTTTTCTCCCTTTTCTTCTTCTTAAAGAATATCTTTCAGCATTTCATATAATACTGGTTTGGTGTTGATAAACTCCTTTAGCTTCTTCTTATCTGTGAAGCTCTTTATCTGATCTTCAATTCTGAATGATAGCTTTGCTGGGTAGAGTAATCTTGGTTGTAGGTTCTTGCTATTTATCACTTTGAAAATTTCTTGCCACTCTGTCTGGCCTGGATAGTTTCTGTTGAGAAGTCAGCTGACAAGCGTATGGGTGCTCCCCTGTAGGTAATTAAGTGTTTTTCTCTTGCTGCTTTTAATATTCTCTCTTTGTCCTTTGCTCTTGGCATTTTAATTATGTGTCTTGTTGTGATCTTCTTTGGATTCCTTTTGCTTGGGGTTCTGTGTGCTTCCTGGACTTGTAAGTCTATTTTTTTTTTTACCAGGTGGGGGAAGTTTTCAATATTATTTCTTCAAAAATGTTTTCAGTATCTTTCTCTCTCTCTTCTTCTGGCACCTCCATAATTCTGATGTTGGTACATTTGAAATTGTCCCAGAGGCTTCTTACATTATCCTCAAATTTTTGGATTATTTTTTCTTTACCTGTTGAGTGTTTTTGGCCTCTTGGTATTTCAAATCTTTGACTTGATTTTTGCGTTCCTTTGTCTGCTGTTGGGTTTCTGTAAAATATATATTTTTTCAGTCAGTGTATGTTTAGTTTCTAGTTGGTCCTTTTTCATATCCAAGACCATCTCCTCGAGGGTCTTGCTCTTATCCTCGAAGTTCTCACTAAGCTTATTGGCCTTTTCTAGGAGCCTCTTGAAATACCTTTTAACTGTGGTTTTGAACTCTATAGTCAGTCATTTGTTTTCCTCCATTTCTTTTGTTTGCGATATGTTTCTTTCTCTCCCCATTTTCACTGTTTCCCTGAGTTGGTTTGGTAGCTTTGTGTGCTAGGTGTCTCGGCCTCCCCTATTACCTGAGCTGTACACTCTTGGTGCACCCCTTTGTGGACTGTGTATATAGCCTTGTTGCAGATAAGTCTTGTTTGTGGTTGGTATCACTGAGAGGAATTGATCTCCAGGCCAATTGACTGTGAGGATCAGCTGTGTCTACTCTAGGAGAAAGCCTTCTGTGCCTGCAAACTTGCCAAAGTCTCTGTGCTCAGTTTGGATGGGGTGGAGTTTCTGGGTGGGGTGGAGTTTCAAGGTGGAGCTGACAGCCTTGGCTTCCAGTCAGCCCCAGCCCAGGAGGTCGCCAGATTCTAGCGTCTGCAGGCAACAACTGAAGGCACCTCTGTGAGTAAGGTGCCCTCGCGTTTCGCCTGCCACCAGACCATCCAGTCCCCAATGAATTCAGAATCTCAGATTTTTGCCTGGCACCTGGGTTCAGTGCAATTGGAATTCCTTTTTTCTTCCACCAGATGCCAGCCACACAGTCAACAGAACGCCCTCACCATGAACACTTGTGTGTGCCCCCAGAGCTCCGCCTCTGGCCAGAGCTCCTTTCTTCTGCCAGACACCACCAGCAACCCGTTTGTCCTCTCTGCATGCACTAGCATGCAGGCCTCCAGAGCTCTGCCTCCAGCTCTTCCTCTGGGATTCCGCTCGCAATCTAGGTTCTCCCCGTAATGGCCTGCTTCTCCCAGGTTTTGAGTGCAAACCGAACTGGGTTAAGCGCAGCCTGGAGTTTTTGTTTCCTTTCCACCAGAGCACCCCTGCCAGGTTCAGACACCCCGTCCTCTCTCGTGCATGAGTCTCCCACCTTATTTGGGCTTTTCAGAGGCTCTGATTATCCATGTGCACTTCTATGTCCCTCCAGCTTCAGAACTTCCAGTCAGCCAGCCTTCCTGTGGTTCTGAACAGTGTCCGTTCTGTCCTCCAGTTGTATTATCAAAATTTTTGTGTGGGGCAAAGGCCTAGGTGTTTACCTATGCCGCCATCTTGGTTTCTCCTCTAGACCTACTTTCAACACCACAATAATACTTTTTGAAATGTTATTTTTTCTTATATTCAAACATGGCTCTAACTTTATTTTGTTTTGATTTTTATCACTTATTTAAAATATCACATCATATTTATTCTTTGCTTTGTAAGTTGTGCAAAGGCTATTGGGCAAAAATAGTAATATTCTGATATAAACTGATCTGATTTGACTATTTGAATTAGTTTAAATAGTAAGTATAGTTATAATTTGTGCCAGAGTTAAAATGACATTATTGTTTCAGAAAATTGACTTTTATAATGATTGTTTTGTAATCTTATGCATAATTTTCTATTCTTTGGAACATTACTAAGTTAATCTCTGGAGGTCTTAATCAAGTTAAACCTATATTTTTGTGTAAGTGGCTAAGGTCCATTATTCAAAAGTTTTCTATATTCTTGGATGTAGAATGTGTCTTGGTGGTAGACTGTTTTAATGAAGAATAATTAATTTGCGCATTCATACAGGAAATTTTTTACTGAGCACTCTACTGCATCAGATAAAATGTTAGGTACTGGGAATACACAAGAGTTTCATCATTTGCTTTTAAGAGGCTCATAACAACTACAATCTTCAAAAATGTGTTTTTAAATTTATATAATCTTTCTTTTCTTCACCAGTCACATCTAATCAATCACTAAGTTCTTTCAATATAACCTCCCTAAATTGGTTCTCATCATTGGCTGCACAGGTTAAAGCTCACCAGGGAGCTTTAAAAAATTCTGACGCCTGGGTCCCTCCCCGCCCCTCCCCCCGCCGAGATCAGTCTTGGCAAATGCAGACAGTGTCAATGTGTAGCCAAGAATGAAAACCACTGCCCTGGAGCAGGAGTTGGCAACTTTTCCTGGAAGGGACTACATAGTAAATATGGTCTTTGCTGCTATGACTCAGCTCTGCCACTGTGGCAGGACAGCAGCATAGATAATATGTAAACAAAGGAGTATGACTGTGTTCAAATAAAACTTTACTTATGGACATTGATATTTCAATTTCAAATAATTTTCATGTGTCATGAAATGTTCTTGATTTTTTCCTGTCATTAAAAAAATGTGAACACCATTCTTAGCCCATGGACTGTACAGAAACAGGCAGTGGGTCAGATTTGGTCCATGGCTGTGGTTTGCTAATCCCTGCTCTCAAACAGCTCAGAAATCTAGGTGTTCACCAGAATCATGTGACTTCTAGAAAAGTTCCTGTCCTTGCCCCCAGAACCTCTTACTCAGCAGGTCTGTACAGAACCAGGGGATTATATTGTGCAATCAGGGCTTAAGAATCCCTGTTCTGAAGATTTATTGAATCTTTGTTTTTATCTAAATTTCCACCACTTCCCCCTTTCAAGTCTTTATTACTTTACACATTGCACCATGGTAATAGCCTCTGCCTATGTTTCCAGTCTAGGCTCTCACTAATCAATTTTCTACACTGCCATGTTTCTTACCTTGTTTCAAACCTTCCAATGGCTTCCATTGTCTACAGGACAAAGTTTATACTCCTTACTAAGTCATACGAAGGTTTTCATTATCAGACTTTTGTCTGTGAACTTATCTCCTCACACTCTTGATTCTCAGCAAAATGGGCTACTTGTAGTTTACACTGTGCTATTTCTAGTCTGTGTGCTTGAGGTCATGTTGGTCCCCCTGTCTGGAAAGCCCTTTGTTTTATTGTCCTTCAAGATGCTGAAGTATTTTTCACCTTCTCTGTCTTCATGCTGGGTAAAATTTCTGGATTAGATGGCCCTACCTTGTGTTCTCATAGCTCATTTGTTTACCTCCGTATAATATGTATCACATGATATTAAAATAATCTGCTTACAAGTAAATTATATTTGAGATAAAAAACTCAGTTTTATCTTTATACTAGAGTCCTAGTGCATGAAATTTGTGCATGAGTAGGATTCCTAGTGGATGCTGGCTGCCCGCCAGGGCCTTCCTTCATTCCATGCCACCCCGTGGTGGTCAGTGCATGTTATAGAGAGCAATTGAATGCCCTGTCGGTAGAACTCCTGAGGCAACACTTTGCATATTAGGCTTTTATATGTATAGATATTGTAGCACTTAGTGCAATACTTGATGCATATTAGGTGCTCAATAAATGCTTACTGCCTTTTATGTACAGCATGCAAGGGAACTGGATCTGGGAACCAAGTCATAGATAAAGGAATAGATAAAATCTAGTTCCTGGACTGGAATATAAGATAGTTAATACCACTGGGGAGTAACTCAGTTGTCCTCAGGCAGAGCCAAGTAGTGTTACAAAGCTCCTGTAAAGGGAACAGTATAGGTCTCAGATTTGATCATTTGGTTATAATAAAATTAGAGATGGAACTGGACACAATGGGTCCAACGCTGCCAGTCACCACTAGAATCAAATTAAGCAGAGACAGGGTTGAATCATATATGAGTGTTTATTCCAATAATGCTGGCAGTATGGGGAGAACAGACAGTCACCTGGAAATTCTCCTCTGATCCCCCTCACCAGTTGGCTGATTATATACATGAGTGAGAAGATATCTGTGAGTTGCAAGTATAACATGGAAAGGGAAGGGGAGAGTCTGTAGTCCAGCCTGCAGGAGCCCATAACAAGGTGGCTAATCTAGGATGTTACAAACAGGTCAGCTCATTCCTGGGACTGGAGAATGATCAGCATTCCTGAGAAAAACTCCCAGAGAGTCAGGGCCCGGGCATAGCAACCAAACCAAAGTGTGTCCTGTCCTTGGTCTATTTCTTTTCTGAGTCATGGACCCATGGAAGCATCTTATCTCTTTACAGCCTTGTTTCATCCTCCAGTTTCTCAGGGTCTGTAAGAAAACTTATCTATTGTTAATAAGGTGAATAATTATTAAACAACTATGGCTCTGTTCTTATTATGTGCCCTTCCCCACTATCAGAGGCATTTAAGAGCTGGTATCCAAACAGTCCAAGTATGGGATCGTTACAGTCCAAGTATGGTTGGGTACTATAACAAGGACTTGGACTAGAGTCAGACACTGAATTTCATCCCTGCTATTTACAATCTGTCTTATTTTGGGTAGGTTACTTAACACCTTGAGCCTCAGTTTCTTTATCTGGTGAAAAAGACAATACTATATATCTCATGGAAGTTTTTTTTTTTTTGAAGATTGAGTGAGCTAACATGTGAAAACATTCAGCAGAGTTCTAGGCATGACATAGAAGCTCAATAAATGATAGTTTCTCACCCTATTATTGGTCATTCATATGTTAAGGTGAATGTTTTTCACATTTGCTCTGTTAATATCAGTTCTTTTTGCCTGCCAAGGGCAAAACATTGTAGCAACAAATGGTTTGATTAGGGGAAGTTGAAAAAAGAAAGGAAGAAGAAATAATATTGAATGTCAGGTCTGGGGGAATATCCATTGGGGATCACTGATATGCTCTAAAGTATTTTAGAGCAGTTCTTCAGCACCTGGGAAGAGTGGCTTGCACATGCCCTAGTTAACTCCTCATCTTGCCTTTCACTTTCTCAGGGAACTATTCTCTTATTTCCCTGTCCATATCATAGGGATCTGATTACTAGCTATCTTCCTCAGTAGGCTGCCTACTCTGTGAGAGCAGGGAACCTATCAGCATGCAGTGTGTCCACAGTATGCAAAGTGACCATGACTGCACCTAGCTCATGGAAGAGGTTCATCAAGATTGGGAAAAGGGATATTGGAAAATAGAAAGTGCCTGGCTGGTGTGGCTCAGTGGTTGAGCATCAACCTATGAACCAGGAGGTCATGGTTGGATTCCTGATCAGGGCACATGCCTGGATTTCAGGCTTGATCCCCAGGAGGGGGCAGCCTATCAATACTTCCCTCTCATTATTGATGTTTTTATCTCTCCCTCTCTCTTCCTCTCTAAAATCAATAAAAATATATATTTTTAAATGGAAAGTGTTGAGATCATTTTTAATTAAATTTATTGGGTGACATTGGTCAGCATGAACATATAGATTTTAGGAATGGGTTTCTATGTTACAATGTACAAATTGCACTGTGACCACCACTCAAAGTCAAATATCCTGTCACCATATATTAGAACCCCCCTTCTGCTGAGATCATTTAAAACAAACTTTTACTTTCTTGTTTTACCTAGGGCTGTCACAATTCTTAAAATGCTGCACAGATGTTGAGATTTTTGTGAGAGATCTTGAAATTTATAAACTCATTATTATCTACATCATGGGCATAATTTTTTTGTGTGTGGAAGGCCTTGATATAATCACTTATAAAATCTCTGCTGTTATCAGCAACAGTATGTGTAATGCCAATAGGGCAACAATTATACTTTACGGCTGCTAAAGGTATTATAAAGAGAATAAAAATAAAGATTACTGATATCTTGGTAAGTTTTAAAATGTGATATTTTAATAATTCTTTCATATCACCCATTTTTAATAATACATGTATTTTTCACCAATTAAATTATATCCATCAGAGTTCCTAAAGTGGAATCTTATTATGAAATGGATATTACATTAATGATAAACACAATTTTGTCTAAAAATATTGTGAAATTATGAGACTTATTAAATAATGAAAATATAAATTCTACCATAAAAATATATTTCCAATAAATTTTGCTCTTATGTTAAATTTTATTAAGACTTTTTTTTATTTTGGCCGAGACTGGTTTGGCTCAGTGGATAGAGCGTCAGACTGCGGACTGAAGGGTCCCAGGTTCAATTCTGGTCAAGGGCATGTATCTTGGCTACGGGCACATACCCAGTAGGGGGCGTGCAAGAGGTAGCTGATTGATGTTTCTCTCTCATTGATGTTTCTGACTTTCTATCCCTCTCCCTTCCGCTCTGTAAAAAATCAATAAAATATATTAAAAAAAGACTTTTTTTTTTGTTCAGACATGAATAATAGCTTGAAAAGCAACATTACTTACCAGAACTTTTTTATTTTTTGGCATTAGCACAAAAATGAAGGTTGTTAAGTGTAAACTGCTAGAGATTTTTCTTGGAGACGGTATGAAATATGACATCTTCTTTTTTTGATAAAACACCAAAAATAATGATGTGGAATTAAGTGAGTTTACCAGTTTTCAAGTGAAAACAGTTCAGGGAAAATAATGCGTAAGAAGTAGAGACTTAAGAGAAATTTCTGCACTCAATTTCAATTGTATCTCAAATTGTTAGGACATGATTATGATGTTTGCCTAGTAACCAGTCTACAGTTTTAAGTAATTGTTTCCATTATTTTGAAATGAGACAAGCAAGAAAAAATATTTAGAGTGAGTTATGAATTTTCTACATGCTTTCCTTAGCTAATATTTATTGAACCTCTATTATGCATCAGATACTAGCCAAGTTCTTTAAATATGTTCTCACCATCTTTACAACTGTTCCAGATGTCATTATTCCTATTTTATAGTTGCAGCTCTCCCAAAATTACAAACTGAGTAGGAACAGCCTAAATTTTTATTTAAATCTGAATTTCCATTAAAATATGTTGCATTCCCCAAATTAAAATTCTAAAAATGTTTCTATTATAAATGTAATCATAAATCTAAACAGAAATCAAAGAACCCAATAAAATAAAGTAGCTTCTTTTCTAATGTGTTTAGTTAATAATAATCTTATCTAATAAAAGAGTAATATGAAAATTAACTGTACCTCCGGTCAGCCCATGTCCACAGCCACGCCCATCAGCCAATCAGGAGCAAATTATGCAAATAAATACCAACCAAGATGGCTGCAGCCACTGAGAGCAGGAGGGAGGCTTGGGTTTCCCCAGCAATGGAGGAAGCCAAACTTTCCTCCTGCCATTGCCAGCATAGGCCTCCACTCAATGCTACAAAGTTTCAATTATAGAAGATATATTCCAACAGAAATGGCGGAGCTGGAGAGAGCAGAGGCTAGGCTTGCCCGACGATGGAGGAAGCCAAGCTTCTGTAGCTCTAGCACCTAGGCCTCCACTCCAGGCTACAAAGTTTCAATTATAGAATTTAAAGAGAAATGACTGTTGTCAGGGAGTGAGCAGAAAGCTTGGCTCCATTCCAGGCTACAAAGTTTCAATTGTAGAACATAAATTAATACCAGATTCCAGGGCCTCCGCTTGGGTCACTGGGGGCCGTGGCCGGCCTGCAAAGCATCACAGGCCTCTCACCCAGGCCCCCCCCTGCCCCAAGGGAACCCCCACCCTGATCTAGGATACCCTTCAGGGCAAACCAGCTCTCCCCCACCCATGCAGCAGGCCTCTATTCTATTTAATAAAAGGGTAATTTGCAGATTGACCATTACTCCAACACACAAGAGGGCTGCCTCCATGTGGTCAAAGATCCTGTCCCCATGTGGACACAAGATGGTCACCACAAGATGGCCAGCAGGGGAGGGCCGTGAGAGGTTCCAGGCCTGCAAGGGAGGGCAGTTATGGGTGATAAGGCCAGCAGGGGAGGGCAGTTGGGGGTACCAGGTCTGCAGGGGAGGGCAGTTGGGGGCAATCAAGCCTTCAGGGGAGGGCAGTTAGGGGTGACCAGGCCAGCAGAGGAGGAAACAGGCTGGTAGGGGAGCAGTTAGACATCAATTAGGCTGGCAGGGTAGTGGTTAGAAGGTGATCAGGCTGGCAGGCAGAAGTTGTTAGGGGCAATTAGGAAGGCAGGCAGGTGAGCAGTTTGGAGCCAGCAGTCCTGGATTGTGAGAAGGATGTTCGACTGCCCGGGATTGGGCCTAAATGGGCAGTCGAACATCCCTCAATGGGTCCCAGATTGGAGAGGTTGCAGGCTGAGCTGAGGGACATCCCCTGCCTCCCATGCATGAATTTCATGCACCAAACCTCTAGTACAGGAAAATAATTTTATATACTTATTTTTATATAAATTTCTTAGATCAATTGGGTCACTACAGATAATGTCACTGATTTCCAATCCCCTTATTGGGGATAATGACTTATTGAATTAATTATAGTGGTGATATTTTTCTTGGACAGAGAGAATAAAGACATTTTATTAATGTAAACATGCATCAATTTAAAATCTTTTCCCAGCTGATTATGGGATATTGACACTGTTGATGTGATGAAGAGGCCTACATAAACACACTAAAAAACTCCCTAACCTGGCTACTGGGCAAAAAACTTCTTTATCAGCCAGAGAAAGGCTATGCAAACCAACAATGACAGGATGCTCTCAGGGACACAGGATCTCTCTGCTCTTGCCTTGTGTGGCATATGACAAACAGTAGTGAAAAATTAGCAATTATGAGCATTTGTCAACTCTCTGGTTCTGTGGCAGGAAAACGGAAACAGCGGCAATCATGCTCAATTTAAGTCTCTCATGATGTCAGGCTTTTCACGGACTCACACTGGCATCAGAAGAGACTCGAAAAGGTTTACAGATGTGCAGTCAGCTATGACAATGATGCTGCCAGCATGGCTCAGGGATCAGCTAACTATTAAGATATCAAAAGCGATCCCTGTAGCTTGCTGACAGCTGGTTCAATTGTTTGCACCTGTTTCCCCTGCATTACACATGTGTCTGGAATGGATTATTCTGGCTCGCTCCACACTCATTTCACCTTTCCTCACTGTGACGTCCTCCAAGGAGCATCGCTGCTGAAGAACAGGCAGCTCTCCACCAGGGCCCACAGAAGGAAGAAGCCAGTCTGCTTTTGAAAATGACTCAGGATCCTGGCCAGTGTGGCTCAGTGGTTGAGTGTCTACCTATGAATCAGGAGGTTAAAGTTCGATTCCTGGTCAGGGCACATGACTAGGATGGCGGCTTGATCCCAATTGTGGGACATGTGAGAGACAGCCAATCAGTGATTCTCTCTCATCATTGATGTTTCTGTTTCTCCCTCTTCCTTCATCTCTGAAATAATATATTCTATATAATAAAAGAGAAACATGCAAATTTGACCGTACCTTGGCTCCTGATTGGCTATGCTACCAGCCAATCAGGAGTGGGGGTAGGGGCCAAGTGGTGTGAGTGCTGGGCCCCAGGGGTGGAGATGAAATGGTGGTGGTGGTGGCGGCGAGTGCCCAGCCCCCAGGAGCTATGAGGGCAAGCGGTGGCAGCAGCAGCAGTGGTGGCGGCAGCAGGGAGCACCTGGCCCCTGGGTGCTGTGAGCGTCCGGCCCTGGGGCCAGGTGGTCACAGCCAGCCAGGGCTGAGCTAAGCAGGGCGATGGTTGGGCAGGCTGGGGGTGAGCCATCAGTTGGACACCCTTTGAGGGCTCCCAGTATGTGAGAGGGGGCAGGTTGTGTTGAGGGACCACTCACCCCCAGTGCACGAATTTCATGCACCGGGCCCCTAGTATATGTATGTATGTGTTGTGTGTGTGTTGTGTGTTGTGTGTATGTGTGTGTGTGTGTGTGTGTGTGTGTGTGTGTGTGTGTGTGTATATAATGACTCTGGGATGTTGGGTTGATAAGGTTGTCAGTGAAGGTTGGTTCTTGATAAAAGTTGACACTGATATATGACCAGTGCTTGCTTCCTCCATGAATAAGAGAGAGTTCTGTGATTTCACAGGATACTTGGGGTCTCCTCTTTGGATAGCAGTGTCACAATTCATATAGCCATCCTGAATCTGTTGTGGGACTAGATAGGAGTATAAATAAAGAAAACAATGAGCCCTCTCTCCAACCCCCCAGTTTCCTGAGCTTTCATGTTTCCCTGGATACCTCTCTCACTCTCAGAGGCAAATTCACCATGGAACTGACAAAGTTCAAGCTTCAAATTCTTGCGATTGCATGGGCTGGGTTCTGAGAGTTGCCCTTGCAAGGGGTTCACATGGTTACATATTTTTGTAAAATGTGCAAAACTAAGACATTTTAACCACAGTGGGCTCAGACTGATGTTTCTTTCCACTTTGACTTCTCCTCTGACATACTTCCCATCATGTGATGTGGTGTTGGATGGTTGTGGGCACTTTTAGTGTCTGGCTAAGAGGGAGCTGAGTTGGGGACCTATTTAGTTTGGGTTTAGTGGAATATTTTTATGTGGTTTGCAGTTACTTCCGTTTTAAGTTATTGCTGGCTTCCAGGAATAGTCTACTGTCCATTGTTTATGCGAGTTCTATATTGTTTTTTCTTAAGGTGGGTCCCTAAATTGTAAAAGCTTCAGGTCCCACAACATCTCATAGCTCCTATTTGCTCCTTATAGCTTGTCATCAAATCCTGAAAATTTTACCTAGTGGTACATGGGTAAACTGGCTCCTGAAAAACAAAAAGCCCTGATTTATAGTGTTTGCTAATTTCTGTGGCCAGTTTCCATGGCTGATTCCAAGATACCAATGGTATAACAAACAGCTCACAGAATTCTGAATATGTTAACAGTTGACCCCTGTAAGCTGGTACAAAATGGCTCCAGTATTCCACTAATTCTCTCTCAGAAATAGTTCTATAAACTGGCCTCTTGTATTTATTTCTATTTATCTAGTTCAGACTTTGATCTCCTTCAATCCCATTCTGCCAAGACCATTGTAATAGCCTCTTATCCTGTTTTCAGCTACCTGGCTGTTTTGAGCTCATCCCATCTTATAAAATACCACCAGATTTACTTTTTTTAAAAATTCTAATTTGACCATGTGAGCCTCTTGCTTTAATTCTCTCTGTCTTCATTATTATTTATAGGCTAAAACTTAATTTCTTTTTTTTCTTTTTTTAAATTTACAATATAACTTATATTTAATAGTAGTACATATGTTTTCCTTTTCCCCCCCATACCCTCCGCCCAGCCTCCCCTACCCCCCAGCTCATGTCCCCACCTGCCCCCTCCCCGCCCCAGTGTCTTTCATTCATTGGTTATGCTCATATGCATGCATACAAGTCCTTCAGGTAGATCTCCCCTAGCATCCGCCTCCCATCCACTCCAGCCTTCCCCCTGTAGCTTGACAGCCTGTTCAAGGCCACCCTGCCTCTATATCAATCACTCCCCCCTGTTTCATTTCTTCAGAAATATCTTGCCTCTGCATACTGGAAACAAACGTATAAGAACAACAAAAAAAATGTTTGAGTGTCAGTTTTTTTTTTCTTTTTTCTTTTTTTAAAATATATTTTATTGATTTTTTTTACAGAGCGGAAGGGAGAGGGATAGAAAGTCAGAAATATCGATGAGAGAGAGACATCGATCAGCTGCCTCTTGCACGCCCCCTACTGGGGATGTGCCCGCAGCCAAGGTACATGCCCTTGCCGGAACCGAACCCAGGACCCCGCAGTCCGCAGTCCCACGCTCTATCCACTGAGCCAAACCGGTCTTGGCTTGAGTGTCAGTTTCAATGTCCAACTGTAAAACTTAATTTCTGAGTTTGTTTACAAGTTCCTTCATGTTCTTATGCTTATCATCTGGCCTCATCTCCCTCCATAGCACTAGACTTTCTGAGAGAACTGAACACTCCCAAGCATGCTGAAATTATCACTTTTCTGTGCTTTTGCCCAGAGGGTGCCTCTGCTTGGATTTTGCATCTTTTTTTTTCTCCACTTGGCAAACTCCTACACATGTCTACAACCTGGTCTGTTTTTCAGTCAGTCACTATTGCAAAGATAAAGAAACTAAGCTTGGTTATGGGTTCCCCAAGCCAGGAACATAAAAATTTAATCTCAGGTTTTCTGCCTGAATCAGCTTTCAGGGGTAGTCATTAAAATAATGCTCTCTGTTTGCTGAATCTATAGGCTTTATCACATCGTCACATTTAGAAACTAGCCTGTCTTTAATACTTTCACTTGCATTCCCTGTGAATATTACTCAGCTTCATAAGGATCTTGTGTCCTCCAGCAGGATTCTTTCCATACTTTTTATAGTACTCATGAGAATGTATGCACTCACCTGTTTCTGTGCTTATCTCCGATGACTAGAATACATGCTTCTCAAGAGGAGACAGCATGTCTTGTTAATCTTAATATCCTCAAAATGGGCCCTCAGTAGCACAAAGATTATACCCCCAAAAGTATGTGTGGAATAAAGAATGGATGGATGGATAAATGAATGAAAGGATGAAGTTAGCAAATTAGTGGTCCAGGTAGGAGGGATGCATTTTTCTATGCCCATACAAGTAACAATCAGAATAGTTTACTTCCAAGTTGATAGACTGAAACTACAACTCTGGGAAAAAACAGTGGAAGCTCTTGGTTTGTGGCTATTCACGTTTACAAGTGTAATGCCTTTCTGAAATTAATCCTTGTTCTTGATGTGATTGATTTTAAACATTAAAACAAAGGGAGTTGGAATAGTAGGAGGAACTTTCCTAGAATAGAAGCCTAGCTTATGCATATAGGGGTACATAATGAGCACCTAATGCATACTGTTGTTTAAAATAGGGGGATAAACAGCGACAACTGTGGCAAGAGGTGGTAAGCTAAAAGATGAGAGAAAGAAAAGCAGTGTGCAAAAAAATGCAAAGGAGGCTATTGTAATAATAAAGAAATACTTGCTATGAAATATATAGGAAAAAACTGGGATAGGGACAGAAATCAAGGAAGGAAGGAATAATTAGAACAGAAATATATTGAATAAACTAAGTGAAAAAATGATAGGATTTCTGAAATGAGTGAGAAGATGGTTTCATAGTCTACTTTCATAGACTGATTTTACAGTTAGGCCTACTCAGATAATCTCTGTATTGTAATGCCAACTAGGGACTTTGCATCAATAAAATCTCTTTATAGTGGTCCTTAGATTCGTTTTTGATTGAAATAGCACAGATGGGAATCTCAGGGGGCAATTCTGCCTATCACAGTCACCTTCTTAAGATTTCGTTGGTAATTTTGACCAGGGTTGATTTTTGTATTTCACACTGATTTTAGAACTCAATACTCAAGTAAAATCTGATCTCACAGTAGATATTTTGCTTTGGGTTTTGAATTCTTTTTGGTTCTCAACAATCACTTTGAAAATGCAGAAACTATAAGTTAGTGGATGGGAGTTGTAGAAGTAGAAAAGGATAATGTAAGCCTGTATCTACTAAGAATTTAACTTATTTTTTTTTAAGCTGGAAGTTTCATTTTTTTTAATGTATTGTTTAAAGTATTATATGTCTCCCCCCCACCAAGTTGATCCCCCAGCCACTCCCATCCCCCAGGGCAAGCCCTCACTGCCCCAGTGTCTGTGTCCATTGGTTATGCTAATATGCATGCATACAAGTCCTTTGGTTGATCTCTAACTCTCCCTCCCCTGCCTTCTCTCTGAAGTTCAGTGCTACCTTGTCTCTGGATCTATTTTTGTTCATCAGTTTATGTTGATCATTATATCCCATATATGAGTGTGATCATGTAATATTTATCTTTCTCAGACTGGTTTATTTTGTTTAGCATAATGCTCTCCAGTCCCATCCATGCTGTTGCAAATGGTAAAAGTTCCTTATTTTTTATAGCAGCATAGTATTCCATTGTGTAGACACACTACAGTTTTTTTTTTTTTAATTCACTGATCTGCTGATGGACACTTAGGCTGTTTCCAAATTGTGCTGCTATGAATATAGGGGTGCATACACTAGTATCCTTTCTGATCAATGTTTCTGGTTTCTTGGGATATAGTCCTAGAAATGGGATTAATGGGTCAAATGGGAGTCCTATTTTTAACTTTTTGAGGAAACTCCATACTGTTTTCCATAGTGGCTATGCCAGTCTGCATTCCTACCAGCAGTGCACGAGGGTTTCTTTTTCTCCACATCCTCACCAGCACTTACCATTTGTTGATTTGTTGAAGTTAGCCATTCTGACAGGTGTGAGATGGTATCTCATTGTTGCTTTGATTTGCATCTCTTGGATGATTAGTGACTTTGAACATCTTTTCATATGTCTCTCAGCCTTCTGTTTGTCCTTTTTCAAAAAGTGTCTATTTAGGTCCTTTGCTTATTTTATAATTGGATCACTTATCTTCCTTTTGTTAAGTTGTATGAGTTCTCTGTAGCTTTTGGAGATTAAACCCTTATCTGAAATATCATTGGCAAATATATTCTCCCATGCAGTGGGCTTTCTTGTTGTTTTGCTGATGCTTTCTTTTGCTGTGGAGGAGATTTTTATTTTGATGTAGTCCCATTTGTTTATTTTCTCCTTAGTTTCTATTGCCCTAGTATTAGTAAAGACATTGCTACAACATATGCCTGATATTTTGCTGCCTATGGAGTCTTCTAATATTTTTATGGTTTCCTATTTTACATTTAACTCCTTTAACCATTCTGAGTTTCTTTTTGTATATAGTGTAAGTTGGTGATATAATTTCACTTTTTTTTGCAAGTATCTGACCAAATTTCCCAGCACCATTTATTGAAGAGACTGTCATGACTCCATTTTACTAGCTTTGTTTTTTAAAGACTTTAACTTGTTTTATTACTTCTGTTTTTTAATAATTCTTTATTGTTGAAAGTATTACATATGTCCCATACTCTCTCCGCCCTCTCCCGTGCCCCTGCAACCCACTGCAGCCCGCTCCAGGCCCTTACCACCCCATACCACACCATGTATGCGTGGCCTCATCTGTAAAGACTTTAACTTTAAAAAAATATTTTTATTGACTTTAGAGAGGAAGGGAGAGGGAGAGAGAGATAGAAACATCAGTGATGAGAGAGAATCATTGATTGGCTGCCTCCTGCATGTCCCCTACTGGGGAATCGAGCCCTCAACTCAGGCATGTGCCCTGACAAGGAATCAAACCATGACTTCCAGGTTCATAGATCAACACTCAACCACTGAGCTAGGCTGGCTGGGCAAGACTTTAACTTTTAACACTCTAGTTAAGATTAGGTAATATATGATGTCTCCAAAATGTATACATACACTTTGAATAATTATAAAGTCAGTGTTTATTTTCAAAATTGATCTATCAGCTGTTAAAGCATGTATGCATTTTTTGGGGGACACCCTGTATAAATGGGATGAGCTGGCTGATTGTGAGCAAGGAGGATGAAGAGCCAGCCACCTGAGAAGGGTTGGGAGGAGAAGTGTAATGGGAGGACTTCATGGCCACCAAAGGACAACATAATTCATCTCTCAAACTTATCTACCACTTTAGTAATTGGGCCAGAGCCTGCCACTCCTTGCCTTAGCAAATTTTGAGTGCTATTAAGGTCAACAAAAACAGCATGACTTGTTAAAAAAGAAAGATCTCTTAAATCCCTTCAGTGTGACATCAGTCTGCATTAATGGAAGCATTATGTTCTAAATCAAAATAAAAATTATTTCCAGCAACTTGGCACTAGTCTTGTCTGAATATATTTCAACTGTTTTTAGTTTGGAATACCACATGTTGAAAAAGAGACAAATTAGAGAAAATTCGGAGAACGGCAACCAATATGATAAAATGTCTAGTTAAAGATTCATGGCGCAGCTCAGGGGATTGGTAATGGGATATAAATCCTCTCTCTCGTCAGCACTTCATTTTCAGCAGTGTCTGTCTAATAACTGTCGTCACTGCTTAGAGTCAGACCAGCATGGGAGGGACTGATGGCCAGGGCAGCGTTCAGAATGTTGTAGTTCCTATTCCAAGTGGCATCCCCATCAAAACCTTTTTTTAACCTTTTAGGTGAAGAAGTGAAGAGTTTAAACACAGAGGCTAAATCGGTATTCACTTTGACCTGAGCCAGTTAGTTTCAAGTCTGGCTAGATGTATACTAATTGCTCTGAGTTGTAGACTTTGCTATATTTGAATTAGTAGTGAGAGAAAATCTTTTTTTCAAGGTTAAATAAATATTCACAGTAGTTGAACTGTTTCCAAGGGGTTGACAATTTGCTTTAAGTTTATGTTAAAAAAATTTGAATTCTGAGGTCTGATGGAGTCGTGAATGATTTTATTTAAAAAAGATTTTTATTGATTTTAGAGAAGAAGGGAGAGGGAGAGAGAGAGAATCATAATTGGATGCTTCCCACGAACCCCCTACCCCCACGCCCCACTGGGGATTGAGCCTGCAACCTGGGCATGTGACCTACTGGTTCATAGGTCAACACTCAACCACTAAACAATGCCGGTCAGGAGCTATGATTGATTTTTAGATTGGGGAATCAATACATAGGAAGTAAACGAGCAGGTAGGTCTACAGTAGGCAACCTACTTTTCCCCATCCTACTTCATTAGTGTCAAAAGGAACTTACAATAATGGAAAGGAACAAACATAATGGAGCATCTGGGCATTTAGGGTATGGAGTAATATGTGTTCAAGTTCCAACACTTGTAGGGAGCAGGTCATGTATTCTAGGCCTCTTTCTTCCTTTAAGGTCTTCTCTATGTCCTCCTATATCACTGCTTCTTGTCAGAATCACATGGGGGTGCTTGTGAAAAATAAAAATTCCTATGCTTAATCCTAAACTGAATGAAACAGAATCTTTGGTAAATGTGGCCAGAAATATTCACTTTGCAAGTTTAGATTTGATTTTTTACTCTTTAGAAACTGGGATTTACTGCCCTATGTCCACAGTAAAGTATGGCCTTTAATTTCAGTATTGCTTCTATTAGTACCAATTACATAACTAACTTTTTTGGAGCACTTATTATGAGCTGTGTGTTAAGCAATGTACTCACCTGGTTTTCATGGTAAAACCTTTATGGCAATAATATTACTCTCATCTTGCAAATGAGAGAGAAACCAAGGATTAGAAAAGTTAAACAAATTTCTCAAGGCTAAATATTTAAAAAATGAAGGAGAAAAGGAGAAGGAAAATTTGATAAACATTAATTTGCAAATATTTATTTAATGTAAAAAATATATTATAGTTCTATATGTTGCCTTAATTATGTGTATGTCATAATAAATACTAGAGGCTTGATGCACAAAATTTGTGCATGGGGAGGATGGCGGGGGAGGGTGCCCCTCAGCCCAGCCTGCACCCTCTCCAATTTGGGTACCATTGAGGGATGTTTGACTGTCGGACATCCTTCTCACAATCCAGAACTGCTGGCTCCAAACTGATCACTTGCCTGCCTCCCTTAATGTCCCTAACCACTTCTGCCTGCCAGCCTGATCACCCCCTAACCACTACCCTGCCAGCCTAATTGATGTCTAACTGCTCCCCTGTCAGCCTGTTTGCCCCCAATTTCCTTCCTCTGCTGGCCTGGTCACCTCTAACTGCCTTCCCTTGCAGGCTTGATCTCCCCCAACTGCCTGCCCTTGTAGGCCTGGTCCCTCACACTCTCCTTCCCTGCTGGCTATCTTGTGTCCACATGGGGGCAGGATCTTTGACCACATGGGGCAGCCCTCTTGTGTGTTGGAGTGATGGTCAATCTGCAAATTACTCTTTTATTAGATATGATAAAGGCCTGGTGCATGGGTGGGAACTGGCTGGTTTGCCCTGAAGGGTGTCCCAGATCAGGGTGGGGGTTCCCTTAGGGTGTGGGGCGACCTGGGAGAGGGGTCTATGGTGGTTTGCAGGCTGGACACGCTCCCTGGCCACCCAAGCAGAGGCCCTGGTATCTGGGATTTGTGTATCTTCTACAAGTGAAACTTTGTAGCCTGGAGTGGAGCCAAGCCTTCTTCTCGCTCAGTGGTGACAGCCATTTCTGTTTGAAACTTTGTAGCCTAGAGTGGAGGCCTAGGCGAGGGCTGCAGAAGTTTGGCTTCTTCTATCGCCCCAGCAAGCCTAGCCTCTTCTCTCTCCAGCTCAGTGGCTGCTGCCATTTCTGTTGGGATTATGTATCTTCTATAATTGAAACTTTGTAGCATTGAGTGGAGGCCTATGCCAGCAACAGCATGCAGAAAGCTTGGCTTCCTCCATTGCCAGGGAAACCCAAGCCTCCCTCTTGCTCTCAGTGGTAGCAGCCATCTTGTTTAGGGTTTATTTTGCTTAATTTGCTCCTGATTGGCTGGTGGGCATGTCTGTGGGTATGGCTTGGTTGGAGGTATGGTCAATTTACATATCACTATTTTATTAGATAGTATTAACTATTAAGACTCTTGCCTGCTTAGGCATTGCTGAGTTATAGAGTTAGATGGATATTATGATGAAATGGATTGCCAGAAAATTCTAGGCACTGTGGCAGAAGAAATAGATTTCATGCACTTTTCTTTCTAGTACTAACATCCCTCTCTGACACTTAGGAGGCTATGGAGACTGGTTTAGTTGGCTAATGTTCACATTTTTGGTTTGATAAGAAATTTGGACAGCGTTAGGAATAAGTTACATAGTTTCAAAAACATATTGTGTGATGATATATTTTATTTCAGTAGGATATGAATAAATAAATATGATGTTTTATTTTCTTAAAACAAAATGAAACAACTCATAGTCAAAATACTTAGTAGGAATATTGTAATATTCCATCCTTAGGCCTCCATAGTTCACTAAAAGGAGATAATTTCCTTTAGTGAACCAAACAACATAATCCAATTTCTTTAAAAAAAATTATTTATTGATTTTGGAGAAAGAGAGAGAGAGAGAGAGAGAGAGAGAGAGAGAGAGAGAGAGAGAGAGAGATGTTAATTTGTTGTTACACTTATTTGTGCATTCACTGGTTGCTTCTTGAATGTGCTATAACTGAAGATTGAATATGCAATCTTGGCCTATCAGGATGATGCAATAACTAACTGAGCTACCTGGCTAAGGCATCATCAAATTTCTTTTTTTAAAAAAATAAATCTTTATTGTTCAGATTATTACGGAGACGCAATAATCCCCCCCTCATGGCTCCCATTCACCCATCCCCCCCCCCCATGCTCTTACCTCCCACCACTGTCTTCATCCATAGGTGTACAATTTTTGTCCAATCTCTTCCCCCACCCTTCACACCCTCTTCCCCCTGAGAATTGTCAGTCCACTCCCTTTCTATGCCCCTGATTCAATTATATTCATCAGTCCATTCTGTTCATCAGATTTTTCATTCACTTGATTTTTAGATTCACTGGTTGGTAGGTATGTATTTATTGACATTTTGTTGTTCATAGCTTTAATCTTTACCTTTTCTTCTTCTTCTTCTCTTCTTAAAGAATACCCTTCAGCAATTTCATATAATCCTGGTTTGGTGGTGATGAACTCCTTTAGATTTTTCTTGTCTGTGAAGCTCTTTATCTGACCTTCAATTCTGAATGATAGCCTTCCTGGGTAGAATAGTCTTGGTTGTAGGTTCTTGCTGTTTATCACTTTGAATATTTCTTGCCACTCCCATCCGGTCTAGTTTCTGTTGAGAAATCAGCTGACAGTTGTATGGGTACTCCACTGTAGGTATCCAACTGTTTTTCTCTTGCTGATTTCAAGATTCTCTCTTTGTCTTTTGCCCTTGGCATTTTAATTATGATGTAGTCTTGGTGTGGTCCTTTTTGGATTCCTCTTGTTTGGGGTTCTGTGTGCTTCCTGGACTTGTAAGTCTATTTTTTTTTATCAGGTAGGGAAAGTTTTCTGTGTTTATTTCTTCTAATAGGGTGTCAATATTTTCCTCTCTCTCTTTTTCTGGCACCCCAATAATTCTGATATTGGTATGTTTAAAGTTGTCCCAGAGGCTCCTTACAATATCTTCATATTTTTGGATTCTTTTTGTTTTTCTGGTTGGGTGTTTTTTGTCTCCTTATATTTCAGACTTTTGGTTTGATTCTTGGAGCCCTTTGATCTACCATTGAATTTCTGTATATTCTTTATTTCAGACAGTGTATGCTTAATTTCTGACTGGTCCTTTACTATTTTCTTGGCATTCTCATTAAGGTCCTTGAAGGTCTCATTAAGGTCTCATCAATTTTATTGGTGGTTTTTAGAAGATTCTTGAGTAACCTTATAAATGTGGTCCTGAACTCTATGTCCAGTAGTCTGATTTTCTCCATTTCTTTTATTTGTGACATGTTTCTTTGTTTCCGCATTTTGGTGCTTCCCTGTGTTGATGGAGTGGAAGAACTGCTGTACTGGAGACATTCCTATGGGGGAGGACTTGCTTCAGTGGGGCTTTGGTGCTAACCCAGTCTGCCCCTTAAATGTGTCACTTATGGATGTGAGTAGTTCAATTCTGGTGTCATCTCACACTGACCTCTAGATACACTAGCTTCTGGATCTCCAATGGGGTTCAGGTCAGCTACTGTCTGAGGCGACCCAGCAGGCGCTACAGCGAGAACTACAGTTTTCTCCTCTTTGCTTGGGGTTTGGAGGTTTTGGAGCTGTATGTCCAGAGCTGCAGTTTGTTAGATTAAGCTGAGATAGGGCAGGCCATTTATATGCAAATGCCAATGCACACAGCTCGGGTGGGTTTGCAGATTGTGTGGGGTGGGGTCTCAGGGAGTCACTAGGCTAGGGCATGGCAAACAGTGATGGCTGCCAGTCAGCCTTCTCTGCGTCTCCGCAATTTCAAGTCCTTGCATCCCATGCCCCCAAGCAGTGAACAATGCTTGCTGTGCGCACCTCTACAAGGGAGCCACCCTCACTTTCTGACCTGATGGCAGACAATCCAGCTTCTTCCTGTAGGAGTCTGGGTTGCCAGCATCTCCCCAGAAGCTGGAGTTCAGAGTAATCAGGAGTTTGTTTCCTTTCCAGTTGAAAAAAGGAGCACCCAAAGTCATCCACCACCAGTGCTTGGGCACGTCTCAATGCTCTTTACTCTTTCCTTCTAGTTGCAGAACTTCCACTTGGCCAGCTTTCCTGTGGTTCTGGGTGATAGACGTTTTGTCTTTTAGTTGCAGTTTTGAAATTGTTGTGCGAGGCAGCAATTTAGGTGTTTACCGATGTCACCATCTTGGCTTCCCTCCATCATCAAATTTCTGAGGACACTCTTGCGATTACTGCAATATGTGTATTCCTTCAACAAACTTGCATTTCAAATACACAAAAAGAAATAAAACATCTGTTTATTATACTTACACTGACTGAATGCCAATTATAAGAGAGGGCAAAGAATAAGTGTCCAAGTTGCTATAATTTGTTTTAACAAATGTATTTGTCCCTAAATTGAGGTCAGTTATTTCATAGATGTTTTATTTTGCAGATGATAGAACTAATATTTAATTCTTTAATATTTACTTAAGTATAGGTTTCTGGTTTCTAAATGCTTTTGTAGTTTGAAATGTTTTAAAATATAGAGAAAATTAAAATAAATAGAATTCACCTGTCATTCCTCCATTACCTGGATTTTGTAGAATAAGAAGCTAAAGGCTGCTTCTACCCATACATTTTCTCCTCCCAGGATTAAAAACTATTGGCTAGCTATTTGATGTATATACCTCCTCCTTCTTAGGTTTATGTTTTATATGCATATTTACATTTGATATCTAAATTAGAATATAATTAGATATATTTATTTAGAATCAGTTTTATTTATTAAAAATATAGTATAGCCATTTTCCTAGATCACTTCATGCAGGACTTTTTAGCTTTTTAATGGGTATGTTGTTATTGAACCATTCCCCTATTTAATTTCATTTTTTTCCTTTTTAACTTTTTCTCCTATTTTTGCTATTATAAGCAATTTTGCAATCAACCAAATTACTTTACACAAAATTTGTATATTTTCCCCACATATTTGTATTTGTTATATATTCCATATTTGCTGGCACTGGTCATTAGCAATTTTTAAAATTACTGACAATATGCTGAGGACAAATTACATTTTGTTTTATTTTGTAGTAAAGAATTAGATGATTTTAAATGTTTCCATATATTTATTTTTTCCTGGTATATTTCTAAAAGATGTATGTACTCTATAGTTAAAAAAATAGATGCTTAGGGCCAAATAACACAAAATAACTACTATTCATACCTTCAACCGAATTTCCAAGCATTTTTGTTTGCCAGGATGGGTAATTAATTAAAAAAGTTTTCAACATTAACCTCAATTTCTGTCAAGGAAGTAGATGAAGAATAAGTACTTCTACTTCTTTGAGAAATTCAAGCTGGTTTTCTTTTTTCCATCTGCACTTTGTTATTGAGAACAATCTTCATCTATTGCCCCATATTTTAAATTATATTTTAAAATTTGAAATCTATATAAAACACCAAAGATTATGATTTGGGACAGTTTCTGCCTAGTGCTAATTTTATTAGACTTTTTCACTTGGGTTCTCATAAAGTAAAACTATTTTTTTCTTCTTTAAAATTAGTTCTTGGATTTTGGTGGATAAGAAACTGAAATGAGATGCTCTTTACTCAGTCAAGCCAGCAAATATCTCTGCAGGCTTAGTCATAAAACCCACAACGGAAATAATACTTGTCTCACAATCAGGTCAGAAATGATAACTGAAACCATGGAATCCTTAAGATAAGCTACCTGTGTAATCAGGGGAAATAGCTGAAAGCCTAATAGAAGGCTTTGTGTTGGAGGACAGTGATTGAAGTTCAAAAGGCTTAGCAGAGGTCAAGTTGGCAATGTCAGGTATTTCCCCAAGTTTACTTCATTCAATTAAGTTGAAACAATCTGCTCCTGTGAAAGAGTTAGTGGCTTTCCTTATCCTGGGGGCCCAGGCAAAGGGATGCTCAGTTTCCTCTCTACCAGCGGCCCTGTCTGGGTGATTTAAAAAAGGAGATAAGAGCTCATTTTCAAGAACTTATGTGCAATTCTTCTACATTTTGTGAACTTACTAGATATATCTGAAAGGGGTGGGAGATACAATTAATTAACTGCAAGCATTAGTCCACTATCAGCAACTAAATTCTTTCCAAACTTTTGTTGTTTTTAAATGGGATGGCCATTCCTGTGTCTGTCACATTAATTGAGCTGGTTTTCTTCCTGTTTAGTCTAACTACTGTTGATTGCTTTGACCCCTGCTTAGCAGTAGGACAAAATGCCCTGGATTGAGGGCTTTCTTAGGAGTGCCTACATCTGAGTTCTAGGCTGCTGGATCTAGGCAGATTTTAGTCTAGAAATGTACCCCCAAAGTCCTTCCTTAAAAAGTAAGTTTCACATACCAGGATTTTTTCTTTTTTCTTAGTATATCACGTTTATCTTTTTTGAAATGTCCTGTCTTATTTCTTGGTTGGAGTAATTGTTTTACAAGCAGGAGTGAACTTTGTGGAGGAATAGAAATGGGACATACCTTGACTGCAGCAAATGATCAGATTACAGAGATAAAATGATATATGAGAGGTTCCGGAATCCTGGGTAATTACGGCACATACTTCCAGGAAATTCACCCCTCCCCACATTAACCTCTGTATATGTGTGTATATATGTCTATATATATATTAGTTATAATAAAGGTTTAGGAGATAAAATCTACTTTTAGGTTGAATAAGCAGCAAATGCCAATAACTATAAATGTGTTTATCAGTTAAAGGTATATTTCTAAAAGCCCATGATCCCAGTACCTGTTTATTAGTCAGATACTGTGCAAAACAAAGTGGACAAAAATTATTTTATCCAGTAGATGCTAAATCTGGCTAATTGAATTAGAATCTCCAAATTGGGATCCAGTATCTGTCATTTAACAAGGTTCCCAAATGATTCTGATAGTCAGACAAATTTGTGGAACCTAAAAAATCAGTGTTGAGTAATGTCATTTTTTCTAATCAGTTTGATATTGAAGAAATTATTGCAATTTACTAAAGAACCATTCATGCATAATTTTTGTAATGCATATGAACACTATTGTCATAAATTTCCTCATTAGAGCTTCTCAGTAGTCTCCTGACCTAGACATTGTGAGTTAAATTTTACAGATGAAGAAACTGATTCTGCTAAAATAATTAACAATATCAAGATAATAGCTAGAAAAACCAGGATTCTGTCCCTGCCTCGCTACATGTCCAGGGCTTCCAGCACATTGATTTCTAGTTATCTTGAGGCAAAAATCATGCAAGGTCTTTCCCAGCAGGATGTCCCCTTTAGATCTAACATTTTGTCTTTCTGTCATTCTAAGATAACTTTTGAGGTCTGCATTATTTAAGAATGTGGAGATCACAATTATTGAGTTGCTATATGCTTAAGTTTGTGTTGAATGATGGACTGGGCTTCAGAGGGGATGGGCTTTTACTCTTAAGTAGTTTTGTTGGAAAGATGAGATTTACTTGGGACAAAAGTAGAAAGCCACAGGTTAAAATGTCAAAATGTACAATACAGACTTTCAGTACTGTAGCACTGATTCCGGGCTAACATTTTAGGGAGGACTCCAGGAGAAGCAGGACTTGATTTGGGTCTTGAAGACTGGGATTTAGAAAGCGTGGGAGAAGGCATCCCAGGTAAAGGAAGAGCATGAGTCAAGGAGAGAGAGAGAGAGAGAGAGAGAGAGAGAGAGAGAGAGAGAGAGAGAGAGAGAGAGAGAGAAAGAAAGTTTAGTTTTACTCAGTGGACTGATCTAGCTGGGAAGCCGCAAGAGAGGCAACAGGGTGTAGAAGAGGGGTCATGTCCCATCCTTCAAGGTGACCAGGCTCCAGAGGGCACTGAGGTTGTCTGGTTAAAAGGTGACTTTTGGAATCATTGCCTTCTTCTCCCATGTGTTTATTATTCTGTCATGTAGGTGCTCCCAGCCCCCAGAAAATACTTTACCCTAATGTTCCAAAGGCCTCTGTCATTATCCAGAATCAAATTAAGTGCAGTAAATATGACCATCACTCTGAGACACACATGGGATTTGGGATGTCAAAAAACACAAAAGCCTCAGCACAATAGACAGAGAATCAGCAGGTTCCTGGGATATGACTAATTTTTCTCTGGCTGTTTAGTAACAGGTGGTATTTATCTAAGCAGACTGCCCTGGGCAGCTGGTTGATGGGTTCTTCCAGCTGGACATCTTCTCCCCATTTAGCCCAACCACACCTGCTTCAGATAGCAAACAAGAGCCTTTCTCATCTCCGGTATCTATATGTGGGGGTAGGGGGTATAGATGAACCATTCAGCTTCCAGCTGTAGTGTTGCATGATGTCTGAGGATCCCATCTGGCCTCCTACCAGAAAAAGAAAAAGAGGTTTTAAGTTTAGAGGTGGGCTTTTCTTTCTTTTTTTTCTTCAGGGAGTGGTTTTGTCCTGTTGGGTTGCTTCCTTTTAAAAAAGAGATTTCATCATTGGCTGCTATCATGTGATCAAATTTATCTCCCATTAAAACTTCCTCTCCTTAAAACATGCACTGACATGAGGGTGCCTGTCCCTTCAAGCTTTTATTGTACTGCATTAGGAATAGGAGAATACTCTCATGAAAGATTAATCACTTCCTGTAAGCATCTTGTACCTGCAGACAGGCAATTACTGAAATATGTCCGAAAGAAAACAAGAAAGGATGTTAAAATGTATCAGCCAGGTATTTTTTGGCAGTGTGACTACAAAACTTGTTTGGGTGCCAGCTTTTTTGGAATCAAAAAGGACTTCTGTGCTGAGTTAATGGATCATAGTTTGTTTTGTACATGAGTAGCAATGTTTTCTTTGTAAGGATAGCCAAAACTTTGGCACTGCACAGGTATTTCTCTTGAGGCTGTATAAATGTGTGCATTCTTATTTATTTCTCTGTCCAAACTGAATCATAAATCAACCATTTGGACTAAATTAATTGCTGGCAATTTAGAAAATTTAGTGCTGGGCCTGCCAAGTATTAGGTGTTTAATAAATATTTGAGGAACAACAATCTCTTTTTTATAGTTGTCAAAGGGTTAACAACAAAATAGAAATATTTCAGGTGATGTCATTGGATTCAGTCTTGAAAAATCCCACTAATCAATAGAGTATTGGGTTCACCACCACTTTGACTCAAAACTTTACATTTACCAACAATGTTCCAGGCTTTATTCTAGAGGCTGGACATAAAGCTAGAGATAGAAATAGGAATAGAAATAGAATCAGATAGATAGATAGATAGATAGATAGTCCTCACTTTTATGAAGCTGAAGATTCCTGGTAAAGAAAATAGTAATACAGCAATATTAACAACAAAAATAACATTTATTGAGCACTTGCTATATTGTAGAGACTTAAGCTCTTTGTATACATTTATTAATTTCCCCAAAATCATTTTATAAACATGCAAACCAAGGCACAGAGAGTTACACATCTTTCTGTAAATTTATCCAAAGCTAGTAGGTGATGGAATTGAGATATGAATAAAAATACAAAACCAAACATTGAATATGGGGAATGCTCTGTTGTAGTGAGTACAAGAGGCCCCCTCAGCTCAGTATAATGGGATCAGGAAAGAGTTTCAGAAGCAGGTGATGTGCAAGCCTTTTCTTCCTTATTTCTACTAGTGGCCTTGGGATCTGGCATCTGGGACATCTGTTTCTTTCCAGATCTGGTCTCAATTCTTTCCATGTTCTTTGCCACAAACAAGGAACATAATCTCTGCTCTGTGGCATCTCTCCACTGATGTCTCAACAAGGCTTTCAACTTCCAGCAGCTATAATTATATCCTTTGTGACTGGCAGCCTGCTGTAGTGGCAAGAATGTTGGCTCTGGAGTGAGACACACTTAGATTTATTTGAATTCTCCTCCCTTCACTTGCAAGCTGTGCAATATTGGACAAGTTACTTCATAGAATTAATTAAACTGATTTCTGGTCTATTTAAAGAACTAATTGAGGTAATATATGTAAAATATACATCAGATAGAAGGTGTTCAATAAATGCTAGTTTTGCCAAAACGAATTTGGATCAGTGGATAGAGTGTCGGCCTGCGGACTGAAGGGTCCCAGGTTCAATTCCAGTCAAGGGCATCCTTGGTTGCAGGCACATCCCCAGTAGGGGGTGTGCAAGAGGCAGCTGATCAATGTTTCTCTCTCATCGATGTTTCTGACTTTCTATCCCTCTCCCTTCCTCTCTGTAAAAAAAAAAAAAAATCAATAAAATATATATTTTTTAAATGCTAGTTTTATTTCTTTCTATTGTAAGACTGATTATTTTTTTTTTTTTACCTATGTTTCTCTCAGGACCTAGCTTCATTCCCCATAAGTGATGATGATTAATACATATCTGTTAATTTGATTTTATGGAAGAGCAGAGATAATTTATGTTAGTGTTATAGTATTAAATCATCATATACACAACATCTTACTGGATTTTTTTCTCTTTCCCTCCCCTATTCCCACTTCTATCTTCCTTATTTAATTTAAATTTTATTTGTCTTTCAGGTTTTGGCTTAGATGTCATTCTCTTCTAAAAGTTTTCATGGCCTGAGTTAGGCCTCCCTCCTTTCTGCTTCTGTAGTACCTTGGGCTATAGGAGCTATAGGTGCCAGATAAGATTTATTATTCTTTTTATTGAAGTGAAATTCATGCAACATAAAGTTAGTAATTTTAAAGTTTACAATTTAGTGGTATCTAAATGTTGTGTAGCCACTACCTATATCTAGTTCTAAAACATTTTTATTACCTCAAAATAAAACTCCATACCCATTAAGCAGTCTGTCCCCATAGACCCTCCTCGCAGCCTCTGACAACCATCAATCTGCTTTCTGTCCCTATGGATTTATCTGTTCTGGGTATTTCATATAAATAGAACCATACAATATGTGACCTTTTGCGTCTGACTTCTTTCACTTAGCACAATATGTTTAAGGGTCATCCAGATTGTAGCATTTATCAGTACTACATTCTTCCACATGGCTGAGTAATATTCCATTGTAGGTATATGGAAATTACATACTTTTTTTTTTAGTAACCACCAGCTATATTATTTTCTAATTTCAAAATGTTTTCCAAGTGCAATGTAAAGCTAAGTCCAGGACCTGGCACTAACTATATGTAGAAAAAGCCCAATGCTGGTAGATCTTAAAAACTTTGTTCAGGGAAAAAGATACTAAAGGTGGTACATATAGATCTATTTTCTAAATTTAATTTTTCTGGTGTAAAAAAAAATGAACAACAATCTAACCATGAGACATTCTATGGGGAAGTGATGAGTAACCATTTTAAATCCAGTTCCTGAGAGTCATCCCAAAGCCTCTGGGTCGATTCTTAGTAGTTGGACTCTTTATGATTTTACTGTTTTACTGTTTATTGTTCAGGTCGCATTTTATTTTTTTATTTTTTTAAAATAAATCTTTATTGTTCAGATTATTACAGGTGTTCTTCTTTCCCCCCATAGCTCCCCTCCACCCAATCCCCCTCATGCCCTTATCCTCTGCCACTGTATTCATCCATAGGTGTAAGATTTTTGTCCAATCTCTTCCCACACCCCTTATACCCTCTTCCCCCTGAGAATTGTCAGTCCATTCCTTTTCTGTGTCCCTGATTCTATTATATTCATCAGTTCGTTCTGTTCATCAGATTTTTCATTCACTTGATTTTTGGATTCACTTGTTGGTAAGTATGTATTTGTTGACATTTTGTTGTTCATAGTTTTTATCTTTGCCTTTTTCTTCTTCTTCCTCTTCTTGAAGAATACCTTTCAGCATTTCATATAATCCTGGTTTGGTGGTGATGAACTCCTTTAGCTTTTTCTTGTCTGTGAAGCTCTTTATCTGACCTTCAATTCTGAATGATAGCCTTGCTGGGTAGAATAATCTTGGTTGTAGGTTCTTGCTATGCATCACTTTGAATATTTCTTGCCACTCCCATCTTGCCTGCATAGTTTATGTTGAGAAATCAGCTGATAGTTGTATGGGTACTCCACTGTAGGTAACCAACTGTTTTTCTCTTGCTGCTTTCAAGATTCTCTCTTTGTCTTTTGCTCTTGGCATTTTAATTATGATGTGTCTTGGTGTGGTCCTCTTTGGATTCCTCTTGTTTGGGGTTCTGTGTGCTTCCTGGACTTGTAAGTCTATTTCTCTCCCTAAGTAGGGAAAGTTTTCTGTCATTATTTCTTTTAATAGATTTTCAATATTTTCCTCTCTCTCTTCTTCTGGCACCCTAATAATTTTGATGTTGGTATGCTTAAAGTTGTCCCAGAGGCTCCTTACAATATCTTCATATTTTTGTATTCTTTTTATTAATTTTTATTTTTTATTTTTTTTGGTTGGGTGTTTTTTGTCTCCTTATATTTCAGACTTTTGGTTTGATTCTTGGAGTCCTTTGATGTACCATTGAATTTCTGTATTTTAATTCAGACAGTGTATGCTTAATTTCTGTCTCGTCCTTTTTCATTTTCTTGGCATTCTCATTAAGGTCCTTGAAGGTCTCATCAATTTTCTTGGTGGTTTTTAGAAGATTCTTGAGTAACCTTATAAATGTGGTCCTAAACTCTATGTCTGATAGTCTGCGTTCCTCCATTTCTTTCATTTGTGACATGTCTCTTTGTTTCCACATTTTGCTGCTTCCCTGTGTTGATGGAGTGGAAGAACTGCTGTACTGGAGACATGCCTATGGGGGAAGACTTGCTTCAGTGGGGCTTTGGTGGTCACTGAGTCTGCCCCTTGAAGGTGTCACTTATGGATGTGAGTAGTTGAATTCTGGTGTCATCTCAAAATGACCTCAAGATACACTGGCTTCTGAGTCTCCAATTGGGTGCAGGTCAGCTACTGCCTGAGGTGATCCAGCAGGAGCTACAAAAAGGTCTGCAGATTTCTCCTGGTATGACTAGAGCTGCAGTTTAGGTTAAGCTACGATAGGGCAGGGCATTTATATGCAAACTAGGGGCCCGGTGCATGAAATTTGTGCACTGGGGGTGAGTGGTCCCTCAACCCAACCTGCCCCCTCTCACATACTGGGAGCCCTCAGGGGATGTCTAATAGATGGTTCACCCCCAGCCTTCCCAAGGCCTAAAGCCTCTGGTGAGACTTTAGGCCTTGGGCACCCAGCCATCACCCTGCTCATCTCAGCCCCGGCTTCCTGCAACCACCTGGCCCTGGCGGCTGGGTGCTTGCTGCCACTTCTGCTCACAGCACTCAGGGGGCTGGGTGCTTCCTGCCACTGCCACCACCGCTGCTGCTGCCATCGCTTCCTCTCTCAGCACCCGGGGGCTGGGTGCTGGCACTACTGTTCCATCTCTACCCCTGGGGCCAATGCTAGCACCACTTGGCACCACCTCCGCTCCTGATTAGCTGGTAGCATAGCAAATCAGGAGCGAAGGTATGGTCAAATTTGCATGTTTCTCTTTTATTATATAGGATGGTGCTGTGCACAGCCAGGGTGGGTTTGCAGATTAGGCGGGGCAGAGTCTCAGGGATTAGTCTTTAGGCTAGAGTGTGCAAACAGCCATTTCTGCATCTCTGTGTTTCCAAGTCCCTGCATCCTGCGCCCTCGCGCAGTGAATAATGGTTGCTGTGGGCACCTCTGCAAGGAAGCCACCCTCACTTTCCAACTCAATGGCAGACCATCCTGCTTCTCCCCATAGGAGTTTGAGTCGCCAGCGTCTCTCCAAAAATAAGTTCAGAGTAATCAGGAGCCCATTTCCCTTCAGGTTGAAAAAAAGCAGCCCCAAGTCACCTGCTGCTAGCCTGGCTCGCACACTTCTGTACCTCAGCTTCTCAGCGCTTGTGCGCTTCCCACTGCTCCTCTTTCTTTTTGTCTAGTTGCAGAATTTCCAATCGGCCAACTTTCCATGGTTCTGAGTGATAGACATTTTGTCTTTTAGTTGCAGTTTTGAAATTGTTGTGCGAGGCAGCAGTTTAGGTGTTTACCTATGCTGCCATCTTGACTTCTCCCTAGGTCACATTTTAAAGAGTATCAACCTAAACATAGTAGCTCTAGTACCACGAGCTGTTCATAGACTGTAGAGAACTCATATCTAATTTACTAAGCAAATACCATGTGGAAGGCATATTGCTGAGCATTGAAGCAGGTGCCATTTGGGGAGGATTTAGGTTGGTTCTGTTGTATATTAGTTCCTTCACTGGAGGAACTGGTAATTTAAGTGGAATTATAATTTTTAGACCTAAAAGATTATTAACTGTGTCCAGAAATGCATGATTATGCTAATTGAGTACTACAAAGGATGAGAGTAACAGGAAGAAGCAAAGAGAGAAAGGTTCCATAAGAAAAGTGGAACATGCGCTGCTTTTAAAGATATGTAGGATTGGTGTGTAGAGGAAGGGTTATCTTCTGCTAAGAAATGGTCTCAGTAAGGCTGCGGAGTTTGCCTGTGGAGCTTGCTTCTGAGCAGGCTTATCATTTCAACAAAATGGAATAGAGAACACATATTAGAGTGAGCCAGCAGAGGCAGGATGTCTGAAGAGGGGAATGAATTTCCTTAGAAAATAATGAACTGAAATCTGGGTTGGACATTGTGGCTAATTGAGTCTGATGGGCAGGGGTTGGGGTGGGTTCTGCTAAAGGTGAAGGAACTGAATTTCTTTGAAAATTAATTGAGTTTCTCAGATCTTAAAACTAGATGTGGAGATGGCATTGATAATGGTCTTAAAACTTCTAAATTCTTTTTATATAAGTTGTGAGAGGAATCAGAAGGCTATCCCTGCTGAAAGTTAGCATTCTCCATGTTTCTGGGTGAAGGTGTATAAATCTTCCTTTGATAAATTATCTGTCTAACTACAAAACCAGTAGACACTTTTTGTTCTAAAATTTAGCTACTTTCAGATCATGATTATTAGGTATTCACTTTGTTTTTCTTGGAAGGGGAATCTGGATAAATAATATTATACAAATTGTGGACTGCAAATAGCAATCTATGTATATGTTGAAGAAGGAATGATGTGCTCTCCCAAAGTCTCAACTTCCACCTAGATAAGGAGCCTTCTACCTGGATAAGGAGCCATATACCTGGTGCTCTCAAATGATGATTTTTTTCATGCAAAAGGGTTTTGCTTTCCCATTTGGGCAATATGCTTATCAAGCAGTCATGTCTATATTTACACTGAATGGCTGTATTATTATGATACCCCATCAGTACTTCACTGGGCCACCTTTTGCCTTCAATACTGCAGCGATTCTTCTTGGCCTTGACTCCACGAGATGTTGAAAGGTGATGCGAGGAACCTGACACCGTGTCTGATGAATAGCACTGTCCAGTTCTGTGAGATTTGATCGTTGTGGAATCTGATGGCTTTTTTAACTTCGTCCCACAAATGCTCAATTGGATGGAGATCTGGTGATTGTGGGGGCCACCTAAGCAAGGTAAAGTCTCCCTCATGTTCTTGAAACCACTCCTGCATAATATGAGCACCGTGTCATGGCGCATCATCTTATTGGAAGAAGCCATCTCCATTGGGATATGCCATCAACATGATAGGATGAACTTGATCAGCAATGAGACTTAGGTATGTTGTGCTATTCAGACGTTGTTCCACATGAATTAAAGGGCTCAAGTCATGCCAGGAAAACATGCCCCAAACCATAACACTGCCCCCACCAGCTTGAAGGGTTGTACTCATGCATGTGGAGTGCATGCTTTTATGCTGTTTCTGCAAAATTCTCACTTTGCCATCTGCAAGATGCAACTGGAAACGTAATTCATTGGACCACATAACTTTTTCCCAATGCTCGACTATCTAATCCTTGTGTTCCTGTGCAAATTGGAGACGTTCTCTCTTGGTAACTGCAGACAGCAAAGGTGTTTGAATGGGCCTTCAGCTTCCATATCCCATAAGATGCAGTGTATGGCTAATTTGCCTACAAACATCAGGTAATTATAATAATCTGGTCACTCAGTGTATATCTAGATCTACATATATCTATATCTATATCTATATCTGTATCATATCTATATATATATCTATATATCTATCTATAACTATATCTAACTTTTCTTAAATATATATATTTAATTAAAAATCCTCACCTGAGGATGTTTATTGATTTTAGAGAGAGAGGAAGGGTAGCAGGAGAAAGAAGCATTGATCGATTGCCTTCCATATGTAACACCACTAGGGACCAAACCCACAACCTAGGTATGTGCCCTGATTGGAATCGAACTTGCAACCCTTTTGGTGCATGGGACAACGTTCCAACTAACTGAGCTGCCCAACTGGGGAAAACCATTATATTTTTATTTATGACTTTGCCTAGTCTCTGTGTAAATTAAGAAGTGTTAGAAGTCTGGCCAGTGTGGCTCAGTGGTTGAACATAGACTTATGAACCAGGAGGTTATGGTTTGATTCCAGTTGGGGCACATGCCCAGGTTGTAGGCTTGATCTCTAGTGTGGGGTATGCATGAGGCAAGGCAGCCAGTCAATGATTCTCCATCATCAACGATGTTTCTGTCTCTCTTTTCCTCTCCCTTCCTCTCTGAAATAAAAATATTTAATAAAAATATTTTTTAAAAATTAAAAAAAGAAAGCATATTAAGCAAGGGTTTGCTGTATCAGTGGGGTCAGTCTAGATCTAGGGTAATGGAGACACAAGATGCTTCCTTGTATCCTAGAAACACATCACCTTGCAGCTAGTTAAAATGTGATCATAGTTTACACCTTCTTTGGCTACCCAAAAACAGCCCACAGGCAAAGGATGGAGCAATATTCCAAGAGGCAGGGTGATTGGGAGCATCCTATAAGAGGGAAGTGACTGCTTGTTGTAGTCCACGATTTGAAAGGCCTTCCTTAATGCAGTTTATTTAGGAACTAGAGGTCTGTTGCACGACATTCATGCACTGGGTGGCAAGGAAGAGGGTGTCCCTCAGCCTGGCCTGAACCCTTTCACAGTCCAGGAGCCCTTGGGGATGTCTGACTAACAGCTTAGGCCCGCTCCCCATGGGGAGCTGCTGTGGAAGCAGGCCACTGTGCTTGCTAGCTGTCATCCCGGCTTGTGGCTAAACAGCATTCCCCCTGTGGGAGCACACTGACTACCAGGGGGCAGCTTCTGTGTTGAGTGTCTGCCCCCTGGTGATCAGTACGCATCATAGTGACTGATTGTTCTGCCATTCAGTAGATTTGCATGTCACCCTTTTATTATATTGGATGAACAAGGATGCTAGTTTATACACATATAGTTCTGAGATTAAAGCAGAGCTCACCTTACCAACCGTGTCACCTGGAATCAGTTTTTCAGTCTTTCTAAACTTTAGTTTCAGATCTGCAAAATGGGGATGAAAATACTACTGACTTCTTAGAATTTTTATGAGCTTTAATTGAAATAATGTATATGGTGCACAGAGCACAGTGTCTGTCATCTAATAAACTGTTAGTAGATGATAACTGTTTTTGGAGTTCTAGTATTACGTTTTATGACCAGCTCATAAGTCTTACCTATTTATTTTAAATGGGAAGTTTCATTTTGCCAACCTTTTCCATACTTTCAGTAATGTGTGTTATTTCAAAGTCCTGGAGAGATTTACATTTCAAAAATGGTTTATATACAACATGTGGGAATTTATAATATAGTCTAGAAAATGAATAAAGCTTGTATTTATGTTGGCCAAAGTAATACTTGGAAGAAGAAAAGGCTCTCTCTGGCATTGAGATAAAAAGTTTTAATCATTTCTCATAGAGTTAAAAAACCTATTTAAAGAACTTGAAGACAACAAAAATAAATGAAAAGGTCTATCATGCTCATGGATTGAAAGAATTTTTATTGTTTAAATATCCTTCAATACAAAGTGATCTCCAGATTCAATGCAATCCCCATCAGAATACCAATGACATTTTTCATAGAACTAGGGCAAAGAATACTAAAATTTGTATGGAACCACACAGACCCTGAATAGCATAGCAATCTTGATAAAGAAGAACAAAGTTGGAGGTATCATTTTCCCTGATTTCAAACTATTCTATAAAGCTATAGTAATCAAAACAATATGGTACTGACATGAAAAAAGACACATAGATCAATGGACTAGAATAGACAGCTCAGAAATAAACCCACCCATATATGATCAATTAATTCATGACAGAGGAGGCAAGCATATACACTGGGGAAAAGACAGTCTCTTCAATAAGTGGTGTTGGAAAAACTGGACAGGTATATGAAAAAGAATAAAAATTAAACCACTATCTTACATCATATACAAACATAGATTTAAGGTAGATTAAAGACTTGAATGTAAAACTTGAAATCATAAAACTTTTAGAACAAAACAGACAGTATGCTCCTTGATCATAGGTTTTATCAATACTTTTTTGGACCAGTCTCCTCAGTTGAGGACAACAAAAGTAAAAATAAGCAAATAGGGTTACATCAAAATAAAAAGCTTTTTCATGGTGAAGGAAACCATCATCAAAATGAAAAGGCACAATGGACACAGACATGGAGGGGGGTGGATGAGGGCATGAGTGGGGTGTGGGGGGATAAGGACACATATGTAATACCTTAATCAATAAAGAAAAAAATGAAACGGCAAATTAATGAATGGAAGAAGATATTTGCAAATCATACATCTGATAAGAGGTTAATGTGCAAAAAATATAAAAAAACTTGCACAACTTAATATAAAGAAAACAAATAACCTGGTTAAAAATGGGCAGAGGACTTGAATAGAAATTTTCCCAAAGAGGACATACAGATGGCCAAGAAGCACATGAAAAGATGCTCAACATCACTAATTGTCAGGAAATTTTAAATTCAATCCACAGTGAGATATCACTTCACACCTGTCAGAATGACTATTATAAAAAAGACAAGAAATAAAAAATGTTGGCAAGGATGTGGAGAAAAGGGAACCCTTGTGTACTGTTTGTGGAAATGTAAATTGGTGCAGCCACTATGGAACACAGTATGGAGATTCCTAAAAAAGTTAAAAATAAAATTGTTATACTATCTAGTAATTCCACTTGTGGGTATTTATGAAAAAACACCCAAAAAACACGAATTTTAAGAGATACACCTGTATGTTCATTGCAGATATGGAAGCAACCTAGTGTCCATCAAAATGGAATATTACTCAACCATAAAAAGAATGAAATTTTGCCATTTGCAGCAACATAGATGGACGTAGCCAGTATTATGCTAAATGGAATACAGTAAGTCAGATGAAGATTTCACTTACATGTGGAATCTAAAACACAGAACAAATGAACAAACAAAAGAAAACTCATAGATATAGGAAACAAACTTGTGGTTACCAGAGGAGGGAGAGGTTGGGAGGAGTGGGTGAAATAGGTGAAGGGGAAGACAAGTACAAATTTCCAATTATAAAATAAGTAAGTCATGGGGGTGTAAAGTACAGCATAGAGAATAGAGACAATAATAAATTTGTATGGTGACAGATGGTAATGCCTTACATGGTGTCATTTAATAATGTATAAAAATATCAAAGCACTATGATGTACACCTGAAGCTAATAAGATATTGTATGTCATTAAAAAAACCATTTGGGTATTATCTGGACAGTTTTTATTTGTCCCTTATTTGATACATTTATTCATTTATTAAACTGTTTCTTTAAGTACTAAAGGGTTCAGAATTGTAATAAATATGTGTTTTGCCAGACAGATGACTTAACAATTGTTGGTCGAATATAACTTAATAATTAAATGACAAAATCTGAAAATGGATTATGACTTTTTAGCTGCCAGATGATCTTCCATAACAAAGTATTGAAGAATTAAGAGGAATAAACTAGGGCCATATGGATTTCATTTTTCTTGAAATACATTTTGATTAAAAAATTAAGCCATTTTTTAAAAGGTTAATATTTGGCTAAACACAAAATAATACCAAACTCAAATATGTTTTAAACATCATTGCCAACTGCTAAAGATTGTTTTCTTTTAAATGGCAATTAAAATAATATCTTTCTTTACCAAAATCTTCTCTTTTTTTCTTTTTCCCATATGACTGACAGAATTGGGCAAAGAAATTCTAAGTAAAGCTCCACTGTTGAAATCTTGGTCTGGAAGCTTAGAAATTTTGGTACCACATTTCTAGATAAAGACTTATGAAAATTTTCAGAGTTCAAGAACTATGGAAATGGCATTTTTAAATTAAAGTATAATTTTAAAACTTAATAATTTTGTTATTATAGTGAATCCTATCTTCAGATTAATTTTAAAATTTGGTAATTTTCTTACTATAGTGAAGACTATCTTCAGATTTTTATATTTTTCCCATAACAGGAAAATTTTTTAGTAAATTATATTTAGGTTAATTTTTTTAATCAAATAGCACACATCAGGACTTTTAAGAATTTGGGCTTATACATCTGAGTATTTTTCTGTAAATTATAAATAAAAATGCTTAATAATTGTCTAAACTTCAAATAGTTCATAAAACTAACATGTTTTTATGAATCTTTGTCTTGTGCAGAATTTTCAAGTTCATCTTCTGTGTATACCTACCTCAGGCAGACTTGTACTCCTCAAGGAATGAGAAAATTATCCCTCCTCCACCCACACACATACAGTTGTATTTAATTTTAGAGAGTGCACCCAAACCAGATTTTCATCTGAGAAAGGAGCTGTTACAGAAGTATTTAAAAGAGAATAAATCCATGTTTATAAGCAGATGATATCCCAGTTCACAGTGTAAAATGTAAATTGCCCAGCCTAAGAGAAAAACAATAGATTGTTCTAGAAAACAAAGAATTTTGCCCAACATGGTAATTCTGTGAGTCAAGAAAGGGAGAGACAGATAGACAGAGAATGAGAGCACAGTCTTTTTTAGTGTTAAAAATATAAAGTTATGAGAGGACAAACTGCCCAAAAAAGAATAAATGAAAGCATGGGGGTCTTATGTGAGTTTTCAATTCTTATTCCAGGCAGGGAAAATTCACCACAGCTGAGGATCATCTCGATGAATACCATTCCTCATCTTTTGTATGGTCCTGTTCCCCATGAGTCTCAGTTTACATCCTATAGCAGCTAGGGTTGAATGAGGAATTTCCTTTCTTTCATCAGCAGTTAAATCTCTGCCTAAGAGCCACCTTTCTGTGCAGGGTGACCAGTTAGCTGGGGCACGTAGGAAAGAGTTTGAGGAGAGAAGATACAATTAGAATGTTCACTTGCCATGAGCTTTAGAAGAAAGAGATTAGGTAGTCCCTTTATATCTCATCCTCTGGGCATACAAGCACAAACACAGCAATCTCTCTGTAACATCACCGCCCTGGGTCCATGTTTTCAGGTGATCTTATAGCTGAGCCTGTCTTGTAGTGAAAAAAGTTCTCTGATACTGCAGAAAGTAATAAATGCAGCGCCACTTACAATGGATTGTCTATTATTAAATCAAACATTAGGTAAGACAAACAGTTCCAGTAAGAGAAGATACCTGCCAGCACTTAATGATAAAAAGTGTTGTGATATTTTGGTATAATTTAGAGTATAATATGTTATCATTGCTAATTTTCATATATTAAGTCTCTCTAAACTCTATGCCCATTATGAATCTTAGCTTGCATCTTTCTGTGTTTCGGTTATGAGTATTTACTTAATTGATAGAAGTGTGCAGTAGATAGTGCATGGGAAAGTAATTAGTAGCAAGACCTTGAGCATGAGTTGGTGTACGCTTCAAGCCTGAAAACATGTGATGATCAATGGGTAATGAGTTGGCCTTATAGTGCTGAGTAAAATCTCATAGAATTACATTAAATGAAAAATGAAACTTGACACTTCGTGGCTTCAAAATTTAATTTTGAAAAAGGGGATCATGGCATCCCCCAAATGGCATATGTCTGCTGACTAAGCAGTGCAAGATGCTGTAACTAAATCCTGAAAGTGAAGGCTGCAAATAGAAATAATTGGAGAAAAGAAAAGAAAATTGTGTTAGTAAATTCAGCAACCACTAATCCCTGTTTTTTGATCAAAGGCGTCTAGACACTACCTAACTCCATGCTGCTTTTATGACTACTGCAAAGGAGCATGCATTCTGATGATCTTATTTACGGTGTTGGAAGATGTCTGTGTAAACAAACATCTCTGAACACTTGTCCATTTGTCAGAGTTGCCTATTTTCTGGGCTTATTTGGAAATCTGATTTGGTGTTAACTAGCATTCTTTTGGAAGTTACAGCAGCAGCCCACGGACTTAGAATAACTGAAAAACAGGCTCTTTTATATTTAGTGCTCGAGTCTAGCCTGCCTAAGAGATCCTCTCACTCCAAGTAGCACTTTTTCATGCCTGCAGCAGACACTACAGATATGTTGCCTATAAGATTTGAGGGGTGGTGGTGGTAAATATTGACTTCAAATATTTTTGTTCATTTGCACCCCTATGCTGTTTTCATGTCTTGAAAACATAGTTTCTGAAACAAAAAAATATGATCATCATAAATATAAGAGCCCCACCTTTGCATTGAAAAGAATGCCAAACATTTATTTGAGAATTTATATTTCTCAATATAAGACACTCAACATAAGGCACTTTGCCTACATCTTTTATACAACAACCCTTCCGCGTAAAATGTCACTAGTCTCATTTTACAAGCAGGTAAACTGAGAGCTCAGGAAGGTAAAGCAGTTGTCCAAGACCACACAGCTAGTAAACCAGGAAAGTAGGGCTAAAGCGATGCCTGATTGCAAAGCCCCTGTTCTTATTAGGCGACTCTAGAAGTGTCACTGGTTCAGGAGGCTATTCAGGAGACTGTTGACTGGAAGACCTCTGTGGTATGATTTGCCTGTGCAAGTCCTCTGATCTGGTTTTCCTTTGTCCAGTTGGGTATAAGAAACTCCTTTGATGTAAAACATTGCAACACTGGGGAAAGAATGGAAATACACATTTACAACTTTCTTTAAATTAATTAACTAAATTACCTAGCGGGGCCCTGAGAATGGGATACAGGATGGACGAGGTTTTACTATGGAAATTTTTGCAGCTAAGAGGGGTGTAATTTGAAGCTCAAGAGGCTTTGTGGGGTCTAGTTTGCGCCACCAGGGGTCAGTGTGCAGGTACTAGAAATCTAGGCAGGGAGGCAGCCTTGGGAAAACAAACTTGGATCTAAATGGAAAATGAAAATGGAAACTATATTTCAGTTACTAAGACTTGGCAAAGAACCTCTAGCAGGTTAAATCCCAAACTGAAGCTATAAATCAGAAGTTACTTACGACTAGGCCCATCTGAAAACATGAAAAAATATTCTGTTTCGAGGAAGGCAAAATGTTCCTACCATTAGGATTGTTACTGACTGATGTTTTTAAATGACAGTGTGACTATTACAGTTCACAGAAAGATACAACAGTCTTCTCAAGTTCATTAAAAATTCCCTATTAATTACACTGTTGGGTGGCCATATGACAAGGAGAACAGAGGAAGGACAAAAGAAAGAGAAAGACCAAGAAGTACATTTCAAGATTTAAGTACAGCATCTTCTCATTTTTTTAAAAATAAAAAATTATTCTTTAATATGTTAAATAATTGTTAATCGCTATTTCAATCCTTTATCTTTCATTCTTTTACGCAAGACAAAGTACGCAGTAGGAGGAAAACATTCAAGTAGTGTTAAATATTTAAGAAAATACATTCTCCAACAAAATGTCACATTCAGTTTTATTACTTCCAAATATTTTATTTTTATCTCGGCTCATTTGTGAACTATTTTGCTTGGTTGTACCGGACTATTTTGCAACAAATGTTGACATAGCTATTTGGATATTTTTATATAGTTTGAAAAGTCTAGAGGGTTTAAATTCTTTATGATCAAATAATTACTCTAGGAAACTGTAAGATAATTTAGTTCTCTTCTTATTTTTTGAAATATAAATACATTCATCTAGTAGTTAGGAAACATATTCAAAATAGTAGTTTGTATCCTTCATGATTTAATAGGAGTGTGTGTCTGCTAGAGAGCATAGTGAAAGTTAATTGCTGTCTACTTGGAAAGCTCAGGCAGCAGATTTTGCCCCTGGCAAGATAATTTTACAAAAGCAGGAACAAATAATGAGCCAGGCTGTCTCTCAGCCATTACTATGTCACATGAAAGCCTCTCTCTTCTCTTCTCTTCTCTTCTCTTCTCTTCTCTTCTCTTCTCTTCTCTTCTCTTCTCTTCTCTTCTCTTCTCTTCTCTTCCCTTCTCTTCTCTTCTCTTCTCTTCTCTCTTCTTCTTCTTCTTCTTCTTCTTCTTCTTCTTCTTCTTCTTCTTCTTCTTCTTCTTTTCTCTCTCTCTCTCTCTCTCTCTCTCTCTCTCTCTCTCTCTCTCTCTCATATATATATATATGTGTGTGTGTGTGTTTGTGTGTGTGTGTGTGTGTATGTGTGTGTTATATATATAAACTTAAGGAAAACAGCACATATAACTGTATATGATCTAAGCAGCAAAAACTATAACATAACACATAGTATCATAAAAGGCTTCATTTGTGCCAGTGAATATTGAGTGACATATTTCTAGAGTCAAATACAGATTATCTTCTGACTAAAATACCTGCCTGAATTAGCTTTGACTCATTTCATGTAGGTCTTTCAGCACTGGGACTTAACATTCTGACCTAACATTTAATGTATTAATCCTAATTTTAATCCTATACCAAGACTCTCTGTTGTATTGAATCAATTCAGGTTAATTCAGAATTATGTTGCTCCCACCCAGAATCAATAGACCCACTGTTGGTTCTCTCCAAAGTTGACCACCCAGTTTTGTGAGAATCTGCAGTGAATTAGAAAATCTGTCATTGCTGGGGAGACTGGGCAGCTCCAATATGGCATGCCATTCTCTCTGGTCTATACAATACCCACTCTTTGTCTACCGTCTCCTAAACTAACCTGACATAACTGAGCCCGCCGGTCAATGAGATCTTTATTCTCTGGGAAGTAATGCCTTGCACACCAGCATTATTAAGAAATTTCTGGACAATGTTTCGTGGCTGAAGAATAATCCAAGGTTCTATTAAAAAGCCATCTGGGTAATTAATAGCACATTTGTTCTCAGCCTCCTCCCAATTTGTCCATTAGTGGAATAAAAGCTCAGGACAAAGGGTAATGTGGCTCACTTATATTTTACAAGAATTCTTCAGGAAGTTGAAAACACATGATAGTTTTCCAAAGATACATATGCTTATGGGCTCGTAGAGCAGCAAATAGGAAAATCCATGATCTTTAAATTGAAGTTTTTGTTGCCACTATTTAAATTAAGAAAACTGATATGAAGCACTAACAATGTGTCCTTAGAATTGACAAGTGTGTGTCTATAATGCCCTGAAAACACATATAGGCTTGGATGTCTCCATCATATTTAAATTAAAAAAAATGTTCCCCTGAATTTGTAAATATTTAAAACTTTTATACCCTTTTACCTGGTAATTGAAGGCTTTTCTGGGATCTTTTAAATGTATTTTCATACAAATAGTAGCCTCAGGCAGCATATTTCTGCACCATTGCCATATAAACTCTGTTTTTCTTATTAATGTTTTCTCTGTTTGCTTTTTTTCTTAATTGCATGTACAGAGAAACTTTGAAATACCAGATAATTAAAGATAAAAGTTAAAACACTTCTGAAAAAATGAAATGAGGATTTAGTGTGTTTCTTTCTGTCGTTAAGCTTTATTTTAAAGCAGTGACCAGCTAAACAACACAGGAACCTGGAAGTTATAGGGTTTGCATTGCCACAGTGTATCGTGTGTGTTGGGGATGTGGTGGAATGGGATGGGGCCATGACAGGGGCCCAGTACATTTTCAAATATACTTTAGGAGGTTGGGAAGTGATGAGACTCAGAGAGAGGGAGAGAAAGAGATGGAGGCAGAGAGAGAAAGCGAGGGAGAGGGGGGGAGAGAGAGAGAGAGAGAGAGAGAGAGAAAAGAGAGAGAGAATCTTTCTCAGATAAAGGTCGATATATTTTGGAGGTCTCACAAGACATTTTTAGTTACCCTTACTGTGTGCCATGATAAGGTTTTTCATGGGCTATTTATTTAATTTTATAACAATGCTTTTAAGTAGGTGTTATTCTTAAGAGGTTAAGCTCAGCTAGTAAGTAGCAGAGCCCGCCTTCCTCATCCTTCCCCACTAGATGCCTTTCTCTTCCTTAAACATTGGAGTCTGCACTGGGGAATCCCTTCATGTCCAGTGCTCTTTCCCTAATTCTTTATGTGACTGAGCTTTTCCCTTTTCAGCACAATTTCAGTTAAGAAAGCGCACTTTGGAGGGGACACACGGGGAAAGGGGGGAGAGTCCTGGCTTCATTCCCTCATTCATTCAATACTTATTAAATGCCGGTGATGCCCCAGGTGCAGTGGAAGACATAATCTGAGCAAAACTATTTCCAGCTCTTGCCCTCATGGGCTTCCAGTGTTGTTGAGGGTGAATGACGATCAAATACCCACACAGCTGCCCCATTCTGACAATGACTACAGATAGGGGGCCCCATTCTGACAGTTACAGTGCAGGCTGCACCAGAGCCTGTGCTGGGATTTGAAGAAGACAGGAAATTCGGGCAGCATTTCCCGAGGAACTGACTGTAGCTAAGATGGCAAAGATGACATGGCTCACCTAGGCAGACAGAAGGGGAACGAGCTGCAGGCAGAAGACAGCAGGGCCTGGTCCTGATGGGGCCATGGTGACTGTGGCCGGAGCCTAGAGAGCAAGGGAGAAAGAAATGAGTGATTCGGAGTTACTGGTGTATGGGGACCGGATAGACGTGAGCTATGTCTCTCTTTAGAGCAATGGGGAGCCACTGAAGGGTTGTGATGCTTTGATATTTCCCTCTGGAGAAAGAATCTCTTCCCTTTCCTACCCCCCTTTTCTCCCTCTCTGCGCATTCAAACTGAAATCATTCAGAAAATTACCTGTTGTTTTCCTTCCTCACGAGATTTCATTGTGGCTTTTAGTGACACCTTCTCCCGCAAGATGCCTTCAGCACGGTGGGGTCAAGAGAGGGTCCAGAGGGTTCAGCACGCAGTGGTTTCCCCCACTTCACACCCCCTGCCCCCTCCCCCCCCCCCCCCCCCCCCCCCCCCCCCCCGCCCTGGAACAGCCACAGGTATGGGCTGCTTTCCCCCAGCAAGCACGTGAAGGAAAATGCAATTTTACCTCTACACTAAGTTCTGTTTTAGAAATACAGACTCTGAGAGAAGCCAAAAAAGTGAAGCTGTTTAAATAGCCATTTGTGACTAAGTGTTTTCTTCATTGCACTGAGTGAGGAGGTCAGCTGCTGCGGCTGCCAGAGTGTGAGGACAGCGCAGAGCTGGAGGCCGGGCCTCCCCTGCTGTTCTTGGCGCTGCACAGCGTCCCAGGCCGGGAAGGAAGGCTGGGCCTCTCTTCAGCAGAACAAATATTTGTTAGCACTTTACACAAGAATACTCTTGAGCTCATTGTATTTACATTGCAAATGCTCTGTAAATAGCAAAGCAGTTATGTGTACCCGAAATTTGCCATTTGTTTGAGGACACCGTATTTATGGAAGAGGAGAGGAGTGAGTTTTGGAAGAGAGAGGAGTGCCATGAACAAGCAGGCAAACACAGAGCCTCCAGCAGAAGCTCTTTGCCAGAGCAGATACTTAAGGGCCACCCCCAAACGAAAGCCAGATGCACACTCTCCTCACGTCTCCCCCTTGGCAGGTTAAATGGATCCGGAATTATAAACCCAACTGTCAGTACAGCTGTCTCCGAAGGGAGCAAATGGGCAGCCCTGCGCTGGCTCCAATGCAAGGGTCTCTGGAACATTATGAGAGGTTTACCCTGGAGGACCCCCTCAGTGCCCAGCCCCCCGTGGTCATGTTAGCAACCTCTGGAAGGGAAGAGAACACGGTCCCTGTCTGCCAACAACAGTGTCTCTTCAATACTTTCAAGAGCTAGATTTTCATGTCAACACAGGCCAGCAAGCATGGATAGGTCAGGGTCTTGTGTATGGAACACTTTCCTCTATGTTTTGGGATCATGCATTTCTACTAAAAATGAAAAAAAGAAAAAAGAAAAGCATTTTAAATAAAGAAGAGTTGGTTTGAGAAAAAAGAAATCATTACTTAAACAAAACAAAGGCAAACTCTTTGCATTGTAAGGGAAGTTACTCCAGCCTTTTGTCTACAAAGTTTTAAAGTTTTGCTGGTATGTGTTCTACTGCAAGGATTATCCCCACAGGGTCTCCACCATTCTTCCAAACCTCTCCCCCTGGGAAGCATGAAACCTCATTATTTTCTCTTTTTTAAATGCCAACATTTTTCCTTGTTTGAAATCTTTCTTTTTTTTTCTCTTATAGCAATTTAATTTTTTAGAAATTCTTTATTGTTTAAAGTATTACATATAATATTACATATGTCTTCTTTTTCTCCCATGAGCTGTCCCCAGCCACCTCCACTTCCCAGCACATGCCCTCAGTACCCTAGTGTCTGTGTCCATTGATTATGCTCACATGTATGCATACAAGTCCTTTGATTGATCTCTTATCCTCCTTGATCCTCCCTGCCTTCCCTCTGAAATTTGACAGTATGTTTAATGCTTCTTTGTCTCTGGATCTATTTTTTTTCATCAGTTTATGTTGTTCATTATATTCCACAAATGAGTGAGATCCTGTGATATTTATCTCTCTCCAATTGGCTTATTTCACTTAATATAATGCTTTCCATCCATGCTGTTGCGAATGGTAAGAGTTCTTTCTTTTTTACAGCAGCATAGTATTCCATTGTGTAGATATACCACAGTTTTCTAATCCACTCCTCTGCTGATGGGCACTTAGGCTGTTTCCAAATCTTAGCTATGCTAAATTGTGCTGCTATGAACATAAGGGTGCATATATCCTTTCTGATTGGTGTTTCTGATTTTTTGGGATATATTCTTAGAAGTGGGATCACTAGGTCAAATGGGAGTTCCATCCTATATGATAAAAGCATAATATGCAAAGTGACCGAACAGTTAGTGGGGGTTGGAGCCAGCGAGCAAGCGGCTCCAGGACAACTAAGGCACATACCAGTAGGCAGAGGGAGGGAACAGCGATGGGGGTGGTGGAGCACGGTGACCAGTGGCAGTGGAGGGGTGTTGGGGAAGGTGCCATCTCCTGATTCCCTGTCCTCGCCTCCCACAGAGGGAGGCCAGGCAGCAATGGTAAGGTGATGGCCGGTGCTGTCCCCTGATCAGTTGGCCTGGCCACCTCTTGCAGAGGGAGGCCAGACTGCTGCTTAAGCCTGCTTCCTGCAGGGAGCAGGTATAAGATGTCAGTAGGACATCCCCTGAGGACTCCTGGACTGTGAGAGGGTGCAGGCTGAGCTGAGGAACCCCTGTCCAGTATACACATTTTTGTGCATAGGACTACTAGTTTTTAATATTTTGAGGAAACTATGCAGTTTTCCACAGTGGCTGCACAAGTGTGCATTCCCACCAGACGTGGACTAGGGTTCCTTTTTTCCCACATCCTCAGCAACAGTTGTCATTTGTTGATTTGCTGATGATGGCCATTCTGACAAGTGTGAGATGGTATCTCATTTGCATCGCTCAGGTGATTAGTGACTTTGAGCATGTTTTCATGTCTTTTGGCCTTCTGTATGTCCACTTTTGAAAAATGTCTATTTAAGTCCTTTGCTCATTTTTTGATTGGATTGTTTATCTTCCTTTTATTAAGATGTATGAGTTCTCGAAACATTTTGGAGATTAGGCCCTCATGGGATATATAACATTGACAAATATGTTCTCTCATGCAGTGGGCTTTTAAAGCTTTCTTAAAATATAATTAATATAAAATCCATCCACGTAAAGTGTACAGTTCAATGTTTTTACTATATTCAATGCAATATAATTTTAGATATAATTACAATATAATTTTAGATCATTTTTGAGCTTCCAAAATAAAAGCCCATACCTTTTAGTAGTTTTTCTCTTTCCTCTCCAATCCACTTCATCTGCTGTCCTAAGGCATCACTAATCTACTTTCAATCTCTGTACAGTTGTCTATTCTAGATATTTCATATAAATGGTCTTTTGTGACTTTTTTACTTAGCATGTTTTCAAGTTTCATCCATTTTGTAGCATGTACAGTACCTCATTTTTTATCGCTGAGTAATATTCCATTGTATGCATATACTATATTTTATTTTCTCAGTCATCAGTGAATGGACATTTGGGTTGTTTCTACCCATTGATTATTATGAACAATGCTGCTTTAAATATTCATGGACAGTTTTTTTGTGTGTGGAAATATGTTTTCACTTATCTTGAGTAGATACTTGAAAATGGAATTTCTATTTTCATATGTGAACTCTATGCTGAGCAATTTTAGGAAATGCCAGACTATTTTGTAATGAATGGCACCATTTTACATTCCCACTAGCAACGTATGAGGGTTCCAGTTTCTCCACGCTCTTACTACTTGTAATTGTTTGCCTGATGTTTCTTTATACTAAGCATTATTCTTCCCTTTGCTACTATTTTGCAATTCAAATCCCTTTCTTATCCCCTCTCCTTGCCATCCCCTATCAAGTCCTTAGCATGATAGCATGAACTAGTTTATCAAATGACTTTCTTGTGAGAGTGGGTTTTCTTTATCTCTGTGCCAGGTTGGGTTGGAGAAAAAGAGTGGGAGATAGAGGGACTAGGCAGCGGGACAAGCACGGCCTCAGGGGACTTTGACACTGCACAGTTTAGCCAAAGGCCTGGGTGAGAGACAGGCTCATGGAAGTTTGGTCTGTAAGTACACCTCTGGCTCCCTGAAGACATGGGTAGAGGGGCAGTTTTCTCTGAGGCTAAGTCCGTTTTCTAAGGTTGCTGGAACTGGGAGCAATCCAACCTGGTGAGCTCAGCTCGACAGCTCTTGTCAGTACAACTCTGCCTAGTACAACTCTTTTGTTATTGGTCCCTAACAGGTATTGAGAACAAGCAATAAGGAATATTTTAAGCAATAAGACTTTACTGTGACATCCAAGTGTGATGAACTCATGGTTGCTGAACTCATCTCCTTAAGTGGCGTTTAACTTGTTCACTTGTCAAATTCATAGGGCGAGTTGCACGCTGCATGGACACATTTTAGACACATGTGGCAGAACCCACATAGATTGGAAATAAAATTAATTCTTAGCCACAGGGTGAGAAGCACTGCAGCAAACTAATGCTTTTCAACATTTTCCTTCCTTAACTGCATTCAACTTGGACACAGGAATGGAGCAGGGTCAGTGTGTAAGAGAATAATGGTAATAGCAAACGTTTAGTGAGCACTCACTAAATGCTAGGCTCTGTGGCTAAATACTTTACTTTTATCGACTAATTTGATTTATGCTATTACTGTTTGATCCATTATACTATTATTATTTCCATTCCAGGAAACCAGGGGTGGGGGACACAAGTACTAGGTCTGGGGGTAGATTTTCATCCTGATGGATTATCAGGGTGAGCTTTGCATCAGCTTCCAGTTCATGAGGGTCTACACTTCTCATTGATTTGGACCTGGGGCCCCTCTCCTTCCTCTGCCCTCTGGCTGATTCACAGGGTCACCAAGATGAGGGAAAGGCCTCTAAGGCAAAGAGTGGGAAGGCAAATGATGGGGAGAAACAAGACACAGGAAAGAAGTTAGGAAAGAGCCCAGAGCAGTAAAGAAAAGCTTGGCTGGAGACCTTCCTTCAGTGAAAGAGTTATAGCAACTGTAGTGGAAAGTGGAAATTTGGGGGAAGAAATCAATGTTTAAAGAACTAAGTTTGAGGTAATCACCTCCTTTCAAACCTTGGGGGAAATTCACAGACCTTACTATGCTTTTGAAGTGAGGTTGATATTTTCCTTTTGCAAGAATAGTCCTGGGTACACCCTGACCGGTTTGGCTCAGTGGATAGAGCATTGGCCTGTGGACTGAAGGGTCCCGGGTTCAATTCCAGTCAAAGGCATATCCCTGGGTTGCAGGCTCGATCCCCAGTAGGGGACGTGCAGGAGGCAGCCGATCAATGATTCTCTCACATTATGGATGTTTATGTCTCTCTCTCCCTCTCCATTTCTCTCTGAAATCAATAAAAATATATTAAAAAAAATGGTCCTGGGTAAAAGTAGGGTAGGCTTCCTGGCCATGGTGGGATTACATTTGGACAACCCACAGCCATTACAGGTCATTCCCAGCTAGTGTAGCCTGGGACATGCTGTTTACACAAGAGGGAGAGGAACCTTGTGACTTTGCTTGGTTTTTTTAGGAAGCTTGGGGTTAGGGATGGGAAGGGGATGCAAAACTGCCTATGCTTTTCCCACAGAGTAACCACATAGGTGTGGAACAGCTTTTCCCCTCCCTGCTCCATTTGCATGTCTGCAAAAGGTTACCTGGGTAGTCTGGCTTCTAGCCAGCATTGTTTTTGCTTGATGCCCATTTTCTAAGGTGGGCATGTGCTAACCTTCTTTGCCTTATTTTCCATCAAGATAATTATTTGAACGACTTGTAAAGTTGTGAAATTATTTCGGGATCTGAGGTTAGTAACCCTTAGAATTGCAATCACAGAGCAGGTCTTACCCTCAGGTTCATTTCCATTCAGTGAGTCGTGGGACACTTCCTACAGCTCTACACAAATACATCGGTCATTTACATTCACACACCAAATGGATGCTTTGGGGGAGAAAACTTGTTGTACACAAATTCTTACACATTTACAAGTCTTTCAGGTAAGTTGCTAGAGCCAAGACGGACTATGTAGAATATTTAAGAGACTTTCCTGAGAGATTCTTTGAGATACATAATTTGCAGGCTGGAAAAGACATCAGTCATTTGTAAGTCTGAGATTTTTCAATTTAAAATGAAATATTTTGCTTCTGGGGATTCTTCTCCATGGAATTGTAAAGTGCCCTCATGTCAATGTGTAATTTATTCAACAAGAGTTTTGTCTTGGGAGCACTGGAGTGGCTGGGAATTAAGCAACTTCTGTTTCAATGCCAATGTCACTGGTGACTTCTGGGTGACCTTAGGGAAATTAGTTAACCGCCTTGAGTTTTATGTGCTTCAAAACGAGGGTAAGACTGTTACCTCATAGTCTGGGCTCAAGACTCACTAAGGAGCTGATGCTCAGTGTGCTCCCCAGGTGAAGGCTGCTAAACCCAGGCCTGCTCCTCCAGGGTGAGAGCCCTGGACGCCCCCATCGGAAGTGCACAATTACCAAATCTGTCGGCCCACAACCCTTTGGGAGGCTGATTATATACTAACAATCCCTTATATTTGAGGAGCGTGTCACAATTTTTTAAAAAAGGATGTTATGTATTTCATTTTCTCATTTTATTTTCTCCAACCTGAGAAGGCAGAATTTATTATCACCCCAATTCTAGAAATTTATTTTAGGCCAGGGAAATTAAAAGAGTTGTTGAAACATAAAGACTCATAGGATAATGCATGTTCTTGTACACTCTAGCCCCATGGAAAGACCGTTTCTATGGCAGTATTTACAGCTTTTAGTATAAATTATATATTGGTAGTACACAAGACTTAGAATCAGGATGGCTGGGTTTAAACCTTGGTTCTATCATGCAAGAAGGAATCTTGGGCAAGTTACTTAGTTTCTCTAAGTAAGTTTCTCATTTGTAAAATGAAAATAATGAAAGCGCTCATTTGATAATGTTGTTTATAGAATTAAATGAAATAATAAATTTACAAAGTCCTTAGAATATTGTCTATTATATAGTGAATTCCCAGTTCTTATGCTGTGTGTATGTTTTTAAATATATTATTATTATTATTTTTTAATCATCACTTGAGGATATTTTTCCATTGATTTTTAGGGAGAGTGAAGAGAGAGGGAAAGAAAGAGAAAAACATTTGATGTGCGAGAAACGCATCAATTGGTTGCCTTCTGCAGGAACCCCCACCAGGGCTCAGGCCAGTGAGGAACCTGCAACCAAGGTTTGTGCCTTGACCAGAATCAAGTCTGGGACCCATTTGGTCTGTAGGTCATCAGTCTATCAACTGAGCCAGACCAGCTAGAGCTACTATGTTGTGTTTTATTACATTTTCTTTTCTTTTTTTGTTTTGTTGTTGTGTCCTTATTCCCCCATTACCCTCCATTTTATTTTTGTATGTACCAAATTATACCAATATATCATCAAGCTATTCTTATTTTAAGTATACTTTCAAATGTAGAATACACATTAATCTTTTTATAAATCAGAGAAGTACAAAGAAGAAAGTACAAAATTGGTTTGTGTTCTTCACACTCAGATAATCCCTGTTGACTTTTGAGAAAAATAAATACTAATTTATAAAGGTAAAAATATTACCTAGGAGAAAACCACATTACATAGATAGTGGTCTTAATGGTCTGGCTATTTCCAGAAAAATATGCACATTCCCACTTGTATGCAACTACCTTTTTCCTTTCCATACATAAGATACCATACAAAATACACTCTTCTGCTCTCATTTCCCTCCACTTTTATTTCTATGAGCTTTCCCACATATAGATCTGTTTAGTTCTCTTTAATTTCTCCTCACATTCCCCTATATAGGGTTATCATAGTTTATCCCGTTATCTGTTGATTAACAGTGGTTTTCTTCAGCTTTTGTTTGTTTACAATTTATTAGTAGTTTTGTTTCAGTTAATTTCCCTGTACACATGTTTTAGAGAAACTTTTAAGTACATCAAAAAGGTAAACTCCTAGCAATAAGGTTGCTGACTCATGCATTTTAATATTGATAGTTATGTGATAGATCCTTCTCTACCAATTCACACTAGTTTAACACTTTTACTGAAGGCCTTTCCCTATGCTCTTGCAGATACTGGGTATCCTCCAACTATAAGAATTTTCAAAATTAAAAAAAAGCATGTTGTGATTCAGGTCTTTGATAAGTGAAGAACATTATCTCCTTGGTTTGATTTTATTATGAGTAAAGGTAGTTTTTCCCATGTTTGTTGGCTGTTTACCATTGTAAACTGCATGTTTGTATAATTTTCCCATTTTTCTTTTAGCTTATTTATTTTTTATTTATATAACCTTTTATTAATATGTAGTTCCAAGAGATAAAATAAATTATGTGCAATTTTCATTTTATCTTGGGATAAAAAAATTGCTTAGGAGATACAGTAGACATAATCTGTGTGACCTAGCATCTATTTCCCTTTCTGCAGATAGCACCTAGATTTTCTTTTTGGGTAAGAGCTCATTTTTTTTTTCTGCACAAATTTTGGGTTTCTCTAGATCTGCACACACAACCTGGACTTGCCCACCAAAGCCCTGTATCCCCTGGCCACAGTATAGAGACAGAGACCCACACCTGACCAATGGGAACCTTCCCATGACATCACTCTGTCCACTTGAACAGAAGTGCTCTTTTTAAAAAAATATATATTTTATTGATTTTTTTTTAACGGAGAGAAAGGGAGAGGGAGAGAGAGTTAGAAACATTGATGAGAGAGAAAAATCAATCAGCTGCTTCCTGCACATCCCCTACTTGGGATGTGCCCATAACCAAGGTACATGTTCTTGACTGGAATCAAACCTGGGACCCTGAACCAAACCAGTTAGGGCAATAAGTGCTCTTTTCCTCCTTCTGTGGCAGGTGCCGGGAAGATTAGGAGGGTTCTGTAGAGGATACAGTGCAGTGAAACCTCGAGCCAGGAAGTAGCAGAAGGCAAGCATAGAATCAAAATTCGTCTTCTCTAATTCCGTAGGCCTTATAAATGAAGTTGGCTTGAATTAGAAGTTTGATATAAAAGGATAAGCTGAAGATAAGCAAGGGCAGGTGAAGAAGTGCTGACTTGAAATTCAAAATCATCCAGGCAGAGTTCTGCATGCCAGGCAAAAATTTATTCCAGAAGGGAAAATGGAGACTCTAGTATTTGCACCATGACCTCTACATTGTGAAATGGCCAAGTCTTAGTCTTGTTAATTAATACTGATTAGTATTTAATAAATACTACTCAGGCTATAGTCTGCAATCTAAGGGACAAACTTCATGGGATTCAATGTGCTTGGTCTTTTAAAAAGAGCACTTCTGTTCAAGTGGACAGAGTGATGTTATGGGAAGGTTCCCATTGGTCAGGTGTGGGGTCCCTGTCTCTATACTGTGGCCAGGGGATACAGGGCTTTAGTGGGCAAGTCCAGGTTGTGTGTGCAGATCTAGAGAAACCCAATGAATTGTATGGGATTCAATGTGCTTGGTCTCTTTGGTAAAGTCACACACATTGATAGCTACAGAAGCATTAGAAATGAAGAAGGTCCCTTGTCTTCATTTGTCTTTCTGCCCTTCTCTTTCTGTTTTAATTAGGAACTCGGAATTTAGACTTCACCATATGTTAGAGGATGTGGATTACAACATTACACATATTTTAATAGCCAGAGTTCAAGATTAAAAAGATGCAAAGCCAGGGTTTAAAAGAGTACAGTTTCATAATGCTGCTTACTTTTGGCATGGAGCACCAGTTTATGATCATATTCCTTTTGGCAAGCCCAGAGTTTAACTTTCAATAAGAAGAGTTAAGTGGTGAAAATGTGTAAGATAAACTCATAAAATCAAGCATCTGAAGCAAGAATTAATTAAGTGAAAAAGCATAAAATTAGCTCATAGTAAGTAAAGCTAGTAATTTATATCCACTTAAAATGTTTTAATTGTTTTACAGTGTGATAGAAGCAGGAGTGACAGATCAGCAAAATTCACACCACGTAATAAAACCAGCCACACCGACCAGTGAGCCATGGGCTGAATCAAAAGCAAAGAGTTGGCAGTACCTATTCTCCCTTTGGGGTACTTGGGATTTGACTGCAAGATGAGGCTGTGAATCAAGAGGACCACATCTCCATTGTCTTTTGTAAGTTCATCTATTTTGATGAAAGCCATTGTCCCAAATTCTCCTTTCTCCCTTTCCATATTTTTTTAGTGCTATGTATAAAATGACTATATTATTTGGCATTGTTTTAAATATGTGAATTATTTTAAATATGTTAATTTTCTATGCTACTGTGGCATCCAAACTTTTACATTTTAATTATTATTATTTTTAAGAAATGAACAACCCAACTTTATTTTATTTTTTATATATTTTGTTGATTTGCAGAGAGGAAGGGAGAGGGAAAGAGAGTTAGAAACATCGATGAGAGAGGAACATCAATCAGCTGCCTCCTGCACACCTCCCACTGGGGATGTGCCACAACCAAGGCACATACCCTTGACTAGAATCAAACCTGGGACCCGTGAGTCTGCAGGCCGACGCTCCATCCACTGAGCCAAACCGGTTAGGGCATATTTTAATTATTTTTAAGAGAACAATTTCTCATTGTCCTGTGGACTGAAGAGTCCCTGGTTTGATTCTGGTCAAGGGCATGCACCTGGGTTGCAGGCTCGATCTTTGGGCCCAATGGTTGGAGCATGTGTGGGAGGCAACCAATCTATGTGTCTCTCTCACACTGATGTTTCTTTGTGTCTCTCCCCTTCTCTTCCACTCTTTCTAAAAATCAATGCAAAAACGTCATCTGGTGAGGATTAACAAAAAAAAAAAAAAAAAAAGAGAGAGAAAGACAGAGAGACAGAGACAGAGACAGAGAGAACAAGCGTAAGTATTTTATGCATTTACAAAGCATCACCTGGAAACTTTTAGGAACTTGGGGTCATTTTATACTTTTCTTTTCAAAAGGGATGCAGAGATAGACCTTCTTCCTGGAATAATCCAGTGAAGTAAAATGCCATTAGTGAGAGGTGTTTTTATCTAATTTCATAATGCAATAATAGATATTTCATCTTAGAAGTTCATTATTGATTTTATCGGAGAAATCCTAATTTAGTAAATCCTTATTGTTCCCTAAGTTTTTTTTTTTTATTGTTTTATCCCCCTGGTAGTCAACAATTTTGGAATTTTGAGGAAAAAAAATTCAGAAGAGCAGTAGAGCTCTTCTATCATGTCTTGCCATAGGAAAATATTCCTTGTGGGTTGTGTGGGGCATATCCAGAACCACTGAGGTCTCAATAAGGGGGCGTGCTAAGGGAGAGTATTGCTTAACTGGCTGGTCCTTGGCACTAGAATCTTGCCTGCAAGTAATAGTTGAACCCACAGATCTGGATATTTTTATAAAATGACATATAGAGAGGTTTTGATTGTATTAAGACAACAAAAGATGGAAATAAAATGATATTTTTCTATGAAATGGGGAATTATATGCTATTTACAAAGAATATATAGCAATCTATTGCAAATTGTGTTCTGGGAAAAAACTCATTCAGGGAGGTGCTTATTGAAACCAGGCTTCTTGGTTTAAATAAACTGAGGAAACACAAGGTTAATGTTAAGTATTTCCCTTTACAGCAAGACTTTCAGGCCCTTTAATATGCTAATGGGAATCCTAAAGCTCCCAGCAGATCACAGAATACTTTTTCTTTCATGGAGTACCTCATAGAACTATATGCACCTCCTAAAACCACATATGTCAAGCAATAGTTTGGAAGCCACCGCTATACAGTTAATTTAAGCAAATGTTAACAACTACCAGTAATCAACTATAGAGTTTTGCTGTTAACTTTGAATTCCTCCCCTATCATGGATGTGAAGGAGATGCCTTTGTTCTCTTTAGATTTGGTTGTTTTGTTGCCTGTTGATGTGTCCGTGTGCCCCCAGTTCTCAATTCACTATCTGCCCCGCACTTTATCAGAGCCTTTAATATTAATTGTGGAGAATTCTTGGTATCTCAGTCTGTAATTGTGCTAGGCCAGATTTTTGTTAAGTAGAATTTCAATGTCTATTTCTAAGGAGAATTTGCTTTCTTCTGATGTGCTCTGCAAAATATCTGCAAAATGTTGCTGGTTACTTGGCGATGATCTTGATTAGCATTTAATTCTCCAACAGTATGAGTACTCTGTCTCCATCTGTGTTCTATATACTTTGAGCTGTACATTGAGTGGGTAAAGCATTATTTTTTAAAAATGATTTTTATTGATTTCTGAGAGGAATGGAGAGGGCGATAGAAACATCAATCCATCCACTACCTCCTGTACATCCCCTACAGGGGATCAAGCCCCCAACCTGGGCATGTGCCCTAATCGGGGATGGAACTATGACCTTCTGGTTCCATAGGTCTGTGCTCATCCACAGAACCATGCCAGTTATATCATTTTTAACTCCTCCAAAAGCTATAATTGAGCAAATCTCTTAAATTAAAAAAATCAAAATATTTTTTGCTATCTTCTTAGAATTTTTGGGAGGTATCTATCCTTTCCTAGAAACTTAGGGGTACCTATTCCTAGTCTTCTGGAGCTCCCATGTCCTTTTTGACTACCCAGTAACCAATCACCTTTGTACCAGCAACCCAATTTCCTGTGGACTATTACTTCTATCATTGTGTTGGTCTTGGTGGAATGATGTGTCAGTGATTAAGCAGTTGTCTCTCAGCTCTTACCCATTCCATTATAGCTGGCTTTGTGATATTGGGGCTGGGTTTATATGCAAACTAATGTTTCTCCTTTGATAGCTGACTTCTGTTTATAGAGGTCACTAGATGGAAATTAGAAGGCAGGAGGAGGGACAAAACATATGCTCTTTCTTATTTACTTGCTGTTCCTGTCTTCAGTGGCTGAGCAATGGTTTCACTCCTGTAGCTGCAGTTGTTTTGGTATCTGGGTCCAGTTTCTTGCTGCACTTCTAGAACCATGTTAGGCTATCAGCAAGAGCCTGGCAGAGCAGTCCTCCTCAGGGTGCTGAGTCCAGATTTGTAGGCCTTTTCTTTGAGCCCTTAAGAGACTACCAGTAGCTGGACTCTTCTCTCTTTCTTAGAAGCTGATATCTGCAATGTTGGTAGGGTTTCTTCTAGCTTCTGGATTTAGATATCCATCTTCTTCCCTTTGTTTTGGCAGCCCTGGGATGGTAAATGCTTCCTTCAGCATTATTTGATTTTTCAGTCTTCCAATTTCCCATATTAAAATCTCTTTGTTAAAATAAGTAGTGTGGCTTCTGTTCTGCTGAGACTCTGAGGCAGAGATAGCGAAAGAGCCAGGGCTTTCCTCCCTTATTGGGAGGAAAGTCAGAAGCCTTAGAGTCCAGGTTATCCTTCTCCATCCTTTGAATCTTGAGAAGGCTGAAAACAATGGTTGGAGCACTTTCATCATAGCAGAGAAAACTGACTTCACTCTTTCTGTTGTGAAGCTGTAGCCAAGATTCCTATTTCCTAGCCCTCTAGAGCTCTTTTGAGGAATTCTGTTGCCAAGCCTGGTTTTACAGGCTTCATCCAAATCTGAGATTCCCCTGATGTTCTCCCCAAAATGCCTCATAATAGCCAGAGTCATATTTAGATACTGGAAGCCAAGGAATCCAAACCTTAAATATTGAAAATGTATTTAAAAATCAATTAATTCATGATGTCTTTCCTGTGCTGCTGCTGAAAAACTCCAACTTCCACAGGATTTGTTAAAGATGGGATTTTCCAGAGGAGAATTCTAGCACTCAAGATTCTCAAGAGGTAGGGTCATAGAAATAGAAAGTGATTTTTAAGAACATTTTTTCCTACCCCTCTTTTTCAATGCAGGATGCACTCTGCATTATTATTTCCATTTATCTTCCGGCCTGTGCTTAGAAAATTCTATTGTTGGGGATATCATTGCTTGTCAAAGAATCTATACTGTATTTGAACAGCTCTAATGCCTGAAAAAAATCTATCTTTTATTAATCTAAATATACTTTTGTATAACTCTTAATTATTGGTACCATTTCTGTCTGCAGGAACAATGCAGAGTATGCCTGATACTTCTTTGACAAGACATGTCTAAGTATTTGAGAATTCTTCATCATGGTGTCCTGCTCCCCCAACCCCACCCCAAGTCACACACATATGTACACACAAAGACTTCTTTTTTCTGGATTACATAGTTTACTTCCCATCCTTCCCTTCTTTTATTGGATTATATTTTAACAACCTTAGGCAAATAATTGTCTTTATTTTTTTAAATTATTTTTTATTGATTTTTTTGCAGTATAATAGTAGTACATGTTTTCCTTTCCCCCTCCCCCTTATCCTCCCCCCAGCCTCCCCCACCCCCCAGCACATATCCCCAGCTTCCCCCTGTCCCCGCCCCAGTGTCTTTCATTCATTGGTTATGTTCATATGCATGCATACAAGTCCTTCAGTTAATCTCCCCCCGCATCTGCCTCCCATCCACCCAAGCCTCCCCCTGTAGCTTGACAGCCTGTTCAAGGCCATCCTGCCTCTATATCAATCACTCTCCCCTGTTTCTTTTCTTCAAAAATATCTTGCCTCTGCATACTAGAAATAAATGTATAAGAACAAAAAGTGTTTCAGTCTCGGTTTCAATGTCCAACTGTTCTGAGTCCCAGTTTCAGTGTCAAATAATTCATTATGTGTATAAGTCCGCAATGGTATCCAGATGGTGGACATATCGTGTCAATGCATGATCCATCCTCTCTGGTTTGGTCCTGGGCTGCCTGCAGACATGCACAGCTGCTGACTGCTAGCATGGCAAGGTGTCGTCAGTGTCCCCCATCTCTGGACCGTCCTTGTGACTGGAACAGATCCATCAGTTCCTCACCGTCGCAGGAACCCACATGGTCTTGGAGTTGTTCTCTGAAAACACACAAACACATTCTCGACCAAAAGTTAACAAAGGGATCCTCTATGCAAAATAGACTTGGGATTCTTTTTAATTTTTGCCTAAATGATTTTCCTTTGGCTTATTTTGACACCATGTGTGTTTTTTCATGGGTGTCCTGCAATTGTTTTTACAAATGGAATTTACTTTACTGGAGTAAGAATTTTCTAGATGTATTTTACTTACTCGATATTTTTTTTCCCTTACATGATATTACCCCGCTGTCCCCTCCCCTTTTTTGATTAATAATTGTCTTTATTTTTAATCATCATTTTAAACTAATCTAAGTCCATGTCCAAACAATACTATAACACTTCATATATAGTATAGGTACATTATTTCTCTCTCCCATCCCTTGTGATAACGCTGTCATTCATTTCATTTATCCATATGCTATTACCACTCAATACATTGTCACCATTATTACTTTAAATGGTTATATTTTAATTCAGTTAAGAATAAGAAAATTAAAGATTTTGTTTTAACTTCATTTGTCTTTCTCTGATGCCTTTCCTTTCCAAGTTTCTGAATTACATAATTTCTTTCTCCTTGAAGAAAGTCTTTTAACATTTCTTACAATCTGCTGCTGCTGAAGTCCTTTAGTTTTTACTTAAGCAAAATTTCTTTATTTCAAGTTTCTTTATTTTCCCTTCACTATTGATGGATACTGGAGTATAGGATTCTAGGTTGGCAGCTTGTTTTAAGACTTGAAATATTCCACTCTACTCTCTTTTTGCTCACATAATTTCTGCAATAATTCTTATCTTTGTTCTTCTATAAGAATCAAAACATAAGGTGTTTTGATTGTCTGTTTTTTGTAACCCCTGGTTTCTTTCAAGATTTTCTCTGTCGTTGATTGTCTTGAATTTGAATAAGATAAATGCAAGGTAGGTTTGTTTAAATTTAATCTGAACTTTCTATGTTATTTGGTGTTTTGTCATTAATTCTGAAAAATTTCCAACCATTGTTATTTCAAATGTTCTTCTGTTATAATCTTTTTTCTTCTTGTATTCCAGTTCCACATATTACACCTTTTGCAATTAACTCACATTAGTTTAGATGTTCTGTTCTGTTTCCTTTTTTTATTCTGTTCCTCTCTTTTCACTTTAGTTTAAAAGTTTTTTTAGTGATGTATATTTTTTAATTGAGGTGAAATTCACAAACATAAAGTTAATCATTTTAAAAACATACAATTCTTGGCAATCCAATATGGAAAGCCACTCTCCCGGACAAGTGAAGTTAAAAAATAAACCTCAGATGGATGGAGGAACCAAGATGGCGGCATAGGTAAACACCTATCTTGCTGCCCCACCCAACAATTTCGAAATTAGAACTTAAGGACAGAACAAACATCATCCAGAATCACTGGAAAGCTGGCTGAGTGGAAATTCCACAAATAAAAGTAAAGATAGGACACTGTGACTCAGACGAGCGGTGGAGGGCAAAGTTGAGGATACGTATGAGTCAGAGGTGTGGAGCCATGTGCGCGTGAGCGGATAGGTCAGGCGGCTGGATACTCGGCTGGTTTTCTTGAATCTGGAGGGAGACACTGATTCCCCAGTTCCGGGTGAGGTTCGGGAAACCCACACTCATACAGGGTGAAAATGGACAGTAAGGAGGAAGCAAGCTGAAACTCAGGCACTGCAGAGGACTGCGAGCTTGCAGAGTGGGCGAGTAAACTTGGGAACTCCAGAAGTGTGCAAGCGCGCAAAGAGGACTCGTGACTTGCTCTCTCATTCTGGAGAGGAAAAAAGAAAGAAGGGAAACCACTGGACTGCATTGTTTTACAACCCTGAGTGAGACTTTGGGTACAGACTCATTTGGGGAGAGGCTGAATTGTCCGGCAGTGGGTAGAGCTCGGTGGCAGCTTTCTGTCAGAGGTGAATGCAGCCATTACCACCAGGCACAGAGACTCAGGTGCCACATAGGGTGAAGCTGACAAAAAATCAAGGCTGACTGCTCAGCCCAGAGACTCCCATCCAATCTGAGCATAGCTGATCCTCACAGCCAATTGGCCTGGAGATAAAACCCTCCTAGTGCTAACAACAATAACCTAGGCGTAACTTCAACAAGACTGTGCAACTCATAAAGGGCTGTACCAAGAGTATCCACCTCAGGTAACTGGGGAGGCTCAGCCACCCAGTTAGTCCCTTAGAGTACATCTACCACACAAAGCTAATCAACTAACTCAGGGAAGCAGCCAAAATGCAGAGACATGAAAAGAAATCAGATGTGAATGAAATGGAGGAAAAAAACCCACTGGACATAGAGTTCAAAACCACGCTTATGAGGTTTTTCAAGAGGCTCCTAGAAAAGGCAGATAAACTTAATGAGATCTTCAAGGATATAAACAATACCTTCAAGGATATGAACGAGACCCTCAAGAATATGGACGAGACCCTGGAGGATAGGAAAAAGGACCAACTAGAGGTTAAGCATAAACTGACTGAAAAAAAAATTATACAAAGACCTAAAAGCAGTCCAGAGGACCACAAGAATCAAGTCAAAGATTTGAAATACAAAGAAGCAAAATCCACTCAGCTGGAAAAACAAGAAGCCAAAAGAATCCAGAAAATTGAAGATAGTGTAAGGAGCCTTTGGGACAACCTCTCAAGCATACCAACATCCGAATTATAGGGGTGTCAGAAAGAGAGAGAGAGCAAGACAATGAAAACCTATTTGAAGAAATAGTGACCAAAAACTTTCCCCACCTGGTGAAAGAAATTGACCTAAAAGTCCAAGAATCACACCGAACCCAAAATTATAGGAATCCAAAGAGGACCACACCAAGAAACATCATAATTCAAATGCCAAGAGCAAAAGACAAAGAGAGAATATTAAAAGCAGCAAGAGAAAAACAGTTAGTTACCTATAAGGGAGCACCCATATGGTTGTCAGTGGATTTCTCAACAGAAACTATGCAGGCCAGGTGGGAGTGACAAGAAATATTCAAAGTGATGAATAGCAAGAATCTACAACCAAGGTTACTCTACCCAGCAAAGCTATCATTCAGCATTGAAGGTCAGATAAAGTACTTTGCAGATAAGAAAAAGCTAAAGGAATTCATCACCGCCAAACCAATATTATATGAAATGCTGAAAGGTATTCTTTAAGAAGAGGAAGAAGAAAAAGATAAAAGTATAAATTATGAACAACAAATACACATCTATAAACAAATGAATCTAAAGATCAAGTGAATTAATAATCTGATGAACAGGATAAACTCGTGAATATAACAGAATCAGGGGCATAGAGAAGGAATGGTCTGACAATTCTTGGGGAGAAACGGGGTATGAGAGGTGCAGCAAAAATCATACACCTATGGAAGAGGACAGTGGGGGGGAGGTAAGGGCAGAGGGTGGGATGGGTACCAGGTGGAGGGAAGCTATAGGGGGGAAAAAAGGGGAACAATGTAATTAATAAACTGAACAATAAAGGTTAAAATATAAAAAAATAAAAACATACAATTCTTTGGCATTTAGTACATTAACAATATTGTTCAACTACCAACTATATCTAGTTCCAAAACATTTTCATCACCTCAAAAGAAGATTACCTATTATGAAATTACTTCCCATTCCCCCCTCCTACCAAGCTCTTGACATCTATCAGTTTACTTTCTTTTTTGGTTTACCTATTCTGGATAATTCATATAAGTAGAATCATATAATATATGACATTTTGAGTCTAACTTCTTTCACATAGCATACTTTTGAGATTCATTTAAGTTATAGCATGTATCAGTATTTCTTTTTATGGCTGAGTAATATTCCATTGTAGGTTATACACATTTGTTTGTTCTTGTATCTACTGATAGACATTTGGGTTGCTTGCACCTTTTGGCTACTGTGAGTGATGTTTATAGCGACCTATTTCACTATCTTCTCAAAAGAGCTCACTTATGCTTTTCCTTGGCTATGTCTACTTTTCTGATGAACCTATCAAAGGCATTCTTCACTTGCAGTATTTGTAATTTTCAATATTTGATGTTATAATAGGAATTGAGGCAAACAGGCCGATGGTATGAATTCATCTAATTAGGGGTTGGGCTGTATTTAATTTTTGTTGTAGCTGTAAGTGACAGAGACTTCAAATTCTTTTAATGCCCTGTTTTTTACCTCTTTTTAAAACATTTTTTTTCATGCTTCCCCAAGTACTTCTCTTCAGAGAAAGTCTCTATCTTGGATCCCTTCCCCTAAAATCAACTATTATTATAGGGAGCCCTGTTGATATTGTGGTAAGGTATAGGAAGGGGAAGCATTCTGTAATCTTATGATTAAACTAGAGGCCTGGTACACAGATTTGTGCACCAGGCCTCTAGTTTAATCCAGGACCCCTTGGGGGATGTTGCAGAGCTGGTTTGGCCTGATCCCCACAGGCAGCTGAGGGACCCCCACTGGTGCACAAGTCCATGCACCAACCTCTAGTATGCATATAAGATCTTTGGTTAATCTCTTCCCATGTGTCCCTTCTCCCCTTCCCTTTGAGATTCATCAGTCTGTTCCATCTTTACATACCTGTGGTTTCTGCTCCTACGTCTGTCCCCTAGTGGTGAGTGCGCATCATAGCTACTGGCTGCTTAGCTGGTCGGCTGGTTGGCTGGCTGCATAGGCTTTTATATATATAGACTAGAGGCCCGGTGCATGAAATTCATGCACAGGGGGCGGGGGATGTCCCTTAGCCCAGCCTGCACCCTCTCCAATCTGGGACCCCTCGAGGTATGTCCGATCTCTACCAGGATTGGGCCTAAACAGGCAATTGGACATCCTTCTCACAATCCAGGACTGCTGGCTCCAAACTGCTCACCTGCCTGCCTCCCTGATTGCCCCTAACCACTTCTGCCTGCCAGCCTGATCACCCCCTAACCACTACCCTACCAGCCTAATTGATTTTTAATTGCTTCCTTGCCAGCCTATTTGCTCCCAACTTCTCTCCTCTACTAGCCTGGTCACCCCTAACTGCTCTCCCTACAGGCTTGATTACCCCCAACTGCCCTCCCTTGCAGGCCTGGTCCCTCCCAACTGCCCTCCCCTGCTGGCCTGATTGCCCACAACTGTCCTCCCTTGCAGGACCTGGAACCTCCCACGGCCCTCCCCTGCTGGCTATCTTGTGGTGGCCATCTTGTATCTATATGGAGGCAGGATTTTTGACCACATGGAGGCAGCCCTCTTGTGTGTTGGAGTGATGGTGAATCTGCAAATTACTCTTTTATTAGATAGGATAGAGGCCTGGTACATGGGTGAGGGCCAGCTGGTTTGCCCTGAAGAGTGTCCCAGATCAGGGTGGGCATTCCCTTGGGGTGAGGGGCAGCCTGGGCGAGGGGCCTGTGGAGGTTTGAAGGCTGGCCATGCCCCCCAGCGACCCAAGTGGTGGCCCTGGGATCTGGGTTTAATTTATGTCTGAAATTGAAATTTTGTAACCTGGAGCAGAGCCAAGCTTTCTGCTCGCTCTGGGGCGGCAGCAGTTTCTGTTTGAAACTTTGTAGCCTAGAGTGGAGGCCTAGGCCAGCAACGGCAGACTGAAAGCTTGGCTTCCTCCATTGCCAGGGAAACCCAAGCCTCTTCTCTCTAGCTCAGTGGCTGCTGCCATTTCTGTATCTTTTATAACTGAAACTTTGTAACATAGAGTGGAGGCCTAGGGAGGCAGAAAGTTTGGCTTCCTCTGTTGCCGGGGAAACCCAAGCCTTCCATCTGCTGTCAGTGGTGGCAGCTATCTTGGTTGGAGTTTATTTGCATAATTTGCTCCTGATTGGCTGGTGAGCATGGCTGTGGGCGTGGTTTGTGGGTGTGGCAAAGGTACGGTAAAATTTGCATATTACTCTTTTATTAGATAGGATGTGTATCTTTTAGTGAGCTTGTGTCACTGGGCTGTAACCTTCATGTGTGTTTCTTAGTTTTCCCTCATCCTCCTAGGTGAGACAAGAAGGCTAGAGGAGGCTGGAGTGGGAGAAAAGCTCTTTCCCTGTGGGGCATAAAGCTCAGGTAGTCTTTTCCTTGGAAAGTAGCCCTGTGTCATGGCGAATGTTCTGTGAGTGATTCATTAACATTACTCTTTCTCTCCCCTCCAGAGTCACAGGTGATCTGTATCAGCTCTCCACTCTGAGGACCTGCTGGAGTTTTAGAGGTAATTCCCCCCAAAAGTTCAGAGTCTCCAAATCTATGGCCTCCAGGAGTTTCTCCTTCTCATGCTAGTGCACACTTAACTTCTCTCAATTTGTTAAAGTTACTGTTTAAGCCGAAACCGGTTTGGCTCAGTGGACTGAGCGTCGGCCTGTGAACTGGGAGGTCCCGGGTTCGATTCCGGTAAAAGGCATGTACCTTGGCTGCGGGCACATCCCCAGTAGGAGGTATGCAAGAGGCAGCTGATCGATGTTTCTCTCTCATCGATGTTTCTGACTCTCTCCCCCCCTCTCTCTTTCCCTTCCTCTCTGCAAAAAGAATCAGTAAAATATATTTTTAAAAAAGTTACTGTTTAAGTATTTCTACTATTTTATACTTCCAGAAGCTGCTACTTTAGGTAAACAGATGGAGGCTATGACTCCCTGGATTTATCTGTCCCTCTAGATTTTAAGATTGTCCTTTACTCTGTGGCCTCAGTTATCTAATGGGTGAAAGAAGAATTGTTAATTTTCAGGTTATATCTGCTCAAACTCTACAGTGTTTTCCTCTTTCTCTCAAACAATAAATCAAGTCTTTGTAATGGACGGTGAGGTCATACCTGATCTGCCACTCCCTCCACTTTACTCCTTGATCTAATCTCCTTCCGTTCCCCTCATCTTCCTCCACATCTACCTTGGCCTCTTGTAATTCCCTGTAGCAGCCAGGCTTGCTCCTACCTTTAGGGCCTTTGTGCTAGCCATTCCTGTTGTGTGAAACACCCTTTCCCATCAATATCTCACCTCCTTCAAGTCTGTGCTCAAATCTTCACCTTTTTATTTGGGACTACCCTGATAATCCTATTTAAATTGCAACCTGCCTCCCCACCCTTTAACCCCCAAACTCTCTTACTCTGCTCTATTTTTCCACAGCACTAATCATCATCTTATATACGATATACTTTACTTTTTAAATTATATTTATTGTTTCTCCAAAGCAGAATGGTGGCACTTTTTTTTGTCACTTTTTTGTTCACTGAAGTATGCCAAACATGTACAAATGTAGCATCCATAAAAAAAAATCATTAGATGCATTACTTTCTTGTTTTTGTGCCTCTTATAGTTCATCCTAAAACTACTTGGAGTATTATAAAAATCATGTCATAGATAGAATGCCTCTTTATGTTTGTATACGTTGTGGTAATAGTTAGATTTCTTCATTTCACCTGTGAAGTAAAGATATGAAGTATATGGGCTCCCTATTATTCAGATTTTCTTTGTTGCAAGTTCAAGAAAAAATGATCAGGACCTGTAAGCTTGATAACTATATTATTTTAATTAGTTGAGCAAACCTTAATTGCCTGGCAATTTTTATTCAGGTAATGTTATGCCCTGCTTCTATATAAAGTGATTGAAATGAGGAGATAGAATTGTCTCCAGCATCAGAAACAAAACTGAAGTTGGATATAATGTTATACAATTTCAGATCTGGTACCTTGGAATGGGTGTATTGCAGAATGGGAGCTGGTTGGGGTTGTTGCTCAAAGTAGAATTTAGGAAACATTTTAGATCATATGGTGGGCAGTAATCTCCCTTCTCCCACCACCACCACCACCATTAAATTCCTGTTAACTAAGCTATTTTCAATTAAAAAATTGCTAGATTAAGCAACAGTTGCCAATTCCATGAAGCAGCACTTACACCACACTGTAGATTTCAGTGATCAAAAGAGCTCTTGTTAGTTAGCAATAACAATCATTTCTATACACAGCCTTTTAGCACCCTGTATATTACTTAGTCCCTCATAGATCCTCAAATGTAATTGAACATGCACTCTAATTATCCAATTTCTACATGAAACATGTCTCAGTTGAGGGACTCCAGTGGACCTGCAGGCATTTAGCAAGCTCTTTGGTGAATGTGCTTCCTCTTTGAGTGATTAGCAGTAATGAGTTCAACTGTCTCAAGGAGCACAGGGTCTCTGCCTCTAAGCCTCCAACTCTACTGATGGTTTGCCACCCTGCCCCCCACTCCATATTTTTCTTTTCCCTCTCTGAAGTGGAAAAATGAATACTTCCCTATCACACTTAAGACATATATTAAAATTTAGTTTTTGGAGGTCAGAGTCAGATGGAAGCACCTTATTTTTCAGTAAAGGACTGAGGAAAATACAAATAACTTTGGGTCTATTTTGAGTTCACTGGTTCTCAATTTTTTCTGTGAATGAGAATTGTTTGAAGAGTGTGTGAATATTTAAGATTCCCTGCAGATGTTGTGATTCCCTCTGAGTGGAGAGAAACCCAGGAATTCGCATGTTTAACAAGCAGCTCAAGGGACTCACATGGAGACGTTTGGACAATAGGACAGTTTACCACTGAGCATCACTTGTGTGGAATTTGGGATTGTCCATGACCGTGCCCACAGGTAATATTATGAATGTAGCTGTGGGTAAAGCTTTTTCCCTACAGCTCTTACACGCCCCCCCCCCCCCCCCACTTGGAAGTGCCTAAATTTAGGTTAGTGAGAACACATGAAAATGAAGAATATTGATACATCAGTAGATGTCTGATAAACTAGATTACATTTAATAGGTGTCAGAGGGAGAAACAATTGTTTTTAATTTTAATGATATGTCCTTTAAAAGTCACTTCTTCTTTTACCTCATTATTCACACGTACTGCAGCCCAGTGAGGTTGTTTGCATCTTGCGCTTGCTCATGTACAAGTGCTCTAGCTTCTAGTCCATTTTTTCTGTTTCCAAACCATGAGATCTGTATGTCACTCTTAATTTTAAATTTTTATTATGACCAAAGTCACTGAGCTATTCTAGCCTACTGCTGGCAGTTTAGACAGCAAAGATAAAAAAGTAATATAATCATGAGCCTAGAAAAAAGCAAAATACCAGTATTCCACCAAATAGATTAGTAATTATACTAGCAGAAATAAAGGACAGACATGGCTTCAGGGAGTTCTTTTGATCTGTTCTTTCTAAAAAAACACACAAAACTTAATGTGTTCATACACGATTCTCAATGATTTCTAGAAACAGCTTTTGTCACTAAAATACAGAGCAGCCACAAAGTAACAAGGATCAGTCAATTTTGTTCTTGTAGTATCTGTTTCATGTCATTTACAAATTCAGATCATTGAAGCTGTCAAAGTAATTTAATGACAAAGTGGTCAGTTTCAACCGCCAGTGTTTCTTCCTTTTAGGAAGTAACACCATAACTTAACAAAAACACATTTTAAAAAATAGCCACTGCATTTATTCTCTATTATACATTTTACAGAATACATATGTCTCATGCAGGAATTGCTAATAACCATTTCAGTTCACATCAGAATACTGCATCCTTTTCTCCAATTAAAAGTAATTATTTATTAAAGTGAATCAATTTCTCTTTCATCTTTTGTCCTAACTCTCCTGTAAGAAACAAGGTGATGTTAATTTTATTTTTAGTCCCCATTAAATTTTATGCATATTTTACTCACCTACAAAGTTGTGAGAACATTGAAGGTAATGCACATTAAATTAGAAATTCTCTATAAATAATTGTTTCTTGTCTCTAGGCAGAAAAAATTCAAATGCCTTAAATCACCATAAAGAAGTAATAGAGATAAAATTATTTTTAATTATTAAATTATTTAAATTCAGCAGTCTCATTCTGTGGACAGAGCTTTCAATATAATTGACCTGAGTGGGGACAAAACATTAATATTTTTTTAAAGCACCAAGGTTGTTCTAATGCACAGCTATGTAGAGACCCAACATTTAGACAACTAAGAGCCTGCAATGAATGGGCCACAGTGCCTGTGAACAAGATAAGAGTTCATTAGTGAGAGACAATGAAAGGGATTGCACAACAAGGACTCAGTTCTGATTAAAATCTGGAAAATAACGTGGTGTTTTTGTTTTTAAATTAAGGCATAATTGATATATAACATTATATAGTTTCAGGCATACACAATTAAGCATTTGTATATATAGGAAAATGCTTGCCATGATAAGTCTAGCTAACATTTATAAAAAAATTAAATAACTTTTAATTTATTTAAATTTAAGCTGGAAAGAATAGTCTTTAAGAAACAGAGAGAAAGAGAGAGAGAGAGAGAAAGAGAGAGAGAGAAAGAGAGAGGAGAGAGACTGGATTATATAAATCATTCTCTCCTGCCATTATAAACACAGTTCTTTTGTTTTTTTTCCTATTTGACAGACTAAGAAATCAAAAGTATGTGTCCTATCCATGTATAGAGAGTAAACTAGAGTCAGAATCAGGACTGTACTTGTGGCCCTAAGTGCCTTAGTTTCTTGTTAGACTAACAGAACCCTCTGGCTTCTTTCCCTCCCTTTTTTATGTTGACTATGCCTGGCTCTGTTATGCTCAGCCGTGCAGGTGCCGGAGCCTGCCACAGGAAGATGAGTCCTTGGAGGGCAGAGGCAGTGCCATTGGTCCTGTATCTTCCCAAAGAGCCGGTCCCATTGCAGACTTACAGTAATTAAATGTGAAAATGAGAGAGCTGCTCTTGGAGGTCAGGAACTGTAACAAGAAATAGCAGAGAAGGCCAACTGAACATACTTGAAGGTCTCAGTTGTATAGTTCTAGCTCCCACTTATTAGTGGGGTGATTTAGGACCGTACTGAGTCAGTTTCCACATCAACAAAATGGGAGAGCTGTACCCCATACTCTTTTACAGGGTCATGATATGGATCAGGTGACACCATAAGAAACCTGTTTGTGGCCGAAACCGGTTTGGCTCAGTGGATAGAATGTTGGACTGCAGACTGAAGGGTCTCAGATTAGATTCTGGTCAAGGGCATATACCTTGGCTGCGGGTATATCCCCAGTACGGGGTGTGCAGGAGGTGGCTGATCGATGTTTCTCTCTCATCAATGTTTCTGACTTTCTATCTTTCTCCCTTCCTCTCTGTAAAAAATCAATAAAATATATTTTAAAAATCTGTTTGTGGATTAACAGCTACTTTAAAAAAACTTATGCAAGATGACAGAGTAGTCAGTGGAAGGAGAAGGGGGCTCGGGATGAGAAGGCCTGGCTGGTACCAGTTTGTCTTCTTACTTATTATATTACACTTCTGTATACATATCATTTAGCTACTCTGAGCCTCAGTTTCCTCATCTCTGGAATGTGAATATTTATACTGAGCATGCCTACTTGAATGAAATTACTTTTTATATAAAAATAGTTAATTAGCATTGCATCAGACTTGAGGGATCCAGTCCTGAGCAAGACAATGTGACCGTGCAGTGGTGGTGCTTATAGTCTCCAGGGAGAGACGAATAAAACTGCTTTGTAGATTGTAAAGTGGTAAGCCAGTGTGTAGTATTCTGATTATTGTTAATGTTACAAAACAGAGGAAGTGCATTCCAGGTAAACTTAAAAATTAACCATTTATTTTGTTAAGTGGTGCCAAATGTCTCAAACGTAAGCAATATCTGATTGGGTGTTGAGAAAACACAGGCTCTTAACTTTAATTATCAAATATATATGTGAAAGCATCTAGTGGAGTGTCTTAAATGTTTAGGAAAAAATAGATATGGTGACACCCTATCAGACTCTCTAATTGAGTTGGATATATATCATGAGGTCCCAAGAGGAATCCCATTATTATTCTCAAGTCACTGGGATATCATATAAGGATTTTTTTCTCAGTAAATATGTTAATTCTATCATGTCCTATGGGCCATGTCAGTGGTCAGTATGCCCTCCTAAATGCAAGGGAGATTGTGTTGACAATAGTTTACAGACAATCATACATGAGGAGAGTTTATATTAAATGATTTTAATTTAATTTAACATTTAAAATAAGGGCTATAGTTATGGCAGTTTCCTGGCCTTTTAAAAAAATAATTCAAGTTGCATTTATTTATATAATTGTTTTTCTGTTGCTCTATTGACAGCATACAAATTTAGATTTCTAATTCTGCTTATTGTGTGTAAATTTATGCTCAATGGTCTTTAAAAAAGGCAAAGCATTTGTGTTCAGTGAGCAACCTCTGCCACTATAAACACTGTTGTTTTTTTTCTATTTGACAGACAAGAAATCAAAAGTACGTGTCCTATTCATGTATAGAGAGTAAATTCGAGTCAGAATCAGGACTGTACTTCGTTGCCCTAAGTGCGCAAAACTATATGTTTTTATGTAGTCTTTTTAATTCTTTTTTTGTTGACATCATTGTAACTGCAGTAAAAAAGACCTATTCCCCATTATTCATGAAATTGGGTGAAGCTTCATAACCATTGAGAGTACTGAGAAAGTGAAAACGCTGGAACTCATGCTCTGAGAAATGAATGACAGTCTGTGATTCCATGTTGCGATCATCTCGCTGTAAGGACATCTGTGCACATACAGACTGCGGGAAGGCCCCGGGCGCACTGCCTGGTTCCTCAGTCCATCACTCAGATGCCTTTTCTAATGGAAACGTCTTTGCATTTGGTGAAGGATGCTCTTCCCTGGGCAGCAGGATATGAATACTCCTCCAGTTAGAGTTGTTAGGCTGTCAGAAACAGAGATTCTAGCTGGTGAAGGTCTCCCTTTGGCACCAGTTCTGTAAGCTGTGAGGGGATGACATTTGGCATCCATGTGCTGTGCTTAGCAATAGACTTCAAAGCTAACTCTTTCAACAGTGCTCAAGTTAGTGAGCACACCACACTCAGCCCTGTCTGGGGCTTCGTGGAGCAAAGCTGGGTTTTGAATTTGATCTTTTTCACACAAGGCTTATTTTCGGGTCATTAAGGGGATCAGTGCTCAGAAATTCCATAAAATTCTTGGCATTTTTATCCTGGCTGTGGAAGTCATTGGCTGATCTTCTCCTGAATAACAGAAAGGTCTAGCAGCAGGACGCTTCAAAGGCGATTTCTCACAAAGGGAAGAGCAGGGAAAAGGAATCTCGTGAAACAGTGAACAATTCCTCAACAATTCCTCCTTGTGCTGTAACCTTGATATGGGTCTTCACCCAAGGTGGGGCAGAGTTAAAGAATGGGAGTGCAGTATTTTTCTGGCTAAAGTTAGTTTCATTTTTTCCCCCTTCCTTTCTTTCTTTTTTTTAACCGAAAGCTTATTTTCTGGTTACCTTTACACCAATCCTTTGATAAAGTAATGGATCTTAGACCTAACTAACTCCTGCCAGTGTTTTGCTGAAGAAGGGCTCTTTGCTATTTTCTGTATTAGGCCCCAGACCCTTGGCTCACTGCCATATCCCCAGCACCTGGAATTGTGGGGAGCACATGGGAGGCACCCCATGAGTGACAGTCTGTGATGGTTGAGTGCACAAATGCACATGTCCCCTCTGTCTAAATTGAAGATGTAGCTCGGAGAACAGATGATCAACTTTATCTTAAGTAAGTGAGCTAAATGATAACTAGTTCATTAGGTCTCTGACCTTCCCAAGAATTAATACCCTCAGAAGTATTTCTTCAGAGACAAGAGTTGTTACAAAATGTTAAGGGAACTCAGAGAAGGGCATATGAGCTTTGCATGAAGGAGAAGATATTTAAATATGATTTTGAAGTATGACTAGTGTACCAGATGAAGATGAGGAAGGACATCTTGGGTAGAGAGAAAAATACATTGAAAAGGAAACAAGGCATAAATTAATATGATACTTGGGGAGGGAAAGGAGCAAGGAAGAATGGGTAGGAAACCAGGTCAGTAATGTTGGCTGACTCATCCTGTGAAGGAACCTACTATCAAACATGAAGTGCCTCTAGGTCCTAGGAGGGAAGTTAGAGAAGATTGTTGGCAGCATGGCAATACAGTCAGATACTGAACGATTTCTGTGTGATCTCTGAGAGCCTGGGAGTGTACCCCTACTCTGAGAGGCGGGTGGCCAGTGGACTTCAATGTCCCTGTTAACAAGGACAAATAACCTGGCCACACACAGGAAATTTATTAGCGGCTCATTTGCCTCTAATGAACAGAAAGTGTGTGACGCAAAGGACACACAATCATTATTTTAATAATGTGTGAGGCAATGCTTGGCTTTGGGGATATAAAGACAACTAAAATGGAGAGACAAAGAACTGTAAATGAAGACAGCTGTACTGCCTTCCAGAGACTTACAATTTAATTGAGAGAGAAACTTGACGCCTCTCCCAGATGCTGGTAGAGATAAGGGCAATAGCATGGGAGACTCTTATTTATGTGTTGTCCCCATCCCCAGTTTCAAGATCTGCCTCAGAAGACCCCCGCTTGAACTGCACAAGCAGTTGTGAAGCTTGATCCAAGTAAGTTGGCTACATCTATCAAAATCTAGGCAGTGCCTGGAACCAGGTGTGGCCAGAATAGGCAGGTGCTGAGGGCTCACTGAATGTGGGAAGAGTTATATGTACAGTGGGGAAATCTCTGACCTGGAATTATTGAATTCATGACTTAATTCTACTCTTAACCTATGGTATTGGAAAATTCATTTAATTTTCCTGGACCTCAATTTCTGCGAAACAAAAGAACTAAACTAGATAGTTTCTAAAGTAGATGTTATGGTTTATGATTTCATGAACTGCAAGAAAAATCCTTATCCACATCTGGCATTGGAAAACATAGGAATTTTCAAAAACAGCAACAACAACACAAGATTTCCAGCTATTCTTGGCTCCCAATTGAGTATGAATATCAAGGTATATTCTGTACTCCTTGTTAGAGAGAAAATCAGATTGAGAAGAAAAAGATCCTCATTCAGTGAGCCCAAGAGCTCAGGGTCAGCCCCAGTAGGGTCTGAGATGGGAAGGCCAGTCCATCATCTCCATGAGGATAATTTCTCCTTACAATTGCCAAGATGGCATCCTTGCTAACCTGCAGATAAAATCTTATCAGGTTTGGATATTTACATTTAAAATTTTATTCAGTCACATTGCACAAGAGGAGTGGTATCCATAGGAAGGGATTTTCTAGAAAATTTAATGAGTTTGGGATGCCACATTTTAGGGGTTGATAGTTATATTATTTAATCTGAAATTTTTTGACCTGAAATAATTTTCTCAGGTAAAAATATGGGATGATTATGAGAGTTTCAGGCACTTTAAAACTAATAATTAACATAGAGGCAATACTTAGTAAAGAGTAAAATGGCTAAAGATAGTTAATGCAAATTGGAGGGAGAAGAGACTGAGGGATGGCTCAAGAATCTGAGTCCTTAGCAGGACAAAGGGTGGGGGTGAGTACTATGGCAGTGGGTAGCAGCTTGTTGATGGAGGGGCTGTCAAAAAGATTTCACCTAAAAGCGTAAATTTCTTTCTTGAATAAGCCTCCAACTGGAGCACATTCGTGCTATACAAAGTGAAAGAAACAATAAATCAGGGGAATCAGACTAGATTAACCAGGGACTCAAACCAATTCAATAGGCATCTATAGTAAGAAAATGTTGCTCTACTTCTTTCAATCCTTAGGGTTTTGCAAGTGAAAAACAGATTTGTGATAAAAAAGACCACACTGGCCCTAGCCAGTTTGGTTCGGTGGATAGAGTATCAGCATGCAGACCAAAGAATCCTGGGCTTGATTCTGGTCAAGGGCACATACCTCGGTTGCAGGCTCCTCCCTGACCCAAGTCCTGGTCTGGGCTCAGGCAAGAGGCAACCAATAATGTGTTTCTCTCACATTGATGTTTCTCTCTGTCTTTTCCTCTCTCTTCTACTCTCCCTAAAAAACAATGGAAAAATATCCTCAGGTGAGGATTAACTCTATCACCCCCCCCCAACAGCAAAACACACACAGAAAAATACCAAATTGAAGCAGCCAATGTTGTAGGTCCTAAGCCTAAACTCAAGAGACATTCACTTCCATGTAAACTTATCTTTTATTAACTTTTTAATAAAAAGGTGGAGTTGGGGAGATTCAGGCATTAAGAAGGATCCCCAGGGATCCTGCTTAAATGAACAATGTGTCAAATTGGTGATGGCAGATTGGAGACAGTGTAAAATTCCAAAAACTTGTTTGTGGCACTTGGTAATAATGGCTCTGTTCATGGAATGTCATTGGAAGGTTCAACATCCTCAGGCTCCTTGTTAAAGTCAGAGAGGGTTTACCCTGAGAGTCCCCCTGAATGGAACCACCTCTTCCCCTTTGCATCTTATTGGGTAGCAACCAATTCTTTGACAACATGCATGAGTGTAGGTACCATCGCTGATTGGTCATATAACTACCATTATGTGGGATTGGAGGCTATGTGGTGAAAGAAAGCAATACTGTTCTGATATCCCATGAATGCTGTCTGTCATGTAAAATTATTATAATCCCGGGAGGGAATTCAAACTATGTGTTTTTTTTTTTATTTGCTTCAAGTAAGTATTAACTGATTCAGCATTGAGTGGGATATGAACTCTATTATAAGGAGTTTGAAGGACTGTTGTGGAGTGAGGCTTCAATCATCTCTGTATGGGAGAGTCTTTCTGTAGGCCATTCTAAAACTCCAAACACAAAGATTTAAGAAAATAAAACTCCTTAAATAATAACAAGCAAAGTAAATGAAATATTTAATAAAAAACAATAACAAGAACTATATTTAAAAGCTAGAATGGAACAGAAAGAGTATAAGAAACCTATTAAAGGGCTAAAGATATGTTAGTCTAAGGAAAATGGAAATACATGTAGATAATAAAACAAGGTGGTCAAAGGTCAGAAAGCTAAACCAGAGAATTAGAAAAATAACAAAGTAAGTGGGAAATATGTAGAAGCAAAAACAATAACAATAAACAAACATTAAGTTAGCCTAAATAGTAAAAACTGCAAGAAAGACAAAGAAAACAAAGAATAATGAATATTCCACAAAAGAGTGCAAACCAGAAATTAAAAGATAAAAAGAGTCAGAAGAATGTAAATGTTTACAAAATTTGAGAAACTAGGGACTTTTTTTAAAAGAAGAAAATTAAAAAGCCTAAGGAATTCTTAGCCTCAATGTTCTTTTTAAGGGACTAAGCTGGGCTATCCTCTAAGGTTGAAGTCTTCAACCATGACTTCAGGGAATAGACTCAAGGTCAGAGAGCAAGTCCCAGGCTTCTCCAGTTCATCTTACATTGAGGGTCCTAGCTCCTGTGTCCCTCTAAAAATGTCCAGCAAATGGCATGGCAAAACTGAATTCCCCATACTCCATATAATAATGACAATGCAGTCAGAAGGGAGGGCATACACAATTTTTGATAGCGCATTGAATGTGGCAGCTATATGTGTGCTGTCATTCTTCCTTGACTTGGCAGTTTCCACCTCTGCACTGATCTGCTGCTGAGGCATTTGGAAGCAGACACAGTCCAAGAGAAGAAAGGAGGAAGAAGAGAATGAATACGTCCTAGGCACCTACTCTGGACCAGGCATTGTCCTGGGAATATTACTAGTCTTTCTTTGGTCTTTACTCTGTCTTAGAAGGTAAATATGTAATGCCAGTTTTGAGGGTGATGAATCAAAGGCATAGAGAAGTATAATTTGCTCAAGGTCACATGCGGTAGTGGAAATGTGACTAGCCCAAACAGAATACTCAGTGCTTGATGATCTACCTAAGAACCAGGAGGTCAAAGTTCAATTCCCAGTCAGGGCACATGCCCAGGTTGTGGGCTTGATTCTCAGTAGCGGGTGTACAGGAGACAGCCAATCAATGATTCTTTCTCATCATTGATGTTTTTTTTATCTTATTATTTCTGTTCCTTCCTCTCTGAAATAAATAAAAAATATATAGTTTTAAAAAATGTGACTCTCAAACCCTTGGAACTCTTACCATGCCAACTGAGAAACAGCTCTTGATCCAGGCGTCTACATGTTCCTTTCTGGAGTGATGAGGAAGCTGTGAGAGGGGAGGCTTTCCATCAAAGTTGAGCCAGGCAGAGGGTGTCAGAATGTACGTGCCTGGAAGTCCGGCTAGCATGAGGGCGAGGCTGAGAGGGCCCAAGGCCTCCAGGAGTAGGAAGGTAGCAGAGAGGCTGGGAGTCAGGTTGGCAGTAGTTCTCAAAGAGTGGCCCCCAAATCACCAGTGCTGGCACCACCTGTGAGCTTGGCAGAGGTGCAGAGTCTCAGGCCCCACCCTTACCTATTTAATGGGAATATCTGGGTGTGGGTATAGGAAAAGAAACAAGCTCTTTAGGTATTTTTTAAGCACAATAAAGTTTGCAAACCATTACTGCAGGAGGACCAAGGAGTTGGACACGGGATTTGGAGACATAGTCAGAGTGTTTAGATTGCGGATGGAGGTTGGGAAGAGGATGGGGCTCTGAGCTAGTCAACAGCATGAAAGATGGAATTTTTTTGTGGTAAGAATAAGGAAAATCAGGCACTGTGATGATGGGAACAGTTGTGGGGCTGGGGAACGGCCTCTAGTCAATGCCATATTTCATTGGCCTCAGTTAGTAGGAGCTGAGAGGCCTCCAGCAATCCCTTCTCTTATCCTGAGCCTTGCTTCCTTAGGCTTGGGTATGGCAGGCCCACTCATGTGAATCCCGCAGTGGAAATGTATCATTTTGGTATTCAGGCAGCCTGAGGTTACTTGTAAAGGTAAGTTCTCAACTTGGATGTATTTAAACAATAAAGCAAACATTTTGCCTCTCTTCTAAGGAGGTAAAAGCTAAGTACATCTCACAGAAGACAAAGTGGGTAGGTTTTCTCTAAGTTATACATTTTGTGCTATGTGTGGGATGGAAAAAGATTGATTCATGCAGTCCACGCAGGTTGGGGGACACTGTGGCATGATGAAAGTAGCAGGTGCTCAGAGGGAGAGACCTGGACTCGAATCAGCACTGGTCTGTGATGTCCTCACCAGTTATCCATGAATCTTTCTGAACTGTAGGCTCTTCGTTTCCAAGAGGGGGACACTTCTTCACCTCCCAGTATTGGAGGGATTGGAGAAATGTAGGTGAAAGCATTCTTAATGGTGTCAGGCCCATGACTGCTGATAAGAAGTATTTTCTGAATCTCAATTCTATACCTAACCTTTGCCCCCACCCTTCTGAGGGAGAGAGAGAGAGAGAGAGAGAAAGGGAGAGAGAGAGAGAGAGAGAGAGAGAGAGAGAGAGAGAGAGAGAGAGAGAGAGATATGCTAGAGGAAGCTACATCTTGCTCACCTGAAGAGTCCATCTTGGCAAGGTTTGCCAAACTGGGCCCTTTGGAAAAACTTTGTCATTAATGATCCCTTATGTATTTACATGACACGTTCCTTTGCTGTGGATACTTCACATTTTCTCATCTTTACTAGGTTGGGGAGAATGTTTTCCAAGCCAGTTGATCAGCTTCTTTATGCAACACATGAGCCCTTTCTCTGTTTTATGTCTGGGTTATGGGGTCAAGGCAGCCCCTTCCTCTTTCCTACTGTCTTATGTTTGGAGACGTTTGAGCTGGGAATGGGGTCCTTTTCTGGCCAACATGAATAAGAATAAGACAAGAAGCAGCTGGAACACAGCACAATTTCATGGGCACTGATTTTACTGTAAGGCTGGGAGGACTATAAAGCGGGGATGTTTCTAGTTTCTGTAATAATCTCCTCTAGAGGGGTGGTGGGAGAGAAAGAAAACTCAAACAATCAATCTGTTCTCTTGCCCCAGGCTCCATAATTTGCCTTTTACTTTCTGCATTTTCATATTTGAGTCTGAAAAGCAGAGGACCAAAACAATGAGCAACAGATGTCCTTGTGCAATCTGCACGGTCCCTGAATTCAGTTAGCATGCAAATTGTCATCCTAGGGCGATTCCCAGGGACTGCTGCAAAGATGGCAGGCCTGCTCTGCAACACAGATAGAGGGCATGATTAAAATGTCTGGATCCAATCATATGTTTAATTACAATTCCTTTTTTATCTCAACTACAATGACTGGTAGCTATTATGACACAATATTGAAAATGTGTATGACGCATGGTGGCACTTGGAAAGGCTGATAGGTGGTCTGTGTTTGATCAAAATGATCAAAGCCCCTCACCAAGGAGAGCCTCTGCTCCTTCTCTCTCATCTGATCCACTTAGACGAGCAAAATATGATTTACAGGAGACAGTTGATGTGATTTTCATTTCCCAAGAGCAGGGGCATAATTTTTGCAGCACCATTTTCCCTGAAAACAATGGGAGCTTAACAATGCTTATAAACACACATTAACAGAGCTTATCCCTCAGTGTCTGCAAAGTGTCGATCATGCTCGCTGTCATTTACTCTCACATGTCCAAACACTTTGGAATTTTATTATTGGTATAATAAGAAAAAGACAAAAAAAGTGTCAAAAGCATGGAGAGGAGAAACTCTTGATTATTTCATTCTATTCATACATCCAGATTACTTGGCTGCAGGTGGTATTTCAGATAGAAGTACAAGTGAATTTCTCATGAGATGCTATATTGAGCATGAATATAAAGACTGGATTTCCCCGTACAAATTGTAGAAGTGGCATTAGCTAAGAGAAAAAGATGACCCTTATCCCAATACAATCTTACTATATTCCTGCTCCTGAAATTCTATCCCTTATGATATGAATCAGTTTTATTCCAGTTTCTGCTTTTGAGAGAAGATCGGAGGTGAGGTTGGGGGCGAGATGCTCCTGCTCATGAAGAAGATCTTGTCAGGATAGAATGTGAAGTTGAAGTGTGAGTAGTCAGAGCAGAACTTAAGCTGGTCTTTGAAAAAACAAGAAGCTGAGTAGGCAGTGAGGAGAAGGAAGGCACACTCACCTTTTTTTGGAAAGCAAATATTATTTTCTCTTTGGCAACAACAAAATCTTTTTAGTTCAATGAAGCCAAAGCTTTTCCCACAGACACTCAACTTGTTAGTGTGAATACTGTGTGTGCATGAGAGAGAGGCCTTTGGATAATATAAATTAGAAGCAATTTAATTTATTAAATTAAATTAATTTAATAAATTAATTTTTATTAAACCTTATAAAATTTAAGGTTTTATAAAAACCTTATATAAGGTTTTTATAAAACCTTATAAAATTTAAGAACATTTCCATTGACAGAGTAAAACACAGCAGGTAAAACAACCGTATACTTAAAAAATATGGATGCTCAAGTGAGCGTCTTTAGGAAAAGGCTATTACTTGGTAACCTGGCAAGTCTGCCAGATAAGTACACCTTGTGAGAAGTGTGTTGGTGTTGGAGATACCTAGTTGCAGAAATAGATGCTGAGAGTGAAGCTGGCGGATGGCCTGGCAGGGACGCATGCCCGGGCGGAAGGCCCTGTTTCAGGTGCCCTGGTCCAGGGCTCTTAGAAGGTCCGCTCCTTGCAGGAGCCTGGAGCTTCTTGGTACAGGAACGTTCACCTCACAGTCATATCTGGTCAATTCGGGCAGCAGGTAGGGCTCGCACGAGGGCCCGAGCAGCCAACCGGCTTGCCATACCTGCCGCCTTGTGAGCCGAAGGCAGACTGTAGTCCTGGTACTGAAAAGCGCAACACTGGGGCGGGCCGGGGGGGGGGGGGGGACTTGCTCTTGGCTCTCTCCTCGGGGCTCATGATGGACGCTGGCTGTGGTGGCGGCAGGAGTCTCAGAGGCCGACTCGGGCCCTCATGGGATTTTGGGTGAACTCATCACTGGGGACACTGGCGCGCAGCCGTTTGTCAGGTATTGGAGGTCAGTTCCCACAGCCCCTGAGACTTTTCATCCTTTTCCACTCAGATGTGAAGGGCTGCCTCCTGGGGGGGTCCCCCTCCACTCATGTCCTGGAAGGCTTGCCATAGGGAAGAAGTGACTGAAAGTCTCTGCTTCAAGGGGTTCAGAGCTCCTACAATGTCCCAAGAGACTAGATTAAGACTCCCCAGAAAAGTCTATGTCTATACATTGACTCTGAGGGGTTCTGAAAATTCATCTCTCTTGTGATTAAGAGAAAAACTTTAATGGCGTTTTATACTTTATAAAAGTGTGCTGCCTGCGTGTCTAGCCAAATATGAGGTGATTACCCCACTATGATTCAGACTGAATTTTGCATTGTTCTTTAGGGCTGGAGATGGATCTGCCCTGGTCCCCCCATGCCCACCACCTCACACCCATTCTCTCTCATGCCAGGAAAGCTTTGTTGTGAATTTGAGCTCTAGGTAATTCTGTGACTCTGGAGTTTTCACAAGTCCATTAGCAGCAAAATCCGAATCAATCTTCCAGGCATAATGAGAAAAGCATATTTTTTTACTTGGGATTTATCTAGAACCTTTTCTGGAGGTAGCTTAAACATTTCCTTGGTTAAAATAACTCATAATGCATTTCATTTAGTTCACATTTTAAAACTCTAACACATTATAATATTATTGTACTAGTTTCTTGTGGCTTCCATAACAAATTGTCACACACTAGTTGGCTGATAACTACAGAAATTTATCTCTCATAGTTGTGGAGGCCAGAAGTCTGAAGCAAAAGTGTTAGCAGGGCCTCAGTAGACTCTAGGGAGATCCTTTCTGGCCTCCTCCAGCTCCTGATGGCTTCAAGCATTCCTTGGTTAGTGGTTGCATCACTAGTTTTTACATTTGTCTTCACTTGGCTTTCTCCTCTGGGTCTCTGTTTTTTCTTCTTTCACACTTGTCATTGGGCTTAGGCCCACTTGGATAATTCAGGGTCATCTATTCTTCAGGTTCTTAATTACGTCTGCAAAGACCCTTTTCCAAATAAGGTCACATTCTAAGTTCTCAGGGGTTAGAGTGTGAATATAGGGGACTACAATTTAATTCACTGCAACCATATTCTCTAAATAGGTTGCCTTGAGGAAATATACTACTCAACAATTGATATAGCAATTGTTTAAAATTTATACTTGTAATTTTTAAGATGTAAAATGTTTCAAGAACATTCCCCCTGGTCAGAGACTAGGAAAAATGTGTCTACTTCTCCATGTTTAAAAACCCTGAGTTTGAGACCTGGGTTCACTATTTGCCAGCAGGCAGGAATCTCTGCCTGAGCCACAGCTCCTTCCTCTGTCATAGGGGCTGGTCACTTTGGATGTTGGGAGGGTAAAATGCCATGTGATCACTATGTAAACTGAGGGATGGTATATGCAAACATAGACAGAAGAGTTCGATGCTGTTAGAAGGACATGAGAACTTGCAAGGTGATTCACTTGGGGGTGGGGAAATTAAACGCTCAGTATGAGGCAATTAACTGCGTTAGGAGGATTTCTTCATAAACAATGTACATGGGCATGTATCTACCAAAAAACATCTTATGGTAAGTTAGATAATGACAAGTTATTTCTTTTGTAGTCCTTGGCACAGACTTTGGTCTCAGGAACAGCTATACTTAGAGAAAACTGTTGATTTGGTCATCTGCATTGTGCTTTCTGTCTTTCGGCACCTGCAGCTTGTAGTAACAAAAGAGGAATCAGCAGTTTATGAAACCACACCAGGCTTATGGAAGGGTGGCTTTTTGGATAAACACATTTAACTGCAAGGGTTTATCACTGCAAGATCACACACCAGAGAAATTTTAATGCATAGATATCATCTTTACATTAAAGTGCTAAGACTGTGTTTTCAAAGCCATTTGTTTTAATGGTGCCTTGTTAGCTGTTAAAAATACCCCAAAACTTTTGAGCCACTATTTTATCTTACAAATGTTAAGTATTCTTTGTAGACAGGAACTGTCTGTTAAAATAATATTTGACATCTACTGAATCAAAAATATTTTACAATGAAAGGCTGACATCTGTTTACTATATAAAAATAGGGTGCTGTGTATTTTTACTAGTAGAATTTTCCTTTAATAAGGCAGCCAAAAGTCATCTACACACACCAAACCAATTTACAGCCAGAACCTGCTGAATACCAATACAGCATCATGGATGCTTAGCAATCTATTTTTTCTAGTATTACCCTGATTTGGTATTGAATATGTATAGGAAATATGTTTGTCTCCTTGAAGGAAAGACTATAATAGAAATAAAAAGTCTGGGTTAATTATTAATTTGCTAAGCTTCAATCATTCCAGTGCTCTCAATTTAATTCCATTATACATGTGGTTGATCTTCCTTATTTAAAATGATCAAACTGCAATTGAGGGCTTTTTTTCAATCAATTTAAGTAGTAGCAAAGAAAATATGCATGCTTGGCCAATTCCACGTGAGCACTAAGGCGCTGCAATTAGGAAGAGATCAGACAGAAGGCAGACAACTTGGTAGAGTTTAAATCTGTGTGTAATCTCATACAGGTGCTGCTTCCTGTACTCTGGAAAATCCCTCATCACAAAACAGGCCTACTGAGCCACACCTGGAGTTAAGCAGAACATCTGGACCTACTCTTTCCTACTCACTCATGTTCTTCAAATCGTCCCTAAACAAATGGCACTTTAGTGCAAGTCTGACACCAGAGATTTGTAAACCAATGTGCCCTGCCAAATCCAGTTTGATACAAAACACAGATACCATTCTTGAATAAAATACATTACAGATATGATACCCTGACCATATATTTCAATTAGTCAAGCCTCAAATAGTTTGTGGAAGTCATTTCCACCAGTAGCAATAAATTTCATAATGGCATTAACAATTAAATAGGGTATTTTGGGGAAGGTTGAAGTCCAACATCTATTAAATGCCCTAGTTTTTATTGGTCATGTGCTCTTTATTTTCTAGTCACACAACCCTTGGCTGGGAAAGTCTAAAAAGTTAACTATGAATGTAAGATATAATGAAAAGGAATGCCTTTTTTAACAGGTCTCAGTTTCCTTAAAAATTACTTATTTGTTAAGCTCCTAAATGTCTAATTTTTACTTAACGGAGCCACTTAATACCTAGATGTATAATTCTGGCAGTTTTATAATGGATTAATAATGATATCTTATAGATATACTCTGGCCTTAGCATTATATTGGAATAACTAAATTCACAAATGATTTAGCAAAATATCAGTATAATTTGTGTGGCCTTACACAGGGCTTTTCAGCCAATGTGTTTGGGGAATGTTGGCATCAGTTCAGATGAATGCAAGGGAGTAGGAATGGTCAGCTTGAAGAATGAATGGTGTAGAGTAGGTATATCTTTTATAGTTCCCATAAAGTATGCAGGAACAAGGGCAATGGAGTGAGGAGTTCATTAATATATGTACACATGTTAGTTCATTAATATATGTACACATCAATATATATATTCCAATGTTAACACATTTGGAATTACTATCCAGTTTGCACTAGTGAATTTATTACATTTGCAGTGATGTTATGTTTATTGTTCGAAGTCTTTGGATTCAGATAGCATTAGTCAAGTTCACCATCTCTGAGAAGGTTTGGGAGTAAAGAGGTGGGAGGTGTTGAGGATTGAGGGTATGGTGGCACAGACGGAGTGATGGAGGAGGAGCACATTTACACCATGGAATACTATGCAGCAGTAAAAAAACCTTTACCCTCTGAGACAGCATGGAGGGACCTGGAGAGTATCATGCTAAGTGAAATAAGTCAGAGAAAGGCAAGTATCACATGATTTCACTCACATGTGGTATCTAATCAACAAAATAAACTGATGAACAGAGTGGATCCAGAGACATGGAAATATGGAACAGAATATGGAATCTTGGAGGGAAGACAGGGGAGGGTGGGTGAGTGGGAGTTAACCAAAGGCCTTGTATGCATATATGCATTACCCATGGATACAGACAGTAGGGTGGTGAAGGTCTGGGGTGGGGAATGGGGGCAGGCTGGAGGTGGTCAATGGGGAAAAAGTGGGGACATATGTAATACTTTCGACAATAAAGATTTATTTTAAAAAAAGGAGGTGCACAAAGAATCTGTCATTCCTATTAATGAGTAGCAATCTAGAAGACAGGCTCTGGAATGTTCAGGAAGCAGTCTCAATTCTAAGGGGCATTGCTAGTTTTGCAGTTGGCTCTGAAGTACCAAATGACACATTCTATTCCTGAAGGATCAAGATTGAGAGAGTTTCTCCAGGTTATTCTTTGGAATTGAGGGTAACTTGGGCTGGTCCAGATGTTCCCATGGTAGGCATCCTAGCTGAGCAGGTGTATCTTCCTTGACTAGGCACTGAATCAAACTCAGGTGCTTCTTGGTAATGGAGTCATTTGAATAATGAAAGCATTTGATTTTTCTTCTCCAAAAGTCTCTCTGCAGCATGAATTATTTTTGGTTGGGTGGATGTGTGTTTATGATATTAAATGTATGAATTAACTAGGTTTTCTGGTTTGGGAAGTCTCATGTTAGCCATTTTTGTAAAAAATTACTTTGTTTTCAAAACAACTGAAGTTGTAATAGGTTCCCCCTCCCTTTGATCCTCATATCCTGTGAGAGTGTGGGAAAAGAGCAAAAAATAAAGGGAAAAGCAAGCAAAACAAGAGGACACAAAAATGGAAGCTGACATGTTCTAAAACATAGGCATAAAGATGATCCTTATAAGATTACCAAGAAATGTAAAGGATTAGAACAAGAATCTGATGCTCAAACCTCACAATTTGGAAAGAAATGGCTCTTCCATGGGGGAGATGTGGTGTAATTCTGACATAGGATACCTGCCCTAAAATTGTGTGAGGGTCAAAGGATTTTTGGCAGGGAGAAATAAGTTCTGAAATAGATCCCAATGGGGAGTCAGTGGAAGCTTCCAAAGATGGAAAGAAAGTAAGTGGAGTAACCCAGGTTATAAATAATGGGATAACACATTGTCTGAAGAGCAGGAAATGAATTTCATGAAGGCAGAGATCATGGGAGGAAATATTTGGTTTCCCATCTCTGGCACAAGGCCTGGCACACAGTAAGTAGTCAGTGTTTGCACGGAGCTCTGATGTTGTAAAAATCAGCCAAAATGAGCAAGGATGAGAAAGCTATTTGTTAGCCAATAGGATAAGAATCGGGAAAAAGATGGTGCTTTTTCTGAATAAAAGAAACTGTGGAAGATGACATAAATTAGCCTTTTTTATGAATGAAATTTAGGTTGGAAAAGTTAATCCTAAAACACTTGCTTGGAAAATACCTTTCTAAGTTTCCGATTATGTTTTCCAATCAAAGCATACCACTTGAGAATATAAACACAAGATGAAATGAATAGCCCTACGAAATAGGCCAGGAACAGAAAGGCAGACAAAAAGCTATCAGTCAGATCTGTGATTCCATTTAATTCTTCAGTGCCAGAGGAAGGAGCTCATTGTACCCGCCATTCCACCAGTCAGTAGGAGCTGGTTGATTTCAAGGCTGTTGAAAGCTGAATTATTTTGGAGAGGATATGCAATGCTTTCTTTCCTTCTCCCCCACATCCACTTTCTAAAAATGAGAATATAATTTTTTTCTACCTATGATCCAAGTGAGAAATATTTTCTTGGTTTTTTTGTTTTTTTTTTGAATGACTGTCTATACCTCCAGGTGCTGCTAATAAAGTATTTTGTAGATGGGGACAAATAAGGAAGGATTTGATAGGTTAAGAGACCTGAGTCTGTAAAATTTTAGTGAAATTCTTGGCAATGACTTACTGTCATCCTTATTCAGGAGACAAAGCAGAGAGAAGAGCCTGAAACGGAACACTGAGGAAATCTAGTCCTTAACTGTGGTGTTTCCTGAAAGGATGATTTATCGGTGTTGTGAAGACCAAAATGTTCAGAATATGGTCTCTGTTTCTGTGCAAGCCACACAGGAGGAGTCCTGAGAAACCTTTCCTCGCTGGTGCAGCTGGTGGAGGTACACACCAGCAGGTTGGTGGAGCAGCTGCCTCTCCGTGCTGGATCCAATAAGGAGATCAAGCTCTTCACTTTCCCTTAGCGTCTTGCGTGGAACACAGGCTGGTCTCAGAGCTATTCTTTCATGCTTTTGTTAAATCTCTAAGGTTGAGACTGATTAACTTATAGATTAAGCCACACTCTGAAATGAAATTTAAAATGTCTTAACCTTCTAATAGGAATGGAATTCTCACCAGTCATTATTAGAATTCACTGATGTTACAAATTTGTGGACGGATGTTATCCATTAAGGCGAAAGCAGAAAGGGGCTATAAAATCGACTCAGAAGGCTGAGTACTTTACCTTCAGGGAAGCACATATAAAATCTGTCCTGAACCGTACAGACAGTAATAGTTAAGGCTTTGAACACCTGGTTCTCCACTGGCTAGGCAAAGTCATTTAAAATACTGACATACTTTCTACTTACTGTCATTTTGATCTTTAGGCAGGTTACTGTTTTTATTAGATGCACTTAAGAATTTAGCTGCAGTGATCAGTCAATCCAGAGGGCATTTACTGAATGCCAACCATGTGCCAGTATAAATCTAAGGAAGTTTTAGGTTGGGATGAGATTTCTCAGTTCCTGCATAGGCCTAATTCTTGGACTAATGGAAATAATGGTTACATTCAGTAGTCTTAACACCCTTTCTTAGTGATTTGACAAGTTGACACTTTTCAGAGAGTTCAAAATCTGCAAGGTGCTGCATGCCTGGCTTCGTTAGCTGAATTGGTTGGAAATATGGCATTAATGAGGCCAAGGTTCAATTCCCACATGGCCTGGGTTGTTTTGAAGGAGAAAAACTCTTCCATAGCCACAGGCTGTATCTCTAACACTGTCTAGCTTCTTGATTTGCCAACAATAGCCATGGTTCAGAAGGAGAATCACTCTAGAGAGAGTGGAGCTCAGGGAGAATCCTTTATGACTCTTGGATAAATAATGTAAAGCTCATATACTGTGATGATAGTACAGTAGTGTCGCCTCTGTTGCCAAAATCATTCTAGTTGAAATGGCCTTCACAAATGAGAGCGAGTGGAACCCCAGATTACCAATAATAAAAATCAAATTAATGGGATGTATGGAAAACAATAGCTAATTTTTTGTTGTTTATCCTCACCCAAGGATATTTTTTTCCATTGATTTTTAGGGAGAGTGGAAGGGAGGTTGAGGAGGGGATAGGCAGTGATTCTCAACCTTTCTAATGCTGTGTGACCATTTAATACAGTTCCTCATGTTGTGGTGACCCCCAACCAGCCTCACAAACAAGTCCAAATCTCCCTTAGAGAAAACAAACCTCCTCTTGGCCCCAGTTTTCCAACCCATTTTCCAACAGGCTATTCACATCCAAATATCCTTGTTTTAAGCTTGAATTCTGAAAACCATTTTCATTCCTTAATCTACTGCATTGTGCTTCCTGCTATAATATGCCAGAATAAGTCCCTTGAATATTGTTTATTCAGTCTTGGAAATTAACTCTATCTTCTCTGGGTCCTCTTATTTTTCCCATCTTCTCCATAGTGTCTGTGGCTACTTTCCAACCCAGCCCTCATATTCATTATGCTGTGTCATTCCAGGTTTTTTAAGTTTCTTCTATGCATCCTGTCTGTTTCACTTACTCACCTTGGGTGAAACACAAGAATTGCTTTAAGTTCTTATCTCTATTCTTCTCCTCTCCTCAGCCCATCCTCTGTTCTCATCCTTTGTGATCTCATTTTCATCCATTCACTCAACAGTGAACAGTGACTTCCATGTGAGAGATCCAGAACTCTAATCTGTGTAGCCTAAGCTTCTCTTTTAAGCACCAGACCTATTTTTCTATCTCTTTGCTGGTTATTTTTCTTCTGATTGGCCTCTCAATATTGCAAATTCAATGTGTCCAAACTATGTCCCTGCTTCCACACTATTCTCAAATCTATGCTCAAATTTATGCCTTACCCAGATGGAAACCTGAGTTATGTTTTACTTTTCCCTGTCCCTTATTTTCTACTACCAAGGGTTTGCCAAATCTTGTTGACTTTTTGGAATCAGTCTGTTTTCCAATTTTATTTCTATAGATAATTTGGACTTTCATCCAATATTACCGAGTATCTATTATGTGTCAGGCAGGAGGTACAAAGGTGATAAGATTCCATTCCTTAATTAGGGGTTCTCCAGTTCAAGAAAGTGGACAGAAGGAAACAAGTTCCTAGAGGGACAGTATGTTATAATGGAAGGAAGTGTGCATGATGTGTCCTGGGAGTGCAGAAGTGGAAGAACGATGTGCTTATTGGCACAGGGAATGGAATGGAATAAAACTCATTGGCAGTGTTTGCCTACACACGGCAAAGGACCTCTTCCTGAGCACCAAATAAACAATTACCTAAGCAATGTTTTGTTAACTTGGTTCCCTACCAGCTGAGAGTTTTTAAAAAATGATAGTTATTATTCTATGTGTGATCTGCCTCTCCCTTCTGGCAGTAATAATTTGAGTATTATGAAAGTCTATAGTGTGTGACATATGTGAAACTTAGAGTTGTCCTGTGACTTTATGTCACTGAGAGTAAAATACAGGAAATTCTATCATACAAGAACCACCCAAAATTGTCATGGTGGCTCTTACTAGAACCAGAAATGACAGAAATGTATAACTGTGAACTTTTTAACACTGCTGTTCAATTTAAAAGCTTAAATACAATTTAATTTACTTAGTGGAGGAAAAGTACTCTATTAGCTCAAAATTTTATATTTAATCCAATAGTCTTGTGTTTAGGGCCTTAAGTTATTAAAATTATTATTGCATATCAAAATGATCAAATATTGGCAATTTTATATGCTTTAGCTTAAGAAATCTATAACTTTTTCTATTTTACTTTATTTTTTGGAGGGCATTTATATTATTTTTATTTTAAAATAATTACAGTTGACAATATTATATTTGTTTCAGGTGGCTAGACATTTATATAACATACCAGAGCCCTGGTGCACAAATTCGTGCATGGGTGGGGTCTGGCCGGTCCTCCCTGATCGGGGTTGAGGAGTCCTATTGGGGGCAGGCCATGGGAGGTTGGCCAATTGGCCATCCACAATATGTGTCATAGCGACTGGTCATTCTGGTTACTTGGCTTTTATATATATATAGACAAAGTGATCCCTCTAATAAGTGTAGGTCCCCCTGGCACCATACAGTTAAACTTTTTTTTTTCTTTTAGTTATTGGGATCAGGAGAATTGAGAGTATGGATTAATCAAGGGAAAGTCATCTTTATGGTTCAATCATCAACATTCTTTATTATTGATTGCTTTTATTTTCTGATTCCAGTAGAGATTCTTAAATGTTTAATATTTTACTCTCTATGACATGCATATACTTTTTTGGGGCAGTCTCAATCATCTTTTAGAGGCTCTAACCTACAGTGTTCTTGGATTTGGAGCCCTCTGATAGAGCTACAGATGTCAGAGGCAGGAAGAATTAATTCTTTCCTTTTAAAGACAGAGCATCTAAGAACCAGAGATGTTAACATGCCTAACATTATGCCGCTAACAATTTATAGAGTTGGAACTAGAGCTCTTTCTGTTTGCAGAGGCTAGGATATATTTAAGAGCATATATATCTATTAGAGGCCTGGTGCATGAAATTTGTGCATGGGGGTGGGGTGGAGTGGGTGGGAGGGTGTCCCTCGGCCCAACCTCCACCCTCTCCAATCTGGGACCCCTTGAGGAATGTTGGACATCCTGCTCACAATCCAGAACTGCTAGCTCCAAACTGCTCGCCTGCCTGCCTCCCTGATTGCCCCTAACCGCTTCTTCCTGCCAGCCTGATCATCCCCTAACCACTACCCTGCCAGCCTAATTGATGTGTAACTGCTCCCCCTGCCAGCCTGTTTGCCCCCAACTTTCCTCCTCTGCCAGCCTGGTCACCCCCAACTGCCCTTCCTTGCAAGCCTGGTTCCTCCCAACTGCCCTCCCCTGCTGGCCTGATGGCCAACAACTGCCCTCCCTTCCAGGCCTGTTGGCCATCTTGTGGTGTCCATCTTGGTATCCACATGGGGGCAGGATCTTTGACCACATAGGGGAAGCCCTCTTGTGTGTTGGAGTGATGGTCAATCTTTGTATTACTCTTTTATTAGATAGGATAGAGGCCTGTTGCATGGGTGGGGACCGGATGGTTTGCCCTGAAGGGTGTCCTGGATTCGGGTAAGGATTTCCTTGGAGTGTGGGGTGGCCTGGGCAAGGAACCTATGATGGTTTGCAGGTCGGCCACATCCCTCAGTGACCCAAGTGGAGGCCTGGGATCTGGGATTAATTTATGTTCTATAATTGAAACTTTGTAGCCTGGAGCAGAGCCAAGCCTTCTGCTTGCTCCGTGGTGACAGCCATTTCTGTTTGAAACTTTGTAGCCTAGAGTGGAGGCCTAGGCTAGGGCTACAGAAGTTTGGCTTCCTCCATCATCCCCGCAACCTTTGCCTCTTCTCTCTCCAGATTCATGGCTGCTGCCATTTTTGTTGGGATTATGTATCTTCTATAATTGAAACTTTGTACATTGAGTGGAGTCCTATGCCAGCAATGGCAGGCAAAAAGCTTGGCTTCCTTTGTTCCTGGGGAAACCCAAGCCTCCCTCCTGCTCTCAGTGGTGGAAGCTATCTTGGTTGGGGTTTATTTGCATAATTTGCTTCTGATTGGCTGGTGGGCGTGGCTGTGGGCCTGGCTTGATCAGGTACGGTCAATTTGCATATTGCTGTTTTATTAGATAGGATATCTATATCTATCTATAATATTAAAGAGTCAACCTTATCTTTAGGCAACCATGACCTTTAAGATTTCCATTGATCCAAACTTCTCTGGCCTTACTTACCAGGGCTCCTTTTCACATAATCCTTCCCACCAGATCTGTTGCCTTCACATTGGTTTCCAGGTGAGCTGTTCTATGGGAGGAGGAGCAGGTACTTATGGTTCCAAGGGCTAGGATGGGATTTGGTTGTTAATTCCAAGAACTGGGAAACACAAAACATTTCTTTAAAGAAAATCCAATGTAAAATATTGTTACTTTGACATATTTACTATTGCTGTTATTTCTAAAGAACCAGATATAATATTAAATGAAACAAATATTTCAATTATTGTTCTATTCATATGATCTTTGGAACTGTGCTAGGAAATCAATTAAAAAATCTTTATTGTTGAAAGTATTACATAGGTCCTCCTTTCCCTCCCATTAATCTCTTTCAGTCCACTGCTGTCCTTCTCCTACCCTCTACCCCTCACCACCTCATTGTCTATGTCCACAAGTTATGCATATATGCATACCAGTTCATTGGTTGATCTCTTCCCACCCACCGTTCCCTGCCTTCTCTCTGAGGTTTAACAGTCTGTTCATGCTTCTATGACTCTGGGTCTATTTTTAATCATCAATTTATTTGGTTCACTAGATTCTACATATGAGTGAGATCATGTGATACTTATCTTTCTCTGACTGGCTTATTTCACTCAGCATACTAGTCTCCAGGACCATCTATGCTGTTGAAAATGGTGAGTTTTTTCTTTGTTATTGCCACATAGTATTCAATTGTACCATGGATCTGTCTCTCGACCAGTGGCGTGAGCTGGGCCCTCTCTGGAGAAGAAACCTGGGTCACCCGAGATATGTGATCAGTACTGGGACCCCGCCAGCAGGCGAGGGGACCCCAAGGCAGGTGCTGGACGTGGAGGCCACGGGGGCATAGACTACAAAGGAGACAGGAATGAACCTCACATCACCCTGTTTGGCCCCGGAGGATGGCTGGTTAGCCAGAGACGGGTAAGATTCCTCAGGGAAGGAACAACCTAAGACAGGCACAGTCGCAGAGGGGCCAACAGGAGAGAACTAAAAGATCAACAGAGGTGGGGCACAGACCCTCACCCACAAACCTTGCAGGGGCTTGAATTCTCACCCCTCGTGAGGGAGGTCTCCTGCCCCCACAGCTGCTTCGCCTCCCACGCACAACTCACACCGGGACCCAGGTGGTAGACAGAGACTCGGCCAGCAATAGCTGCCCTATATCTAAATTTAATTTATTACAAGGAATTCTGAGGACCTACTCAAAAATGCAAATATTCCTTTCCACAAGTATTTACTGGGTAAACTAAGATTTCTGCTTGCGTATTAAAATTGACAGTAAAATAGTAATCAAGTTTTCAGATTAATTTAAATTGGACAAGTGAAATAAGTGAATACTCAAGAAAATCTAACTGTACTGGACAAAAAGCTTTTCCTAAAACATTAACTAAATTATCTATTAGTAGTTCATCTGACTGCAAAATTGCCTAACATCCAAAGAACCTAAAGCAGTAATATTTGTATGCAAAAATTAAAATTTAAAATTACCAAGACTGCAAGATAAAATTTCCAAAAGCCCCTATTAACCAAAAAAAAGGGGGGGGGGACAGTGGGGTAATATCATGTAAGGAAAAATATCCTATAAGTAAAATACATGTAGAAAATTCTTACTCCAGAAAAGAAAATTCCATTTGTAAAACCAGCTGCAGGACACCCATGAGAAAACACTCATGGTGTCAAAATAAGCCAAAGGAAAATCATTTAGGCAAAAATAAGAAGAATCCCAAGTCTATTTTGCAGAGAGGATCCCTTTGTTAACCTTTGGTCGAGAATGTGTTTGTGTGTTTTCAGAGAACAACTCCAAGACCATGTGGGTTCCTACGACAGTGAGGAACTGACGGGCCTGTTCCATCCACGAGGATGGTCCAGAGATGGCGGACGCTGACGACACCTTGCCATGCTAGCAGTCGGCAGTTGTGCGTGGCTGCAGGCGGTCCAGGAACATACCAGAGAGGATGGATCTTGCATTGCCACGATGTGTCCACCATCTGGATACCATTGCTGACATGTACACATGAAGAACTATTTGACATTGAAACTGGGACTCAGAACAGTTGGACATTGAAACTGACACTCAAACTTTTTTTTGCTCTTATACATTTGTTTTCAGTATGCAGAGGCAAGATATTTTTGAAGAAAAGAAACAGGGGAGAGTGATTGATATAGAGGCAGGGTGGCCTCGAACAGGCTGTCAAGCTACAGGGGGAAAGCTGGAGTGGAGGGGAGGCAGATGCTGGGGGAGATCAACCAAAGGACTTGCATGCATACATATGAGCCCAACCAATGAATGAAAGACTCTGGGGTGGGGAGGGAGGCAGGTGGGGACATGTGCTGGTTGGTAGGGGAGGATATTGGGGGGGGGGGGGAGGAAAACATATGTACTACTATTAAATGTAAGTTATAATGTAAATAAAATTTAAAAAATATTTTTATTGATTTCAGAGAGAAAGGGAGAGGGAGAGATAGAAACATCCATTATGAGAGAGAATCATGAGTCAGCTGCCTCCTGCATGTCCCCCAATGGAGATCAAGCCCACAACCCGGGTATGTGCCCTTGACCAGAATTGAACCCAGGACCCTTTGGTCTGCAGACCAATGCTCTATTTACTGAACCAAACCGGCTAGGGCTGTATCATAGTTTTTTTTATCCACTCCTTTACTGATGGGCACTTAGGCTGTTTCCAAGTCTTAGCTGTTGTAAATTATATTGCTATGAACATAGGGGTGCACATATTCTTTCTTTGGAGTGTCTCGTTTTCTTAGGATATATTCCTAGAAGAAAATCAATTTTGGGAAAAATTTCAGATTATCAATTGCATTCAGTGTGGGTTTTATTTACTCTTAATATAATAAAACTCTCAGTCTGGTTGGCCAAAATTTGCAATCCAAAGTGGAAGGTATAATTTCTTAACATAATACAGTGTTTTAGAGACTCTATGGACATAAATGATATTTCAGAGTTTTCTGATTTAATTAAAAAAGAAAAATATTTTGAAAATATAATATTGCCAATAGAGAAAATATATTCATTTTAAAATCATTATTTCACTTTAAGGGTTGGTATATTAAAATATTTTTATGTAAGAAAGCCCAGATATTGAAAATATCACCCTATTCTTCTGTTAAACATATAAGAGAACGTGGAACTAAAATGCGGTTTGCTAAGAAAAGTCACTACTTGTCTTGGTGTACTGACAAAGTACTCACAGTTTTCTTTGAAGATCTAAAAGTCTGTTGTATCATGTTCTGGACAAGCTTTTAGATAAAAAAAAGTTGGCTAATTGACTATTTAAAACTCATCTCACTCTGTCTCCAGCCTGAAGACCAGAGTGCTCTTCTAAAGAGCTGCATTTTTTTTATGAGGTGTTAAATCAATATTGCCAAATGTGACTTGGTGGAGCTTTCTGCAGCCTCACAGGAGAGTGATGCAAGCTTCTTGATCACTTGTGTATCTTTAAGAGCCTACGATTAACCCGTCTTATAAGGAAATGTGTGGGATGCTTTGGTCAGATATAAATCATCATGAACAGAATGCATTTGTATTTATATAGGATTGGGGCCAGGAATACTGCCATATATCCATTTAATTTGTTTTGCAGACTTAAAATGTTGGCAGGATAGACTGTATGCACAGCATCTTGAGTAGTGATACATTCTTGATAAACTGGTGACAATGAAGAAAAATGGGTAGACCAGCTTGGGTTTCCTAGACTTTTGCGGGGAGAAGGATTTAGTTTCCAGAGTACAGTAATAATCTCTAACATTTATATCGTCCTCTCCATGTCACTGTGTGCATTATCTTTAGATTCACTGTGTCGTGTGAGCCTCACAGCTATTCTGAGAGCTGAGTAGGCAAGTAATAACCTCCAATCAGAGTTAAGGAAACCAGTACCCAAGAGAATTTGCTTGAAAATGTAGTGAATGTGGTCTTCAAGTGCAACGTTTTTTTTCTAGTACTTTCACCACTGTGTATTTTCAGGAAGTTTTAAAAGACAAAGCTATAAAAAACTTTAACTTGCAGCATTTTTATTGCTCAAGCCCTAAATTAAGCTGGTGGTCCAATTGCCCATGATTGGGAAGTTGGTGGTAGGATTATCAGTCTACTTGAAAATCTAGCCTGAGAATAGCATGGAAATGCATAATAGAGGCAAAGAGGGAGTTTAGTCATCTAACCCTTTATAAGTAGGTAGAGGTAGAGGGGAAAGAGAACTCAAGCAAATATTTTCATTATTCCTAAGTAGAATTTAATTAGAGTTTGGCTCCTAAATATATCGAAACCTTATTATAACATTGTTGTTGAGGTTTATGCTTTTAAATGAAATATTGACCTTTTTTGATGAAGTCCCATCTTCTGTAATTTTATGAAAAATGTTATAGTCACAGGTTAATATTAAGGCTATACCTACTTTCTTGAGAAAAGAGTAATTTCTTTCCTTTGATAGTGTTTTCTGAATAAAGAGGAATGAATCCTCCTCTTATTATTATATGGGTATTTGTGTGTGTGTCTTGCCCTTCCAAACTAAATTGTAAATTCTAAAAATTGGGAACTAAATATGATATATACTAGTACATAATAAATATTTGTTGAGTTAAATTACTTTTGTAAAATTTGCTATGTAAATACTTACTATCTATTCCATATTCCTATGCCATTAATCTCTTATGCACATTTTCAATACTTTTTAACATGAGCTTTTATAATGGTTCGAACTCCCATGTATAATAATAAAATATCTACTTACTTAAATAAAATAGGTTTCAACCTTAAATTCCATGGCTATTAAACATTTGATATATGCATGTGCAGAACATGATGAGTGTATGGCTTTTACTAGTATGAAGGTCACTACGGTATCATTTAGTGATTTAGTGCTGTACTTGGTTCAGATTCCAGCTCTGAAATGTCTTAGCTTTGAAACTTTGAGCAAATGCCTAGTATTCTAATCCCTGTGTCCTCATCTGTAAAATGATGAGGATAGCTCCTAAGGGTGTTGTGAAACTGAATGAGGTGATACACAGTACTTGGCATGTATTGAACACTCCTATATTAGATGTTATTAAGATTATTTTGAATTGAAGATATTTAGTGATGGTTATACAAATGCTTTTCCAAATAAGAGAATTTTAAGATAAATGATATCCTTGATGACAATTGAATTGGTGTCATAATCCCCTCCTCATTTGAGTAAAATGTTATTGATTTTATGTTTCAAGAGAAAAAGAGATATCATAAAATGTCTGCAAAATGAAATTACACAACCAATTCATATTTCTTTAAAAATTTTTAATTAAATTTATTGGGGCAACATCCTATATAATAAAAGTCTACTGTCCTAAGTGTCTGGTGGTCTAGTCATCTGTTCAACCAATCAAAGTGTAATATGCTAATAATATGCTAAGGCCCCTCAACCACTTGCTGTGACATGCACTGACCATCAGGAGGCAGATGCTCCAACTGATAGGTTAGCTTGCTGTTGGGATCTGGCCAATCAGCACTGAATGAGATGGGCCTGACATGCCATCAAGCCCTCCCTTGCTTCCTCCCTGGCTGGCCAACCTCCTGTGTCCTTCCCCGGCCCTGATCATGCACCAGTGGGGTCCCTCAGCCTGGTCTGCACCCTCTCACAATCTGGGTCTCCTCGGGGGATGTCAGAGAGCTGGTTTTGGCCCAATCCTACTTAATGCAGGAGCTGTCCCCTGGTCGTCAGTGCACTCCCACAGATAGAGCACTGCTCAGCCAGAAGCCGGGCTCACAGCTAGTGAGAGCAGCAGAGGTGGTGGGAGCCTCTCCCACTTCCCTGGCAGTGCTAAGCCATCAGTTGGACATCCCCCAAGGGCTCCTGGACTGCAAGAGGGAGCAGGCTGGGCTGAGGACCACCTGAATTTCATGCTCTGGGCCTCTAGTTTTTTTTAATAAAATTATATAGGTTTCAAATGTACAATTCTATAATATATCATCTCTATATTATATTGTCTGTTCACCATGCAAAGTCACCAATTCACATTTCTAATTGATTTTTTTAAAATTATAACTTTGGATAGTAGGTCCTGCTTAAAGTCATTTTTCATGTAACAAATACATACTAAGATTTGCTTCCTTTGACCTGTACAATTCATTAGCATTTACCTATTCCTGTTCTTGCCACTACATTATATTTTCTAAAAAAAAGACAACACCTGAGAGAAACCAAGATGGCTGCATAGGTAAATACCCAGACTGCAGCCCCGCACAAGAAATTCAAAACTACAACTAAAGGACAAAACGAACATCATTCAGAACCACCAGAGGGATGGCTGAGTGGACATTTCACAAATAGAAGGAAAAATAATAGGACTCAGACTCCGGGGGGCTGTGGAGGACAGAGTTGCAGATACAAGCAGAGTCAGAGGTTTGGAGCTGCATGCAAATGGATAGGGCTGGCGGCTGCAAACCCATCTGGCTTTCTTTAACTGGGAGGGAGACAAAGGCGTCCCACTGCACTGAGCCCTAGTTCCGGGCGAGTCTCAGGGAACACAGACTAATACAGGGTGAAACTGGACTGTAAGGAGGAAGCATGCTAAAACTCGGGCACTGCAAAGGCCCATGAGCTATCAGAGAGGGCTCGTGGCTGGCTCTATCTTTTGGGAGGAACCGCCCCCCCCCCAAAAAAAATGCCTGACTGCTTTGTTTTCCTATTCTGGGTGAGTCTTTGTGTGTCCAGAATCATTTGGGGGAGAAACTGGACTGTCTGGCAGTGGGCAGAGCTTGGGCAGCTTTCTCTCAGAGGTGTGTACAGCCGTTTAGGGTGGTGGAGCTGACTGGAAACCAAGGCTGCCTGCTCAGCCCAGAGACTCTGCCCCATCCAGGCTGAGCACAGATGCTCTCCCAGCATAAACACGGCTGATCCTCATAGCAAATTGGCCTGGAGTTCAACCCCTCCCAGTGATACCAGCAACAATCTAGGCTTAACTACAACAAGACTGTGCAGTCCATAAAGGGGTGCACCAAGAGTATCCACCTCAGGTAACTGGGGAGGCTGAGCCACTGTTCCCTAGAGGACACCTACCACACAAACCTACTCCACCAACTCAGGAAAGCAGCCAAAATACAAAGACAAGGTAACAAATTACATGTGAAAGAAATGGAGAAAAAGAACGACTGGACATAGAGTTCAAAACCATGATTATAAGGTTTTTCAAGAGGCTCCTAGAAAAGACTGATAAATTTAACAAGACCCTCGAGGATATGAGCGAGTCCCTCAGGAATATGAGTGAGACTATGGAGGATATGAAAATGGACCAACTAGAAAGTAAGCATACATTGACTGAAATAAAAAATATTATACAGAGATTTAAAGCAGACTAGAGGACCACAAGAATCAAGTCAAAGATTTGAAAAACAAAGAAGCAAAAATCACTCGGCCTGAAAAGCAGGAAGCAAAAAGAATCCAAAAAATTGAATATAGTGTAAAGAGCCTATGGGACAACCTCAAGCATAACAACATCCGAATTATGGGGGTGCCAGAAAAAGAGAGAGAGAGCAAGATACTGAAAATCTATTTGAAGAAACAGTGACTGAAAAGTTCCCCCACCTGGTGAAAGAAATAGACTTAAAAGTCCATGAAGCACAAAAGGAATCCAAAGAGGATCACACCAAGACACATCATAATTAAAATGACAAAAGCAAAAGATAAGGAGAGAATATTAAAAGCAGCAAGAGAAAAACAGTTAGTTACCTACAAGGGCGTACCCATACGATTGTCAGTGGATTTCTCAACAGAAACTATGCAGGGCAGATGGGAGTGGCAAGAAATATTCAAAGTGATGAATAACAAGAACCTACAACCAAGATTACTCTACCCAGAAAAACTATCATTCATATTTAAAGGTCAGATATATGCTTTGCAGATAAGAAAAAGCTAAAGGAGTGCCGGGAACCAGCCATTACCTCACCAATGGAAAGATGTGGATAAGGAATCCAAAAGGCTGAGTCAACCTTGAAGTTCTGAAAGGTCAGAGCTTACCACTCCCTATCTAATTGAAATAAGGGTGGCAAGGGCAACTTCCCCACCAGATAATCGTGTACATCCTTCCTGACAAGATAATCAGCTTATTTCCTGCCTAAGGGCAATGGATGTATTCCTAGAACCTAAATAAAAGGAATGGCAAGGCCAAGGCAAAAAGTAGTCCTTCCACTAGAGATGGGCTGCCGCCTGGCTCCCCATTTTTCCAAATTTATATTTTTCTGAGTCTTTGTTCATTTGCATGCGGCCTTCTCCAGAACCCGAACCCTGAAGTGGAACCCTGAACATGCGGGATGTGAAAAGGATTCCAACATCTGGCGCCCGAATGGAAAATTCAACATCTGGCACTCGAACTCGGTGAGTCTGGAAAAGAAGATATTTTCGCCTAAAAAGAGCAAAGGAGAAGAAGATATTTTTCGCCTAAAAAGAGCGAAGGAGGAAATACACCGGTGTGGAATTTCAAAGCCCATGGACTAAATGCAGAAGCCATGGTCTGTAAGTAGGGTGGAGAACGTCTTTTTTAGCCAGGCTAATTGGGGAAGAATTAGAATTTTAGTTTGTTCTAAGGAATTAAAACTTTATAGTTTTTGTTTCATGTTATAGAAGGTAACCTTTTGTTTTCTAAAGAAGGTACATTTAAATCTTGAGTGTTGGGCAAAAAGGTAGTCAAAATTGGAAAAAACCTCAGCACCAGGTAAAAACTTAACAAAAAAAACAAAACAAGAAGCCAAAAGAACAAAACAAAAAACAAAACAACATCTGGCGCCTGAACAAACAAAAACAAAACAAAAAGCCTCCATTTAATTCACAAAAAAGGGGGATAGTGGAGCAATATCATGTAAGAAAATTATTCCTATAAGCACATTAAAATCTTTTTTTACTTTAAAGTAATTTTTGTTTGAAGGAAAAATAAATAGGATCCCAAGTCAAAAGATTCCTTAATTAACTTTTGGTTGAGAATATGTTTGTGTATTTTTAGAAAACAACTTCAAAACCATGTGGATTCCTGCAACAAAAAGGAATTGACACATTGCATCAACCACGAAGACAGGAGGAGAAATAGTCCAGCGATGGAGGACACTGATATCACCTTGTCATGCCGGCAGTCAGCAGCTGTGTGTCATTGCAGGTTGCCCAGGACCAAACCAGAGAGGGTTGCACCTGCATTACCACCATTTGTCCACTATCCGGATACTATTGCGGACATGTATACATAAGGAACTGTTGAACATCAATATTGGGACTTAAAACTGTTGGACATTGAAACTGGGACTCTAGTCTACAGATGCAAGATTTTTTAAGAGTAGAGAAAAAAGGGGGAGATGCTGGGAACCAGCCATTACCTCACCAATAGAAAGGTGTGGAAAAGGAATCCAAAAGGCTTAGTCAACCTTGAAGTTCTGAAAGGTCAGAGCTTACCACTCCCTATCTAATTGAAATAAGGGTGGCAAGGGCAACTTCCCCACCAGATAATTGTGTAAATCCTTCCTGACAAGATAATCAGCTTATTTCCTGCCTAAGGGCAATGGGTATATTCCCAGAACCTAAATAAAAGGAATGGCAAGGCCAAGGCAAAAAGTAGTCCTTCCACTAGAGATGGGCTGCCACCTGGCCCCCCATTTTTCCAAATTTATGTTTTTCTGAGTCTTTGTTCATTTGCGTGCGGCCTTCTCCAGAACCTGAACCCTGAACTGGAACCCTGAACATGCGGGATGTGAAAAGGATTCCAACAAAGGAGTTCATTAACACCAACCCAGTATTATATGAAATACTGAAAGGTGTTCTTTAAGAAGAGAAAGTAGAAGAAAAAAGTAAAGATAAAAGTTTTGAACAACAAATACACATCTATAACAAATGAATCTAAAAATCAAGTGAATTAAAAATCTGATGAACAGAATAAACTGGTGGATATAATAGAATCAGAGGCATAGAAAGGGAGTGGACTGACAATTCTTGGGGGAAAGGAGTGTGTGGGGGGTGCAGGAAGAGACTGGACAAAAAGTGTATACCTATGGATGAGGACAATGCGGGGGAGATAAGAGTAGAGGATGGGAAGGATACCCAGGGGAGGGGAGTTATGGGAGGGAAAAAAGAACAACATTGTAATCATCTGAACAATAAAGATTAAAAAAAAAAAGGCAACACCTACTGTCCCACATGTGTCCTGCTCCATCTGAAACCACTACTGAAGTCACTGCAACTCTAAGATGCTAAATTGTATTTTAGGGCTGCCAGGAATCTTTTAACTAGCAAATGTTCACCAGCTTTTAAGAGGCAAGTACTTCCTTATTACATAAAATTGCTAGTTATATGGTTGAGTGGTTTCTTTTATTTGAGTGTGTTCTGACAGCTGCAGCAAAGGGAAGGGGTGGGGGAAAGCCAAACAGATTTGAGAGAATTAAAACATAATACACATAGTACTGATCCCTAACTTCATTTGATTATAAGTGTTTGCTAAAAATGTAATTACCCAAGCTTCTTCCAAGATTCTGTGCCAGTAGGTCTGGGGTGGGGGCCCCAAGTCTGTACCTTTAACAAGTGTTTCAGGTGATTCTTCTGATCTGGCCAGTTTTGACAAGACTATATACTAGTATAGAAACCCATGAGAATTCAAGAATAGCCTCAAGGAAATGTACTTTATTTCCCTCCCATTTTAGACCTATCAATAAGCAAAGAGAAACAGTTTCTCAGAATTAGTACAGCTGTTAAAATTTGTTACAAATGGGGGCTCTTGCAATCAGACTGGGTTGAAATCCAGATTCCTCCTACCAGTGTGACCTTGGAAAAGTTGTATAATTTCTCAGTGTGGTGATTTCTTTATTTATAAGAGAGCTCTTAGGGCTCCTCTGAAGATTAAATGAGTCAATACATATAAATGTCTTAGCATAGTGTCTATAACTCAGAATAAGTACTCAACAAATGTTAGCCATCCTTCAAAATAAATTAAGAACTGTTAGTAGTAGCACTACTTCCAAAAATAACAATACTTTCCATATCACATGTTCTTTCACAATGTAACCTTGCTACTCTCCATTTGAAGAGGAGAGTGTGTTTCCTTTTTCCTTGAATCTGGGTAGGTCTGATGCTTTACAGTGGGACTTCCCAGGCTTGGTCATAAAAAACAATGCTAATTGTTGGAATATTCATGCATACATGAAGTTTGGATTACTCTGAGGCTGCCATGCCTGGAGCAAGCCAGGTCACATGGCAAAGCCACACATGGGTGCTCTGATTGACAGCCTTACTCTGGGAGTGAAGGAGCCTCGAAATTGCAGCCTCCTGTTGTTGAGTCACCACCACCTTTCAAGTATCCCCAGCTGAGGTAAGTTCTACACATTGTGGAGAAGAGATAAACCTTTCATGTATACTCTGTCCAAATTCCTCACCCAAGGAATATGTAAGCAGAGTACAATGGTTTCTATTTTAAGCCACATTTCAGAGTAGTTTATGTGGCAGTAGTCATTGGAACATACAACTTGACAATTCCATGCATGTAGTAACTATGTCTTGTTCACTACTAGGTCTTTGTCCCCTAGTCCCCAACTATTTGTTGAATAATGGACTATATTTTAAACAATTCCTTATTGTGGGGCAATTAGTTTTCCATTATTCTCAATGATTCCACTTATCACTTACAGTAATACTTGTAAATGGAATTACTGAGTCATAGAATATTATAAATGGTTTTGATATGGAGATATTGAAACATTCTGCCCACAAAGAATTATCTAGAGAGAGCCTGCCAAAATTATTTCATCAGCCTGTACCCTAAAGTACTAACATATGCTAATTATTTTTTTCTTTTTAATATATATATTTTTATTGTTGATAGTATTACAGATATCTCTGACCCCCCCCCCCCAAAAAAAGCTCTTTTCTTGCTGCCTATTACTGAGGTCTCCATCTCCCAGGGTAGAACTCCAAAATCTGACTCCAGCCTTATAAGAGTCCAGAGCCTCGCATCCTGGCAATAAATTCCAACTTGATCCTTTTTTTTTAAGTGTATTTTTTTATTGTTCAGTTTATTAATTACATTGTTTCCCCTTTTTTATCCCCCTATATCTTCCCTCCACCCTGTACCTATCCCACCCTCCGCCCTCACCTCCCCCTCCCCAATGTCCTCTCCCATTGTTGCAAGATTTTTGTCCAATCTCTTGCTGTACTTCCAACAACACTTTTCTCCCCAAGAATTGTCAGTCCATTCCCTCTCTATGTCCATGTTTCTGTTATAGTCACCAGTTTATCTTGTTCATCAGCCTATCAGTTCACTTGATTTTTATGTTCATTTGTTGATAGATGTGTATTTGTTGTTCATATTTTATATTTTTACCTTTTTCTTCTTCCTCTTCTTAAATAATATCTTTCAGCATTTCATATAATACTGGTTTGGTGGTGATGAACTCCTTTAGCTTTTTCTTATCTGCGAAACACTTTATCTGATCCTCAATTCTGAATGATAGCTTTGCTGGATAGAGTAATCTTGGTTGTAGATTCTTGCTCTTCATTATTTTGAATATTTCTTGCCACTCCCGTCTGGCCTGCATTGTTTCTGTTGAGAAATCCGCTGACAATCGGATGGGTGCTCCCCTGTAGGTAACCAACTGTTTTTCTCTTGCTGCTTTTAATATTCTCTCTTTATCTTTTGCTCTTGGCATTTTAATTATGATATGTCTTGGTGTGGTCCTCTTTAGATTCCTATATTTTGGGGTTCTGTGTACTTCTTGGGCTTTTAAGTCAGTTTCTTTCACCAGGTGGGGAAAGTTTTCAGTCACTATTTCTTCAAGTAGGTTTTCATTAACTTGCTCTCTCTCTTTTTCTGGCACCCCAATAATTCGGATGTTGGCTTGCTTGAGGTTGTCCCAGAGGCCCCTTACGCTATCTTCAATTATCTGAATTCTTTTTGTTTCTTGCTTTTCCAGTTGAGTGGATTTTGGTTCTTTGTATTTCAAATCTTTGACTTGGTTCTTGTGGCCCTCTGGACTGCTTTTAGGACTTTGTGTAATATTTTTTATTTCAGTCTGTGTATGCTTGATTTCTAGTTGGTCCTTTTTTTTTTTTTATCCGTGAGGGTCTGGTTTGTATCCTACAGAGGTCTTGTTCATTTCCCTGAGGGTCTCATTCATTTGCTTGTAAGTATAATTCATCTCCTTGTAATTCTCATTCATTTGCTGGTTGGTCTTGTTTATTTCCTGGTATTTCTCATTAAGTTGATCGGCCTTTTGTAGGAGCCTCTTGAAAAGCCTTATAACCGTGGTTTTGAACTCTATGTCTTGTCGTCTTTTCTCCTCCATTTCTTTCACACCTGATTTCTTTCCATGTCTCTGCATGGTGGCTGCTTTATGTGGTAGATATCCTCAAAGGGACAGTGGCTCAGTCTCCCCGGTTACCTGAGGTGGGTACTCTTACTGCAATCCTTTGTGGGTTGTATTCAGTGTTTTTGAATTTAAACCCAGCTTTTTGTTGTTAGCCCTAGGAGGGTTTGACCTCCAGGCCAATTGGCTGTGAAGGGAGACTGTGTTCAGGTTGGATGGGCGGAGTCTCTGGGCTGCGCAGCAGAGGCAGCGGCGGCGGCAGCTGGGTCCTATGCGGGCGCTCACGCGCGAGGGTCTGTGTTGGGTGGGGATGGCTGCAGACTCCTCCAAGAGAAAGCCGCTAGTCTCTTCCCCTTGCCAGACAACTCTGCCTTTCCCCAAATGTGCCTGCACACCAAAAGTCTAGCCCAGGGCTATAAAATAGATGGTTTCTGGAACCAGGAGACAAGTTTCCAGGGGGCAAGTCGCGGGTTTGCGCGACCCTTGGGACTAGGAGTCTCTGCCGCGCCCCGCTTCCAGGGTGTGTCCCCCGGACCTCGGACCTCGCCCAGTTCCGGGAAATATGTGTAGGGGGACCTCTCGTACCCCGGATCTCGGACCTCGCCCGGCTCAGGAAATCTGGGCAGTGAGACGCCTCCGCCCTTCCTCGTAGGAGATATCTGGCCGGTCCCTGCTCCAGCCCCAGCCCGCATGCGCGACCAGGGCGGCTCCTAACCTCTTTCCCTCTGAAAGGCTGTGTTCCCGCCGGTCCTGAGTCTGTGTCCCACCTTTGCTCCTATTAGTGGAGTTTACATTCAGCCAGCTTTCTGGCGATTCTGAGTACTTGTCTGTTCTGCTGTTATGTTGTAGTTCTTAAATCATTGCGCGGGGCAGAACAATAGGTGTTTGCTTATGCCGCCATCTTGGTGTTCCTTCAACATATGCTAATTAAATGTACATGACTGAGCTAAAACCAGAATGATGACTTTTGAACAGAATAAAAATATATTAACTTTAAAACAGGAGGTTTGCTAGCCTAGTGGTTCTCTTCTTGTAAAAAGAAGTCCATAAGCTGTGTCAAATATTCCTGCAAACCTAATTTATCTTACGTGTTCTTGAATTAAGGCAAGATGTTAATAAGCCTAATGAGTTTCATTTCCTTTGGCCAAAGTTTTAAGTTATTTTGTGTTGCTCAGGCATTCTGATGTTGAAGTCATAGGAATTTTGAGACATATTTGCCATAGCATATACTATTAGCAGAGCTACATACCAATAGTTTCTGAATTGAACACATCTTATTTGCCATTTGATTGACTTTGATAAGAGAGCATGGTAGCTAAAATAAGGGCCCAGTAGCAATAAACAGTGCTTTAGCATCCATTCTGTATATAAATTAAAGAGCAGCATTGCCATATTAGTGATTTATATGATTTTGTAATATTACTGTGACCACTTGCTAATTTTGGATCTTTAGGTACAATTTAGATTTTGATAACATAAAATGCACAACTTATTGTAACTTGTTTGGTCATCAAAAACCTTTCATATTATGTAATCTATATGGAAAAATATTAAACCATAAAAGTAGAAGTTTGAAAAATATGTGTGTGTGGGGAATAAATTCCTTCAACACTGAAGAACCAGTTAAGATGTTTAGAAGCATAAATTTATAACAAAGGGAATTGATTAGTTTTTTCCATGCCTAGGGTAGCTAGAAAAAACTTTTTTTCATCACTGAAAAGTAAACATGATAGAATGCAAAAACATTGGGACTTGGGATTAGAGAACATGGGGGTTAAATTCTAGGCAGATAACCTGGGACAGTCCCTGGACTTCTGTGCACCTCATCTGTAATACTGGGATAATGTTATTCCACAGGATTTTCTAAGAACTAAATTAGTTAATACATAAAAGATTCAGTCACAATGAATGCAGCTCACTGGTGTTCAGTAAGTATTAATGGAACCCAAATAATCTTTCTACATGTATGTCACTGACTTTCAAGATTGGGGTATCCTCTTCATTGGACAGTACTGTAAACATAATTCTGTATTTTTCTAGCCACCAAGTAGTTCAATCTCATGTTGATCTGTAGTTTTCTCAAACTGTCAGGTTAGATTACATCTTTTTTATTTAGTTATATTACTGATAACCAAGGTAACACCATATTTGAAAACTACCTCATAACATGAGTTACTAGATAAATGATGAATTATATCTGCTTTTCTCTATTTTAGTGAAAACTCAGAAAGTGGCTTTTTAATGATTCTATTCTTAATCTCTGACATTATATCATTGTAGAGGCCCGTTGAACAATATTCGTGCAAGAATAGGCCTTCCTTCCCCTGGCTTCACTCCCAGGTGCCTGGAAGCTGGCAAGTCCCCACTCCCTGGCTGCTTAGAGCTGGCAAGTCCTCACTTCTGTCTGGAGCACCACTCCAGTAACTCCCTCCAGCACTCCCTTCCCCTCATAACAGGCTTCACACTGCTCTGTGCCCATCTTTGTTGGGTTAATTTGCATACTCACTCTGATTGGTTGTGGGTGTAGTGGAGTGATGGTTAATTTGCATGTTTCTCTTTTATTAGGTAAGATCTTTTAGAACTTTTCGATTTCTATGCATTTATAATACCCACAAATGAAAATGTACTTACAATAATATTATTGAAAGTCAACTTAGAATTCATTTGGTTTTGTTAAACTTTCTCCTAAATAGAAACTGAAGTCTGAATAGGTCAAGGGAAGAAGAAGCAAACTCAGTAATCACCTAACAAAAAGCTTCCATTTTATATATTCAGAGAGCTGGAAATTCAATTGGGGTAAAACATAGAGACTAGCTGTTGTGAATCACATCTTCTAGTCTAATGCTTTACCCAGTAACTTCTCTGTTATGAATTTGATATTACCAAATTAATAATAAAGCTTTAGATACTAATTTAGAAAATGTCTCACACTAGGTTTGAATAAGGTCCTTATTAAAACATTGAGTAAGACTGAATGAATTTTGAAGGTCAGACATGCTGAGTTGGAACATAAGTGACTTTACAGGGGCAAATTGTCAGGTTTTAGCAGTTATCTTATTGTCTTTTGTATATCTTTATTTTTTCTTGAGTATTAAATCTAAACAAAGTTACTGGAATACAAAAGAATGAAGTAAATTCCTGGATAGGTTTGAAGTTCAATTTGACTCCTTATGGATAAACCATATTAAAGCTTACATCTGCCTTTGGACAACAGGAAGATAAAAATGTACATTAAATGCTGATAAAAGTTTGTTTATTTAAAAGACTAGAGGCCCAATGCACAAAATTTGTATATTTTTTTTGCAGGGTGTCCCTCAGCCCAGCCCGCACCCTCTCCAATCTGGGACATCCCTCTCACAATCCAGGATTGCTGGCTCCCAATTACTAACCTTCCTGCCTTCTTGATTGCCCCTAACCAATTCTGCCTGCCAGCCTGATCACCCCCTAACCACTCCCTTGGCAACCTGATTGATGCCTAACTGCTCCCTTGCCAGCCTGATTGCCCCTAATTGCCCTCCTCTGCTGGCCTTGGCACCCCTAACTGCCCTCCCCTGCAAGCTTGATCACCTCCAACTGCCCTCCCTTGCAGGCCTGGAACCTCCCAACTGCCCTCCCCTGCTGTGGTGACTATCTTGTGTCCACATGGGGGCAGGATATTTGACCACATGGGAGCAGCCCTCTTGTGTGTTGGAGTGATGATTAATCTGCATATTGCTCTTTTATTAGATAGAATAGAAGCCTGGTGCATTGGTGGGGGCCAGCTGATTTGCCCTGAAGGGTGTCCTGGATCAGGGTGGGGGTTCCCTTGGGGCAGGAGGGGCCTGGGTGAGAGGCCTGTGATGGTTTGCAGGCTAGCCACGCCCCCCCCCCCCCCCCCCCCGTGACCCAAGCGGAGGCCCTGGAATCTGGTATTAATTTATGTTCTACAGTTGAAACTGTAGCCTGGAGTGGAGCCAAGCCTTCTGCTCACTTCATGGGGACAGCCATTTCTGTTTGGGTTTATTTAAATTCTATAATTGAAACTTTGTAGCTTAGAGTGGAGGCCTAGGAGCTAGAGCTGCAGAAGCTTGGCTTCCTCTATTGCCCGGGCAACCCTAGCCTCTGCTCTCTCCACCTCCGTGGCTGCAGCCATTTCTATTGGGATATATGTATCTTCTATAATTAAAACTTTGTAGCATTGAGTGGAGGCCTGGCAAGGGCAGGTGGAAAGCTTGGCTTCCTCCATTGCTGGGGAAACCCAAGCCTCCCTCCTGCTCTCAGTGGCGGCAGCCATATTAGTTGGGGTTTATTTGCATAATTTGCTCCTGTTCAGCTGATGCGCATGGCTGTAGGCATGGCTTGATCAGAGGTACAGTCTATATGTATATTACTCTTTTATTAGATATTATTATTATTATTATTATTGTTGTTATTATTTTGCTTGGCAGAGTTCCTTATTTTTAAAAAAATATTTATTGATTTTAGAGAAAGGAAGAGGAAGAGATTTACTTGCTGTTCTACTTATTTATGCATTCATTAGTTGATTCTTTTATGTGCCCTGACTTGAGACTGAACCCACAATCATGGTGGATTGGGATGATGCTCTAAACAACTGAGCTATTGGGCCAGGTCCTGAGTTCTTGCTTTTTATATAAGGGTCATTAATTTATACATGTAATTTTTTGTCTTACTTTTCCATTTAATATATACTTATATATTTATAACATGAGAAAAATATGTCATGTTATAAAATTTTCATAACTGTATTTCAAGGACATGAAATCTTTCTTTAAGGAGATAATTTATTTTCCACTCTCTTATTTAGAGTATGTGTAGGTAGCTGGATTACTGTCTTTGTACAGAAAGTTTTTTCTGTTATTTCAGGTTATTTCTCTAGGATAGAGTCCCCAAAGTGGAATTACTTGGTCAAAGGGTATGAACATATTAAAATCTCCTGATACATGTCAACTGGAAATAGCTGTATTTTTAATACTGCTTGATATATGAAGTTTGACTCCTCATCAGTCACAGGATATGTTAAAACCTGTGTAAAATGACTTGCTTGCATGGTGGTCCAAAACCATATTCAATGACAATGTTCTCGTCTGGATAAAGGAAAAGGCTTACAGTTGCTGGTATCAAGAGAACCACTAGATTTCTCCAAGGGAATAGCCTCTGAATAAACTGATACCAAAAAGAAAGACCAAATTCCTGATGTGTACAAGATTTCTTCAAGTTCTGTTTGTAATTATTTTGCCTGGAGGAAATGAGAAAAAAAAAGAAACCAAGTGTCAGCCTATCTCTAGGGAATTTTGGAAAGAGTAAGTTACAACTTACACACCTTCGGAAAGAAGATGTAAAAGAATATGTTTAGATTTAGATAGTGTGTTTTGCTTTAAAATATATAATAAATCAGAGATAATTGGTACTGGTCAATAATATCTATCAAGCTTATTTTTAGATTCCCACGTATTTACTATAATGTATCTTCCTAAATAAGATAAAATAATTGACTAATGCTAATTAGATCCTAACTTTTCTGAGCTGAGGAGAAAAGAAACTGATGAGAAGTAAGTGCATACATCTGATGTCATAGCATTGGGCGAAACAGGCAGTAGGGAGCTCAGGGAGGGAGAATGGGACCACAGAGCCAAGGTGTGACTGCTGCATGTTATCTGCTATTTCAGATGAGGCTCTGAGATCTGCTTAGCCTGGAATCCAGAAATAGGGCTCAGCAATAATCAAGCCATGGGTTAAATAGAGTCAGTAACCTCATGTGGATCACAGTCACATCCAGCAAGGAAAAATGCTTGGACCATAAGGAAACTGTTGGTTGTCAGGGTCTCTCAGAGCCACTACCAGGGTAGGCAGTAGAACATAGTGGTTTGGAGCATGGGCCTTGGATTAAGCTAATTTAAGACAGAACTTGGTTGCTATCCGTAGACTAGCTTTGTGACCTCAGATGAGTTACTTAACCTGTCTGGGCTTTAGTTTACTCATCTGTAAGATGGGGATGATAATAGTCTATACTTCTATATGGCTGTGAAGATTAAGTGGTTTAGTACACACTAAATGCTTAGGATGGTGTTTGGGATGTTGTTAGTAATGTTTATTTTCTTCCTTTCCATATATTAAAATAAGCACTCAAAAGGGTTACAAAAACCTTTTCGTATTTTTAAATGCATACATTTAACAAATGCACTATTTACACACAGTACTGTGACTGTATGGATACCTTCATTTGAGGATCAAGTCAAAATTTAATCTCAAGATTCTTTGTGATGTAGATGTGACAAATGGGTCTCCTGATATATCTCATGCAAGACTCTTGTGCTTATGTCACTGCTTTCTTCCTTGATCCATATGCTGATTAAATAAGTGTCTCCCTTTTCTAAGTAGCTGGTATTGAAAGTGCTCCACTTAACTGAACTATTTGTTGGGCTAGGAAGGTGTCTCCGCTTCCCCCAACATTTCAGCTATTTCAGAGCAGCCATTTGTAGCAGAAAACATATTGCTGAGATTCCACACACTAGCACTCTAGAGATCTGGGTGGCTAAGCAGAGCATTGAGCCAAGCACTAAGGAGGGATGCAGTCAAATTGGGATCATTCATGGACAATCTGACACTGTGCCATTGAATGGAAAATTAGACACTGGTCACAGGAAACGCTGCAGAACAGGCAAAGAATTTCTTTTCTCTTCTGATCAGTGGAAAATCCATGACTTATCAATACCAGTCACCCCGTACTATGGAAGGTGATCTATGGAAGGAGTAGTTATGCTTGAAAATGTCCAATTCTAGGTTAAAAGTAGGAGACGTTACGGGTTTTTCTTTGTAATTAGACATTGTGCATACCTTCTGTGAGGTATTTACAGAGACCGTATGTCTTGGTTAGAGTTGCAAAAATCCTTGTGCATTAAGAAGACTGGTGTCTGAAATATGGACCAAGGAATACTGGGCATTTTTATTATTCCAGAGAGCTGATACCAGGGAAAGTGTGTTATTTCATCTCTGAAACACGAACACCTATGGTTTCAGCAAAGAACTGCTGTTGACTTTAGGTCACTTGTATGTGCCTGTAATGCTTAAACTCTTTTTCTTTTTCTTTTTTTTAAAATTTTCCCAGGCTCAATTTCTTTCATATCTGGGAATTTAGGAATATTCAATTTACATATGAGGTTTTGTTTTGTATTTCCATCCCATTTTTTCAGAACTTTTATTTTTTAAAATTTATATCTTTTTTTTGTTGAAAGTATTATAGATGTTTCCCTTTCTCCGCCAGTGAGCCTCTCTAGCCCTCACCTGCCCCCACAGGCCTACCACACTATTGTCTGTATTCATGTTTTATGCATATATTCATATAAGTTCTTTGGCTTCGTTTGATAATTCAAGTTAGCTATTATGGAAACAATTTTCATAGCTATTTCATTCTCTTGGATAATCATTTTTTCCTTGTTGCTCAGTATCAATGTCTTATAATAAAACATCTACTTATGAGATGCCAAAAGTAACTTTTATCTTTTGTTTTTCTTTAAAATATACTGCTATATAAAAAGACAAAATTTATAAACAATGTTGGCTTTTATTTAAATTATACCCTTGGACAGTAAAACAGACTCTAGTAGACCTGAAAGATGTAGTTACTTAAAAATTGACTTCAGATTAAACAAAAATCTAATGATCTGATTCCAGGGCTATTAGCTATGTGTGAAAAGAAAAACTGCAAAATGTGAGTTGAAAAGATTCATTAAAATTTATGGCAAAACTCAGTGGGAATGAGTCAAATTGGAAAATATTGTGAAAGCTATAGCAGAATGTATGTTATGCCTCTTGGGTCATTTCTTTGAAATCTTTCTCTCACACACATGCCATATAAATAGATTTCTATCTGTTCCAACTGTACTTAAGCAGACCGAAAATGTTAAGTCTCTCAGAAGAGAATTTCCCCATTGTTCTGGAGAGTTATTTCTACCGCTGCCTCACAAGTGCTCCCGCCAGGTAGTTCCCTCAGCTGTTGAGATCACTCAGCTGCTGTGCTGCTTTGTGTCTGGGGGGAAGAGTAACCAAACAACTTCAGAGATAAGGACCCGTTGGAGAGCAACTGTGGAAGACCCTGGCTAAGATTAAAGACAACTGGAGAATTTGCTGCAGCAGCATGAAGAATAAATTAGCAGAGTGAAGTAATGATTGATGAAGACACTCCAAAAACTCCTAAAATTGTTTGAGAGTATTCCTAAATATGTTTAGGACTGCTTCTTTTTTTTTTTTTTTTTTGGTTTGTGTATGCAGAGAAATATAGTGCAGCATTAGTTATATTTTAAATTACCAATTTAGAAATTATTTTTATTAAACTTTTAAAAATTGACATATACTCTCTCACCATGGCAAGATTTTGACTTCATTTTTAATGTCCTGCCATGTTTTATTATGCTTGATGTTAATAATTAAAATAAATTGGCATGTATTAACTTTCTTCCATGATGATATTATCCACACAAATAAATATATCAACATACTATTTCAGCTCATCAATGAAAAGCTTTGCCTATGGGGGAATGTCAGCAAACATTTTGTAGGCTGGAAATATTTGACTTGAGCACATTTATAGAATAACAGGATTTCTAAGACAGAGGTGTTAGATAAATATCATGTATTTTATTTCTGGTGAGAACAAAAACTGGAGATGGCTAAATTTAGGTGTATAAGTTTATGTGTATATATACTTTCTAGATGAGGGCAGAAGGAAAAGTTTTTTTTTAAGAAAATAAAATACTCTTCCATTTCCAAACACTGTGTTTCATATTAAAGTAATTTATCAAGAAATTATAAGTTATAAATCTTTAGCTTCTGGCTACAGCAAGGGCCTCAGATAGATTCCAGCACATTTGTAAGGTTTGTCACATCTTGTCTGGGAACAATTTGAAAAAAGACCAAGAAGTCTCCTGAGAAGCAGTGAGTCATCATAAGGAAGAGTCATCCTAACTCAAAGAATAGGTAGAGGAACAGGGCCTGTATGGATGAGGGGGCAGTTTTCATGTATGTTACTCATCTTTGTCTTCTATGTGCTCTTTTTTTTCCCTTGGGGTTTGTGCCAGATCCCAGTAGAGAAGTTTCAAAGAGAAACCAGTAAGATAGATTTTTGACTTTTTTTTTTTACTGAAATGTCTGAGATACTAGGGAGCAGAAGGTGGCTCCACTTTTGTGAGTTGGGTAGCAGAGTGTGGGAGGAAGTGGGACCTCTGTGTACAACTGAGCAGGTTATGTGCAGTGCACAACTCCAGAGCTGAGAATGGGTCACACAATATGTCATAGTCAAGGACCCTCAGAAAAGATATTCTCTCCACTTCAGTAGAGGGACCTCCAGTATAGGGTGACATCATGAGCACTTGAGGTTGCTACAGCTTTGGCAGGATGCAGCTTTGATGTAGTACATGCTTGGGGCACGGGTGGCTTGAGAGATTGGAGTGGTTTTGGAGAGTTAATAGCCTCACACATGGTAGGAGGTGTCATTCATTCAAGTAGCAGGAGAAGAGGATAGGAAGAATGCCATGTGGGATCTGGCAGGAGTCTGGATCATGAGTCCACTGAAGATGTCCAGCAGGGACTCCCAGACTGGGAGGAAGTCGAACTGTGGGAGAGAATATAAAACTAAAGAAGAAACATTGTTTTGTGACTTGAACTCCTCCAAACTCATGTAGCTTCTGGAAAAGTGGATTCTCTGTCTTATAATCATTTTATGTTTGTGAAAATAAAAACCAAGAACTCATTATTTGGTAATAAAGACTATAACTATCCCTACTTATGGAATGACCATTAAGTGTGAGGGAATATCAGCCTTCCTCTGAAATGGGAGTGCATAGACTGTCAGTGCAGTTTCTTCCTGAAGGCTGACATGAGCCCAGGTCTGAAAGGTGGTGGTACAGGAGCAGCTAAGATTCTCAAGGCCACCGGGGAGGTTCCCCTTTGTGTGGTTAGTATTTCAGGCAACTGTATTCCTTCTGTGCATGCATTTCTACTCTGAGTGGCCCAGCTCATTTCTACTAGGATTGTTTTTCAAATCAGAGACTGAACTCGCTCTCAGAATGGATGTGTGCCAACTCTTCCCTCTAAACTCTAACCTTCTGGAATGATTCAGTAGGAATTTCCATACTGATTGGGTAGCTACAAACCTGAGGTTCATAGGAGTCAAACAAATTGCTGAAGTGGGCAAGTGGAGATGGAATCTTCATTCAGGCCCAGACCAATGTCTTTCTACAACCAAACATCTGTAAAGTGTTATCTTAGAGCAAACTCCTGCATCCCATTGTGGGTAGGGGTAGAATACCTGAAGCATTAAAGTACTTTTTAGTTGAACTTGCTGCATTAAATGGTAGATGATATTATGGTGTTTTCTCAAATACAGCAAATATGATTCAGTAAAGGAACAGTCACATAACTAAATCTTTCATCTAGTTCTCCAATTTGGCAAATCTTTAACTCATGGTTGATTCCCTGGGCTCACTCTTATATCTAACTTGTAAAGGGTATAACAATGCTTTTTGTTCCTAAGAAAGAACACAGCTGTAATTGAGATCTGTTTTCTTTTTCTTTCTTTTCTTTTCTTTTCTTTTCTTTTCTTTTCTCTTTCTTTCTTTCTTTCTTTCTTTCTTTCTTTCTTTCTTTCTTTCTTTCTTTCTTTCTTTCTTTTTTCTTTCTTTTGGTTAATCCTCACCTGAGGAATCTTCTTCATTGATTTTTAGAGAAAATGTAAAGGAGGGGGAGAGATAGAGAGAAATATCCTTATGAGGGAGACACATCGATTGGTTGCCTCTGTAAGGGCCCAAAGAAACTGATACATGCTCTTGCTGGAATTAAACTCATGACCCTTCAGTCCACTGGCTGATGCTCTATCCAGTGAGTAAAACTGGCTAAGGTGAGGTCTGTTTATGACTACATGGATTCACCACAACTCTGGAGCAAGCTTGTTACAGGTCATCTTACTCAGGGCCTGATCGGTTTTGTTTATATTGAGTTTGGGTTTGTAGTGGGCCTTTTGTTTCTTCCACTTGTTTCTTTTTCTTTATTGATTAAGGTATTACATATATGTCCTTATTCCCCCATTACCCCCCACCTTCCATTCATGCCCCCACCCCCCTGTTGTCTGTGTCCATTGCTTAGGCTTATATGCATACATATAAGTCCTTTCATTGATCTCTCCTCCTTACCCTCCTACCTTCACTGAGGTTTGATGTTCTTTTTAAAAAAATATATTTTATTGAGTTTTTACAGAGAGGAAGGAAGAGGGATAGAAAGTCAAAAACATTGATGAGAGTTAGAGACATTGACCAGCTGCTTCTTGCACACCCCCTACTGGGGATGTGCCCACAACCAAGGTACATGCCCTTGCCTGGAATCAAACTTGGAACCTTTCAGTCAGCAGGCCAATGCCCTATCCACTGAGCCAAACTGGTTTCGGCTGATATTCTGATTGATGTTTCTGTGCCTCTGGATGCTTTGTTCTTAATGTTGTTATATTTATCTATAAAAAAATGGTAAAACATAACAAGAATTATACATGGGTATTATCTCTTGTGCAAACACACAAGAAGAGTTGCGGGAAAGAAGATTGGGTAAGAAAAGAAAGTAATTCACAGTTGGTTTTGAAAAGTTAGAGAATCTAGCACTGACCCAAATACTGCCCTATTTAGCTGCCACATGTGTGATTTTTACTGACTAATTAAATTATAGACTTCCTGAAGGCAAACACTATCACTTATTCTTTGCAGCATCTAAATGGGAGAAAGCAAAGTAAGTAAACATAAAATTGTTTTTGTATTGAAATACAGACTTACAACTAACCTGGATCTTAATTCCTGCTAGGGCTTATGTTCTAAAACCACCTCCACTGCATCCATTTTATTTGACCTCCAAAGTGGCCCATGTGCAGGAAATGAAATTACCATTTCATCTTGCAAGGTTCAAACCAAATGTCAACCTTTCCAGGAAGCCTTTGCAGGCTCCTCACTTTGGGTTAGATGTATTCTTTCTGTGTTCTGTACATACTGAATTTGAGGCACTCTCTCATTATTTTTTTTTTCTTATGTATTTTTTTATTTTTTTTACTTTTTCTTTTCTTTTCTTTTCTTTTTTTTATCTTTATTGTTCAGTTTATTAATTGCATTGTTTCCCCTTTTTATCCCCCTATAGCTCCCCTCCACCCTGTACCTATCCCACCCTCCACCCTCACCTCCCCTCCCCACTGTCCTCTCCCACTGTTGCTAGATTTTTGTCCAGTCTCTTGCTGCACTTCCCACAACCCTTTTCTCCCCAAGAATTGTCAGTCCATTCCCTCTCTATGTCCATGTCTCTGTTATATTCACCAGTCTATCCTGTTCAACAGCCTATCAATTCACTTGATTTTTATGTTCATTTGTTGATAGATGTGTATTTGTTGTTCATAATTTTCATCTTTACCTTTTTCTTCTTCCTCTTCTTAAAGAATATCTTTCAGCATTTCATATAATGTTGGTTTGGTGGTGATGAACTCCTTTAGCTTTTTCTTATCTGTGAAGCACTTCATCTGACCTTCAATTCTGAATGATAGCTTTGCTGGATAGAGTAATCTTGGTTGTAGATTCTTGCTGTTCATCACTTTGAATATTTCTTGCCACTCCCATCTGGCCTGCATCGTTTCTGTTGAGAAATCGGCTGGCAATCGTATGGGTGCTCCCTTATAGGTAACCAACTGTTTCTCTCTTGCTGCTTTTAATATTCTCTCTTTGTCTTTTGCTCTTGGCATTTTAATTATGATGTGCCCTGGTGTGGTCCTCTTAGGGTTCCTATATATTGGGGTTCGGTGCACTTCTTGGACTCCTAAGTCAATTTCTTTCACCAGGTGTGGGAAGTTTTCAGTCACTATTTCTTCAAATAGGTTTTCATTGTCTTGGCCTCTCTCTTTTTCTGGCACCCCTATAATTCGGATGTTGGTATGCTTGAGGTTGTCCCAGAGGCCCCTTACACTATCTTCAATTTTTTGGATTCTTTTTGTTTCTTGCTTTTTCAGCTGAGTGGATTTTACCTCTTCGTATATCAAATCTTTAACTTGGTTCTTGGGGTTCTCCAGAGCACTTTTAGGTCTTTGTATAATATTTTTTGTTTCAGTCAGTGTATGCTTAATTTCTGGTTGGTCCTTTTTCATATCCTTGAGAGTCTCCTTTATATCCTTGAGGGTCTCTTTCATTTCCTTGTAGGACTCATTCATTTCCACGTTGGTCTTGATCATTTCTTTGCAGCTCTTGTTTATATCCTTGAGGGTCTTGTTCATTTTCTTGTAGGATTCATTCAATTCCTATGTGGTCTTGCTTATTTCCTTATAGGCCTCGATCTTTTGTTGGAGCCTCTTGAAAAACCCTATAACCGTGGTTCTGAATTCCATGTCCAGTCGTTTTTTTTCCTCCATTTCTTTCACATCTGATTTCTTTCCATGTTGCTGCATGGTGGCTGCTTCCCTGAGTTGGTCAATTAGCTTTGTGTGGTAGACTTCCTACTAGGGATAGTGGTTCAGCCTCCCCGGTTACCTGAGGTGGATATGGGCTGCACAGTCTTGCTGAAGTTAAGCTCAGTTAATCGTTGTTAGCACTTGGAGGGTTGACCTCCAGGCCAATTGTCTGTGAAGCTCAGCTGTGCTCAGGTTGGATGGGTGGAGTCTCCGGGCCAAGCAGACAGTGTTAGCTCTGCCTTATGCGGCCCCGGGGACTCTGTGTTGGTGGCAATGGCTGCCAGCACCTCTGAGAGAGAGCCGCTGCCGAGCTCCACTGGCTGCCGGGGAATTCAGATTTTCCCAAAATGAGTCTGCATGCGCAATGTCTCACACAGGGTCATAAAACAAAGCAGTCTGAAGGTTTTCTGAATGAGAGACAAGTCGCGGTGCGGTCTCTGCGCCGTCACGCAGCTGAGCTGTTCGCACACGAGCTGCCTTCTCCACAAGCCGGCAGACCCGGCAGCACCCGAGCTTCGGCGTGCCCTCCCACTGTCCAGTTTTCACCCCGTATGATAGTGGGTTCTCTGGACTTTGCCCAGAGCTCGAGAATCAGTCCAGTGGGACGCCTTTGTCTCCCCGTTTGAGAAAACTAGCCGGTTTTCAGCCGCCCGCCCTCTCTGCGGTGCGGGCTCCAAACCTCTCTCTGCGCAAATCTTTCAATGCTGTTTGCTGCCGCTCCTCCGAGTCTCAGTGTCTTATCTTCACTTTTATTTGTGGAATTTTCACTCGGCGGGCTTTCTGGTGATTCTGGAAGGTGTTTGTTCTTTCATTAAGTTGTAGTATTAAAATTGCTGATTATGACGGCAAGATAGGTGTTTTACCTTTGTCGCCATCTTAGTTCTCCCTCTCTCATTATTTTAAAGTTGATTTGATTTGCTTGCTTTCTCTATGGGCCTGTGCGCTCTTTGAGGGCAAGGACCACAGATTTCTGAGCATTCCCTGCACTTCCCCCAAGTCCTACCACTCATAATACATGCTCAATAAACATGTGTGTGAATGACTCACAGTCCTTTTTAAAATGACAATTTACTTTTATGTAGAAATATACTCACTTACATATAGAAACATTTACTTATTTAAAAATTTTAACATAGATTTTTAGAGAAAAAAGGAAAAGAGAGGGGGAGAGAGAGAGAGAGAGAGAGAGAGAGAGAGAGAGAGAGAGAGAGAGAAACATCTATGTGAGAGTGAAACATGGATTGGCTGCCTCCTGCAGGGATTGAGCCAGCAGCTGGGCCACGTGCACTGACCAGGAATCAAGTCAAACCATTTCAGTGCATGAGATGATGCCCAGCTAAAAGAGTCATATCTTTGAGTGGACAAACTAGCTTTCTACTAATTTGGAATCACTAAGAACCATTAGCTGTGATTTAAATAAAATGAGAGAAAACTCTTAAAGTGGAAAGAATAGAAATTAAATCCAAGTCTTCAGTATGATCATATTACTGGAGTATTACATTTTTTCAGGTCTACTGAGTTTTTTCATTCTAGGAGGCATTGGGAGATTCTCCCATTCAGTGTGTATCAGGAGTTACAGAAAAAATAAGAAATCAGCCCTACCTGGTTTGTCTCAGTGTGTGGAGCATTCGCCTTTGGACTGAAGGGTCCTGGGTTTGATTCTGGTCAAGGTCACATACTTCAGTTGCAGACTATTCCTGGCTAGGTTTTCTGTGGGAGGCAATCAATTGTGTCTCTTTCACATCAATGTTTCTCTCTCTGTATCTCCCCATCCTTTCTACTCTCTCTAAAAATCAATGGACAAATATCCTTGGGTGAGAATTAACAACAACAACTAAATGAAAAATCAACATCTCTCTTTATGATATATAAATAGGACATTATTTATTTAATTCTCATCTACAACTGCTATGTAAAAGGACTATTGATACATAACTTAAGTGAAAAGGTGACTTGAAAAATCCATTTCTTCTCTTTCACTTTCCTGTCCAGCAGGCTAGTCTCAGCATCCTTGGTTTCCTATTTGTTGTTCTGTCACATTGCTTAAGGCTACCTCGCTGAGTCCTTGAAAGTTGCTTCTCTCTTATCCTTTCTCATTTTTCAGATAATAGAAATGTATCTATTCATTTCTTAACATACTTATAAAAGTACTTTCAAATAGGTCCATTGTTTGGTTTTGTCTTTAACAGTTATGAGACATTTGTAATTATATTATTATGTCTTTACTATCAAGTGTCTGGATGTTATTGTTGAATTGCCAAAATGATTTCCTGAATTTGTATATAGTTCTGGCATTTGGCCTACAAATTACAGCATTACCATACAATTTGGGTTTTAAGCATAAGGGAAATGTGTGTTTCTATATCAATATTCTATGCAATCAGAGGAGGAAATTTTCTTCTTTGTTGATAATAATCATCATAATGGCTAGTATTGTTCTGAAGCATGGCAATGGAGAAAGATTTGAAGAGTTGTGTTGGTGTAGCTTGACAGAGCTGAGTTTATGAGTTACAACTCTTAACCCAAATGAAATACAATTTTATTTGAGGTAGATCTGCAAGTGGGAGAATGACTATTAATTCTGCAATTCCAAAATAACTAATGTACTTGGTGGGAAGCCAGGTACACTGTGAGTTCTGGATTTAAGTGCTCTTGTGGGAAATACAGAGAGAGACTTTCACATATGGATTCTCAGAAGAAAATGCAACTGTTCCACACAAGAAATATTGAGTTATTCTTAGTGCTTTTTAATGTGTAGTTGACTATATATTTTTGAGTGGTGCCTTTTTTAACACTTGGAGATTCAAGCCAAAGATCTTCATTTCCTGGGGTAATTTTAGTAACTCACCCATTCATATAGCAAGCATTTAGTGAGGATTGATGGTATAGCTCTGTACTTGATTTGATGAGAAATGCAAGGAAAGTAGAAGCAAGTTCTATCTTCATTGAATTTAAAACATTGTTAGAAAATAAAACTGATACATGCATGTGTGTATCTACACACACACACACACACACATATATACATATATATATGTATATATATATATATAAATAGAAAGAAAAATGGTACTGCAAGTTAATATATTAAAAATACACAGCAACACCCTGCTATATTATTATGTAGGCAACCTATCTTTGAGGAGCTCATAATCTGATGGTGTGTGTTGGGGAGTGGGAGGTGGGGTGAAAATCAAGGGATAAACCAACAATCTGCAAGTTCTACCTGTGAGACCTGGGCGAGTCTTCAGAGAAGAAGGGGAGTGGGAGGAGGTTCTTGAAAGAACATGTAGCCAAGCTGGGTTGTATGTACACACATACTGAGAGAGGGGAAGAAGAAAAGAGTCATGTAAAGTCAGAAAGCCTCCTTTAAGAACTGAGTTACATCTTGTGAGAAGTTTATATATCACAATGAGACATATTTATAGTTTATATTATTTGATGTATGCATGTCAAAAAGAGAAGGGAGCCCAGGCAGGAAAATTGTCACAGGCAAAGGAGCGAGAGGTGGAAATATGTTCACATAAGGAGATCATTTCACTGAAATGGGTTCTTTTAGTAAAAAGAGATCGAATTAGATAAATTTAGGGATGAACGACATCTGACTGAAGGATTGGGTGAAATGAGAAATGAAAACTGTGTAAAAAATATAAAATCTTATGAGGGTGTTAGTTATTTTAGGGTGAGGCAGCATAGTATATTTGTTAGGTGCACAGACGAGGTTCAATTCGTGACTCCATCAGCCTCTGTCACCTTGGGCAAACTATTTATTCCTCTGTGCTATATATATAGTCTCCCTGCTATGTATATATCCCCCCAAATGTATATACACTTAAACAGATGATAATCTTGAAAATTAAATGTATTTTGACAAACACTGCCTTTATAATTATTCAAAGTATGTGCATACATTTTCAGGGCACTATATATATGTGTGTACACACACACATATACATACACACACAAATGTATATATGCACTAGGTAATTGAACACTATTATGGGTTATTAATCAAGGGTGTGATAAAATAACGTGTGAGGATGATTATCCTGGTAACAATATACAGGGAAGATTCAAGTGAAGGAAATTTCTGGAGGCTGGGAAATGAGATGGGGCAGATTTCATGGATATCTGGAAAAAGACAGTGGGAGCTTGCAATAGGGTAGAGAAAAGCTAATAGATTTGAAGAGAAGACATATTTCAAAGAAATAAAGAAGTGTTAGCACTTGGGGGATGGAGATGGGATATGAGAAGTTGTAGCCAAAGATGACTCTAATGTTGAGTTTTAGAGAGAGTGTAGGCAAAGAGTGCTGCCATGGACAACAAATGGGGAAGTTATGCATGGATAGACCTCAAGGCTTAGTAAATGAAATCCACTATACTTAGCCTGAATTTGCTCAAATAATAATAATCATTAGCTAGAATTTCATCTTCCTTTGTGCTCTTGTGCAATTCTTTTGCCATCTGTTCTAGGAATAATTCAGGATGTCAGCTCTCTTTGAATGAAAAGCAAATTCTAAAAGAAGAGATTTTTATTTGAAAATGTCCTTTCAAAGTATTTATTTAAATTAAACATAAGATAAAGATAAGGAAAAGCTTAACTTTTCAAACACTTCACAGAATAAGGTTTGAAAAATTATTACAGTTGGGAATAACCCCCCCCCCAACAATAGAAAGTAAAACAAAACAAAAACTAGGTCAAGAAGTGACCCTGAGGCAAAGTCTTAAATCTTAAAGGTCAACAGGTCAGTATACTTTAAAAACTGTAATTATAGCTCTTAATTCTTCAACAAACTTACTGTGTCATGTTAAAGTTATTCACTCCCATATAGCATAGCCCATAATGTGACTTGAGGTATCCTTATTGCTTCTCCAGGTATTAAAGAAGCTTGATATGTTTTTGTTGCATTAATCTTTTCTCAGAGGCCAGTGATGAGTTCATCTGACTCTTTTCCATCAAGTTGAAAATTCTTTTCAATTAAAAACTCATCTCTACAGATGGTATTAGCATTAGCAGTGGCCTATTCTGTCTAAAATAACAAATATTGAGATATTTCTGGACTTGCTCTATAAATCATTGGAAGTGAAATTGACTAAAAGGTTTCAGTTTGTGTGTGTGTGTGTGTGTATGTGTGTGTGTGTGTGTGTGTGCGTGTGTGTGTGTGTGTGTGTGTTTAAAGTGAGTAGAAGTTGAACTGATGAGAAGTTGGCCCTTACACTTTATTGTTGTTAGAAGGATCAGTTTCATCTCAGTGCTTGAACAATTTTGTTGCACATTAATATGAAATATTGTGAAGTTTTAACCAAGCTATCAACTATGAAATGGTTTATCCAAAACATTATGATTACAAAAGTGATAATAAAACAATTTAAACTAGGAGAGAAAGCTCTGTTAAAGAGGATTAGAAAGACCATTTATTGAATAGTATGGATTTCTTCCAAGCCCCTGTGTGCAGAAAGCATGCAATGCGTGAATAATTCATCTAGAAATTCTATCGTGAAGTTGTATCAGTTTCCACAGTAAAACCTGGCCATGGAGGAGGAAAATACATCAACATCTGTGACAAGCTCTATGAAGAGACAGTGGCAAAGCCTTTCAGGCACCAGGAGCAAAGCAAAATATAATAAATTCACTTAAGTGTCAAATTTGTGTCGGCTGAATAATGACACCATATGTCTGGGTTGCTATGTCACTGTAGGCTCTGGGAAAACACATGGCTTTATAGAAACGGCTGTCAGCCTGGGGGAAAAACCTTGCTGGCTACTGCCTTTCTGTCAAAGAAAACAGAGACTGCCCAATAAGTACACTGTCCTGTTATCAAAAATAATCAGAGTTTTTCATTTTGTATTAACTAATTTGACAGCATCAAGAGTTGACTTCTGGTTAGAATTGGGCATGTACAATTAGGCTGTCTTAGGCACATTTCTTCAAATCCTTCAAATGATTTGTTGCAAGACTTTAAAACTCATCAGAGCAGGGTCTTAATGATGCACCTTGTTATCATATAGCTCTCTGAGTAACTCTCCCCACAGAATTCTATAGGCATTATCTTACCAGTCCGCACAGTGTACCCCGGAGGAATCAAGGACTCATATATTTTGCTCCAGAGCAAACTGAGGTACAGAAAGGTATGCTTGCATTACTAGTGTGACTTTAGAAAGCAGGGATCTGGAGACAGTGAAACATTCTTTACACCAGGTAGTTGGCATTCAAATAGGAGTGACAGACATTCTTTATGGGAAAGGGGATTTGTCTTTCTTCTGGGCCTCTGCCTCTTTTCTGCTGACATACACAGTGCTGGCCTGGCCCTGCTTCATGGCTGCTGGCCACTCCAAAGGTGCTGTGTCTGGTGCAGCAGCCATGTGAGAGAGGATTCTTCAGATTGTACAATGGGAGGCAGATACCAGAGTGTTCATGCATGGACACAGGCCACACTGCATGGTGATTATGTCCTGGGTTACTGCTCTAAATTGCTTGGGGCTCTGCAGAGCTCATGGTCCCACCCCACACTGGAGTAGCAGGCTCATCTCAGCTGTACACGGCTGGCTTTGTCAGTGCTCTGGGTGCCATAATAATTAGCCACTTAAATAGATTGTGGCACAGATAAAGCATTTGGAGTGGGTTATAGTTTATTTTAATCACAAGGGCATAGGCAGGACCAAAGAAATGGTGTGAATCAATCTGCTATAAGGAAAATTACTTTACATATACAGTATATTAATTTTCCACAAAGACTCTTCCCCCAAATAGTTTGAAACACACCAAATTAGGTTTTAACCAATGGCCATTTAAAGAGTGATTCCCAACAAAATGATGTATATCTGAGTCTCTTGGCCAGCTTCCGTGTGTGTGTGTGTGTGTGTGTGTGTGTGTGTGTGTGTGTGTGTGTGCTCTCAGTGACACAGATTCACTGGATCTGGAGCACAGCCTGGGCTTTATAAATCCCCTCCCCCAGGGAAAACTGATGTGAAGTTAGTGATTCTTCAGAGAGCCTCACATATCCACTTCCTCTAGCCTTGCCGTATCCACTTCCTCTAGCCTTGCCACTCAGGACTATGAAATATCCCATACAAAGAGAAACAGATAAAAGAGATTTGTGGTTTCCTGACCAGACAGAGGTGTTTCCCTCTCTGCAATGTAACATAAAGAAATGGAGAAAATACTGTAAATGCAGCACTTCAGACTGAACCTGAAGAATGGAGTAGAAGGCATACAAAGGCAGCTAGTCCCATCCCAGTGATTTTTGGTAACAACCCAGTTCTCTGTTGGCCACTCTATCCACTCTTCAAATAAAAGGACAGTGCTTATTTAGAGAAAAGATGACCACAAATTCAGACATGGAGCTTATTGCTCCACCCCCTTGAGCCTTGATTGAGCCTGTGACTGCTTTAATCAATAGAATATGTCAGACATGACTATACCTTTGAAAGGACTGGCGGCTTTCACTTCTCCTCTCTTGTAGCACTAGCTCTGGGTTGCTCCCGCTTGAAACCAGCTTGGATGCTGATGAGTAGCCTGAATCACAGGGAGAAGCTTCATTCAAGCATTTCGTTCATTAGTCTTAGCTAAGCTCCTGGTGAGAACCAATGTCAACTGTCCGCCATCAGAGTGAGCCGTCTTGGACATCCCAATTGAACTGAGCTGCAGATAATTGCAGCCCCAGGCAACATCCTGTGGAGGGTTGTGCATCCCAGCTGAATCCATGGAATCACAAGAACTAACAAAACAGTTTGTGTTGTATGCCACTAGGTATCGGGGTGGTTTGTTATGAGCAATAGATAACTGAACAAAGGGTCAATGCATTTCCCAGTCCATACCAGACTGGAACTCAAAAATTGAATCACAATTATTACGTCAATCTGGTATTTTTGGCTGTATATTCAGTTATTTTGTGGTAACTTCATTCCCCTCATATTCTTCTCACATAATTTCTCTAAGGGATGTCTAGAATGTATGATCTGTGAACCAGTACTTTTGGTTACTATGTGGCATTGGCTATTTTTTTTAATTTATTCTTCAACTGATGACACCTTTGCTCTGAGGCAATGTCTCTTTTTCCTGCCGACACTAAAAGTGGCAGCCTAGCCCCCAATGTTCTGAGAGCAGCACTGCTGTTGATGACCAGGAGGACAATAAAGATGACCCTGGTCCTGACAATACCCAAAGGTGAAGGCCCTGCTATCTATACCAAGGTGACATCTTCATTACTAATTACTGGCACCATTGTGGTTGATGTTTTGGATTTGTAAGGTCGCATGGGGATTTTAGGAAGTAGTTTATTATTATAATTATTGATATAAGGGCCCATATCCATATACTTAAGAATTATTTATTTAACTAAAATAAATAATTAAGTCACATTACTTAGAATCTTTATTATTTTTTGGTAGGGAAGATTCAAATATTCTAAATTAAGAACCTTATATCAACGTTGCTAAAGTTAAAACACTTAGCCTACAAAGAGACTGAACAGTTAAATTGTTATAATAGGGTCCAGTTAGGGATGCTTTTTAATTAGGCTTTTCTCAGCAGGAATTCATATTTAATTGGGTGAGTAAAGTATTTGACTTGCTTTTTATTCTTTAAATAATGCAAGTAGAAAAAAAAGATTTTTCTCTTTAGACTTTAATGATAACCTTAATAACATCCTAACCTAATAAATAGGAACTATTTAAGAAACAAAGATAGACAAACCAGAGGAAAACAGATTTTCATCTCTAATTTTCTAATTAGGTAAATGTTTAGTATCACATTTATGACTCCAATATTTTGTGATTATTTCTGAGAAATAGTTTTATGTAGTCCCTCTCTGTCTATTCTAAAGGGATTGTGTCTCCCTCCAGGACTAAAGTTGAAACAGATGGAAGATATTTGAAGTATAGGGTCATTGATTAAATACAAACTAATGAGATGGAAAAATGGGAGAACAGGAGAGGATAAATGAACTTTGAGCAAGAAGGCATCAAGATAGAATTGTCTTCTGAGGTTCTGTTCCAGAACTGCTTGATTCTCTTATATGTGGTTTTGGAAAATTGGAGGGAAGACGAAAGTCTTGGTCATCTAGGCATCAAGAGATTAATGTGAAAATGAAGGGGACTTTTATGCTTGAAACAGAACCCTCTTTGATGTTCTCCTGTAAGACACTAAGAGAAATAAGATCAGAAAAGGATTTTATCAACCGATTAGGTTAGTTCCTACAGTAATTTGGTGAATGGACAATGATTAATCCCTTGTGACATTGATGCTTTTTCAGTGTCATTAAACATATCAAAAAAATTTAAAAGTTGGAAAGAACTGACTTACAATTTTTTAACCAAAAAATAAAGTTTTGGGGTTCATCTTCAGAAAGTTAAATATCGATGTTGGAGAATTATTGCTAAATAGATCTAAAAGTAAATTGAGTTCCTCTGAGTTATGTTAAACTTGGTAATTTTCATAGTACAGTATAAGTAGGTCCTTGCTTAGTTAACTTGGCTGTTTTTCCATATAATGAACATCTGGTTAAATTCTTACATACAAATGTGAAAGAATTATGTTTTTTGGAGAAACAGTTCCAGGAGTACATTTAACACTTGGAGCTCTCTTTAACCTGCCAAGAGATGCTCTGATAACTTTCAAATGTTGAGGCTCACTTTGTCAGACATACTGGCCAGAGGTCTATATTTGAGGTACAATACTTATAGAATTAGGACCCATTAGCCAATTTGGAGGATTGTGAATTTTTGTTGGAACAATGAAGTTGAGTTCTAAACCCTTTGACCACATGTTATAAATATTAACAATGAAGGTAATGTGGGTGGTGGAGATTTTTCTATGAGATGGGGATTTCAATATTGGCTGAAATGATAATAAAGTCATTCACTGAGAAACAGAACAGAAGGTTGTTTTAATTTTACATTTGCCTGATTTTTCATGAAGAAAAAAGGAGTAATAGTTTCAGCAAAGTAATCAAATTTAGAGTCAATACTAATGGATCTAATGGGTTAGGCCAGTGGTCGGCAAACCGCAGCTCGCAAGCCACTCATGGTTTGTGAGCCACAGTTTGTTGTTCTGTTGACTAATGAGTTTGCTGACCACTGGGTTAGGCCAAATTATACAAGTATTGGTAGTTTGAAATTTTGAGGAGGCACATTGCTTAGTAGCTAAGGAGGCAAGTTTTATGGTCAGACTCCCTGGGCTTAACTAGTAGCCCTGCCACTTAAAAACACTGTGAACTTGAGGTGTACAGAAATTAAGCAACTTTCCCAATTTTCCCACCCTAGTGATTAATTATTGACTAGAGTTAATAATAGGACTGAATTCATAAAATAGTTGTAAAGATTTATTTTCTTCTTGATACAATATTTGGGAGCAAACACAAAGTACTCAATAAATATTAGTTGTCTATAAATTTTTAATAGAAAAAAATGCATATGAACAAATTTATTTGCTCAGGGAGAAACTGAAAAATAATTTATTTGTTAGAATTCTCTAGTATCTTTCAAGTACTGAGAAAGACCATGAGGGAACTGAGAGAATTTCCACAATTTCTTAATGAATTACTCCTTAAGTAAGAATATTATTTGTATTCCTTAATCTGCTGACTAATGGATTTGACTGCCTTTATACCATTCCTTGAATATATACTGAGCTGAAACATCTCTTCTAACTTATTGGGCATGGAATATACTCTAGCATCCCTTCATTTTATTATTGAACCAAATTATTTCAATGGGGAAAATGTTCCGTGAGCACAAGAAGCATTGGTAACTCCAGAGTATGTTGCCTCTGCCACTTGGCTGGTATCATGGGATACCACTTTGACACAGCAGTCAAGAGCAGTGGAATTCAGTCCCAAATCTGGTAAAGGAAAGAAAGGAAACCTTATGGATGAGCTTGTAATTTGCTCATCTGCAGAGGTGAACCCTCTGGAATCTCAGCTGTGTGTTGTCTGTGAAGCTAGTGTGTTTCTAAATTCTCATTTAGGAAATGCACAACTGCACTATTTCATGAGTCCTGTCGAAGTTACCAGGGTATTTTGTTATATTTTGTTTTTTTTTCAGAGAAAGAATCGACTCTGTACATATAAATTACATATTCAACAATGTATTTGCCTTAACATTTAGGGATTGTGGTAATTTACCAGAAATCTAGAAAAAGATTGAGAGTCTAATTTATCAGTGTTAGCACTGAACAAAACCTGGTCCCTCCTATCCTCTCCAAGAACTATTCCTGGAAATGCAGCTGGGTAGCACTGGTTATCAACCCTTGGTGGAACTTCCCTTAGTGTCAGATTGACACTGCACTCACAAGCTGCCCTTTAAGTATAATTTAGATTCCCATGTACTTTTCCTGTAAAGAAAAAAATAATCTGATCATATTCAAGAGCCACTCTGTGCCTTTGGGAGTTGTGTTTATCCCTGTGAATTAATAGATTGGTGTTTTAACTGTCTCTCATTAATCTCCAGAAATCAATCAGCCTGGGCCAATAGAAAAAAAAAACCACAACAAAACCAACACACAAATCTTTGCAGAGCTGTACTCAGCATGGGCTACAGTGGGCCTTTTTCTTTTCTTTTCTTTTCTTTTCTTTTCTTTTCTTTTCTTTTCTGTTCTTTTCTTTTCTTTTCTTTTCTGTTCTTTTCTTTTCTTTTCTTTTCCTTTCTTTTCTTTTCTTTTTTTTCCTTTCCTTCTCTTCTCTTTTTTCTTTTCTTTTCTTTTTAAAATAAATCTTTATTGTTCAGATCATTACATTTGTTCCTCTTCTCCCCTCCCCCTCCATGGTTCCCCTCCATCTGGTTCCCACCCTACCCTGTGCCCTACTTCCCCCCAACTGTCCTCATCCCTAGGTGTACGATTTTTGTCCAATCTCTTCCCACACTCACCACTCCCCTTTCCGCCTGAGTATTGTCAGTCCACTCCCTTTCTATGCCCCTGGTTTTATTATATTCACCAGTCTATTCTCTTCATCAGATTTTTTATTCACTAGATTTTTAGATTCAATTATTGATAGACATGTATTTATTATTCATAATTTTTACCTTTACCTTTTTCTTCTTTTTCCTCTTCTTAAAGAATACCTTTTAGCATTTCATGTAATACTGGTTTGGCGGTGATGAACTCCTTTAGCTTTTTCTTATCTGTGAAGCTCTTTATGTAACCTTTAATTCTGAATGATAGCTTTGGTAGGTAGAGTAATCTTGGTTGTAGGTTCTTGCTATTCATCACTTTGAATATTTCTTGCCATTCCCTTCTGGCCTGCATAATTTCTGCTGAAAAATCAGCTGACAGTCATATGGGTGTGCCCTTGCAGGTAACTAACTTTTTTTCTCTCGTTGCTTTTAATATTCTCTCTTTGTCTTTTGCTGTTGGCATTTTAATTATGATGTGTCTTGGTGTGGTCCTCTTTGGATTTCTTTTGTTTTGGGTTGTGTGCACTTCCTGGACTTGTAAGTCTATTTCTTTTACCAGGTGGAGGAAGTTTTCAGTCATTATTTCTTCAAATAGGTTTTCAGTATCTTGCTCTCTCTCTTCTTCTGGCACCCCCATAATTCTGATGTTGGTATGCTTGAAGTTGTCTCAGAGGATCCTTACACTATCTTCATATTTTTGGATTCTTTTTTTTTTTTTGCTTTTCTGGTTGGATGTTTTTTGCTTCTTTGTATTTTAAATCTTTGACTTGATTCTTGTGATCTTCTAGTCTGCTGTTGTTTTAAAATAAATTTTATTTATTTTTAAAAATAAAAAAATATTATTTTTTTATTTCAGTCAGTGTATGTTTAATTTTTAGCTGGTCCTTTTTCATATCCTCTTGAGTCTCACTAAATTTATGGGCCTTTTCTAGAAAATTCTTGAAAAACCTTATAATCATGGTTTTGAACTCTATATCCAGTCATTTGCTTTCTCAATTTCTTTCATTTGTGACCTGTTACTTTGTCTTCATATTTTGGCTGCTTCCCTGAGCTGACAGAGAGGCTTTGTGTGCTAGACCTAGTGGCTCAGCCTCCCCAGTTACCTGAGGTAGACACTCTTGGTGCACCCCTTTATGGGCTATGTGCACAGTTTTATTGTAGTTGAGCCTTGATTGTTGTTGGTATCACTGGGGGGAATTGACCTTCAGGCTAATTGGCTGTCAGGATCAGCTGTGTCTACTATGGGATAACTTTTGTGCTAGAGAAACCAGATTTGCTTTGAGACAAGATTTGCTTCAGTGGGGCTTTGGTGCTCACTGAGTCTGCTCCCTGAGTGTGTTCCTTATGGATCTGAAAAGTTGTAATCTGGATGGTCCCACTCTAATTCCTGGGAACAATGGCTCTTGGATCTCCAAGGAAGTGCTAATTTAGCCTCTGCCTGAGGTCACCCAGCAGGAGCTACAAAGAGATCTGCAGATTCCTCTTCTTTGTTTGGGTTTTGGAGGTGCCCAGGTAAGGCCCAGCTATGAAGCAATGCAAGCTGCTGTGGAGCCTTGGGCCTTCTTTTGGATGTTCTATGTCTCACTGACTTAGCTGTCAGTAAGTTTAAAATTCAAAGGACCAGGCCATTCATATGTAAAAGCCATTGCACTCAGCTTGGATGGGCAGAGTCTCATGACAGAGTAAACAGCTATGGCTTTGTGGGGTGGGATCACAGGGCAGGGAAAACAGCAATGGCTTCCCATCAGCCCTCATCTAAGAGGCCCCTGGTTCTCAGTGTCCTGTGGTAATTGCTGCAAGCACCTCTGAGAGAAAGCTGCCCTTGAGTTTCGCCCACTCCCAGACAGTCCAGTTTGTCCCTGTATAAGTTTGGATCCCCAGAGTCTCGCCTGGAACTGGAGTTCAGAACAGTCAGGAGCTTTTGTCTCCCTCCTGCTTGAGAAAGCCCACCATATACTCAGTTGCCAGCTCTCTCTGTGTGAGTACCTCCTTACCTCTGCCTTCCACAGCTCTTGTAAGTTCAGTGTGCTTTTCTCTTTCCTTCTAGGTGTAGAATTTCCACTCAGCCAGGCTTTCTGTGGTACTGGATAATGTCAATTTTGTCTTTTATTTGTAGTTTTGAAATTGTGCAAGGCAGCAGTTTAGGTGTTTACCTATGCCACCATCTTGGTTTCTCCACAGTGGGCCTTTTCAAGATTTTCATGATGCAGGCAAGCGAGGTCAGTCTGGGACAGTCAGCATCTCACTTTGACCTTGATCACATGCCACAAGGAACTAGAAGATCAGAGAAATCAAGCCTCTCTTCCACCCTCCATCTACAGAGACATATATCACCTCATTCCCATCAGGCTCAGCAACCTTCTCTTTCTTCATACATTGGCAGAGAATAAGAAGAAAGTAATTAGATTGACTAAGAAATTAGCAAGTATAACAGCTGAGATCCTGTGAGGTTTCCTAATCTCAGCTTCAATTATGAGTCATTGGCAAGTCATCAGAGAAGACACTTGATTTGTGCTCGACATATATTTTTGGCCCTTATCCAATTCCATTAAAAACCCAAGGTGAGTTTTCATTTCTTACATCTCAAATTTTTGGCCAATATCCACAGAAGTACACTACCAAAAAGTAGTAACTGTGTTTGTTTAAAGTCTGTCTTATTCAGTGGGGTGATGCTAGGCTGACTGCTAAGAAAACATGTCTGATACCCACAAAATAGTGAAAGCATATGATAAAAATATGCCTAATATTTAAACTTGTCCTCATCTCCATGGCGTTTGTTGCTTAAAATTTTGAATCTTAATATGATTAACAAACTCTTACCCTGGAAGAAATAAACTAACATCCAAAGTTGTTAGAGCCCAGATAATAAAACGTTTTAACTAGACAATATCTTATTTGTTCCCATAAAATCGAAAAACAACAACAACAAAACTATTTTGTCTTTCCTGTTTGACTTAGTTCATTGAGCAATATTGTTAGAGAAAATCTATATACCTTTTGAAAACCAGTTTTAAATGAGTAATACTTTTCCGTGGTTTTGAAAAAAAGTGCCAACCAAAACAAAATCTTGGCATGTCAACCTTTGCTTAAAGAAGCTGCCCTCTGCTTTACCTGTGAAAGAGCAGCAAACTCTGGTGAGCCAGCCCAGGAAATGCCCGCAGGCACCAAACCTGCAGTCTCAGAAACCACTAACAAGGCAATTTCTTTTCACTGACTCTCCCTTCTCCTTGGAAGAATGTAAGGAAGATGAGCTACCTCATAAACTCCTGGCTACCTTTGCTCCCCCGAAGTCACAAGTCCTTTGTTTATCTTTTCTTTCTGAACCCTGGGAAAAGTATATCAAGGTGATTTGGTCTGCCAAAAGCTTGTGCACTTAGGCACTGGCGCTGTGACAAAAGACTGCAGAAAAGAGAAAAGATTTTTGTGTTTCTCAGTGTTCTTTTCTCCCTTGAGATGTTTCCAGAGACTTGAAAGGAGGGTTGTTCCGAGGAACTGATTGAACTTACTTAGAGGAAACTGAAAGTCTGCATGAACAACCGGCTCTCTGGGCCTCCAGCTCTGGCTCAGCAACCCAGGTAACTGGGATCACGTGTCCCAGAAATTAGAGCTGGAAAACCCAGAGCAGTTCCCATACCCTTATACCTGGCAAAGGGAGAACTGTCCCCTGTGGTTTCCATTGTTTAGTCTGCTTGAATTGGAAAATGTGCTTAAGAAAGAGAGTGCCCCCAATCTCCTTTGGGAGTTTTCTCCCTAGATGCAAACCTAGCAAACTTGCCCGGCTATTAAGTTGAAGATTTCTTCTGGTTAGGCCAGTGGTCGGCAAACTGCAGGTTGCGAGCCACATGAGGCTCATGAGCCGTGGTTTGCAGCTCTGCTGACAAATGAGTTTGCTGACCACTGGGTTAGGCTCATCTCATTATTTTTGAGAAGTCCTTGCTTGCCTCCTCTGTGCTTTGTGGTCTTCTGAAATTATTCAGTTATCCAGTTTCTCCACAGCTGAAGAGGGGAATTGTATCATTATTCAAATACGGTTTGAAAAAGACTAGAGTGTTGGGGCCATAGAGAGTGTTTAACCCATCATTTCCTGGACTTGTTATAGGTAGTTGCAACATTTCTTTAGAAAAACTCTAGTTTTCTCAAAATCTAGAATCTTGAAGTTGTAAATCTTGAAGTTGGCTTGCTTTGTGATGGAGATGTGGTGTCCAAACACTTACAGAATAATCTGGGCCCTGGGCCCTATGCTGGGGCCTGAGCCTAATGGGACTGTCTGGCATGAATCCTTGACCAAATTGAGATGGTTAATAACATTTTCCCGGAGTACTTACCTCCACAGCCAAGGCTGTTCTCTTCTCTTACTGGCTCCCCCAGGTTTTGTTGATGTCACACCGTAGCAACTCTGTCCAGTGCTCTTACCTTCACTCATCATCTCTAAAATTATCACTTGGGAAAGCATTCACTAAATCAAAAAATGGCTGAGCTGTTGGCTGGGTCCCCATACTCCTGGCCACTCCAGAACATTTACAGTTAACAGTACACACTGCTTGTAAACTGAAAGGGTACTTTTCCAACTCCAGAATTCCAGATGCTTGGGACAGAAATGGCAATTGAGGGACACTTTTTCATTTGTGGAGGTATTGAGGAGAGGGATGCTTATCACAACACCTCAAATAGTATGTGGTTTAAATAAAATGGCAGACAGCATCTGAGAGCTAGCTGATATATTTACTTAACTTAATCTTTACTTCTGCCCCTATTTTGAAGGTACTATTATCATTCCTATTTTATGAATATGTCTAGGGGGGGCGTTAAGTAACTTGCCCAAGTAAGAGATGGAAATGAGTTTGAACTTAGGTAATCTGACTCCCAAATCTCTGTTTCTAAATCACATGTGTTAACAGTGGGAATGGTAGCAATGTTAATCATAGCAGTGAGCATTTATGGAGGGCTCATGTACCAGGTATTGTGATAAGTCCTTCATATGTGTTATTTTATTTATCCACATGATGATGTAGTTTTTTTAAAAGATATATTTCACTGATTTTTTACAGAGCGGAAGGGAGAGAGATAGAAAGTCAGAAACATCGATGAGAGAGAGACATCGATTAGCTGCCTCTTGCACGCCCCCTACTGGGGATGTGCCTGCAGCCACGGTACATGCCCTTTCCGGAATTGAACCCGGGACCCTTCAGTCCGCAGTCCAAAGCTCTATCCACTGAGCCAAACCGGTCTCGGCAGATGTAGGTAGTTTTTATACATCTCATTTTTCTTTCTTTTATTTTTTTAAAAATGTCTTTATTGATTAAGGTGTTACATATGTGTCCTTTCCCCCGATTACTCCCCCATCCCCCCATTCATGCCCTAACCCCTCTGTTGTCTGTGTCCATTGGTTAAGCTTATACGTATGCATACAAGTCCTTTGGTTGATCTCTCTCCCTTACCCCCACCCTCCCCTACCTTCCCTCTGAAGTTAGACAGTCTGATCAATGCTTCTTTGTCTCTGGATCTGTTTTTGTTCATCAGTTTATGTTCATTATACTCCAAAAATGAGTGAGATCAAGTGATATTTATCTTTCTTTGACTGACTTATTTCACATAGCATAATGCTCTCCAGTTCTATCCATGCTGTTGCAATGGTAACAATTCTTTCTTTTCTTTCTTTCTTTCTTTTTTTTTTTTTTTTTACCATAGTAGTATTCCATTGTGTAGATGTGCCACAGTTATTTTAAAATTTACTCATCTGCTGATGAGCATTTAGGCTGGTTTCAAATCTTAGCTATGGTGGATTATGCTGCTATGAACATAGGGGTGCATATATCCTTTCTGATTTGTGTTTTTAGTTTCTTGGGATATATTCCTAGAAGTGGGATCACTGGGTCAAATGGGAGCTCCATTTTTAGTTTTTTTTGAGGAAACTCCATACTGTTCGCCACAGTGGCTGCACCAGTCTGCATTCCCACCAGCAGTGCACAAAAGTTCCTTTTTCTCTGCATCCTTGCCAGCACCTTTGTTGATTTGTTGATGATAGCATTCTGACTGGTGTGAGATGGTATTGCATTGTCATTTTGATTTGCATCTCTCAGATGATTGATTAGTAACTTTGAGCATGTTTTCATATGTCTCTTGGCCTTCCTTCTGTCTTCTTTCAAAAAGTATCTATTTAAGTCCATTGCCCATTTTTTGATTAGCTTGTTTATCTTCCTTTTGTTAAGTTGTATGAGTTCCCTATAGATGTTGGAGATTAAACCCTTATCAGTGATAACATTGGCAAATATGTTCTCCCATGCAATGGGCTTTCTTAATGTTTTGTTGATTTGATGTAGTTCCATTTGTTTATTTTTATTTTGATGTAGTTCCATTTGTTTATTTTCTCTTTAGTTTCCATTGGCCTAGGAGCACTATTAGTGAAGAAATTGCTTCAGCATATGTCTGATATTTTGCTGCCTGTGGATTCCTGTAGTATTTTTATGGTTTTCCATCTTATGTTTAAGTCCTGTATCCATTTTGAGCTTATTTTTGTGTATGGTGTAAGTTGGTGGTCTAGTTTCATTTTTTTGCATGTATCTATCCAATTTTCCCAACACCATTTATTGAAGAAACTGTCTTAACTCCATTATATGTTCATGCCTCCTTTGTTGAATATTAATTGAGCATAGTGGCTTGAGTCAATTTCTGGGTTCTCTATTCTATTCCATTGATCTATATGTCTGTTATTGTACCAGTACTGGGCTGTTTTGAGAACAGAGGCTTTGCAATACAGCTTGAAATCTGGTATTGAGATCCCACCTACTTTGTTCTTCTTTCTCAGGTTTGCTGCAGCTATTCAGGGTCTTTTTTTTTTTTACTCCAGATGAATTTTTGGAAAGTTCATTCTGGGTCTGTGAAATATGCCATTGGTATTTTAATGGGGAGTGCGCTGAATCTATAGATTGTTTTGGATAGTATGGACATTTTGATAATATTGATTCTATCAATCCATGAACATGTATGTTCTTCCATCTGTTTATGTCTTCCTCTATTTCTTTTTTTTTCATTGTTCTGTAGTTTTCCACATATAGATCTTTTACTTCCTTAGTTAAGTTTATTCCTAGGTATCTTAATTTTTTTTGTGTGATGGTAAATGGGATTGTTTCTTTAGTTTCTATAAGTTCATTATTGGTGTATAGAAATGCCATAGATTTCTTGGCATTAATTTTGTATCCTGATACATTGCCTAATTCATTTATTAAGTCTAATAATTTTTTGATGAAGTCTTTAGGGTTTTCTACGTACAGTATCATGTCATCTGTGAATAAGGACAGTTTTACTTCTTTTTTTTACAATTTGGATGCCTTTTATTTCTTCTTGTCTGATTGCAATGGCTAGTACTTCCAGTACTATGTTGAACAGGAATGGTGAAACTGGGCATCCCTATCTTGTTTCTGTTCTTAGGAGAAATGGTTTTAGTTTTTACCCATTGAGTATGATGTTGGCTGTGGTATACATCTCCTTTTTTATACAAGGAAAATAAAAAACAGAGAGGCAAAGTTATGTCCTTTTAAAGTTATCTCACTCAAGATATATTCAAGGTTACATAGCTAGTAAGTTGCAGTTGTGGATTTAAACCTAAGCAAGCCTACTCTAGAGTCTGTGCTCTTCCTACTCCCTGCCTTCCTGGATGGTCCATTTTTATCTACATAGAGACAGAAGTGGTTCTGACATGACACTGGCCATTATGACATGCAGGCCTGCACACATTGCTTTATAAACTGGTTCTCTCATAACTTACCCAAGAACTTTCCATACCTGCCGAGGACAGAGTTGGCACCCATAGGAGGCAGAAGATGACAGAGTGAAATTCCAGTCTCACCTGTCAATTCTCAGTACCCTCTCTGGGCTCTCTTATATAATTACATATATTCCAGGTAGAACCAAACTTTTCCCCCTCTAGTTTCTTCTTCCCCACTACAAATGTGAAACAATGATCTCAAAGCCAACCAAATTCTATCTTTCTAAAGGTCCTCTGAATTGACATCACATTGGACATTGATTAAGAGGAAGAGTTTACCAGAAAAGAAAATTCCATTTGTAAAACCAGCTGTAGGACACCCATAAAAAACACACACATGGTGTCAAAATAAGCCAAAGGAAAATCATTTAGGCAAAAATAAAAAGAATCCCAAGTCTATTTTGCAGAGAGGATCCCTTTGTTAACCTTTGGTCGAGAATGTGTTTGTGTGTTTGCAGAGAACAAATCCAAGACCATGTGGGTTCCTGCGACAGTGAGGAACTGACGGGCCTGTTCCATCCACGAGGATGGTCCAGAGATGGCGGACGCTGACGACACCTTGCCATGCTAGCAGTCGGCAGCTGTGTGTGGCTGCAGGCGGCCCAGGACCATACCAGAGAGGATGGATCTTGCATTGCCACGATGTGTCCACCATCTGGATACCATTGCTGACATGTACACATGAAGAACTATTTGACATTGAAACTGGGACTCAGAACAGTTGGACATTGAAACTGACACTCAAACTTTTTTTGCTCTTATATGTTTGTTTTCAGTATGCAGAGGCAAGATATTTTTGAAGAAAAGAAACAGGGGAGAGTGATTGATATAGAGGCAGGGTGGCCTCGAACAGGCTGTCAAGCTACAGGGGGAAGGCTGGAGTGGAGGGGAGGCAGATGCTGAGGGAGATCAACCGAAGGACTTGTATGCATACATATGAGCATAACCAATGAATGAAAGACTCTGGGGCGGGGAGGGGGGCAGGTAGGGACATGTGCTGGGGGGTAGGGGAGGCTGGGGGGAGGATATTGGGGGGGGAGGAAAACATATGTACTACTATTAAGTATAAGTTATATTGTAAATAAAATTTAAAAAAAGAGGAAGAGTTTAGTTCTAAGATTTTAGAATATCTATGAGATATTCTATCCCAGTGGTCAGCGAACTGTGGTTCTTAAGCCACATGTGACTCGTGAGCCACGGTTTGCTGCTCTGTTCACAAATGAGTTTGCCGACCACTGCCTTAGAGAAAAACACTTAAAAAACATTTTAATAATGTACTAATGTCTTTAACTTGAAGTCAAAATTTCTGGTTAAGGGTAATTAATGCCTTACGCAGTGGTTGGCAAACTCATAATTCAACAAAGTGGCAAACCGTGGCTTGCGAGCCGCATATGGCTCGAGAGCCGCAGTTTGCCAACCACTGTTCTAGCCTGAAAGTCAGCTGGGATACAGATGCCAGGCTTCTATATCCCAGAGGACCAAGAAGTCATCCAGGAGAACCACTGACTTGAGAGAAGAAGGATCCAGGCAAGATACTCCTCAGTAATGAAGCTTTCCATTAGTTGGGAAGATGAGGTGACAATTCTGAGAAAGGCCTGGTATATTTACAGTGTTGTGAGTGCAAACTTAAAGAACTCTTACTCATAATCTGTGACACCATCATAAACAACACTGTGTGATTACTCAATTTTAGAGACAAAAGAGGCATTCTTTCCTCACTTCTCATTTCCCAGGCATTTATCATTCCTGAGTTCACTGTGTTCCTGTGGCCAAAGTAGTTAGTTCAGGCTGACCACGCAATCCCACTGGGAACTCATCCCTGGTATTTTGCAAAAGCAACTAGTAGGCAGGAGAGCTTATTTCCTCAGGGATTTAAGTCTGGGAGTATATACTTTCTTTGCTCCTTGTGGCTGTCTTTTCAACCTAGGACGCCTGTGAATGGAAACATGGTGAATGAAGGATGGCAGATCTGAGAGGCAGAGAGCGACATCCTTGTAGCCTCTGGATTAATATCCCTCCCTGCTTAAGCCAGTTGGATTTGAATTTTCTGAATTTTGTCACCCAAAATGTCCACATTGGGGCTGATAGTGATGGATTAGGTCATTTTTTTGGGTTAGATTTGTCAGGAAAAACCTTTCTGAGCATCTGGAAGTCTGTAGGTCAAGGTGCTAATAGTGCACCATTTCCCCGGGATGGGATTTAGAGGGAATATATTTTTTAAAAAAACAATTATTTCTTTGTTAATGGAAAATATTATATATGTAATCTCAACGTTTCCTAAAATTGTGTGATGGTCAACTGATCACACTGCTTCTTTGTCTCCAGCCGCTCAGTATTTGAGGTATAGCATTTATTCCTCTGAACTTGCAGGAGTGATTTGTGAGAGAGCACACAGATGTGCTTTTGCACTTATGCACACCTCATTTGTCTTCTTCCTCTGAGGTGAGGTTCAGTCTTCTTTCCTGTAACTTGGTTTAGCATGTTTCCTAACCCAACATGTTTCCAAATTCTCTAATCTTGTGGGGTCAATTGCACAGTTATTTGTCAAATAAAATAATGAATTTATTGCAATATCTGCAGACTGGGAGATGATAGTGACTAATAGCTTCCAGAGGCAAGATTGGTATTCTCCAAAGAGGCTGCAGCAAGAAGGAACCAAATGTGCGACCAGATCTGTTTTCCTGGCCTATTACCTAACACACACTCACACCATTCACATGAGGGGCAGAATGGGAAGCTTTATTTGAATAACAGTCCTTCAGGTGGGCAAGAGACTCTGCTTAAACCCAAGGTCATGCTTGTCCTCTATTTGGCTGCTGTACTTCTGGGCAGGAGCAAGAATTTTATGTGAGGGGGAGAGAAGGGGGAAGTGTGAGGCCCTTAAAATGATTGAATTTACTAGCTACTCTAAATTGGCTTCCTGTATTTCATCTAGGGAAAAAAATTCAGAACAAGTGACAAAAAACTACTGGCTTTTTGAACACCCTTGGGGGGAAGGTTTCTAACTTTTCAAAAAGTCTTTTAATTGAAGCTTAAAGAGAATGTGAGCTGCTTTTATGTGCTTGCCACACAAATTCTGCCTTCAGTGTCAGTTCAGGTGATCTAAGTTCTCCTGGAGGTACATTTTCACACCTACTGGGGCCCCTAGGACAGTGATCAGCAAACTCATTAGTCAACAGAACCAAATATCAACAGTACAACAATTAAAATTTCTTTTGAGAGCCAAGTTTTTTAAAATTAAACTTCATCTGATGCCACTTCTTCAAAATAGACTCACCTATGCCATGGTATTTTGTGGAAGAGCCACATTCAAGGGACCAAAGAGCTGCATTTGGCTCATGAGCTGCAGTTTGCCGACCACTGCCCTAGACGAATCATTCTAGTTGAAGTCTGACTGCCCAATGCACAGCAGAGTGCCTCGAGTTAACAACATTGTATTATAGCTTGGCTGGTTTGGCTCAGGGCATACAGTGTTGGCCTATGGACTGAAGGGTTGTGGATTCTATTCCAGTCAAGGACAGGTACTTCGATTGCAGGCTTGATCCCTGGACCTGGACAGGGTATGTGTAGGAGGCAACCAATCAATGTGTCTCTCTCACGTTGATGTTTCTCTCCGCGTGTCTTCCCCCCTCCTTTCTCTCTAGAAAATCAATGGAAAAATATCCTCAGGTGACGATTAACAACACACAAACTAACAAATAAAACACAATATTGTATTTTATACTTACACATCTGCTAAGATCACAAAATAATAACTAAAAGGGTGGTAGGAAAGTTTGGGAGATGGTGGATAGGTTTATGGCATAGATTGTGGTGATGGTTTTCATGGGTGGAGACATATTCTAAAACCATAAATTTGTGTACATAAATTATGTACAGTTTTTTTAATGTAAAAAAAAAAAAACAACCAAAGTAGCTCATTCTACTCAACATGGGATTCTTATTTTCTTTTTCAATTCTAAAAATAAGGAGAGTGACAGTTGCTACAAATCTGACCAGTGAGTCCTCTTGGCAGCTCAAATGAGAAGAGGGTGTGTGCTCCTATAAGCAGAACTTTGCATATCTTTTCTCTTTGCTTTCTTATGTAGGCCATTCATGCACTACTTAAGAGTCAGAGTCTATTAGGTAATTTTCCAAAGTTTGGTAACTTCATAATATACTCTATTATTTTATTATAAAATTTTAAACATGTTATATCTTTACAGTTAAAAGTACAGAGAATGGTTCATTGAACTACCATATATCCGTTCCTGAGACTCACTACATATTTGCTTTATTTTTTGAAGTGCTAGTATTTGAAAGTTAGTCCTCAATGTATAATATTCTATTCCTAAATATTTACTTTCATGGATATCTCTAAAATAATTCTTCTTCTATAAGAGCACTAGTGTCATTAAAACTTACAAAAATCAATATTTCTTATAGTAAAGAGAAATGATATATTTTTTAAACTTTATGTAATAGTGAAAACATTTTACATGTTAAATTTTAGAACTTATACCCAGGATCATCTAGAAATTAATATCACTGTTAACAGATAATACTTTTGCTTTTTATATTTGGTAAAACCTTGATACCACATATGGAATAAAGATTTCTTACATTCTGTCTTACAGGTTTTCTTGAAAAGCTCATTGAATGAATCTATGTTCATTTTCCCTCTCACATTCTTTACCATAATGTTTTCCTGTTCAAAATACATGTGCTTTTGGCACTGTGAATAATCATTTATTCCTTTATGATTTTTCTTTTTGTAGGACTTGATAGCTTACTGTGAGAACAGCTGAATCCCCTCTTATGCCATGACACATTAAACTGTTTCTATTCTATGGGGTTTGAGTCACTAATGTGTTAGGTGGTAAAGTATAAGAATTATGATGTTAGACTTTAATAGAAGGTCTCTCGAAGGACCTTGTTAGGAGCCATATGTTTTTACAGTGTCCGTGGATGCTTTATAAGGAAAGTTATTTAAAGGTGACCAATACAAAAGGTCGTCTTGGACATTGGGAACACACTCTAGAATCTGAGCAAAAGGCTTGTATTGAGTTCCAACTTGCATTTTACTCACTGTATGACTTAGGGACAGCCAATTTTTTCTGAGTCTTAGTTTCTCAATATTTCATTGTTGCAAACAAATTATTAGGGATTAAATGACTACATATATATATTATGTATATTTATATATATATTAAATTAGTCATTTAATCCCTAATTATATATATTATATATATATATAATTATATTATACTAGAGGCCTGGTACATAAAAGTTCATGCACTGGAGGGGGAGTCTCTTACCCCAGCCTGCCCCCTCTCTAATTTAGCTCCATGATTTTTTCCCCCTTTTTCTGATGAAGCATTGAAACTGCTGAGAGCCCCCTGGAAGGATTATGGAAATGACTTTTTTTACCTTACTGGTCTCGAATAACACTCAGTATTTACCTGGAAGTAGACCTGCTACTTTCTCCCTGAAGTTCTGTCTAGCTACTAGGTTTTATTTTAAACAATTTATAGGCAGAGATAATAGATTTTAAAATTTAATAGGGAGAAGATGTAGTGAGGCTATTAATTCATGAAACATTACTGTACCCTTTGAGAAAATGTTTGATTTATTTTGAATACACACATACACTCTGACACACACACTGTGGTGGGTTAAAAGGTGGCCCCTCAAAAAATATGTTCACCTGGAACCTGTGAATGTGGCTTTATTTAGGACAATATTTGCAGATCTAATTAAGAATTTTGGGATGAGATTATTCTGGATCTTCCAGATGCGGCCTAACTCCAATGACAAGTGTCTTATAAGAGACAGAAGAGGAGAAGACATAGGAAGGCAGAAGACCATGTGAAGACAGAGAAAAAGATTATAATTTTGCAAACACAAGCTAAGGACTGCCTGGAGCCATCAGAAGTTGGAAGAGGCTGGGAAAGAGTCTCCCCCAGTGACTTCAGCAGGAGCACAGCCCTGCTGAATCCTTGACTTTGGACTTCTGCCTCCAGAACAGTAAGAGAATAAATTGTTATTATTTTAAGCCACCTCGTTAGTTATAACTCATTGTGACAGCCCTAGGAAGGTAATATACATACTCCTTTCTTTCCTATACTTTTATTATATATCATTTCCCAGTAGATACATTAACTAGGTTTAAATAATTTTGCATCTTACGGAAGACAGGCATGTTTCCAGACTTAAATGCCTAAGCTACGATGATTCTGGCATGGAAAAGTGAACAGTCATCAGCATACCAATATGTTTTGGTTGATTATTGAGAGGAACTCTTGTAGGTAATCAGAGTAGGCTTAGTTTTGAGAGGTGGAAGGACAATGGTAACGTTGAGTGAGAGAGCTTATTTTAACATAAACAGCATTTTTCAACCTCAGCACTGAGATTTGGGGCCTCATAGTTCTTTACTGTGGGAGACTCTCCTGTGCAGTGCAAGGCGTTTGGCAGGATCCCTGACTTCACTGTACTGGCTGCCTTCCTCACCAACCAAGACAATTAAAAATGTCTCCACATCTCCCCTGAGGGGTGAAAAATCACCCCAGTTGAGAACTACTGGTCTAAAACTTGATGCAAGTATAGACTCTGTGACACGGATGAAGAAAGTGCCCATGAAAAATACCCAACAATACATGAAAATCAACAAAGGTTTTCTAAGGAGAGCCATTTTCCTATCAATAACAAATAATTCTCTTTTAACCCAAAATAAGAGTAGAGCTATGTGAGAAAAAGTCTGTCATATTCATGATTATTGCCTGACCATTTTTGTTGTCAAAGAGGATTATCCTGTGATAGAAGAGAGATCTTTCCTCAGAGTAGTGATATATACGAATATAAATGTGACTGTGTATATATGTGTATTCCATGCTTGTTTATGCACATATGCATGCATATGTTTAAATGCTTATCAATAGAGATGGCTACAAGGTTTCATAGATGCCATTATCTTGTTTGGGAATTCTGAAGTTTCAAGGCATAATGAATCATTCTTGATGATGATGAAGCAGATTAAAAGTCTCTGAGGAAGCTCTGAAACAATAATGTTGCTATCATTTTCAAAAAGCCCCCATTTTGCCGAAACCGGTTTGGCTCAGTGGATAGAGTGCCAGCCTGTGGACTGAAAGGTCCCAGGTTCAATTCCGGTCAAGGGCATGTACCTTGGTTGTAGGCACATCCCCAGTAGGGGGTGTGCAAGAGGCAGCTGATGTTTCTCTCTCATCAATGTTTCTGACTTTCTAACCCTCTCCCTTCCTCTCTGTGAAAAATCAATAAAATACATTTTTAAAAAGCCCCCATTTCTCTCTCAAATCTAAGATTCCCCTAGCTAATACAACAAGAGAATTATGTTCTTTTACTCTCTTCTCAACAAAGTGCTCATTCCCTACTTGGAATTTTGTAATCTGCCCCAACAATTCAGTGAGTCACCCAGCTGAGAATCCTGTGTGCTTTCATACACTGCTGTCTAATGCGCCCTATGTCATGTATAATTACAGTGAATGCATCTTTCTAAAGATACAATTGTGGTAAGCTTGGTCTGTTACTTCTAGAAAAATGTTCACATGCAGGAAAAAAGTGTCCTTTGATAACCCTTAAATTCTTCTTTAGCTAAAGAAATATTTCTCTTTACCTTTAAAGTATATATTTCCAAGGATGCAGAAAGAGACTGAAAGTTGCTAAGAGCCTGTTCCTGGCTTGGGAATGGGACTGAACTGGCTGGTCTCACAGTTCATTGAGATCACACCAGAGTGATGCCCCTTCCCTGAGACAGCAGGAATCATGAGATAAGCTCTGGAAGCCAATCAAGGATTCCTGTGGAGAAACTCCTGCGGTGTCACGGAGCAGGAGAAATTGTAGGGAGTATCTTCTGGAAATTGGTTTTTAACAAGGAGCTTCATAAATCACCAGTGTTTCACAGATTGTCTACAGATGTTAACAGGACGTGAGTATAATTGACAAAAAAGGTAAATTAGCACAGGGAGGTAGAAGAAGGCCAGCAAAGAGCTCCCAGGTTTCCGTGCACAGGACTATTTCCCCTTTGGGAGTTCCCTTTTGGCAGTTAGAGTGCTCTTTTTCGGCAGATAGCACATTCTCATTTTTTTGCAGTGATTTGCACACTACTTGTGGTGGAAGCAGCAAAGTCACAGAGGCTGTGGCCCAGTCTGGAGCTGCCTCCCATAAACACAAAGTTTGAGAAATACCCCTGTTGTCTGAAATCATTTGTAAGAGGCCTGCCCGATCCTGGCTACAGGATGCACTAGTGGGCTCTAGAAGGAAATGACACCTGCTCCTGGCCCGAGGTCCAAGGCAACATGGCTTGCCACTTTGGGGCCAGCATGTCAACCACTGTGTGGATGGATGTTCATGGCATGGGCTGGCTTTTTCCACAGTTAAGTGGATGAGAACGCATTCCTTATGTATTCTTTTGCTTGTACAAGTGCTGGGGTTTGCCCACACGAGCAACTCCAAACCCAAATATGTAAGTCTCATTTGTGGTTACTAGGATGGAACCTGATGGAAAATTTGACCCTAAGTACAAAAAAGTCATGTGAAAAAACATCTTCTGGTACAGAAATCAGAAAATAATCTTAAAAATGTATTGTGTAACCAAGACCTGCTTCCCTATGTTTTTTCTTTTTTTAAATATATTTTTATTGATTTGAGAGAGAGAGAGAGAGAGAGAGAGAGAGAGAGAGAGAGAGAGAGATCAATGATGAGAATTCTTGATCGGCTGCCTCCTGCACACCCAACACTGGGGCTCGAGCCCGCAACCTAGGCATGTGCCCTGACTGTGTATCAAACCATGACCTCCTGATTCATAGGTTGACGCTCAACCACTAAGGCAAACTGGCCAGCCTGCTTCCCTAATTTTCACAGCAGCCTGCCCCTTGTAAAGGTGACAATACTTCTATCACCACTGCCACTTTGTGCTGAATCCCCGTCATACTGGACACTTAGTCCTAAGTCCCTGCCCAGTCTGGGGAGAATCTTCTCATTTTGCCTACAGTGATGCTCTATGGAGCACTATGAGTTTCTCTGCCTCAGCATCTCATCTCAGTGGCCCTTGTCTCATCTCGGCTCCAGAGGCTCCTTTTGCTAAGTTTGGGGCAAGACCCTTCCTAGGCAGGAATCCCTTCAAAGCGCTCCTGTGTCCCCAAGTTATTCAATAGTAACAGTAGCTTTTTTGACTTTTTGACAAGATATATTTGTCTTATCTATAATAATAAAAGCATAATATGCTAATTAGACTGGATGTCCTTCCGGATGGACTCTGGATGAAGCTGCGATGGTGAGGGCCGGGGCAGAGGCAGCCACTGCCACCGAGGTGGCGGAGTTCAAGCCCCTTGCACGAATTTCTTATAAATAAGATAAAATATTTAACAAAATTATGATACTGCCCTGGCCTGTGTGGCTCGGTTGGTTGGGTATTGTACCATATACTGAAAGGTTGCCAGTTTGATTCCTGGTCAGGGCACATGTCTGGGTTGTGGGCTCTATCTCCAGTAGATGACATGCAGGAAGCATGTTTCACTCTCACATCAATGTTTCTCTCTTTCACTCCCTTCCTGTCTAGGATGGAACCTGATGGAAAATTTGACCCTAAGTACAAAAAAGTCATGTGAAAAGACATCTTCTGGTACAGAAATCAGAAAATAATCTTAAAAATGTATTGTGTAACCAAGACCTGCTTCCCTATGTTTTTCAAATCAATTAAAAAATTAAAAAAATATTATGATACTCATAATGAGATACTACTTCTCTCATTTTGATAAAAGACCAAATGGATTCATCTTTAGAAAACTTAGCTATTTTTAGTCAAATTAACAAATCCTAAAGTAAAAGTATGTGTTTAGAATACAGACTCCACATATCTTGATCCACAGCCAGGAGTCTTTTCTGGAAATTCTGGAACATGTGTCTTTCAGAGGAGCTGGTATTTTATTTGTTTTTCAGCTTCTTAAAAACCATTGTCTAAGGGAATATGCTACTGAGTTCCTGGTAGTGTGCCTCCAACACCTCCATGCTCAATCAGATCAGGAATTTAAACCCAGGCCTGTCTCCAGGGTATGTGCCAAATTTGTCTCCATAGTTCTTCTCTGCCTAACTTGCATATGTTAGTCACTGCTCTCCATTTTGGGAATAAAAGCTAGCTGTTTTCATGTTGACTTTTCTTTTTTTAAATTCTTTTCTTCCATTCTTGGAAATGGGGATCTCATCTTTAAGAGACACTGTGGGTGTTAAGGAGCTGTAGGGTGGAGGGATGTGGAGTTTGGGTTCTGGAGGCTGGCTCGCTGCTTTGAGAAAATCTCCACCGTTCCCTATGACTGTCCATTTATTCTCTAGGTCTCAGAGTGGGGACGATTATGTTAACCTTGTTGTGGGGTTAAAATAGTTAATTCATATAAAACAGTGAGCACAATCCATTGAGCTTGCCAAAAAAAGACCTACCGCCTCTCACCCCCATGGTCACCACTTAAAGAGTTCAGTTAGCTTTTTGTTGTCAAGATGAATAAAGGGCTTTTAAAAATGGCTGAGATGGGAAGAGGAGGAGCTGGGCAGTAGGTGTGCTTCTTTCCTTCCCAGCACATTTTTCTTTCTTCATCTTGGTCTTTCTTGAATTAGAAGGTCTTCCTAAACCTGTGAGTGGCTATACTAACTGTGATGGAGCAGATTCAACCAGAGGAGGGCAATTTATTACATACACTTACCTTTACAGATCTTGTAAAATACCTGGACCAGTGAACTGGAGCTGCCTCCTTCTTCCTGACTTCTAGTTATATTCTATCCTCAACATGGAAACTTAAATACGAAAGTCATTTAATCACTTTACAATCACTTCTCTTTTCCTTTTAATTTCTCATATTTTATACAAAGTCTTTATAGAAATTCTTAAAGCTTTAAAATGCTCCTAAAAGCCCTGCAATAATATTTGCCCATTGGCCCCTTTTCTGTCTATCCTTATCACAGAACATGGTTTTATGGGGTTGGGGGCTCTTCAGTTTTGTCTACTCACAGATATTTTTGAATATAATTTCAGTCGTTTGTTTTTTTTCCTGGGTGTGATCATAAGGAAGGTAATGAAATATAAGTAAGATTTAAATTCTTCTTCTTATTATTATTATTTTAAATAATTAATGTTTTTTATTGTTTAAAATATTACAAATAGTAGTACATATGTCTCCTCTTTTTTTTCTCCATTAACCTCCTCCTGGCCTCCCCTATCCCCCAGTACATGCTCACACCTGCCCCACCCCAGTGTCTTATATCCATTGGTTATGCTTATATGCATGAGTACAAGCCTGTCAGTTGATCTCTTTCAGCCCCCCTCCCCCCAACCTTCCAGCTGTAGTTCAATGCTTCTTTGTCTCTGTATCTATTTTCCCCCATTTCTTTTCTTTAAAAAAATCTTGCCTCTGCAGACTAGAAATAAACATATAATAATAACAACAAAAAATGTTTGAGTTCCAATTTCAATGTCCAACAGTTCTGAATCCCAGTTTCAATCTCAAACAGTTCCTTAGTGTACATGTCAGCAATGATATCTGGATGGTAGACACATGATGGGAATGCAAGTGCAACCCCCTTTGGTTTGGTCCTAGGCAACCTACAGTGACGCACAGCTGCTGACTGCTAGCATGGCAAGGTGCCATCAGTGTCTTCCATCTTTGGACTGTTTCTCCTCTTGTCTTCGTGGTTGGAGTAGACCTGTCTATTCCTTTCAGTTGCAAGAATCCACATGTCTTGGAGTTGTTTTCTGAAAATATACAAACATATTCTCAACCAAAAGTTAATAAAGGAATCTTTTCTATAAAATTGACTTGGGATCCTTTTCATTTTTTCCCAAAGGATTTTCCTTTGGCTTATGTTGACACCATGTATGTTTTTCATGGGTGTCTTGCTGTTAGCATTACAAACGAAAATTAATTTTTATAAAGCAAAATTTTTTTCTAGATGTAATTTACTTACAGGATATTTTTTCTTACATGATATTACTACTATCCCTCCTTTGTTTTAATTAATGGAGGCTTTGGTAAATTTTATAATGCAGCCTTGATAACTTTAAATTTTATTTTTTTGCACAAAAATATGACTGCTTTAGGTTCATTGCATGTTAAGCAATTTTATCATGAGATGAACTACCAATAGAAATTTTAGTTAATATTTTAGGGACAACTTTTTGTCTAGCACAATTAAATTTTCTTTAATATTCACTTATTTTAATTAGCCAATTTAAATTAATCTGAAAACTTGATTACTATTTTCTGTCAGATTTAATACTCTACTAAAAATCTTAGTTTACCTTGTAAATATTAGTGTATGGGATTATTTGCACTCTTGAGTAGGCCCTGAGCATTCTGGATGCTAGACTAGATTTAGATATAGAGCAGCTTCTGTAAGCCAAGTCTCTCTTTGTTACCTGGGTCCCAATCTGGCTGGAAAATGCAGCAATTTCTTTAGTTCTTTGTAGCTGAGCACAATGCATTCATTTAAAAAATGGGATTTTTTTTGGGAAGGAGGAAGAGGAGAATAAATTCTTAATAAGTTGATTTTCCTAGACATTAGCCCAATTTCCTAGCAGTAGTAAGCCATGTGCTTGCCCTGAGAACTTCTCCTCTACTTCTCTCACCAGGGAATGACCTACACAGGACTCTGAAAATTAATTTTCTCATTCCCTAATTGGAAAAATGGTTAGCTTTTGGAGAAAGGGGACCAGAGAGTATTTACTTCTAGACACTGTATTTTGATCCTGCCAGGGAATTTTACATTTTAAATTCAATCTTGGTAAACCAATGGAATGGAACTCTAACAATAAAGTGGTAAAGGAATTGTTAAATGTGCACCTTGGACTCTGTGCAAGTGAGGAGGTACATTCTGTGAGTAATAGGGACCCCCCCTCACACACTCTCCCCCTCAGGAAATTCCTAGTGGCTTACATAAATTAAAGGTCATTCTTATTTCATGGAAAGGCAGAATGGAGATAGGTAGTTGAGGACTGCCATGATAACTTCATGATGCATCAAGCACTTGGGCTTCTTGTTGCCATCTTCAGGATGTGTCTCTTGTCCTCACAAGGTGCTCTCTGGAGCCTAAGCCAGTGGTCGACAAACTGCGGCTCATGAGCTGTGGTTTGCCGCTCTGTTGACTAATGAGTTTGCCGACCACTGGATAGAAGCTTAATCACAAGGAACAACAACAACCTGTAACTATTGGAATGGAGAGTCTAGGTCAGTGGTCAGCAAACTCATGAGTCAACAGAGTGGCAAACCGCAGCATGCGAGCCATGCAGTTTGCCGACCACTGGCTTAAGCCAACCTGTGCACAAATCATGAGGAAGAAGGGAACAGGAAGAGGCAAAAAAGAACAGTTTCCAGTTGCCTTTACAGAGTTTTAAAAACTCTGTTCAGTCTCTTCTGCTCAGACATCATGGCCTGACCTCCAGTTTGTGGCCTCCCCTAACTAGGAAGGGGACTGGAAAATGCAGCCATTTCTTTAGTTCTTTGTAACTGAGCACAATGCATTCCTTAAAAAAATGGGATTCTACTGGGAGGGAGGAAGAGGAGAATAAATCGGCAGGTCTAAATTCTCTTTATCAATCATGACGAAGAATGTATGAATACCCTAGTTAGAAAAAATGCTTTATAGACTAGAGTCAAATCCTAAAATCTCAATAAGAATTTTCCATTTGTCCTTTCTTCTGTCTATCTTCATTGTAGGATGTGGTTCTATGGGGTTAGGAGGTCTCACAGTAAACTCTTCAGTTTTGATCATCTACAACCACCTTTGAAGTATTTTCTATTTCTATGGTAAAACATCCCATCTAACAACCTGGAGCATTAAACACCTCCTTAAAACTACTCATATGGTTTACTCTTTAGCTCACAACATGGCTTACACCATCCTCCCAAAGAGGCAGTCAAATTGATCACAGCCACCTGCTCCCCCACCCTCACCCCTGTGGAAAGACTGATGGTGTAGAAACACAAGGCATCAGCCTTTTAAGCAACAGCGCTCCCTTTGAAGTCACAACCTGCTAAGCCACCCTGGTAACACCAGCAACAATTAAATTTATCTTTTTAACTGAAATAGTTGCCTGTGAGTTTCTAAGTCAATACGTTTTGACACTGACCTGGTTTTGTGGTTTTGTTTTTTTTTTTATTTCAAATTTGCACTCAACTCCTTAGAAGTTCTCTGAAAACAGTTTTTCACTATACATGGTGCTACCCTTTCATTGTAGAGCCTGAGATGCTGTCTTTTCTATCCCATTGCCTATAAGAAAAGTACTGTAAAGTGATTTTCCTGCCCTGTCAGCTATAAGGTAAATCATTCTCTTATTCTTACCCTTGCTAAATTATCTGCCTTTGGCAAAAGATCACACAGAAACTACAAACGGGTGTAAGCACATTGCCTGCAGTCCCACAGGTCTGGCCAGAAACACTTTCTCTTACAGGCCCTATCCCTTTCAAGGAGCTCTCTTCCCCAAGAAGTTTCCCTGCTATCAGTTGCACAGTGAGTTTCTCCCTTCTCTCTACGTTACTGGCTTATACCCCTGCACCTGGATCATGACATTGAAATTATCTTCAATAATGAAGTAAAAGAGATGTTATGAGCGAAGTGTGCACATGGTTTTATCAAAGAGAACCACTGAGTGTTTTTTATGTGTTTTAGCCAGGTAAACCTTTTATTAAACTCTTGTGCCCATGAATTTGTTGTTGTTCCCACAATTACATCTTTTATACCAAATACATTTAAAGTCATTAAATTTCAGCTTGGGTGAAGGATTCAGCTCTGAAATGTCATTGCTAGGAGTAAGGCACAGATTAGCAGAATGATTTCCTCTTCTCTACGCATGGAAAAGATTATGCCACACTCAGTTAGTACCTACTGGAATTCTTAACTGCAGTTAAATCACGTTAGTATTTTCCTTCGGGTCAAGACAGAGTGGTTAAGCCTGCTGAATGATTCCATATAGGTGAAAACTTGGCGTGGAGCCTTGTAACCTCAGGCAGTGAATCTGAGCTCAGCCACACATGTCTACACATCCCCCAGGATCCCTCATAATACATATGTGCGGCTAAGTTTTAAAGAGCTAGTGGAATCATTTCTATTTGCTCAAGAACTGAACAGAGCTATTAGGAAGAAATCTTCAAGTCCTCTGTGAGATGAAAATAATTCTCCCATTGCAAGACAGTGATCGGAGTTTTGTGAGCCAAGAGGAAAGCAGCAGAAAAGGGCTAGAAAATCATCATGAATGTTTTTCCACTCCTTAAAGTCATTAAAATTGGCTTAAAATATTGAAAGTGCTTTTTGTACAAATGGCTCCTCCTGCCATACATAACCTGTTAACATAATGGTTCCTGCTCTTTTGTGATTTTTCAAAGAGTTGCACTGAAGCAAAGAAAGTTTATTCAGAAACTCTACAGTGCTGATGTTTCTAAAAGTGTTAATACTCTCTGATGTTTCTTTTCACGGTATGGTGTTTAAAAGAGAATTGGTTTTGAGGAAGAGTCTTGGAGTTTGATTTTGCATTTGTCAGTCATGACTTTGACCCAGTTGCACATCGTCTTAGCCTTAGTATTCTTGTCTGAAAAAAAATGGGGAAAATCATATCCAAGTTGCAGACTTATTGAAGAGGTTACATGAAAGCCCCTCACACAGTACTTGGCACACAGTAGGGACTCAATAAGTGTTCATGGCCTTTTCATGCTAGTAGTATTATATTACTTTATTAGTAAGGTTAGTTTATTATTCATAGTGGTACATAGAATTTATAAAGAACTAAAAGCAAATAAGATAGGTGAATGCAAAAAGTTTTCTTTAAAAATAAATTTATTGGTGTAACATTGGTTAATAAGATGTAAATTTAAGATGTATAATTTTATAATACATCATCTGAATATTTCATGTGTGCTCACCACCCGAAGTCTAGTCTCCTTCATCACCATATAAGCAAAAATTTTCTTGATAGGGATTTTCTATTTTGGAAGTACATATATAGTATTGGCATATCTTAGCAGATATAGTATGTCTGAAGGGTTAATTTTTAATAGTGGAATGAGTAAAGAAAAAGAGTACTTTTTTGATAATTCTTAACAAATTCCTCTACAAAGAAAATCCCAATTTTGATCCCCCTCCCTGCCGCCCCGGAAGGTATGTGGGAATGCTAATAATCCATGCCCTGATCAGAGCTGGATATTTTCAAAGTTTTAATTTTGAGGACACTATGAGAGGTAAGATCATCTATTATATTGACAAATCATGAGTACAGAATTTAAAGCTAAAAGTACTGGGGCACCGCCAGAAGCCTAAGTCATGAAGTGCTACCATATTTTAACAATATGACCTATTTTTCCCTTCTATTGGCCTGTACTTTTCACTATTAATTACTGAGTGAACAAACACCCTCTTCTCCTTCCCTTCCCTCCCATGCCCCAGCTTCTTTTTTTCTTTCAGGCTTTTGCAGGAAGTTATGTTTCTTAACCCAAAGTAATATAAACAAGGGATGAGCAGACCCTTTTTAACAAAGTCCCTATTGCAAGAGAAACTTCTCTCAGCTAGTCCCATACAGAATCAATAGAGTCTGTAACACTCAAACTTGATTGTATGTAAAAATTGTGAAAAATAAGGATTAGAGTGTTCTCCTAAATAGATTCATTCTGTAGATCTGGGATGAAGCTGAACGTGTGTGTGTGTGTGAATGTTTGTATTGATTTCAGAGAGAGAAAGGGAGAGAAAAAGAGGGATAGAAACATCAATGATGAGAGAGAATCACTGATCAGCTGCCTCCTGCATGCCCTTTACTGGAGATCGAGCCTGCAACCAGGGCATGTGCCCTGATTGGGAATCAAACTGTGCCGATCAACTACTGAGCCACAATGGCTGGGCCTGAACATTTGTGTTTAATAACACCATAGATAATCCAGACATCCCCCAAACAACACTGTTTTAGGAGAGAGCCAGCTTTTACCTCACCAGGTTCAATCTGTATGAAGATGTCTTTTGTACTCATGACTGACAGGTAGGCCCCAGATAGGCAGCTGAGCTTCCCCCGTTACTGTGTTCTCTTTGCTTTGGGCTGTGAGATGGATTCTGGGGAAGTGCAGCTAAAAAACTAACACGTGATAGCAGTAAAGAAAGTATTTCATTGACCTGACTCTTGGTAGGTAGCCTGAAAGCAACTGTGCTCCTTGGCATGGTAACATCATACATCTTACTTACTGCTCTCTGCACTTCATTCTACCTGGAGCCTTGTGACCTCTGCTGAATAGCAAAACTCTATGGTATGGAATTGTGGGAGAGGAAAGAGGGACAGGGGGAATCCAGAATTAGCTCTTGGAGTTTTCAGCTCTTTAGTCAAGTTTGTAGATGTTGCTCATAATTGATTCAACAAGCCTGCCTCTGATGACTTCTGATATCTTTTGTTTTCCTGATCTTTACCTAGTACAGTCCCCAGTGCATGGCATGTAGTCAGAAAGTATTTACTGAGCTTTCATACATGCTCACACTCATTTGATAAATTTATATTGGGAGTCTGACTGTGGGCAGGTGTTTGGGTCCTAGGGTAATGATGGTGAACAAAATGAATTAGTCCTTATCCTCATTGGGCTTGCATTCTAATTGTCAGGTTCACTGACAACTATAGTTCCAAGTACTATAGTACTATAGTACTGTATAGTACTATATAGTTCCAAAGTACTATATAATATAAGCTTTAGTGGGAATGTGCAATTTGGCTGGGGGATCAGACTTAGAGAAGGATTCCATCAGAGCATCAAAAACCAAAAAGAAACAAACAAAAAGTGATGAATCATGTTGATCAACATAATAATCTATTTCACGGTACTTTAAGTCAAGTTGTGAAGAAGAGCTTACCATGATCAATAGGTTTGCCTTCTACAGTAGCTCTATAATGTATAGTAATGTATAGTACTTCTTAATCATAGATCCTTGGTTCATTCTCATGGGTAATTAGGTATCTTTGGCTTTTTAATTCCCTCAATATTTAGGCATATGCAAAGTTCCCTATGATTTTTTCCAATATCAGAGCTAATTTTAGGCCCCAGACAGGGCTTCCAGCCAGAGTGTTCATGTGATCACATCCTGAATGTGCTCTAGAAAGCATGATAATGCCCATCTAGAATAATGTTCTGGTTTCTCTGAGCCATGTGTTTTATAGACAGATGTTACTGTCCCTGATGGATGACTTGAGAACAGCTTGAGCACCTCTATGTGGATGCTTTTGTGGATATCTCTTCATAACCATATTTTGGGATATCTGCTATTGGGAATCCTGTGAAATAAATTAATTTGTGATTTTATCAGTTTGTACATGTAACCTGGATACTCCTTTTTTGCTTCTACTATACAAATGTGTAGTTATTAGTACTCGTTAATGCACTCCAGTCCTGGTGACACAGTGGAATGATTCCAAATGCTATCTTATCCTCAGGGAAGAGGCATATACTATGGTTATTACTGGTATCACTGTCGGGGCATGAACCCAGAAATGGTTGTGGAGTTGCTAGGTGAAACGTCTCTGGGCTAATTCCATTTACAATCAGTAAAATCCAGCATTATTCAAATTTGGGTTTGAATAAGAATTAGAGTGTTTGTAAGGAATTGATGATGAAATGTTAAGAAGCAATGGGTTAAACCCATCAAAACCTGATGATACCCATTTCCTTAGAATTCCCAAAGTAAGTCTGCTATGGTCCAGCTCAACTCAACCCATACTTATTAAACACCCAATCTATTCCAGGGACACTGTGCTGGATGCTGGCAGGTGATGAAAGAATGAATAAGGCACAGTTGCCAATCTCAATATTTCATTAACTTGGAGAATTTATAGGATATGTCATAATGCAGATTGAGCAGTAACAAGGTAGTTAACTATAATACTGCTTTCCTATTTTCCTAGGATGCCATGGAGAGTATGTGGCTCATTGCAAGAGGGGGGATAACACAATAACACAAGCTTTGATGTAGCCACCAAAAAGCATGTTCTCATTTTGCATCTTTTCTAAAATTGTCATATCTAATATAACAAAGAAATCTGGATCTGAATTAAATATCTCTGAAAATTATTTTATTGACCCACTGTTCACTTTTTAGCATCCAGTGCAATTGTTGCCTCTCTTGTATGGCTACTCTCCCTGATTCTTGCTTTTACTCTTCACGTCTCTCTCCGACAATACCCTTTCTCTTCCCACAGCTGACACAGCCCAAAGGAAAGAGCTTTACCTTCTGAGAATTTGAACTTTTGACTATTCATATTAAAAAAGCAACCAAGTTCTTCCAGATAGTCTCTGAACAGCCATTTGGATCCAGTCAGCTACTGCACTAATTTACCTAAAAACAGAAATGTACTTTTGGCACCAGGGGAGGATGGGGCAGAAATCTCAATCTGGAATAGTCTGTCATGGTATGAGTTTTACCACTTTAGGTGGCTAATACCAAGTTGGCCTGCACTGAAACCCCTTGGTGAAGTGAGAAGTTAGGGTGACTTCTGCTGGGAGTGAGATAGAGCAACCTTAACCAATAATCATACAAGTGTCCAAACAATTGGTTTGGCTGAATAATGACTTTGACAAACTTATTCAGAGGAGACTGTTGATGTTACCACTGCAGATACCCAAATGAAGCCACATTTGGAAGAAAGTGAGATTTGAGCTCCTTCCCATGAGGAATTAGATGGAGTTAGGGTGTTGTGATGAAAAAAGGTGGGAGGTTGTTTCAGGTGATTTTAGGTGCCATTGGAGCGTTGATAAATGTTGCTGCTCAAAGGCAAAGGCCTAATCCCAGAGGACTCTGCATACCATGTCAGGGAGCATGACTTTCCTGGGGACACAGGACGAGGCACTAGTTTGGGTGGGAGGTCAGAAAATAAAAATCAATTAAATATTTACTTTATACCCCAAACTAAGCCACTGCTTTGCATGGGTTATGTCATTCAGTTCTTAAAACAATAGAGTGAGTTGAGGCATGGAAAAGCTAAGCATTTTGTTTATATTACACAGCTAACTAACTGTGATGCTGTAATTTGAGTTCAGCCTGAGTCAGAATTCAAGTTCCTACTCATCTATTATGTCACCAGATAGCATTTCTGGGCTTCTGTGCCACATGAATAGTTAGGATCACCCAGTGTCAGGTAATGTAAATGCTTAAATTTTCTGGAATTTATTTTAATGAACATGAGTGTCATATTTTCTCAAGATGCTTCTTTCTGTTTGAGAATCTGTGTTTCGTAGAGGGAATTTGATGAAATGTGAAGGCTTTGGAGTCACTGGATTCCAAAGTGGAATTTGTCCTCAAATCACCAAGCATTTTGTAGTGGTGGGACTTTGGGGCAAGGTACTCGACCTCTCTGAACCTTAGTTTCCTCATCTGTTGGGTTGAGAGGAAAATACTCACCCTGTAGGGATATACTGAGGATTTGCAGTAATGGGTATAAGGCATCTAACATAACATCTGGCCAAGAGCAGGCACTGGATAAGTTATTACATTATTATTCATTTCCTTGAGTCTGCCAGCAGGGCTTTGGTATAATCCCCTATAGTCATGGTTAGGGCTCAGCTGTCCAAAGCCAGTTACAGATTAGACAGAGAACACCTTTCCCTTATTCCCATGATCCTCTGTGTCATGGGCAGGATGTATTTAAGAAGCTGCTCTTTTCATTTCTATGACACGTATTTTAAAAAAAATATTGTATATACCCAAATTCTTTTATAAACTGAATATCCTGCCTTAACAACCTCCCATGCCATCTTAGAATTTCCCTAAGCAGGGCTTCAATTGGTTGCCCTGGCAGTAGGAAGTGCTTTCCCCAGGCTGTGTGTGGTTCTACTTCTGAAATTTGAGTCTCTGAACTGTGACTGAGGATGATAAGAAGCTTTTTTTAAATAATGGTGCCAGTTATGTTGGAAGCAGGTAAAGCAGGGTTTTATACAGTCTCATTACCAGGCATGTTTGAGCTATCCAGACTGGCACTCTAGACTTTTTTTTTGTTCAGGGCTTTTTATCTTGTTTTTCTGCCTCTTATGGCAGAAAAGTTCTTGGAGCATCATTGGCAGCAATTATCCCACTGCTTGTACAGCCCCATGAGATATCATTTCATGTACAAGATGCCTCAATTCCAGGATAAAGGGCACATCCAGTTGCCTGCAAACCATACTTGATACTGAACTTACACAGTCTGCTATTACCTTGATTTCTTCTTTAATTTCATCAACTCAGTATTGATTGATGAAAAAGGGGCCAGTTGCTTCAGGGAATGCAAAGATGGCTAAGGGCTTCCCACCTCTGTACCCAGCTCTTGTGGGAGAACACCAAGGGCTATCCCCCAAGTGTACAGACAACTATTTTACAAAAAACTGGTGAAGAATACCTTAAGAGATATAACAGCCAAGTACCACGGAGATTCCAAAGGAGGCAATGTGAAATCCAGGGATTGAGAATTGAGGAAGTTTCAGAGACAACAACTCCTTCCTTGTGGTTAGAGGATAATGTGTTAGTAGCAGTAAAACAGGTAAAAGGCAAATACGTCTTAAAATAAAACCCTACTCTGTTGCTGCAAAAAAGACTCTGAACTAACCTGACCCACAATCACTTTAGCATATAAGAACAGAAAAGGGAACAGTGAATTAGGGCTCCCTAAGACAACCACCAAAGACTGTTCCAGGAAGCGATACAGGATTTTTTAATGCAAGAGGTTGCAGCTTACTTATTGAACCCAAGATACACAAATTTAAATATATCTGAGGGCCCAGATTTCTGAAGACCAGCCTGTCTCGATAGAGGGAAAATTGATATTTTTCTAGAGAAGTTACTAGTGTCAATGAACCCACTTCTCTTTTCCAGAGAAGTTACTAGTGTCAAAGTCCACCATTCTGTTTAGCTCATGACACCTTCACGCCTAAAATAAAGCAAACCTGGTTTTATAACAATTTTCTTGACTTTTTTTTTTTAAAAACACAACTCTTTTTTTCTTCTTCCAAAGAAAGATATACTTTCCTCAATTATTTGTTACAGAAACGTGGACAAACAAATTAATCTAAGAACCACATTCCCATGTTATCCAAGTTTTATTGTGGGCCTGGACCAGCCTTCACAATTCTCCTCAGGGCGTTGAGTTCTTTTGGCTTGGCTGGAATTTTATAATTGAAAAAATTTCCATCTGACTTTGGCCCTTCAAGTAAAAACTTCATAAACGTTTCATTTTAAATCAGGCTGAGTTTGAAGGGAGTCAAAGCAGATGTCCCATTCCGGGGTCCGCCAGGAGTTTCACCCCAGGAAGCAATCTCAGCTACTCTTGTGCTTGATCTGTGGGGATTGATCTAGATAAAAAATGATTTGTGACCATTCCATTCAGTGCCTATTCATGTTGCCCAAATTACTCACCGTCTACCAGGAGCATCCCCTAAAGAATCAGAAATTATATCACTTTCTTTCTGCTAAAACATTGGATGGACTCAGCTGCATTCTTCCTTGCCTTCCCTTTCTCCCCTGATGTCCTTGAGCTCATTTCTTTCCATTTTTAAGTCCCCTATTTCATTGGAAACCTGAATTGTTGCTCATCACTGACTTGCTGCCTATGCGCTCTTTATCCCACTCTCCATTGTGACTTTTCCAATTGTCATCCATTGCCCAAGTGCCATCAAATGTTCCTTTTCTCTTTTGTATCTGCAACCTGTCCCCCCCGCCCATTGGTGTATTCTTCCTTATGTTCATAAACATCTTTTCCCCCCCTCATGTCTTAACAACAAAGATTAAAAACAAAGAAACAACAACAATGAAAATTTTTCCTAGACATGTTATGATCCTTTCTGGATTCTTTGATGTCCAGACTCCTTGTGTGAGAAGGCTATGTTTCCAAATTTTTAGCTTTCACTGAATTATGCTTCCCTCCCTAACCTGTCTAGAAAAACCACTTTCTTGAAGGTTACCAGAGGCTTCCTACCATCAAATGCAGCAGCAGTTTCTTGATTCTCATGTTAATTGACTTTATGTAAAACCTGGCACTGTTGTCCACCCTCTTCCTATCCTCTGTCCTCATGTCCTTGAGGGATTCTCCAGACTCCTCCTTTCCCATCTGCTGCTCAAAGGCAAGTGTTTCTCAAGGTTCTGTGCTGGGATCTCCTTTTTGTTAGATGATACTTTTTTCTGGGTCATCTCAGGTAGATCCAAACCTTCTGATATCAGCTATATGTTAATGACCCTTAAAATCTCAATTTCTAGCCCTAATTTCTCCCCTGGTTACTGAAAATTGTTGAAAAATTCTGCATGTGGGTATGCATCCAAGGTATTTAAACTCAACATCGCCTATATCCAATTTATTGTCCTGATTTAGTTTCCCCCCTAAACTTGCTTTTCCCCCTGTATCCCTCATCTTTGTTAACTATATTCCTCTCAAAGTCAGGCAAGCTGAACCCTTGTGATATGTTCCCCACCTTCATTCTCCTAATTAATCAATCTAAAACACTATCAATTCCATTAACAAATGTTTCTTAAATTATGCCTTCAATTTTTATAGCATTACTTTAATGTGAATTTGGATTATTTCATTTGTCTTCTGGGTTCTAATTTTTCTTCTCCAAATGATCATTTCCAATGGTTCCAAAGCTCTTCCTTTAGTCCAAATCATCTCATTTCTTACTTCTTGCTTTCAATAGCTTCTCACTGTTCAAATGATTAAATTTGAGCTCCTAAGCATGGCATTCAGTGTCTTCCATTATGTGTAATTAAGGATATACTAGAATACACAGTAGGCACATCAGGTCCCTGAGTTTGTTCTTGCTAGTGTTCGTGTCAAGATAGCCCTATGGTCCCCCTTGCTCAGACACTATACCTTTTCTAAATTTGTCTCAATACTCCTGACAGAATAATCTGCTTGAACTTTACAACATACACTAATGGACACAGCAGGATAGGAAGGAAAGAGCCCTGATTTTTGCATTAGACAACTTGAATTTAAATTCTTCTCTAGCACTTGGAAATTTTGTAGCTCTCTGGGGCTTCCAAGTGACCTGGCGAGACTGCCACCCCCATGCTGTACTCTCAGGAAATGGCAACTCCATTCTTCCAGTTGCTCAAGTTACAGACCTTGTAGTTAGTCTCAACTCTTCTGTTTTTTCCTCACATCCTACATCTAGTTCATCAGCAAATGATCTTGGCTCTGCTTTCCAACTAATTCAGAATCAGGCAATGTTTCCAAACCTTTGGTGCTACCACTCAGGCTCAGGCCACCTTCTTCCCGAGTGCAGATTTTTGTAGGAGCCTCCTGGCTGGTCTTCCTGCTTCAGTCTGTTCTCAGCATAGTGTCTGGAGTGATTGTACAACATGGTGTTAGATCTCACTGCTGTGCTTAAAACTCTTCCATGATTTTCTGACTCATACAAAGGTAAAGAGCTGACCGGCCTCATTGTAGCCTTAATTTTCTTTTCTCTACTACCTTTTCCCTTTCTCACTTTCTTCTGTGATTCCTCAAACATGCCAGGGACAATCCAGCCTCACACCTTGAATTTGCTCTTGTCTCCTCTTGGAACACTCTTTCCTAGCTACCCACATTACTCAGAACAATGCTCCATGGCCAAAAACTTTATGAAAATCTCTTGGTGATAAATACAACAGATTACTGTCTATTAATATAAAGATTTATTCCACAAGCATGCAAAGGGGGAGGTATGTCACATTTATTGACCTCACTGAGCTAGGCACTAAGTTAGAATTATTTCATTGTATAATTTAATTCTCACAGGAATCATGTGTGTCCATTTTGTAGGAAAAGAAAGCAAGGCTCAGACAGATGAAGTAATTTACCTGAATTGGGACAGAGAGCTGAAGTTTGAACCAGGGTCTAACTTCAAAGCCCATGCACTCCTCTTTTTAAAAAAATAAATATTACATTATTATTATCATCATTATTATTTGCATCTGTATCCATAATGCACTGTGCAAGATGCTCCAAATACAATAATGAATGGAAATGGTTCTTGTGCAGAGTGAGCTCAGTCTGGTGGAGAGCCATCCACTGCGGTGGCCTCACATGCAGTCCTGAGCAGCAGGCCAGTGTGTTAGTGGCAAAACACACAGAAAGCTGTTGATGTTGGGAAAAAGCTCAGCCAATCATCAGAGAGAATGTGGGAAACAAGGGAGAGCCTCCCTCGGACAAGGATCAGAGCTCAAGTCATTGATGAGAACGACTGGCCACTCTGTTGCTCCTGGATCATCTATGCCTCCAGTGGCAGCATCTTCACTAGTAATCAGGCAACCATCAAAATTATTGCCTCAGTGAAAGCCCAATGTTGCCAAGTGCTTTCACTTATTATTTTACCCCAAAACTATCTTGAAATTTTTATATTTATGTGAAATCCTCCAGTGATTAAATGTTAGCAATTGGTTCTATTATATTAGAATTTCAGCTTGCCAAACAACACAAGTCTCCCACAGATCAAGTGTGTCTTCTGATCCACCCCCCCCACTCATCTCTAGCCTTTTCTTCCAATCTCCTCCCCAACCCTAAACCCCAACCCCATGCAATGTCTGCCAGCCATAGGAACTCCTGTCTACCCAACATGTCAGGACATTTCACACCTTAATGCTTTCTACCTGTTGGTGCTGTTACCTCTTCCTGCTTCCTTCTATCCCCAACTTCCCTGACCTCTTTGTTTTTTTAGGACTCAATTCAAATACCACCTCCTCCAGGGAGCCTTTGTACTTTCCTCTGCTCAGATTCAATGTTTTTTTGTTTTGCTATTATGTATGTTACTTGCCTCCTTCTCAGCCCTTTCAAACAGGCAGTATTCAGAAATTCTCTATCCTTACCCCATGCTATGTACACCCATTAGGCTGTAACCTCTTTGAAGACAAAAGAGGTTCTTACTTGACTTTGTACCCCATCTCCTCACAGGTACTTCATACACCAGTGTGCTCTCTGAATGATCCATTCTTTCTTTGTGACCCCTGCCTGTTTTCTACCTCCTCCCTCCCTTTTGGCCCACTTAGTACATGATGCATTCCCTCCCTTCTCAAACACTTTCTCACTCCAGAACAAGATCACAGACCTTCTGAAGGGTTCTGCTCTGAGTTACCAACCCAGGGCCTGTTAAAGAGTCCCATTCCATTCATTCTGCCTTAATTTCCTTTTCCATGAAAACCCTGCAGGGCTTTTCTTAACTCACAGTCTTAAACACACAGATGCTAAGGAACTGTAGAACTGATGCTTCTGGTGCTTAAAACTATTGTTAATCCTCTCATCAGGCCCTGGAAGGCAATGAGTAGCCACATGTTAGATGAGAAATGGAGGCACATGGGGGTGAAATCCCTAATACAAGAAGAGGTGTTTAGGAAGAAGGACTAAGAAAAAATCTCCACTGATTGCTGGGCATGTGGATGTCTTCCTGAGATGGTGTCACTCCTTTACCAGGAGTGAGCAAGGGAGGCAGGCAGCCTGTGGCTAAAAGGCAAAGATGGGCTTGAAGGGACTAAAGTTGAGGCAGGGTCCTAAATGCCTCCATGTCCAAAATTGGAGTCCTCAGGCAGTGTGGGACCCACTCAGGGAGGGGAGGTTGGGTGGTTCTGAGCTTTTATTTTCTTCATGATTTTCCCCCTTCATTTTCTCCACTGCTGTTTCTGCCACTGCAGATCCTGGTTTTTCTTTTTAAATTTTAATACATTTTTTATTGAGTTAATGAGAAGTTACATGCAGCTGTAGGAAGTAAGAGAGAGAGCCACTGGGCACTTTACCCAATTTCCCCCTATGGTAACATTTTGCAAAACCATGGTATATAACATTGCACGCAAGCTATTGGCATTGCAACACTCTGCCAGTCTTATTCAGATTTCCCATATTGCTTGTATTTGTGTGTGTGCATTTACATTTCTATGCATTTCTATCACATGTAGGTTTGCTTATTAATCACATGGTCAAGATACTGAGCATTTCTATCACCATGAATTCCTACTATTGCTTGGGAGGGAGTCCTTCAACTTCTAATCTGTGCCATTTCTAAAATTTTGTCATTTCAAAATATTATACAAATGGGAAAAAAATCAGTGTTTCACATTTTGGGATTTTGTTTTTTCATTCTGAACAATTCCCTAGGAGTTCATCTAAGTTGAACCCATTTTGACCACGTGGTGAGATGGGAATTGCCGGCTAAAGAGAGATAAGCAGTTGCATCAACTGGGAGCAAGTTTGTGGGTGGCCAGACTAGAAGGCATTTTATTTGTCAGCTTTGCTTAACTTCGGATGACCTGTACTCCATTAGATATCTATTTAACCTTGAGAAATGAATGCATTTTCATCTGTAAGTTATTTTCTTGAATTAAAGTTCCCAAGTGCTAGGGAACTTTAGAAAAGCCATAGCTTTTTTACCCTTTAGGGCATGTTAAAAGGATATCAAAAAGATTGTAGTGGATTTCAGTTAATTTTGGTGCTTTTCAGCAATCAATGATTTAAAAAATAGACCAAAGAATCCAAAGAAAACGTTTGAAAGTTCATTCTATTTTTACTAAGTCCTTTAAATGTCCTAGGTACTAGATCTCCATGAAAATGTTAAATGTCTGGTAAGCTTTGGAATTTAAAAAGGATACCAATTTGAATTAGATTTATGATTTCAAAGTTTTAAATTAAAAACACTTTCAAATCTATTTGTTTCTATAATTTACAGAGTTCATGTTAGTTTATACAATGCTTTTCCTTTTCAATTTTGTCTTAGTAGAAAAGCAATGGTTTTTCAAGCTAAAGGAATTAAATGCACAATGCAATATACAGATCATATGTCATAGAAATATACACTTGAAATGTATATACTCTTATTAACCAATGTCAGACCAATAAATTTAAATTTAAAAAATTTAAGATGTATTAATATAGGATGCTGGAAGGTGGTGGGATGAACTAAGAATGTGTTAAAAATCTAACTAGACTCTAGGACTAATTGGATCAACCCAGTGACTCCATCCTAAACATGGACATAATTTAAAAAATGATTATAGTTTGTACCTTCTGTAAAATTTAAATGACAAATTTTTCTTTAGAAAAGTAGTCAAGATTTCATGTTCATGACAGGCGATGACTAAAAGCGAGGGCTCTGGAGTCACACTGCTGCCACTTAGGTAGCCTTTGCAAATTTCTGAACCTCTCTGCCTCGGTTTGCTCATTTTTAAAATAACCCTAACAGCTCTCATTTTTTGAGCATTCTTTTACACATTTTGCATATATTATAGTAATTAACTTTTATTAGTTTTTCTGTTTCATTGATGACAAACACAAAAACACAGAGAGGTTAAGTAACTTGAGCAGAAGCAGTTGGTTAAGGGTGTAACTAATGCCAGTTTCACCTGACTCCAGTGCCCATGCTTTTAACTGCTTAACCACTAAGCTCAAGTCTCAGAACAAGTATCTGAGGGTATCTCCCTGGGAGGTTTATTATTATTAAGTAGGAATTCATATGAATTGAGTTAGAGATGATCTAGTGAAAGCCACAATGCTTGGCATTTAAGTATTTAATAAATGCCAGGGGATGAATTTTTGTCGTCACATGGTCATTATTTGCCCTTTTCACTTGGCTGCTGAGATGTATCTAAGTAAGTGGATTCCCAATTGTCTTGCACTTTAACTATCATCATAAGAGCTATTAAAATGCATTTATTTCTAATTCCCCCCAAATTTCTGGCATTTCCAACCACAATGTTTTGTAGTAACATGTACATTGATATATATAGCTTCTAAGGTTTATCAGCAAAAAAGCTGTGCTGGTCAGTTTTTAACAATGTAATGTCTAGTGTAATTTATTTTTCCATCTTGCAAATTTCTAAAATGTATTAAGAACGACTAGATCTTAAGGACCTATGAGTTTATTTTTAAAAATTAAAGTGAAGTAGTGTTGGTAATAAGAACATGCATGAATAAGATGGAATATAAAAGACTGTGATCGATAGGAGGAACCAAGATGGCGACATAGGTAAACAACTATCTTGCTGCTCCACACAGCAATTTAAAAACTACAATTTAATGACAGAATAAACATCATCCAGAATCACCAAAAAGCTGGCTGAGTGGAAATTCCACAAATAAAAGTAAAGATAGGACACTGTGACTCAGAGGAGCAGCAGAGGGCAGCGTTGAAGATACGTGTGGAGTCAGAGGTTTGAAGCCGTGTGCTTGCGCCAGTGGATAGGGCGGGCGGCTGCAAACCCAGCCAGTTTTCTGGAATGGGGAGGGAGACAAAGGCGTCCCACTGCACTGATTCCCCAGTTCTAGGCGAGGTCTGGTGAACTCACAATCATACAGGGTGGAACTGGACAGTAAGGAAGTTTGCTGAAACCCTGGCGCGGGGGAGGTCTGCAAGCTTGTGGAGAGGGCGAGTGGACTTGGGAGCAGTGGAGGTGCGCAAGCACACAGAGAGGACTCGTGACTTGCTCTCTTGTTTGGGAGACCACTGGACTGCATTGTTTTGCAACCATGGGTGAGACTTTGGGTATGCAGACTCATTTGGGGAGAGGCTGAGTTGTCTGGGGGTGGGTGGACATAGGTGGCGACTTTCTCTCAGAGGTGTGTGCAGCCATTATCACACGGCACAGAGGCCCAGGTGCTGCACAGGGCGGAGTTGATGCTGCCTGCTCAGCCCAGAGACTCCGCCCATCCAACCTGAGCACAGCTGACCCTCACAGCCAACTGGCCTGGAGGTCAAATCCTCCTAGTGCTAACAACAATAATTTAGGCTTAATTTCAACAATACTGTACAACCCATAAAGGGCTGCAGCAAGAGTATCCACCTCAGGTAACTGGGGAGGCTGAGCCACTGTCCCTTAGAGGACATCTACCACACAAAGCTAATGTACCAACTCAGGAAAGCAGCTACAATGCAGAGAAATGGAAAGAAATCAGATGTGAAAGAAATGGAGGAAAAAAAGACTACTGGACATAGAGTTCAAAACCACAGTAATAACGTTTTTCAAGAGGCTCCTAGAAAAGGCCAATAAACTTAATGAGACATTCGAGGAAATGAACAAGACCTACTAGGAAATGAAAAAGGACCAACCAGAAATTAAGCATACTCTGACTGAAATAAAAAATATTACACAAAGACCTAAAAGCAGTCTAGAGGACTGCAAGAACCAAGTCAAAGATTTGAAATACAAAGAGGCAAAATATACTCAGCTGGAAAAGCAAGAAGCCAAAAGAATACGAAAAATTGAAGATAGTGTAAGGGACCTCTGGGACAACCTCAAGCATACCAACATCCGAATTATGGGGGTGCCAGAAAAAGAGAGACAGCAAGATAATGAAAACCTACTTGAAGAAATAGTGACCGAAAACTTCCCCCACCTGGTGAAAGAAATTGACTTAAAAGCCCAAGAAGTGCACAGAATCCCAAAATATAGGAATCTAAAGAGGACCACACCAAGACACATCATAATTAAAATGCCAAGAGCAAAAGATAAAGAGAGGATATTAAAAGCAGCAGGAGAAAAACAGTTAGTTACCTATAAGGGAGCACCGATATGACTGTCAGCGGATTTCTCAACAGAAACGATGCAGGCCAGACGGGAGTGGCAAGAAATATTTAAAGTAATGAATAGCAAGAATCTACAACCAAGATTACTCTATCCAGCAAAGCTATCATTCAGAATTGAAGATCAGATAAAGTGCTTCGCAGATAAGAAAAAGCTAAAGGAGTTCATTAACACCAACCCAGTATTATATGAAATACTGAAAGGAGTTCTTTAAGAAGAGGAAGTAGAAGAAAAAAGTAAAGATAAAAGTTATGAACAACAAATACACATCTATCAACAAGTGAATCTAAAAATCAAGTGAATTAAAAATCTGATGAACAGGATAAACTGGTGAATATAACAGAATTATGGGCATAGAGAGGGAATGGACTGACAATTCTTGGGGGAAAAAGGGGTATGGGAGGTGCAGCAAGAGACTGGACAAAAATCATGCACCTATGAGAGAGGATGGGGGGGTGGGAGGTGAGGGCAGAAGGTGGGATGGGTACTGGGTGGAGGGGAGCTATAGGGGGGAAAAAGGGTAACAATGTAATTAATAAACTGAACAATAAAGATTAAATAAAAAGAATCATAAAAGATAAAAGACTGTGATCGCCATAGAGATTAACACATTTAAAATTTTATATATGTGCTGAATACTTCTTCAACAGCAGCAGTATGTTATTTAATACAGCAGCAACATGAACCTCTGCAGGGGTTGAGTGTTCAGATACTTGATGTTGTCTCTTCTGCATGTCTTTTTCATGTTAGCTCCATGCTGAGTAGCAGCCTCCTGTTCAACCTGTCTTATGGGCCTCTGTTGCTTAACTCAACATCTCACTTGTCATAAATTTGATTTTGTCTTATGTCATGTCCTACTAAGGCCTTTGCTTGGGAGATTTTTGGTTAACTGAACCTCCCTATAATATGAAAAACATTTCTCACGTTTGGCTATTTTCCTATTTTTAAATCCACAGCTCCATTCAGAAATCTGAGTTTCTTCTCTATAAAAGCTTTTATTTTTCTTCTTTATAGCTGGCTTTATCTTTTCTAACATCACCACACCTGTGTCATATTATCCTGTAAATGCATATTGAGTGCAAATGTATTTTTCTCTTTGAGGGATATAAAGTAACATGTATTCAGAAATATGAATCCATTTCTGCAGAGTACATGCAATCAATCATTTCATGAATGAATAAAACTTTGGTACTGTTTGGGTACTTTCAAACAGCTTCTTTATAATAATTTTAGATATTGATAAATTAGTATGCCATTAACCTGTATGTATATGGCTCCCTTATATAACAAGGATGTGTTTTATAACAGGTTTTTCCCAAAATATTTTAAATGCAATTAGAGAATGAAACAGGTATGTGTGGATAAATAAATACTATAGCTTAAAATAGATGGCTACTATGAATAAAAATCAGAAATGAAATCTATGACTGGTGAGTATAGTTTCTAAAAGTTTTGTTTTGCCTTTCAAAGATGAACCTGCTGTTTCTTACCTCTGTGAGAACTGGGAGCATGTAGTGAAACTCAATGATTTTAGTATACAGTACCTTTCACTCAGGCCTCTCCAAAGACTAATAGATATTAAGTTTCTGTTAGACACCAACTCAATCCCAATTTTCAGAAAACAAACCATACTCAACCATCTAAATCTAAGGTAAGATTTTGGTGCTGAAAGATCTGCCAAGTAACATTGGCAATTGTTCTTTTTATTAGCTATTCCATGGGTGGGGTGGGGATGAACTAAATTACATCCATAACGTGAGAGGCATAAGCATTGCATACTCATTTCACTATTGGAAAACCCGAACCCTCTGTCTATATCTAGGTTTTTTAAAAAAGGAGTCTTCACCTCACATATTTAAACTTAATTAGAGCTTTTCCTTTCTCAACTGGCTCAACAGTGCTGCTTTCTGCAACAGAAACCCTTTTTATTCCCATTATTCCAGTTTCTAGACTATTGTTCAACCATAATTGCTCATTATCTTCCAGGAAAGACTACACTGGGCAATTATCCCATAGTTTTTTCTGTCCTCATCTACCAAAGACTAAATAGTGCCCATTTCTCAAGGACTTCAACACCTTCCTTTATTTAACAAATATTGATTGCAGCTCTACTATGTGTGGGCCAGAGAAAAGATAGTAATTATGATTCCTGCTCTACTAGAGTCTAGATTGGCAGTCTAGATTGTTCACTCATTTATATCTGTGTTTTATGGGGATTCAGTTAGGCATCATGGTCAGATGATCAAGCAGTCTATGCTCATGTAAGTGTCCCATGATCTATAAAAGTTGATGCCAATACATTTTGACATTTAAGAATTACATGGATTTTAGAGTTTTGAACATACTTGAGAGTCAATCTGCTTTTTTACCTTCTGAAAGCTGTATCTGGTGATAGATAATCTGTTGCTCTGTCGATTTTTGGACTTTTTAAGGATTTCATTTCAAAATGAGATCATTAGATATGCTTTTAATATAAATAAATAAACTAAATGTGTTAATACTTTATTAACTATTACTATTACTATTAATTATTAACTACTAAGATCTGTCAGAATGGTGTGTATGTGTCACTAATTGCATGATGTGCATGAAGTAATATTTACCTGCAAAGGTTAAGGGCTGTTAAAGAAAATTTCAGAACAAAAGTGTGATGCCTGGAATCCTGCTGAGAGCACAGTTGGTATTCAACACACACATTTGTATTCTGAATTGAGGTAAAGATAGCTATGTCATGGCAGATGGATAAATTTAGTGGGTTTTTTTTAGAGGATGTAGCAAAACAGCAATGAAAAAGGCATAAGATTTAGAATGTCTTTTAAAAGATTTATTAATACTGGAGAGGAACCAAGATGGCGGCATAGGTAAACACCTATCCTGCTGCCCCACACAACAATTTCAAAACTGCAACTAAATGACAGAATGGAGAGTATCCAGAACCAACAGAAAGCTGGCTGAGAGGACATTCCACAAATAGAAGGAAAGATAAAAGGACACTGTGACTCAGAGGAGCTGCGGAGGGCAGAGTTGGGGATAAGAATGGAGTCAGAGGTTTGAAGCTGCGTGAGAGTGGAAAGAGCAGGTGGCTGCAAACCTGGCTGGTTTTCTTGAACTGGGAGGGAGACAAAGGCACCCCACTGCACTGATTCCCAAGTTCTGGGTGAAGTCCGGGGAACCCACACTTATGTGGGGTGAAACTGGACAGTAAGGAGGAAGCACGCTGAAACTTGGGCACTGCAGAGGTCCTCGCGCTTGTGGAGAGGGCACATAAACTTAGGAACTGCAGAAGCACTTGAGTGCGCAGAGAGGACTCATGACTTGCTCTCCTGTTTGGGAGAAAAAAAAAGAAAGAAAGAAGGGAAACCACCGGTCTGTATTGTTTTACAACTCTGGGTGAGACTTTGGGTATGCAGACTCATTTTGGGGAGAGACTGAATTATCTGGCAGCAGGTAGAGCTTGGCGGCAGCTTTCTCCCGTAGGTGCGTGCAGCCATTACCTCCAAACACAGAGACCCAGATGCCCCATAGGGCGGAGCTGACAGGAAATCAAGGCTGCCTGCTTAGCCCCGAGATTCTGCCCATCCAACCTGAGCACAATGGCTCTCACGGCGTAAACACAGCTGATCCTCAGAACCAATTGGCCTAAAGGTCAAACCCTCCTGGTGCTAACAACAATAATCTAGGCTTAACTACAACAAGATTGTGCAACCCAAAAAGGGCTGCACCAAGAGTATTCACCTCAGGTAACTGGGGAGGCTGAGCCACTGTCCCCTAGAGGACATCTACCACACAAAGCTAATCAACCAACTCAGGGAAGCAGCCAAAATGCAGAGACATGGAAAGAAATCACATTTGAAAGAAATGGAGGGAAAAAAATGACTGGACATAGAGTTCAAAACCACAATTATAAGATTTTTCAAGAGGCTCCTAGAAAAGGCCGATAAACTTAAAGAGACCTTTGAGGATATGAAAAAGGATCAACTTGAAATTAAGCATACTCTGACTGAAGTAAAAAAAATATTATACAAAGACCTAAAAGCAGTCTAGAGGAATGCGAGAATCAAATCAAAGATTTGAAATACAAAGAGGCAAAATCCACTCAGCAAGAAAAGCAAGAAGCAAAAGGAATCCAAAAAATTGAAGATAGTGTAAGGAGCCTCTGGGACAACCTCAAGCATACCAACATCCAAATTATAGGGGTGCCAGAAAAAGAGAGACAGCAAGATACTGAAAACCAACTTGAAGAAATAGTGACCGAAAACTTCCCCCACTTGGTGAAAGAAATAGACTTACAAGTCCAGGAAGCGCACAGAACCTGAAACAAAAGAAATCCAAAGAGGACCACACCAAGACACATCATAATTAAAATGCCAACAGCAAAAGACTAAGAGAGAATATTAAAAGCACCAAGAGAAAAACAGTTAGTTACCTACAAGGGAGCACCCATATGATTGTCAGTGGATTTCTCAACAGAAACTATGAGGCCAGGCGGGAGTGGCAAGAAATATTCAAAGTAATGAATAACAAGAATCTACAACCAAGATTACTCTACCCAGCAAAGCTTTCATTCAGAATTGAATGTCAGATAAAGTGCTTCGCAGATAAGGAAAAGTTAAAGGAGTTCATCACCGCCAAACCAGTATTAAAAGAAATGTTGAAAGGTATTCTTTAAGAAGAGGAAGAAGAAAAAGGTAAAAATTATGAACAACAAATACACATCTAATACACAAATAAATCTAAAAATCAAGTGAATTAAAAATCTGATGAACAGGATAAACTGGTAAATATAACAGAATCATGAGTATAGAGAGGGAATGGACTGACAATTATTGGGGAGAAAAGGGGTGTGGGAGGTGCAGCAAGAGACTGGACAACAATCATACACCTATGAAAGAGGACAGTGGGGGAGAGGTAAGGGCAGAGGGTGGGATGGGTACTGGGTGGAGGGGAGCTATAGGGGGAAAAAAGGGGAACATTGTAATTAATAAACTAAACAATAAAGATTAAAATATTTTTAAAAAGAAAAAAAGATTTATTAATACTTAAAAATAGATTTTTAAAAATACTATTAGGACATGTGCCCCTCATCAGAGTGAAAGAAATTTTACCTAGAAGCTTGGGTTAACACAAAATAGGACCTGAAGTTCTAAATATCTTCTTTGTTTGTAAATCAGTGTGTAGATTTGAACACATTTGTTTATAGGGAAACATGGGCAGTAAAGGAGTGTATTACTCTGGAATTTATTGTTTGTCATTCCATTTATTCTTAATTTCCCTTCCTCCTCCTTATTTCAATTACTGTTATTATTATCATCATAATTATTATTAACTATCCTATATAATAAAAAGCTAATATGTGAATTGTCCCCTCAACTGGGAGTTTGACCAGGTGGCAGGGCTGGCTGGCCAACCTCCCACATCCCCTCCTCCTGGCCAATCTGGCCCAATCGGTCCTAACTGGGGCAGGCTGGCCGGACCTCATCTATGCATGAATTCATGCACTGGGCCTCTAGTAGTATATAGCATTCTACTCCTCTTCTTTTACTGGGAAGTTAAAATTATTAATAAGATCATGCCCAACATTTATTGATCTCTTCAGAAATGCACAGTTAAAAATTTTAAATTTCCTCAGATATATGAGGTTAAAAAATACAGATAAGTGGAATACTACATCCATAGGTCCTGTGTTAGAATATTGAGCTTTAAATTTTCCCACAAACTAATCATTTTAGGAGTTCTCTTATAAATAGTGGATGGTAGGTATGTTTAAAACATTAGCCTCTTCCCTCCTTATTTACAGGTGAATAGCCTATATAATAAAAGGCTAATATGCAAATTGATTAAACAGCAGAATGACTGGTCACTATGATTGATGTTCACTGACCACCAGAGGGCAGACACTCGATGCAGGGGCAGCCTCTGGTGGTCAGTGCACTTCCACAGGGGGAACACCGCTCAGCCAGAAATGGGGCTCATAGCTGGCGAGCATAGCGGCAGTGGCTGGAGCCTCTCCTGCCTCTGTGGCAGCTCTAAGGATGTCCAACTGACAGCTTAGGCCCACTCTTAGGGGGGAGCGGACCTAAACCATTAGTAGGACATCCCCCAAGGGCTCCCGGACTGCAAGAGGGTACAGGCCACACTGAGGGACACCCCTCGATGCACAAATATCATGCACTGGGCCTCTAGTATAACTATAAGAGAATTAGAAATAAAGGCCATCAGTATTATAAAAATTGGATATGGTCCAATTGATTATAAGTACTAGATTATATAACAATGTTTTGACTACTTTTTCTTATTTTCATGGAATAATATTTGTTTAAAATCCAGGAATATTAGGGATCTTCATTTCATAACAGCATAAAGAGTGACCTAGAAAGCAGGGTGTTTGTCCAGTATCCCATAGTTCTCCAGTGGCATTGCTGGAGTATCATAGGTGGGTACCTAGATGGGCCCTCATTTCTGGATGGCCATGTGCATGACATCTCCCTGACCAGTGTGGTTTTGGGCCCAGAATGTGGAGGAAGAGCACCAAAGATCATAATGTGCATTTACAATTATGCTGCCCATTTTCCTTTGGTCAATGGGATGGTAATGGAGGCAGAGACAGAAACAACTGCCATCAGAACATGTTCTCTTCCTGAAGTTTCAGAGAACCCTGTTTTCTACATTATATATTTTAGATTATATTTAAAAACCAAAGCTTGGCTGAAAACACAAGTCTGGAGCTCCTTGGCCTTTTTCTATCTCCAGAGGGTAGTCAGTTCTTCTCAGTGGTCTTATGAACTATAATATTTACATTTTTATTTTTAAGGATCAGCCTAAGGAGTGTGATGAATTCATGTGACTAACAAGAGACTCTTATTAAAACATTTCTAGAAACAAGTTTTTAATGTATACTTGTTTAGGAAAATAAATTAATCATATGTGCTTGCTATTTAATATTGCAATTAGGTGCTTATGTAGACACATCATTGATGTGACACTAACACTTATTGGTAATGAATACATCATTAATGATCATTGATACTGTGAGGATCCTGCTTTGTGCTTATTAATGCTTTATTGTGGAAAGGTGGAAAGTTCAATAGACCATATGTACAGGTGTGTGTTACATAAATATATTTAGGCTAAGTTCAGTGCTACTACATTTTCTATCTTAGCTGTTTTCTCAACATACAACATTAATATTTTATAGATTTAGAAAGAATAGAGGATGGTGTTGGAGGAAGAAACTACATTGTAAGGAAGGAGACTTAGGGGCATGTGAGGAAAAGGGAAATGAGGACAGTGAGAACAGAGGTCAGTGGATATGTGTATGAGAGACCTGAGAGCAACCCAGGAGGCATTTGAGGCCATTACCTCTCATCACTTCTTCAGTATCATTACACAAAATTCAAAATTAAGTAGCAACTAAGGTCAAACAGGACCAGAGCATAATGCTGTTTTCTTTTCACTACAGCAAGGTCTTCTTTCCTTCGCTCAGTCCTTTATTGCTTTTATGTTCTCCCCTCTTTCAGCTCTGCTTCATCTTTCTACTCCTTGAAGCTATTGTTACGTTATCTGTGGAGTGGAAAATAATTCTGATTTTGGAAGTAGAGCATTGGTCATATAGGAATAAGCACAAAAGTTTCTATGGCCACGGTTTTAAGTGCAATTAATCTGGCAGGCAACATCCTTGGAATAGTCTTTCAAAAAAAGAAAACTCTCTGAATTCAGGGGTGTTTTAAAAAATAGACAAAACCCTTTTATATTAGACTTTTAAAATTTCATTCTGATTAATTTAAAGGAAAACCACCATTTTCTACAGAACTTCTTTCTTTAACAGATTATGTGCAAAATTCAAAAGTATATATTATAGTGTTCAAAACCATGAGTATTTGGGAGGTGAATGGGCAGTGTGGATTCTAATTTGCTATGCTGTTTAGTTTTAATGCCAAATTGTTTTATGAAAATCACATTGTCTTGAATCATTCATGCATAATATATTTGGTTGTGGGTCATGTTGGTTTACATTAATATTATTTTCATTTGTGAATAAATCAGGGTCTTTTCAGTGGTTTAATAGTTTCTCTTAAGAAAGCATTGTTTCAAATATACCTCAAAGGCTCATAGGAATATTATTTTTCATGTGTGATATATTTATTTGTGTTGGTTTGAATAGATATAGAAATTATTTGCATGGGGAAATGAGAAGATTTGTTAAAGCATCCATCTCTGTTGAGCATGGCAATGAATGTTTTCTTGATATCTTTTTGTCTTTAGTAAACATAGATTGCCATGAAGAGATTTAGCATGCTGTATTGGTCATTATCTTAAATTTTGAGTATGTTCATTCCTAGCCATTTTCCTCCAAAATATGCTCTGATTGTTAAATTCCCTTCTTCCAAAAATATTTTTGAAGACAGAATCCTCTTGAATCTATAAAGGCAAATAAGATGTCTTTTCTTAAAAATATAAAAGCATAGTAGCCCAAGTAAAGGATCTGTAAGAATAGAAAATTAATCTAGGAACAGGAGATAGATCAAATGTTTCCAATTTATCTTGGAATTTGACATATGGCTTATTTACAATGAAAGATAATTGGGGTCAAACCCAATGGCCTTTTGGATTCTTTCGGCCACCCACCTCGCTTAGTATAGACTTCACAGTGTCAGGTAGCAGGTGCTATGGATGGGCAACTAGCTACAAACTCATGGTTTTTAATAACTTTCTATAAGGCACATCCCATGCTTTTCTTTTTAAACTTGCTATATTTCCTTGTCCAAACATTATGAGGGTTTTACACAACGTTGACTAGACTAATTAAACCCTAATTGCTTCAACATATTATTTGAATTTAAATACACCTCACTAAAGAGAATCCTTTACCACTTGTGTAAGTATTAAGATTTTGAGAAATTGAATGAAATGTGACTTATTATCTTTTTTGGATTTTTTAAAGATGGTACTAGATCTATAAATGTTTATTTTTAGCAACTTATTTTTAGTGAAAACTTGCTTCAAGTAGCAACTTCTGCATGCCCCTTCCATATAACACAAAATACAATGAAATATAGTTCTACCTTTTTTGAAAATCATTAAATAGGATATTCAGAAAGCTATTGATAATGGGAAACTTGACTTTCCCTGAAACTTCTATAAATCACAGAGGAAGACGCGCCTACAGAGATAGCTGTAGAGATGTACAAATTGAGAAAATATGTGTATGTTGTGTGTAAGGGGTAGATGTATTTGCATCTGTTTTCTTCTTTCTGGGATGACCAGCTATGGAGCAAGAAGGACTGTAAAGGTTATTTGGGGCCAGTAACCATTGGCATCATCAGAACATCTGTCATTTCAAAGTGGTACCACTGGGAGAGCCTTTTATTGTGATGATGCTATCCTGTGCACTTGAGCCAGCCTCAAAATGTTCACTTCTATGCACACATATTCAGCTCTAAGAATCTTTGGCCTTGCCATTTTCGAGATAGAGGTGTGAAGATTTCAAGTGGGTTGGTTTCAAATAAAGAACTTAAGAGACTAGATATGATATGAAGATAAAGTATCTGTCATTATTTTGTGAGCCAATATATTTTTCTTTAAATTTTAGTTTATTGACTCCACACTTAATAATGAACCTACACGCTGTGTAATTTTTGTTGAATATGAATGAAAATTAAACTCCATGGTAAAATTTAACTGACAGCAACCTTTTCTCCTTGTTTCATTTAGCAAGTATGAAGTGAATGTCTGCTAGTGAAATGATAAAATAGGTAGCATGCCTGCTGCTTCCTCCTCTTGAGCTCACAGCAGGCACCACTAATCAACCACTGGCAATTTCTCTTGGTGGAATCTAGTTATGAATTCATAATTCTTCTCAGTGTACTTCCCAGGCAGACTCTACCATTAAACTGAAGATGGGAAATAATACTTATTTGTCATTCCTAATCTGTTATTTACTTGGCACTATGCTAGGCATTGTAAGGAAACATGAGTATAAGATATAGTTCTTTAAAGAGCATGTAATCTACTTAAGGAAAAACAAAAACAAATGAAGCAATTAGAGTTGCATAAGGCTTCAAAATTAAATTTAAAATGAATTGTACATAGAAGAGGGAAGTATTTGAATCATCTGCATATATTTAACTAAACAGCAGCAATAATCATTTGTTTATTTTGATCTAGTAATTCCAATTTTTTTCTGTTCATTTCTTTAATTTATAAAAAATACATGGCCTTTGGTTAGCACCCGGAGAACATCTCCGTCTCCTTCAACATGGTATCGTACATGTTTTGAAGATGATTTTGTTTCTTGGTTCCTTTGTGTTAGCTTCATTTTAGGATGAACTTGCGTAAAGATCAGAAGATAGCCTATTAAAAGGTACAATGTGTTAGCAATTTTAAGAACTTCAGTTGTTTGTATTCAGAGATGTCTGTGAGGAGCTAATAAAAAGCTTAACTTATAATAAAATACTCTAAATAAGATTAATTCAGAATTTATGATAATTTAGTCAATGCCTGGGTGGATGGTTACCAATATATTAAGTATTTGAAAGGCCTTAGAAAAATTTAATGCTGCACTAAAGTTATAAGATAAATTCCTTATTATTTAAAAGAACAAACATTTAAAAATCAATTTTGGAAGCATCTATTTTACTTTTTACAGTGCAATTGCATGTAATCAGAGACTTGACTTTTGAATAATTGAATACTCTTGATAGACTAATTATAATCTATATATAAAAAAGGCTAAGCGAACATCTGACCAGCTGGTAAGTATGACACGCACTGACCACCAGGGGGTAGATACTCAACACAAGAGCTGCTGAGCTGCTGTGACTTGGCAGCGACAGTTCTGGGGAGGGAGCCCAATTCTTCACAAGCCCTCGCGATTGAACTTTTGGCCAAGGGTTATATTGTTGCTGAGGCACTGTCAGCCCCAAATCTGGTTTACTGCACACTTGTATTTGTGTTCCACACCCTGTAGGACATCAACTTTGCAGAGTGCCCTCTGGTACTCCAGGATTCCTCAGGGGATGTCAGAGAGCCTGTTTTGGCCCGATCCCCACAGGCCAGGTGGAGGGATCCCACCTGCTGGAAGGATCCTGCTCACTCAGCAGAAGCCCTTTGAGTCCTAGCGCCATCCCAGGTGGGGCCTGCGGGAGAGGGACCTCAGGAGGTTAAGTCTAGGGTGTGTCTAGCCCATCTCGCCCAGTCCTGCCCTGCCAGCCACCTTCTAATTTCCTTTCAATGTGCACAATTCGTGCACTGGGCCACTAGTTCATATATATTCATTGGTAAACTATGACCTCTTTTTAAAGGAATTGTTTCTTAGCCTAATTTGAGTGCCATTATGCACTTAGAAATAACATCACATTTTATTTAAAAATTTATAGTTTAGAAATTATGCAAATTTCTTGACTTTTTATGTGGTGTGAGATGCTGTTGTTGGTTTTTTCCCCCTTCCTTCCCTTTTATTTCCATTTGCATAAAATATCATTTTTCATACCTTTACTTTTAAGTCTGTGTGCCTTTTGTTCTGAGGTGGGTCTCTTGTAGACAGCATATATATGGGTCTTGTTTTTTTATCTATTCAGTTAACCTATGTCTCTTGATTGGAGCATTTAAGCCATTAACATTTAAAGTGATTATTGTTAGATACATATTTTTTGCCATTTTATTCTTTATAACTATGTTCTTTTTTTCTCTTTTTCTTAAAGAAGACCCTTTAACATTTCTTGTAATACTGGTTTGGTGGTAATGAATTCCTTTAGCTTTTCTTGTCTGGAAAGCTCTTTTTTTCTCCTTCAATTTTAAATTATAGCCTCTCTGGGTAAAGTAGTCTTGGCTGTAGGTACTTGTTTTTTTTTTTTTTCCACTTTGAGTATTTTATGCCAATCTCTCTGGCCTAAAATGTCTCTGTTGAAAAATCAGCTGACAGTCTTAGAGAACTTTTTTAATTCTCTTGCTGCTCTTAAGGTTCTCTCTTTGTCTTTAACCTTTATCATTTTAATTATGATGTGTTTTTGTGTGGGCCTCTTTGGGTTCATCTTGTTTGGAACTCTTTTCTTCTTTTCCTTAAAAAAACACACACACAAACAAACCAAAGAAAACATTTCTCCATCATACTTTAAACTCCAAGAACAGGCATTGCATCTTAAGGGTCCTTTGGAATCTGCTCCAGTGTTCTGATTGACCTTGTGTGTTTACTGATTTCATCTGGTAACCAGGTGTCTTAAAATTAGATATCTATATGCATGATGGTCTTAGATCCACTTCCTTTGGGAGTGAGATAGATAAATAATATGGACTTTTCAGTTAATTATACCTGAGGTTAAATCTCAGGTTGGCCATCTACTTTCTAGCTATATAAATGAGGGAATTATATTTATTTCCTCATTTATGAAATTATGATAATTCCATGCATTATAAAGAGCTATTAAGTCAAGATCTAGTGTAATAACTTCCCAATGACTTTTGCACAGAAATTGAATATTAATATTCTTTTGGTTGTAAGAAAAATCAATTCTGGCTAGCTCTAGATAAGATCAAGTTATTGTAATTTCTCTATTTCTGTCTGTCTCTCTCAGAATTGAAGGTGTTACTAAGTTTTGGGCAGGGCACATACCAGGCAATGTTGGGAGTTCTCAGCATTAGGATTCCATGAATATTTTCTTTAAGAGGCTACATTAATGAGTTACAGTCTCAGCCATTCTTTGTGTTCTATGTTTAAATATCCCAAGTAAGACAATCCAATTTTGGGCCAGATATAGCTCAATCAGCTTTGGCCAGGAAGAATGGATACATGTCACAGAGATAGCTATTGGAGACCCACTTCGTGTGTAAGATGGTCTCACTCCTAGAGGAGGAGCCAGACCACATTCTACCCCTCAGCTCAAGGTGCTTGCTTTTGCATATGTGTGTTCACACAAGCACACTCTATCTTTTCCAACTTTCAGATATACATGACATGATATTTTGTTAGAATTAAATTGACTTAGCTAACTTCTCTCTTGAACCTTAAATCAAGGTCAAGCAGAAATGTCTAGAGCACCACCGCTCAGTGTAGAACTCTCCTTGATGAAGTAAATGTTCTATCTGCATGGCCCAATATGGCAGACACTAGCCACAGATGGTTATTAAACACTTGAAATGTTGCTAGTGCAATGGAGAAACTGAATTTTAAATTTTTATTTAATTTTAATTAATTTAAATTTGAAGTCCTGGTTGTCAAAAAGTTCTTATGAGTCTCCTTTTTGTATCTTATTTTTATTCAAGACTAAAAGTCTTAAAATTGAATATACATGCTCTACACTGAATGCTTGTGTCCCACTTAAATTTGTATGTTGAAGCCTAATCCGTAATGTGATGATATCAAGAGGTAAGGCCTATGGGAGTTGAGTAGGTCATGATAGTGGAATCCTCATGAATGGGGTTAGTATCCTTATAAAAGAAACATAGAACTCCTTTGCCCCTTCCATCTTGCTGGTACTTTAATCTTAGACTTCTCAGCTTCCAGAAATAAATTCCTGTTGTTTGTAAGCCTTGCTATTTCTGATATTCTGTTATTGAAGCCCAAATGATTGAAGACAGTAAAAAATAAATAAGTTATAATCCATAGATTCTTTTTTTTTATCTGATCCTCTTCCTCCACACACAGTAGGGGCTTAGAGGAGTTGAAGAGAACGTAAGAGAGGTCATGTCGATGAATTTAACATTGGGCAGTTCATGCAAGCACATTAATGCAAAGGGGCATGTGGGAGTCATAGTGTCCAGTAATAAATCCAGGGGTATAATCAGACACTCCAGGGATGATCATGGAGAAATTCCCCAATTCCATGTCTTTTTTTTTATGGGTAAACAACAGAGGAGGGCTCACTGTTCCCAGGTGGGGCATTCTGATTTGAGGACTCAGTGTTAGACATTAGCAAGAGCCTAGACAACATATATTCTTTGTCCAAAGCCACCAAATGGTTACTGGCAGATTGAGAATTAAAGTCCCCATCTCCTCCAAACTAACCAGCATTAGGATAAACATAAAAGTAGGCATTTGGTTTTTACTGATGATCAACATGTTCTCAAAAGCAATATGCCAGTGGTAAGACAAGTAAATAACAAAGTTTTTTTCTGAGATAATTTATTACAGGAATTGTATTCATATAGTAGCTCAACCTTCACTGATCCCCAAATCTAATTCTCATAATCCCATCAGTAGTTTTACTTTACATTTCCAGTAAACAATTTAATAGTAAGAAATAATAGATATAAAATTATCAAGACTCCATTGCCTTTACAAAAAGCATTAGAAAGAATTTACTGGCATGTTATGAAGTATCATAAATAATTAAAATACATCTATTTATTAAAATATCAGAATAGATAGTGATGTTAATGCCTTATTGTTGTTTATTTCTTCATGATCACTTATAAAATTCAATAATTTCCAGAATTTAATTGTCATTAGTGCAAACTGGAAAACAACAACATGTGATTAAAGGATTGAAGAAAGAGAAAATGGGGAATTGACTATGTATTTTACTGAAATACAGGAAAGCCAATTAAAGTATTCATTATGGAAAAACAATTCAGAAATGAATCATTTTCCTAACACTCCTCTTGGAGACAATTATTTAAGATTTACTTATGAGTAAATTACAGTTTATACAATTTTGAAATGCTGATTGAATCTAAGTCTCTAATATCATCCAAGCTAGCTTTCAAACTTTACTAATAAGGCCATGTTTCTCAAAATTGAGTGTTCATATAAATCACCTTGAGATCTTCATAATATGAAGATTGTGATTCTGCATTTTTAATAAGCTCCTAGGTGATGCAAATACCTCTATTGGAAGAATGATACTTTGGATAGTCAGAGACTATAGAATTGAAGTATTTTTCCAAAGTCATATAAGTAATTACTAAAAGAATTAAGTTTACTGTTTCTGTACCCCTGCTTCCTTCCAATCTTCATTCCAGTTTTTTAAGTGTCTATTGCATAGTGGTTAACAGTACAAACTTGTAAACAACCTGGGTTTAAGTCTCACCTTCATCACTTATCTTACTTTGCTGTGACCTTGGACAAGTCTCATAACCTTTCTTTCCTCTCGGTTTCTTCTTTTGTAACATAGAGGAAATAATAATGGAACACATCTTCTTAAGTGAAATAAGAGCAAAGTGATTCATGTAAGTAGTCAGTATAATTCTGCTACATAGTAGGCATTTGATAAATATTAGCTTGTATAATTATGATTCTGATTACTATTCCATTCTTTCTGCTACATCTGTACCTCAATCTAGTAACCTGTGTAGGCGATTGTTTGGAAACAATAGACGGCTGTTTTCTTAATAGACAAAAAGCATGGATAATAATTTAAATTATTTTGGCCGAGGCAATTGCTTTGACCATATATTTGACGATGATGTTTGAGGTAGTAGGAATTCATTTCAAATGATGAAGAGCTGATTCTGGTGAATGTAGAAGTTGGACAATATTTCTACAAACACTACTTTTAACTCAACACTGGAAAGGCACTATCCTTTTCGACTGATATAAAAACCCCTTTTAATCTTTCTCTAAATAGAGGTGATGATTGTATTTAAAAGAAACTTGAAAGTATGTAAACTAGAGGTAGGTGAGGTGTCAATAAACCTGTAATAATACATCTACAGCTACTGAAGGAGACAAGGACATGCTACCACAAAACATGCCACTTCGGCAAGTTAATTATTTTAAACTGAAGGCACTTGAGAAGGAGCAGGTATAGGAAGGACTCTCTGACCTACTCTTTTCTACCTAAAAACAGACCATAAATTTCCCATTAAAATGGTGCCCTCCCTGTATTAGGAAGAGGGGAATGTTCTTGTCACCAGAGACTGGGAATCAATTAAATGGATCTGTACATTTACTAAAATAACCCTTGACTTCCATTAGAACTCTTTCAACCCCATATCTCCTATTCACATTCCCACAACTTACTGCACCTAGTCTAAATCCCTTTGTCTTGTTATTTCTTCACAAATTTATTGTTTCTTTGTCAAAAGACATAAGAGCTTCCTGCTCTGCTCATTTCATTGGGTCTTCATTCTCTTGCGAAGGCCCCCATGCACATGTAAATATTTAATAAAACTTCTGTTTTTTTCCCCCCGGTCAATCTGTCTTATGTCAGTTTAATTCTTTGGCCCAGCTAGAGGCCCTAAAAGAGTAGATGAGAATCTTTCTTTTGCTATACTACTAACATACATATACTTGAAAAAGTAAGATTTGTTATGGATAAACCAAAGCAAAGAAATGCCTGTGTAAAGGAGTCATTGAGAAAATCTTGGTGAGCCAGTTTGCTTTTTTTAAAAAAAAAATTAATTTTTAAATTTTTTTTAGAGTTAGCTCTCTGGCATTCTTCAGGGTAGAAGGAGAATTAATGAGGCATTGTACCGTTTTTCACCGTTTCCTGCATGATGGGAGTGTCTTCCAACAACTTAATTGCTCTTATTTTGCTTTTCCCCACCATCTAATTTTTATCCATGTCCTTAATTGCTCCTGCCATTGGCACCATATGTGTTAGCCCACAAGAAACAATGTCAGTATCACTTGCTGCAAGATGATCCTCACTCCAGGTGGTTTCAAGGCAAGATGAACAAAGGCGAATGAGAAAGTAATTTATTTTTTAAAAAACCAGAATGCCAATTTACTAATGGGCAATTAGAACTATAACCGTCACATAGACTAAAATATGTCAGTAAGGGTTGAGCAGATACAGACATTCTGGTCTGTGTGACAGCTAAGTCTGTTATTGTAACTTATAAGTTAGAATTTATTAGTGTGTAGGCTGATATACAAGAAATGTCAAATTTTATACAAAGAGTGCTTGGTGAGTAAAGAAAAAAAATAACTTTAACATTAGTAGTATTAGGCTAATAGAACCTAGGGTCATGGCCCTCTACGAATGGGATGAGCCTATTGTGATTTTAGAATAGTGTACTATTGTATACCTGAAAGTTAAGAGATTATCATTTAATTAGATTAGGTCAAAGCTAACCCAAATTTCACATATAGAGATGATAGCAATAATATTTAGCTTATCTAGTTATTTGTTCAAGTATGTGGCCCCTGAATCATAGGGATATTAAAGACTAAAATTTATACCTATATCTTACTTGGAATAGAATAGTCAGCCAACATGGTATGTGCAAAAAGCTCTGAATCACCTTTATCAAGTCATATTTGATAATGCATTTTCACAATAAAGAATTTATATTTCACTTTATGTGTTGAAAGCAGATATTAGCACATTTGCATGGCTATTTTAGTGCAGATATCTCTATTTTGCAATTTTAACTAACTCAACAAATTCTTATTGATTTTATAACTTAATCCAGAATCTAATCAAATAGTATTTATGAAAATTAACTTGGTATTTACACTAACATTTTATTGTGTACCTGAAAGACCACATGCAAACATGTGTTAGTAATTTGAATCCATTTGTGAAAATGATACAGATTTGACTATATCTAAATAGCCAGTATTTATTTGTCATATTGCTAATGTCTTATTTTCCTAGGCTTTGTGCAATATTCATGAGTATTGAGAAGTTCAAGTTTGTGTTATTGAACATGGATGTTATTTTTTTTGGAAGGTGATATTATGGCTCTCTAACAAAACACACACACACAAATACTCATAATTTTAAAAAATTATTTCAGAGATACAAAGAGAGGGTTGACAGAGGAGTAAGCAAGATGGTAAATGACTTTTAGTGATAACATGACCTTTAAAATAAATCACTAAAATTCTATTGACAAGCAGGAAGTCAGGATAGTACTTTAAAAAAGTAGTATAACTGAGTCCAGGTCATGCCTCCACCCACCTACCAACACACATACCAGACTCTATACAGAGATAAATGAAACTTGTTCCCTGATATTGACCACTACATAATCAAGACAAGATTATTTAATCCTTTCAGCATCAAGTATTAGTATTTATTAAAATAAGTATTATTTTAGGACATTAGTCCTAGCTTATACTTATATGACTATGTAGTTTGGTTCTTCTGTCATTCAACTTAGCTTTCTGTATCCCGTAGTTTTAAGTTTTTGTTTTACTGCTTTGCATTTTTTCACTGCTTTCATCAGTTCCAATTGAGCTTCTCTGGACACAGAAATAGGTAATCAATCCCTTTTTCAGTCCTGCCCTTTGATGTATCTTAATCATATATATTTCTGTACCCGATAGCTGTCCATTGCTTAGTGACCAACCCTCCCCTAAACTTCCTGGCTGTGATGGGCCTATCCTCTTTTTGACAAGAAGGCATACCACATAGGGTCTGTAAATTGCCAAAAAGGATGTGGATCCAGGTAAAGATGGTGACTATGGCCACCATAACCACCACCATACGCTGATGTTTCCTCCAGGAGAGAGCTTTCAAAAGTCATGATTTTCAAAGATTAGTGAACTAGCTCTAATATAAACTGTCAGAGGGAGAGAGAGAGATTGAGATGACTTTGGTTGTTGCTTTAGAGTGTAACTTCAAGATAAAAATGCTTAAAGAAAAGTAAAGTTTGAAAATCTAGTTTTGCTGTGTACGATGAAATGTAACCTCTTTTCCCTCAATGAAACATAAGGAACTTCATTATTATTTGAGGTTTTGAAATTGGATTTGCTTGGATGGAGCAATGTACTGAGACTAGCCTTTAGGGAGAGAAAGAATCTGTTTGCATGCAGGAGATGGCTCCATGATGTCATCTGGGAGTAGATTTACTCTCTGACTCTGGTCCTGACACGATAAATCATAGTTGCTATTAGTAGTTCAAGGAGTGGCACTTTTTTTTGGTATCCTTCAGGGTAAATGTTGTCTAACTTCTGATCACAATATTTAGCCTTAGGTGCACATCACAATTATATGAGCACTGAGCAAAGCCAGTTCAATTTGGTGATCAAGAGGTTATCAGGGATGTTCAAGAGAGAAAATCGTGTTGGGGTAGAAGTCAGACTGCAAAGGCCTAAGGCTATTCTTCCCACTGACTGTGTCTTACGATCACTTGTGAAGATTTAAAACTAAAGGAATTTTTTACTTCCAGCCCAAGAGATACTGAATTGGGATTTTCAGAAGAAAGGCCTGAACAATGGTCATCTTTTTAGAAATTTTTAGAATTTTCAGAAAGTGACACAGAGCATTTGTTAGTAAAGCCCGAGTTCAGGGACTAGGGAGTAAGTGGAAAGCCTGAATTCAGGGACTACGGATTAAGTGAAAAGCCTGAGTGGAGGGACTAGGAAAGTAAGGAGATGAGGTAGGAGTTTAGCCCACTCTCTGAAAAATAGTAATAGGGATTTAAAAAGCAGATTGGAAGAATAAGAGATAGGCAGAGCTAATGGGAAATTGGATGAAAGAAAAATTTTTGTATTTCTTCTAGAAGGAATTGAGAAACTTGAAGAAAAGAAATGGTTAAGAGCAAGAGGTTATAGCAGCATAAAAAAGGGTGATGAAATAAGGCTTATAAGATCACATCAAAACCTGTCTTGGAAAATGGGGAAGTTCAGGTTAACAATTGATTCTTATTTCATGATTAAAATGAGTTGAGGGCAATACTTAAGTGTTAGACAAGTAATTGGTTCTTATCTGTGACTATTTAGCGTTTAACTCTTTAAGTCTTGCTTTACAGCCTGAACTCTTTAACCCGTATCCCAGCATTGACAACGATGGACCAATGCCAGACTTGTACAAGCTGAAATGGAGCTGAATGGGTGATCTTTAAAACGTCCAGGAAAGCCTGTGAAAGGTAATTGCATGCTAGTAATTTCCATAGGTTTATGGATATGGTGGTTACGGGGAGAGTTTAAGCTTCTGTCGACTTCCAGATCTATTAACACGTTACAAAGTTTCTGTAATTCTTGACAAAGATGACCATTGATTCTGAACAATGATTTTTCATCACATTTGAGTGCTGAGTAGCACTTATTTATGCTCTCAGAGAAAGTTACCTTTTGCTTCTAAAATGATTGATTTTCATTTCAGTGGTGTTCTTTCTCCTGCATTAACTCCAGGAAATATGGAGGTGATGCTTATTCAGCACGTGTTGCAAGTAAATCATTAAAACTCTTGCAAACACACCTGACAGCTGTCAGCTGGCTTATTCTAAAAAAAAAAAAAAAAAAAAAGGCTCTTTGGCAGTATAGGTTTAAGCTGGTGACAATGAATATGAAAAACTGGTGTCAAATTTTAACATATGTTATGCATAGCTTATTTCACCTCATTTCTAGTCATTCTACCTTTCGAGGTGCAACAAATACAAACTTGCAAAGAAAATAATCTATTAAATGATTTCTAACAAAAGCCATGGCAATGTGGCTTCTTTTACACTGTGTTTCTCAACTCTTTCCTGCTTGTTGGGGGTGGCAATCACCACACCTCCTCTTTCTTTGGGTCCAGAAGCTTCACGAAGGGCCTAAAAAATGCAGGTGGGCTCACTGATTTCCGAATTGGGTCTAACCCGTAAATTTTGTTAGATTCTCTTTCTTTCAACAATGGCATTTCCTCAGATAAAGTTAAAATCCACTGGGCCCTTTAAAAATTGGTAATATGGACACATAATTTACTTTACACACTAGTTGGTGACTTTATGGTCTTTTAGAAAAAAGGGATTCTACAGGGAAAACCCATAATTTCTCCCTCGTGCTTACCCTCCGAAGTGGCAATGAGGCAAGGCTTGTTACCACAGCCTGCTGTGCCTGGGGCTTTCTGTTGGAAGTCCAGCAGAGCAACCAATGCTAGCCTACTGCCCAGGGTGATTCAGTTGTGGTTATTTTAGTTGCCACACTTGTAAGACGTTGCTTGTCACCAGAAATTTTGGAGACTTTATTGCCAAATTCTAAATGTTTACAAGTTCATTTAGTCATTCTGCCAACCTCTGTGTGCCAGGCACCAGGAGAGGCTCTGACCCCGCAGACATGAATAAGGTAGATCCCAGCCACAAGGAATCACAGTCTAGTAGGAGAAGCTGCCTTGAAAATGAGGCCAAGTTCATAGTCCTTTAGAGATGTTTTCCACATGCCCTTTTACGGGAGGCCTTACTTTCCAGGCCAGGGTAGCCAGTTAAGGCTGGATTGCTAACCTCTGAGAATCGGTCAGGAAGCACGAAATACCGTTTGTTACCGAAGTGTCTGAACCTGTGCGGCGCCCGCCCCCTTGCCCCACGACCTTCGACCTTTGGGCCGCCTGCACCCTCCACCTATCTAAGGAGTTACCTCGCCCTACCTTGCCATCACTCCAGATCTTTCCCTGTGATAAGCCACTTGAGTTTAAAGGGAAGAGGCTTTGTTTTGTCCGAAGCTCATTGTAGGATGGGCTTCTCACGTAAAAATGAACTCAGATACTCAGGTGAAGAAGAAAGGCATCAGGAGGAGAAATCTACGAGGAGCCCGATTGGTTTCTGCAACTGCAACGGTGGCGTTTGAAGGTCAATGTGCGCTTTGCATGGCCGCCAAGAGCAAGCAAATGTGCCAAATCATGAACTGTCAGAGGAGCATCGTCAGGAAAGCCTGCCGGGTTTGCACCTGGGCGGCCTGTCCACCCAATCGCCGCCGCCGGGGACATGCCCTTGCAGCCTGGCCTCCTGGCTGCACTCCCAGGTGAGTACTGTGCTTTATGTCGTCGGAGACCTAAGCTGGGGAGCCTCACTGACCTGGGGACCCAGTTCCAACGCTTGAGCAAGAATTTAAATATGCCGAAAAGCAAAATTTTATTTCCCAAGGGAGGAATGGCATGCTTTCAAGAACTGCTAGGGTAGGTTTGGTGGCTTTTGTGGATTTCAGAGAGTGTGTGAGGGGTCCTAACAGTGGTAGAGAGATTAAATCCACAGGGTGATTTGAAGCTTGTTTTGTAAGTAGCAAAATGTGGGTGTCCATGAAGCAAGTGACATTATTAAAATATGTTTTATGTGGGTGTCCAGGTGGGGAGGAGAGGGAGAAGCAGAAGCATATCTGTTCTGAAGAGTGAACAAAGTCAACTATTTTAGTTCTCAAAATGTCCTCACGAGAAATCAGGTTACTCCTTGTAAAAATCTTAAGAAAAGTACTGGATAACTGGCATTGAAGTAAACTGGAACAAACTTTAAATTCAGTTAAAATCTGTGAAAACCACAAAGAACTATTTTGCACCCCAAAAAGTTGTGTGATGGATTGCTTACGGTTCTCTGAAATGACACCATTAGAAATACAACCCCTGGTCTCACTTCAGGACCAGGTTCAAGTTGTTGCTGAACTGTGACTAAGTGTAGAATGTGGCAGAAAGTTTGGGCCCATTTCTACTGAATGAAGCTTTTGGAGCAGCATATCAATGATAGATGGGGTCTAGGATTTTCATGAAAAAGAATTTGTTTCAATTGGTGCATATGCATTTCATTCACTAATTTTTTTCATGTGTATGGTACATAGTTAACTGTTAAATGCAAAGCACTGGGCTAGGTGAATAAATCACCATGAGAAATATCACAGGCCCTGACCTTAAGGCACCTGGCATCGCATTAGCAGGAAAGAGACCTATATGTGTAGTTGGTGAGGAAACCAAGCGGTGTGGGCAGAGACCCTGAGAGGAGCAAAACTGGAAGAGCTCATTTGTGTGTAATGACTTATATTTTATCGGTAAATGTTAGTTACTGACAATGAGGTGGAAATGGTTGGCCATTTGAGAAGTGCTAGGAGGATTTGGGGAGGCCACAGTGAAAAAGGTTGATAGGGATGATGGTCAACATGAAACCCAAAGGTCTTTCTAGTGGTGGAGAAGGCCTGGGTGCCTTCAGCAGGTGGCTCACACTTGATATGAGACTCATTTGAATCATCTTTGGGAATTGCCAGGTGGCAGATGAAGACAGGGAACACATAAGAAATTTCTATGGGCTGGAGGCCACTGAAGATGGTTGTTCCCAAACAGAATACCTCTGTATTCTAAAGAAAAGATAGCGCATGAAACATGGACTGAAAAATAATTTCTAGTCTCGCCAAGGGCACAAAAGTGATTAAAATGAACTAAGAAAATGTCATGAGTAGTGAGTCAGCATAACAGGAAAGAAGAGCACAGTCTTGCAGTAGGATTGAGGGAGTGGAGTATAGTGGAATCGCAGGGTCTTAGTGTAACTCTGCATTTAACCTTCAGAGGAACTGCCAGAATGGTTCCTAAAGGGGCTTTCTCATTTTATGTCTCTACCAGCAATATGAGGGCTCTAATTTCACCAAATTTTTACCAATATTTTTTGATTCTAGCTTTCCTAGTGGGTGTGAAGTGCTATTTCATTGTGATTGAGTTTTCCTTTCCTTTATGCCTACTGATGTTGAGCATCTTTTCATGTTGTTACTAGCCATTTGTATGCCTTTGAAGAAATGTCTATTCTTACTGCAGAAAGCTTTGTTATTTTAAATTTAATAAATCTTTATTCAGATTATTACAATTGTTTTTCTTTTTCTCTCCATAGCTCCCCTCCACCCGGTTCCCACCCACTCTCTGCCCTTACCCCACACCCACAGTCTTCATCCATAGGTGTATGATTTTAGTTTAATCTCTTCCTGCACCTCCCACACCTCTTTCCCCAAAGAATTGTCAGTCCACTTCCTTTCTATGCCCCTGATTCTACTATATTCACCAGTTTATTCTGTTCATCAGATTTTTTATTCACTTGATTTTTAGATTCACTTGTTGATATAGATAAGTATTTGTTGATCATAATTTTTATCTTTACCTTTTTCTTCTTCCTCTTCCTAAATACTTTTCAGCATTTCATATAATATTGGTTTGGTAGTGATGAATTCCTTTAGCTTTTTCTTATCTGTGAAGCTCTTTATCTGACCTTCAATTCTGGGTAGAGTAATCTTGGTTGTAGTTTCTTGCTATTCATCACTTTGAATATTTCTTGCCACTCCCATCTGGCCTTCATAGTTTCTGTTGAGAAATCAGCTGACAGTGGTATGGGTGCTCCCTTGTAGGTAACTAACTCTTTTTCTCTTGCTGCTTTTAATATTCTCTCTTAGTCTTTTGCTCTTGGCATTTTAATTATGATGTGTCTTGGTGTGGTCCTCTTTGGATTCCTTTTGTTTGGGGTTCTGTGTGCTTCCTGGACTTGTAAGTCTATTTCTTTTACCAGGTGGGGAAAGTTTTCTGTCATTATTTCTTCAAATAGGTTTTCAGTATCTTGCTCTCCCTCTTATTCTGGCACCCCCATAATTTTGATGTTGGTACACTTGAGGTTGTCCCAGAGACTCCATACGCTATCTTCATATTTTTGGATTCTGTTTTCTTTTTGCTTTTCCAGTTGAGTGTTTTTTGCTTCTTTGTATTTCAAATATTTGACTTGATTCTTGTGATCCTCTAGTTTGCTGTTGGGTCTTTGTATAATATTTTTATTTCAGTCAGTGTATGCTTAATTTCTAGTTGGTCCTTTTTCATATCCTTGAAGGTCTTGCTAAATTTATGGGCCTTTTCTAGAAAATTCTTGAAAAACCTTATAATCGTGGTTTTGAACTCTATATCCAGTTGTTTACTTTCCTCCATTTCTTCCATTTGTGATCTGTTTTTTTCTCTACATTTTGGCTGCTTCCCTGAGTGGATAAAGTGGCTTTGTGTGTTAGGTGTCCTATAGGGCCCAGTGGCTCAGCCTCCCCAGTTACCTGAGGTGAGCACTTTTGGTGCACTCCTTTGTAGGTTGTGTGCACAATCTTGTTGTAGTTAAGCCTTGATTGTTAGTATCACTGGGAGGAATTGACCTCCAGGCCAATTGACTGTGAGGATCAGCTGTGTTTACCCTGGGAGAACTTCTGTGCTGGAGACAGCCTTATGAGATAAGACTTGCAAAAAGCCTCTGTGCTCAGCTTGGATGGGGCGGAGTCTCGAGGTGGAGCAGACAGTATTGGCTTTCCATCAGCCCTGCCCAAATAGGCCCCTGTGTCTCAGTGTCCCATGGTAATCATTGCAAGCACCTCTGAGAGAAAGCTGCTCTCAAATTCCGCCCACTGCCAGACAGTCCAGTTTCTCCCCGAATGAGTTTGGGTCCCCAGAGTCTCACCCATAATTGGAGTTCTCCACAGTTGGGAGCTTTTGTCTCCCTTCTGGTTGAGAAAGCCAGTTCCGCATTCGGTTGCCCACCCTCTTTGCACATGTCTCAGTACCTCTGCCTCCTGCAGCTTCTCTGAGTCTCAGTGTGCTTTTCTATTTCCTTCTAGTTGTAGAATTTCTAGTCAGCCAGCCTTCCTGTGGTTCTGGATGATATCCATTTTGTCTTTTAGTTGTAATTTTGAAGTTGTTGTGCAAGGCAGCAGTTTAAGTGTTTACCTATGCTGCCATCTTGGTTTCTCCTCCATAAATGTCTATTTTGATTCTTTACCCACTTTTAGTTGGGTTATTTGTCTTTTACTATTGAGCTGTCAGTGTTCCTTATGTAGACTATATCAGATAAATGGTTTGCAAATATTTTCTTCCATTCTGTTGGGTTGTTTTTCCACTTTCTGGTGATATGTAAGTTTTAAATTTTGATTAAATCCACATACCTTGTAAATGGCAGATTTGGGATTCAAAGCCAGTAGTGTTTGTAAAACCTAAAGTTAACCACAACCTCTACTAGTTGAGATGTCTTATTTCAGCTCAACTGACCTCTATCTACCCTTTTCCCCCCCATCCTGCATCATATTTTTGGTATCAGCATAGAGAAAGAAAAATGGAGGTTAAAAGCTGTTTAAACAATGCGCGTAAGCCTTATACATTTGTACCTACTGAAGAAGAAACGGTATGATTGATGCTGGATGTTTAAGATGACAGCTCAACTTGCTATGGGTTTTTTTTTTCTGTATAGGCCTACTCTTCATGAGAAGTCACATCTAGGAACATTTGTTTAGATGACTGTTGGAGAAAATAGCTAGTTTAAAACACTGATTTGTAGCTGCAATGAATTAGGGCAGGGGCACAAGGCTCTGTTTTTCTTTTCTAAAACTCTTTTGCCATCTGGTTCTCAGTGTCCCTTTCACATCATTTTCAGACTATGAAATTCTGTCCATCTTTATGACGCTTAGGAATTGACCTTTGAGAGGAAAAGTCTTATTTTATTATGTTGGCACCGCACATCATAACTCTTATTTTGCTTGGAGATCTTATTAATGTCATCACCAACATGTGCAACAAGAGATATGTCATGTTTATGCCTAGAATATTCCCTTTACTTCCAGTTATAGTTTTCCCATAGAAATCTTTATTGACAACAATCTCCGTGAAGACATTGAACGTTATTGCTTAGAACAGAAATGCTAAAACAATGTGCTTATTTGGGACCCCAAGTTTTCCCCAACGTTTTGAAGTGTCTAACCCCCACAAAATATCTTTAGCCAGAGCAGTAGTGACTGGCTTTTCTTGTCATGGACGTTATGGGACCGTGTTATCTCCATAATGTATTTTGTATTTCTCCCAGGTGTATTAGAGTAAATAACTCTATTTTGACTATTAGTAGATATTTTATAGTTATGATCGGCATTATCTCAAGAGTTTATTAAAAATTAGAACAGTTTAAAAAAAATTAGAACAGTTTTTGGGGATCCAAGAGTGGCAAAAGGCAGAGACTGTACATCATACTACGGTCAAAAAAATACCTGTACACTTTTGCAAAACAAGATTTTGTTTGCCTCCCACATATCATCTTTTTTTTTCTACGTATAGGTCTCTTCTTGAACTGGGTTAACAGGCTGGGAAGGGGACCTTGTCTCAGGAGGCCAGGGCTGGAGAACCTGAGGGTCCCTGGAGAACCCTGAAAGTCAAGCCCTGGGAATGAAGTCCAAAGGGTTGATGGTAGGTAGGAGAAGGAGAGTTGCAGGAAAAAACCTGAAAACAAAGTCCAATGGGGAAGCACCTGGCAGAACTAGCAGGAAGGACAGAGGAAAGAATAATTTCGTCATTTTTATAATTGCAGATGAAATGCATAATACTTGATACATGTGATCTGGTGCAGTGAAATGCATGGGGCATTGGATTTAGCTCTAGATTCAAATCTTGCTTAGTAAACTGGCTCAGATAAGTGATTTATCTCCTCTGCACCTAAGCTTCTCATCTATTAAATGATAATCATCATCACCACATCAACTTTACAGAGATAATCTTATTTAATTATTAGCACAAACAATGTATTTTCTACTATCCTGGTTTCACAGATGGGAGTAACTGAACTCAGAGAAGTTGTTTGCTTAAGGTGCTTTCCTACACCTGGAAAGTAATAGAGCCAGGATTTTAATCCAGGTGGGTTAGACACGCAGTCCGTTAGGCCACTGGGTCAGAATGACATGGAGCACAGGTTGTCCTGGGAATCCTGGAATCTGTAGTAGACCCTCTGCATTAGCACTCCTGGGGATGGGACCCAAACATGCACTTGACTGCACCACTAAGTGACTCTCATGCTCTACATAAAAGTACTCTACAGCTTTTACTACTCACAGTGTAGTTTGTGGTCCAGGACCAGCAACATCAGCAGCAGTACCACCTGCAAGCTTGTTAGAAACGTGAATTCTTAGCCCCTATCCTAGCGCTTGTGAATTTGAATCTGCACGTGCTCTAACAAGATCCCCAGGTGATTCCGCACATTATGGTTCAGAAAGGCCTATTGTACCTGTTGTGAGGATTAGAGATCCTAAATGTAAAGTCTCTACCATATTGTAGGCACTCATCTATGTTCTTTATTACCATCCCCTTTTTGATAAAATAGAAGGTGGCTTGCTGGGAGAGCCCACAATTATAGGATTAGGAGAGACACTGTTTAGCTCTCCTCTTCCTTCAGGATGTATACTCAGTGCTGTTACATCGTTTCCCAGCTTCCCAGCACGTTCCACCCAAAGCTTTTTTTCCTGAAAACACAGCATGCTATCTTATCTACAGTTTGGCGTGGACTTTGACAACATGGGTTTGATTCTTGACTTGGTTAATTATTATCTGTTACCTTGGGAAAATTAACCTTTTTGAGCCTCAATTATATCAACAATAAAAAAGGATAATGATGATGGAAATAATACATTTTATCATGCTAAAATCTAGGAGTCAGTCCCATCTGCCCGTATTATCAGTGGGGTATTAGTTGGACAAGTGAGCAAGGAACATAGGCAGAGAAGTCTTAGAATCTGTATTTTCTTCTTCTAAATTTTAAACATTTCAATCCTTTAAATAAATTTCATAAAATTATCTTTTTTGCTCTAAGGACAAAAACCTGCTTTTAGAACTAGGGTTTAAATCCTATATAATAAAAGGCCAATGTGCAAATCAACCGAACCACAGAACGCCTGGTTGCTATGATGCGCACTGACCACCAGGGGCCAGACACTCAATGCAGGAGCTGCCACCTGATGGTCAGTGCGCTCCCACAGGGACATTGCTCAGCCAGAAGCCAGGCTCACAGCTGTTGAGGGCAGCAGTGGTGACAGGAGCCTCTCCTGCTTCCATGGCAGTTGGACATCCTCCAAGGGCACCTGGACTGTGGGAGGGTGCAGGCCATGCTGAGGGACCCCCATCCCCCAAGTGCACAGATTTCATTCAGTGGGCCTCTAGATTAATTATATCATTGATCCTATATAATAAAAGCCTAATATGCTAAGTGTCCAGTTGTCCAGTTCATTCAATCAATCAAAACATAATATGCTAATGATATGCTAAGACCGCTCAATCACTTGCTGTGATGTGCACTGACTCACCAGGGGACAGTTAGTTAACTGGTTGACCAGTCATTATGACATGCACTGACTCCCAGGGGGCAGATGCTCAATGAGGAGCTGCCTCTTGGTGGTCAGTGCACTCCCATAGGGGGAGTGCAGTTCAGCCAGAAGCCAGGTTTATGCCTGGTGAGTGCAGTGGAGGTGGCCGGAGCCTCTCCTGCCTCCTTGGCAGTGCTAAGGATGTCCGACTGATGTCCCTGGGGGAGCAGTCCTAAGCGTCAGTCAGACATGTCCTCAAGACTCCTGGACTGTGAGAGGGCACAGGCTGAGCTGAGGGACTCCCCCCCAACACCTCCCCCCGAGTGCACAAATTTCATGCATTGGACCTCTAATCTATATAAAAAAATTTAGATCTAAATTCATAAAATTTAAAAATTTGCCAGGATTTTTAGAAAATCATGCCATTCAACTTTTTGATTTTATGGCAGTACAAAAAGCAATTAAGTAACTTTTAAAAATGATGACAAGCTGGTTAATGGATGTGTTTGATTTTAATGGGTCTAATTGTTTTTGCAAACAGTTCTGTGTGATGCTACGTTTCTAAGTAAAACATACCTCTCTTAATGAATATTTAATAACTTCCTAGAGTACAGTCATTCTTTCCATGTTTAAATGGCTTATACCTAAAAATTCTCTACTAGAATTCAATGTAGTCAGCTTCAAGGGGTGCATTTTGTGATTCTTGTTATCTTAGGAATGACAATAGGAAGTTCCATTACTTTCAAAGGTGTGCTTAGTTGATCCCCCCCCCCCCCCGCCCGCCAATGGCCTTTTTTTTTTTTTTTTTTTTTTTTGCTTTTTACATGACACTCTTGGCTTGAATGGACTGGTGTTTTTAGGAAGAGGTTGGCCTACTTTATCTGCATCTTCTAGTTCACTGCTCTGTGGGTAACTGTCCCCTGTAGCTTTTAAACTTCTCTACCTTAAGGAGGCCTTCCTGGGCCACCAGGCTGGGTCAGCAGCATCCCCTACTTCCTCTCTCAGAACATATTCATTGTAGTTTTGTATGTTAAATTTTCTCTAGATCAGTGGTCCTATAGGGGACATTTGGCAACTGGAGATAGTTTTTCCTGTCACAACTGGTAGAGTTGCTACTGATAGTTGGTATACAGAGGCCAAACCTCCTGGCATGCACAGAACAGCCCCCACAACAAAGAGTTACCCAGCCCAAACCCTCATGGCACCATGGGAGAAACCCTGGCCTAGATGGGATTGTCAGTTCCATGAGGACAGTGCAGTGGCCAAGGCTGCCTTGGTCATGTTTTCCTGGCATGGAAACAGACCTGCAAGAGAGAAGTACCCAGCAAGTGTTTGTGGAATTGCTTTTCATTAATTGAATGATGGATTGAATAAAAAAAGATAGTGGCATTTCATTAAGTGTGTCAATTCTTAAAACATAGAGGGTTGCTTTTGATTATAAATATTGATATTGGGGAATACCGTATCAAGTTTACTGCAGCACTCTGCTTTTCAAAGGTTGGTTGACAAAATTAATAATGGTGCAATAAAAAAAGATATGTCGTTGGTGCCTTTCTGGATATGAAAAAATAATCCTAAGATTTGACAAAATCACTGAGCTGTGAATCTGGACCATAGTGCTCACTTTCCAATCTACTAACTAAGCTACTTACATAAACTATGAGTGGGGGTATAATAGTCATGGACCATTGCAAGAGGCATGTATGTACTGGAGATGTTGAGAATTTTGATCATTACATCACATATTTTTCTTATTAAGGATTTATGGGAGAAATTGCCCTCTTGTTTCTGCTGTGCTTTTAACTTTTATCTTTAAAATATTATGACTTTTATAATTGATTGTGTTTTTATTTGTGGCATGGGCTTAAATATGAATTTAATCTAACAAGCTTAAATATAAATTTCTGGCTCATTATTATCAAGTGTATGGGGCATTATAGAATGCTTATTACATTCATGGCTATCTTATTTTTTTAAATTTATTTTCCCTTTACCTTGGTGTTCTTTTTTAAGATTTTAATTCCTCCCCTCCCTCCCTTCCTTTTTTTTTCCTTTTTACTTCTGTCATGCTAAATGTTTTGTAAATTTTTTCAAAAAGACATATGAAAAGTAATTTGTTTAAATTATAAGTATTTGAATGTTTATTTTATTATAACTGAGCTTTGTGACAAAGAAATTTATAGCATGCCTTGAACACAAAACTTTATTGGAATGGTCATTACAAATAATGATAACCAGTATTTTTATAGCATTAAGAGCATGATACATTTACAACACTCTCCTTGCTGTTTCTGGACTCGAGTCCTAGAAAACAATCCCAGAGATGCCCTTGAGATATCTGAGCAGAGAGAAAGTGAGAGGAGCATCAGGTCTGTAGTAATCAAATTGTCTCACAAGCAATGCAGCCAATTTTCTGTCAACTCAGCACATACCATGGTTTGTCACACATTTTAACTCATTTTTAACCTTTTGAGGTTTTGTTAATTCAGTTGGTTTGGCTGTCCCCTACTTACACTATATGTGAATGGGCCCTTTGCCCATTTATCCCCCCCACAGGGTTCTCCTGGCCTCCGTTAAGAGTAATTACTATAAAAAAATCACTGATTTTTAAAATTCAGCACATTCCTTGAAATTTTGGGGGTTGGTTGAGGTTGGGAACTGACAAGCAAAGAACAAACAAACAAATACACCTATAATCAAATCATTGAGAGGTAGTATTATTTTGCAAATTCTTCCAGCCTTTTTATCCTATGCATTTGTAAGGTTACATTTTTTTAATGTAAATGGGATGTTGTGCATAGTGCTTTGCAATTTTTGACATTCCCTTGTTTGTGATGGTATTGTGTTTCTTCCATTGAACATTTTTCTACATTAGTATTTTTGATGGCTGGATGGTATTCCATTGTATGGATATATCACAGTTTATTAAACAATCCAATAGACATTTAACTTGTTTTCATTATAAATACTATTAAATTAAGAAATTATGGTGTGTGTTGATGAGCACCTGCTTTTTACAGAAAATATGATTTATTGATTTTTTTTACAGAGAGGAAGGGAGAGGTATAGAGAGTTAGAAACATCAATCAGCTGCCTCCTGCACACCTTCTACTGGGGATGTGCCCGCAACTAAGGTACATACATGCCCTTGACTGGAATCGAATCTGGGACCCTTCAGTCTGTAGGCTAACACTCTATCCACTGAGCCAAACCAGTTAGGACTGAACACCTGCTTTTTAGACAGCTTGATTCTGTGATCCAAAGTTAAAACGTATACTTTTATTTAAAATTTATTTGAGACACAAATATGGAATGAGTTTCAATGCAGACTGATATAGCAGAGTAAATTTTATAAGATACATTATATCAGTTAAATCCTTCATTTTAATATTTACTAATAGTCAGATAAATAATTACATTAAGGAAATTAAATAACATCTATAGTCTAATTCATTTGTGTGGATAGCATGCAGCTATCTAAGCTAGGGACATGAAGTCAATACAAAAATTGTAATTTAAAACATCCGTGTTGTATCTTTACTGACCAAGAACTTCAGATGGACATTTATTTTTCTTTTTAAAGCAGAATGTAGGTTAAATATTTTAGAGATTGAATTTCAGAGAGCAAATTGTTGATCAAAATTAATGTGCCACTTTCAGGGAGGAACAGCCCAATCTTCTCTCACAAAAAAGAATTAGGTGGACTATTTTATTTTCAGAAACAACTCCTGGAAAAGAGGTATAGATAAAAGAGATGGGGAAGGAAAAGACAGACAAATCCCTGTAGACACCCAGATTTACAGGTGGCATTCAAACGTGCCTGCTGTGTGAAAAAGGCACCACCACCATTATGAGGAAACTCTCCTCAGATTACTCACAGAAATAATCAAAAGGGATCCTATTGAGTATACCCTTTCAGTATTGTCACACTGCCACAGCAAATTAAATTCATCCAGGTTGCCTTCATGGTATGCATCACTTAAACTTTCTCTTGCCTGTGCTTCACCCTCTTAGCCTTCTATGAACGAGTTACCCTAAAAACAGAGGAAGAAAAAAAATAACTGATTCAAGTGTAGTGTTAATAAACAGCCACAATGAAATAGAGGAACACCAGGTTACTCTGCTACTGTCTTGGTTTGGAGATCAGTTTTCTGCTTTGTCACAATTGGTAATCTTACTTCTTATATTCTGATATAAAGAGTTAATAAGATTATAGGAATCAAAAAGCATTGTCTAGATGCTACAGACAGATTGGATTTTGACTGACACATGGATTCCTTTGAATGGGTTTTAGGACCAGGTGTTAAAAAAATTTCCCCTCTACATTTAGGAGCTCAGGAAGGACCATTTCTATCCCATGCTGAGATTTGTAAGCAAAGGCTCTAGGAGGTTCCTCTTGTTGGGGTCTTTACTGCCATTGATTTGCAGCAGGAGAGTGAGGTCGACATATGGGACATATGGGCCTCATTCAGGGAGCTCTGAGCCATTCTGTCTGCCCTCTGCTGCACCTCTGCAACTTAGGAGCATTTTCCCGCAGTTTGATGATTAGAACTGCATAGCTTCACCCAAAAGTTGGTTTAGGGGTACCTGCCACAGCTCCCCCAGGCTTACCTTCTGCGTCCCTATCATCACTGCCAGAGAAGCGTGGTGACTTTTTATAGCAGACACTAATAAGAGCATCAAGCAGATGTTCTGTTTTTTCGGATGACATAAACTAGGCGTGCTGTGAAGGGACTTTGCTGTCAGACTAATTTTTAAATTACCTTTCTGCACATTGTTCTCTTTTTAGTAAGTCCTGTGGCTTTGGAAAGAACATCCAATCTTTCTGACTTGGCTGAACAGGGAAACCCTTTTTAAATAGAAAACTGGGAGGGAAAAAAAAAAGTCTCTTCGTCTAGTCTTCCTGACCCTTAGTTGACTCACCCTTTTCTTCAGTGAGTCTAACATGCAGAGAAATAGCCCGAAGGGAAGTGTTTGAAGACTGTGCAGTGTGTGTGTGTGTGTGTGTGTGTGTGTGTGTGTATGTGTGTGTCTGTCCCGGGGTCCAAGGGCTGTATGGCTTTCCTGTGCTCAGAGCTCCGGCTTCTGTTGGAAGCAGGTACACAAAGCCTCCTTTAACTTTCCCGCAATGAGCGGTAAGATGAAACATGCCTGCTGATGGTTAACAGATCTGTCCCTGAAGACGCCGCTCCTCAGAACATGGCATTTGCTGACTCTGGGTGAAGTTTTCGGTATTTTCTCTCTGTGAAACGATTTGGCCAGTATCCCTTCAGTTGATTGTCATATTCCCTAGCCAGAAACATCAGTTACCAGGTTTTTTTTCTTCATCTGCTCATTAAGCCTTTTGTATATTTTCTCTTGGATTCCTAGGAATTAGTGATGACATGTGTCGTTTCCACATCCTTGAGAAAGGATACAATGGCTAGCAATTCTTCACTTTGTGGGGTTTCAAATATCTGAGAATATTATTTCTTTTTAACAGAGAGCAAGTGATAATAGGTAAATTTACAGTATCATTTAGATGATTTAACTCATTATAGAAATAAAAATCATGATGGTTACTTATAAATGAAATAAATCCACAACTGTATTTCAAAAAAACTTGTTAGAGTAATAATTTTGTCCTTGAACAACTTGTTAAAGGTGATGCAATTGGCTGACATGGGTTTCTTTTCTTCCAGTTCCTCTGAGAATGATAGCTCTATGGAAAATCCTCTTCTGTTTTAATAGGTAATGAGATAAAAGGAGTAGGTAGGCTCTAGCTGGTTTGGCTCAGTGGATAGAGCACCAGCCTACAGACTGAATGAGCCCAGGTTTGACTCTGGTCAAGGGCACATGCCTGGGTTGTGGGCTCAACCCCCCAGTAGGGGTGTGCAGGAGGCAGCTGGTCAGTGATTCTCTCACACCACTGATGCTCTCTCTTTCCTCTCTGAAATCAATATATGTATGGAGTGGGTAGGAAGGCAGAAAGCACAGAACTAGGATCCAGGGTATACACCTTGTGACTAGTGAGAAGCAAGGTGCAAGGTGGGAGATGTGCTGAGGCCTGGTTCTGCTGGGCTGTTAGTGTGTCTGTGGCTGTTTTCCCAGACGCCTCCACCAGCTCTAAATCTCAGGCTCTGGTCCTGGGAAGATTCCTTTCCATACCTGGCCCATTTTCTGTGCCCACACTGAACTGCACAGTCAGTGGCACTCAAGAGGCTTGTATTCCATATAGATTTCAGTCTTAGCATACAGCTGGATTCAAACAGTTCCATTCTGTCTGGAGGAGGGTATATCAGAGTCCCACCATGAGCCACAGGGGCCTCCTGTGGACTTTGCTGGTGATGGAACCCCTCATGTATGTTTCAGGATTGTTCTCTGATTGAGAGTCATTTTCAATAAGAGATATACAGATCCCAAGACTTAATAGAGATCTAAATAGTGAAAATGTCCAACTCACTGCCCCTCACAGAGTCCTCTGGGTCAGGATTTTTAATAGGCACTCTGTCCATTTCTCATTCAGTCTTATAACCTTTTGAGGAAGTGACTGCTACTATTTCTGGTTTTGGGTTTTTTTGTTGTTGTTGTTGTTTGTTTGTTTGTTTTTTGGATAAGAGAACTGAGGTTTTGAAATGGTAAGTCACTTACCCAAGGTTCCACAGCTGGGATAGGACGTCAGTCGCCCACCTGTGCAACCCAATGAGTTCTTTCTACTGGGTATGCTGCCTATATTCCCTGGTGGATCCTCCACACCATCCTCTCATCTTTGATTTCCTGGAGTCATCCGCCCAATGCTCATGTAGCAAGACCCCAAACCCTGGATTTGCCTTTCTGCTCCCAAATGGGGGCAATTGATATTTTGGGAGAGACCCAAACTCTATGGACATTCCTTGTTTTCTACCTCAGCTAGAACCTCTGCATTACCCAGCAATCCTTCTAGAGATTCTTGGTCATGTCCCGCTCTCCACAGAGGAATTTTAAACTACCTCCACTCTCCTCCAGCCCCCATTTTGTCTTCAATCTCAACAGAGCCTCAAACTTCTGGGAGAAACAGAGGCTATCTGAAAATTTCATTTATAGTTTAGCTTCTTATTGCCAGTTTGAGTATCAACTCTCCATCGTCCTCTAGGTCAAACCCTTCACCTTCTTTTTCCTCTTGGACCTTGTTCCATTAATCAGTTCCCTCAATCTACCCTTATTGTCTCTCTTTTCAGACATCTTCCCCTAAGCCTATAAACAAGAGCATGTCTTACCCAATCTAAACCCCAAATCAAGTTAAAAAACACATATATCTAGTTATTGTCAAGTCTTTCTTTTCACCCAAACTTACTAGAAGAATAGTCTATCATACTAGTCTCTGGCATCTTCTTTTCTCATTCTTTCTCCCATAGTGTTTGGCTTTTGTTCTCACCACTTGTACTAATTAGGATCTAACCTAGAAAAAAAAATAAACCTCTTCATTATATTTGTTACAAAGAAAAGACAATGCAGGGAAATTTATTAGATGGGTGGCAGAGTAACTGAGAAACCAGAGGATGGTGAGGAATCCCAGAGGTGGTGACAGCTGGAGCCACTACCACACTCAGAATGGGGGGACAAAGGAAAGATTGTGCTGTCAGACCATGGCCTTGGCATTGCCCAGGGAGGCAGGAAGCTTGGATTGGTTGGCTTGTCCAGTGGAAGCTAAAGTCCTGCAGGGGATTCAGCCTGAGAACTGCCAGCCATGCCATCCAAGGCAGAGAGGAGAAGCAGACACCTGGCCACTCCATTCCTATCACCTTTTAATCTCTCACGAATGCCTCCCATTGGCTAAACTCAGCTCAGCTGGAAGTCAGCTGGCACAAGAGCCTGGGAAGTATAGACTGCAGGGTCAGACATTGGGGATACAGAATGAGAGGGAGAATGCCGAGGGGGTCCCAAGGGCCAACAGATTTAGGAACATTGTACATTTCATATCATATAAGGACTATAGTGGCTTTCCAGTGACAAATCCAGTGAAATTTTAGTTTTTCTGTTATTGGATCTCTACTAAGTATACTGGTGATTATGCCCTCCTTAGAACTCTCCACTTCGTTGGCTTCTGAGAGAGACAGTATCTTCACTCCATTCTGTCTTCTTTGAAGATTTCCACATCCCCAATACCTACCACTTAAATATTAATGTCCTCCAAGGTATGGTTCTTCATCCTGAAGGTGTTAATTTCCATGCGGATTCTAGTTATGTTCAAACACATGTCTCTAGCCCAAACCTCTCTCCTGAAATGTAGACCTGCCCATCTGTTAATAATTGTGAGTGGTCTGATATTTCACACTACTTATAAGCTAGGCAAGCTTGTCATGCCTGCCATAGTTTCATGGGTACTGGCAGAAGATTCAAAGCTCCTGGGTCAAAGACAAAGGACATTCTTGTGGCACAGCAAGCAGCATGAGTTTTATGATCATGTAGGTTTCCCTGCTCCCCAAGTCCCACAGAGATGACCTGGACTGATTCAGGTGGATGCTGTGCACTCACTGCGTTTCAATCACTGCTGTGGAAAACACACTGCTGGAGCTTAGGAACTCCAGCCTGTTAGGACGAACTCCAGAGGGAGACAGTATCTCATTCTCCTGGACAGGGAAAACATCTGCTCTTTGCTCTGGAGGGCTCGCTCTTCAGTGAGGAAATTGTGACTTCACTCTGTGCCTTGTTCTCATGGTGACATCTGACTCCTGTATCCTTTGGCTTCCTGTCCAGCTAAAGAGTTTTATGTTCTGCTCATCCTTCAAGGCTTGGCTGCCTCAGATGCCACCCATCTACCTGTGCAATAGCTTTTCCTTACTCTTGAATCTAAGAAATTCCCTGTTTATCTCAGATTCTTGCATGATAATTGTTTGTTTACTGAGTTGCCTTCAGAGGCCATGCATTGTCTGACCTCTTTACAGCCCCCACAGGAAGCACCAGTGTCAGGTGTCGAGGGGAACTTAGTGTCATGATATAGAGCAAGTATGTCAAACTCAAAGGCTAACACGGGCCAAATAAGCAAGGTTTAAGTTTATGTGGACAGCAAAAAAACAAAAGCTTCAATTTTCACAGAAACGTAGGTTTATTTCCATAGAGACATGCTGAATACAAAGGGCTGAAATAGATGAGTAATCATTAAAATAATATAACGTTTTAATAAAAATTAATATTTTTTCTTGAACATTAACTTATCAGACACTGAATCACTGCACAAATTAATAAGCATAATGCACATAAACCTATTTTTCTTGTTCTCTGAAAGTGAAATATTTCCTGTTGCACACACCAAACAAGTCAGTTCAAGACTAATGACATGGCAATCGGCTGTTAAAATATTCGCTGCTGGTATTAGTGGACAGAAATGGTGTGCCTGCACCTAAGGCGTGTAGGGAGATGAATGCAACATGATGATAGTAATCAATCATTAGCAAATATTGTAGTTCATTATTAATAATTATGTATAACAGGATATTGTAAAATTTAAGTTACAAAATTTTTATTAAAATGTTTCTTACGTATCATTATATTGGCTGGGCCACAAAAATATTCATTGTGGGCCACATGCAGCCTGTGGGCCATGAGTTTGACATGCTTGATGTAGACAGTTCAGAGTGTGTTTCTTCCATAACAGTTCTCTCCTCTGAGCAAACAGTAGTTCTGTTCCTTCTAAAATGGTCTCTGATACCAGTGAGATTAGCACATCCGTATTTCTAAGATTCAATCGACATATAGAAGTACTAAATTGTGGGGGCAACTTTATTTAATGAGATAGTTAAAAAAAAAGATAAAATAGCCATTATTTGTTTTAGAACCTATTATGGGTCTTTTTGCTAACATTAGGTAGGAAGTCTACTACTTCCCTAAAGAGAGAAATTAATCCCAAGCATTCACCTGGTTTGGTTATTTTACTTTTCTGTCAATAATACTGAAGTATGTCCCCAATTTTTTATTATAAAGATATAAAAGAATGAGTTTAGAGTAACCTGTCTTTAATCAGATTTGGATGACATTTCAGGAGGTTTTGCAGTTGGCAAGAAGAGAACTTGGCAAACACATATGCACACATATTTCAAAATGGCATCCAAACCCCATTTTTTTTTAATTCCTTGAGTAGAATTCAAATTTGGTCAGGCTTCTTTCCATTTCTGCAAATTCTGGAAATTCCAAAATCACTTTGCTCCAACCTCATTGGAAAAACCATGTAACTACTTTCATAATGAGTTGATAACCAGTCAAATATTTTGTCATGCATTTCCCATAAAAAGATAAATCCCACACCCACTGGAGGATTAATGGAAGAAAAACATAAAACCACACTAAATCCCAACAATGGTGACTTTCATGAAATTGCTTTAGGTTTAAAGAGATCTAATATCAATCAGCTGTTCATAAAGCATGTTACCTGAATTTTTATTGACACAATCTTTTGGATTATATATAGCAGGCAGAGCATTTGAGTCAGGTTCTTGGAAAATTGCTTGATTACTATTAAAGCTGAGTAAAACTAAGGTTTTAATTTTAACCACAGAAAATTAGGAACTGATTTTTAAATGCTTCATAGTCTGGAGGCATGAGATATTAAAATCATGCCCTAAAATAAGTACTTTTGAAGAAGACAGTATATGTGGTTGAATTGTCTTTGTTAGTGTATGGATATTAAGTTCTTCTTAATGGAAGACTGCAAAGTTTAAGCCAAATTTTGAAGTTTGTCTCAGGCTGAGTCTATATGATTTGCTCAGTTAACGAGTAAAAGTTTAGGTTGCTTGTGTGGTTCAGTGTATTTAATATGACATAATTGAGATGAATCTTTGTTTTTGACAACTCTTGATTAGATTACATTGAGTCTTTTCTTTGTTTTATCTATACACAGATAAATAAACTATGTATATACTTTTGTAATATTCTACGTATATTAACTACTTACTGTGACCCCTGCTTCTCACCCTAAACCAACCTATAAACTGCATTGCATTCTTTAAGACACCTCTGTGAATGAGTGAAAGGAAGGTGGAGCAAAGGAAGGGGCAGAAAGAGAAAGAGGGTCAGCAGCCAGTTGAGACACTTTTTCTTTGCTCCGTAGCATTAAAAAATTATTCATGTGTGTTGTTTCTGGACTTTTATTTGGGTATTAAAAAATAACTCTCTGGTGTGTGTCAGGGGAGGTGCTAGGAGGTGAAGGGATTAAGCAAAGATGAAAAAAACACAACTTCTGATTTTTATTTTAAAAAATCATATATGACTTGAGAAAAAAATTAATTTGTATAAAACAAAACTGAAAAAAATTACAAATCTTGGTCTCCTTTAAAACAATCTTTAAAGGAAAAATATCTTAACCTCAGGATATGTTCTGAGACCCAGGCAAGCCCGGTTGACTCTGCCCTTAGAGACACGTGCCCACAGCTCAGGTTCCTTGTGGGTTGGTTTGTTTCAGGTCACACCAAGAGGCTGCTTGAAAATGCACAGTGTCAGTCAGCAGGGAGGCTTACTTGGGGAGCCTGTAATGGACAAAAACTAAACATTACCATTTTTTAAAGAAATAACTGAAAGGCCCCTTTGATAGTGGATAAATAGTTTAATCCTAAGCTATAAAAAGATAATAGTATATTATCTTCTGCGGTTTACATAATGGACTAGAGGTTTATCTTAGTCCTCCTTTTAATGTCTTGTTTGCAAAATCTGCTCTCATATAAAGCCAGCTCTGTGAAAGTCTGTTAAATCCCACTACACATTTTACCTGCAATTAAGGTAGTCGGCTCTATACACCTGGTACCCAGGATTAAAACATGTAGGCAGAGGCCCTAGGATTTCCCCCAGTGTGGTCATACAAGAGACTTAAAATACCCCATCAGTGTCATTTTGATATAATGGTAGAATTCCTATTAAAATCTAAATACTTAATAATTTATTATAATTAGACTATGTAAATACTATGTAGATATAGACTAAGAATTAAACACAAACATTAAGGTACAAATCCATTAATTTTTTTCTATAGCGTTGTATTTACTTTTAATTTCAAGCTTGGGTTCTAGTCAAGTGTCTTGCTAGATATTTGAGATTCTCGTGCTAATTACTACTTTGTAGTTTTGCTACAGGCCTGACGTTATTATGCTGCTTGTGGCTGATATCACGTAACGAGTCTCTGTGGCTGAGAGAATTGCTATCTACAGCAGTGGCTTCTCCTCTCTTTTTCCCTCCCTAAAGCAAAAATATGCATGCTGCAGTTATCCTTTTTTCATTCAGTAGCCATCCACATTTAATTAGTGATCTAGCTTACTCTGTCTTCATCAATATTTAATTAACGTTGAATAACTTAGTCACGTAACTCCTATATGTTTTTAAAAATATTTTTCTGACCCAGTAGTTGAGCATTGACCTATAAACCAGGAGATCACTGTTCAATTCCCAGTCAGGGCACATGCCCCGGTTGCAGGCTTGATCTCCAATAGGGGGTGTGCAAGAGGCAGCTGACAATCTCTCATCATTGATGTTTCCATCTCTTGCTCCCTCTCCCTTCTTTTCTAAAATCAGTAAAAATATATTAAAAACATATCTGGTTATTGAATCTGCTGGATTTTTAAAAGAAAGACATCTATTTGTCTATCCATCTGCCCACTCACATACATCCCACTTTGTTTCAAAGAGAATTTAAGGTGGGCTCTTAAAGGGAATATGCTATTTTTTTAAAATAAAGTTCAAGTCAAATAGTAGCTTATTTGTGACAAATGAACTGCTTGCCTCATACTTTCAAGCAAAATATGAAACAAGATATTTAATGATTCAAAACATGAAAGTAACTTTCTTATAAAGAATGATATCTATTAGTAACAAATCACACACTTTTTGATTCAATAAGCAAGTGAATAGGGTCCAAATGTAAATATAGTACTTCTGTTCTGTAAATGGGAGATTCAAACATTGGCCTTTTTTTTTTAAAGGAAGTAGAAATTCAGAATTTTTAAAAAGCGTTTGGGCTCAGTAAATCAGAATAAAGTGACTTAGGAGAGAAAATGATAGCAAAATGATGATTGTTGCAAAGGTAATGACATTGACAAAAGAAAAATTTTAGTCCTGAGAAAGCAAGAGAGAGAAAGAGAAAGAAGACCATAGCAACAGCAGCAGGAGCAGCAAAAAATGAATTAGACAATTGATCTTGGCATATGGCAACATAATAATGTTTAATCACTTGCCATGGAAGTAAGCAAATACAGTTGGCCCTTGGACAATGCAGTGGTTAGGGGTATGATCCCTGTGCAGCCAAAAATCCGTGTATAACTTTTAACTCCCTCAAAACTTGTCTGTTGTACATCAGTCAGAAACCTTACTGATAGTCGATGAACACATAATTTGTATGTTATATGTATTATATGTTTTATTCTTACAAAAAGTAAGCTAGAGAGAAGAAAATGTTATTAATAAAATAATGAGAAAAAATACATTTACAATATTTATTTTAAAAATCCATGTGTAAGTGGACTAGGCCGTTCAAACCTATTAAATCAAAGTGATTATGTGAAAGTAAATAGTACTATAATTTGAACTTGAATAGCTGTTTTTTTCTCTAATCATACCAACATTGTAAAAAAAAATCCATTAAAGGAAATGATGTAGATTTTGACAGTCAGGAAATGACACTGTGTTGGGAATTATTCCATCTATACCTAACCAGTACCCACCATTTGTTATACTACACAGTGTAAGTAATTGTTTACTGCAGTCTAACATTATCTCTAGAAGAATGCATAATTTATTAATATGTATAATGTATAAAATATAATATACATATGCATTCATTATCCTATCTAATAAAAAAGTAATATGCAAATTTACCATACCTCCGCTATACCCACAAGCTATGCCCACCAACCAGGCCCACTAGCCAATCACCAGTGATATGCAAATTAACCCCCAACCAAGATGGCTGCAGCCACAGAGAGCAGGAGGGAGGCTTAGGTTTCCCTGGCGATGGAGGAAGCCAAGCTTTCTGTGCACCTTGGCGAGCTCAGGCCTCCACTCAATGTTACAAAATTTCAAGTACAGAAGATACATATATCCCAAACAGAAATGGCAGCATCCACAGAGCTGGAGAGAGGGAGAGGGTAGGGTTGCCCTTGGTGATAGAAGAAGCCAAACTTTCCATCTGGCCTGGCCTGGCTTGGCCTCTGCTTAAAGCTACAAAGTTTCAATTATAGAAGGTAAATATCCCAAGAGCAATGACTGCTGTCATGGAGCGAGCAGGAGACTTGGCTCCGCTCCAGGCTTCAAAGTTTCAATGAATCCCAGATATCAGGGCCTATGCTTGGGTCACTGGGGAGCATGGCAGGCCTGCACACCACTACAGGCCCTTCACCCAGACGGCCCCACACTCCAAGGGAACCCTAACCCTGACCTGCGACACCCTGTAGGGTAAACCAGCTGCCCCCACCCATGCATCAGGCCTCTATCCTAATAAAAGAGTAATATGCAGATTGACCATCACTCCAACACACAAGATGGCTGTCTCCATGTAGTCAAAGATCCTGCCCCCATGTGGACCCAAGGTGGCCACCACTACATGGCCAGCAGGTGAGGGCAGTTGGGAGGGACCAGGCCTGCAAGGAAGGGCAGTTGGGGGCAATCAAGCCTGCAGGGGAGGGCAGTTAGGAGTGACCAGGCTTTCAGGGGAGAGCAGTAAGGGTCAAACAGGCTGGCACAAGAGCAGTTAGGCATCAATCAGGCTGGCAGGGTAGTGGTTACCAGGTAATCAGGTTGGCAGGCAGAAGCGGTTAGGGGCAATCAGGAAGGCAGGCAGGCGAGCAGTTGGGAGCCAGCAGTCCTGGATTGTGACAGGGATGTCTGACTGCCCATTTAGGCCCAGTAGAATCGGGCCTAAATGGGCAGTTGGACATCCCTTGAGAGGTCCCGGATTGGAGAGGGTGCAGGCTGGGTGGAGGGACATGGCCTGCCCCCCGTGCACGAATTTCATGCACTGGGCTTCTAGTATAATATAAAAATATATATATGGACTAAATTATCTGGGTCATGGCAATATTCTTACCTTCCAGCAGTTTCCTTAGGCAATGTATTTCAGTAATTCACTTATGTTAAAAAACAAAAGGATATTTGCTTTAGATATTACATATTTACGTTTATCATCAGCCATCCTTCTATCTCTTTTCCAAAGTCTGGTTTGGCGCTGATAGAGCGATCTTACCAGCATGTCACTCTCCCTCCTTCCCTCATCCAGAGGCATCCCACAGCCAGTGCTCAAAGGGAGAAGCCCAGAGGGGATGATGAGGTGGTGTTGGCTGATGGTTTTTCCTGATGCCAGCTAATCCCAGATTATTTGTGGATCTAAAAGGAAGTAATTGGAGAAATGGGATCCTTCCAATTCCTGAGGCTGGTGCTATTCACCATTTCCTAAAATCATTTAATGTTTAGCACCCAGAAAATTGTCCATTAAATTATGACAGAAAAGTAATTCCATACCCTCTCTTTCTAGCCACTTTGGCCCCAGATTTAGTCGCTGGCGCGGTGGAACATAAAATCAGATACAGGACACATAAAAAAGGCACCCCTTCAGAGAAGGTGACTGTCCTTGTCACTTCTCCAAATGGACGTTTCTAAACACGATAAGGAAATACCCATAGTGGGCAACTCAAATGAGAAATGACAACAACAATATTAATTTTTCTACCTCCATTTGATGTTGGTCCAAAATGATGTGAAGATTAGTGGATTTAACATTACAATGCCTTATAGACACAAGCCCTTCCTTTAGAGCTAATGAGTCTTAACTCTCCCTCAAGATGAAAGGGATTCTTATACCTTCCAGAGTTTGTGCCTCACTTTATATGTCAATGCCAAATCTTTTCACCATTGGCTTTGTCCACCATTCTACTATGCTTATGTTTATTTTTGTACCATAGATTGAAGAAAAGTTTAGGGTAAATTTTTGAAAGCTATCTGGTTAGAACCTATCTTCTGAGAGCATGTTCACACCAATGGAGGAAGATAGCTCTTTTCATGCTAAAGGAAAGCTAAGTAAGATAAAAAAGCTGAAAAGATAATTTCCATTCTATCCAATTCCCTGTAAAATAAGAAGAAACCAACCGATTTCATTTAACTAATAATTGGCAATTGGCAAATCCATCACAAATGGGTGAAAACTACCAATTTCTAGCGTAGCATTAAAACCGATAGGTATGTGTTTTTCTATTAGGTTCTCCTATGATGTATATTACTAGGGAGTACAGAACACATGTGTGGGGTGGGGGATAAGAAAGAATTATCCTAAATGATAAGTTTAGGTATTTCGAAGAGCATTGTATAGAAGAAAATTACAAATGGGGATTTACTTGGACTTTGCAAACCTCATCCTCAGATTTTTGCTGACGATTTTGCCATCCTGGCCACACCATGTTATTCCAGTACAACTAGCTGGGGCAGCTGAGAATGCTGCTCATACAGTAGAATCAGGGGAGGAGCCCAGGACCCTGTGCCAGTTCATGAACATTAAACAAGTTTGGGTATAAAATAAGAAACCATAACTAATTAACACCAGGCAGGTGGTCTCGATGGAAATTTAAAATCCAAACTGAGTCAGAGGGGAATAGACTTGGCAGATGAAACTGTAACTGAAATTCTCCCCCAAGACCGGCCAAGCGAGCCCGGAGCCAACCACCCTGCACAAAAGCTTCCTGTGCCAGTCATTTCTGGGGAAGTGGAGCCAAGGACAAACGACTGCAGATCTTTACATGAGTGTGATTACCTTCAGATTTCAGGGCCCCAACCCCTGCACTCATACCAAGTTTTCTTAAATGCCAGTTTCATTTTGGGAGACAGAAGTGGGACCAGGAAGAAGGCACTTATTAATAACAGGGAGGACTGTGTGGGGAGGGGCAGGCTGAGCTTTTAACAGAGGAGAGGGTGTGAAGTTTTGCTGGAATGAGCTGGAGTTGAGACGCGGAAATATTTAGACCCCCATCAAGAGCCAGAGCAACATCAGGTACCAATAAGAATGGAACTATCTGAGTAACGGCCAGAATCGCTGAAGTGTTGGGAGTGAAAAATAAGTTTTACTGCTATATGACTGGCAAGGGAAAGGAGGCTGACAGGGTGAGAGGAAATGGAGAAATAGAGAGAAGGGGCTTTTCGGAGGTGTGATTTCTATCACGATGCCATGAGAAGATGACTCAGCAGTGTGCCTCTGCTTCGCTTCCTTTTCCTTCCCAAAGGGGCACATAAAATGGGGGGATGTCAACCCTAGATGGACCCTTAGAGATGATCTCATTCATAGCCCTGGTTTTATAGCTGAAGACACTGGGCCTGGAGGGGAAGTGTCTCCTCAAAGGCCACGCAGGGAATTCTTTAGCAGAGTTGTCTGGAAACCCGCGTCTCTGGTATTTCCATCTGTTGCCCTTTCTACCTCAAGACAAGCAGATGTCATCAGTGCTACTCTTGAAAAATTATTTTTTAATCCTCACCTGCGAATATTTTTCTATTAATTTTTAGAGAATGTGGAAGGAAGAGGGACACAGAGAGAGATACATCAATGTGAGAGAGACATATCAATTGGTTGCCTTTGCACATGCTCCAATCAGGGCCAGGATTAAGCCTGCGAGCCAGGTACATGCCCTTGAACAGAATCAAACCCGGGATTCTTCAATCCCCAAGCCAACACTCTATCTACTAAGCCAAACCAGCTAGGGCCATCAGTGCTACTTATGCATTCATTCACTTTGCTTGCCTTTAAACTCAGTGGCAAACAGAGGTTCTGAAATATGTGTAGCAATCATACAGTGGATGGATAATTCCATAGGAACGGATATTAATTGGAATCCAGTAAGTTTTAAGTGGTTGGCACTATTCTGAATTGAGCCTGGGCTCAGGGCAAAGTGACTCTTTTTCAGAAAGATTTTGTTCTGATTATGAAAAAAAAAAAGAGGATACCCATTATAGGAACTGGGAAAGACAAGACTTTGATATAAGCATCACTTACTACCTGACTACTGAGAAGTAACCACTGCTACTATTTTGATGTTTTCTTTAGGTTCTTCTGACATGGTGGGTTTTCTAAAAATTAAGATCATAATACAGATATAATTTTTTAAAATCGGCTCTATTGGGTTATAATTTACATACAGTAAAATGAACCAATTTTTCGGGGAATACATCGATGAGGATGTTGCAAGTGCAGCTGAAACTCCTCAGCTCTCTGTCTGCAAGGCTGCTTGTTTGCATGCAGCCAAACTTGCTCTTGAACCCTCCATTTCTCTCTTGGTCTCTAGGATCCTTGATTTTTCTCAGGCTCTGTCTGTTTCCCTCTGTCTGTCTGTTTGGGTGACTTCCTTTCTTTCCAGTCCTCCAGATTTTTAATAGTTTCAATATTGGGAAATAATAGCCACCCTCTCTTTCTCTCCTTTATTTTAACCCAGATTTCTTTCTACACAGGTTCATGGAGGAGAGTGAGTGGAGAGAAATAGGAAAGAGGCTTCATAACTTATGACTAAAGATGTTGTTTAGATATTTTGTTTATATAAGACAGTTTTTCTTCCTAAGAGGAAGTCTGCTTCTCTACTGTACATGCTATAGAAATAATTTAGATATTTTCAGTATTTAGTCTTTCCATCCAAGAATCTGGTATTATTTTACCATGGTTTTATTTCCGTGTTGTTTTTTGTTTGCCTCAGAAATAGCCATTTCTTAATTTCCTTTTCACTCCCAAATCACAAACTTACTGTTGGCCACTTAATACCATTACAGACCCCTTGATCAGCCATCATAATGATGATGGTGGTATTTAGAAGATAGTTCTATAATTTATCACATCACTTAATCCCTTTAGCAACCTTGTGAGATGGGCCCGTCATTCTCATTTCAGAGTTGAGTATGTTTTTGCTGGTAATACTTATAAGTATTTTTTCTTATTTTATTGATATGTTCTATATAAAATATTTTCTCTTTTCTCTTCTTTCTCTTATCCCCTTATCATCTAACATGAGTGCTATTACTGATTGTGAATTTTCTGTCACTATGTTTAAGTAACGGGTCATCAAAAGAGAAGTGTGGGCTTTACCTAAGAATGGTGCGTACTCTTTTGGGGAAAAGGTTAGTGTGTTTTCAGTTGCAGGAAGGATAGTTGGAATCATGATAGGTAGAGGCATGACCTTGTTACTGTCTTTATTTGGAGATTGTGTGAGTTTAGGAGTTGCCTGTGGGTGCCAAGTGGACAAGAGGAAGACTATGATGCTCTTTTGGTGTGTCAGCCTGGCTAGACTGTAGCTCCTTTATCCAGTCACATACCGATCTGGGTGTTGCTGTGAAGTTGTTTTGTAGATGTAATTAAAGTTCCTAACAGTTGACTTTAATGAGAAGCATTATTTTAATTAGTCGAGGTGGGCCAAACCTAATCAGTTGAAAGGCCTTAGCAGAACTGAGGCTTCCCTGAAGAAGGAATTCTGCCTGTGGACAGAGGCTATTGCCCAAGCCTATGACTCCAGGCTGCCCTCTCTTCCTTTCCCTTTCCCTTTCCCTTTCCCTTTCCCTTTCCCTTTCCCTTTCCCTTTCCCTTTCCCTTTCCCTTTCCCTTTCCTTTCCTTTCCTTCCCCCTCTCATCTTTACTGTTCAGATTATTACAGATGACCCTCTCCCCCACCCCATAGCTTCCCTCCACCTGGTTCCCACCCACCCCAGCCACTCGACTGTTCAAGTCCATATGTACTGCATACATGCATATAAGATATTTGTCCAATCTCTTCCTACACCCCCTCGACACCCTATTGCCCCTGAGAATTGTCAGTCTGCTCCATTTCCATGTCCTTGATTCTATTACATTCACCAATTTACTCTGTTCATCAGATTTTTATTCACTTGATTTTTAGATTCACTTGTTGATATGCATTTGTTGTCACTTTGTTGTTCATAATTTTTTATCTTTACCTTTTTATTCTTCCTCTTCTTAAAGAATTCCCTTCAGAATTTCATATAATACTGGTTTGGTGGTAATGAACTCCTTTAGCTTTTTCTTATTTGTGAAGCTTTTCATCTGACCTTCAATTCTGAATGATAGCTTTGCTTGGTAGAGTAATCTTGGTTGTAGGTTCTTGCTGTTCATCAGTTTGAATATTTCTTGCCACTCCTGTCTGGCCTGTATAGTTTCTGTTGAGAAATCAGATGACAGTCATATGGGTATTCCCTTGTAGGTAACTGTTTTTCCCTTGCTGCTTTTAAGATTCTCTTAGTCTTTTGCCCTTAGCATTTTAATTATGAAGTGTCTTGGTGTGGTCCTCTTTGGAATCCTCTTGTTTGGGGTTCTCTGTGCTTCCTGGACTTGTAAATCTATTTCTTTCACCAGGTGGGGGAAGTTTTTGTCATTATGTCTTCAAATAGTTTTTCAATGTCTTGCTTTTTCCCTTCTTCTGGCACCCCCATAATTCTGATGTTGGTACACTTGAAGTTGTCCCAGAGGCTCCTTAGACTATCTTCATATTTTTGGGTTCTTTTTTTGTTTTGGTCTTCTGATTGGGTGTTTTTTGCTTCCTTGTATTTCAAATCTTTGACTTGATTCTTGGGATCCTCTAGCCTACCATTGAATATCTGTATATTAGTCTTTATTTCAGTCACTGTATGCTTAATTTCTGACTGGTCTTTTCCTTTTTTTTCTTCTGGCATTCTCACTAAGATCCTTGAAGGTCTCACTTAAGTTCATCAGAGGTTTCTAGAAGATTCTTGAGTAAGCTTATAACTGTGGTTTTGAATTCTATATCCAGTAGTTTGCTTTCCTTCATTTCTTTCATTTGTGACATGTTTCTTTGTCTCCACATTTTGGCTGCTTCCCTGTGTTTGTTTCTATGTATTGGGTAGCTGCTAAGTCTCCTTGAGTTGATAGACTGGCCTTATGTAGTAAGTGTCATATAGGGCCCAGTAGATCAGCCTCCCCAGACTCTTGAGGTGGACACTCTTGGTGTACCCCTTCATGGGCTGTGTGCACAGTCTCATAGTTGAGCCTTGATTTCTGTTGGTATCTTGGGAGAAATTGACCTCCAGGTCAGTTGTCTACAATGAAAGACCTGAAGGAGACACCTTTATGGGGCAGGACTTGCTTCAGTGGGGCTTTGGTGCTCACTGAGTCTGCCCCTTGAGTGTGTTACTTATGGATGTGAAAAGTTGTAATCTGGTATGGTCTCGCACTGACCATTGGTTCTTGGATCTCCAAGGAGGTGCAAAGTCAGCCACTTCCTGGGGCCACTCAGCAGGAGCTACAGAGAGATCTGCAGCTTCCTCCTCTTTGTACTAGGTTTGGAAGTACCCGGAGAAGGCCTAGCTGAGAAGCAAGGCAGGCTGGTATTGGTGTGGCCTTGGGCCTTCTTCTGATAGCTTTGGGGCTCCCTAACCCAGCTGCAGCTTATATGACAGGTTTTAGGATGAGAAAGGACAGGTCATTCATATGAAATAGCCACTGCGAATAGCTTGGGTGGGGTTGTAAATTGGGTAGGCCTGGGATCTCAGGGAATCTCCAGATTGGAGCAAGCAGCATTGGCTGCCAGTCAGCCCTGCACTGGGGAGGTCCCAGCACAGGAACAATGACCTTTGCAAGCACCTTGGTCTGGAAGAAAGCAGCCCGCCCTGTTCCTGCCCTGATGCCAGACAGTGTAGTTTCTCCCCATATGTGTCTGGATCCCCCTGAGTCTTGCCCAGCATTGGAGTTCAGAGCAAGTGGAAGCTTTTATCTCCCTCCCAATTAAAAAAGTGGCACACCTGGGTGTCAGCATGTTCTGCGCCTTTGCACCTCCTACCAGTGTCAATGTTCTTTCTTCTTTACCTCTCTAGATGTAGTATTTCCACTCAGCCAGCTTTCCTGTGGTTCTGGATGATAGTTGCTATGTATTTTAGTTGTTATTTTGATGTGGTTGTGGGAGGAGCAAGTACAGGTGTTTACCTATGCCACCATCTTGGTCCTCTGAGGGTGCCCTTTCTGATGCCCTCCCTGATGGCTGGCCCTGTGGGTTTTGAACTTACCAAGCCATCTCCCATGATCATGTAAGCCAGCTGCTTGCAATTTGTCTCCTAATATACTCCCTCTGCTTATTCTGACTGGTTCAGGGGACAGAAACTCATGCACAGCTGCTGGTGCCATTGACAGGGCTAGCACTCCACATGCTTGGCTCTCCCTTCCTATCAAGCAGCATAGCTATTTCCCTACTCTACTGTTCTCCCTCACCCACTGCCCTGGATTCTGCTTCATGTGTTGTTTGACATTTACTCTTTGTTGAGTCATGACATAGAGGAGACGTTTATTGTTTATCATGCATTTTAAAGTAGTTAGTTTGTGCTCTTCACTTTAACCAATGACTAGCCAATAATTACTGTATTGCCCTAGCCCAGTGATCGGCAAACTCATTAGTCAACAGAACCAAATATTAACAGTACAATGATTGAAATTTCTTTTGAGAGCCAAATTTTTAAAACTTCGTCTAACGTCACTTCTTCAAAATAGACTCACACAGGCTATGGTAATTTGTGGAAGAGCCACACTCAAAGGGCCAAAGAGTTGCATGTGGCTCACCAGCTATGGTTTGCTGACCACTGCTCTAGCCGGTTTTGCTCAGTGGATAGAGCATCAGCCTGTGGATTGAAGAGTCCTAGGTTTGATTCCGGTAAAGGGCACATCCTCGGGTTTCAGGCTTGATCCCCAGTCAGGGGAGTCTAGGATTCAGCCAATCAATGATTCTCCCTCCCTCTCCCTTCCTCTCTTGAAAGAAATAAAAATATACTGAAAAAAATAATTGCTCTAATATTTGTGAATTTATTGCATCCAAGAAATGAATATGAGATTTTTTAAATCTTTATTATTCAGTTTATTAATTACATTGTTTCCCCTTTTTATCCCCCTATAGCTCCCCTTCACCCTGTACCTATCCTACCCTCCACCCTCACCTCCCCCTCCCCACTGTCCTCTCCCATTGTTGCAAGATTTTTGTCCAGACGCTTGCTGCACTTCCCACAACCCTTTTCTCCCCAAGAATTGTCAGTCCATTCCCTCTCTATGTCCATGTCTCTATTATATTCGCCAGTCTATCCTGTTCAACAGCCTATCAGTTCACTTGATTTTTATGTTCATTTGTTGATAGATGTGTATTTGTTGTTCATAATTTTCATCTTTACCTTTTTCTTCTTCCTCTTCTTAAAGAATATCTTTCAGCATTTCATATAATGTTGGTTTGGTGGTGATGAACTCCTTTAGCTTTTTCTTATCTGTGAAGCACTTCATCTGACCATCAATTCTGAATGATAGCTTTGCTGGATAGAGTAATCTTGGTTGTAGATTCTTGCTGTTCATCACTTTGAATATTTCTTGCCACTCCCGTCTGGTCTGCATCGTTTCTGTTGAGAAATCCACTGACAATCGTATGGGTGCTCCCTTATAGGTAACCAACTGTTTCTCTCTTGCTGCTTTCAATATTCTCTTTGTCTTTTGCTCTTGGCATTTTAATTATGATGTGCCTTGGTGTGGTCCTCTTAGGGTTCCTATATATTGGGGTTCGGTGCACTTCTTGGACTCCTAAGTCAATTTCTTTCACCAGGTGTGGGAAGTTTTCAGTCACTATTTCTTCAAATAGGTTTTCATTGTCTTGCTCTCTCTCTTTTTCTGGCACCCCTACAATTCGGATGTTGGTATGCTTGAGGTTGTCCCAGAGGGCCCTTACACTATCTTCAATTTTTTGGATTCTTTTGGTTTCTTGCTTTTTCAGCTGAGTGGATTTTCCCTCTTTGTATTTCAAATCTTTAACTTGTTTCTTGGGGTGCTCCAGAGCACTTTTAGGTCTTTGTATAATATTTTTTGTTTCAGTCAGTGTATGCTTAATTTCTGGTTGGTCCTTTTTCATATCCTTGAGAGTCTCCTTTATATCCTTGAGGGTCTCTTTCATTTCCTTGTAGGACTCATTCATTTCCACGTTGGTCTTGATCATTTCTTTGCAGCTCTCGTTTATATCCTTGAGGGTCTTGTTCATTTTCTTGTAGGACTCATTCATTTCCTTTGTGGTCTTGCTTATTTCCTTATAGGCCTCGATCTTTTGTTGGAGCCTCTTGAAAAACCCTGTAACCGTGGTTTTGAATTCCATGTCCAGTCATTTTTTTCCCTCCATTTCTTTCACATCTGATTTCTTTCCATGTTGCTGCATGGTTGCTGCTTCCCTGAGTTGGTCAATTAGCTTTGTGTGGTAGACTTCCTACTAGGGATAGTGGTTCAGCCTCCCCGGTTACCTGAGGTGGATACGGGCTGCACAGTCTTGCTGAAGTTAAGCTCAGTTAATCGTTGTTAGCACTTGGAGGGTTGACCTCCAGGCCAATTGTCTGTGAAGCTCAGCTGTGCTCAGGTTGGGTGGGCGGAGTCTCCGGGCCAAGCAGACAGTGTTAGCTCCGCCCTATGCGGCCCTGGGGACTCTGTGCCGGGAGCAATGGCTGCCAGCACCTCTGAGAGAGAGCAGCTTCCGAGCTCCACCGGCTACCGGGGAATTCAGACTTTCCCAAAATGAGTCTGCATGCGCAATGTCTCACCCAGGGTCGTAAAACAAAGCAGACTGACGGTTTTCTGAATGAGAGACAAGTTGCAGAGCGCTCTCTGCGCGGTCACGCAGCCGAGCTGTTCGCGCGCAAGCTGCCCTCTCCACAAGCCAGGAGACCCGGCAGCACCCGAGCTTTGGCGTGCCCTCCCACTGTCCAGTTTTCACCCCGTGTGATAGTGGGTTCTCTGGACTTCGCCCAGAGCTGGAGAATCAGTTCAGTGGGACGTCTTTGTCTCCCCGTTCGAGAAAACTGGCCGGTTTTCAGCCGCGCGCTCTAAACCTCTCTCCGCGCGAATCTTTCAGCGCTGTCCACCGCCACTCCTCCGAGTCACAGTGTCTTATCTTCACTTTTATTTGTGGAATTTTCACTCCACGGGCTTTCTGGTGATTCTGGAAGGTGTTTGTTCTTTCGTTAAGTTGTAGTATTAAAATTGCTGATTATGACGGCAAGATAGGTGTTTTACCTTTGCCGCCATCTTAGTTCTCCTCTGAATATGAGATTTTTAGACTCAAACTTAGCTTGAAGTTCAAGTCCCTGGTGTGTGTGGAATTCCATACATTTTCATTACTTTTATTGTAAGAACCATGCTTCTCTCCCCCAATGTGGTGAGACTCTCCTTAAATATGGTTCCTTTAGGAAGAATTCTTCATAGTAATTAAATTGATAGGAACTCTAAGTTTTAGAGATGGAGAATTTGAGGGATCTCTTATCCTGAAAAAGCTTTCTCTAGGAAATTGTTGGAGAAGAAGATACTCGCTGAAGGCTGGGAAGTTGAGTACTTATATGGTTAAGGAATTGTTTCTTAACTTCTCAGACTCAGTGTCTCTTTTTTATAAGAAAGGCACATTTTTTACACCATATCTGCTATCTTGAAGTGAAATCCACTGACAATATAACAAACCACACACACATTAAAAAAAAATAGTGTAATAGTCTAACTGGAATGTAGCTGAAACTAAAGGAAAGCAATTTATAATAAAATAACACTTATTTCTGAATATAAATGTTTGGATATGGCTATGTGAGAAAATACAATAAGGGAGCAAGTGCTGGCCTCATCACAGTCAGTGTCATTGTCACAGCTACAAATGTGGACGAAACAGACACACATGTCATGAGAAGTGATCATTTAGTGAGGTGGTGTTCTGCTATAGTGAACAATTCTTGGTGGACTTCAGAACAAAATTAATTACAATTTTCCCTTGATTTCTATGGTGATTACATTTGAGTAAACACAGTATACTAAAACATGCAAAATTGAGTTAGATACAAGGTTCAGAAAATTAAATTTTTTTAAAAAAATAAGTTCCAGAAAGCAGAGAATTTCATTCACCTAAAACCCCTTAAAGAGTTAGTACATAACAGGTATTTAGTTAATAGTTGCATGAATACATGAAAATTTTTCATCTCCCTGAACCTGGGTTGGACATTTGAAACTCATGCAGGATGAGGGACAATTCTTTGTGTAGGGCTGCCCCAAACATTGCAGGATGACTGGCATTTGTTGCCCAAGCTCACTGATCTCACTAGTTTCTAATTGTCGTGAGAACCCCAAAAGCAACCGCTATAAATTTCCAAATTGCCCCTTGGGTGGTGCTGCTGAGAACCACGGAAATAAGTAATGATGTGGGTTCCCTGTCTGTCCACCAGATGCCTGGCAGAGCCACTCACAAAAGTGATCCTTAGTCAGTGGGGATGAGGCAGTCCTGTTCAAGGGACTGTGTGCTTTGAAGTATGTGCACAATAATGAGGAGGTAACTGAGGCTTTGGAAAGTGATGTGTGAGGAAGGACGCAGCATTGCCAGCTCACGAGGACCTTTGTGTGAAGTAAAGTGCCCCTCTATGGGCAGACCAGTTAGAAAAAAGGCCCTGTCTGTAGTGGTGGGAGCACAAGAAGTCACATGACTTGGCACGTAGCACCCTGCCTGGATATCTGGCCTCTGGGCCTGCCTTTCACAGACCTCAACTCACATACACCTTGGCTGGCTTTCCACATGAAGCAGAAACCAAGTATTAAAAGCAAAAGATCAGTTCCACACTAAGGCTGGGGTGGGCAGCTTTACATTAATTAGCCTGGGAGAGTTAATCACCATTTGGATAAGAGGACTTACCAGTAGTGAAGGGGTGAGACATAAGTAAAAAGTCCAGGTGAAAAGAGGGTAAGTTTAATGAATTCCACCAACAAGTTTAGGGAACTCATCCCCTGCACTTTGTGGTAAAGATGGTCCTGCTGGAAGCTTATTTAGGTAGAGTTCATCATGGAGGCTTGGAACTTTGGTAATCAGTGTGCTTTGGGGTGATGAAATCTTAAGATCTTTGTCAGAATTCTATATAACTGATGTGTACAGAGAAATTTTAGTTTTCGATGGTAGTGTATATTTTTGTGAGAACAGATATTCTTGTAGACTATCCAGGAACTCAAACTCCCAGGATTAAAGGACCTCCCTGGTGAGAATGAAACCAGAGAAGGTCTTGAAGGACATTTCCTTAACACCACAATAGAACCTATTGATCTGTCATATGCCAAAACATGCACTTTTTAAAAATCACTCGTTCCTTAGGCCCTCACTATTCTCTCTCAGCCTGAATGGACAAACATAAACATCAACAGGTTCTTAGTATCTGGTTTGTTAGGCTCCACATGGATCAGCCCCTTTGTTTAAACTCTTTATTTCACTGTCAGTTTGTTTCATTTTCTTACAATTTGATTGAAGGGGAGAATTCTCATTTCATGGACAGCCCATAGTGAGACACCTCAGGACCACCAGGAGGCCTTCTCCCAAACATATGTAGGGCAGGCATATCAGTGAGCATAGGCAAAGTCATGCTGGGCAAAAAATAACATTAAAAATCTCAATGGCTTCACAGAACAAAGATTATTTCTCTTTCACACTATGTCCCTGCAGAGCCAATTCTCTTGGGAAGTTGTGGTTTAAATTTCTGGGCGACTTCTGTGTTTGACACCTCCGTTTCAACATTTTCTTCGGATACCATGGCATGGAAGATAGTTACATAATATCTTAATTCAGCTATTGAATGCTTTGCCAGAAATGTGATGCTACTTCTGCTTACAAATAATTGGTTAGATATTGGGGAATTGTCCTCCTGTGGCCAGGAGAGGGGAACCAAGTATGAATGAGCATTAGTAATGAAGTAATCCCTACCATGTGTACAATAGCAGATATAATAGAGATGCCATAACACAGTTTAAACTAGCAGAAATTTATTTTACCCACAGTTCTTGAGGCTACAAGTCTAAGATCAGGTGCCATTAGGTTTTGTTTGAGGCCTCATCATCTTTTTCCTGAGTTGCAGGTCACAGATGGTCTGTGGGTTTGGGTTTGTCCTAATTTTTACAAGTGGGATTCCTTCATTATATGATTTGATGGTGGGTGGTTGGACCAGATTATACTAAAGAATAACTTGTATGTAGGCTCTGGTCATGTCCTTAGACATTATGGGTGGGTTTGGCAACTGAAGGTTGGGAAGTATTGTCTCTCCTGTCGTCCAACTTCTCCCATCCGCAATCTTTAATTTTCTTGTGCTTCCGTCTTCTGATGTTCTAAAAGTGGGCTCCTTCTTGTCCCTCTCCCACAAAGAAGTTTATTTTCCTAGTGATTTCCCTTACCATGCAATTTTAATACCATATACATATATATAGTGTATATCTGCTTATGTACCTCATGTGATTTATACATAAAAAGAATAAAATTTTTATCATCTCCCAGGAACCAGTTCTTATTTCCTGTATCACCTCTGTGAGAATGTGTGTTCTAAGGCCAATTGGATGAAAGAAGGATTGTCCAAGACAGGATCTAAATTAGTGAGTGGAATCGTGAGTGTGATGCCTTTATTCTACATGCTGGAGATGCAGGCCATGGTCCCACAGTGGTGCACAGATCATTCTGTAGCTAGAATGCCCACCTTTTCCATGTTTAGTGAAACAGAGAAGGTATGTCTCAGGGTCCAGGATGTGGCCACTTCAAGAAGGGTATGCAAAATTCTCTCTTCTGAAATTGATTAGCCTCATGCCCCAGAGTATAGGTAGCCCCTGGCCCTTTTGGAATGGGATGGTTTATGTGACCGCATTGCTAGTGCATGGGCTCAGCCATTCTAGGCTTCATTTATGCGGACCTTTTGTTCTTTTCATGGTTTCAATAAGGAATAGCTCTCATTCTGTGTAAGTAGCTTAGGCAGCAATTTCAATATTAACTCTCAACATAAGCCCAGGAAGCCTCTCTGTCCAAGTGAATCAGGTACCCTGAATATCTTCTTAGTCCTTTTCACCTCTAGAATGTTTATAGGAAAGAGTGGTAATGTTTCAAGGCAGAAACTAGTTCTAGATGATTCTGATACCTAGGCATCAAATCCTTCCACAAGACAGATTGATCATTTCACTGATGAAACTTCAGCTCTTGAGGGGTTCTCCCAGTTCTATGTTTTCTCCATTTCAGTGGCTGGCACATAAGTATCATGACTCAATATTTATAGTTGGGGAAAACTATATGAATGAGCTAGATGCACCAACTGGATCACCTCAACCAGGCTACTAATTACACTTTCCCTTCCTACTTGTGTGTCAGTAGAAATCTATATGTAGTATTGGCCACACACAGTTGAAAGTATTAAAGATTGTGTCTTTAATCCCTGCCATATTACTAGTACAGTCCATCAAGGTTGCATAGTTTTGATGAGGATAAATTTCAAGTAATTGTTAAGATTTACTTTAGAAATGCCATCTATATTGTTTATGTTTTGGCATAGCTACTGCATTTGTCCTTGAGATTAGGACTGGCCTCTCACCACTGCTCTGTGTGAGCAAGGATGAGGTTTGTGGGATAGGCCCAGAAGCTCTGTGTGCCCACCATACAATGGGGGGCACCTTTGCCAGTAAGAAGTCAAGCCCTGTTTCATGATGAGGCATGAAATATCAAAAGCTGGAGTTTTTGCTTCTTAGCCAACTGGGAAGGAGGCAAGGCATGTTAAGACAGTCCCCTTTCCCCTTTAAACAAAAATAAGGCTGGGAATGCAGAAAAGCAGCAGCCTAGACAAATAAGGGGGAAGAGCAATGAGCACGTACTGGTAGGTCAGGGTTCCGACTTGCCTTCTGGAGCTCTACTCCAACAGCACTAGGACTCCTCTAGCCCAGTGGTCGGCCAACCGCTGCTTGCAAGCCACATGTGGCTCTCAAGCCGCGGTTTGCCGCTCTGTTGACTAATGAGTTTGCCGACCACTGGACTAGACTAAATGTTACCATGTAGTTGGAAGCTTCTAGGGTTAGGCAATTGTGACATATTGTGTGCAAAGAGGTAAAGGGTAGTATATGACAGTGGTTGGCAAACTCATTAGTCAACAGAGCAGCAAACTGTGGCTCGCAAGCCGTATGTGGCTCGCGAACCGCAGTTTGCCAACCACTCTTCTAGCCTAATCCACTCACCTGTTCTTCAAGACTGTGGAATCTGCAAAAGAACTAAAAGATTCCCTGAGTCTTGTCCAGTTGATGTGGTTCAGTGGTTAAGCATCAACCTATGAACCTGGAGGTCATAGTTGGATTCCCAGTCATAGACACATGCTTGGGTCACAGGTTCGATCCCAGTGTGGGGCATGCAGGAGGCAGCCTATTGATGATTCTCTTTCATCATTGATGTTTCTCTTTCTCTCTCTCTTCCTCTCTCTTTCTCTTCTCTCTCCCTCTCTCTCTCTCTCTCTCTCTCTCTCTCTCTCTCTCTCTCTCTCTCTCTCTCTCTCCTCTCCCTCCTTCCCTTCCTCCCTCCCCCCTCTCTTCCTTTCTGAAATGAAAAAAAATTAAAATAAATAAAAGATTCCCTGAGTCCTTAGCTGTACTTTCCGAACCCCAAGCCTCTTGTCAGGTCTTCTCTTGACCATTATTTTTATCAGCTGGTTTATTGTTGTATTGTCAACACTGACCATCTTAATCAACACCTGATACATTATAGGAGTTTAGTCAAATTTTTTGAAGTAAAAGCTCCCAATGCCCGGATTTTTGTCTTGTTTCTCATGACCAAATCCTGTCCTTATCCTCCAAGCCAGCTTTGAGGCCTCTTGCTTCTTTCCATTGCTTTGCTTTGTACCATTCTTGGATTCCTTGCATTCATTGCTTCCGGTTATCCCAGTGTTTTAGGACTTGAAGCTCTATCTCTGCAACATCTCTTCTATGACTGTTGCATGTTACTTGACATCAATTCTCTTCTCCCCACCTGCTCCCCACTGACTTTTAAGGAACTGCCAAATTAGGTGATAGTCAGTAGGGGGATAAGAAATGCCAGAGACAGGGCTTAGCCAGCCTCACTGCATAGGGAAGCTAAGAAGAGCGGTACCAGTGGTGAAGAAGAGCGGTGTCCTAGACATGGCAGGTGGGTATGTGTGCAGGTGAGTATGTGTGCAGGTGGGTATGTGTGCAGGTGGGTATGTGTGCAGGTGGGTATGTGTGCAGGTGGGTATGTGTGCAGGTGGGTATGTGTGCAGGTGGATATGTGTGCAGGTGGATATGTGTGCAGGTGGATATGTGTGCAGACTTAAAAACCTGTGGCAGGACCCAGGGAGATAGGTGACCAACCAATGTAAGACCTTTTGATGGAAGAGAGCTATCTGTGACTTCCAAATTAGAGAATATTAGAAATCCTTACTACATGACCTTTCAAAACATGTGCTATGGGTCCTTTGCAGTGAGTACATCTTGGTAATTCACAATCTTTCTTCAAAGGGTCAGGCCCCTTTTCTGAAATACGGAATTAAAGGAGGAGTTCCTATTCTTCTTTCCCCCATTTTCCACCATACATATCTCCCCCGCCCTCTCCATGCAGCAGGGCCATATCTGAAGTCACTTAGTTGGGGAAGTAAGAAAAGCTGTTAAAAGGAGCAATGAAGTTTGACTTTTCTCTGTCCTACCATCTCTAAAACTAGCACAGGATAAAGTCCCAGTATTTCTCACAGAGCCGTGGAAGACAGAGGAAGCTGATTAATAAGGTCCTTTGGGCTGGTTACTGGGAGCCGGATCATGAACAGCATTGCAAGGCCAGGCTAAGTGTCATGCTTTGACCTGGCAGTTGCACTCCTAATTGGGCACACAGTTGCACTTTCATGGCATGTAAACACTTTAAAGAAACCCTACTCAAGACAGAAGGCTACTGTGTGTTTTCCTGAGGGTGTATTCAGGGAGTAAAGAATGCAGGGGCTCTTTAAGCATAATTAGGCATTTAATTGCACATCTAGACTTCACCGATGGTTTTGCACAAGCATGTGATTATGATTCACTTGAAAGTACTCCATTGATGATAGTTTGTATTCCATTTCTCTACAAAGCAAATTAGGAAGGAAAATATTTAAAACATTTCATTCTTAAATCCAATTTCTTTAGTTTCTTTTTAGTTCTAAATTCCCTTCAAGTTTTTAGAGAGTTAAACCAACCACCACCACAGGGAATTGCACATCTGACTCTAATAAAGCACATAAAATAGAATGTATATAACTGTAGGGTCGTTTACAATTAGAATGCAAGTATAGGACAAATACAGTGTCTACCACCTACCAATATTCCCCTTCATCCTCTCTACTCAACTTTTCAGATTGAGAAGTCAAGGCATTGGTGTCAAATCTTTTACCTAAATCACTGAGTAGCAGAGACAGATTAGGAATATAAATTGCCCATGGGAATAAAAATAAAAAATTAATTAAAAATAAAAATTTAAAAATTGCCCCTGGGCAATCATCAAGCCAGGAGACTAGTGGAACATGTTACCTATATTCTTCTAGTGTACATTTAAGACAGTAAACAGTGGATTACCTTTGAGATTTGGGTTATACACAAATATTGAGTCATTTTCTTTTATGTACTCATCTCCATGGCAGAAAGGATAAAGAAAATGGATGGATTTCTTTTCTTGGCATTTTCACTTTTAGTTCAAGTTTGTGTGCCATGCTTTTAAATGTGCATATTTTATTGACCAGAAGCCAAGTGAGTTGTGTTTGCATCACTACACCTATACCACCCACTGCTGCTTCTCTCCTCCAGTTTTTGTATATTATTTTTTAATGCTCACCTGAGAATGTTTTTATAGATTTTAGAGAGAGGAAGTGGGGAGAAGGGCATCAAAGGGAGAGAGAAACATTGATAAATTGCCTCCCATACGCACCCTGACTGGGGATCAAACCCACAACCTAGGTATGAGTGCTGACCAGGAATCAAACCTACAATTGTTTGGTGCACCCAACCAACTGAGACAGCCGGCCAAGGCTCCCTTCTAGTTTTTCATAATTTGGCTATCTTCAGAGCATTCCACAAAGAGTGCTGTTTAACCTGGTTTTGGCTTAACCTGACTTTGGCTTATTACAAGAATGTATCCCCTACAATAGACATCAACTAAATATAAAGTCCTGAGGCATGGGTAGAGAATGCCTGAACCATCACCATGAATCTCATATTCATCAGAGGTGGAGTTATATTGAGAAGACAACACATGCTTAAAAGTAATATTAATTGTTAATTCTTCTTTTGAAGATTAATCAATTTGTGATATATTTTTATTAATCTCAGAGAGAGGAAGGGAGAGGGAGAGAAAGACAGAAACATCAACGATGAGAATCATTGATCAGCTGCCTCCTGCACGCCCCACACTGGGGATTGAGCCTGCAACCTGGGCATGTGCACTGACTGGGAATCGAACCGTGACCACCTGGTTCATAGGTCAATGCTCAACTTCCAAGCCATGCTGGCCAGGCAAATGTTAATTCTTAAATCCTTTCTTATGAAGAAAGAAGTGGAAACTTGGCTATATATAGGTGGATTTGTCAAGAAGATTTTAGTAGGAAGTGTGGATGAGAATCATAGTGAACATGGGGCAGCTTCTTCCAAATACAGAGATCCAGGCCTCAGAATCAGAAATTCCAGGGAGGGGTCCAAGCATCTATATTTTCAAAGTGTTCTATAGTGATTCTAATGCTTTTGCTGTAAGGAAATATAATGTATCTGGGAGAGTAGTCTCTTTGGTTCCTCCTGAAATATGTTTTCTCTTGTCATGGTGCTATGTTGGGAATCTTGGAATTTGAAGACCTGGATTCAATTTGGGACTGTATAATTTATTAGAATTTGTGTGAACTTGGGCAAGTTTCCCCTAAAATCGTTGAATTCCAATGTCCTAATCTGTAGAAAGTAAGATGATAATAGGGACTATTGAGATTAAGAGAGGATAAAGCAAGGCCTTTAGTACTATGTCTGGTATGTACCAGCCATGAGTATGGGCTCATCCAATGGACTATTACTATCATTCTAATAAATGTATGCCACACACATCTCATCCATTGCCATTCTGTATTGGAGTAGTAAAAGTCTTGTATGGGACTCCTTATTCTATTTTGCATAGAGGCACTCCTCTTTATTCCAAATATCCAGTGTGAAAGTAATAAAGAAGCATGACTCCTGTAATATGTGAAGTGCCTGCTGCCTGCATTTAGTCTTTGCCTCGCTCTCCTCTGTCTCACTCTGACCTTAGCCTGGTTTTGTCAGCCAAACAAGGAGAGTAACTTCTAATGAGTCTGAACAGAAATGGGTTTTCCCACTGGGAAGAGGAGTAGACATCTTAAAACCTTTTGTGTAGCATCATTCTACCTCCCTCCTCTAGGACAGAGGGTCAGTGAAGATGACCATTTCATATCAAAGAACACACTGCTGTGCGTGTGTGTGTGTGTGTGTGTGTGTGTGTGTGTGTGTGTGTGTTAGGGTCTTAATATTCATTTCCCACCTCCATTGGCTATTCTTTCAGAGCAGTCTTAGCCTATACAGGGTTTTGCAGAGCTCTGGGAAGAGGGAATGTGTGTGGCAGGCAGCCCTCTGGCTCAGGCCTGAGTTGTTTACCATTCTGGTTTAAATTGCCTCTTATGTACCAGTATTTATATGTGTAACAAATGGAGGCTTGCTAATTATGTGGTTCTTAGTAGGATTTGAGTCTCTTTTGGAAGCAGCTCAGTCTCTGCCCACTATTTATAGCCTTCATATGTCCCAAATTTTCCAGTTCTGATTTCAAATATTCTATCCCTCTGTCTCCAAAAGTACACTTTATGCTTGTCAAACCACATGTCAATTTATGGTTTGAGAAATACAGTCACAGTATTATAACTGCCACCCTAAACACCACATTTTCTGACTGTGAGATTGGAATCTTGCCATTTAAAAACAAATTGGACATGCTTAGGACGTGTAAAAAAATCTTTTTTTTTCCTTCAAATATTCTTGGTAAGCAATTGACTTTAAGCTGCACCTAAAAGTCATGCAGATCTGGGATTAAATGGTGATGTAATTATCAAGAGTGTGATGACAGTGGCCTACTTGGCCTTCCCATGGTATGTGATCAGTGGGTAGTAGAATAAAGAAATATGTTGAGTGATTTTTTATGGAGACTTTCATATTACTCTAAACTACAGAACTTTTATCTGAATGGACTATGCTTCTTGCCAATCATGTACAAAGGCAGACATTTTTGTATTCAGTGAGAAAAGGGCGTATTTTTAACACGATTTGGTTCCTATTTTGTATTGAGCAACATGTCAGGCACTTTGTCTTAACCCTCAGAAGAGCACTGGGGCAGAGACAGCAGAATCCTTTATGTCACAGGTGGGAGAATTGAGACTCATAAAGTCTACCAAGCTTGGAAGGGACCCTCGGGTAGCAAGCAGTATAGTTAGAATTAGAACTCAGGCAAATGTGACTACAAAGTCTCTTTATCAATCAGAATTTCTCATATTCTCTATTTTCCCAGAATGGTACTAGATGAAATGTAACTAAAATCATTTCCAATCACCCCAAACTCCCCATTATTTAGTTGTAAGATATTGATATTTACAAATGACAAATGTCCTGCTGCCTTTGTCACAGCTCCCTGCCCTGTGTCTAGGTGCTGGGCAGAAGGATGTGTTTGGGGACCTTTGTGGGTGGGAGTGTTTCAGGCCAAAGGAGAGAGTGCCTTATGCAATCTTGTACCTTGTCCATGACAAAAGCCCTCCAGTGACTGCAGGTCTGGGCTTAACCTTTCAACCCTCAAGTCTGGTGTTTCCAGTGGCATATCACCAAGCCCTTGTCGATGGAATTGTACCTCCAGGTGTCTCAGAAACCAAGGGACAGCCTCCTACACCATCTCCCTACTCCACATATGCCAACAAGGATCACTAATAGAATCAGTACAAATGTCAGTTGCTGGCTCCAGAAAACCCAAAGACTTCATTTACAGCCACCTCTGTCTAGCCTGTGGAAAATATCTCAGTAAAATGCTTATGAGTATAAGGATGTGGAATGCAGCTTCTGTAAGAGGAGTGACTCTGGAACCTAGAACAGTGCTTGGCCCAAAGTTGGTGCTTAGTGAATAGTGTTTAGTAAATGGATGCATTAGGGACTCAATGACACTCTTTTCATATTTATTACAGGAAAGTCAATAGGCTATTATAATACTTCATAAATTGGCAAATGTGACACTCAAAGCAAAGCAGAATCTTGGTTAATCTTGGTTGTCCTGTGTTCAGAGCTCTCTGGATGCTGCTGTAACCATCCCCTCTGTGAAATCCAAGCATCCTAGCACACTCCTGATATTTAGCAGGAAGGTGATAGTATAATATCTGAACTGTGACTTATCAGTAGTATAAATCAGAATTTTGCTCTTGACTATGGGATATTCATAAATAGAAATACTATTAAAAATACTGTTTCAGACCTTCTTGTTGAGTAAGCCAAGGTCAACACTGTGTTCTTCATAGTTATAATAATGCTAGAAACTTTGTTTCATAAATGACTTTCTGACACCATACTATAAGGATGCACTGAATTGCCTTCTTGGGGAAACGTTGGTAGGATTTATTGCTCATGACTTTTTGTTTTGTTTTGTTAATCCTCCCCCACGGATATTTTTCCATTGATCTTTTAGAGAGAGTGGAAGAGAGAGGGTAAGACAGAAACATCGATGTGAAAGAAACACATCGATTGGTTGCCTCCTGCACGTGCCCTGACCAGGGCCCAGGTTAGGCAGGAGCCTGCAATGGAAGTACTTGCCCTTGATTGGAATCAAACCTGGGACCCTTTGGTCCACAGGCTGACACTCTGTCTACTGAGCCAAACTAACTAGGTTGCTCCTGACTTTTAAGCTGCTGGAACAATCTAATAGAATTACCATTAGATAATCCAAAATATTGGAGACTAATTTGGCACACAAAATTCATGCATGGGTACAGTCTGTAGGCTGGGCCTGTGATCAGAGCCATCTTTCCTGACTGCTGGCAGCCAACCCCACCACCTGCTGCCACCCACCCTCAGTTCCCATTCACCATTGGGCGATCAGAGCCTCCTGGCCAGGAAAAGAGACTGAGAGGTTGGCCAGCAGGCCCCTGTTGGGTTATTGGGGCCTGCAGGCGGGGGGCAGCTCCTGTGTTGAACATCTACACCCTGGTGGTCAGTGCACATCATGGCGGCCAGTAGTTCCGCTATTCAGTTGATTTGCATATTACCCTGTTATTGTATAGGATACTTGTTGTGTGTCTGGATTCAGCTGTTACAGCTTTTCATTTTAAAACTAAAGGTATGCTTGCCCCTGGCGAAGAAAAGAGAAAGAATTTGAGCAGAAAGAACAAGTTAATCACATAAACTTGAGGGACTACGGTCTTTATTTTAGAGGGGAAAAATCAAACAAATAGGGGCTTGCAGTAGTGGTCTTTGCTGAATTGTAAAATAGATTACCTGGGGAAAAAAATTTTGGCCTTTTAAAAATGGCTGAAAATCCATAAGCAGATTGAAAACATTTTCTACCACATGGTGCTGTGCTAGCAAACAAAGACAGATGCCAGCCTCCACCAGGTCTGACAAAGATGGCAATAAAAAACAATGGAGGCAAGCATTCTGTTTCTATTTGCTCTGTAGTTGGTAGGGCAGGATATAACTTAAAAATAAATTTGCTAGAGTGAAAAGTGGGGAATTATGCTTTAACTCTTACTCGAAGTAAATTAAACTTTCTCCATTATTTCCTGGGACGTTGCTCCCATCCCAAGATGAAGAAGTGATCATTCACCGTGGGTTGGGCTTGACAGCTGCTAAAGGAGAGACACTTTTGGTTCTATAGCCGGTGGTTTCATATAGAGACTGTCACAGGATGGAGTTCCCTCCTGCTGGTAAACTACTATTCCATCTGGCCAGGAGTTAAAAGGAAAAAAGGGAAGTGGAGGATGGGCACCAAAGAGGTGGGGCTGTGTGTACCCAGTTGCAGGGCACACTGGCTGATGGTGTCCCTTTCAAATGGGCAGAATCAGGGTCTCTGGTTTGCATAAATCTATCCAACCCACCACAAACCAAAAGTTTAGGGGGTAAGGAAAGTGGATGAGACAAGGAATGAAAAAGTGAAACTTTAAAGCAGGGGTGTGGAACCTTTTTTCTGCCAAGGGCCCTTTGGATACTTACAACATCATTCACGGGCCACACAGAGTTATCAATGTAAAAATTAGCTATGTTCAGTCAAACATTTAATGAACTCATCCATAATGTCTTGCAGGGCCAGACCAAATGATTTCTTGGGCTTTATATGGCTCATGGGCCAGATGTTCCCCAACCCTGTTTTGAAGGAAAATTTATAACAGCACTGGTTTGGTTCTATAAAAGGGACTAAAATGACATAATGATTTTACTGACTTGATTGAAAACTGAATTTCCTATCACTAATTTCCTTCTTTCCTCACCTTGATAATATCTTGAAGCTGTTGTGAAAACACAAATGACAAATAGTTTTAGGTTGTATTTCTTTTTTCTAAGTTAAATTTAACAATGCCTTGCCCTAGCCAGTTAGGCTCAATGGATAAGAGTATTGGCCTGCCCTCTGAAGGGTTTCAGGTTCGATTCCAGTCAAGGGCACATGCTAGGGTTGCAGGCTCCATCCCCAGTAGGGGGTGTGTAGGAGGCAGCAGATCAGTGATTCTCTCTCATTATTGATGTTTCTATCTCTTCTTCTCTCTCCCTCTCTTAAAAAAAATTAACAATGCCTTTATTAAGTGTAAGGTTTATAAAATACATGCCTTACTAGAAGCTGCTGAATTTGAAATGATGGCTTTTTGAGGAGGAATGCTATGTTAATGATATGACAGATTCTACTTAAAATTATTAAACACAAAATGGGTTTTCTTTTTTGATCCAGAAACACTAACTTCAGATTTAATGCACCGTGTTAGGTTTGTCAGAACCAAAAGGAGTCTGATAGAAAATCACCTAAGTTAGGTTCTAACCTATCACAATGCCTAGAATATAGTTGGTGCTCAATCAGTGTTTGTGGAATAAATGAGTGAATGGCCAGGAGCATTTAAGGACTGAACATGATAATACTCCTGGCAGAGATATGGAACTCAGTCAGCCGGCGGCCTGGGGGAACACTTTACCATTATAGTTTGTTACTGATACAACTCACAAGGCAGATGCTCATTACAAGACAGAGAATTAATGAGGTCTAAGCATCTCAGTTTAATGCCTCCAGGGGCCAGTTATCTTTGTTCTGTCCCACGGCTGCATCCACAACCCATAACCATCGCCAGCTGTCACATGCCAGGATGTGCTCTTTGACACACCTAGGCCCAGAAGAGACTGGGAGTAGATGAGCTCAGACCTACATCCACTTAGGAGAAATAAAGCTGAAGGCATGTGTTCTTCAGAGAGGCCAGTACAACAATCAAACGAAGAACAGTATATTTTGCAGCCAACTGGACCGAGTGCCGTAACAACATGTGGTGGTTCTGTGTGAACAGCGCCCTGGCACGGTTGGCTGTGGACAACCTGGCCACCGTTGCTGAATGTGGCCTAGTTCCAAAGCTCCAACTTTAGTGAATCGCTCAGCCCACAGCATTCTAAATGGACTTGGGCATATTACAACCACGTATGCCTTCCAGAAACCCCCTTTTTCCTAAACCCATATATTTCAGGTTAGGCCAGCATTGTCTAGTAACATTCTTGGAGTAATAGACTAGTATATTTTCTTCCTGGCAAGGCTCACCTTGATCTGCATTATCATTTAGGCCCCATCTGAAAACACCATTCATTTAAATAAGCAATAGAGACTGAAATAAAATTCCATTCATGCTTAACTCTCTGATGCGGTTTGGAAACGCTTTCTTCTTCAGCCAGTCTTATGTTACATGCTGGATGGTCTTTTCTTTGACCACCTCATAAAAAAAGGGCTCATAAATACTTTTCATGTTTTATTTAAACTAGCGGTACTCCCCAAAGCACGGTGCTCCTATTTTTTTTCTTTTAAATCCTTTGTGTAGTTCTAAAGCATTTCTTTACCAGTAGCAGAGGTAAAAGCATATTCAGACCTGAGAGGGCCGTGTTCTATGGCTATCAGGCTACAAATTTTCTTTACTGATAAAAAGAATTCACTTCTCAGCAAAATGTTGCCTGATTTATATGCTTTCCTTCTAGAAATAATCTTCTGTGAGGTATAAGGGCCAGAGGTAAAATGTATATCTTTTCTTGATGCCTCTGATATTAGAATTATGACTTTTCAGCACAAGGATGTCTTCTAATATTCTGATAAACAAGAGCTTCATTGTCTCACTAGAGGCCCGGTGCACAAAATTTGTGCACTCGGTGGGGGGATGGGTCCCCCAGCATGGCCTGTACCCTGTCACAATGCAGGAGCCTCGCCCATCCCTCTGGGACTCCTTGATGAATTGCCCCCAAAAAGATAGGCTGGAGCCGAGGATCCTGCTCTGCACCACATGGATCTGGGAGGCAGGACACCTAAGACCCCCAAGCAAGCCAGAAAGTAGAAAAAGAGCAAGAGTCTATACACATTTGAATAAACATCCTCATATATAAAAGTTGCAACCCTCGTGGCCCCCAGTGCTGCCATGGCCGCCGGGCTTGGGGCCGGGTTTGTGGCTGTGATTGCGGCCCCCAGCACAACCTTGGCTGGGCTTGGGGCTAGTTTGTGGCTGCCATCACCACCCCTGCAGCCCCAAGCACCGCCTTGGCCGGACTTGGGGCCAGGTTTGTGCCTGCAGTCACAGCCCCCCAGCCATTAAAGTTGAGTTATGTCTTTTAGCCCTATCTAAAACTTCAGCAAAATCATCAGCATGAAAATACAAATTTTGTTCATTTGGCAAATGAATAGTTAATCTTGTGATTGCATGAGATTGGTCATGCATTTGCATTCCAAAAAGTCTCCAAACAGCCTCAGGAGCACTCACATACATGGAGTCAATGAAGTCCTGTACTTCGTCATGATTGATAATACTTTTTTCAGAAATTTGAATATTTGCACAATCATGATCTTTATAGAAGTATTTAAATAGATATTTGACACTTCTAATTGATGCACAGACTTCAACATTTATATGACAGTTATATTTGAGGCACAAATATGGATTATAAGGGAAAATCCAAGTATTATTGACAATTTTATTTCCAATAGAAATGGTACTACCAGATCTTCGTTTGTATTTGGGGTATCCATCAATATTTCCAATGGTCACATTTTGAAATTTTTTCGGATATCCCTTTAAACATTTTCCATTTTCCATACATGGACTATTTGGATTTTGTATTCCACATGGTCCACGTACCATATTTGATCTTACAATCTGAAAAAGTCGAGGACACTGGTCCTCATCTGGAATTTCTGCCTTAAATATACGGTCAATGTCATATTCTGAATGTAATTTGGACTCACTATCTAATATCAGTAATATGTGAGCGTGAGGCAGTCCACGTTTCTGAAATTCAATGACATGAATCTAGGTATTATTTTGCCAAATAAATGGAATTTACATACATCATTTAAAAGAGCATTCAGCTTGATATTAAAAACCCTGGCTACCAAGTCAGGTCTGTTTTCAACTTTTTACCAATGTTGTAAATTGTTTGTAATATCTGCCCATTTGGGGTGGCATGTCATAGTTATAAATAAATCAGGCTTACCATACTTCGTTATAATTGCCATAGCATCCTGATATCGCTGCTGCATATTTCTGGGATTACCCTCAAAAGGTGATGGAAGTATTATCATTTTACCAATGGGTACATTGTCATTTTCAGATCTGGATTTGAGATAATCCATCAAACCGCTATATTTTTAAACTCTCAACTTAGATTGGTTTGCTTTAATGAGATTTATCCAATTTGCCTCCATTTTTTAATACAAATCCACAGTAAACTGTTGAGTTAATTTTCCTGCATTTAAAATAGGATTGAAAGTGTCCCTCACAGAGAGATGAAATCCAGAATACTGCATTTGGGTGACTCGTGTTCTGACATTTTTGTCTAGTATTATTGTTGAGTAAACTGTTGTCTCTGAGTCTTAATGCAATATCTGTTCCCCAACCTTTTCACCATGTGGAAAAAGAATAGGATATGTCATTGCATCTAATGTAGGAAATAGGATACTGATTCGTTTCACTTTAGTGGCATTTGGATTATTGGAATCTGGTTTACAATGAATGAGGAAGTCCCTTTCAAAAGGAGGTTCTCCATCTTCTTTTGTGAATATGACAGCAACCTCGGTTATACAGGGAGAATTATATCTACCTGGGTCACTATTATGATAATATTTAATTGCCATAGTTACTTCCATGGGAGCTATACCTTTTGCTGCTGCTTCAGATTAGGCTTCCTTTTCTACCTCATGTAGCATCTTGTACAATTTTGTTAATTCATTTATTTCATGCATGAGGTTGTTTCTGAGCAGGCCTGGTTTGCTGGGATTGCTAATCTTTTATGTGTAGCTTTGGCTGTATCCAAAATATAGAGTTGAGCAAACTTCAACAGTTTTTCTTTGGACATAGTCCCACCTGTCTATTGCCACGTTCTGAGATAGAGGAGAATGACAGGCCTTTCAGCAATGTGACCAATGGCTGATTTGGACAGATTCTGTGGGGGTGGGACTTCCTCCTACCTATTGTCAGTTTCCACAGCTGGGATGCTGAAGCTGGGACTCGGGGGCCTTCCCTCTGATGGTTGCCTTCCGTTTTTGCTGGCATACAGCTGAAGCTACACATAAAACATTATTAGCAATGCCAGGGGCCTCAGTTAGATGCAGCTGCGGTGAGTTCTCACAGTTGCCCCCCGCCACTGCCGAAGCCACCGCCGCCGATCCTGCCGCCTCGTTCTCTGCACCCCGGGGCTTCAGACTCAGCTGTGGTAAGTTCTGGCTGCCGTCACTACCACTGCTTGGTCTCTGCGCCCAGGCTGGGCACTTGATGCCTTCACCATTTCATCTCAGCTCCTGGGGCCTGGCACTCACGCCTCTCGACCCCACCCCTTGCTCCGATTGGCTGGTAGCATAGCCAGTCAGGAGCCAAGGTACAGTCACATTTGCATGTTACTCTTTTATTAGATAGGATAACAAAGTATTAACTTCTGAATAATGAGGCAGAGAAGACAGAAGAGTTGCTAGGGGTATGGGTTTGTTATGCAGTGTGTGGCTTGGTCTTAGCTAGGAGCTGAAATGGTCCATCCATTCTTTGTAGCCAGTTAGGGTGGGTCATGGCTGGCTCTTCACCTGTGTCCCAATTCACATGTGTTTCTTTTCCTGAGAGCAGCATCTTTCAACCAGTGAGCTGTGAGAGTTTTTAAAACATGCAATACCTGACTATTTAGTTGGGGCACTGACCTCTTTTCCTTTAGATTGTGAAATAAAGAAACAACAGCCAACACAACAATAGCGATGTGAATGCATCAAAATTATACCTTTTTTGTGTGTATGTAAAATAGATACACAGGATGAAAAAGGCAGAAAATTGCTGCCCTAGAGTATCTTAACTCATATTTATTGTTATGCTTGTCTTTTTCCCTTTGAAGTAAAAGTTGGTTGGCTCTACTGCTGTATCCAACTATGCTTCTTATTTCAGTTTTCCATGAATTCATCATTGCTCCCTACTCCTTCCTTAAATCACAGGATCATATCAGGATAGAAGGGAACTGAGAGATCATCTAGTCTGCTAACCTCTGAGCACATGCATTCTTCCTTCTGTCTCCTACATGGGTGTCCCTCAGTATCTGTTTCCATCATTTTAGGAACAGATAGTTTTCAGCTTTGCAGGTTGCATACTGATTGCTCAAATGGTGAGAGATTTGGAACATGGAGTACATCTTATGACCTCTGTAATTTCTTATACTTAATTTTGTTAGACTTTATAGTGATTTGAAAAAATGCCAGCTCTGATAATGATAGCTGTCTTAGGTATACTCATCTTTCTTTAATCCATACATTTTCATCCATATGAACAGACATGACTTCTCTCCAAAATTCATGGAGCCCTATTTCCCATTGCTTCCTGTGCATCTCTACCTGGATTTAATGTAAACATTCTTTTTTTCACTTGGCAGATTTTTATTGAGCTGCAGAGATGTTCCAGGCATTATGCTAGGCACTCACAGTACAGATGTGAACCAAATAATACCTGGCTCTCTTGGAGTGAGTATCTGATGGGGTGATGGAGCATGAAGAAATATAGAACACGTCCCTCCATCCCCTTGTGTCCTACATCAGTGGGTCTCAAAGTGTATTTCCCAGAGTGGCAGCAATATGTCCTGGGAGCTTGTTAGAAGTGCAGATGCTGGGTTCCTGCTCAGATCTACTGAACTGAAACTTTGTAGGATGAGGCCCAGAAATCTGTGTTTGAACAAGCCCCTCCAGGTGATGCTCAGTTTGAGAACCCTCATCTATGTGGGATCACTATAGCCTCTTAAATTAGAAACCCTGTGGCAACCTGGATTTCTCAGTCTGTCTTTTTCCCCAGCCACAGTTTTGTTAATTCTCCTTCAGAAATTAATTTTGCCATGAAAATCTGCCAGGGATCAAATGCAGAACCTTATGTATTGCCTACTGTAACTTCCTAATTGGTCTCTCAGCAATCATTTACTTTCCCACCCAATTCATCCTTCACATAGCCAACAGTTATCTTATGTTAAAAATCTTGTACTGCAAAATACAATGAAACAAACATAAATTCCTGTTGGCTTCTTGTTACCTTCTGGATAAAATCTAACCTGAGAGAGGCACATAAGGCCCTAAAAATGGAGGGATCCCATAGCCTGGCCTGTGCTCACTTTGTGAGGTTATTCCGTGTTTCCCTAATCCCTGAATACAACATCACACCATCCCCTCTCATGAATGTCTCTGCAAATAGCTCTTAATTGTGACTATACAATTGCTCCATCCTCTCCAATCCCCACATTTCTGTCCCCATCTTTCCGCTGGCGAAAAATCTACTTATCCTTCAAAGACTATACAAATATCACCTCCTCTGTGAAGCTTTCTCTGATTACTTGCTACTCTAATTCCCCACAGCACTTTGTTGATTCCTAATGAAAGCACACTTTTGTTCAATATTCATTTTGATAAGTGAGAATGTGAGACCCAGATAACATATGATTTGTCCAGGTAACAGAGTTACACAATGTCAGTCAAAAATTAACAGAGGTCTCCTGGCTACTTAGTCCAGGGCAATTTTCTCTGGGCTTACAACATCCTGTTTGGTGTGTTTCGTGTTATGGGTAGTGAGTAATTTTTCTTTTCTTTGACGTGTCTGTGGATCCAGGGGATTCTTCTTGAGCCCACTTAAAATGGGAGTCTTTGTTTTTGCTAAGTTGAGAGCTAGGGAAATTTGAGAATCATTTTATGCTGCTGGAGTCTCCTGCTAAATTCCCATACTATCAAGATTCCCTTACAACATCTGGCCACTTTACAGGACATTTCATGGAGCAAATCAATTAACATTTTAAAAGTTGCGGCTGAGAGAAAGAAAACACGTGAATAGTAGCATAGCACTCTCCCAACTCCCTAAGAGATTGTTGATGGCTGAATTGCACAAAACCTTATACTGTTTCTATATACCACAACTTACTCTTAAATATTGTATTTTAAAATTTAAATCAGGGTAATCAGATTCTTTGGATCTTTGACAAACCATCAATAGACAGCATTTAATATGATTAGCTTTTCCACTGATACATCCTTTCTTTGTCAGTGGATCTGAGTGTAGGACTGTTGCCATAAAGGCCCTGAAGGTAGTACTTTCATGATGTAGTAAGTGGATTCTGGCTAAACAGGTTAAGAAAAATCTTCCCAGGTGCCACTAGGAACCTTGAGCAACACTTTATTTATAGAAAATAGGAGCTGCTCCCACTTGTGAAGTTAAGTCCTGCTAAATTAATTTCAAGTATTTCAGACTGGTGCCGAGACCGGTTTGGCTCAGTGGATAGAGCATCGGACTGTGGACTGAAGGGTCCCGGGTTCGATTCCGGCAAGGGCATGTACCTTGGCTGTGGGCACATCCCCGGTAGGGGGCATGCAAGAGGCAGCTGATCGATGTCTCTCTCTCATCGATGTTTCTGACTTTCCCTCTCCCTTCTGCTCTGTAAAAAATCAATAAAATATTTTAAAAAAATATTTCAAACTGATGGTTCCCACAGAGCCTCAGAAGATAGATGTGTGTTCACACACACACACACACACACACACACACACACTCACACACACATTCATTTATCTCCATTTTGAACATGTAAACTCTACAAAGATGCTGATAAAGCTGAAGTGCCTAAAACAGTGCTTGACACATAGTGGGTGCTCAATATACAGGTTGTAGAATAAATAAAGGAGAGTGACTTAACAATAGTGTTAATGCTCTAATGGTCATGTTGACCTAGTGTAGTCACTATTCCACACATTTTTCTGATTTGAAGTCTCCTCCTCTGTAATGAGAGATGGCAGCATTTCTCTTCCAGTACTGATATAAGAATCCAAAGAAAAGACGTTTATGAAGTGGCTGGATCGCTCATTGGTCATTTTATGGAATTAACTGTATTTAACTTGAGTCTGTTTCTTTATTTGTGAAATGGGGGTTAACATATTTGGCTTATGACCCTCTTAGGGTGTTAGGCTCCAATAGGTCACAGGTGAGAATGTACCAAGATGTGTATGCCATCCAGTGTAAGGCACTGTCACCGTGCGCCTTTTGTTAAAGGTTGTCAAGCAATTGCCCTTTCTGGGCTCTTCAACTCATTCTGTGCTCGTGACGGGTCTTGGAGAAAGTGACATTGAGATCACAAGGTTGGCTCTGTCTTTAATCACCAACCAAACAATCAAATGAATTTCAGTAAAGACCCTTTTAAAATTAAAGGGTCTTCTCTATCATGTACCATATAAACGATGCTGAAAGTAAAGCAGACAACAAAGATTCAGTTCTCTCCAAGCTCTCCATAACATGGGGGAGGGATTGTCCTTTTCCTACTCTCTTGGAACTTCTTCACATGGAACATTTCATCAGTTATTTACAAGCTCTTTTTCTAATCCCTCCCCACCAGACTCCCCCTATCTCTCTTACACACACACACACACACACACACACACACACACACAGAGAGAGAGAGAGACAGAGAGAGAGAGAGAGAGACAGAGAGAGAGAGACAGAGAGAGAGAGACAGAGAGAGAGAGACAGAGAGAGACAGAGAGAGAGAGACAGAGAGAGAGAGAGAGAGAGAGAGACAGAGAGAGAGAGACAGAGAGAGAGAGACAGAGAGAGAGAGACAGAGAGAGAGAGACAGAGAGAGAGAGACAGAGAGAGACAGAGAGAGAGAGACAGAGAGAGAGAGACAGAGAGAGAGAGACAGAGAGAGAGAGACAGAGAGAGAGAGACAGAGAGAGAGAGACAGAGAGAGACAGAGAGAGACAGAGAGAGACAGAGAGAGAGACGCAGAGAGAGAGACGCAGAGAGAGACGCAGAGAGAGAGAGAGACGCAGAGAGAGAGAGAGACAGAGAGAGAGAGAGAGACAGAGAGAGAGAGAGAGACAGAGAGAGAGAGAGAGACAGAGAGAGAGAGAGAGACAGAGAGAGACAGAGACAGAGAGAGACAGAGAGAGACAGAGAGAGACAGGAGGGACACAGACAGAGAGAGACAGAGAGAGACAGAGAGAGACAGAGAGAGACAGAGAGAGACAGGAGGGACACAGACAGAGAGAGACAGGAGAGAGACAGGGAGGGAGAGGAGAGAGAGAGGGAGGGGGAGGGAGAGGGAGGGAGGGGGAGGGAGAGAGATGGGGGAGAATAGGCTTCAGACTTTATTTTCTCTCTCCTTCCCATAAGTCTTTTCTCATGCTAATGGGCTATGATCTGTTGGAAATGGGAACTCAGCAATAACTCCAGACCGGAGCCCCACAAGTTTGTAGAATCGAGCCAAGCTGCATGATTCTCTAAACATTCCATCGCATTAATACCTTGTGGGTCTATGGGGACCTTCTTCTAAATCTCTGCAAACACTTGCCTGAGTTTGGTTAATCCTCAGTGTAGTCATGGTAAAACATTCCCACATTTTGGAAGGACGGCAAATGAAGCCCCCCTCAGCAGGGACTCTGTGCAGGAACCTGGGTGAGAAAAGGACTTGTCTACTCTGAGCTCTGCTGTCTCTCAGCACACACAGGCACACCCAGCAAATTCATGGAACAGGGCATGGGGAGAAGACTGGGAAGTTCGTTTCAAATAAAAATAAACTTTCAAATGGAACACGACACATATTGCTTTATTTTTCATAGCTGAACAATTTTATATTTGCCAAGCAATGGAATCAAAGGGATCTGACTCTAATCAGCTACTCTCAGTGGTCTCTGTCTGGAATGCTTCCCGTGACCAAATTAATTATTAATAAGGTTATTCATTCCATAAACATTTAATGATCACATTCCAGATATTGTCCTAGGTGATAGAAAAATAAAAATAGAAATATGGACAAAACAGTGCCTCTTGCCCTCAAGGAACTTGTGTAATAATGGAGAGAGACAAATAGGAAAATAATAATAATAATAATATGTTGGTGAGCTAATTATTCAACTTTTAAAAACAAACTTTCAGGAAGCCTTCCCTGAATAATTTCTACCTATAATTATTCCTATGAATTGCCTTCCCATTATATCTGTACCTCCTTTGTGGCACTTTCCTTTTTTTAATCCTGAATTATGATCATGAACATGCATGATTTTTCTTAATAATCTCAAAGTCCCTTGAGTGAAAAAATTCAGATTTGTTTATATTCTGAGAACCTAGCACAGATAAGCACTTACTAAATGTTAAATGAATGAATAAAGAATGAACAAATCCACACTGTTTTTCAGAGTGACTGCACCAATTTGCAATCCCACCAACAGTGCACAGAGTTGCCTTTTCTCTACATCCTTGCCAACATGTGCTGTTTGTTGATTTATTGGTGATAGCCTCGCTGACAGTGTGAGATAATATCTCATTGTGGTTTTAATTTGCATCTCCCCAATGAATAAAATGTTTAGCATCTTTTCATATGTGTATTGGTCATCTGTATGTCCTCTTTGGAGAAGTTGTCTGCCCATTTTTTAATTGGATTGCTTGGGATTTTGGTGTTGTTTTGAATTCCTTATATATTTTGGACACTAACCCCTTATTAGATGTTTCATTGGTGAATATCTTCTTCCACTCAATAAGGGTGCCTTTTAATTTTGTTGGTTTCCTTCACCATGCAAAACTCTTCTTTGATGTACTCAAATTTGCTTATTTTTTTTCTTTCCCTTGCTTGAGTAGACATATCCAAAAAATATTACTAAAAGGAATGTCAGAGTTTACTGCCTATGTTTTCTTCTAGGAGTTTTACATAATGATTGTATATTTAAGACTTTAATTAATTTTAAGTTTATTATTGCTTATGGAATAAGAAAATAATCCAGTTTCATTATTTTGCATGTGTCTGCCCAGTTTTCCCAGCATCATTTATTGAATAGACTCTTTATTCCATTGTACATTCTTGCCTCTTTTGTCATAGACTAATTGACCATATAGGTATGAATTTTTTCTTTATTTTTAATTTTAAAAATTTTAGTTTTGATTGCAGTTTACATTTAATATTATTTTGTTTTCATTTCATGTGTACAACATAGTGGTTAGACAATTACATATTTTACAAAGTGATACCCCCAACATTTCAAGTACCCACCTGACATCATACATAGTTATTATAATATTATTGACTATATTCCCTTTGCTGTACTTTATATCCTCATGACTGTTTTATAACTACCAGTTTGTACTTCTTAATTCCTTCACCTTTGTATCTTCAGTTTCTTTCTTCAGTGTTTTATAGTGAAAGACCAAGTACAGGTTTTTTACTTCCTTGGTTAAATTTATTCCTATGTATGTTTTGATCAATTGTAAGTGGGATTGTTTTCTTAATTTCTTTTTCTATAGCTTATTGTTGTGTAAAACTAATTTATAAATATTAATTTTGTATCCTGCTATTTTACTGAATTCATTTATTAGTCCTAGTAGTTTTTTTTTTTTGCTGGCATCTTTAGGGTTCTCTATAGTATCATGTCATTGCAAATAATGACAGTTTTACTTCTTTCTTTACAATTTATGTGCCTTTTATTTATTTTTCTTTCTGATTAAGATGTACAATTTGCCAGTTATAAAAATAATCACGGGGATATAAAGTACAGCATAGGGAATATGGTCAATAATATTGTGGTGGCTATGTATGGTATCAGGTGGGTGCTGGATTTATGGGGTGATAACTTCATAGTTTATGTATATGTCTAGCTGCTGTGTTGTACACATGAAACTAGTTTGGTGTATTATATGTCAACTATAATTAAAAAATAAAAAATATTTTAAAAATAAATTTTAAAAAGCAAAATAATGAGCAAGTCAAAATTTGACCATAATGTAAGAAATGCTGTGCTTTGTTCATAGCAGCGTTGTTTACATGAGAGGATCTGGAAACAGTCCAAGTGCTCATCAGTAGATAAGTCAACAAAGAAAGCTGTGGTACAGCCTGGCCGGTGTGGCTCAGTGTTTGAGCGTTGACCCATGAACCAAGAATTCACTGGGTTGGTTCCCAGTCAGGGCACATGCCTGCGTTACTGGCTGGATCCTCAGTGGTGGACATGTAGGAGGCAGCCAATCAATGTCTCTCATCGATGTTTCTATCACTAGTAGCTAAAAGAGAGGAAGGAGGAAGTCAGTCTAAATATGTAATATCTGAACATACAAAGGAGGTCTCAACTACATTCATGAGACGTATAAGTGAGGAGTACAGTGGTTAGAATGGATTTTTGTTCTTATAAGTCACTTCAGTAAATACGTTGAACAAATGGCTGGATGCCACATCATTCCTGTCTTTCATGCTTTCGTGTCTGTGTTTGTGATTTCTATTGTTCTGTTGTTTAATATGCCAAACTTAGAAAATAAAAGCTTCTTCCTTATACTCTCTTCTGTTCTCAATTTAAGTCTGGTGGGTGGGCTGGGCTGACTTTCACTTTCTGATGGTAAACCTTTGGTGCTGTGTGACTCAATCTGGATCTATGTAAATTTGGAGGAGAATTCGTAATGATCAAGTGAAAAGATATGAGGAACAGGAGAAATCACAAAACCAAACTGAGATATGCATATGAAAATAGGCATAAACAAAGAAGGATGCTAACTGCTGGGATATAACCAGCAGGATCCTGGTGAACAAATAAATGCCAGGGCCTAAGTGGGTGGTGATGACACAACATTATCCACCATACAGAAGACATTTTAGAAAAAGTGTCCGTCCACAGCAGTCTGGAAGCATGCTTGCATAAAGCTTAGTAACTAAGTGTTTAATTTTCCTTAGATGGATACAGAACACATTTGGAGCATAGAGCTGTGGCCTCCTCCTCTGCTGGGCCCTTCTCATCTTACTAGGCTGGGGAGCAGCTTTCTAGTAGGTTTTTGGCATGGTGGACAATGTACCAGATTGGGGGAGGGGGTACTTTCCTTCTGTGAGGAAGGTTGGAGCTACTTCATATACTACTGGGATCCCCTTTCAAGGAATATTTGGACTAAACTGTCTTTTTCCTGATGGATTATGCTTTGGATCATCCTTTACCAAGGTTATAATCATGGGCTGTTAACATTTTTTTGGACTTTGATTTGGGTGGTAACGACAATGATTTTGGAAACCTGTTTTCATTTAATTTCGTTTCCCTTTTCCTGTTAAGCACATCATTGGGCTAGAAGGGAAGAAACTCGGATTGTTGGAAATCTTTGTTTTGTGCTTCTGCTCAATTCAGATTGGATACCTGAGGAGAAAAGAGCTGAAACACACTCATAAGTTCTGTGGTTCCCTCCACTGGAAAGCCAGAATCCATGGCCCAACCTGTCTTAGGTGGCTGGCACTAATATCAAAACAATAATCATTTAAGGCTATCATAACATTACATAAGTCATTTCCTTCCCTTCTAGAATGTGGAGGGATATATGAGAAGCAAAAAAATAAAATATTCATATTTTCCAATTACCCTTTCATCTGTACTAAAACATGGAGGGTGATGGTAAAAACTTGTGTAAGGATGTGGCATTTTTGTATGCTAATGTTGTCTCTGGTCCAGTTTCTAAAACCATTCTGGTAATTTGGAAGATTTGCTAGCAGGAGCCAATTATTCAACAAAAATTGTCAGTTTAATTCTTAGATGGTGGTTAGTTTGCTTTTGCTTTTAAAGAATACAAAACATGCCCAGCAGGCTTCCTGCTTACTCCTTTTTGAGCAAGTGTGTTTGGCATCCACGTTACAAACAAATTAGTCGAAAACTCTTAAGAAAACTCAACATTTTTATGATATGAGAGAAACATAATGAAAAAAATGAACAAAGTCTTAAGGAGTAAAATTCATTTTCAGCATAATCTTCTGAATTTAATGGGAGGTAGCTTTTTCTTTGCCACCAAACAACCGGTAAAACAAGATTTCATTTATTAACTCATCTATTCATTTATTCACACAAATAACAATAAAGTGCCTATTATGTGCTACGTCTATTCTTACACCAGTGAATCCAAGTTAACAAGACAAACCATTGCTGTCATGAAACTTTATGTAGTGAAATCACATAATGGCAAGGCAATCTTTGATTTGAATAGAAAATGTTATTGTCACTCTCAGATTATTTTCTTTTTAAAAGAAAGCCACTATAAAAATAACCTGAGAGTGATATGGTTCTTTAAAAAGAAATTGTGCCTGGCTGGTGTGGCTCAGTGGTTGAGCATCAACCTATGAACCAGGAGGTCATAGATTTGTGTATTTTTTTAAGTAAACACAGTTTTATTTATTTTGATTTAGCTTCACTACATATCAACCACTTACTATTATTTAATTACAATACTAAATCCTTTTTCTCCAAAAATTTTAAACTTAAGAAACAAAAGAACTATGCTCTCACCTGGTTTCATAATAAGCCTGGAAACAGTTACTTTGAAGAAAAGTAAAATCTTCTTTCTAAATAATAATCTGGGAGAAGACAAACAATTTTATTCTCAACATTTTTAGTTACATGATTTCAACAAATTTTCTCTTTCAATCTAGAAGAAACAGTATATAATGACGCACTACTTTAACCCAGAATCAAACCATTATATAGAGATCATTTGAAATGTTTTGTTTGGGAGAGAGGGAACAAAGAAAGAAACGTAACAGAAAATTTAAAAGTATATTAAATATTTAAATTAAAACAAAAAATGTAGAGTTATCTATATTCTAGATATCTCTCAAATTTAAGCACAAAGATAACAAAGTGAAAATTCAATGTGTATTCCTCTGTTTAGGCAACAAATGCTCATGGCTAAAGGTGAGCTAGTTATAGTTTTCAAAGATTCCTTGATGAGGCACCATTTGGGGGAGGGAATCATTCCTATTTAACAAAAGAGTAATATGCAAATTGACCATACCTCTGCCACACCCACAAGCTATGCCCACCAGCCACACTCACCACCCAATCAGGAGAGAATATGCAAAAAAAACCAAAACACCCAACCAAGATGGCTGTGGCCACTGAGAGCAGGAGGGGGGCTTGGGTTTACCTGGCAATGGATGAAGCCAAGCTTTCTGCCTGCCCTTGTTGGCCTAGGCCTCCACTCAATGTTAGAAAGTTTCAATTATAGAAGATACATAAATCCCAACAGAAATGGCGGCTGCCACTGAGCTGGAGAGAGCATAGGCTAGGGTTGCCCCTGGCGATGGAGGAAGCCAAACTTCTGTAGCCCTGGCTGGCCTAGGCCTCCACTCCAGGCTACAAAGTAACAATTAAAGGAGGTAAATAAAAACTAACAGAAATGGCTGCTGCCACTGAGCAAGCAGAAGGCTTGGCACTGCTCCAGGCTACAAAGTTTCAATTGTAGAACATAAATAAATTCCATCTACCAGGGCCTCAGCTTGGGTTGCTGGGGTGTGTGGCTGGCCTGCAAATCACAACAGATCCTTCGCCCAGGCTGCCCCATGCCCCAAGGGAATCCCCACCCTGATCCAGGACACTCTTCAGGGCAAACCAGCTGCCCCCCACCCAAGCACCAGGCCTCTATCCTATCTAATAAAAGAGTAATATGCAGATTGACTATCATTCCAACACACAAGATGGCTGCCCCCACATGGTCAAAGATCCTGCCCCCATGTGGACACAAGATGGCCAGCAGGGGAGGAAAGTTGGGAGGGAGCAGACCTGTAAGGGAGGGTAGTTGGGGGCAATCAAGCCTGCACAAGAGGCCAGTTAGGGGTGACCAAGCCAGCAGAGGAGGGAAGTTGGGGGCAAACAGACTGGCAGGAGAACAGTTAGACATAAATCAGGCTGGTAGGGGAATGGTTAGGGGGTAATCAGGCTGGCAGGCAGAAGTGATCAGGGGCAATCAGGAAGGCAGGCAGGTGAGCAGTTTGGAGCCAGCAGTCCTGGATTGTGAGTGGGATATCTGACTGCCCATTTAAGCCCAATCCTACTGAAATCGGGCCTAAATGGGCAGTCGGACATCCCTTGAGGGGTCCCAGATTGGAGAGGGTACAGGCTGGGCTGAGGGACACCCTCTCCCCCACCCCGTGCATGAATTTCATGCACAAATTTTGTGCACTGGGCCTCTAGTTTTTCTAATAAAAGCTGGATTGACTAACAAGTGTCACACTATTAAATAAACTAACAATCTAAATATTTGAGTTCTTATATTAAAAAGATGGAAGAAGAAAGGTAAAAAAATCATAATTTGGTTGGGACTCAACCACATTTTTAAGATGACAGTGTAGAAGGGAGCAGTAAATAGAAGGGACTCAGGTAAAGGAAAGTCTGATTCAAATAGAAAGCACTAAGAAGAAAGTTTTTCTTTGATTATCCTATTGGCTGCCTTTGGAGAGGCCAATGATGAAGCAGGAGGGACAACTGCATTTTCATTTCTAAGGTTGTATTCCTATTGATATTATAGAAAAATCACCATTCTTACTTGCTTTACAAATCGCTGCCATATGACAAAACACTCAATTTAGTACAATATGTAATAATGCATATTATAAAAAATGTGTTGTATTTATAAGAAACATCAATAAAAATGTATTTAATGTATAGAATACTGACATTAAACAAACAGTCTATCTAGTGTGAGTGTCCACCTAAGAACCAGGAGATCACAGTTTGATTCCTGATCCGGGGACATGCCCAGGTTTCAGGCTTGATCTCCAGTAGGGGGCATGCAAGAGGCAGCCAATCAGTGATTCTCACCATTAATGCTTCTATCTCTCTCTCCCTATTCCTTCCTTTTTAAAATCAATAAAAATACATTTTAAAAATAATTCTCTGTGGTTATTTCAGTAACATATTTTTATGTATTCTGAAATGCACCACTTCAATGAAATTTAATCATTAGACACTGCATAAAATAAAAATATTAGATACAATTATCCTTTAAAATAAATAGCAAAATGTAACAAATGGCAACATCTAGAACAGTGTGGTCTTTTGCCAAACATTTTTTGCTTCCCCAAAAAGAAAAGAAACTAATAGATTTCTCTGTTAATTACAGGCATTCCTCGGGTTATGTCAGACTCGTATGTCACTTCGTGGTCGCCATCTCCATTTATTTTTTTAAAAAGTTCTATCATTTCAACATATGTATATATGTGCTCTATGTTTTATATTATTTATTCACCCCAAGTAAAGATCAGAAATTATTTTTCTTTAAAAAAAATTTTTTTTTACTGTTTCACTTCATTACTGCTGTGTATGTGCTCCATGTGACTGACATAGGTGCTTATGTACGTGTGTTCCGACTTACGGCGAAAATTGCATTACGAGGTGCCATAGGAACTGACCTGTGATGTAACCTGAGGACCTACTGTAAATGCAAAGGAAAACAGGAAGAATTCATCATATCCTTTCAATGTGAAATTCTCCAAAGACCCACAATTAAAAAGACAAAAAAGAACAAACTGTTGTAAAACACACTGTAAGTACCCAAAACAATTACCTGCTAATGTTCAACACTGATTATTAAGTAGTCACCAAAAATATGCTACTTTGGTATAAAGAACAAACTACAATGACAAAAATTTTAATGTATTATATAATCTAGGCTAAGGTCAATGTATGTACATTTTAAAAAAAAGTAACTTAACCATATTTATCATCGTAATAATTACAATGTTTTCTTAAAGAATGGGTAAAGTCATGATTGTCATAAAAATTTTGAATTACTTGCCTTGTAGTATCAATCCTGAAATTTTTTTACAGCAGTCCTAACTACAGAAATCTCCTATGACACCATCCAATTCTTTAGTTGCTCCCTTCTTACACACTGGAGAGCAATAGTTGCAAGTAACACGTCTTAATCCTAAACGCCTTGCAAAGTCCTGTTCGTACAACAGTTTGCAGCCTTCACTACTGAAGGTTATCTTAACGCCGGAGAAATTTACTGTTTCATGAAGAATTTTCTCCTTTTGACAGTACTCGCAATATGTAACTATACAATGCAGCTTCTTATAGTCGTCTAAGCAAGTTCTGCTGCAGAATTGATGCACTTTATTTTCCCATTCCAGGATTTCTGGCTTTGAACAAAAGGAATTTTTGCAGTAGCTGCATTTCAACTGAATATCACTTGGAGTTACAAAGTGGCCATTTGGAGATGACTGCATACTAAGAGCCTGAAATTTAGTCACCCAACTGGAGTTGCAAAAGTTATACAGTTTTCCATCAGGCATTGTGGCTTGATATTGAGGTAAAGAGTTGCGCTTACAAAAATGGCAAATAATACCCAAACTTTTTGATTTTGCATATTTTGTCTTGTGGCTGTTCGTGCAAGCAGTGAAACAGTATGGCTCCATATATCCATTAGGACCTCTACACTGAGTCATATAAAAAAACCTGCTCTGTGTTTGCCAACCAGTACAAGTAGTCATTTTTCCATATTTCTCAGGTTGCATCAAGAAAGAGTCTTACATGTGATCTCAAAACTCCTTCAGAAAGCTTGGACGGCTACCTACCTGTTTGTATTCACTGAAAATCTCTTTTGCTGACCACCAATCACCAGAACATTGTTTCTAGCACCTTTGGTACTCTCCACAGTGTTCACAGCAATTCATTATCAGGCCATTGGCCATTCTGTATCTATTATAACAGTGATCACTACACAGCTTATAAGTCATATTTTTAAAGCTAACTTCTCTGTTAGTTTACCACAAATTGTACACCTTGATTTATTTAGAGCTCCTTTAGTAGGATTCTGTTTGTCTTCATAGAGAAACAGACAAGATGTACTACAGAATTCCTGGAAGGACTCACTTGAGTCCACTTGAACAACGATGGTTTCTTTCATTGTAGTTATATGTTTTTTATACATAACACACAGTTTCTTTGGAGCAGGCTTGTGAGAGAAGGAGGAAAGACAGGTGGTAGAACAAAAGAGATGAGCAGATCCTTTTCATTGATAAGCTGTCTGCCCCTTTTGTAAAGGTTTTTTGCAGTTTGCACAAGTGACTTTAGCTGGTTTGGTGGGTTGCTGTTGGGAAGAAGACTGGAAAATCTGTTTAGGAAGTGAGGCGAGGCCCTGGCTGTCTCTGATTTCGAGGAAATGAAGCTGATTGGGAAATCCAAGAATCAAGACTATGATGACTTGCAGATTCTCCGTTCTGAAAAACATCTCCTGCACATTGATTCTACCAGAAATCAAAAGTCCTACTTCATTCAGTCTTGGTCTTACATCTTGAAAAACTGGAAGTGGAGAAATCTACATCATTGGTTCTGTTTTTAGACTAAGGAGGTCTCCGAGGGTCAATAAAATTGGAGGAATTTTTCTCTTGCCCTTGATTTGTTTCCATATCCTCTTCATCATCAATGACAATTGTCTCACATTTCCCTCCTGAGAAGCCAAGTCTTTTGAGGAAGGAAGAATTTTAGAATCATTTCCTTGTAGTTCTTCATTTTTTTTTTAGTTCATTTTTTGATGTTGTAAATGTTATGGTTCTTTGATCACAAACCAGTGATACAGAAGATGGAGGGGGTTGTACAGGTTCAATAAAACAACATCATCATCTTCCACTGGTGAGTTTTGGAATTTATTATATCTACAAAGCAAAGGATTAGGTGCACCACTAAATGAATTTCCAACATTCGGGAGACCAGTTGCCATGGCCGTACTCCCTAATAACACAGGAGTCTGATTAGTCAGTTCTCATCTTCCCACTGAACCTGTGTCCATGCCAATGAACATTAAGTCTTTTATCCATTTTGAGTTTATTCCTGCGTATGGTGTAAGTTGGTGGTCTAGCTTCATTTTCGCATGTACCTGTCAGATTTTCCCAAATGTAAGTCGCAAAACCATAAAAATCCCTTTAGACAGCATGGAGAGACAATGAGGGTGTTTTCCTTCTCACTTTCTGTAAAAAATTCACCACACGGAGTTTAAAGTGATTCCTGCTCCCAGCCCTCCCAGCCTCGCACACGAGCCCCCAGTCCACGGGCCGCATGCGACCGTGCCATGACATGGCGAGACCGGACCTGCTCTCCCGGGTAGGATGCACACCAATCATGGTGACCACGCCCCTGGAGGTCATAGGTTTGATTCTCAGTTGGGGCACATGTCTGGGTTGCAGGTGTGATCCCCAGCGTGGGGCAGGCAGAAGGCATACAGTCAGTGATTTTCTTTAGCATTGATGTTTCTATCTCCCTCTTCCTTCCTCTCCAAAATTAACAATATTAAAAGAAAAAAATTTTTGATGGTGACGTGGTTACTAGCATCCCCTTTATTCTCTTAAATTTCAACGCTGAGATTGTCCAGAAGCTTCTGGAAGAGGTGGAATATGTTAGGATGATAAAAGCAAAGTGTTGAGACAAGACCTAAGAACAGGTTGTGCAGGTGCCAACATGTCAGGGAGCACACTCTCTGAGGAGAATTTAATGGTCCAGCCAGGTGTGGTCCTCCATTCCTTAATGTGCCAGCTGGACTCCAAGAGTTTATTTCCAATAAGTGGGCTTTGCTTTATGTACTGGCAGATGTGCTCCATGAAAAAGCTCACCACTGGCAAAAAGTGGACGATACACAGTCAAGTTCATCTCCTTCCAACTCCTGCCTTTTCTGTGCCCCAGATCTCACCACACCCCTATTAACTGTGCACCAAACAAATAAGAACGTTAATTATCATTCTTCAAGTACATGTAGACCATGAACAAAGCGATCCCAAAACATCTGGTTCTCAATAAGAGCATGAGTGGCATATTTTGCCTGGGATAACCAAGAATCAGAGTAATGGGGCTTTGTAAATGGCTTTTCTTGGCATCCCATCTCCCTGGCCCCCGCAAGTGAAATAAAAATTAATAAAGTCACACATGCTCACAGATTTTTCCTCTTTTCTTTTTTAAACCATCTGATAAATATTGGGATAGATTTGACATCCAGTATACTTGCCAACCAGTTTCAGTGCTGATGTATTTAAGAGATTTCTGGCATACAATGGATTTGACTTAAATACCAGTAAATAACACCCCTTCTTCCATAATATTATTCAGCAGAGATGAAAGTTAATATCTTCTGTCCCAGTGCCCAAGTCAACATGATCACTAATAGGCATTTTTCAGAGAATCAGAGTCAACATCAAGCTTGTGAAATGGCTTTTAACATCTAAGTTTCCACATCAGTCATAGCGAAGTCCTATCAGTGTTTTCCTGCCAGAAAAAGCTCTCATAAAAAGGAAGGGGAGGAATAATTAAAATAAAAAACGAGCCTTACATAGCACACTCTCCCTTTTCTTCCTATTGACAAGAAATTGGCTTCTCAGCTTGTTAATTAACTTATAAAAACCGAAGTTTCCTGGCTATTCTCTCATTGGTTGCAGAGTGCTTATGACTTTGAAGTCAGCCTCACTGTTGAGTGGTTGGGCATGGAGCTAATGAGATTTTACTGTTTCAAACAGCTGGTCAAATTTGGAGGCCCCGGGAGCCTAAAGGCAACTGCTGATTTACAAGGATCCTGTAATACGTGCAGTTTTGGCTGATGCCTTCGTTGTTGATTTAGGCTGGTGCAAAGGTGTAGATTTTGTGATGCTGTAAAAATGTCAAGTGATTGATTTGAGAATATGTAATGCCTATAGGTAGCCGCCACCAGGAGCCAGCATCTTGTGTGGCTCATATTTGAAAATGTTTTAGGAAGGCTTGGGTTTTCAACGTGGCACTGTGTTTTAGAGGGGAAGGGTTTGGATGCATTGGCTGTTTATAGCTGGGTGGAGCAAAAAAAGCCTTTGAAAATTATAACTCCTGTTTGTTCCTTCCCTCTTCTCTCCCTTCCTTGTTGGTAAGTATGTTAGAGCAAATTCCAGAACTCCTATCATCTTACCTCTACATCCATGTATTTCTTAAAAAATGTAAATTCTTCAAAACATAAACGCAATAATTCCTTGGGATCATCTGACACCCATTTCAGCTTTACATGTTTTATATTGTCTCAGGAGTATCTTTTTCCATTTTGTACTTCTTTATTTCATTTCTTGTTCAGATCAGGATCCAAGCAAGGTCACATTATGATTTGGTTGCTAAATCCCTTACTCCAAAATAGTTTCCTCTGAGGAAAGTAGTTTTACCTCCATTTACAGAGAGGGAAACTGAGGCTAAAGAGGACCCACAGGGAATGAGAAACAGTGGTCTTGTAGAGTCCAAATCTATTCCTACCCTGCTTCTATCCTTTTCCGAGTAAATCATTCTTCCTGTTGTATTGGATTTACTTCCTCTGGGCCTCTCCTTTCTACCTTACTATTTTATCCTAGTGGTACCTTAGTGGAATATTAGAATCTCAGAGTTTGTCTCATATTGTATCCGAGTTTGTAGTTTTTCCCTGAATCGTTCCAGAATAGAGGGGGGACAGAACCATAGAAACAGAGCCTAGGAGGTGAGATCCTGCTGTTTTTCTTAGTAGTTTCCAGAATTCTCCTGGGCTCTCTAGTCAGTTCCTTGGCTTTTGGTGAGAGATGGGAGGGCTGCTGATAAGATAGACAGGACAAGTTGATTTCTCTTTCTTTTTTATTTTTTTACAACTTATTCTAGAGTATTATTTTTCATTCTTAACAGTGAAAACAGGTCTTGGTCCTCAAGAGGAGACAGCTCATTCATTCATTCATTTTTTCTTTATTAAGGCATTACATATGTGTCCTTATTCCCCCATTACCTCCCACCTCCCATTCATGCCCCCAACTTCCTGTTGTCTGTGTCCATTGATTAGGCTTATATGCATGGATATAAGTCCTTTGGTTGATCTCTCACTCTTACCCCCACTATCTCCTACCTTCACTGAGGTTTGACGTTCTGATTGATGTTGGTCTCTGGATCTATTTTGTTCATCAGATAATGTTCATTATATTTCACAAGTGAGTTAGATCACGTGATATTTATCTTTCTCTGCCTGGCTTATTTCACTTAGCATAATGCTTTCCATCTCCATCCATGTTGTTGCAAATGTTAAGAATAGGTTTCTCTATTCTTTTAAATAGTTAGAGATAGGGCTTCCTTCAGTAGTAACTAGTCCAGGTGCACATCAGAGACAGAATTTTAAAATTGTGTTTCCACTTACACAAGTCCAGAAAACAGAACTTCCTTTATGTAAGCAGTGAGAGCTCAGAGGAATCTCTCGCTGACCTCGTGGTCTTAGAAGGGTAGTGGATCAGAGGAAAACACAGGAGGCAGTCCTGCCCTAATCCCACCCTCAGCTGGGCCTTCACATCTTGCCAAGAATGGGTGGTTTGTTTGAAACCCCAAGCCAGTATCCACCTGGCCAGATTGGTGGCTTTGCTGCCCCTGGGACTTCTACAGTGATGCACTCCATGGGCCCTCTCAGGCTCACCCCTCACCCACCCAGATTCTGAGCCAGGCCTGAACATCAGCTAGGTCTGAATTGGAGCTACCAGTCATCTACTCACTCCCTGTAGGTTCTTGCACAAGGCCCTCAGTTGTTCTAGTTGTTCCTACTCTGATGATAGAACCAGGGTGATGATGCAATCTAGCCCTTTGGGTTACAGCAGCTATCCCCTTCTGATCTTTAGTCTCAACTGTCTTAGGGCAATTCTGGTATAAAGTTACTTCCTACCTTCCCCCCCCCCCCTTCCTTTTATCTCTCCTAAGTACTAAATTCCTAAATCTCTTCTTAACTAATGCTATTAATTTTGTAATGACCATCCCTCTTCTTTGTATCTGTGTATTTCTCAATTAAATTTACATACAATACTATGAGTTTCATGTGTACAGCCCAGTGATTAGACCTTTATATAACTTAGTAGAGTTATGAATTTTCATGCACTGGGGGTGGGTGGTCCCTCAACCCAACCTGCCCCCTCTCACATACTGGGAGCCCTCAGGGGATGTCCAACTGATGGCTCACCCCCAGCCTGCCCAAGTCCTAAAGCACTCAGCCATTTCCCTGCTCAGCTCAGCCCCGACTGCCTGCGACCACCCGGCCCTGGGGGCTGGGCGCTCACTGCCACTTCTGCTCACAGCGCACAGAGGCCAGGCACTCCCTGCTACCACCACCACCACTGCTACTGCTGCCACCACTTCCCCTCACAGCGTTCGGGTGCTGGGCACTCGCCACCACTGCCGTTTCATCTCCACCCCTGGGACCCGGCGCTCCCACCACTTGGCCCTGCCCCTACTCCTGATTGGCTGGTAGCATAGCCAATCAGGAGCTAAGGTACGGTCAAATTTGCATGTTTCTCTTTTATTATATAGGATGAAGTGATAACCCCAATATGTCTAGTACTCATCTGATACCATACATAGCTATTAGATTATTTTTTTAACTATATTCCCTGTGTTGTACTGTATATCCCCAGGCCTATTTTTAAAACTGGCAATTTGTGCTTCTTAATCCCTTTCATCTTTTTCACCCATCTTCCTTATCCACCACCTCCCATTTGGAGATCTTCAATTTGTTTGTTTATTTTGTTTTTTAGATTCCACATATTAGTGAAATCATATGGTATTTGTCTTTCTCTATCTGACTTATTTCACTTAGCATAATATCCTCTAGGTTTATCCATGTTGTTGATAGTTGTATCCATGGTGAGCTTTCATTCTTTTAGTGGCAAAGTAATATATACACACACACACACACACACACACACACACACACACACACACATAAATTTATCCATTCATCTATTGATGGACACCTAAGTTGCTTCCATATCTTGGCTGTTGAAAATAATGCTTCAATGAACATACAGTTGCATATGTCTTTTTGAGTTGGTGTTTTGAATTTCTTCATATAAATGCCCAGAAGTGGAATTGCTGGGTCATATAGAGGTTCTACTTTAAACTTTTTGGGGAACCACTATACTGTTCTTCAGTATGGAAAATGTGGCTGCACCAGTTTACAGTTTCCCCAACAATGAATGTGGGTTCCCTTTTCTGCATGTCCTTGCCAACATATGTTTGTTGTTTTATTGATGATAGCCAACAACCACCTTCATTTTCCTTAGGTTGTTATTTTTTTGCTTTTGGTATATTTTCTATGGTCTTCTCTGCATCTACTTTCCCATGTTCCCTGGGCCATGAGTTCTTCATAGAAAGGTCTTAACTTAGTCTTGAACCAAAGCTCCCGCCCACCTCCCAGGGCCTAATGTAGTATTTTAAGTGCCTAAAGTATTCAGTGCACTTTTATTAAAGAAAGTATGAATCCTCAAGAGCACCATAGGAGCAGGACTAGTATGCTTTTCACTTAATCTCTAGCTTTGACTCTTATGCCGGTTTGAGATAAGGGATAAAAAATAAATTGTTGGACAGTCACCTACCTCTTCACCAATCTAAGGCATCTTACTAGCTTACTAATTTGCTTATCTTATAAATTAAACATCACCTGGGTTTCTTCTACAGTAGGTAATAAAAATGGATATGTCTATAGAAAAGCAATTCCTTTTAGTAGTAGATGCCATATGCTCCTTTTAAGAACTCACCAGACATTATACACTCAGAATTAAATGTTCTGAGGGGAACTTAGACTGTATCAGTTGTTGGTGCCCACTCAGGAAAGCATTTCCTTGGTCCTGGAAAGTGTGAGTCTGTTCTGAGCATGTTCTAGAGAGCAAGACTGAGGCTTCTGTTGCACCTGAGCTTCCATTTTTGCTGTTTCTTTGCACTCTTGCTGGGCTTGAACTTGGGTGTGAGAAGCTAACAAGTGGGAGGGACTGGCTACTTTTGATACCAATTGAAAGTTTGATAATTTGCTAAAAGAACTCACAGAAGTCACTGAAAGCTATGCAGACAGCAATGGTTTGTTGAAGGCAGATGATACATATAAAAATTAGTCGAAGGAAGAGATGCATGGGCAGAATCTGGGAAGACCCAAACACAAAGCTTCCATCATCCTCAGAGATATATTACCCTCCAGGTATTGATGTGTGGCTATATAAATGGAATATTGCCAACCAGCAAAACTCAACTGAGCTTCTGTGTCCTGTGTTTTGTTTTTAATATATTTTTATTGATTTAAGAGAGAAAGGGAGAGAGAGAGGGAGATAGAAACATCAATGATGAGAGAGAATCATCGATCGGCTGCTTCCTGCATGCCCCACACTGGGGATCAAGCCCACAACCCAGGCATATGCCCTTGACCAGAATCAAACCCAGGACCCTTCAGTCCATAGGCTGATGCCCTATCCACTGAGCCAAACCAGCAAGGGTGTCCTGGGTTTTTACTGGGTCATCATTACATAAGTAAGCTTACTTATGAGGTTGATCTCAGGTCAATTACATGATCCAAAGACTTCACTCTAAAGCACACTCTTGGTCTCTTTAGGTGGTTATCTCCTACTTCAGACTAGAGTGTGTGACTGGCTCCACTTAAATCTGGTGAGGCCAGCCTCCTCCATAGGCTACCTCCCGGAAGCTGAGGGCAACAGCCAGACCTCTCTCTGGGCAAGGTCAACTTCTTCAGTGGGCAGTGGCTTGGCGAGTCTCTTCACTGTTCCCAGGTCTTCCACCTCTGGAGCTCTTTTTCTGGCAAAGCCATTAAAATGAACCAGCAAACTTGTCACTCTACAACCTCTCTTCATTTTTTTTTAAATACACTTTTATTAATTTCAGAGAGGAAGGGAGAGGGAGAAAGAGTTAGAGACATCAATGATGAGAGAGATCACTGATTATGCCTCCTGCATGTCCCCTACTGGGGATCAAGCCCACAACAGGCATGTGCCCTTGACTGGAACTGAACCTGGGACCCTTCAGTCTGCAGACCTCCACTCTATCCACTGAGCCAAACCAGCTAGGGCTCAACAACCTCTCTTTAAACCTTTTGATCCAGAAGTTCTAGTCTGTGAACCTCCTGAGATCACATGAAAATTTGCAAGTACATTTAGGTTTGGGTTTAGGTTTGGGTGGGGGATCAGAGTTAATATATTTCATCATATTTCAAAGAAGTCTGTGTCCCATAAAAAGTTGAGCCCTTCTTGCTTAAATAAAAGCAACTTCTCTTCCTGTACATCACTACTACCGGACTAGTCCTTCATCATGAGCTCTAAAAGTTTTGTTTGCCATGAGGGGGATACAGAGGAGACAGTGCCTGGGCTGGCAGCATGAAGGCAGTTCCTCTATCTTGGTTTACAGGCCTCTTGGGTTAATTCTGGAAGCATCAAAGCAAGTATTTCCTCTGTCTTTCCTGTGCTCTGCAAGCCAAGAGTTTCTTGTGCTAAAATAAACAACTGGCAGGTTCATTAGACTCCACAGAAGGAAGGAAGAGGTTTATGTTTCATACATTTTATATTATATAACAACATTACTATGCGGACTTCAATTCTTCAATCTGTTTAGTTGATTTAAACTTAAAAAATAGTGCTAATGCTATAAATAGAACAAACCGTGTCCAATCCTGAGCATTTAAAATAAGTGTGCAACCAGTAATATAGTCCCTGAAATAATAAATCACTTACTCCTGATGATCAGTATGTGTGTGTATGTGTATGTGTGTGTGTGTGTGTGTGTGTGTGTATATATATATATATATATATATATATATATATATATATATATATATATCAGAGGCCCAGTGCACGGAATTCATGCATGGGGGTGTGTGTCCCTCAGCCCAGCCTGCACCCTCTCCAATTTGGGACCCCTCAAGGGATGTCCGACTGCCTGTTTAGGCCCAATCCCAGTCGAACATCCTTCTCACAATCTAGGACTGTTGGCTCCAAACTGCTCACTTGCCTGCCTCACTGATTGCCCCTAACCACTTCTGCCTGCCAGCCTGATCACCCCCTAACCACTACCCTGCCAGCCTAATTTATATCTAACTGCTCCCCTGCCAGCCTGTTTGTCCCCAACTGCCCTTTCTTGCAGGCCTGGTCCCTCCCAACTGCCCTCCCCTGCTGGCCATCTTGTGATGGCCATCTTGTGTCCACATGGGGGCAGGATCTTTGACCACATAAGGGTAGCCCTCTTGTGTGTTGGAGTGATGGTCAATCTGCATATTACTCTTTTATTAGATAGGATAGAAACGTGGTGCATGGGTGGGGGCCGGCTGGTTTGCCCTGAAAGGTGTCCTGGATCAGGGTGGGGGTTTCCTTGGGCTGTGGGGTGGCCTGGGCAAGGGGCTTGTGATGGTTTGCAGGCCAGCCACACCCGCCAGAGACCCAAACCTTCTGCTCACTCCTTGGCAACAGCCATTTCTGTTTGAAACTTTGTAGCCTAGAGTGGAGGCCTAGGCCGGCTAGGGCTGCAGAAGCTTGGCTTTCTCCATCGCCCTGGCAACCCTATCCTCCTGCCTCTCTCCAGCTTTGTTGCTGCTGCCATTTCTGTTGGGACTGAGTGGGATTTCTGTAGCATTGAGTGGAGGCCAAGGCTGCAAAGGCAGGTGAAAAGTTTGGCTTCTTCTATTGCCAGGAAACCCAAGCCTCCCTCCTGCTCTCAATGGCTGCAGCCATCTTGGTTGGGGTTTATTTGCATAATTTGCTCCTGATTGGCTGATGGGCATGGCTGTGGGCATGGCTTAATCAGAGGTACGGTCAATTTCCACACTACTCTTTTATTAGATAGGATTTGTGTGTGTGTGTGTGTGTGTGTGTGTGTGTGCATATTTATAATAATAAAAGTGTAATATGCTAATTAAACCAGACAGTTGAATGACTTTCCAGACATCATTCTGGACATCCTTCTGGATGAAACTACAGTGGCCAGTGTGAGGCAGAGGTGGTTAGGAGCAATCAGGCAGGCAGGTGAGCAGTTAGGGGCAATCAGATAGGCAGGCAGAGTGGTTAGGAGCCAGTGGTCCCAGATTACGAAAGGGTGCAGGCCAGGCTGAGGGACCCCTCCCATGCATGAATTTTGTGCACCAGGCCTCTAGTATGTATATAATCATCTTTAGATTTTATTAAGCTACAGTTGGTTGAAGGGGATGGGGTTCTTGTTTTAAATTGCAGAAAAAAATATCCTCACACTTTATTTAACATTCTTTAAAACTCTTACATAATCATGAAGATTATGACATGTCTGTGCTCAGGACTCAATTTTGTTTTACTTTGTTGAGAAATTTGAAATCTGATCATAAAACAGAAGTCTGTTTATTTTTAATTTGTTTTGTTCAGTTATTAAAATATCTTGGTTCTTATCAGATAAGGAAACTAGTATTTGATGCTCTGTAATCCTGATTCATTCAGAAGCATTCACTGAGTTCTACCAAGAACACGATTCAGTACTAGATTCCAAGGGGAATACAAATGTGAAATGATTGCCCTTGAAATCTATACAGTATAGTAGGAAAGACTGGTGTTTGAGCTAAATCTGCTAAATGTGGTGATTAGAAAATAGGGGAAATTTTATTTAAAAATTAAAATAGCCTTACAATTTTAGCTAATACATGCACATTGGAAACTTCAGAAAATAAAGACATAATTACAAAGTTAAAATGCTTCAAATTGCCACCATTCAGATTATTACTATATATGTTCATATATATTCATCTAAATATTTTACAATGCATACATGTACATAGACTGTTATTTTTCCCCTTGGCTAAACAGTATATCATGGACTGCTTTCCATGACTATAGGTATAGTTGTACCTAGTATTTTATTGCATAGATGTACCTTAATTTTTAAAAAAATGAATTCTAACATGGGCTGTGTATTGGAGATGCAATAGACAAAACAGGCATACTTGTTCTTATAAAGTAAAGAGGCTAGAGAGGACTTTAGGCAATTAAACCAACACAACTAGAGTATGCTAATGTGATGTGGGGAAGGTAGCACAGAGCAGAAGTTCCCAGCTCGTAGGCACATGTAAGTATAATTCATAGTATCTCTACATTGAACATCCAGCATTCTATTTTTATCAAGCCATAATTGACATATAACATATTCGTTTTAGGTATACAGCATAATGACTTGACATTTGTATATATTACAAAATATATACCTAGTTAATATCTAGTTAATACCTAGTTAATATCTAATATCATATATAGTTACATTTTTTCTCATAATAGGAACTTTAAAAAAACTATCTTAGAACATTCAAATATGCAATACAGTATTATTAATTACTAGTGGCCCAGTGCACAAAATTCATGCACACGGGGGGTGGGGGGTTGTCTCTCAGTCTGGCCTGCATCCTCTCCAATCTGAGACCCTTGTGAGTTTGGGCCTAAACTGGCACTTGGACAACCCTCTTGTAATCCACTCCTAACTGCTCACCTGCCTGACTGCTTGATCACCCCTAACCACTCTGCTTGCTGGCCTGATTGCCCCAACTGGTCCCCCCAGCTGGCCTGCTTGGACCCAACTGCCACCCCCACCAGCCTGATTACCCTCAACTGCCTTCCCCTCCTGGCCTGATCACCCCTAATGGCCTCTGCGTTGGCCCCACCACCATGGCGATCTGGGAACCCCAGCGCGCAAGCCAAAGCGCGGTGGTGGCTGGTCTTCCCCTCGGCCTCCCGCGGCCCTTCCGGCAATCTGGGACCCCTGCACATGCACCTTTCACGAACTGGGACCCCCGGTGCCCGCGGTGAAGTGTGGCGGTGCTGGCCTTCCTGCTGGCCTCCGCGCAGCCTGAGGAACGGGCGCCGTGAGCTGCTGGGACCATCAGCGCAGTGTCTGCTCCTCAGGCCCGCGGCACCCGTTCCTCAGGCCACGGAGGTGGTGCAAGAGGCAGGGTTGCATGCCACATGGCCCCATCCCCTGCTCCTGATTGGCTGGTAGCATAGCGAAGGTATGGTCAAATTTGCATGTTTCTCTTTTATTATAGAGGATAATCACCAGGCTATTTAATATATCCCCATGATTTGTTTATTTTATAACTGGAAATTTCTTCCTTTTAATCTCTTCACCTATTTTGCCTCTTTCACATCCTCTGCCTCTGGCAACAACCAGTCTGTTTTCTGCATTTGAGTCAGTTTTTTGTTTTTGTTTATTTAGATTGTAACTATAAATGAAATTATAAGGAATTTGTCTTTCTATGTCTTATTTCACTTACTACAATGCCCTCTAGGTTCATCCAGTTTGTTGCAAATGGCAAGATTTCATCCTTTTTATGGCTGAGTAATATTCCATTGTACATATGCACCTCTTTATCCATTTATCCATTGATAGACACTTGTGTTGCTTCCATGTTTTGGCTAACATAAATAATGCTGCAATGAACATAGTGGTGCATATGTCCTTTTGAATTAGTGTTTTGGGTTTCTCCCAATAAACATCCAGAAGTAGAATTGGTGGGTCATATGGTAGATGTATTTTTAAGTTTTTTATGAACTTCCATACTGTTTTCCATAGTGATTCCAACAATTTACCATCCCAACAGTGTACAAGGGTTCCCTTTTCTCCACATTTTCATCAACAATTGTCCATTAATTTATTGATGATAGCCATCTGACAGGTATAAGGTGAATCCCAGTGTGGTTTTAATTTGCATTTCCCTGATAATTAGTGATGTTCAGCATCTTTTTGTATGTCTGTTGGCCATTGATATGTCTATCCTCTCTAGAGAAATAACTTTTTAGTCCTCTGTCCATTTTTTAACTTAGTGGTTGTTTGTTTATTTGGTTTTAAGTTGTATAAGTTCCTTGTATAGTTTGGATATTAACACCTTATCAGATGTATTATTGGAAAATGTTGTTTTCCATTCACTAGATTTTTGTTTTGTTTTGTTGATGGTTTTGCTGTACAAAACCTTCTTAGTTTGCTGTGGTCCCATTTGTTTATTTTTTTCTCTTGTTTCCTTTGCCTGAGGAGACATACCCCAAAAAATATTACTAAGAGGGATGTCAAAGAGTTTACTGCCTGTTTTCTCATAGGACCTTTATGGTTTGGGGTCTTACATTTTCCTTTAATTTATGTTCGGTTTATTCTTGTACATGATGTAAGAAAGTAGTTTATTTTTTATTTATCTGTCCAGTTTTCTCAGCATCATTTTTTAAACTTAATTTTTAAATTAAAGTTTATGTTAAATACTATTTTGTATTAGTTATTAGTTTTAGGTGTACAACATAGTGACTAGACAATCACATACTTTACAAAGTGTGTTCACCCATATATTTCCAGTGCCACTTGGAATGAGTAGTTATTAAAATATTAATCATATTCCCTATGCTATACTTTACATACTATGATTATTTTGTAACTACCCATTTGTACTTCTTAATGCCTTCACCTTTTCACCTACTCCTCCAATCCCCCCTCCCTCTGTCAAACATCAATCTGTTCTCTGTGTCGATGAGTCTGTTTCTACCTTGTTGATTCATTTATTTTGTTTATTAGATTCCACATATAGGTGGTATTTATCTTTATCTGACAGACTTATTTCACTTAGCATAATACCCTTTAGATCCATCCATGCTGTTACAAATGGTAAGATTGGGTAATATTCCATGATATACATGTACCACCACTTTTTTTAAATCAACTCTTCTATTAGTGGACACTTGGGTTGCTTTCATAACTTGGATATTATACTCAATGCTACAATGAACATGGGCATACATATATTCTTTTGAATTAGTGTTTTGGGCTAGTGGGATCACTGGGCACATGCCAGGCAGTTTCATTTTAAACTTTTTAGGAATTTCCATACTGTTTTCCATAGAGGCTGCACCAATCTGCATTCCCACCAACAATACATGAGGGTCTTTTCTCCACATCCTTGCCTATGCTGGTCTTGGAGGTATCTGGTATAGGCTATGTTACAAGCCAAGGCAAGCTTCCATTATAGCCAGACTTGGGGCCATTTATCAAGAGGTATAGGACATGTGGAGGGCCCTGCTTGTTTGAGGTTCATAAACCATTGAGAGGTTTTAGGCAAGTTTGCAGCGGGAGCTGAGGCAGGCTGTTTGTGTGGAAAAGCCGCTGAAAGAGGTTCAGATGTTTGGAATTGGAATTGCCAGGGTCGGTGAAGGATATTAGGTCAATAGAGAGCTCAGACTTGGCACCCACCTGTTACTGAAAGCTGGGAGAGGGAAAGGCTCAGCAAAGAAACAACGGCACTTGCCAGCACTTCCTTCTCCAGTGAGAGCTGCCCTGATCCCTGCCCCTGCAGCCCTGCTCTGAAGCTAGGCAATTCGGCTTCTTCCCATATGTCCCTAGAGCTTTTTCAGCTACTGCTACTGTGCTGGGCGAGTGAGTTTGTGAGCAAGTGCAGGCCCTTAAAGACCAGCATGCTTAGGTCTCTAGAAGCCTGTTGTCTTTCTCAACACAAATCCACCTGTTTTCACTGCCAGATTTTATGGAAACTTCTTTTCCTGGCACTGGTGCCCTGGGTTGGGGAGTCTAGTGTGGGCTGGGAACCCTCACTCCTCGGGGGAACCTACGTCAAATGAAATTTTTGAACTGGAACCCGTATTCTTTGTCTGCTGGAATAGAAGAATGAATCCACGGATAGAGGATAGGATAGTAAAGGTGGAGATTTACTGAAGAACAAGTATAGACTCCCACATGGGGAGAGGGAAAGAGTCCCACAGAACGGACTCCCACGTGGGGAGGAGGAAAGGGTCCCACTGAGTTCCTTTTCCCTATGGCTTATAAAGGCTGCAGATCCTGGTGCCTTGATATCCCCTCTGATTGGTTACTATTCCCCTAGACTGGTTACTATAGTAACTCCTGGGCTCAAAGATGGAACCTCACTTGGGACATGTGAAGTTCTCCCCCCCCCCTTCCTTATTGTTTTCCTATTCCCTTTGGGCTTTCTTCTCTTTCTGGATGAAGGGCTTCCTTCTCTTTCTGGATGAAGGGCTTCCTTCTCTTTATTTTGTAAATATAGGCCTATTGCTGTTCCCAGCTCCCTCATTCTATGGACATGTTTCAGCTTTTCAGCTTCCTCATTCTATGGAAATATATACCTTCTGCTGCTCTGCAGCCCTGTGCTTCCTCCATGGTCCCCTTAATTTCTAAAAGTTCCTAAAACCTATCTTTTTTTCACCCCCCAAAATTCCTGTTTCAGATGCAGCTGAGATATCCCTCCTGATTCTTAACTGCCATAACCATGGGGGTGGGGCCAGCCTGTTCTGCTTCTTTACACCTACCATTCTGAGTGGCTTCTTCTTTACATCCTCATTTACATCCAAGTCCTATTCAGCTAGATGTCAGGCAGTTCTCAATGATGGCTTTTCTGTAAATTAGTTTTAATTTTGGTGTGGTCATGGGAGGAGGTGAGCACAGCATCTACCTACCCTGCCAGTTTGACTGGAAGTCTCTGGATATACACATTTTAAAATTAATATTGAAAACACAAAAATGTGGGGAAGATATTCCCAAGTTCATCTTGGAATATAGCCAAAGCTGAGACCACTGAATTAAAAGACTTTCTTTTTCTAAATAGATTTTTATTGATTTCAGAGAAGAAAGGATAGGGAGGGAGGGAGAGAGAGAGAGAGAGAGAGAGAGAGAGAGAGAGAGAGAGAGAGAGACATGAATGATGAGAATCATTGATTGGTTGCCTCCAGCATGTCCCCCACTGGGGATAGAGGCTGCAACCCAGGCATATGCCCTTGGTTGGAATAGAACCAGGACCCTTCAGTCAGTCTGTAGGTTGACACTCTATCCACTGAACCAAACCGGCTAGGGCTACAGGACTTTTAAGAATATGAATGACGGCTGTCATTTGACTCATTTTGCCCATCAAGTTCCTAAGTGAAGCCCTCAGTTCTGCCAATAACTTCCTCAAAGGCCTGGCTTAGACATCACTTCCTTAGACATTCTAGATAGAAATATTTCCCATTAAACAGTGCCCACCATCATATTTTAATCTGTCCACAGATTTTAAAATTTTGATCCATAATTCAAAAGCTTAAGATTCCACCATAAACATTTCTCAGTATCAGGATATCTGGCTTCTTTTGAAAACTGGATAATCTGACACCCTGAGCCAGCATTCCTACGTGGCAACAACTGGTTAGTATTGGGAAGCAGCTGTTTACTTTGTGGGGTCATACTCTCTTCTGACACTGTCCCTACCACTTTCCACTGGCTCCTTCCTTCTGAGGATGAATGCTTAGAGCTGATTCCATGTACATGTTCATTTCTTTCTTAGCATGTAGAAATCCTTTTCTGAACTCCTGTCACTGTCAAAGCAAAGAATTCTTTTTTAACTAAGAGGGCCCTGGGATTTTTTTAATAGGCCTTGTGTCATTCATTCATTTATATCACTTACTGGCCCCTTGTTGTCATTTGAGTTTGAGTTTGCATTTATGTACCATAGCTTATCTTGCTTGCTACTCTGTGACTTTCTGACAATATGTAGAAAACATTCCATAAATGGGCATGTAATGTCATGCTTAATTTTTATAGCAATTTTAAGGCTCAATTTCTGCAACTGTTTTAGTCATTATCCTCTTTTCCTCCCGCTATGTGCTTCTTTCTCTTTTCTATCTATGAAACTCCTACCTGTTCTTCAACAGTTCAGATTAAAAGTGACATTCTTCTATGAATTTTCCCATACAAAGTAATCTCCTCAATTCCTGGTGCTGGAAGCCGCCAGTTCATCTTTCTCTTTAGGGGTGAGGTCCAAATCACCCACTCTTGGCCTTTATTTCAGCAGCACCCCTTACCCCACTAAGAAACATGAGTACCTTAGGGCACAGACCCTGTCAGCACCTAACACAGGGCTGGACACATAGTGGGTCTTCAGTACATGTTGAAAGAGTACATGTCAAAGGGAACTATTTTTTTCAGCATCTAATTTTCTTTCAAGTCTGTTGATGCAAGGCTGTTTGGAGCAGTCGGTTGTTTTTCCTGATTTCTGCATTTGCTTTTGTTTTTCATGGAATGCATAGCACTGATTTCCTGTAAAGCTTTGCAAATAAATATCAAGGTCAGGGGCTGGAAGCACTTGTGGAGCTATCAGGCACCTCTGGATTCCACTGGGCCCAGAAATGCTTTCAACCTCAGAGGGCAGAAGTTTTTCAAAACAAGGCTGTTCCAATAAGGGCGTGTGCTTCCTCCATCAACTCCCGCCCCTGCCTGCCTGCATTTTAACCACTTTGGGGAAAATGGAAACTGTGCAAAAATGTTGCTATCTTTTAACCACTAAGTAGACTAGGTGATGGAGCCTGTGGTAATTTCTCAGTGAGAAGTTCCAATAAGCAGGAACATGGGGAGGGTGTGAAATGGGCCCTTTCTGAAGAGCCATTGGAGGGGGCAGGGCCTCCTTGATCTCAGATCTCAACCATCCCCACCCCCCCTCCTTTCTTCTCCTCCATGGGGAGCTGCCTGACTTGTGCTTACAGAGATTTTGATCCCTGCAGCTATGGGTGGAGCCTCTGCAGGCCTCATGCACATCAGGGCTAGAACAAGGACAGTGGATACCATTCAATGGTTTAGCCCTTTTAATGTATAGGTTTACACACACAACCTTCCTTCGTTCCACACCCATACTCTTTGTCTTGGTTTTCTCCTCTTTCTTCCTTTTCTTTTCCTCCTCTTCAGCACTTTGTCATTTGTTTGAGGTAGGCTCTGTGCTTGTAAACAAGGAAGTACAGGGACACAGTCAAAGGGGTCTTGTATTAAGCATCGTGAAGCAGTCTCTGGTTTGCTTGGTTCATTTCAAAGGACACAGTGTCAATTCAGGGAGGTGTGAGGAGTGAGTACCTGTAGGAACTCTTAGAGATGCTACAGAGGTCCTGCTCAGGGGTCCTGGAATTCAGGCTGGAGCCCACGTTCATCCTCCAGGTGGGTGAGAATAAGGGCTTCCTTAGGCTAGCCCCTTATCCCCCATGGTAAATGGAAAAGTGATATTTTCTCAATTATATATAAATGGCTTTGGTCTGATTGCTGTACTTTCTGGGGCCATCAGCAAAGCCAAGTTGCTTTTCCTACCCCTCAAAACATTGCAACACACACACACACTCTCTCTACCACATGTACACACTCATTTTCAATTATATATAAAATTAGTTTCAAATACAGCAAGGCCTTCTACTTCTGAATTAGAAAGTTGTACAATGAACCAACCCTCAGCTGTAATCCAATTTAGTTATACACTAATTAGTTGCCCGGTGCATGAAATTCATGCACATTAAAAGGGAATTAGAGGAAATATTTTAATATTGCTATTTGCCCTTTCTCTATAATAGAACTGTCAGAGATTAAAGAAAATTAGTAAAATATATATGAAAATCTTCTTCGTGTCCGAGACTGGGGTGCATTGTGGGACCCAGAGTCAAGTCCCCGCTCACCCACATGCACCTTGAAATCAAATGAGATCCAGACCCTGCAGGCCCCAGCCCTGTCAAGCCCTGTCAGGCGGGGGAGGCGGGGGGGGGGGAGGGTTCAGCCTCAAGTTCCCCAGCACACGCTGGGTAGAGAGTGCAGTCTCAGGTCCCCTGGCCCACAGTGAAGGGCAAGGCCTGAGGTCTTGGCGGGGAGGGCACAGTCTCAGGTCCCTTGCCCTGATCTGGCTCCATGCAGCTGGGCGGGGGGGGCACAGTCTCAGGTCCCTTGCCCTGATCTGGCTCCATGCAGCCTCAGGTCCCTGCTGATCGCTCATTATGGGAGCCTCTCCTCTGCTGAGGGTGCACCATCTTGTGTTATGGGTGCCCCGCCTCTTCTGTGGGAACAGACAACTTGTGATGGTGTGACAGTTAATTTGCATATTACCTATTATATAGGGTTTTTTTGTGTATGGCGAGATCTAGTAGGATCCTTTCTAGTATTGTATTTGGAAGAGGGGAGCAAGAGGGTCTTAAAAGCCCACTCACCCACTCAGGGCTAACTCTGCCTCTGAGACACCTGCTATGTTAGTGTTATGTTTCTCTCCCTAGGGCTGCCCTAGGACAGACCTTAGTTATATCTTGCTTGGATTAGTGGAGCCAGTTCCATCCTGTTTCCCAGTCTCCAGTTACTCTACTTTTCTCTCTCATTAAATTGAGGGATAATGAGGTTTAGGAGCCTATAAGCATCTTATTCTTATTTTATTTCATTTAGGCCAATGAAAGTGTCACCCCCTCAATGAGACTTATGTTTGTTTCCCTAGCCAGTATTGATTGCTATACCCTCTGGGTTTCCATCATTAGTTAAAATTCTTTGTAATCTTTGCCCCCCCCTAGATTGCAGGTGTCCTTGTAATTTGTAAGAACCTCATCCCAATCTGTTTTTGACCACATATCTCTTTTTTCCACTGGGTGGTCAGTCCTGGGGACACCTCTGACACAGGGCAGAATTCTTCACTCACAGTAGTTACTCCCTAGATGATTGAATGGAATTGTGTTGGGTCACAAGAATTTCAGGGGCGTAAATATGGCCACTGGATTATCAGAATGGATTAGAAAAAGAAAGGCCATGAAATGGAAAGCACACTTCACAGCCCCACTGGCAAGTGACTAGATGGAGCTGTTTCTCACATGCCTTTGTTGACCCTGAAAAATGAAATAGTTTGTTGTTTACCAGCAAAATTATTTTATTTGGGTATAGCAGAGAATTGCAATTTAGGACAAGCAAACTATGACAAAGCTGTAGGCAACTCTGGAGAACAAAGGAGAGGAGCAATTTTGCATAGAGAAAAGGGAGGAGTTGGAAAAGGCTGTTGTGACCAAAATGTCCATGGGAGGAAACCTGAAGTACAAAGTGCAGTGGCTTCTCATTGGCTGAATCATGACAGTTTCTCATTGGCCAGGACTGTTGCTAGTCAAGGAGAAAACCTTCCTTCCTTCCACTGGCATAGTAAAGCAAGTTTCTTCCTGTCAAGAGATATAAGGGTAAGCTTCTTCCTTTTGGAATCTGTAAGGTATAGGTGAGTGGTAATGAGTGAGAGTTCCCTCTACAGGATTACTTGACTCCATTTTAAATTATGTTTTCTTGTTCATTTTCACACCTGGTTCACACAAAGAAATGTGCTCAACCTTGACTGCTCAAATCCAACCCAAATTAAATTAGTCTCCACAGTGGGGTCAAGCAAGGGTATATTCCAAAGCTTCTGGGGGATTTCGGTGGGCATCCAACTGGGAAGCACTGGCATAAGTAAATCAGGGCCTCCATTCTTTTATGGAGTTACCCAGAGGTCACTGCAGGCTATTGTAACAGATATCAGAGGGAGGGAGGGAGGAATGGTGAGTGGGTGAATAGCACCAACAGGAAAATGTTAGGTGGCCCATCTCTTGTCACAGCTGGTATACCCTGTCCTCTGGGAGCCTTGGAGCTTTAGGCAAGCCAGGATAGAAGATGGGAAAGGCCATGAGTGCTGAGAGAAGAGGCACTTCAATTTCAGCTGTCTGGAGGGAATCCATTTTTAGGGTTCTTAGTCTAGCTATTGTCCCAAGCAACAAAGTTCCCCAGCCAAACCAGCCAACAAAACCAGAGCAGAACTACCAGGCGATAGTGTAGTCACTGTGACTCCCCGGGCATGCTGCTCCTCCACTGGAGAGTGCTCTCTGAAGGGCTTTTCCCTGGCAAAGCATCCGTTTTTCTTCTGTTGCCAATAAAAATCCCCAGCGCTGTTCTTTCTCCTCCACTTCCTTCTATTGCTTCTGACAGAGTTTTCCAGTTAGCTGAGGTCAGGATTTCCTTTTTACAAACAACCTGCTTTCAGTCAGTGGGGCCAAAGGTTTCCTAAATTACAAACCCTTTCATTTCTTCGGCTACAAGTTCTCCTGTCAGTTTATATCATGGCACAGAATGGAGAGAAATAGAAACATGCTGAGAGACAATGAAAGAAAGGAGAACTTTTACTAAATTTCTCCTTTGGGCTGTCAAAAAACTATCCTGAGTGGGCAGACAGGACAGTTCTGGCTGCAGCTTTTATGGCTATAATAGAGGGTGGGCACATTTTGGAGGCTGGAAAGAAATTTCTTCCATATCTGTAGTAAATGAACATACAATACCCATGGCATTGTCTCTGCAATCTATTAAACCAATGGCCTCATTTATATCCATTGGAATTGGGAAACACCCATGTCATATTCAGATGTTTTGAAAAGCAAATTTAAAAAGTTGTTGCAAAATATAGGTGTGTCTGACATTTGTAAATGCTGATTGGAAGGTAAATTTTAAACCAAGCTCTGGAAGGATGACCTAATTGAGGTGCTGAGGTTTAAAACAAAGAGCACTCGGGCATCGCGGGGCTGCTGTGCTAACTGTGGACAGGATGCCAAATACCTTGGTGTGTGGTGACAGAGCAGGGGCCACTCCAGCTTCTCTGACTTGAGCGCTCAGTGGTTTTCTGTTGTATCCAAGAGTCAGTTGGGGTCTTGACTCGAACTTATTTGGTGTGACCTCTTGGGCAAAGCATTTAACTCGAGTTTTGTAATGTGTAAAATGAAAGGGGCTTAATTAGACAGTACTTAGACCTAACATTTGAAGTCAAACTCAGTGTAGAAAGGGCGCTGATGCAGGAGCCTGTTTCTATCCTCTTTCTCTTTCTCCCATCAAGGTGGGCTGGGTGTCATGCTCATGTATAATGAAAGCATTGAGCCTGAAGTTAGGACTGACAAAGTGCTTACTCTTGGCTGGCAAGCCTCTTCCCCACACTCTGTGTGCTCCAGTCCCATGTCCCATGCTGCCTTTCTCGTCTTCCCTGCTCCACTCCTTCCCATTCGCAGCCTCTCGCATGCTCCCCCACCTCCCCACACTGATATAGCCGGCTTTAGCCTCAGGTCTCAGCTCAGACATCAGCTCTTCAGGGAAGTGTTTTTCCTGCCTGCCCCAGTGGTGATGCTCATTAAAGCTCATTTTATCGCTGTAATTGATTCTTTGTCAATTACCACCATCCTCATCCTTGAGATCTTGAACTAGACTGTCTTTTGTATCTTGTTTCCTGGGCTAGGACAGAAAAATGCAGTGAGCTTATAAGTAGCCTGTGCATTCAAGGAGCTGGGCCTTAGTTGGAGAGAAAAAATGTATGTGAATACTTAGCCAGAATAATAATACACAATCCTATATAATAAAAGAGTAATATGCAAATGGACAGTACCTCTGATCAAGCCATGCCCACAGCCATGCCCACCAGCCAATCAGGAGCAAATTATGCAAATAAACCCCAACCAAGATGGCTGCCACCACTGAGAGCAAGAGGGAGGTTTGGGTTTCCCTGGCAACTAAGGAAGCCAAGCTTTCCATCTGCTGTTGCCAGCCTAGGCCTCTACTCATTGCTACAAAGTTTCAATTATGAAAGATACTTTATTGGGATAGAAATGGTGGCAGCCACGGAACTGGAAAGAACAGAGGCTAGAGTTGCCCGGGCAATGGAGGAAGCCAAGCTACTGTAGCCCTGGCCAGCCTAGGCCTCCACTCTAGTCTATAAAGTTTCAATTATTGAAGGTAAATGTCCCAACAGAAATGGCTGCCGCCACAGAGTGAGCAGAAGGCTTGGCTCCGCTCCAGGCTACAAAGTTTCAATTGTAGAACATAAATTAATCCCAGATACCAGTGCCTCTGCTTGGGTCGCTGGGGTGTGTGGCCAGTCTGCAAACCACCATAGGCCCCTCACCCAGGCTGCCCCATGCTCCAAGGGAACCCCCACTCTGATTTGGGATACCCTTCAGGGCAAATCAGCTGGCCCCCACCCATGGACCAGGCCTCTATCCTATCTAATAAAAGAGTAATAAGCAGATTGACCATTACTCCAACACACAAGAAGGCTGCCCCCATGTGGTCAAAGATCCTGCCCCCCTGTGGACACAAGATGGCCATCACAGATGGCCAGCAGGAAGGGCTGTTGGGAGGTTCCAGGCCTGCAAGGGAGGGCAGTTGTGGGCAATCAGGCCAGCAGGGGAGGGCAGTTGGGAGGGACCAAGCCTTCCAGGAAGGGCAGTTGGGGGCAATCAAGGCCTGCAGAGGAGGGCAGTTAGGGATGAACAGGCCAGCAGAGAAGGGAAGTCGGGAGAAATAAGCTGGCAGGGGAGCAGTTAAACATCAATTAGGCTGGCAGAGTAGTGGTTAGAGCATGATCAGGCTGGCAGGTAGAAGCAGTTAGGGACAATCAGGGAGGCAGGCAGGTGAGCAGTTTGGAGCCAGCAGTCCTGAACTGTGAGAAGGATCTTATGGGATCGGGCTTAAACAGGCAGTCGGACATCCCTCGAGGGGTCCCAGAATGGAAGAGGGTGCACGCTGGACTGAGGGACACCCCAGTCCCCCCCGCACGAATTTCATGCACCGTGCCTCTAGTATTAAATAAGGTTTTCCAAGTCTCCATTCCTTTCTCAAGGCACCTCTTCTTGTCCCATGGGCATGAGTTTTACTCCTAACACACACTAAAAGTATTTTCCCCTGAGGACCTTTGCCTATATGCTCTGCCCCTGAACTTTACATGCTGCCTACTTCTTAGCATTTTGTCTCAGTTCAAACATCTGGTGTCTGTTCATCATTTCCAAGGAACCTTATGCACTATAACTTATCCATATCCCTTGTTTTAATTTTCTATAAGGAGCGTTTCCTAGTGAATATGTCTTATTCATTAAGTCATTTCTTGTGTGTTCCCACCTGCTCCAATGTCAACACCATCCTCAGGAGCAGGGTCTGGCTACCTTCAGCACCTTGGCCAATGCCCTCATGGTGGGAATCCCATGAGTCTTTATTGCAAGGAATCATAGGACTTGCTTATAAGACTCTAGATAGTGGGTGGGAGAAGTTCAAGGAAATGAACTCACACTGTGTGCCATGATGGAAAAGAGGGCACTGCAAGGGAGAGGGAGCTTGACTTGGTTTGGCTGGTTTGAGGATAGAGGGTCATTGCTGGCAATGGGGCATACTCTAAGCCAGTGGTCACCAACTGGTGGTCCTTGAGGCCCAAAAGATTGGCGACTGCTGCTCTAAGCAGAGATAAAGCACAGATGCTTATGGGTGGTTTGGTCTGTTAAAGGGCCCAGTTAACGTGCACTGAAGGTTTGCGAGAGAATGTCAGGAAGAAACTAGACTGTATTTGGCAAATCTAGAATGTCAAGTGGAGAAATCAGGACTCTAATCTATGATCAAAGGGGAGCCTAAACATTTTTGCCAGGAGATATCATGTTAAAAACCGTGCTTTAAAAAATTCATCTTTTGAGGGTATGTCCTCCATTTTGCTCATTTCCATACTAAAAATCCCTCCACTGCCTGCCCCTGCCTCTCTTTAAAGACTTTCTTCAAGTATTTTCCAGCTTTAGGAGTTCTGAGCATACACAAATACTTCATCACTCTTGCTTCTTGGCCTACTGCATGTGTGTGAAAAATGTATATTGTGGGCCTGATAAGTGGCTCAGACAACTGCATGTTGGATTATCATGTGTTTGCATGTTGTGTGTCTAAGATGAAATCCCAGGAGGAGGCAAGTTGTGCTGGTTTATAGTTCTCTGTCCATGCGTAACCTGGCCAACTTTTAGAAGTATATCTTGTGGGCATTCTTTTTTTATAAAACTGCTTTATATTGTTGTCCCTCTTGTGCATAAGTGGCTAAATCTATGCTTTTGTTATTCAAGATCTTTAATGCTGAGTTCTGCTCTATAGTAGATACAATTGAATGCAGTCTGGCTTACAGAGTTTTGGAAGAAGGAAAGAGATTTTCCATTCATCTGTTCTCACAGTGAACAAGAACCAGCTGTGACCCTTCCAGGTTAGTCTCCTCAGGGACTGACTGATGAAGTCATTACTAGAATTGCTTCATACAACTTCTTCTGTTGGACTATGAGCATTTCAATGCAACCAGGTCCTGCTATTGTAACTAGGAGATAAAGAAGAAAATACTTACAATCAAGGAGCTTACAGTACTTCACAAATCAATTTTATTAATTTAAACACAAAATTAATGAATTCTGTACACAACTGTGGACACAACACACCTTTATACAGTAAGGCCAAGATAACTTTGTCTTTTCAATCTGTGGAGTAGAAAAACATAAAATGAAAACTAAAAACTGTCAAATTCTGTTTGCTCCAAGCAAAAAAAAAAAAAAAAAAAAGACACACACACACACACAAACAAAACAAAACAAAATAATAATAACTGCAAACAATTGTTAAATAATTTGGAGAATTTTCAACTAATTCTAGCAGCAACATGAAGAAAGGGATAGGGTAGCTCTTCAGCTACTTTGGGTCTTAGCTGGTGTTTACCCCACCCAAAGTAATATTAAAGGAAATTCATCCCAAAAGTAATTTCATGACAACAGAAGGTTTTATAGATAAGGGGAACTAGTGCTTAAAGTAATCCCTTTTGGAGAAACGTTTTGTATGATACAACAAGGATGACAATTTTTATTGCCCAGATTTGTGGGCAATAGTGTAATATGTATGACAGGTGAAGGGAAACACTTCTTGGTGGTGATGACTGCCACATCCACTGCCAGCAATGAACTTTCCTGGGAGGGTGGGCGGGGAGTGTGGAGGAAAGCAGAGGGAACATGAATGTAGAGAGTAATGCAAAGTTTTGCTAATTTCCAGATGTGTGGTGATGTCCTCCTTTATCTGAACAAGGAAATGCAGACACAATCATCTAAGCACATGAAAACTTTGCTAGTCTCCAATTTATGAACCATTTCATTAATAAAATATATCTATCATCCACATATTTTATGTGGGAAGAAAAAGCATTTGAATAATCATTTTCCAAGTACTTACATATAATACATTAGTCTTTGAAAATGAAAAAGTGAGGTTCTAAGAGGACTTTTTATTCAAATGATTGAAGACACTGCGTATTATTTTACCAAGGCCTTCCTCACAGCACACACAAAACAAAGAACTGATTGGGAAAGGGGAAATTTGGAAAATTAAATCCTATTGACTCTTGACATCCATGCTTTTGGTCTTGACAACATTATCAAAAAACAAAAAACAAAAACCTATTATCTACATATTTATAACCAGTACACTTCACTAAGGCCCTGCACAGGAGTCTGTGCATGTACTGCCTCATACTTCTATCAAGGCATTGCTGCCTTTCAATTATTTTCTAAACAATATGTAAAAGAATCATCAATTATTACAAATTTACACCAAAAATTCTTTCTGTACATGATTGTCTCAGTGATGTACATATTATATGTTTAAATTAGACTTACTTTAAACTACTTTGCAATGTGCTAAAATTCAAAGTCCTTGCTGTGTCATAAGGCCAAGGCCTTTAATCGCTTATTTCTTAGGCTATTCATAGTCTTTTCAATTATTGGATGCCCAAAAAGGAACTGAATAGCACTCGGATTATACCTCATTAAAGCTGTTTGTTAAAAAGTCTGTTCATAAATAAGTAGAGGTGTGCAGATTACCCTGGGTATGAGACACCGACAAGTAAACCTTTCTTTTTAAGAACATCCCCCACTGGTATTCAGGAAACATTTCAGTCTTCATTGTGCAATCAAGTTTGCTGTATTGGAGAAGCTGTTTATGTCACATTGAAGATGCTGAAGACTCAGGTGTCTGCAGGTCCTTTCTTCACAGGTTTGAACCATGTAGTTAACCATGTAGTTAATGTGGCAAAGACACATTACACTGTACTAGAACATTCTCATGGCTTATTTTCATTTGATTCACAGTACTCGAGGCAATCGCCTCGAGTTTGAAGAAATAGACGTGCGTGGTCCTTCCTTTACCACGAAGGCAGAGGTGAAGGCCGACAGCAGCTGGGCATCACCGCGCTGAAATTGGTAAATTCACTAGTCTGGCACCGACAAGGGACTCAGGCCTGCTGGGTTCGTTCCTGGTCACAGGGCAGGTAAGCAGTTTCAAAGTGCTATGTGACGGTTACAGGTACTCCAGTTCCAAGGCGTGGTGGAGGGCCATGAGGTCCGAGTGGCTGGAGATCCTCCAGAAGGGCATGGCGTGCTGGGGAAGGGCAGACATGGGTGAGGACAGACCAGGCTCCCAGCCCCAGCCCTGAACCTGCCTTTCCAGTCCACTCCAGTGCTCCTCCCGTAGCACTGCCAGCTAAGATCTTAACATCACAGCTGTTTAAGCAAAAATCCAAACTTACTGCTGTCCTAAGAATACTGGACTGCATTTTAAAATGTGGATTTCTTGAGTAGATCTACCCCGTGACTTGAACACAAATTTTAAACATAGATAAAACAATTGCTATGTCCGAAACTGTCAAAACCCATTGCCTTGGGAAATATGAATTCAGTGGATATTTAATGCTGAAGGTCTAAGCAGTTTTTCCTTACTGGGTAGTATTTTTACAAAGCTTCATTTTACTCATGTAAGAAACAACTTTTTTCATTTACTTCCATCAGGCATTCTTTGCATTGACCTTAAAATGGCTTTAACACTTGGGAAAACCTTAAAAGGACATTTTTAAAGGTGATTTTTATTTTTCTAATTGTTTAGTCGATCTAAACATCAAGTTTAAATGATGGTAATATTTGTAAAACACCTGAATTAGCCAGAGACAAAACAGGTTACTACATCCATTTAGGATGGATACAATATTATACACTTTCACTGCTCAAAGGCATATAGTAAGTACGTATGCATCAGCAAAATAGTTTTCTTAAGAGACAAAATTCTATTTATTTGGAAAATAAAGACAGTTGGGTGTTTTTTCTTCTTTCCTGTTTGCTTGTGAGCCACCCCACCTGCAATAATAATGTGAGGGCTTGGGTATACTTGGCAATTATGGTTCTATGGAATTGTTTAAAAATTCAGACTAATAGAATTTGGCATGGAAGCAAACAGTGGGTTAAAAGGGTTTGGGGGATTATCTGTAGGGAACAGTGGAAGCTACTCACTGTTTTGGTAGCTGTTTTATTCCGGGAAAGCAAACTATTAAATTACTTTCTGCTAAAAGCATATACCATAGTCTAATATCAAAGGTAGACCTTTCCTGACTCTATATCTTTATAGAATGGTCCAGCTTTGTAACAGAATGGTCCAGAACTAGGTACTAGAAATCTGTCTTTAAATTTTTAGGATGCTCCATAGATAGCCTTAGACTGTATTATTTTGCATTCATCCATTCATGAATGTTTTGAATTTACAGGCATGATGTAGAAGATGCCCCTGACTCACCTTGTCACAGCCTGTGGGCGAGTACAGAAATGTACACTAATCATGAGTGTGCACCTACCCTATCTAATAAAAGAGTAATATGCAAATTGACTGTACCTCTGCTACACCCACAAGCCATGCCAATCAGGAGCGAATATGCAAACAAACTCCAACCAAAATGGCTGCAGCCACTGAGAGCAGGAGGGAGGCTTGAGTTTTCCCCAAAATGGAGGAAGCCAAGCTTTCTGCCTGCCCTTGATGGACTAGGCCTCCACTCAATGCTACAAAGTTTCAATTATAAAAGATACATATATCCCAATGGCGGCCGCCACGGAGTGAGCAGAAGGCTTGGCTTCGCTCCATGCTACAGTTGTAGATAAATAAATCCAAATACCAGGGCCTCTGCTTGGGTCACTGAGGGGCATGGCAGGCCTGCAAACCACCACAGGACCCTTGCCCAGATCACCCCACATCCCAAGGGAACCCCCACCCTGATCTGGGACACCCTTCAGGGCAAACCAGCTTGCCCCCACCCATGCACCAGGCCTCTATCCTATCTAATAAAAGAGTTATATGCAGATACAAGATGGCTTCCCCTATGTGGTTAAAGATCCTGCCTCCATGTGGACACAAGATGGTCACCACAAGATGGCCAGCAGGGGAAGGCAGTTGGGAGAAAACAGGCTGGCCGGGGAGTAGTTAGGGGCAGATCAGGCTGTCAGGCAGAAGCAGTTAGGGGCAATCAGGAAGGCAGAGTTGGGACCCAGCAGTCCTAGATTGTGAGAGGGATGTCCAACTGCCTATTTAGGACCAATCTCTCTGGGGTCGGGCCTAAATGGGCAGTCAGATATCCCTGGAGGGGTCCCAGATTGGAGATGGTGCAGGCTGGGCTGAGGGACACCCCCCTCCCCCCGAAGCACAAATTTCTTGCACCGGGCCTCTGTGTGTTATAATAGGAGTAGGAGAGGCCAAGCCCCTTTGCCAGGGCAACTGGGGAGCACCTGATAAGAGGAGGTAACAGCTGAGCAAGGTGTGAAATTACCACCACTAAGAAGTTCTTTGATGGCTGTTTGTATTGGGGGGTTGAGGATAAAGGAAAAATTCACTATTAGGATACTGGCTGTGTGGGAGAGAAATATGTGGTTAGTGACATGATTGGCTGCAGGAGCCAAATGACATAAGGCCTCCTGAACCCTAGTAAGGAATTGATTAATGATAATGATAGTTATGATTTATTGAGTATGCCTTTTTCAGAGCATGTTCAGTCAAATTATTTTGCATGCCAATTATCTGAAGTTAGACTTGTTTCTCTCAGACAATATAGACTGGAAAGCTGTTGGTGCTCCAGAAGCATGGCGTGTAGAACACAATGATTGGCTAAGAAATTGAAAAGGGAACTGAAAAAATATCTGGCTAATTTTTGGTACATGGTTAAGGTATAAATTGAGCATTTAATTCCATAGTAAACAAAGTACCTGGACAATGGCTATGTGTTTTTTCTTTATGGGTTGAGGAGATAATGTCAGCCTAGAGCACATTTACTTTTAGACCATATTAAAAACACGTTACGGAAGGAAGGTGAGATTATCCACAAATATCCCTGCATTGCCTGTTTAAAGCCATCGGGATTTCAAGGACAGTAGTAGTCTTTCTATGTAGAGCATTAATAAACACATTGCAGGCAGTACCCTGAAACACATTCCAATGATGTGACATGCCTGTGGTATATTACAGACAACTCATCACAGTGCAATAGTGATAGGGTCATTGGAGCAAAAGTTTCTACAATGATAAGTGGCAAACCTTAGGTGTATGTGAAAGAGAACAGGCCGTGTCTGGGGACACTCACAACATGAAGACAGCAGTTCTGTTATCAGCAGTGCTGCATAACATAATAGGTAATAATCTCAGCTATAATCAGGTGTTCCACTCTAAAATATGTACACTTACTATTTACGTGACTGATAAGAAGATGACTGATCTCAGGGGCTCAAACTCATGTTAACAAATAATTAGAATTAATATTACAAGATCATATTTTCTCTAACTAGGCACACACGGATGTGAAGATTTTATGGATCTAAAAGAGATTCCCAGGACAAGTAGGTACCAGATAAATGATTTTCCTCCGCACTAGTGTTTAGCCTGGAGCAAATATTTCTTATATGAAGTCAGATATAGTGCCACAGATAGTCATGTGACTTTGAATTATAACACAGTCTCCTTGGAAGTTGTTTATTTATCTGTAAAGTAAGGGTTTAGAGAAAATGACTTGGGGTTGTTTCTAGGTTTAATAAAGTCTATGACCTATAAGTACTGCAGCTACAGAAGATGTATAATATGTACATGATATATGCCCTCATTGACAAGAACCAGCAGACAAGCCATATCTACTAAAATTATATCATTACAATATAAGGTAGTGTGGATTAAGAGTCAAAATGACCTAGCCAGAGCAATTGGGCAAGAAATAAAAGGCATCAGAATTAGAAAAGAAGTAAAACTATCAATTTTTTATGACATAAATTTACAGAGCACTTTGAAAATCCTAAAGACTCCACCAAAAACCTATTATATCTAATCAGTAAATTTAGTAGAGTTACAGGATACAAACATGCTAACATTTATACATACTAATAACAAATTATCTGAAGAAATAAAGTGATCCCATTTACCAGTGTCAAATAAAATATTAGAAATTAGAAATAAATTTAACCAAGGAGGTGAAAGATCTCTATACTGAAAACTTTGAAATATTGATAAAAGAAATAAAAGACACAAATAAAAGTATCCTGGATTCATGGGTTAGAATAATTAATATTGTTAAAATGTTGATAATACCAAAATTCATCTGCAATACCAACCAAGATTCCAATGGCATTTTACAGATGTAGAAAAAAATCCTAAAATTTATATCGGACCACAGAAGATCTGAATAGCCAAAGTAAATATGAGAAAACAAAACGGGAGGCATTACTCCCTGATTATCAAAATATTATGATACTGGCATGAAAACAAACACACAGACCAATGGAATAGAATAGAGTACAGAAATAAAACCATGCATATATGGTCAACCAATATTTGACAAGTGAGCCAAGAATACTAAGTGGAGAAAAGACAGTACCTTCAGTAAATGATGCTGGAAATTGGCATTTTACATGTAAAAGAATGAAATTAGCCCCCCATCTTGCATCACTGACAAAAAAAAAATAACTTGAAATGGAAGAAGGACTTAAATGTAAGACTGGAAACCATAAATCTAGAAGAAACTATTTCTGTTAAAGGGTTGACATCCAAAATATATACTGAACTCATACAATTCAATAATTCAATTAAAAAATGGGCAGAGGACCTGAATAGACATTTTCCCATAAGACATAATTAAGGCCAACAGGCACATGAAAAGGTGTTCAACATCACTATTCACAAAGGAAATGTAAATTAAAATCACAATTGTCTGTCATTTCATGTCTGTTAGAACAGCTATCATAAAAAAGAAAAGGAATACCAACTAGTGCTTGTGAGGATGTAGAGAATAAAAACCCTGTGCACTCTTGGTGGAAATATAAATTGGTATAGCCATTATGGAAAACAGTCTAGAGGTTCCTAAAAAAGCTAAAAATAGAACTAGCACATGACCCAGCAATTTCACCTCTGGGTATATATCCAAAGGATATGAAAACACTATGTTAAAGAGAGATGTGCACCCTCATGTTCTTTGCAGCATTATTTACTATAGCCAAAACATGGAAACAACCTAAGAGTCCATCGGCGGATGAATGGATAAGGAAGACATGGTATGCATATTCAATAAAATATTATTCAGCCATAATAATGAAGGAAACCCTGCTATTTGTGATAATATAGACCTTGAGGACATTATGCGGTAAAATAAATCAGAAGAACAAATACTGTGTATCATTTATGTGTGGAAACTTACAAAAACAAAAAATAAAAAACACTCCTCACCCCAAACTCAGAGAAAAAGAGTTCAGATTTATGGTTACTGAAGGGGAATTGGATAAAGGTGGTCAAATGATACCAATTTCCAGTTATAAGGTATTTAAGTACTCAGGTTGTAATATACAACATGGTGACTATAGTTAACACTGCTGTGTGGTAGATTTCAAAGTTACAAGAGTAGATTCCTAAGAGTTCTCATCACAAGGAAAAAATGTTTTAAAAAATGTATGTGAGGTAATGGATTTTAACTAAATATGTTTATCAAGTCACTATGCTGTTCACCTTAAACTTACACTGTGCTAAATGTCAATTATGTTTCAACAAAACAAAAAAAATTAAAATGATAAACTCAGAGAGAAGAGAGTCAGTTGTAAGCTGAAAAGGGTAAGTTGGGTCTACACTGAATTTGAAGAACGGGCTAAATTGGTTAAGGAGATTGTGTATTCATGATAAAGACTGATAAAGATTTTTCCAGATAGAAGCACTTGGAATATCTAGCTGGGAAGGGTGGCTGGCTGCCAGAAGAGAAACTAGGCAGAAGGACAGTGGCAGTGGAGTTGGGACAATGGATAGAAGACACAGTGAAGAGAGAATTCACGTAATAGGAATGAGGTAGAGAGCACTGGAGCAAATCTGAGTGGGTGAACTGGTTTGGGAATGCATTTGCTGGTATTCAGCTGGGATAGCATGGGATACCTAAATGTAGCTAAGTATCAAGGGTCCTGGAACTAAAAACAGAACTGACTGCAAATCTCAGTAGAAATGACAGCTGAAACTGTGATATGTATACAAAGTAGGACATGTTTTGGGGTCATTAGCACAAAAATACTCCCTGAATAAGTAGGAAAGAATGACACATCCTTCCCATTCCTCTTGCCCACACATGCAACTTCCCAAATTCCCTGTTGCTACCTTTCCTCCTCACCTGGAATTTTGCATTTATCCCTGCTGGTTATATGTAAAACCAGTAACACAAAAACCTGGTGCACAGACACTCGCTTGTAATTGAATTTTGGTGAATTAAACATAAGTACACATAAATATTGGCCCAGGTATTGGAATTTTAGGAATTTATCTCATAGAGACACTTGCCCATGAACAAACTAAATGAAAACTGTTTATAGGAGTTCATGCTGGAAACCACCTAAATGCTCAGCCATCGGGGACTTGTTAAATTATAGCACATCCACACAATGGAATACCGACACAGAAAATTTGAGAGTTAGAGAAGCAGAGCTCTAGGTACTAATAGGGAATGACTACCAGTATATACTATACGAAAAAAGTGTATAGTTACCATTTGTATTTCAAAATCAACATATCTGTGCTTTCATCTAATATTATAAACAAGACAAAGGTACCCTTGCTACTTTTATTCAAGATAGTATTGTAAGTCCTAACCCTAGTAATCCAAGAAGAAAAAGAGAAAAGGCATCCAAACTGGAAACATTAAATGAAATTAAGTAAAGATCAAGTAAAAATTATTTATTGATGAAATATACTAAATATTGAAAACCCTAAAGGCTCCAAAAATACTGTTAAAACAAATAAATGAATTCAGTGAATTTATAGGATACAGAAATCTGTTGTATTTCTATACATTAAGAATGAACTGCCGAGACCGGTTTGGCTCAGTGGATAGAGCGTCGAACTGCGGACTGAAGGGTCCCGGGTTCGATTCCAGCAAGGGCATGTACCTTGGCTGTGGGCACATCCCCAGTAGGGGGCATGCAAGAGGCAGCTGATCGATGTCTCTCTCTCATCGTTGTTTCTGACTTCCTATCCTTCTCCCTTCCTCTCTGTAAAAAATCAATAAAAAATATTTTTAAAAAAAGAAAAAAAGAATGAACTATTGAGAAAATAATTCTATTTACAATTACATAAAAAAAAGTACCTAAGAATACATTTAACCAAGAAAGTGAAAGACCTGTACTCTGAAAACTATAAGTCATTAATGAAAGAAAATATAGATGGTAGAGATATAAATGGAGGAAAATCTTATACTCACTGATTGGAAAAATTAATATCATTAAAATGTCCATACCACCAAAAGCAATCTGCAGATTCAATGCACTCTCCTTCAAAATACCAATAATATTTTTTCTCAGAACTATAACAAATAATTTTGAAATTTATGTGGAACCACAGAAGACCCCAAATAGTCAAAACATTCTTGAAAAAGAACACCGGAAACATCACACTACCTGATTTCAAACTATACCCCAAAGCTCTAATAATCCAAACACTATGGTATTGGTGCAAAAACAGACACAAATCAAAGGAACAGAATAGAGCCCAGAAATAAACCCATGCTTATAAGGTCAATCTACAACAGAGGAAGCAAGGACATTCAATGAAGAAAAGACATTTCTTCAATAAATGTCATTAGGAAAACTAGACAGCTACATGCAAAAAAAAAAAAAAAAAAAAAAAAAAAAAAAGCAACTGGACCACTTTCTTAACCCACATACAAAAATAAACTAAAAAATGATTTGAATGTTTGAATGTTGTTAGACCGGAAACCATAATACTCTTAGGAAAAAAAAAACACTAAGGAGCTTAAGCATAGTTAAGGAAACCATTAACCAAACAAAATGATGACCCACTGAATGGGAGATTTACAAATGATATATCTGATAAGAAGTTAATATCTAAATTATTTAAAGAACTTATATAGCTCAACATCAAAAACCAAACAATCTGATTTAAAAAATGGATAGTGGACCTGAATACATATTTTCCATATAAGACATACAGATGGCCAACAGACACATGAAAAGATACTCAATGTCACTCATTATCAGGGAAATGCAAATCAAAACCAAATGAGGTATCACTTCAGATTGGCTGTTATCAGAAAGACAACAAATAACCAAGTAACAAGTATTAGTGAGAATGTGAAAAAAAAAAAACCTTGTGCATTGCTGGTGGGAGAGCTATCCACTGTGGGAAACAGTATAATGGCTCCTCAAAGAGTACATGTGACCCAGCAATTCCACTGCTGATTACCTACCCACAGTGAGTATAATTTTGAAGATATTTGCACTCCTATGTTCATTGTAGTATTATTCATAAGAGCCAAGATATGAAGGAACCTAAGTGTTTATTAATAGACAAGTGGATAGAGAAAATGTGGTGTACACAGAGGCATGTTTGTCATAAAAATGAAAAAAGAATGAATTTTTTCCATTTGCATCAACATGAATGGATCTATAGCATATTACATTAAATGAAATAAATCAAAGGACAAGTACTGTATGATTTCACTTATATGTAAAATCTAAAATGCCAAAACAAATGAATAAATAAAATGGAAATCTAGTCCTAGATATAGAGAATAAACTCATAGTTTCCAGAGGGAATGGTGATGAGAAGATGGGTGAAAAAAAAGGAAGGGCAATAAGAGGTATAAACTTCCAGGTATAAATAGGTCATATGGAAAAAAAACCCCAAGATGATGGCATAGGTAAACACCTAGGGTTTTGCCCCACACAACAATTACAAGAATAGAACTGAAGGACAGAACGGACGGACACTGTCCAGAACCACAGGAAGACTGGCTGACTGGAAGATCTGAAACTGGAGGGACAGAGCAGTGCACACGGATAATCAGAGCTTCTGCAAATCCCAAGTAAGGCAGAGACTCGCGCGTGCGAGAGGACAGGGTGTCTGAGCCTGGCAGAGGTGCTCTGGCAGAAAGGAGACAGGGGCTCCAGGCTCTGCTGAACCTAGTTCGGTTTGCACTAAAAACCCGGGGGAACCAAGCCCTTACAGGGAGAACCTGGATTGCGGGCAGAATCCCAGGGGAAGAGCCAGAGGCGGACCTCTGTAGGCATGCACTCGAGTGCGTGCAGAGGGGACAAATGGGTCACTAGCTGCGTCTGTTAGGAGAGGGGAGCTCCAGCCAGAGGCGGAGCTCTGGGGCTTGCTCGGGTGCTCATGGTGAGGGCATTCTGTTGACTATGGCTGGCATTTGGTGGAAGGAAAAAGGAGTTCCGATTGCACTGAACCCAGGTGCCAGGCGAAAATCTGAGATTCCAGATCCATTGAGGACTGGACATTCTGGTGGCAGGCAGAGTGAGAGAGCACCTTTCTCACAGAGGTGCCTGCAGTGATTGCCTACAGATGCTAGGATCCAGTGACCTCGTGGGCTGGGACTGACTGGAAGCCAAGGCTGTCGGCTCCACCCTGAAACTCCGCCCCATCCAAACTGAGCACAGAGACTTTGGCAAGTTTGCAAGTCCAGATGCGGAAGGCTGTCTCCTAGAGTAGACATAGCTGACTCTCACAGTCAATTGGCCTGGAGGTCAATTCCTCCCAGTGATACCAACAACAAACAAGACTTATCTGCAACAAGGCTGTATACACAGTCCACAAAGGGATGCACCAAGAGTGTACACATCAGGTAACAGAGGAGGTCGAGATACCTAGCACAAAAAGCTACCCTACCAATTCAGGGAAGCAGTGAAAATGGGGAGAGAAAGAAAAAGATCACAAACAAAAGAAGTGGAGGAAAACAAATGTCTGGATATAGAGTTCAAAACCACAGTGATAAGGCATTTCAATAGGCTTCTAGAAAAAGCCGATAAGCTCAGCGAGAACCTCGAAGATATGAACAAGACCCTTGAGGAGATGAGCGAGACCCTCGTGGATGTGAAAAAGGACCAACTAGAAACTAAACATACACTGACTGAAATAAAAAAATTTACAGAAACCCAATAACAGACTAGAGGAACGCAAGAATCAAGTCAAAGATTTAAAATACCAAGAGGCCAAAAACACTCAACCGAAAAAGAAAAAAGAATCCAAAAATTTGAGGATAGTGTAAGAAACCTCTGGGACAACTTCAAATGTACCAACATCAGAATTATGGAGGTGCCAGAAGAAGAGAGAGAGCAAGATACGGAAAACATATTTGAAGAAATAATGACAGAAAACTTGGTGAAAGAAATAGACTTACAAGTCTAGGAAGTGCACAGAACCCCAAGCAAAAGGAATCCAAAGAAGACCACACCAAGACACATCATAATTAAAGTGCCAAGAGAAAAAGACAAAGAGAGAATATTAAAAGCAGCAAGAGAAAAACAATTATATACAAGGGAGCACCCATACGCTTGTCAGCTGACTTCTCAACAGAAACTATCCAGGCCAGACGGGAGTGGCAAGAAATTTTCAAAGTGATGAACAGCAAGAACCTACAACCAATATTACTCTACCCAGCAAAGCTATCATTCAGAATTGAAGGTCAGATAAAGAGCTTCTCAAATAAGAAGAAGCTAAAGGAGTTCATAAACACCAATCCAGTATTATATGAAATGCTGAAAGGTATTCTTTAAGAAGAAGAAAAAGGTGTCTGCTTTAAACTAGTGCATGGATGGAACTGGAGAACATTATGCTAAGTGAAATAAAACAGTCAATGAAAGATAAGTATCACATGAACTCACTCATTTATGGAATACAATGAATACCATAAACTGATGAACAAAAACAGATCCAGAGACAGGAAAACATTGACTATCAAACCTCAGAGGGATGGTAGGGGATGGCAGGAGTAAGGGGAAGAGATCAACCAAAGGACTTTTATGCATGCATATAAGCCTAATCAATGGACACGGACACTAGGGGGGTGAGGGCATAAGTGGTGACGGGGGGAGGAGGGGATTGGAAGGAGTAATGGGTGATGAGGATACAGACGCATATGTAATACCTTAATCAATAAAGAAATTTAAAAATATATATATAAAAAAATAAAAAAATAAAAAAGTCATGTGTATGTAATGTACAGCACAGGGAATAGGGTCATTATTGCAATAAATTTGCCCAATAACAGATACTAGATTTATCACAATGTGATTACTTTATAAAGTATGGAAATGTTGACTCACTATGTCATACACCTGAAATTCATGCAATTTGTCAATTATACTTTAATAAATAAAAAGTCACTGCATTAAAAAAAAGACCTGGCATATTATATGTGCTCATTAAGTATGAATGGATGAACAGATGGATGGCTTTAGAATAATAAAATTCATATACTCTGTGTTAGTAAGCCCTGTCTCATTGAAATAAAACTAGAAGCAGAAATTTGCATTAAAAATGTTACATTTTTCACAAAAGCAGCTCTATCTTTCTCCTGAATAAGCTTAGGAGCAAGCATTAGGTTCTCAGCTTCATCTTGGATTTCAGAAAGTTTGACAGTGTACATTTGAAATGGACACTTTTTGATGAAGGCTTCATCATTTCCCAGAATAATGACTGCTTGCCATTTTTCTTCTGGTTTTGTTCATAAGAGATTTATTTTAAGTAATTCTCTTAGTACTAAAATAAATGTGGTTGTGTTGTTATAAAATAAGGCCACTTCTACTCTAGAAATGAAAACTGCTTTCCTTGTGCAAGAGACTATTACATTTTGGTCTTTTTAAAAATCATAAATGTGCCTTATTATTTTCACTCGAGATATGTGGTATTAGGGAAACAAAAAATATGGTAAAAAAGAAATCCTGGCAAAGTTTGACAATAAAGGACACATGTCAAAGAAAGATATCCACAGGTAGATGGCTCCTCACATGCTCTCTGCACCATCTTTTAAGGAACTCAGAGGTGCTCCCAGAAATGCCTCCAAGAGATGTTTGTAGAATAATGTTGCTCTTTTAAAAGAAAAGGTATTTCTAACATTTCCTCTCTGAAGGTGTGCCTTTTAATGGTAAAAATTATAGAATTAGATGAAATTGCTGATGAAAGTCCGGGAACTCATTTGGCAAATAGAACAAAGATGACAGAGCACAGACTTCAATAGTCCACAACAAAACAGGCAACTGGCAGCTACTGACTAGTCTTTATTCCTGGGCTTTAAAAAAAGTAACTGGATACCTCGAGCAGAAGAACGTTATTTAGGGAGATGAAAGGCATCTTTACAGGGGGAAGAAAGTGTTGTACCAGATTTTCAAGAGGACATAGGAAACCAAGAGAGACAAGCTAAATGGTTAAAATCAATTCAGAAGAAATGCAAAATCACTTGATTTTGCAAAAACATTTTAGTGCACCAATGTGTGGAACTTCACTGATTCACTATTTTAATTAATCTAATATGCTCATGAACTAAATTATATATCAGAATTAATTATTTTAAAATTTTTAGTCATAAAAGTAAAATGAGGGGAGAGTGCTAAGTAGTTATATCTACCTCTGAAAAAGAATGAAACAAACATTACACAATTTAATAGAGGCATAGAAGAGAGATTAACCAAAGAACATATATGCATAACCCATGAACACAAACAATAGTGTGGGAAAGGCCCAGAGTGGGGTGTGGGTTGGATGGAGAGGGGCAAGGGAGGGAGGATGGGGGACATCTGTAATACTGTCAACAATAAATTAAAAAAATAAAATTCTTACATTTAAATATAAAAAGAAAAAAGCATGAAAATCCCTTTTTGTAAATGAAATCATACTTAAGCTATGTAAATAAAGTTTATAATTTGAAATAACTTTGTGCTAAACCTCACAACTAGTATTGGCTTCAAATATCTGTTTGGCCCCTTTCTAGCTGGGTGAACTTGGCCAAATTATTTACCTTCCTGTGCCTTGGTTTTCTCATCTATAAATTGGGTCCTTCCTCATCAAATTATTGTAAGGATTTAATAAAATAATAATAAGTGCTTAAAAGAGAGACTGGGACATGAAGACTTTACAATTTATAGTAATAATAATTAGTTATCATTATGAACATTAATCCATCAATAGCATGGTTAACTATTTCTTTAGCTTGAATCCATAAATATATGTATTTATAAAATGGGATATTAATTTTAGTTTTCCCCCCAAATTAAATATTCCTCAAGTTAAATACTATTATCTATTTCTATGCAGAACTTCACTTTAAAGATACTGATTATCTATTGTGAATTCTTAGATCTTTGCCTCTTAACTTATGCACAAACTTGAAATTTAAATATTAGTTAACCTAAAAAGGTCAGGCAGACTATAAGAAATGATTACTTGTCACCATGAATGATAGATAATATCAGAATATTGAACCTTCTGAGAAATTTGTACACTTTACATTCATACATACACAATCCTTTAACCTCTGGTCAGAGTTCCCACACTAGTAGGCTTCAAGGTACAAGGAGTTTGTTTGAAATAGATACTATTGGACTCTTATCACATACACTCATCCTACAGAATCAAAACAGGAAGTTGACATGAGGAGTCCTCACTCAGTGAAAAATTCAAAGAGTATGTTCTTTATAGGCAGCTGCCTCACTCTTCTTGGTATAGGTATGTGTGTCCCCAATATCCTATATAATAATCCTATATAATAAAAGGCTAATATGCAAATTAGCCTTGTTCCCTCGACTGGGAGTTCAACCAGGAGGACGGGGCTGGCCAGCCAACTACCTACGTCCCCTCCCCCTAGCCACTCTGTCTCCATTGGCCCCAATCAGGGTGGGCCAGCCAGACCCTACCCGTGCATGAATTCGTGCACTGGGTCTCTAGTAAATAATAACAGATAAGCAGTGGGAATAATTTAAACTGTTCTTCAAAGAGAGCAAATAACTTTAGACCTGTTACTACTTTTATTCTAACATCAAACCAAGAATTCCTTTACTTGGCATGTTGTGTTCACTCACACCAAGAATCTAACAAATGCTGCTCAGTAAGGTTTAGGGACACCCACAGAAACCTCCACAGGGCCCAAAGGATTTCACTTGTGTTCCTTGAATTTTAAGTTGTCATTTTCATAAGCATCCTTCTGTCTACCACAAGCTAAAAAGCCACATTTTGGCAACCTTCTCCTGAAATGAAAACTTCTTGGTAAATCTAGATGGAGAAAGACAAGTCTGGAGAACAGATCCTCACCTCTGGCCCTGGGCCCCACTGGCATGGATGCTGCTTCAGTTCTAACTGCTCAGATGTGCTAATCCATTCCATGTCCTGCTGGCCACCAGGAGGTCCTGTCTAGGAATGGCACAGAGATTCCAGAGGCTTTCCCAAGAAAAAGACTTGAGTTTGGATTCCCACCAAACATTCTCTCTAACTCTCTCCAGGGTTGTATTTGGAGTATTCTAAATTTAGTCTGGGAAAGATTTCAATTTATGGAGACAGTACAAAGGGCTAACAGATGTACCTACGGACCATGGTGGTTGGCCATTGGTAAAGTTGGAATGTAAGAGCTAGTGTTTAAGTGACAAATACTGCTTAGCATCAAGCTTGGCTGGATCTGAAGAGTGGGGTTGCTACCAGCAATGATCGCACTGGGGAGCATAAAGTCCTGGGCACATTGTGTATCTGTAGGCATAAGTGAAATAAACCATTATTTAAGAGTCAGGGTCAGCTTCTATGTTTCCACTGAAATTCAGAGGCACTGAAAGTGAATTAAGGCACCTTCAGACTCTATAAGAAGGCTGAACACCTCCCCTCGGATGCTGTACTGCCATGGTCTAGTGTACCTGCTTTGCCATCAACGAGTCCTTGGGGAAAGAGCACTAAAATGGTAAATTTCAGCGAATGGGACACTACGTGGGGAATTAATTTATAGTTATCATGATGTACCTATATTCTGGTGACTTTATGTGCCATTTCTGGTATATACTAGAATACTCCAGAAGAACCAAACTGAAGAACTGAATCCTTTATGGAAATATACAGTGATTTCTATGAGTCAGTGCATGGGAAGAGAAGGGAAAGAAAAATGTTCTATTGGTTAATCTCATATTTAATGCTCTCCAATTTAAGAAATATTTATAGTATATGACGGTGTCAAGATTTAGGGAGTTGTAAAATTTGAAGACAGTCTCAAGATCCCTACTTTTCTACAGCTCACACTTTATTGCTATCACTGGCCTGTAGGCAAGTAATACCAATGCCCACCATTTATTATTGCATACTTCATATGTACCTGACTCGGTCCCATGGTCTTCACACAACAGAACTAAACCAGCCCAGTCAGCTAGGTGCCATTGTTATTGCCATTTATAGGTGAGGAAAGAGAAAGAAAAGAGATAAGTAACTTGCTCAAAGTCAAAGAACTGGTAAGTGGCTGCTCTATAATTCAAACCCAGACTGTCTGGCTCAAGAGTCCAAGCCATTTACAACTTCCCCAGTTATGTTATAAGCAAGTGCCACTGTAACCAAGCTCTTACAAACAAGGAAATTAGAAAAAGTGCTACATGATCTGGACTTTGAAAAGTAAGTAAGATAATGAGAGTAGAGCATTAGAGAAAATATAATTCCATTCTGGGCAGAGGCAAAGGCGGGGAAGAAGTGCTGGGCATGGCCAAGGTACTGAGCGACCAATAGGTAAGGAGTGGCAGAGACAAAGACTGGCAAGTTTGTTACTGTGGAATGTGGTCTCCTTAAAATATATCAATGAGGAAACTTTGCTAAGTTTTACACTCGAAGGGATGCAAAGGAATGAAAAGTATGATGGGCAACCAGGGAGTCACGCTCCCTTCCCCATATTCCAAGAGAGGCAAGGTGGCAACTTCATCATCAAAAGAAGGCCTGGACTCTAGGACAGCAAATAGTATTGCAAGCCAGTCCTGGACTCCCGATCGAGCCTTCTGGAGTGATGTGGGGAAGGTTCTCAGGTTGCATTCAGGCTCAGAGAACAAGATTTTGATCACCTGGCAGTGTCTGCCATGGGTACAAAAGGGGCATGCTGGATGAGCACACCACACGTGCTAGCTGTGTGCTAGAGGACGGCTACAGCACAGAGCCTGCTCCCACACAACACACCAAAGTCTATGTTCTATACCAACCTTCCGTGACCCTTGAGCTTGTGTGTACCACTCTTCAGAAAACCCACTTCACATTTAATTCTACACTACCCCCCTTTCAGTGCTTACAGTTCAGAACATATCCATACATGGTCTCAGAGAGAGAGAGTGTGTGTAAATGACTCAGTTCTGAGCATTTTGAGGACCAAGAAAAATTAATGGCAGAAGGAGTACCCCTGGGAACACTCACCTTTTTTGCTCCTTGTTCCTCTTCCACGCCATCGCCTATGACGACATACACCACTTTCCTTCCAAACCTTTGAATTATCCTCTCGAAACAGCTTTCCTTTCCTGATGAACAAAAATCAATCATGAAACATGTAAAGTTTGGATAACTCAGTGCTATTGCACTTGCACTTTTTATTGAGACTTTCTTCTTCATGCCTATGATTCAACCCTCACCTACTTGTGCAAACTAGGAGGAGCTTTTACATGTTGTGGGGTAACACATGGAACAACACACTAAATTAGAAACTGTAAATTAGTTCCCCACGTAGTGTCCCATTCGCTGAAATTGACCATTTTAGTGCTCTTTCCCCAAGGACTCGTTGATGGCAAAGCAGGTACTAGACCATGGCAGTACAGCATCCGAGGGGAGAAATATTCTTTTGCAGTATTTCCCCCCCTATAAACTGAGACTAAATACAGGCATGTTATTCTGGCCACACATTAATTGTAAGTGTTTTGTGATCTTTTAAACTCTGAAAATCATGTTTGATCCAAAGGCTATTGAGAAGGATGAAAAAAAAATGGAGAAATCAAACACTACTGAATTCACCTCTTCATTTTCAGGTGGGATTGTATTTGAATTAAAGATCCCTCTTCCCGTTTAACATGTTTGCCTGAAATATTCTCATCAACCTGTTTCTGCAATAAAAGTCAGGTCATTTGGGGCACTTCAGGGAGGTCAAGCTTGCCTTACCCAGACATCTCATGTTGAATAAAGCCCCTTCCTAGAGGAGAAGCAAGTAAAGGTAACAGAATCCCTTTATCTATCTATTATCTTTCCCATGTCATGACTGGGTTTGGGCTCTCATGGCGGCTGCACTGTCAGCACACCCGGTTCTTAATGCAGCCATTGTTGCTTCTTAGAGAAGAAGCTGGTGCTTCCAGTCCAGGGCTGCCAATGGGGTCATTTTAATGGACAATGGGGCAGTTTATAGTGTTCCACTGTGAATGGCTGAGCGGGGCCTTCGTCTCTTTCAAATAAGGATCAGATATACACGGGAACAAATTGCTTGTTTGCTTAAACAAATGTCTGCTTTATATTTGCATTTTGCACTAAAATATCTCGTTTGCATCTGGCAGAACAAAAATAAGGCCAGCCTTAGTCAAAGATGTCATTTCAATGCTTTTTTAGTCACCCACTAAACTGTGAAATGTTAAATCACTTTAAGAAACAAACACAAAGTACATTTTCACTGCAAAAATATACAACCCAAAACTTGGGTTGCAGCAAAACTAACTTTTCTCCTCAGAGGGAAATGTTATCTGGTTTTTTGTAAAGTGTCTTCACATGGAAAACTCATTGAAGAAGTAAGCTCATTGTTTTTTTAACAGTGAAGTTGTGGTGAACAAAAAAATTCTCACCTATATGCTGTCTCCTACAGGCTTCATTGTTAATTTGGTGTCATACGACATTTTGCCTAATAAAGATTTAAAAATTGAAACTATTAGAAGTTAATTTGAGGCCTTGTCTGGAGTTTTCATTTTGATCAATGCATTTTTGGGGGGGGGGCGGGGGGAAGAACATCATAGCTGTTACAGGAGATATCAGTCATCTTCATCTATGACTTTGACATTGCTCTACAAAGAAAATGCCTAGGTTTTCTGTGCTGGTCCCCATATTATATCTCATTTCATGGGAAAACTAGCATTAACTATAGAAGTTTCAGTACCTACTTTTCTTATTAAAAATATCATAGAAACGTGACCCTATCACTTGGGTTTTGAGATAATTTCTACCACCACAAATTCATTTCATTCTAATTTTTATTCTGTGCTGTAAAAAAAAAAAGGTCTAATATAGTCAAACAAAATGCCTATTAAAAATACTTAATTGTTATTATCATTTCCTATCACCTAACATTTTTAAAGTATTTGAAATTAAAGTTCAATGTGCATGATGTAATGCACTACTTGTTCTTTCTTCTGTGAAGTAAGGCAATATCCCTATGTCCCATGTGCTCCTTAAGAATCTGTTTTGACTTTCATGTGCTGGACCCCTCTTTACAAAACACTATATGACTCCTATGTATTGATATAGAGAGGATAAACACCTGACGACTATTCTTATGGAACATGAGAACATATAAAATTTTGGTTTTATTGGGCTATGAGGAATTCTATTCTATTTGATATATTCCTTTCTTTTCATAAGAATTTTCCAGCATTCTGTTCTTGGCCCTTTTCAAGAGGCATCGATCATTCTCCAATTCCAACTAAGTATTTCTTAACATCACAGAGCTATCTGAATATCAAACTCAACATCGATAAGATCAAACCCTTCTCTTTCCAATCAAATCTGATTTCTAACAGTTAATTGTGTCACTATTGACTCAGTTGCCTAAAGGAAACCTCTGTTCAGCCTTCTTCAGAGTAAACAACCATTTATTCATACATTTCATTCAACAAACACTTACTGAGCACCTACTGTGTATTGGACTCTAAAGCTATAATGATGAGTGAGACAGACAGACTTAACTATCTGGTGGGGAAGTCAGACTATAAACAAATAACTATACAAGTGATTTTTTAGCTGCAATTTAGTAGTGCATTGAGGGCTAAGCATGAAAATGTAGTCAGAAGACAGATGTACAGGCATTCCATTTTTGCCCCCTTTTTTTAAAGAGCTGAGCAGCCAAAGACAATCTTTTTTCTACCTACCAGATACTTCCCTAGGACTCACTAACATAATATTCATCTCATTAGGGTGACATATAAGGCCATTTATGACTGGACCCAAGTGTACCTTTCCAGCTTCCCATGGATCCTGCATGTGTGTCATGCAGAACTACTCACAAGTCCCTCAGAAGGGAGCATATTTTAATTTCTCTGTCCTTTTGCTCTCATAAGCCCGTCTGTCCAGTAAACTTGGATTTACCATTAGATACCCAGCTCAGATACCATTTCTTCCCTTTAGCTTTCACTGACATTTGCCCTCTGCCTTCCCCTGGGTGGGGGAGTGAATGTTTCCTCAGTGATGTGCATGTTCAGACACTTAGGGGCAGGACCTCCCAGATGTGGAAAGGTGTCTAGACCTTGGAATCAGAGATCTAGTTTGTCCATTTTCTTTACTAGTTATCAATCTAAATGATTTACTTAAGTCTCTAAGCTTTAGTTTCCTGATTTGTAAAATGCAAAGGTTGTGAAGATTTTAATATATAAATACTTGATAAATGCTCATTTCCATATTTCTTCATCATATTATAGTTAGCTGCCTGCTTCCCCTGCTAGATAGTGAAGTCTGTAAGAACAACAGCCATGTCTTCTTTTTATCCCACTTTCATTCTGTCTTGGTTTGTATTTTAAGTTTTACTTTAATTTTCTTTCTCCGACTATGTTTCTTTTTTTGCAAGAACTGAATTTTTTGTATCCCCTTAACAAAAATGGGAACTCAGTGGTTTATACATGTTGAATTAAAATAAAGCAAAAAATAGTTCCAGCAATAATAATTTAAATAAAGCTCTTACTAGAATTATTTTATTTCTACTTTGTATATTTCTATACTACTATTTGTTTTAGCTTATAAGATTTTTTTATGATGTTGCCTAAAGAAAAATAAGATAATCTAGAATTGATGCTAAGTTGGCTGTAGCTAAAAGGCATAGGTTTTAATGTTAGCCAATGAAGAGAAATTTTCTGAATAAAAGTACATGAGTTATGATTTATATTTCTCTTCATGTCTAAAACCAATTTTGACAATAAAATTGGTTAAATTATTCTAGTTTTTTTGGCATCTAGCATTGTGAGGGGAAAAAAGTCTCATTTATTGCCTTTCCTTTTTAAAGCCTGAGGGAGAAGAGTCCATTGTGAAACAAAACAAAAGCAGCTCACCTATTTTAGTTGCACTGTAAATATTTTCTATAGGGAATACAATTCCTAATCCATACAGCAGGACTTTCGCCAATGCTGGGATAAGCTGAGTCGTTGTTACTAAAATATTCACACAGTTTGTCCTGAGAACAGAAAGAAAAAAAGAGATTTGCAAAATAAATCTCCAAAATGAACAAGTGTTAGCACAGCTCATTTCCCAACAAAAGCAGCACAAAGGGGCTTGGGGTGAGCTTACCTGGAGTGAATGAGTGTGAGGGCTTTCAGGGCCAATGTTAACCAGGAGTCCGTCAGGGCTTCGATCTCGGCCCTCAGCTGCAACCAGGCCTCCCTCTTGGCCGGACCGAGCAGACCTGTGGATTCAAAAGCACATGAACTATTTCCTTACCAGTGTGTCTATTCCACATTATAAATCATAAACATGTAATGCTGCTACCACTCCCACCCTCAAGCTTTATTGTAGGCCAAGTCATTTTTTCACATACTAGCATTCCTTTGACAAGTATTCAGTATTGTAGGAAAAATCTATTGAGTGTACATTCCTAGCATCTCTTCTTCTGGTTATAGAAGCAATCTCTTTTCTTTGGGGAGCCCACTCACATCCATGTCTCTAACCACGTAGTTTGGACAGAGCCAATCCTACCCTCTGGCTCCCAGGGTAGGAGCATGACCATGGCTTGGCCAGTGAAAGTCAATCTTGGAGCTTTTGCTGTATCCGTTGGGAAAGATATTTCTCCACCCAGTGGAAGCACTGGTTGCATAGATAGCTGGATGTACCGGTGGTCATCTTTGCCACCTTCTGGGAGGGACTGACCTAGAATGACTTCTGGAGGAAAAACTAGGCAAGAGATTCCTGATGTCATTGTTCAAGCACCTGGATTTTGCCATGGTGGAAACCAACAATACCCCTACATTTTCATTTTTAGGCCCACACATTCCCTTTGTGCTAAAGCCATTTTGAATCATAATGAAAGGATCCTAACTAATACAAGAGCATCTTCTGCTCAAAGCATCTACTGGGTAGAAGGAGCTTTTGACAACCCATGTCAAGTCATCTGGGCAAAGACTGTTAATCCCACCTCATTGGAAGGACAGCAATATGTCACAGAGGTGAAGAAACTTACTCTAGATTACACACCTACTATTAAGTCATGGAGCCAGGACTAGACTAGACTTGCCAGAGCAGCTGGCTCTAGTCTAATATTCCTGTCACCAATCACAGTAGAATAATCACAGGTCAGACAAAACTGCTCTTAAAAAACTATATCAAAAAATCATAACACAAAAAGTGTGTGGTACTCTGAGAATTTTATCTAGGCTGTCTTCACTAACCCAGCGAGATACTGGCGACTGTCACTTGCCTCCGACATTATTTTTGTAGGTGTTGTAGATCTCTTTTACTCGTCGGTAGCGGAAAGCCAACTTTCTCATCCAGTCTACACCGCCGCGCACCCCGGTTGCCAAGCATAAATTAGCACTGGTGGCCGCGGCAGGGAAGCCATCTGTTCCAAAGTTATATGTGCTATTTAGATGCAAGAAAAATCCAAAGTTAACCAAAGCAAGTTCATCTTAATTAGCTGAGCAATTAAACTATAAAATGCAGTCAATCACATTTCTATGTGCTCACCTTAGGTCTTGTCCATTATCATCTGAAGAGACATCATCTATATGAACTTGGTCACATTCCTAAAATGCAATTAAAATGCATGTCATTTTTCAAAAAGCATTTACTTTTTTTTAACCACAGAGTTATTTAAAAAAACTCCACAACTTTAATTGGACTGTTTTCCAACTATGTCAATCAGTAGGTGGCAGTCTTGTTAAATTGACAATTTTACCGACTTCGGGTCCTCTTCTAATAGAAGAAAAGAGCAGTGTCATTAAGGACTACTGTTATTTGGCTTCAGAAACCAGATTTTTGTGTTTAGAAAGGAAAGTGATTGAAAACAATTAGCATATGTGTTCCATAAACCTCAGGTACCTGAGGACACCATGCTGCTCAGAGCTGATTCAGTCAATGCCTTCCCATAACTGAAACCAGACATTTCGGTAAATGTAACATGCTAGAAAAATTAAACCTGATGCTAACTGCCAATGAAATTATGACCTCTGATTGCTGTCGAGCCACACACTAACACAGCCCCAGGCCAGTGTGCTGAGCAGGCCAGACAAAAAAATCTGTTCCTGGTTTGCCATTGATTTGAGAGATGTGTTTTATTCCTTCTCTCTCCCTCTTTCTCTCTTTCTCTCTCTCTCTCTTGCTCTCTATGTATTTGCAAGTGTAGGAGGAAAAAAGCATGGGAGACTCTACAACCCAAATGAAAAAAAATCAAACCATGCGCTGTTTTTTATTTTTTCACTGTTTCACTATTATTACATACTCGTTTTAAGCATTAGGTTTATGAGTTTATTATATAATAATGTTATTTGAACAGACTTGATTTTTAAGTCCCAAACCATGTGTGAACTTGTTAGAAGAGGATGCCATAATTGTGGGCTAAAGTTGATTTGACCAAGTTCATGTAGTACCTGTTAGCACATGAGCACCCTGTATCTACCTCCTGGATCTCCAACCTTAGATTGTGGTAAGAGCCAATCTCACACAATTCAAGTGAAGGCACACTAATTTGGAGACAGACAAGGTCTCCAGTCCAGAAAGAAGCAACACATCCTTGGCATGCTTTCATATTTCAGTCATGAGTCTTCTCTCTGCACTCGGGCTCCGAATACCCCAGAGGCCTTTGGTATACTTATTTCCCTACAAGTTTTAGTTCACAGATAGTATTAAGAGAAATTTCCAGGCATACGCCCTATATTTTGAAAGGATGTTCTGATGAAAGGTCTGGTTACATTTCCTTATGTAGTTCATTTTATAAAATCTTAACATTCAGTTTGCAACCAAGATGACATTCACCAAGCACCACAGTTACAGGAGGTGTATTTTTATGTTGCCAGTCCCTTCTGAACAAATTCTTTGCTCTCCATGGGTTTGTGAGGAAGGGAGCAGGAGATAGAAGTGGAAGGAAACTCAAACCAGCTGTTGCTTAACAAAATTAAAACCCTGACCCCAACCTCTTCTCTAAAGCATCTATTTTCCAGGCAACCCGCTCCCAGCAAGCAGCAAGTACTAGGGAGGAAAAGACTTTGACCTTGTAACCCTCCCCTGCTCTCCCGAGGTCTATAACCTCAGATAAGAAAAAAGGAAAAGCAAGTCCAGGAGGCCGCACATGTGGACGATGAATTGCACATTGAAGACCAGGCCATTTCTGGAAAACACGTTTGGGAACTTCTCAGAGTTATTCCTTTAATGGTCTTTCTGCAGATGAATACTAGTTGTGGGATTTTTTTTTGTTTGTTTTTCACAACATACTTATTCTGGCTTTGAAGAGAGTCTAAATCATGGAATGGAGTTTCTGCCATTCACCTGGTCAGAAATATAATTTTGTTATATTGTTGGTAAATAACTCTTTGGTTAGTGTACGAAAAAAAAAAATATCTTATCCCAACAAACAAACCAAACCAAAAAGCCAAAAGGATTTTTCTCTCTTGGGAGGAAGAACAGACAGGAGGAAGTGGAGCAACTACAAGAGGAAAAGATATGCGGAGAAGAATGGATTTCAAGGAATCCAAGTTGACCTACAGTTACTAGGTTGACTCTGGGCGTGGGAGGAATTCTTTGGAAAAGCGGGGTGTTAAGAGGCTTTTCTAAAACTAAAGCCTAGTAAATCCCCATTACCAACAGAGCAGTCAGCTATCTGATCATGACTGTTAATCACTCGCTGCTGCTATTGTCCCCACACATCCTGTGTTTGTTTTCTCCTGCGAGCTGGTTTGGAGACTTTTTGTCCCCAGGCTGAGACCTCATTTGAAGTTTTGCTCAATATCTTCCTTGGCCCTAATTAAGTGTCAATGGCGTTTAGCTTTTACCTGCAGATACCAAACTCACTTCCCAGTGACTGGATTAAAGCAGAGTTTGGTGTGGTGGCAACACGGAAACCCCTCTTTATCAGGAGACTTTGAGTAGAATGATTGCAATGACAATTGATGGAAAAATCAAGAGCATTGTTTAAAGGGCCCAATTAGCACCCCAGGAATTAAAAACACACAGGCCACAAAGATGTCTACCTTTACTGTGTTTTTAGAGTTGCTGCTCATTTCACTTAACAATAGGAAAACACCATATTGCACATATTTCTAATCGATAAGGAACATATTGAAGATTCATTACCCGTAAGTCTTTGTGTGAGTTTACTAATAATGGTATGTTTTCAGAAATAAGTTATGTCTGTGTGTGTGAGAGAGAGAGTGTGTGTGTATGTGGGTTTTAGGAAATTTTAATGAGAAACTATAATATTACTATCTTGATGCTCACCTAGTGAAAACTTTAATTCCTGAAAAAAAATAGAGATTATTAAGGCACTGAAATTTCATAGCAGAGCTGCGTGACACGTGAACTGTGCTGGGTGTATCCACTCTGAGACTAGAAACTCCAGGTCCCTACATTCTGAAATCCTGAATCTCTCTGGGGATGAAATAGCCCTGAAACTCTCTCTTTCTGGGGATGAAACCCCCTGAAACTGCCTCCTGCATCTTTGTGTGTGTGTGTGTTTTCAGAGCCTAATTTTAGGGCTTGGTTGTTTTATTAGTTGCCAAATGTGTTTATATCCAATAATCAGATCCCTGAGGGAGGGGAAGGGAGTAGAGGGGGGGCTGACCCATTGAAACAACAGCAGAGCTGAAAGCCCCACTGGACAGACTCTGACATAGGAGATGGGAAGGGGAGCGGCCCCTATTTCTAGGTGCCAGAATGTATTCCTAAAACCCTACTTTCGGTGCTTCCTATACAGAGGGCAGAACATACAGAATTCCATGGGAAAATAAGTTTCTATTCCAAAAAGACTGGATGTACTGAAAATGGACTTTTGAAATAAATTCCAAAAATTTCCTGCTAGTGTTTGAAGGAGTTCAGTCATGATTGAACTCATATCCTAAGACAGCATCACAGGTCTAGAGGCCCCTGTGGCCAGTTCAGCTAGTTTAGCATATTTTATACAAGAATCTGTCCTGTTGAGGCTTGAGATACACAGGGGACCCTAACATATTTCTGTGTCTGGTCTGGGACTCACTTGGGCTGAGGTAGCAATTCCCTGGACTCCTGGTAGAGTTTGCACTCAATACCCATCCCAGCTGGCTAATGGGTGCCCTAGCTTAGAAAGGTTGTCACGATTCAAGTATCTAATTATTAAGGAGGCTACTACGTTCTAGGTACTAAGGACATACCAAGGTCCTTGCTGTTTTGGAATTAACATTCTAATTGTAAAACAAGAACATATGGACAGTGTTAAGTGCAAGGAGAAAAAACACAGCAGGTTAGGGAAATATGCAGTGCTGTGCAGGTGCCTGGGCAAGAGCCTCGCAGGCCAAGATAAGAGCATGTGCAAAGGCCTGAGGCGGGGCAGATGGGAGGAGAGTGGGAGGGGAAGAGTTAAATGGCTGGCAGGGAACAGCAGGGAGCTGGCTTTGGAAGTTTTGTTAAGTGATGAGTCCCTGCACTATAGGTACTTACAGGTTAACAGAAAAGACACGTTAATTAACTGCACAGGTGACAATTCCAGGTGTTGTAAACACTGCAAAACCTTCCTGAAACCCCAAGGAATATCCTCCTGTTGACTGGCTGGCTTCTATTAGTCTGGGGGGCAGGAGGGTCTGAAAATCTGGAATTATATTTTGCAAGGTCAGGGAGGGGGAGCAAGGCCCACTGTTTATCCTTGTTGCTTCTGTGATGAAAGCAGTGGAACAAAGAGATAAAGGGTGGACGATTAGAGATGGTTCACACCGCGAAGCTGTGGCCACAGAAACAAAGTCTGGCTCTGTGACCCCTTCTGCGGGCTGCGGGCCGGGGCAGCGGCACTCAATGGAGACGCTGCCCTTCTCACAGGAAACACGCGAGGTAGAGAGGCAGCGGAACTGGGGTGCTCATGAGTCCCAAGAGCTTAGAGGGAAGGCTCCCGAATATAGATTTCTTTACCCCCCCAAGCTCTGGGGCTGGCTAGGGAATCAAATGTGCAGTAGGGGGGTACTTTTTGTTGAGGGCCTTCCAAAGGGGTGTCAATCGAAAAAATATTTTGCATAAAGGCTCTATAACAAGTCAACAGCAGAGGGATATGTACTTGACGCTGTTGTTTAGCTGATGTCACATCCCCCCACACAGCACAAACGCACCTAAGGAAGAGTCGAGCCAGGGCTACGAAAAGTTTACAATTAGTCACTGAATCTAGGCACTGCTAAGCACTCTACCCACTGCTCCCCGACCGCAGTGGGCCCTCCCTCTGCCAAAGCCCTACAACCCCAGGGATACGCGCCTGCTCACACTGTCTGCCAGTCTCCCATGTGACACTTTGGATCCATTGATAATTAAAATTCATATTTCACACTTCTGTGGGGGTTCTGCAGGTTCCTATATTTTTCACACAGACTCCTATTTTTTTATGTTACTTATTTGGGATGAAAACAATGGCATTTCATGTTATAACCCATTTTTCAGATAGGAAAAGTGAAGATGCAGAGAAGTTAAGGAATGCAAGGGCAGTGCTGAGACACTGGGTCTCGGACCCCAACTCCCAGGCTCCCTCAATTTCACATCAAGCCAATGGCTGCCCCTCCACGCAGTGAGCATGATCTAGGTCCTCTGTGGCTTTTCCATGGTTTTGAGTGTAGGGGACTCCAGCTCCCACGCATGGCCTCCCATGTCCACCCCACTCGCGCCTGTGCCCAGTGTCTGTGACCACAGCCCGACCTCCGGCCGGGAGCCCCCTCCTCCTCACCACTAGGCCTTTCGAAGACTGGCACTTGGGAGGGCGGCCGGGAGCCCCCTCCTCCTCACCACTAGGCCTTTCGAAGACTGGCACTTGGGAGGGAGTGCAATTGTGGTGACCATGGTGACCAGGTCTTTGCCAGGGTAGAGCGCAGTCACAGGTGGTGTGAGCATGGGCATGAGTGTGGCATTGACACATCACATCTCAAACAGGAGGTCTGAGGCCCAGGAACAAGGATTTGGCCACAGTCCCGGCAGGTGTGATGATCAGAGAGGCTCAGTGGTGAGCTCTCAGGTGCTCCATGCACCCCATCCGCTCCACAGGGCAGACCCGTCATCTTCCAGACCAGTGGTTGGCAAACTCTGGTTCCCGAACCACATGTGGCTCTTTGGCCCCTTGAATGTGGCTCTTCCACAAAATTAGGGAGTACCCTAATTAAGTTAATAACAATGTACCTACCTATATAGTTTAAGTTAAAAAAATTTGGTTCTCAAAAAAAATTTCAGTCGTTGTACTGTTGATATTTGGCTCTGTTGACTAATGAGTTTGCCGACCACTGTTCCAGACAAACACCACGAGCCAATAACCAGGGACCAGGGCCTACCCTCGGTGGTGGCCCTTTAGGTCCATGGCCTGTGCTTCGCAGAGGAGTAAAATGAATAAAATCAGCAAGCCTCGGTGAGTGCCGGCCCTCAGCTCCAGGAATCCAAGTGCTCATGGGTTAGCAAATGCCCCCGTGGATGGCGGGGGAAACAGGCAACATGTGGAGCAGCCAAACACTCACTCCGGTGTGGGGAGCAGGAAGAAAGCCATGTGGGCTAGCCTCCCGGCCACCCGCAAAGGCACACTCGCTCTCAGAATGCTGGGCGCTGTTATTCTGCCTTTTTGGTCGTGTCTGTCATTATTCTTGGCACTGCAACTCCAGCTGACCTTTTTCTGATCCATCATCATAACTGGCCTTCCAGGGCCGGGCCACAGACATGTTCTTTTGGACCAAGCCCCAGGAATCACTGAGATTTTGTACAGGGCTCATATGCAAAATATTAAGTTATGGCTGAATTTTTCTGCAAATATTTATTCTGCTTTGATACCATTGTGGTTGTACTTTTTTCCCCCCAAGACGTTCACTTGTGCCATAATTATGTAAAAATACACCCTACCATTCAAGTTAGTTTAGGAAAATTAATACAAAGAATTAAGACCGTCACCAATGGTCTTGCATCTGTGCCAAGCTCAGTGACGGAACAGCCAGCACGCTGGGGCACCGTAGCCCCGAACACGACACTAGAAACATAAACTCGGCGTAAACTTGAAGTCTTTGAATAAACAGAGACTCCACGAAGACTTTGAGGTTGGCTGCATGTTATGAAGGGGAACAATATGAAAATGTTACCAACACGTCTTGGGAGAAGTTGAAATATACAAGCCCAAATTCTGCTGACCAGGACTCTATTTGCTCCATTTTCCAAATGTACCAGGAGAAAGTTAACAGCATTCTGCCAGCTAATTGTTTCAATGCCCTCCTTTATAAAGTAAAAATGGGAGGAGACAGGAGTGGCTAGGGCAGTGGTCGGCAAACTTATTAGTCAACAGGGCCAAATATCAACAGTATAATGATTGAAATTTCTTTTGAGAGCCAAATTTTTTAAACTTAAACTTCTTCTAACGCCACTTCTTCAAAATAGACTCACCCAGGCCGTGGCATTTTGTGGAAGAGCCACACTCAAGGGGCTAAAGAGCCGCATGTGGCTCACAAGCCACAGTTTGCCGACCATTGGGCTAGGGGACTCGAGCTGCAGATTCCTATATTTTTCACACAGACTCCTATTTTTTGTTTTGTTATTTATTTGGGATGAAAACAATGGCATTTCATGTTATAACCCATTTTACAGATAGGAAAACTGAAGATGCAGAGAAGTTACATCACTGTGTCTGCTGAGACAGCTGGAGCTGGCTGGGTGGAGGGAATGCGGATGGGTCTCCAGTCCCTTCCTGTCTGTCACTGAGCAATTATATCCCCTGCTCCAACCTCCCCACTGAACACTATAGATACGTGCTGGAGACCTTTGACATCTACAAGTTACTGGAAGTTAGTTTTCCTTTTGTTTCTAAGCAAGCAAACAAAAAAGGCGAGACAGGCTACAGGAGTATTTCTAGTACGTTGGAGACAAACTCACACAAATTGTCGGAAAGCTTTGACAAGTGGTCAGCAATGCTTCTGAAAGGGTTGGGGGGAGAGGGGGCATTTCCTGTGGATCTGCCCACACTCCCCTCTTTCTCACAGAAAATGAAAATTGTCCGGATGGCCTTCCAGGGTGACCAGGTCGGGAGTGGCAGAGGTTTGAGGGGAGAGATTTCCATAGTGGCTTTTGGAAATAACTCCTGACCCCCCCTAGATATTTTTATAACTTCTTTGAAAAAAAAAGGTAAAATGGGTTATCCCTAGAGATTCCCTGTGATGCAGAAATTCTATGTAGAGGCCAGGGTTAGTCCAGAATGAAGCCAGTAGGTGGGAAAGATGTGAAGAATCCAGCTTCAAATTCACTGACAATCAGATTCCGCACATCAATCTCTGTGGTTAGGAAATTCTGTCCACGAGTCAGTGTATGTACAGAAACCAGGTTTTGCGGATTTCTCGCTGCACAGCGGAGACTGTTCAATCAACGCACTGTGTGTGTGTGTATACGTGACTGATGTGCAACAATATCATTCCAATGTGCTTCTTAAAGCTGTGCCAGCCCCCACTCTCAGAGAGACGTCACAGAGAACATTGGCACCGCTGTGCCTGGTGCCCTTCCACGACCGGCTGCAAGCGCTGGGCGGGGCTGGCAGGCCCTCCTGCCTGTCTGAGGTGCATCTCAGAACCTTCTGATTGCCCTCAGGTTCCCCACTAATGTCCTTGCAGAAGAAAAGGGTGCAGGTTTCCCATCGCTGAGGCACAGGAGATAAACAAAGGAGGTTTTGAAATCTGCTTCATTACTTTTGACAATTTGGGGAAATACGAGTTGAGGAATTAAAACATACCTGGTCACATTTAAATTCCCACTTTGAGCCGTCTACTCCGCAGAGCATGGGCACTAACACGTGTTGTGAGCCAATATTTAAACATCTCAATCTGTTTTGATTGGGTCTCACCCCTTTAGAAGCCAATGGAGGAGAGGGGGGATTTCAAATCTTACAAACTGATGAGAGGAGTTTTAATGTCTATTTTTGTGATTTGGTAATAAGATGCAGTTTGTGAAGACAACCGCTGCTTTTAATGATTACTTCTTACTTACAAAGCAGTATGTTAATATAACTAGTGTTTCAATGTCCTGTAGGGCTTATCTGAATTGAGAGAGTTTACTAGAATTATGTTTACATTAGCTAGACCTAGGTGCTTATACTCGAAACCCAAGATTTGAATGACAGCAGTTTCAACAAAGATATTAGCATTTTCAATATGATTCTACAGAGATGGATGATCATGTAGTTAGAAAATAAAGTCTTTACCAAATGTACTTGAAGATGGCATATTAAGGCAAAAGATAAGTCGAGGTGCTTAAGCTATATATTCACCTGTACCCTAAGTTAGGGTAAATGTTTAAGATCACTAAATGAAACAACACTTGAGCTTATTATTAATGGTAATTAAAGAAAAGATGAAAACATGCTTTTAACATTTTAGTATTTTCTTCTAATACCAATTCCTTTAAAAATCTGCCTGTTGAAAATAAGATGTCATAATAATATCAGTTGAGCATGTGGCTCAAAGAAATCCAAAGGAATTACATGAAGATTATTCCTCTTAGCCAGCAGCACAGAATTAATAAATCTGTGTCAGTTCCACACTGCCTGGAGTTCCTTCCTCTCACCACGAATACCTTCTCTCCCACGTGATTATATTAAGTATATTTGTCTTTATTCACACTCTGAACCTTAGGGTGAGGAAAAGAAAGCCTTACTAATGGAATCCAGGAAGAACTGAAAATAAGCTTTCAAAACAAAATGGGCTTACTCAAAAATGGCTCAATATTGTGTCTCTAAAAGTAATGGCTTAATTTCAGTGACAATTATGGCATATATTAAATTTGATCTAATAATATTGACACATAATTTACTTTACTTAAAAAAAAGTCAAATATCCAGCGAATAACTGGTAAAAAATGGTACAAGGTCCATTTTTATTGTGTGTTATGTTTTGTGCTGTAACAGCACATGCTGTTTCAGTGTGTTCTTAAGCTCCCACCCACATGCTGTTCTACACAAAAGGCTTATGCCCAAAGGCAGAGCTTCACTTATGGTTCAGTTCCTATTAGAAGATTTAGCTTTTTCCAATTCTGTATAGGAACGAGTGAAAATGTCCCATACCTTCAACTGCAAATTAAGGGTCATACGTGAATGTTTGGCAATATGCCAAATTGTAGTGTAGAGGTTTCTAATAAAAAATATTGTACATATTTTTAATTGTATCATATAATGTATAATAAAGTATTAAGAGGAAATATTAAAGGCTGACACTATACAAAATAACCCAGACCTTAAAAAAATAAAGACAACTCAGCATAAATCAAATAGAAATGTACAGTCAGAACTACTCTTAAGAATAAACCTTTGATTTACTGCTGAGGAGTTTCTCAGTCTTCGATGGGTTTGCTCAGAGTTTTGCAAACATCATTTGTCACCGGCAAGAGTGTTCTTTGTACCTCCGGTCGCCTTTCTTTTAGATCTATTATTCCTGCTGAGCCTACCTACCATAGAAGAATCTTTCATCGTGACACCAACTCTACTCTCGCTGTGAGTAATCAGTCTCATAAAAATCACTCTTTTTATCGCAAACTTGCTGCCAGAAGCAAGGAAAGGGACCCAAATCAGAAACTCTTTTATCCCTGTCTGCAATGCTTTCCCTTTAACCCTCCTTTGAAGAAAACCAAATACTGTACTCACTTGGAGAAAATGAATCACGTACTAATTTATTCACAAAGTGTTTAACTACTAAAAGTTTAAAAGTTTCAATTTACATGGAATATTTCTGTTTTGATCACATATAAAACAATAAACTAAAGCTGTAATACAGACTATGTCGTATTTCAAGAGAGGTGCATTTTTTTTTTCAGGAGCAAATTTTTTACTCTAAAATTAAATATTTGCAACAAATAAAGAGATTCCAATTCATGACCATTATATGTCTACTGATTCATCTTTATTTAACTGTAAACTCTATGTCAATACAATTTTTAAAGAAATACTTAAATATATTTGACTTTTTAAGTGACTTTTATGCAGGGAGGAGGGAGTGAAATTTGAAAGTTTGGAAGAGACTACTTTTATCAATTTTAGTTAACTTATATAGCCAGATGATTTAATAATAATAATAAATACTCAATTTTGTATGAAAGAATGTGTAGCTCAGAATAACATCCTTAGTTAGGAAGTTAATAAAAGCCCTCCCAGTCGATTTCCTCTGCCACATAATCATTACTGACTCCGGAGAGAAAAGTATGCAGAACCGGACATTGGCACTTAGGAAAAAAGGTCCCCCTTGAGCTGCAGGAAGGTTCCATCATCACCTCCCCTCACTGCCAGCCCTCTGGGGAGAAGGGACCTCAGCGGGGGCACTTCCTTACTTAAAAAGTTCCCTTCTCTTCCCAACATCAATGGTTCTAAAATTCTAGCCCCTGAAATCATTCTTTTTGAATCGTCTAAGACAAAGACTTCAGGTAACAGGACATTAGTTGAGCTCCATAACTGTGGTATGAATTGTCCTATCTGATAAATTTCCTCCAGCATGGGGAGCTAGGGGGTACCCCAAACCCCAGGGTGTCAACAGGAAAGTAGGAGGAGGACAGGAGGCGGGGGGAGCCTGAAAGGAAAATTAAAATTTTTGTCCATACTCATATTCTAATTCCACACTCATATTCTAATTCCCTAGAAAACAACCTCTTTTCCCATGGTGTAATTTTTAAAGCAACAAATAGGGGCCATGCATTATTAAAAGATAATATAGATGAACCTGGCCAATGTGAGTCAGTTGTTTCAAGCATCATCCCTGGCACTGAAGGGTCATGGGTTCAATTCCTCGTCATTTGGGTAATTTATATTATTATTCAGGAAAAGGCTATATTATATATTACCGATATGGTGTTAATAGTATATATGTTATATATTAACTATGGAAATACCTCTAGAAAACATATAGGACAGGCATTCTGTATTCTTTTATTCATTTGTCTTGTGTTCAACTAATGAAAGGCCACCTATTCATACTCCAGGCATCCAGCACAAAAAAATAAATGAAGGCAAATATTTCCATTAAGACTTCATATATGTGGGGAAGAGCTGGGGAGAGAGGGTACAGGGGAGCATCAGAATTTTCTCTCGGGAAGGAACGGAATTTATTACAAATGAAATGGAAATGGAATGTATCATATGTCTAGTCCTCCTTCCCACCCATCCTGGGCATCACCTCATTCAGATACGTTTTCTCAAAGTGGGTTTTGCTCCACCAGGAATGCAATTTCCAATGTGTGAAGTACAAGCTTCTTAGGGGCCAGTGATACATATCACTTCTGTTTCTATCTCTGCCTTTGAACCAGAAGGTATTCAATAGATGCTTTAGAAAAATTACATTGGAAAGACTTAACATATTCCAACGCCACTGAGCCTTGACCTTGCCTATCCAGTGCCATGACTATCTTGCACACTCCATTGCCAATTGCATGTCCCTGCAATTGTTAGTTTATCTACTGTTTGCTTGATGCCTTCTCTCTCCTCTTTCTGTTGTCAAAGCAATGTCCTCTGTTACCCTTCTGTTTTCTTTTCTTAGTCCCTGATGTATCTCTGTCACCCACTGTCTGAATGACAGTAGCAACAATTATTGAGAGCCTGCTATGTGTCAGGCACCGTGCCAGGCATATTACATGTTATTTCCAATCCTCCCTAAAACTCTACGTTTGATGGAGGGGGAAATGAAAACATAGATAACGTCTGTGGATCCCATCAGGTTGTAAAATCTGTGAAGGAAGAGAGAACTTTTCATGTGTTGTTTTCTCCCTCTTTATTTTCTAAATAGGATTCTATTTCTTCCTATTTATTTTTTGTGGGGGCCGAGTACATAGATGATACTGAACGAAGTCTTCCAAACAGTCTGATAGCCAGGATTTAGTCCTGAAAGACTCGGTGCCCAATCGGACGTTAACTGATAATGTTACCGTATTATGTCACTGAAGTGTTAACTACTACTAGTTTTATTAAAGTAAATTTATTTTTTCTGATTATAGAATGAAACATACTCATGTAGAAAATGCATGCAAAACAGAAAAACACATAAAGGAATAAACTTCCGCTGCCTCCCTCAGCAGTAACCTCTGTTTACTTTCTTCCACCTTCCTTCCTGTCCGATTAAGTCATTATCCAAAGCCTCACGTTCTTCACAGAGCTTACATTTTAGTAAGAGATACACACCACAGGCAGGTAAAAGCCAAATACGTGTTTTATAGCTACTTTCCCCTTCATTCAATATGTCATAAACATTTTTTTTTACCAATTAATCATCTATAACATCCTTTAAAAAAAATCTTCACCTGAGAACGAGAGAGAGAGAGAGAGAGAGGGGAGGGGGAGAGAGAGAGAGAGAGAGAGAGAGAGAGAGAGAGAGAGAGAAACAGAAACATCAGTTGCCTTCTATACAAATCCCAACTGGGGATTTAATCCCCAGTCTGGGTAAATGCCCTGATCAGGAATCAAACCCATTCCCTTTAGTGCATGGGATGATTGCTCCAACCAACTGAGCTCATCCATTATTCTCTTTTAAGTAGCTGTATACTATTCCATTTTATGACTGTTTCATAGTTCTTTTGACCAAGCAGTGGCTGAGAGTTTCCAGGTTTCCTTGGATGATTAACTTCAATAGAGCAACAATTATCCATCCTCCTCCAACTCCATCGGCAGCACCTGAAAGAACACTGGGCACACAGCCCAGTCACCACTTTGTGAGTGTTCTGGTGAGTGATCCCTGGGTGCACCTGCGTGGACGTGTCTGTGACATTCTTTACCTCCTTAGACTACGTTAAATTTTCCCTAACCGATGTTTAAATCACTTAGATCGCTGAGCCTTGTTCATTTCATACGATCTGTTTCGAAGTTTCTTCTCTACAGCCCAGCCCACAAGCCCTGTGGTGGCCGCCAGTCCCCTGACGGCCGTCTCCAGCTCGCCAGCATCTCTCTGCGGACTCCCACGTATGCTGAGCTCATGCCAGTCTGAGCTCCTTGAGAACAGGATCGTCGTTTTGCTTACTATCATTTTCACAAAATTCTTCTGTTTCTTATCTCAATTTTTAAATTTTCTCTTGGATTATGGAAAAGCCCTTGTCAATTTCCACAGGGTTATGACCAGTCATGAGGAGTGATTGATTAGCTTTGTGATTGGAAATAAAATGAATTATTCATTTTTTTCCACTTAGAACTTAAATAATTTCTTGTCTCTTTCAAAGTAAATGTTAGAATGACTACTTTAAAAAGAAAAAGTATTATTTCACCACACCTCTACAAACTCTTATCACACGCATGCTAATACGCACTAACTATACTGCAATTATGAATTTGCTACTCTTTTTTCTGCTTAGTAGTAACATCTTAGCTACAAGCCCTGTAGGATTGCAGGCATATGTGTTTAAAACAAACAATTCCCACCAATCGAACTGGATGACATCTCCGACATAAAAGCTCCATTTAACTTTCGGACAAAATGCAGGTAATTCTCAGTCAATTATTTCTGAAGAGGCAAGCAAATGAACAAAGTCATGCTCACCAAAACCAGCATCCTCTTCCCCTGCCAGGCCCTCCACGTGGCTCACAAAGGAGCAGCCCACAGCCAGCAGCAAGGAGGACCCAGGCTCTAGAGCGTCTTTAGCAGCGCCCTGAGCATGCCGACCTGGAGCTGCACCCAGATAGAGGCTCCATTGTGGCCGTGCGGAAACCAGTGTCTCCAGGGGTTGCAACTTAAACACTTTGCGGGAAGTTGAAGCTACAGGCTTCTTCTTGCACGAGGCACTTTAAAAGAAGAATTCCTTTCTCGACTAAGCAAACTTCCTAGGAAGGTAATCTGGCTGAACAGAGTAGCGACTCCCCCAGATCGAAGATTAGCCAGCACCTGTCAAAATTAAGACTGAACAAAAGATCTGTCATCTGCGACACCCGAAGGTCAGTTTCACAGGATTGTAAAATAAACGGACAGCCACCCAGCCAACTCTGTGGAAGCTGCAGGCGCATTCAAGGCTGCGAGGGGAAGGTGCTCCTGTTCAGTGAGGCTCACCGAGGGGCCTGCACTGGGCCAGGCTCCACACCCCTGTCCTCCTACATGCTCAGTGTCCCCAAGCGTCCCTGAGGCTGGTTAGCAGGGGCTGTGAGAAGGGCACGCATTATCAGAGTGAGGCCTAACCTCAGCTCGCCCATTCCTGAAGCCTTCACTCTTTGCTGAGACCATACCACCTCCCGGCTGCTTCACCCACAGAATCAAGAGACTGGCAAAACCGGGAAGACAGTTTCCTGCACAGGCTCACGATCAGTTTGCCAGAATGACCACCCTTTGCTTTACACAAATCACTGACTTTTCTGAATCTGGAAATTTCAATACATATTTATGTGTTTCCAAAGGAAAATTTCACAAAGGGACTCCTACTCTGAGCTCACTTTTCTTTTTCATTCAATACATTCTTCCCGGGCATCTTAACTAATTTCACATTCAGTTCTTAATTTCAAGTTCAATTCTGTTTCCTGAGCTTCAGACCTGCACGCACAATGCACGCTGGAGTACACCTGTAGGTCCAACATGGACTTTAGATTCTACATGTCAAAATCCAATTTAGCATCTTTCTTCCAAAGCCAGTCAATTTTCCTGTGTTTTATTTATTTTTTCATGGCCTTATTGCTCAAGCCAGAAACTCAGACTCTTGCTTCCCTCTCCCCTGCATTGAGTATATTTCTCAATCCTTCAGAGGACTTTCTCAATAGCTTTCACATCTGGCCCTGCACTCTGTCCCCACAAACCAATCCTGTGACTTCTCACCAGATTATCGCCACCTCCGATGTCATGATGCAGCTCATATACATCCTTGAGGGGTTACCCTGCCTCCAGTGTGAAAGCTGAGTTCCTTAGCTGAAGGGCAAAGCCATCCTTGGCCTGGCTCCTCTCCCATCTCACAGCTGCTTCACGTGGGTTCTGCGCTGACAGCTGCTCAAACTCTGTTCCTGCATGTGATGCGCTCCAGTGCCATTTCCCTGTGAAGTCATTTCTCTGACACTCTCAGCCTCGCTACCTCTCCCCGAGTTGGGTGAGCCACCTGCCTTTAGACCCAATGCATCCTGTGTGTCTTCATCATGGGGCTGGTGCACTGCGGCGACATAACCGTCCTGCTTCTCTGTCTCCATCTGGTGTGGGCCCCTGGAGGGCAGCGGATATATTTCCTCTCCTCCATGCCCAGCACAGCGTCCAGAATGGAGTGCACAAGCAAACTGATAGCACGGGAGCTCTTCTCCTGTAATGCAGGGACTGCTGGGATGCCATTTCTGTCTATTCAAGGATAGGGATTTATAGTCACACATCTGTCTGTCCACTGTCCACCTGCCTGCCTATCTGTTTACCTGCCTACTTCCTCTCCCAACTTTTTCAAAAGTGAACTTAGGCCACTTGAGTAGCTGCTGTTGGTTAGACATAGAGGGCAACAAAGCTTTCAAAGACCCCATCAGTGCAAAGGTTGGTGGTGGGCTCTGCTGTGTTGTCAGCGTGTGACACCACTAAGTGCGACTGCGTCCGCTCTGTGGCTCAGGAGGACTAGCTGGTATGTGAGCAGCTAGAGAAGTTCGGTGTCAGGGTGGTGATATCTGAGGTAGGAAGCCCTTGTTTCTACCTGAGCTTTACTATTTTCTAACCCGGTGGCTTTGGGCAGAAACCACTTCCTTTCAAGGTCCCACATGTGCGACCTGGAGATGAGAAGGTTGGGTGCACAGCGCCGGCAGGGACGCAAAGCCCATTCCTTTTGTTGCTGTTATCAATCCTCACTGAGGATACTGTTCCATTGATTGCTAGAGAGAATGGAAATAAGAGAAAGAGAGAGGGAGAAGGAGAAGGAGAAGGAGGAGAAGAAGAAGAAAGAGGGGGGAGGGAGGGAGAGAGAGAAAGAGAGAGAGAGAGCGAGAGAGCGAGAGAGCGAGAGAGCGAGAGAGCGAGAGAGAGAGAGAGAGAGAGAGAGAGAGAGAAACATCAATGTGAGAGAGACACATCGATTGGTTGCCTCCTGCAGGCACCCTAACCAGGTATGTGCCCTTGACAGAGATTGAACCCAGGACCCTTAGTACTAAAGCCACAGCTCTATCCACTGAGCAAAACCAGCTAGGGCAAAGCTGGTGTTTTTTACCTGATGTGAGAATTCCTTTTCTGCAGCCTGCTGCCTTGCTGCCGCCTGCTTCACCAGGGGAGGACCAGGCTGGGCCAGTCAGTGAGGGGCCGGCCCCCTGGCTGCACTCAGGGAGGGGGCTCCGCTCCTCACCACACACACACCAGCAAGGTCCACGAGCCCTTCTTCAAAACATGATGCCAGGAATGGCACAAGGAAAGAAAAGCTCACACAGCCTGAGGAACACATGTCTTTTTTACTTGAAGGCAACACCCTCATTTTCCAGGAAGGGACAGCATGGAGGAAAGACAGGAGCCAGATAGGGGAGCTCTTACCTGCCACAGTGAGCCTCCCTTCCTGACACTGCAAGGGGCGGAGGTGAGAGTGAGGAAAGAGCGAGAGGCCCCGGGTGTGTGCCTGGAATCCTCTGCACTTGCAGCTGAACCTTGCTGATTTTGTTGTGTTTCCTACTGGGATTTCTGTTGAAAGGCAGCAAACCCTTTAATGTCTCCTACCCTTCATCCCCTGCGCTGCCACCCACACATATGCATAGCCTGCCCTATTATCATCATCTCACACCAGAGTGGATACATTTGCTATAGTCAATGAACCTGCGCTGACACATCATCATCACCCAAAGTCCATGGTCTACATGAGGGTTCACTCTTGCTACCCTACATTCTGTGGGTACAACAGCATCGTAAGAAGTAGTTTCACTTCCCTAAAAATCCTCTGTCCTATTCATCCTATGCAACCCTCCCTCCCCATCACCTCTGGCAACCATTGACCTTTTTACTGTGACCATAGCTTTACCTTTTCCAGAATGTCATGTAGTTGGAATCATATAGTATGTACTTTCAGGTATCGGCCATGAATTTCAACACTAAGGCTGTGATGAAGTGTACAGTCTATTGTTAAACTTGAAATGACAATGATATTTTCCGCATATTTAATAAATTGTCTTAAATTTTTTCAATAAAGATGTACTTACTGTACTTCATTATTAATTTACTTGTGGATCTTTAAACTATTTCTATATTTTAATGGTAAAATCACCTTTTGGAAGATACAGTGTGGGCTTGAGTGGACTTCAAGAAAGTATTGGACCTGAGTTAGAATCTGCCACTGAGTAGCCAAGTTCTTTTTTTAACCTCCCTAAGCTTCACTTGGCTCTTCTATAGAGTGAAGATGATAATGGTGTTTTTATCATAGAAATATCTGGGAGTTAAGTGAAATGATGTATGTAGAGCACTTAGCACAAGTGTTCAATGAATGCTTATTACTCTTGTATAAATTATCTGTCTACAACTCTCTTTTCTAGAATACATGCTAAAAGTGGAATTAGTAAAAGGATCAGACATTAAGGTATTGAATACATAGTATCAAACTGCTTTCCTAAAATCTTGTGTCAATTCGTATCCTTATCACCGGTGTACACAGTGTTCATCTTTTTTTTCTTCTTTATTGTTCAGTTTATTAATTACATTGTCCCTTTTTCCCCTTTAGCTCCCCTCCACTCAGTACCCATCCCACCCTCCCCACTTACCTACACCCCCAATGTCCTCTCCCATAGTTGCACGATTTTTGTCCAATCTCTTGCTGCACTTCCCACACCCCTTTTCTCCCCAAGAATTGTCAGTCCATTCCCTCTCTATATCCATGATTCTGTTATATTCACCAGTTTATCCTGTTCATCAGATCATAAATTCACTTGATTTTTAGATTCATTTGTTGATAGATGTGTATTTGTTGTTCCTAATTTACACTTTTTTCTTCTTCCTCTTCTTAAAGAATATCTTTCAGCATTTCATATAATATTGGTTTGGTGGTGATGAACTCCCTTAGCTTTTTCTTATCTGCGAAGCACTTTATCTGATCTTCAATTCTGAATGATAGCTTTGCTGGATAGAGTAATCTTGGTTGTAGATTCTTGCTATTCATCACTTTGAATATTTCTTGCCACTCCCATCTGGCCTGCATCGTCTCTGTTGAGAAATCCGCTGACAATCGTATGGGTGCTCCCTTATAGGTAACTGTTTTTCTCTTGCTGCTTTCAATATTCTCTCTTTATCTTTTGCTCTTGGCATTTTAATTATGATGTGTCTTGGTGTGTTCCTCTTTAGATTCCTATATTTTGGGGTTCTGTGCACTTCTTGGGTTTTTAAGTCAATTTCTTTCACCAGGTGGGGGAAGTTTTCAGTCACTATTTCAAGTAGGTTTTCATTATTTTGCTATCTCTCTTTTTCTGGCACCCCAATAATTCTGATGTTGGTATGCTTGAGGTTGTCCCAGAGGCCCCTTACACTTTTTTCAGTTATTTGGATTCTTTTTGCTTCTTGATTTTCTGGCTGAGTGGATTTTGCTTCTTTGTATTTCAAATTTTTGACTTGGTTCTTGCAGTCGTCTGTACTGCTTTTAGGTCTTTGTATAATATTTTTTGTTTCAGTCAGTGTATGCTTAATTTCTAGTTGGTCCTTTTTCATATCCTCGTAGGACTTGTTCATTTCCTTGTAGTTCTCATTAAGTTCATTGGCCTTTTCTAGGAGCCTCTTGAAAAACCTTATTACTGTGGTTTTGAACTCTATGTCTAGTCATCTTTTTTCCTCCATTTCTTTCACACCTGATTTCTTTCCATTTCTCTGCATTGTGGCTGCTTTCCTGAGTTGGTCCCTTAGCTGTGTGTGTTAGATGTCCTCTAAGGGACAGTGGCTCAGCCTCCCCAGTTACCTGAGGTGGATACTCTTGCTGCAGCCCTTTATGGGTTGTACAGTATTGTTGAAGTTAATCCCAGCTTTTTGTTGTTAGTCCTAGGAGGGTTTGACCTCCAGGCCAATTGGCTGTGAAGGTAAACAGTGTTCAGGTTGGATGGGCGGAGTCTCTGGGCTGAGCAGGCAGCTTCAGCGTTAGCTCCGCCCTATACAGCACGCGGGTCTCTGTGCTGGGTGGTAATGGCTGCATGCACCTCCGAGAGAAAGCTGCCGCTGGTCTCCACTCATTGCCAGACAACTTGCCTCTCCCCAAATGAGTCTGCACACCCAAAGTCTCGCCCAGGGTTGTAAAACAAAGCAGTCTGGTGGTCTCCTGAATGAGGGAGCAAGTCACGAGTCCTCTCTGTGCAGTTGCGCACTTTACCCGCAAACTGCTATTCCAAGTTACGTGCACTCTCCTCAAACTCGCAGACCTCAGCCGCGCCCCGGTTTTAGCTTGCCTTTCCCAGACCTGGGACCTCGCAAGGAACTGGGGAATCAGTGCAGTGGGACCTCTCTGCCCTCCCCGTTGGAGAAAACCAGGCGGGTTTGCTGCCGCCCGCCCCTTGCGCATACAAGGCTCTGAACCTCTCTCCATGCATATCTTCAAGGCTGTGCACCACTGCTCCTCTGAATCACAGTGTCCTATCTTTACTTTTATCTGTGGAATTTTCACTCAGCCAGCTTTCTGGTGATTCTGGATGATGTTTGTTTTGTTATTTAGTTGTAGTTTTGGAATTGTTGTGTGGGGCAGCAAAATAGGTGTTTACCTATGCCGCCATCTTGGTTCCTCCACAGTGTTCATCTTACTGCATTGTTGGTCATATTACTAATTTTAAATCTTTCCAATTTGATGGCCAAGAGTCGGACCAGTTACTCTTTGACATTTCAATCACTAGAAGTGAAATTCAACACTTTTCATTTCTTTATGCTGACAATTTGAATGCTTTTCTCTGGTGACTTGTTCATATCCTTTCTCATTTCTGCTACTTATATGAGTTGCTATTTATCTTTTTTTATTTTGTTTGTTTTTATTTTATAGTTACTGCTATTTAAAATTATAATTTTTAAATATATTTTTACTGATTTCAGAGAGGAAGGAAGAGGGAAAGATAAAAATATCCATAATGAGAGAGAATCATGGATCAGCTGCCTCCTGCAAGTCCCACAGTGGGGATCAAGCCCACAACCCAGGCATGTGCCCTTGACTGGAATCGAACCTGGGACCTTTCATCTCAGGCTGATGCACTATCCACTGAGCCAAACCAGCGAGGGCTAAAATTATAATTTAATTAAAATTTTACATGTATGGCTATAATAAAAGAAGACTATTAAATTTTAAATTTAATTCTATAACCTTTCACTTTTCTGAAGCCCATTATAAATTCTGAGGCTATTGTAATAGACTCTTTTCAGTTTCCTGTATATATCAAATCTCAAAAAATATCTTAAATCTCATTTCAGTAATTGTAGTTTATTTCTAATGCACTGCCCCAAACTCCTAGTTCAAAGCTGAGTAACAGAGCCAACAGAGGGCTTCCTTATTTTGTTTCCATTTCTATGATAATCTGTCTCTGTTATTTTATTGTTAAGAACAATGTTGGCTGTTGGTATTAGGTAAATATCTTTTATTATGTTAAAAAGCTATATACTTTGACTCAACTTTCTGATGAACATCAGAATTAAGAAAGTCTTTGAATACATTTTCATATTTGTATTTTTTACTTCAGATAAAGATGACAGCATCTTGTGAAAAATGATGAAGAAATAAGAATACCTAAAATTATCCAGTAATAATAATAATGGATGAAATATGGTAATTATTTCTTTTTGACTATCAGTTACAATATAGTTAATTTCAATACACATTTATTGAGTCTAAAACACATTTGTTGCTTAAAAAACTCATTTTCCCCCTAAACTGAGGATGTTGATGATATTTATGTTAACTAAAAACATGGACAAAGCCAAGCAACCTACCTTAAAACACAGGGCGCCAAAGTCACCTCTTGCCTTCAGTAGGGAAGGAAAGAGAAATTGCTATTGTATTCTAAGATAACAGACAAAAACTCAACCTAACAAACACATTTCAAGGTATAAGGCAGGATTCTGGGTGATATGGAGGATGTTATGAGGATTAAAACTAATATGTGATCCTTTACGTTTGCTTAAGGGATCAGGAGAAAGCAAATAAGTATACAAAGCCTGTGGACAGAGCTGAGCATGCTAAGTAGCATATAAGTGTATGTGTGCATGTGTTTGTGTATGTGTGTGTGTACATGGATGTTTGGCATGGCATCACTGATCTGCCCCCACGCTTCCACGAAGCATGTGCTGTGTGCAGAGAGAACTGAGAGCACAACGTGGGCTCCTCAAGTGTCTTCTTTGCAATCACAAGACCCTTTTCCTGGTCGCAGGATCCGAGCCCCAGCACCGACACAGAGGCTGGAGCCTGGGCAACAGAGATTCTTCCCGTTCGTTTCTAGAGACTAACACGCTTCTAGGTGAAGTATGTTTTTCAAGTCAAAACATCAACTTCTGTATTAGTCTTAAAGGTGGACACTTTTGGCAGCAGGAGGACCTGGTCACTACCTACAGAACTCTGTCCTTGCAGCGGAAGCTCCTGAGCATGGCGTGGCTGACAGAAAAGATTCTTTTCCCAGCGGGAAATCAATTTACAGTACTTGAGGTAATAACCTACATTTTACAGTCATCAAATATTACTGCAAACTTAAAGAATGAATGAAACCAAGTGGAAATGAATTGCTTTGCTTTGTTAAAAACATCCTTACAGCGCTCTCCCTTTCAGGTGTGCCATTACTTTGAGACCGTCCGCTGAGCCTCTGACTCATCAAACCCAGGCTCTGAAGAAACCAGAACCTTCTGTCCCAGACCTCTTCTTACAGACAAGATAAACACAAGAGGCTACAAGAGCAGGTCCTCAAAAACGGGGCCTGGGACAGGAGTCTACATATCGAAGGCCCGAGAAAGGGTCTTCTAATCTGGACACAGAAGAATCCTCTAACTAAACAATGCACAACCCACAACCCCAACGAGCAACTAGAGTGCAGGAGGGAGTTCCCACATGGCCTCATATGGACTGGAGACTGTGCACATGACACCCACACAGGTCCCTGTTTCACCGAGGACAAGAGGCAGGTGCTTGCTACTTCCCAAGCCTGGTCCCTGCAGGTGGGGAGTGGGGCCTGAGAGCAGACCCGTCAGTAACACTGGTAGGGATGGCAACCCTAATGCCTGTGGATGGGATTACTTAACACCAGGCAGAAAGAGAAAACTCAACATAAGCTTACACCTTATTTTTATTTAGACTTACATCCATCCTGATGAAATCTTTTCCTTTAACTGTGAAAAAACCTAGCAGGAGAACTGACTGATGCAAGCTAAACTGAAACATTATTGTATACAGAAGGCCTGTCCTCACTCTGTTTGTAGATTACCTTTCCATAAAAATTCAACAGAAAGAACTCTTTCTCCATTCACTCAGAAAGAGTCATATGTTACTAACGGAACTGAAAAACCCTCCAGTTCCATACTGTCATTCATAAAAAATGATGTCCATCTTAGCATCATCGTGTTGCGCACAGACCTTTTGGTAAGACAATACGCTCGCTAGTCAGACTTAGAAACAGGAAAGCCAGAAGTACACCAAGTCTATGTCCTTCTCCGAGGGGGAACTATTATTTCCTTTGATAATTTTGTCCCCCTGTCACTCATGTTCCTTACCTTGTCAAACATTTTTATTAGTTCCCAAAGTCCAAAATTCCCCCTTTGTATCTTTTTCCTGGAGTGACAACAAAATTAAATTGTGATTGCTGTTATGAAAAACTGACACTGAGGGGGATGACCAATGGGAGTTTTACAATGAAGTCAACTGACTTTATTTCATAAAGTACAATTAAAATATTTTTAAATTACTTTAACATCATATCCTAAATTTCCTAAAGACTACCCTAATAATCATTTTAAATGCATTGCCATTCTCTGATAACACAAGGTTGGGTACTGGAAGGCCCTCACATTGTGGATTTCGTGGTTCGGAATCTCTCAGAAGTCAAAGCTGTGAACAAGCTGGAATGCACTAGCTGGAGAAACGTTAAGATTGTAAAAGAAAATAAGGCCAAATGTCAACAATAAGTTCAGACATCACACTTGAAGCTAACAAGCTAACAGATAGTTAACATCCTTGAAGTTACTTGTACTCTAGATCTTAGAAAGCTAAAAACATGTAATTTAAATAATCCTCTCCTCTACCACAGCATTGCTAACTGGAGTGTAAAATCAAGCATTACCAAATCGTTTCTGCTTGATGAGATAATTTTGGTTTTCTTAGGAGGATTATGCCAATGCACTTATTTTTGCCAGAAAATAATTTTATTTTTTATTTTGCAAGAAACTAATATTTGCAATAATCAATTCCAGTTGTGTTGAGTTATAAAACTATAAGATGAAAGATTGAAATAAGTATAAGAACCAATTTATTTTTATAAAATATTATGTAAGTTTAGAGCAAGTAAAAAATTTCCAAAGACAGAGGCTAAATGTATCTTTTATACTCTCACTGATACCTTTATATTTTTCTCAAGTAAAATGACTTAAAGTCAACTTCTGTAACGTTACAAGCTTAATTTTTCCATTATTGTATTCATACTTGGTTGAATCATATCTCCCTTTTTTCTCCTTTACTTATAAAAAACAATCCTCATGCCAAGAATAGAATCTGATATTTCAATAATTGTGTGTAGACCCCCTAGTTATTTTTTTTAGTTGGGTTTATGGAAAAACTATATTCTCTCCATCCCTAAAGCTGAACTTTTAATAGATACATTTATTTTATACACTCTTTATATGGAGTTAGTATGAGTAATGTCAATAAATAATAATCGAGCTATATTAAATCAAAACTAAGTTTGGAAATTTTTCAATTTATACTATACCAAGTTTGCCCAACTTCTCACTTTTCACCACATAGTTTTGGCATGGTATAGACAAGTAAAGATGGCATTTCTAAAGAATATAGAGTTCAAAAACAATAGCAAATTACTGCTAATTTCTTCTTGATGGGTGCTATTAACACCTATTAACATTAATAAGAGGAACAAGGTTGTTTCCAGCACAAAATATCAGCCTAGTCTATTTGATTAGAAACAAATAAAAACTTTGGAAAGGAATTTGAATGTACCAGTAAAATATAACATTTTTGTGTGCTGTTCTTTTATGAAGTGAATCACAACCATAAATCAGAAACAGCTTTTGAAAAGGAATATGATTATCAAGCTTTTCTAAAGGCAATTCTAAACTTGTCACTTACTCAAAACATTTCCACTTTAGAAAGTACTAATGTCTTATATGTCATTTCCTTAAGGAAAGCGGACACTTAAAAATGCAAAAAAAAAAAACACGTTTGTATTTTACCCTAAGCATAAAAATATTTCAGTAAGGAATGGAAAGAAAATGAAGCATATTTAAATAATCTCATTGTGTTGGAAGTTGCCAATTCGTCTGCGAGTAGTTTCACTACAGATGAAAAGAAATCAAAATACAGGACAGATGTTGAACAAACCGCATTTTCGTTCTGTCACACACTGGCATTTTTCAAATGATTTTGGCTCATCTATTAAATAAGGTGCATTTTGCTTGATTTTTAAAAGGAAACATCAGGAAATATTTAAAGGCCAATTGCTGCCAATTAACTTCGATCAGTAAAAGTTCTATTTGAATCTTTCAGATTGTTCTCCTGTCTGAAATAACATACATTTATAAAATCTAGCAAAACAACAACTTGATGACTAATGGCTGTTAGCAGTTCTACCACAAGCTTGCTTAATGGCAAGATTTAAATAAACAACTGTCTCTATTAAGAAGGAAGTATAATGTAGTTATAGTCATGTTGTCTTAAGAATGCTGCTCATCGAGACCATTATGTTCGTCACTGCCCATAACATCTTCAATGAACCACCTGACAAGTTTACCCCCAAATAATAATGGACAAATAAAATCATCAGCAGTTTCACATAAGAAATCCTGGTACCCCAACAACAGAGGCCTGACTGAAATGCCATTCAAACGACAGAGCCAGCGAAAAAGGAAAGCACCCAAGACAGGGACAGTCTGACATGAACTGCATATGCAAATATCACAAATTCTGTTGGATTCTAAAGGCAATTCATCTCAATGTGATGATGTAACTGCTAATCAACACAACTTAATATTTAAGATCCTTGACCTCAAATGTTCATCCTTATAATAGTTATGTGGAAATCTAATTTTGAAACATAACACTCCAAGTTAAAGCATAACAAATACCATGGAGGCAAAATGCATTACTATATAATCAGCAATTACTTGGCCCCACTATCCCAATTATATATTAAAAAATACTATCCTCTTATTGCAAGACCAATCATCCCTTTTCAGGCATACAACATGAAGTTTATATAAAATAACTGAACTTACTTCTAAGTCATTAAAAAATAGATGTGTGTCTGCCAAGTTGAAAATCATTTCTTCCATTCGCAGTCCAAGGGAAACTGAAGTAGGTGGATCCTAAAATAATAAATTTCACAGGTCAAGAGCATGTATTCTCCAGGTTACATGAAATATCTCATTAAGAGGGAGGGAGTGTAGGGAAAGGTCCAAAGTGGCCATCAGGCGACTTGGGCTCCAGTTGCCTTTGGTGTGTATGATTTATTCTATATGCAAACTTCAATGATTTATTTTATTTAAAAAGTTCCCCTAATGTTGTTGGTACTTCACATAATAAACAACTTGCAGCTTAAAATATTACAAAATATATAAGATCTAGGGTTACTCAGACATATAATGTACAGGAAATACAGCTTCACACTTATATTTCAGGAGCAAGAAAGTCAGTGAATCAAGAAGACATTGCTTATGTCACACCACAATCCATTAAACATGTCTAAAAGCATTGCCACAAACATTAGAAAATAGATATAATATAGATTCACTTCTGAAGGGCAGTAAATACTAATTTTACTGCAGAAGATAACTGTAACTTTTTATTAATTCAGACTCCCTGCCAAATTTGAGTATACATAAACGTAGGAAGTGATGGCCATGGCGTAATGCCAGCTCCGGGAGCATGAATTTACCATTCATGTGACACTATCCAGTCATCACACAACCAGTACTATACACAGAGGGATGTAGTGATGTCTACCCAATGCTTCACACAACCCATACTTGATGACATTTACTAGCACTGAGGCAAACTCGGAGGAATATGGAGATATTTGGAGATGTTATGGTGTTGCTGTGTTCCTAATGTATCACACCGAGGAAGCCAGATGGTTCCTGGTGAATACGATATTCATAATCATGAAGAAGGAAAAATAATTTCTGTCGAGAAAGTATTCAAGGATGTAATGTGCGTGTTTCAAAGTTTTATTGACATTCTAATAACAATACCAACTTTCATAGGTCTGGCACTGTAACATTTTTCCAAAGAAAATAATTTCTGACATACTGTTTTATTATTACAGAAAAATTTTCAGAGAAAGTCTACCTCATCATCTTAATCAGGGAAATTGTCACTAGAGAAATCATGCCTTCACCCAGGACACACATCTGGCTGGGTGCACTCTATCATTGGTCCTTGAGTCTTACGTTATAGTCAGGGACACAAAACCCAGAGCAAATAAGATTCTTGTTTTCTTATATTGTCCAACATAATCCTTGCATGTTTTCTCTATTGTTTTCCTTCCAAAGCTCAAGATTTGCCTGGCTTATTCTCTACTGTCCATGTATCCACAGTCTATTATCCTGAGTTCCCCAATGGGAGGAAGTGACAGGGAAGAGCCCCTGACCCTGAGCTCACTTGTTCTATCCTGGAGCCTCAGTTTGCTCACCTAATAAGTCAGATGGCTAGATGCAAACACATTGTTCTCATAGAATAAATGGAATATATTTTTTTCTTATAATAAAAACATTCTCATCTCTTAATTTGGCACCATCATACCTGTTTATACACCTGGGGAGAACAGGCCTGTGATGGAGCGAAAGGGGCAGGGGCTCCTTGAATGCCTACCTGCCAGGGGCCAATCAGTTGTGGCACGGGAGGTGGAGTCAACCCTGCCCACCCCGCCCACTCGCCCACAGCACTAGCCCCGCCCACTCCTTGCAAGCATCCATCAGTCTAAACTTCACCAAAATCCCCGGGGAGGACTTGGCATTTCTGGTCTCAATTCCCCTCCTGTGCTAGGCCTCCTCTGCCCGCTGACTGACAGTGGAAACAAGGCAAAGAACACAGAATCGCCAAAGGCTGGGGCTTAGACTGGCACGGGGTTTAACAAACACCCCAGGGTTTGTAAAAGGGCGGAGAGAAAAGATACACCAAGGCCACCGAGTGTGCAAGAGCTGTGTGGGAGGGACTGCAAACCCTTCCCTCAACTCTCCTGTGCCACGAGTCACACACTCCTTAGCCTTCTCCAATTGTCCCTGCGTAATACCACTGAACACCTATGAAATTTCATTGGTTGAGAAGAATTATGAACATTTTATAAATAAGAAAAGAACTGGCTGCACGCTTTTATGGGAAATTGCTCACTTGCTTCATTTGCAGTATCAGCAAGCAGGCTGGAAAGGCAAATACTTAAACATACCCTGGAGCAGAATTGGAGAGGGGGGACGGGAGCGGGAGGGGGGGGGAGCGGTTCAAACAGCTGTTTCTAAAACAAAACACCTGATGGAGGTGTTTACTCCCTCTTGTTCAGGCCAATAAAAGTGCACTGACTTGTCGCATAACCAGGTCAATGAATCTTTTTGTGCGGCACGCAGAGGAGCCTTGCCACACTGGTTTCATTGCCAATTCTGGAATTTATGTGCCATAGTATTGTTACTTTTGAAAAAGTATTATTTCTCCTTGATACGGTTGCTTATTTATGCCGCCATCAAAAGAACTACTGCATTGTTTGCTAATGTATAGCATGCTTTAACTTTTCTTCATAAATTAGAGTAATGGCTTGCCAGTCGGAATACTAATAAATTTTAAAGGCTTGTTTAGTCTCATGTTCAAATACGACACAGATGTTGGCCTTATTTACCTTTGACTGTTTTTCTCTTTTGTTATTAGCTTTCACGCCTTAACAGTGTCTATCCCTGCCACTCCTCCATGTTAGGAAGTGTTTACTGTACCAAAAGAACAGTTTTCAGATTTAAGTGGAATGAGAGAATTTTAGAATAGGAAGGGGCTCTAGTTGAGGCGGCAGTGTTTATCAAACATTTTTCAAACCAAAAAAATACATTTTACACCATGATATAGAAATACACCTCCCTCTCCCTCTCCCTCTCCCTCTCCCTCTCCCTCTCCCTCTCCCTCTCCCTCTCCCTCTCCCTCTCCCTCTCCCTCTCCCTCTCCCTCTCACACACACACACACACACACACACACACACACACACACACACACACACACACACCACAGCTGAAATAATGTAAGTTTGGCAAAAGGAGCCTTTGCTCACTGCGTGGGGGGTACTCTGACAGTTCCCATGTCATAGCCCACTAGCGTGTCACAATCTCCAGCTTGAAGCTGAGCCGGGGAGGACACCACTTCTGATTGGAGAGATGGGGAACCTGGCGGCGGTGTGATTTGCTTGTGGTGACAGAGCTGGCAGGGCGCAGAGCCGCTCGCTCAGTGTTTTCCCTACGAGCAAATCAGCAGAAGAGCAGGCAGATAACCGTGTCCACAGATTTGCTTACATGTTTTGGCGGGGGAGTTCTTCTCATATGGAGGTTCAGTTTTATTTTCCCATTATCACAATCTTTTAATACTTTCCAAAGTTTTCAAATGTCTGACACAAACCAAATGTGTCAGACACAAAAGCTCACACTGAACAGTTAATAAGTTAGTCATGGCTTCATGGCTTATTTTGGCACATTTGGAAGAAGAGAAAACCCACATATTTTTAAAAATATATATTTTATTGATTTTTTACAGAGAGGAAGGGAGAGGGATAGAAAGTCTGAGACATCGATGAGAGAGAAACATCAATCAACTGCCTCCTGCACAACCCCCACTGGCGATGTGCCCACAACCAAGGTACATGCCCTTGACCGGAATTGAACCTGGGACCTTTCAGTCCACAGGCTGACGCTCTATCTACTGAGCCAAACCAGTTTCAGCATACATTTTTTTTTAGACCAAAATTGAGATGGTCAAATCATCATGTCGCTGGCTTAATCTTACTTCTCTTGTGCTTTTTGTAATAACGAATTCCAGGGTTGCAGTTATGGTTGCTTTTGAAACACCATGTTTTGTTCAATTACTTTTGAAAAATTATAGAACTTTGCTTCCACATCAAACAAACATCTCTTTTTAAGTAAAACTTTTTCCATTCTTTTCTGAACGTGACCCCTCTGTGGCAGTTGCCAGTGGTATCCTATCTTGACATTTCTCCTTCCCTGGTGCCTGACACATCATCGATCTTTTCTGAACATCTTGGAATTGATTGTCCATCACCTGTTCTTAAAGGCTCCATGTCTCTAGGACTATTTCCACCCATTCCTCACTCTACTCGCAGGCCCTGAGGACCTCACCACATTCATGCTTTCAACTACCAACCCTCTCCCCTGTAGTAAATCAGATCTCAATGCAGGCTCACACACAGATGATGTCCTGCAGAGTACCTGGCACTCAATGTGCTAGAAATTGGAGTCATCATTTCCCCTGGAACCCACTGTGTTCCTTCTTTAGGAGAATAGCATCCTACCAGCCCCAAATCTTGGCATCTTCTAAATAGCCTCTCTTTCCCCCACACCAAATCAGTCTCAACACCTTGACCCTTGGACCTGGAGCCCACGCCTTCTTTATAGTCTCTGCCCCCTTAATTTTCCCCAGACATGGGTCTGTTTGATAGATCTCTTCAACAGGCTCCCTCCGGGCTCTCAGCCCAGGTGTCACCCTGTCCGTTCCATTCTCCCATCTCCTTTAGGAAACACTCAAACACTTCAGCAAGTATGGAGGCCTGCAGATGTCTGGCTCTTGTTTACCTCCCCAACACATAGCCTAGTTATAGTTTAATCACAAAATCTTTTCTTCAAACGATGCCTCCTGGAACAGCGAAGTGGCTCTGATGGCAGTTCCCACCAAAGACCTGAAAGAAAACAGGGGCAACCATCTCCATGGATTCCCCACATTAATATAACGAGGTCTCTAATTGAGCCTATGTACTCACCTCCTGCATCCCTACGCCCACAGCGCTCCTCCCTCCGCCCCTGCATCAGCTCAGTCTCCTCCCTGACTCCTCCCACTGGCTCCTCAGTGCTGGGTACCACTGCTGTATGTGTACTTGTCTGAGGAGGGCAGAGACTTATCCCTACATCCTTTGTATCTAACACAATGCCATGTGTAAGGCCTTTCCAGTTTGGAAGAAGAACAAACGAACGAAATGCAATAAATAGAGAATATAGGGTATCTCCCCAAAATGTGTACACACACTTTGAATAATTATAAAGGCAATGTTTATCAAAATACATTTCCTTTTCAAAACTGAGCTGTTAAAATGTGTATATATATATATATATTTGGGACACCCGGTATTTAAAATAATTACAAGTACACATACAGCAGTGGTACCTAGCACTGGAGCCAGTGGGAGGAGTCAGGGAGGAGACTGAGCTGATGCAGGGGCGGTGGGAGGAGTGCTGTAGGCGTAGGGATGAAGAAGAAAAAAATATAAAATTTGATCTTTCGTTACTTGCTATTGTTCAGTGTTGGGAAAAATAAACTCCTAGATACCTAAATTAGGATACACAAACAGACATTTGAACTCTAAAATAATTTTAGTTACATAATATAGTATTAAACATGTTCATTAGTTAGGCCTGATTCATTTGTACCTGGTTAAAGAGCAGCCCAGTTTTAGAATAGCTGCTTATAAAACCTCCTTACCTACTTAATGAAGTGGGTAATATTAGCATAAGATCAGTAGCCAATTATTTATTTTTTAAATGCAATAAGTGGCATGTATTACATTTTGCAAAATGTATCCTTTTGTGCTCTGCAATTTTGTTTCCTAATAAAACTTGGATAGTGCAGTGGAGAGGCTTGCAAAGGGAAAAAACAATCAATTGCTTTACAATTCTTCTTACTTAATAAAGAAACAGTGCAAATTTAGTATAGCTCTTTGTAACAGAGATTTTCTTTAACTCAAACAAAACAAATAGAACACAACACAACACACATAAAGAGACACATACAGTAATAAAATTTAACCCTGCTCCTAAATTATTTTAATATTGTAATGAATTGCAAATTTCTTCTTAAAGTTATGAAAATAAAGCAAAGAAGTGAGTTGCAATGCTAGGCTACCATGGCTGTCATGGGTTAAATCAAAGAGTATTATTTCTATTGATCAGAAAGCAACACTAGATAGAAAAATTAAATAACAATGAAATCTGCCAAGGGGAGACTCAGGCCTAAAAGAGTGATTTTGCTTTCATTCCTTGTCAAGTGACCTTTAATTAGCTCTGGCCTCCAAGCCTTCTCTTGTTTCTAGAACACAGAACTGCCCACAGAGACTAAAGTTATCATCATCCCACCTGGCATCACCAGCACTACCTGGGGCCTATTGTCATTCCTTTCTGTTCCTTTTCCCCAGCCTGGCCACTGCTATTTCATGTTATGAAAAGGTTTAAAAAAGAAAAAAGGAATTCTAGACAAAGTCAGTGTGCAGCAATGCTGACCTGAAATGCAGCCTCTAGAGAGATTTATGTCAGTCAGCGTTGCAGTCACATGTTGAAAATCTATCATCTGATTTGAGGTGAAGAAAAGAAAAGGGTGTCTATAAACACAGCTGGGAACTGGATTCTGTACATCCATGTTCATAGCAGCCTTATTCAAAATAGCTAAATGGTACAGGCAATTCGAGTGTCCACTGACAGATGAATAAACAAATGGGGTGTACCCTTATAATAGAGTATTAGTCAGCCTTGAAGAGGAAGGAAATTCTGACACAGAATTCTACAACATGAAGGAAGCTTGGAGAGATTATTCTAAGTTAAATAGCAACTAATATAGAGAGCAATAATGTATGATTTCACTTAGATGAGGTACTTAAAGTCATCAAAATCATTAAGACAGAAAGTGGGGTGGTTGTTGCCAGGTTCTGTGGGAGGAGAGCCTGGGGAACTGTTTACTGGCTACAGACTTTCTGTTCTGCACAATGAAAAGAGTTCTGGGGACTGAACAACAATGTGACTGTACTTCATGTTCCTGGACTGTATACTTAAAAATTGCTAAGAAGGTAGAGTTTATCATAATTTAAAATAAAAATGAAAAAACAATTGGAAAAATGGAATTGTTGATTAGACATTTAATGATATTAGGAAATAATTTTTATAAATTGCTAAAATACTGGGTACCACCTAATATTTCTATTCTAAAAAAACTCATTCAATGGAGTCTTAAAATCAAAATGAAATATATACAAATAAAATAATATCTGGGATTTGCTTTGAAAAATAATCCTAGAGCAGAGCAGAGCAAGGTGGGGGAGGGGAGGGAGGACAGGCTGTGGTGAGGATACAGAAACAAAAAGAAGATCTTGCATTTAGAAACTGCGAAAGCTGGGAGAGGTTACACTGGGTTTCATTACACTCTCCCATCTACTTTTGTATATGTTTAAGAAGTTTCTATAGTTAAAATTTAAAAACTATATGAAAATATTTGCTGAGACAAGACTGGTTGTCTTTGGTGGCTGTAACTATGGATTAAAAATATTTCTTTTGAAAATGTGAAACATACCCTAATCTAAAATGCCAAAAAGTCTTTAAAAGTCAAAATCATAAGAGCCAAGCAAAGCTCCCTAGTATGTCACCACTTACCGAAAAGAAGGTCTCAGGATTCGCTTGGCAATCTGTACCTAGTCTTAGGTGAGGCATAGAATATACACAAGAATGTATGTCAAACACCGCGCTCCCTATGTGAACTCCACTGGTTTTTATCCTATGGGATGTTTTATACTAGAAAATCAGAGGAATGCCCACATTTATAACAGGACCTACACTCATACATTTTGGAACACCAGTGTCACAGGGCAACATTGATCGACGGCAAAGAAGAACTCCCAGTGTCATGTAAGAGCAGTGACCCCGAGAGGCATCTCGCTGAGGGCTGCTGGCATTCTTTTTTTGGTTGTACAGCTCAGTGGATCCTGGTTTCTCCTGATCACAGTGCTAGTGTGACCATTTGACATCCTATCATGGTCTACTTCTTACTAGTTCAATGATTGTAGCTACTAGAGAAAACTTGTCATGAATAATACATGGATTACCTGAATTCCTTTAGGTGTCAGAGTCTGTGGTTTCACTCTTTGTGGATTTAAAGTGGCATTTAGTTTACAATAGTTTTGCCCCCCATGAAGAACTGCTGTGGAAGATACATTCATTCCCTACCAGCAGGCTCTTTTGTTCAATTATAAACTCCCTGAAGGGAAGAATTATGGTGAGGCACCATGGAGACCACATGGTATTAGCATACGATCTCACCCAATGGGACACCATGGTGATGCCTCCCAGGTCCCTTGTGAGGAGGGGCAGTGATCAGGATGGAGTTCATGCTGCTGAGATTTTATGTTGAGAAATATTATAGTTACATCTGCTTTGCTGATTCCTATATTTGTATATGCTCTTGATCTTAACTATCTTTTAAGTAAGCACTGCAAAAACTCATTCCCAATTCTCGCTTCCTACCTTCAAATGGCAATTTACTCTATTTTAAATGCCACTCCCAGAATTGAGGCTGGTTCAAAAATGATTTTCAGAACCTGTTTTCCTTTAACTTCTCAAAAATTCTACTTTGGGCTCAGAGTGTCCATGGTTCTTTGAGCCTCAAACTAGATAGAACATTTAAGGAAAACCTGTTTATCTCTTCTTGGCTTTTTAGAATAGGATCCAGAATGTTCTTCTGAGTATAAAAATAAAATGCCTTCTCCCTTCTCTACAAATCTTAAAGCTAAACATTTATCTAACCATTAAAATATTTCCCCTTTTTATGTAACTTTTAAAAGATACATCGCAAGATTTTTAGCTTTGATTTAACAATGCCACAATTGCCAAATATCACATTAGATTGTGTGTAGTCCAAAAAGAACTGTAAGTCATTTCAGTTTACTAAAAGAACCACTAAAAATAGCACCAAATGCTAATAAGGAAGGGATATCTCTTTATTGTTTAGATTATTGTTTAGATAAACCAGTAAAGCATTAAAAAAATTGTTCCCATTTTTAATGTAGCTCTGGTTCGTATTTACACACCCTTGAACATTTACTCCCATTTTTTCTTTCTTTTCCATCTTATTTTTCTAAACTAAAAAGCAAAGAAATATTGAACAATTAAACCAAACCCATAAGGTCCCATAAATTTGTCCAATTTAAATTCTTTCAGTTGAGACCTTTAAGAAATAGTTTAATGCTCAAGTCACTGTTCTATTTTTAGATAGCTACAGCATTCTGATTTAGTAGTTGGGTTCTACAAAGTATCTACAGTGCTGCCGCCCCCCCCAAAAAAATTTTAATTTTGCTTTTAAATTTACCTATTACTATTTTCAATTTGTAAGTACATTTTACATGTCTGATAACTGTCTCCTGCATCTCTAGTGAGTGTGCACCCTCTTACATCTATGAGGTCAACTCTACACAAACTCCTAGCAATTGCTCTCCTACTTTGGATCAAAAAGTAGATCTATCATGTTTGAAAATTGCTATTTAAAGAATTCATCTCAGGCTAGAAAGAGTTACTGGAAGATGGTTCAACTATTTCAGAAAATGTGATTAGTTATGCAGGTGCTTACATTTTGAATGTACAGAATAAAAGATTAAGGTTTCTAAATGCTCCCACACTGGTCCTGTGTGGGCGGCTAAGCCTCCTCTGACCAGCAGTTACTCAGAGGTGAGGAGGCCCAGTGCAGAGTGACACTGACAACGTGAGTCAGCTTATGAGGGTTTGTTAGTCAACGTGGAAATCTTGTAAAGTATGCTCAACTCAACAAGAAATCTTTGGGCGGAATCAATCAAATGAAAGGGGAAAAAAAAAACCATTTTGGACCCTGTAATCAATTTCTTATTTAGAATGCTAACATTACAGCCACAAATGGGGCCTGAATGTCATTTAAAATAATTACTCGCCATTCAAGATTTTTTGTTTTGGGGGAAAAGAAGCTGAAAAACAAGAACAGGTACAGCGTACAGGAGTGGCTTATTTTCAAAGCCCCATGCTGGCTGCTCACAAGGAAAGGATTAATGATAAGATTGAAAAGTAGCTCCACATCTGAGAGAAGGAAGAAAATGTATGTTAAAATAGTATTTCTTTAAAAAATATCACTAGAAATGTTATGTAAGTGATATGTACAACCTATGACACCCCAAGGTTCCACGGCTTAACTTTCCACCTGTCTAAAGTTGTCAATACCACCGATAAAAACATTAGCTGTTTGTAATTTTATAAGCATCTCTCACAAGACAGCTGGCATGAAAGGCCAAGTTTTAGGAGTTGGGCGTAGTTCTGATGACAATTAAGAAATAATCTGGATTATTGTGAGAGTCTGTATTCCCATGAAATGTAAGTCACAGTTCAACTACTGGCTGAATGATTTTAAACACACACACACACACACACACACACACACACACACACACAATCCAAACTTGCGGTGGAACTAATCAGGTATTTTTTTTTACTGATAAGATATGTGACACTCGACTGCTTTAATTTTCTCCTTACTTAAGAGGCTCCCTCTTTCAACATCAGGAAAATAATAGCCAAGTAGAGAATCAGAGAAAGAACCTAACCATTGCAAAGATTAGTTTTCATTGTGGAGAAAACCCACTGAAGCCCAAACAGGGGACAACTGCCAAGAAGGGGTACAAAGAGGGAGGAAGAAGAAGAAAGCCAGAGTAGACCTAGCCAAGTTGGCCTTCACACATAGGGACCCATGCAATGCCAACGAAAAGGCTAAATCCAATCATAGAGCCATCTAGATTTCATCTGTAACCATTCTCCTATCTCTCTCTCCTCCCTCAGGTTACAGCCCTTGTCTTAGGTCTTTATTATTTCCTACCAGGGGCACTGCAATAATCTCCTTGGCTATCAGATTAATCTTCCCACGTGTACACTTCTAGCATGTCACTCCACTGTTTTACTATTGCTCACGGCATCCCCACGACTACGGCACAAACCCCTGGCACTGGGTGCTCTCTAAGGGCCATGGGCCAATCGGAAGTCTAGATCATATTCCCTGTGTGGTCAGTTAACACATGAGCTTCCTTGGACCAACTATTTCATTTTTCTGAGCCACAATTTCCTCACTGGAAAAAAAAGACTAATTGGAAAATTAATGGGAGATAGCAGTGTAAACTCTAAAAGCTGAACACAGACACAGTGTTTTTATTACCATGTCAGTACATTTTCTGCTGCCCATCTTCTGTGAGTCCAATTCACTAAATATACATTAAACATATGCAGACTTTTTGGCTCTCATTTCCCTATAGCAGTGGTAGGAAAACTCATTAGTCAACAGGGACAAATATCGACAGTACGATGATTGACATTTCTTTTCAGAGCCGAATTTTTTAAACTTAAACTTCTTCTAACACCACTTCTTCAAAATAGACTTGCCCAGGCCGTAGCATTTTGTGGAAGAGCCAGACTCACGCCAAAGAGCCACATGTGGCTCACGAGCCGCAGTTTGCCGACCATGTCCCTATGGGGCTGTGCTCTGCTCCAGCCTCTCCCTCTCCTGCTACCTGGAAAACACACCAGTCACTATTGCTGCTGCATCCTCTGATCCCCAAAGTGAGCTTTAACAGCTCTTACTTATGGAATGCCTAGGAGCATTTTTTAGGTGTTTTCCACTGTTCTCCCAACAGCCCTGTGATCATATCCACCTTCCAGACGAGAAGATTAAAACAGAACAAGTGAGGCTCTGAGATGTTTGGTGCTTCTTCGGAGGCCCCCGAGCAAGAGAGCCCCAAGGCTGGCCAGTGCTGGCCAAATAGGAGGCTGGGGAGCTCTGATAGTATTCATTCCCGTTTACATGTACGCATGAGAGAGATCAGACTTTCCTCAAAAAGGTGGCAGGAACATATGTATCGGTTATATACAGCAGGTCCTCGAATAACATCATTTCCTTTAACATTGTTAAGGAAAAAAAATGATTCCTAGCCAGGACCACTGTCTGTGTGGAATTTGCACATTCTCCCCATGTTTGTGTGGGTTTTCTCCCATCCCAAAGATGTGCACATAAGGTAAATGGCGTGTCCACAAGGCAAAGTCCTGTGCTTCAGCAAGACCCTAGATGCTGACCCGTGATGCCTGCAAAGTAGACAGTCTAGTGGGCTGCAGTGTGGCTGCCACCGAATTAACTGTCCTGGCGCCCTGAAGACAGGGCTAAAACTAAACAGGAAGGAGGGTGGGGTGAAGGGATAATTGGTAGGCAGGGATGGGGGGGATAACATCTATAATACTTTCAACAATTAAGATAATTTTTTTAAAAAATGTGGAAGACGGAATGAGAAGAGTTAGAGAAGGAGATGTGATGATGGAGAGAGGTCAGAAGGATGCACTGTGAGAAGGGAACCATAAATAAAGTTATATTGGGATACAGCCACGTTTGTTTGTTTATCTATTGTCTGTGGCTGTGAGCAGAGTGGTGACAGCAGCTGGCCCACAAAGCCTGAAATCTTTCTTATCTGACCCTTTAGAGAAAAGGTTTACCAATCTGCGGTCTAGAGGTTCCATGAAGAGATTGTTCCATTTAAATGACCAGACCCTCTGCAGTCCCTGGAGGACACTGGGGGTCTGGCTCCTGGTGCCATGCTAGAGCGCAGCATCTTCACCAGCCACAGTGGAAGGTCATCCCTCAACAGATTTAGGAGCTTAGTGCTTCCCCCTAAAACAGGGGAAGAACAGCAATCTTTACTGGCCAAAGGACTGCTCTAGACCAGTGCTCTTTCAAATCTGTCTTTCACCAATGTACTGAATACTCACTAGGGAAGTTTTGTTGATTTAAACTCACTATGACCGAGATCCTTGGAGAAGCCTGGTGTATTATAAAATAAATGCGACACAGCAGATATATGATCAATATGTGATCTTTGCAGTTTTTGTTATTGAGTTATTGCTGTAATTAGACACAGTGGGAGGCCCTTCAAATTCATGACACAAACCAAATCTTCCCCCCTACCTCATTATTGAGATATAATTGATGTGACTTAATTCTTAAAACAATTTTGCAAGTCAAGTAACCAGCATTATGGGTGAGGATACAGACTTAGAAGGAATAAATAATTTCCCAAAGGTAAGGAAATAGGCCAGTCTGAGTAAGACAAGGATCACATGATCTCACTTATATGTGGAATCTAATAAACAAAAGAAACTGATGATCCAAACAGATCCAGAGATATAGAATAATGGAACAGACTGACAAATCTAAGAGGGAAGGGGAAAAGGGGAGAGATTAACCAAAGAATTTATATGTATAACCCAGGGACACAGACAATAGTGTGATGAAGGCCTGGAATTGGTGGGAGCAAGAGGGAGGGGGTCAATAGGGGATAAAAGAGGGGCATTTGTAATCCTTTCAACAATAAGGTAAGTTTAAAACAATAACAATAAACAAACAAATCACACCCTCCCTCCACCCCCCAAACCCTGAAGTCAGAGCTTGGATTTGAATCTAGATCTATTTTAACTGAATTAGTTATGTCACATATTGGCACTTCATAAATTTGAAAACATGACTACATATTACTTACTCACTGGCCATTTTGCCATATTCAAGTATTTGGCAGTCAAGTTTCAACTACATTAAGACAAAATTAATATTTATTTTATGCCAGTCATGGTGCTTAGGTTTTTCACATTTGTTCTCTAACCTCTCCCAAGCATCAGTTTCCTCATCTATATAATGGGCTTAGAGTTTCAGAGCATTGGTGATGAATTATATGAGTACTGGGCACATAGGAAATCCTTAACAAGTAGGACCTAGAATTAAAAATACTAAGCTTTATGTTGGCTTAAGTGCTTATGTTTAGGTTTATGTGTTGAAATGAGGAGTGTACTAGTTCAGATCCATATAAGCAATGATAAAAGATAAGTATTGGAACAATGAAACCATTGGGTCTGGGGGAGCCATGTTTGGGATATCATCACAATACTTGAGGAATCATGTTTGGGGTATCAGCACGATACTTATTTGGAAAAGAAGTCTGGGATACTTGCTTTGATATAACTGGATTATCTTGCCAAATTTTTTTGGGGAGAGGACGTTTATTAAAGTTGGAGACAGTGAAATAAGAAAGGGCATAGGACAGAACTAGCAATAGGAGAGAGAGTAGGCAGAGCAATGAGCCTAGGCTGGGCTGTTTTGGCTCACTAAGAAGTCAGAGAAAAGGGGACCTTAAGAATAGGTACAGGGGGTTAGCCCAGGCCCCAGGACAAGCTGCTGCTGCTCATTGCTGCCCAGGTTGCAAGTGTCCTGGAGTCCCTTAGAGTTTAGGAGAGGCATGTCTGTAGGGGAAGGTGAAGGTGTGGGAGGAAGAGCATGCTGTGATCTATTTATTTTTAAACAGGAGAAAAATAAAAGTTTAATGCATGATCATGGGGAATTTAGATCGGAATAACAATTCCATGAAAATTCCAAAATATACTGTCTATTTTTCAAAGAGCATTCAATGAAAAAAAATCAAAACTAGTTTTCTTCAGTGAAATTGGGGAATCTGGACTTAGTTTGAGAGCAACTTCTAAAAATGCATTAAAGAAAGTTGGGACAAATATTATTCACCAACAACATACTTAACAGGAACGCCCATGGGCTTTATTCTCCCGCTAATATGCTATTTCTCTTCCCCAGCCAAGTCTGCCCTGGACCCAGCACCCTCCTTTAGTTCCCATCACCTTTGTTATAAAAAAAAAAAAAACACTTCTTCATAACACCCAACATGCCTGCTTCCCAGAGCTAGGATTACACAGAAGGTGGGACATTCTGAAACTTTTTTTTTTTTGTACAAATTGCTGGAACATGCCCTAATTTTGCATTATATCAACCAGATCCTGTGTCCTCTTACTGAATGGCCTACTCATTGAGTTGCCTAAGCTAGTGTGACTAAGCTACTTCTCAAGTGTCTGGTTCCCATGGAGACAGAACAGCCATCACATTGTCAGGCATTCATTTCTTTTTAGGCCTGGAGAGTAAGACCCAGCCTTCCAAGCTCCCCTGGACAATGCGCAGGCACAAGGCACACCATGCAACCTGCACTCCAAGAAGGAAGGCTGCTTTTAAGATCTGGACTGCTTTAAGACCTCTCTCCTCAGCCTCAGGGGAGATGAAGATACAGGATGTTCTGATCATCTTGCTTATTATTGTCAGGAAGAATCCTTGTTGGACCACCTTTTTACAAGCATGATGATCAGATTTGAGAGCAAACTGCTTGACTCTAAAGTTCTCCAATGAAGAAACATGAAGCAAGTGTTCTTGGATTTCAGGCTACAATTCAATTAGCCATTGTGTCTTCAAAACCCATCTAGACCAGGACACAACAGACTGACCTTGAGTTTAGAAGGTGTGTAATAGACATTTAGTGAGAAATCAAGCTAAGAATCTCTGAGGGGCTTGTGAGCCTGAGCTGTGTGCTGTTGGCTCATCTCCAGCCCTGACCACTGCTTCATTCCTGGGTTCATCTCAGCCTTCTTGCCTGGTTCAAGGGGATGTCTCATAGACATCTCAAATTTGTCCAACACCAAATTTTCCATTTCTCTTCCAAATTATTCTTCCCCATCTCAACACTGGCTAGTCTCTGAGTTGCTCAGAACAAAAAAAATCCCCCCAAAACTGATGATGATCTATTCATTCCTATTACTTAGAGGCCTGGTGCACAAAAATCCTGCACTGGGGGAGGGGAGGTGCCCTCAGCCCGGCCTAGGTTCTCTCAGGGGATGTCCGACTGCTGTGGAGGCAGGAGAGGCTCCCGCCACTGCCGCTGTGCTCAGCTTTTGACTGAGCAGTGCTCCCCCTGTGGGAGCACACTGATCACCAGGGGGCAGCTCCTGAATTGATCATCTGTCCCCTGTGGTCATTGCACATCATAGCAACAAGTTATTCCACAATTTGGTTGATTTGCGTATTAGTTTTTATTATATAGGACTAGAGGCCCAGTGCATGAAATTCATGCATGGAGGGGGATTTCTCAGCCCAGCCTGCACCCTTTCCAATCTGGGACCCCCTCAGAGGCTGGAGGAGACCCAGTGATCAAGGGAAGGCAATGCCCCAATCACGCCTCTGCTGCTGCCACTGCCGGCAGCACAAGACTCGGCTGGCCCTGGTTACCTGAGCCTCAGGTGGCCCTGGGCGGCTGGGCAGCCACCATCTGAGGCTTGCTTGTGCCTTGGGCCGGCCCTGGGGGGCTGAGGAGGATGGAGGACTCCGGGGGCAGGTGCACAGCGAGGCCTGCTGTCCCAGTGGGGCTGAAGAGAGTGGGTGCCACCATCTTGTGGCTGTGAGTGCTACCATCTTTGAGGGTGGGACTGTCAATTAGTATATTCTCTCCTTATTGGCTGTGAATGCTGCCATCTTTACAATGGCATGATGGTCAATTAGCATATTCCCTATTTATTAGATAGGATAGGATTGCCCACCAGCCCAATCCAAATCATTTTCAAATCCAATTTTCCCACCAGCACTAGAATCAAGAATCTAATCGGTTGTCTCCTTTTCTACTGCTAATTTATCAGATCACTGCTAAAACCTCCCCTGTTTTTCTGCTCCTCTGCCCCTACCTTTGATTATACACACACAGCCAAAGACATCTGAAAATCCAAACCAGATCTGTCATGAACTCTCTTAAAGACTTTGAATGACATCATATGGCATGTACAATGAGATCAACTCTCCTGACCATGGTCGGATAGCCCTCTGTCCTGACCCTCTTCTTTCTTGACTCTTTATCATCACAAAGCTGACAACACTACCCTTTATCCCTCAAGCATCAAGCCCTTTTCTACGTATGCACTTGCTGTTTCCTTTATTTAGAACATTCTCTTTTTTTTTTTTTTTAAAGAATATTCTTTCTCTTGAGGGTCACATGACCTACTGGCCAATTCAGATCTTTCTGATCTCAGGAAAATCTTTCCTATCTATGCTTTCCAAATTTGCTTTCTCCCAGACTTCCATCAACTTATACATAAGTAAACTTACATTCAAATATACCCAATCACCCTCACTTTGAAGAATATTCAATTTTTGTTTTTGGTAATTATATGTAAAACTTTTTATCACCTGCCCAACTATGAGAAAAGTAAACAGATTAAAAAACAAAATACTATTTGATGAAACCTCAAAATACTAATGATTGACACTTTAAAAAATATAATTCATGATATTGTTGAGAATCTGAATGGAAAATTCTAGGTAGCCAGCAGTTTCTAGGTTAGGTGTGAATTCCTTATGTAAATGAGTAATTTATGGTGAAAGACTGACATAAGGTCAATAGGTCATAGGATGCTCTAAGCTGGCTCCTTTCAGTGGTTGAAGAGAACTGATCAAGACAACTCTGTATGCATTAATTTGGCCCTTAGTGAGAAAGTTTTTAAAGATTCAAGACTTTCTGGATGATTTTCAAATTCTGGTTTTTTCTGTGCCTGCTCTTTCTAACACTTTGTGTGTGTTCCAAGAGCCACCTTTCTCCCATAGAAGTTAGTTATAGAACATTATAATGGTTTAGTTAAGATCTCCCAGATTCTTCCTACTGGCTACATGTATTAATCTTTAATAAATTTTTAAGTTGTTTGGTAAAAATAGGAATATCACTATTTCTAGTAAATAAAAGTGTAAGTACAGTAATAATATAAATAATAATACAAAAAACAGCAACACAGCTAATAATTATTGAATCCTTATTGTGCTAAGAACATAATAAATTTTCTTAGAATGACTGATTCTATGGTTTTATTTTCATAAACTGAATCTGCTGGATATCAAGATCAACAGTAATTAATATAAATGTAAGGAGTCCACCAGAAGGCTGAGTTTGGACTCCCTTTGCAAAGGGTGAATTTACTTTTATTACCTACTGCTGACTCAATGGCCTAGAGCAAACTCCCCCAAACCTGATAATCTTACTGTTTACTAAACATTACCATTGATATGTCTGTTTGCATTCCTAAAAGGCAATTGTGTATTCTAGTAAATAAAAGCAGGTGGGAAAGAAGATTCAGTGGAACTTGACTACTACAGTTGGGCTTTTCCCTAGGTTCCCCCCACCCATAATCAAATTAATATTTCTTGTCTTGTGTATCAATTTGTGCATCAGCTCTTTCTCCAAGCCTTTGAACCTGAAAGCTACGCTGGCTGTGGCTTTTCACATGAATCTTTGTTCATTGTTGTCTTCTCTTAGAAATTCAACAATAAGATGAGACATACTGTGTTTTACAAATATCTTATTTCTGGACAGAAATTCAAATAGTGGATTATTCTTACTCTTACAAATGTGGATTTTTCAGCCTTTTTTATTATTAGGCATACTTTTAGGGTTAGGAGAAGGAAAGCTGCACTGTGAAGCTCAATTGATAATTCGCTACTTTATCTACACTATATCTACTTAGCAAGCACTCAATTATACTTATTGAAACAACAAATATCTGTAATGACAGCATGCACATTTTATGGTTATCAGCTGTGATAAACACAGTTTCATTTTTAAGGTTCCAAACCAATAGTTTACAAATCTAAAATTTTTAATATTTCTTTAAAGATTAAAAAATTAAAATATTATATTTACAGAATAATTTAAGACATTATTTATAGATACTTTAGATAGCTTGATTATTGTGTGGAAAGGTTTATGAATCCATCAAGAAATATATAAAAAAAATGATTCAAATGCAGAACATTGAAACTGAAGATCTATTCATGTAGGTGGTCTATAACATTATTTTTTTTACCTACAATGCCAAGATAAGTATTATAACAACTCAAAAATAAATGTATTGGTTCTATTGTCATTCAGAGGTTCAATTGTGCATACCATTCCTATAAATTTAGTCTCATGGCAAAGGGACTTGTAAAGACATTCCTAACAGGTGCTTTGAAAATAAAATACTAATACTACTAATTACTGAAGAAAATGGCATGAGAATATTTTATTCATTGAATATGTTGTGAATAAATAAATAGAAGGGCATAGCAAATAAAAAAATACAACCCAAAAGATCTTTCTATGTCATTTAAACATTCTAATATATCGTCTTAGAATAGCATTCAATCGCTTTTATTCATTGGGATCTGAAGAATGAATTAAATTGCATAAAGTTTATTTCATTTTTAAGAATAAAAAAATACCTACTTTTGTGCATTTACATGTTTATGTCAACCCATCAAGCTATTTTCATTTTTAGATTTTTGATTTATCATTTAAAGTTTAACCACATTCCCATTTGGACAAAAATTCAATTCTAGGCCTTGTTATTCTAAAGAGAAAAATAAGCCTCCTGGTACTCACCCTCCCATATCTGTTCGCGTAGGACCCAGTAAGCAAGGAATGGAAAACAATGATTGTCTCGTCCAAATCCCAGATGAACACCCTCTACAAAGGAAGAACCAAATCAGCGTGCTTTCTTTTGCTTAAGAAACCTTGCTGTTCATAACGTCAACATGAGCAGTCATTTTGAAATGGGAGAGAAATAAAAAATCTGATTTACTATTTTAAAAAAAAATCAACTATTCAAAGTATATCTCCCAACTTTTCTTCTGCTGTAACCTCAGATGACAAACGAGATGATAATTCCATTAGCAACATCAACATAAATATAAGAGAGACATAATAACACATGGGCTTCCTACTTCTAAAACAGGTTCTCAGTCTCAGCTCTGAAGAAATAAAAAACAAGCTAAAACTAGGCTGTTTATAACTTCTGAGACAGAGAGGGGAAATCAATTAGAAAATCATTCAATTTATCTTGTCCTTATTTCTACTCTCTGTTCATTAGGAAGTGTTAAAGGAGCTAATCTGATGCTTTATTTCTATCAAGCAAGTATTAAAAAATTATACACAAAAACTAAAACTTTCCATCTATTCACCTTATGTTACCTATTGGGCTGTTATCAATTGGCCAAGTTTGATTTTCTGATGATTCCAGGTAGTTAATAACATAAGCAGACACATTACATTGCTCTTAACAGTTGCGTAAATTTCTTGGGGTATTTGGAATTGGATTTGAAGAACTCATTTCAAAGAAGGTCTTTGAGATACCACAAAAGGCCTCATGCCTGCTTTTCTTTTTTCCATTCCCACTTACACTAGTACACAGTCATTTTAGATCCTGCTGAAATTTTTCATCTTTTTGGTCAAAGTAATTACATTTCCCACCAAAATAAATAAATAAAAAATAAAAAACAAACAAACAAAAAAAACAAGCAAAAAAACTAGAAACTTAATTGCAATGGATTCAAAGCTATGAAACCTACCAACCCTGGAAGGTTTTATCTAATCCCTCCTGCTTTTGAACTCCACCAGCACACACCTCATAAGAGGATGACCACTTCAGTTGAGAACATTCCAGGTTTTCCTTTAACATACATAAGTGTGTCTTTAATTACCTAATTGAAATGACAGTGATATAGAGAACTATCAGATAATTTGTTCAAACAGAATTATGTAACTGACTATATTCCCTTAGAGAGAAATAAGCAGATACTTTACCATACATATAGTTAACATGGGAGAGAGAAAGAAATTATTGCTTTCCCTTGAATGAATGCAGAAGAGAGAAAATAATGCTTTCCTTGTAGTTACTATGGAAAAGCAAGCAGCAACAAAAGCACTTGGACACCCTGGTCACTGTTGTAATAATACAGGTCTTCAGAACCGTCATTTAGCTCCTAAGACGCAGTGTTATTTGCTCAGGTGTTGGCAATGACATACCTCAAGATCAGAATCCGGGGGAGGTGAAGGATTATTGTTTCTTCGGCCTCGTCCACGTGATTTCCCGTCAGAACCTCGACGTAATCGCTCAGAGTCCGAATCTTTAATGGGTGTTGACGGGCTGTGGATGGTACTGTATTCTGTAGACAGACAGGAAGAACTTTATCTCCTGGTTCTAGCGCCATGATTAACTTTGTTTCAATTCATAGGGAAGTCTGAAGAGTCACACAAACGCTACATTACCTTTTACTAGCATTGGCCAATAATGAGATATTTGGTGCCAAGACTTGTTTTGAAAAAACATATGATCAGCAATGACTAAAATTTAATTGAAGATAGCAGGTGATAGATACTCAGGTGCCTAAATTTTCTTTCTTTCTTTTTAAAAAAATATATTTTATTGATTTTTCACAAAGAGGAAGAGAGAGGGATAGAAAGTCAGAAACATCAATGAGAGAGAAACATCGATCAGCTGCCTCTTGCACATCCCCTGCTGGGGATGTGTCCGCAGCCACAGTACATGCCCTTGACCGGAATCGAACCTGGGACCTTTCAGTCCCCAGGCCGAGGCTCTATCCATTGAGCCAAACCAGCTTTGGCCTCAGGTGCCTAAATTTTCTTTGTGGTTCTCTATGATTAGACAGTGTTCCCCTTATCCCCCAATCCTCACCCCCACTTCCACTCTTGTTTCTCTTATTCCACGGGTAGTTCCTGGCCACACTGAGAGACTCATGCATGAGCCATACCAGCCGCTCTCACACTTACAAAAAGGCTTCTGATCCATGCAAATAAATGAAAGAGAAAAATTAGCTCTGGGGCCAGGGAAACCATCACCATGCAATTATGTACTTGAAATTTTGGGGGAAATTTAAAAAAAAATTTCTCCCTCATTGGACGTGGGAGCAGCAAGATAAGGAGAACAGAGACACATGGGCAATACTCGTGCTCTGCACAGCATTCACCATAGGTTCTTCCTGTGTCTCAATCTTTGAACCAAAAATCCCAAGCCAGGCACCACATTAGAATTACTCTCTTGGGTAACTCAGAGAAACCACAGAAATAATCATATAGAAACTACAACGTTAAGAACAACCCCCACGCAGCTCAGAGGAATGGCTGGGCAGTCGTGAAGTTGAGAGGAAACTCTTATCCTGTTACCAGAATGAACAAACCATTTACTCTCATCCCTTAGGTACTTTTTTCCTCCTTATTCCATCCAGTTCACAGATCAATTTCTAGCTCACCGAATTCCAGATGTGTCAGTGTGCTGACTCTCCCCAAAATCTTGGTCAGATTTAACTACAGATATAGTTTAGAATCTTAAAATCTAATGTGAGTAATGACTATTCTTACTGAGGCATTGTTGGCGTTACTTTTCACCAACTAGAAAACTATGAAGAATGGTTAAAGGTTTTTATTATTGGACTGTCAGCCCAGAATCTGTCAAACCACATGGTATTACCTCCATGTTTAAGCCTTAGAAGTCAGGAAAGATAGGAATGGACTGTGATAAAGTAATTTCTAAATCACATGAAACGGCCTTAATACCTCCTGTTTAATTTGAAACCTAAATAGATTTCTGTCACTTTTAGATAAGGCTTTTGCATGTTCCTCTGCCTTAGCAAACAAGATGGTAAATTTCCTCATACAAACTGGTCATGTGATAATCCTCATACCCAGAAACCACTGTGATGACCTACAAGCCCATTAGCTAATTATGGGAAGAAAGTCTCATACAATGCCACTCAACAGGTCTGTTTATGTAGCTATTCGGGATGCATCTTGAGCTAACTTTTCTTGTAGATCTGTGAGAACACAGTGCTGGCTGGTCAAAGTTCAGCGTTGATGAACTCTACGTGAGGTCATCTGTCTTGTAGAGGCAGATAACTCTAGCACCATCTCCCCAAGTTGTTCCCAACCAGGCACCTCTCTTCTATTTGTTATAGAAAATTAAGGGCTCCAAATGAATATATATATATTAAGGAGTTCAATGGATTAAAAGTTGTTGCTTTGAAAAAGTTTTAACCTTCCCTTTCTTTAAATATTTTATACTCTGCACCTCCATACAAACCCTAGACAGCCACCATTTTTGACAGAACACATGCCAATGTCTTAACTAGTGGCAAAACAGGCCATTTACTGTGCAGTGGCACAGCTGGCATTGAATCTGCCCTGTGCTTTTAACTACTTGACTGCAAAGTTCTTATCTTTAAAAAATATGTATTTTTACTGATTTCTTTTTTTGAGAGAGAGAAAGTGGGGGGAGGGAGAGAGAGAAACATGGTTATGAGAGCAAAACATTAATCAGCTGCACCCTGCATGCCCCCTACCAGGAATCAAGCCACGCACGCATATGCCCTGACCAGAATCCAACCAGTGACTTCTAGGTACATGGGACAATGCCCAGCCAACTGAGCCACACCGGCCAGGGCCTGCAAAGTCTATCTTGAATTGTGAGCTCTCCAGCTTTCGGAATTTCATTTTGAGAAGAAGTTAAAGAATTGCAAGCAATGTATCTTATCACATATATCTTTGCCTTGACTTCCAGATACACTTTGTCCTCAAAGTTTATCTTACCTAGGTTTTCTTAGCCTCGATTTCCTCCCATTGTTGCCCATTTCTTTACGCTTACTTCTGTATTTCTGTCTTAAAAATTCAACTAAATTTTTAAAAAATATATTCCATTTCATTTTTTTTTAGAAAAGGAAAAGCTATAAATTGATTGCTTACTCTGTAACCTCCTTCTGCCCCAACCCCCCTCCACACATACACACCAAATTCAATGAGCAAAGTATACAGGTAGATTTTTAAATGATCTTATCTAAAGTTTTTCCAGGTGGAGGAAAAGCCCTAAAAGATGGACAATCTGACACCTTTAAATATTAAAATACCTTTAAATATTAAAACACACACAGTTTACAGTCTTAGCTTCTTAGAAGATGAAATTTAAATGATGCAAGCTGGTTTTAAAAAAATCTCTTCCTTTTTGTTCTATGAGGTGGAATTAAATGCATCTACTCTTTTAATCAGCTTTCCTGACTAATTTCTCCTTCCTCCTACTAGTGCAAAACAACTAAACAAAAAATTTAATCTTCTAATGTATTGACATCTCGAGTTTCGTTAAAATCCTCTCTAAATTGTTCAACTTTACCCCCACTGAGATAATGGATGTGAAAGTTCTCAGAAGAGCATTCATTTCATTTCACAAACATCGACTGAATGTTGGTACTATTCTAGGCACTGCACTAGGTAGAAGCTTGAAGCATAATGATGTGCCAAAGAGATATTGTTCCTGCTGCCTTGGAGATTTAAATTCAGAGGAAAGCACTGATTCATGACAAAAATTAAAGATTACAGAACAATACATCAAGGGTTGTAACATGGGAAAGGCAGAATGCTAGGGGACCACAGAGGAAGCCCACACAACTCAGATTTACAGAGTTGTGGAAGCTTCCTGAGGATGGAGGAAAAAACTCATCAGTAAACAGGAAATAGAAATGTGCTCCAGGCTGCCACAGTAGCCTCTGGGAAGGTGAAGGTAGGAGGTAGACAGAGAGAGAGAGAGAGAGAGAGAGAGAGAGAGAGAGAGAGAGAGAGAGAATGAGAGATTGAGATTGGGACCTGAATCTATAGAGAAAGAGTAGAGGTAAGACTGGGGGACAGGCAAATAATTCAGTAAGAAAGTGATGTGATCAAATTTCCATTTAGATAGAGTACTCTAGCTCCAATATGACCAGGGCAAATGAAGACTAAAAAAGGGAACCCCCAGCCCAGAGGATAATTCAGTAATTCAGGCCAGAAATACTGGTGGCCCAGATACAGGTGGTGGGCGCAGGGAGAGTTAATGTTATGAAGTGTCATTGGAGGTGAAACCAGCTGGATAAGAAAGAAAGAGAGCAGTCCAGAGGGCCACAAGAACCAAGTCAAAGATTTGAAATACAAAGAACCAAAATCCACTCAGCTGGAAAAGCAAGAAACAAAAAGAATTCAGATAATTGAAGATAGCGTAAGGGGCCTCTGGGACAACCTCAAGCAAGCCAACATCCGAATTATTGGGGTGCCAGAAAAAGAGAGAGAGCAAGTTAATAAAAACCTACTTGAAGAAATAGTGACTGAAAACTTTCCCCACCTGGTGAAAGAAACTGACTTAAAAGCCCAAGAAGTACACAGAACCCCAAAATATAGGAATCTAAAGAGGACCACACCAAGACATATCATAATTAAAATGCCAAGAGCAAAAGATAAAGAGAGAATATTAAAAGCAGCAAGAGAAAAACAGTTGGTTACCTACAGGGGAGCACCCATCCGATTGTCAGCGGATTTCTCAACAGAAACGATGCAGGCCAGACGCGAGTGGCAAGAAATATTCAAAATAATGAAGAGCAAGAATCTACAACCAAGATTACTCTATCCAGCAAAGCTATCATTCAGAATCGAGGATCAGATAAAGTGCTTCGCAGATAAGAAAAAGCTAAAGGAGTTCATCACCACCAAACCAGTATTATATGAAATGCTGAAAGATATTCTTTAAGAAGAGGAAGAAGAAAAAGGTAAAAATATAAATTATGAACAACAAATACACATCTATCAACAAATGATCATAAAAATCAAGTGAACTGATAGGCTGATGAACAAGATAAACTGGTGACTATAACAGAAACAGGGACATAGAGAGGGAATGGACTGACAATTCTTGGGGAGAAAAGGGTTGTGGGAAGTGCAGCAAGAGACTGGACAAAAATCTTGCAACAATGGGAGAGGACATTGGGGAGGGGGAGGTGAGGGTGGAGGGTGGGATAGGTACAGGGGGGAGGGAAGATATAGGGGGATAAAAAAGGGGAAACAATGTAATTAATAAACTGAACAATAAAAAAAATATTTAAAAAAAAAAAGAAAAAGAAAGAAAGAGAAAGTCAAATATGATGGTCAAGTCCATGGTTTGGCAACATGGCAGATGATAATCCAAGGTATGAGATTTGAGAAGAAAGGATTATAGGAAAGAATGTAGGTGAGAATTCAGATTCAGCTTTTGGACATACTGAATTTGGAATTAATGTCCAATAGACTGTTAGACTGCCTTGTAGTTCAGGAAAGAAATGTGGTTTGGAAATTGATACCATACATAACTTAAGAAATGGGTGTAATTAAAGACATGCAGTATGTGTAGAAAAGATGGGCAGAGATAGATAGGTGAGGTGTGGAAAGAGAGTGATCAGTAACTTCAGATCAGCAAGAGCTAAATAAAAAGGAAGATTGATTCAAAAGTATTTTAGATTTAGAATCAAAGAGGTCTTTGGTATATCTGGCCAAAGTATAGATTTGAGAATTATTTGGGAGATAGATTGGTGGGATAAAAATGAGATGGCACAAGGTGGAAGAACAAGCAGGGGTTAAGATTTTTATAATGTTACTGAAGACCTTGTTATTGGACAAATCCAATCATTTTTAAAATCGATTTTAGAGGGAGGAAGGAAGAGCAAAACATCAAACTCACAACCTGGGCATGTGCCCTAACTGGGAATTGAACCCGCCACTTTTTGGTGCACAGGACAATGCTCCAAACAACTGTGCATTTTTAAGGCCTCAATCATATTGGATCTCTATGTGGCTATGCTGACCACCCACTCTTTTAAACCACATACATGTACATCCCTTTCTTCTGCTTCTCATCTTGTCACTCACACTATTCCTTCTCACTGTCTTTGGACACCTCTTCCTCTACCCAAAGCTTAAATATTAAGTGTTTTCTATATTAGTGATACTCAAAGTGCTGATCTAGAACAAAATAATTTTGCATCTAGACATTAATTAATGCAATGCTTCCTTCATTAAGAATCTTGCTAAGATTAAAAGGAAAAAGTCAGCCAAAGTAAACACTGGACTTAGTGATGCAGTTGATTATATTCTGAGACAAATCCCTTGTGCTATCATGGACTAGCAAGAAACAATTAGTGGATAGGCAGCCAGTGGCCGGACTACATTTAAAATAATAGAGCACTAGTTTTCTCTGTCATCCTCTTATCTCACTATAAGCTCTCAGTGGTTGGTAGTATTTGTAAGAGAGATTTCACTGATAAGCTCCAGGTTGATGATTTCAAAGCTTTACTTCCTTATCTCCTGACCTGAACATCACACTGTTTGCTACACCGCTCTAAGAGAATATTCCATGACCTTCTCCCAAACAGAATCCTCCTTCTCTATTAACAAGCTTGATTAGTGGTACCAACATCTACCCAATTTTCCAAGCCTGATCAAATTATGAGTAAGTTTTGTAGTTTTCAGCTCCTAAATACTTTTGTTTTAATTCAGGCTCTCACCATCCTTTGCAACTGGCTGTTTCCAAGCTTGTCACTTAGAGCCTTTAAACGATGGTCTGTACCACCATGACCGAGAGCTTACAAACCCTTCAAAACTCCCATTGTGGAACAGGAAGGACAGTCTCGATTTTAGGATACTGAACTAGGGACTCAACTGCCACTTAGCAAATCTTGACCTCACCAGTGATTAGTAGTATCATTTGTGCAAGTAATATGCCTTTGCTATGATCAATTATATTATCTATGAAATGGGAATAAATGAGATCAAATAAAACTAATATATAGTAAAGGTACTTAGAACCATGCATGACACTGACAATTCTATGATTTTAGCTCTCCTGAGAAACAGAAAAGTCCCACTGAGTCATTGCGTGAGCACCTGACCTCTAACTGCTCTCTTCCCTTCATTCTCAGCACTTGGGATGAAAACACCTAACATTCTCAGTCTGCTGTCACCTGCCAGGTTGTTTCACCACTTTGCACATTCTGTTCCTGTTCTTAGAAAGCCCTTTCTCAACTCAATTGCTTCCCCTGATTTGTAAAATTCCTTTGGAAATCCCTAAAGATCAAGTTCAAGTCCCTTATCTGTAAATTCTCTATTTAAACCTTGGTCCCTCTCCTTTGAAACTGCATGGATCTCTATTATACGGTTAGATGGCTTTTGCAGATATTTATGTTTACAGTGGATAACACAGAATTTGATTGAATTACTATGTACATCACTCTTGCTCCTGGTGGGCAGAACTGGTGGTATTCAGTTCTTGCATCAAGAGCCAAAGGAGATGTATAAAAAATATTAATGACTGGAGGAATTAGTGTTTCTCAAGTTTAGCTCTTATTCTAGCAAATCTACGGAGGTGATCTAATTATTTGTACTAGCTAGTCAGAATATTTTCAAATGGAAATAGCTGTGATTATTTTTAAATCTTACTAATGTTTACATATTAAACATATATTAAAACTAATGTTTATATATTTAACCAGAAAATATTAAAATCTACACAAGATATTAGAATTCTACATTTGTAGATGCTGCTAAATCATTCCATAATGCCTTCAATATTAAAAAAAAAATCCAACTCAGAAGATTCCATCTAGTTCCTCTTGTTTTCTCTAGTTCCACTGAGCTCACAAATCTTACTTGAGCCTTGGGGAAGTTACCTCCATAGTTTTAGTCCTCAGTCTCTTAGTTTATCAAACTGAGGACAGCCTAGTTACTTAGCTTTAAAGTTCTATCACCTATGGGTGTACAATATTTACCAATCCTCCTAGGTGTTAGTTTTGGCCTCTCCCCTCTAGGTACTCATCAGCAGACTAATCTATATAGAATACCTTGGACAACTTCATTCCTTAGAAACCATCAGAGTTCACTTTCTACTGTTTCTAATCCAAACTCCTTATCTGGTTTTATTTCTCATGCCTCCCTTAACATATGTCTACTTTCTTAGACATATATGTCTAATATATGTCTAATGACATATATTGCCAAATGGTTTCCAAATGGTTTCCAAAAAAGATGATATTAATTTAAACCATATTACTTCCCTAAAAGCAGACTTATCATGGGCAATTCAAGATGTAAAGTCCAGGGGACAAGTACACAGGTGAGCACGAAGAAGATATTAGACGGCAATCAACATCCAGGCACCCCCAAACTTTGAGACTCTTAAAATCAACCAAAGTATATGCAATAGTAATCTCAAAAGGTGGCATATCAAGGTGGCATACTAAGGTAAATAAGTGAGATTTAGTCAAAATCAGGAAGACTAAGAGAAAGCAAGTTCTGATTCAATGAGGAAAGGATGTCATGGATCCCTCGGTATTCCCCAAGGAAATATTTGCATCAAGTTTGATACAACTGGCCAAGAGAACCCTATACACCCTTTGAGTATATTACTGTTTATAATTTTTTTGTTTTCAAAATTTGCTTGTTTTTTAAGGGGGAAAAACTGATCTGTAAAGCTAAGTTAATTACTTTAAAGTAAATAAGTGTATATCCTATATAATAAAAAGCTAATATGCAAATTGTCCCCTCGACCAGGAGCTCGACCAGCAGGCAGGCCAGCGAACTGCCCATGTCTCCTCCCCTTGGCCAGGCCGGACCCCACCCATGCACGAATTCATGCACCGGGCTTCTAATACATACATACACACACACACACACACACACATACCCACATACACACTGAATGGCCAGATTATTATGCATTCAGAGATCATAAAAATCTGGCCACTCAGTATATATTATGACAGATGAATTTTCTGTGCTTCTAACTCCATCCTTTTATCTGACCACAGAATCACAGGTATCTGTTCCCTACACCAGCCAGCATTTCCTTTCTTCTGGATCACCCTATGCTTACAGGCTAGATCTAGTTTTTGCCTAAAACATACCTCTGACACTCTCTTATTTCTGCTCAATTTCTCAATTACCTTGGAGAAAAAATAACTAGAAGAATTGTGAATATTTGCTGTCTATACTTCCCCTCCTCACATTCTCTTCAGAACCCACTTCAATTATGCTATTTTCTCCAAAACACCAACCCTTCACTTTATCAAGGTCATCAATGATTTTCTGTCAAATCCAATGGTCCAGCCTCAATTTCCATTTTAATCAAACTTTCACCAGCATTTCACACAGCCCATCACCCCTTCCTTCTGCAACACCAGCTCCCCCGCCTCCAGGAGACCTTCTCCTCAATAAGGTCCCGGGCTTGGTGGCTCTCCTCCTGCCGTGACATGCGCTGGCCTGGTCATCTCATCCAGGCACATAAGCTTTCAATGCCATTTGTGATGCCTCACAAATTTAGGTCCTACACCATCCTATGGACATCAGACGCATCCAGCACCTAACTTGCCATTTTACCTTGGGGCTTCTAACAGGGATCTCAAACTTCACTTGTGCTAAACATAATCCTCAACTACACCTTGTCTTCCTGCTGCTTTCCCATTTTAACAAATGGCAAATGTACTTTTCCAGCTTTTGGGCCAAATCTGTAGTGTCCTCCATGATTCCTACCTTATCACTCCTCACATTCAATCTAATGACAAATCCCAGTCACACTCCTTTCTGACTTTCTCAATTCTGACCACTCTCACCACCTCCACGCCTAGCACTGACTGCATTACCTGTCACCTGGACCCCTGGAATCATGTCCTATGTGATGGCCATGCTTCCCTTCTTGTCCTCATATAGCTTACTCTCTATCCGACAACCAGATATATTTTCCAATGTGTGTCACTTTTCTGCTTAAAGCTTTCTCCACCTCATGCAAAATTACATCCCAAGCCCCCATCTCCCCTGACCCATGTCTGAGGTGATCTGGCCTCTGAAGCTCCTCTCCTCTCCCACTGTGCTCCCAGCTCTCCCCTTCTTGTCACTGGCTGAATCCACCAAGCACAGTCCCACCTCCAGGCAGTGGTGACTGCTGTTTCCTCTCCGGGATACTCTTTGCCCAGATATCATGGTGGGACTCTGTGACAGTGCCACCTGGCAGACCACTCTTCTGCAGTTAAAAGGACAAAGACAGATGGGCAGCCTCTGGGGCGGACCTGCCTGGACAGGCTGGCTGGCACCTTCTCCTGGAAGGTTTGGGGCCAGAGGAAAGAAACAGCCCAGGACCAAGCTTAGCCCCTGGATTATGGAACTTGCACTGACTCCAGAAATGTGACCCAACTCACCTGCTGAGGTGGTGGATCTTCCAATTTTAGTCCACCTCCACACCCTCCCTAACTTACAGAACAGAACATGGAAAGTTGGGCCGTTCAGATTTCCTTGTGGTGGAGAGCATAATCTACAAAGTCAGACAGAAGGATCTGCATATATTTCAGAATGGGCCTAGTAACTTATAATTTATATTATTATCTGAATCTTCTTTTTTTTTTTTCAACAGTAAAATGGGGACAGCACCATTGTGAAGATCACATAAGATAATGCATGATTAAGTATTTTGTATAAACATGATAATGTTGTCATGTTCAAAGTCACTTCTCTAGACTCAGTTACCTTATTCAATCCAGTTGAAAAACTGCTTTCATCTGTTAGTGAAATTGATATGTAGTTTAAGCTTATTCTGATAAAAAAAAATACCCTGTCATTAAGCCCATTTAAAAGGATCTATTCCCCTAGCCTTGAATATCCCTTCCTTATCCTCTGTCCCACATTCATTCACATCTTTCAATGCTAAGGATAAATTTCACTGCCTTTGTTAGTTTTTCCTCCAAACACTTTACATAAGAAATATCTGTTCCTGCATCCTTCCTGGGCATTCTGCTACTTGTAGCATAACATTTTTTGAATTCAAACTTCAGTAAGTTTGGCTGTTCATCCTATCTAATAAAGAGGGAATATGCTAATTGATCCTCACATCATTGCAAAGATGGTGGCACCCACAGCCAATAAAGAGGGAATATGCTAACTGACTGCCCGCCCTCAAAAGATGGCAGTGCCCAGTTCCCTCAGTCCCACTGGGGTGGCAGGCATGTGGCAAGATCTGGCCTGCCCCCTCTGCGTGGCTGCCTCTGAAATCCTCCAGTCCTCTCAGTCCATCAGGGCCTGGCCAAAGTGGACGGAAACCTTGGATTGTGGCTGTCCAGCTCATGCATGAAACATAGGCAAGCCTTGGATGTCGGCTGCCCAGCTGCCCAGGGCCAGCCCAAGGCGCAGGCAAACCTCAGATGGTGGCTGCCCAACCATCCAGGGCCAGCCAAGGCTCAGGTAACCAGGGCCAGCCAAGGCTTGTGCTGCCGGCAATGGCAGCAGCAAAGGTGTGATGAGGCATCACCTTCCCCTGATCCCTGGGTCGCCTCACAACCCTGAGGGCTCCTGGACTGTGAGAGGGGGCAGGTTGGGCTGAGGAACTCCCCCCTCTAGTGGATGAATTTTCATGCACCTGGCCTCTAGTCCTATCTAATAAAAGAGGAATATGCAAATTTGACCATACCTTCACTATGCTACCAGCCAATCAGGAGTGGGGGGTGGGGCCGAGTGGCATGAGGCAAGGGGCAGTGCGGTGTGAGGTTTTGGGCCCCACAGAAGGACGGAACAGGCACCGTGGGCCGGCCAGGACCGCCAGCGCAGCGTCCACTCCCCAGGCCAGGGCCCTGCAGAGTGGCGGCAGTGGCGGCACAAGGGGCGGGGGCCCTTTCGGACCCTGGTGTTAGGCCAGGCCAGGCTCTGGGTGGGGCCACCCAGCAATGGCTGGGCCCTGATCTATCATGGGGCCCTGAGGTGGTCTGGTGCTGGGCTGTAGTCAGAAGAAAAGAGACACATATACACAGGAATAAACATAAAGATTACAAAATATTTCTCATCAGAAACAATGTAAGGGAGAAGATAGTAGAGCAACATCATTAAAGTATTCACAAGGGTGAAAATCCTCTCAATCTATAATTCTAGACTGAGTGAAAATATTTTTAAAATAATTTAAAATAGTCAAAATATATTTTAACTAATTTAAACTATTTTAGAAATAGTTAAAAATATTTTTATGCATAAAAGATGGAATTTTTTTAATCATCAGCAGATTTGTAGTGTAAGAAATGTTAAAAGAAGTCCTACAAGCAGAAATAAAATTTTGCTAGATACAAATGATGATCTATACCAAGAAATGGAAAACACAAAAGACAGTATATGCATAGGGAAAAATATAATAGAAGTTTCTTATTATTGAAATATATTTAAAGATAGTTAACTATTTAAACAAATAATAATGTAATGTCAGTTTTATAACATCTGTGTAAGTAAAATACATGACAACAATAGCACAAAGATTGCCTGGGAAAAATGAAATTTTGTTACAGTGAAGTTTCTATACAAGATGTGAAGTGGTAAAATATCCACTTGAAGATAGACTGTGACAAGTTAAAATCCTATGTAACGAAGAGCTAATACGCAAATAGTCATCACACCTTCATGCCATCATGCCATAACAGCTCCGACACTCAACACTGGGGAGGGAGGAATGGGGACCAGACAGGCTACAGACTGGGAAAGGAACAAGTCACCCATTCCACGGTCCTGGATGCCAACAGCTGTGCTGCCTCTCTGGCCCAGGAGAGGGATAAGCCGCCTGCCTCGCAGTCCTGGGCACCAGTAGCTGCACCTGCACTTGTGGCCCAGGAGAGGGACAAGCCACATGCCCTGTGGCTGTGGCCAGCCTGAGTGAAGCTGGCCCAGGTTCTGGGTGCCTATAGCTGGCCAGAGGGAGGGAAGGCTGGGTCCCAGGTGTGGGGAAGACAGAGGCAGTTAGGAGCAATCAGGCCAGCAGGGGAGCACTTATGGGTGATCAGGCAGACAGGCAGAGGTGGTTAGGGGTGATCAGGCAGGCAAGGAGAGGGGTTAGGGGCAATTAATCAGGCAGGCCAGTGAGCAGTTAGGAGCCAGTGCTCCTAGATTGTGAGAGGAATGTCCAACTGCCAACAGTCAGACATCCCCAAAGGGGTCCCTGATTGGAGAGGGTACAGGCTGGGCTGAGAGAACCCCCCCTCCATGCACGAATTTTGTGCACCGGGCCACTAGTATAGTATAATGATCCTTGAAAACAGGGTTTAACTCTCCTGCTCTCTGAATCCCCACAGACCCCAACAGTACTTCCTAAGTAAGAGATGCTCCATGAACAGCTAACAAAATGGGGGCAAGCATCATCAAACCCATTTACATGTGGCAGCAAAAGAAACCACGCTTTCTGCCTTCCGTCAACCAGCAAATAGTGTAACAACTTAATCGCAAAATTAAGAAAAGTCCCATGAGAGAGGTGCTTCCTCAGCAACCTCTAAGGATATCAAAGCTGAGCCAAGGGAGGTCATTAGCTGAATAAATGTACTGCAACAGACGCTTTAGGAAAAACACTAAATGGGAAACTGTAAAAGAAAGAGACTCACCGGCTGTCATGACTCAGCAGTTGAGCTTTGACCTATGAACCAGAAAGTCACGGTTCTCTGAAATCAATAAAAGTATATTAAGAAGGAAGGAAGGACAGGAGGGAGGGAGGGAGGGAGGGAGGGAGGGAGGGAGGGAGGGAGGGAGGGAGGAGAGAGACTTCTTAGGAAAAAAGTTCTTCAAATGCTTATAAAGGAAAAATCATTTAAAATGTTGTCAGGGATGGAAAATAAATTGCAGAAGTTGAAAACAATGTCAGTGGTAGAGAAAATGAATTCTTACATTTGGGAGACATCTCATAATTGGCAAAATGATTTTTTATACAAATTAGCTGAATTGAAAATATTAACAAGCCTATTAATTAGGGCAGGTTTGGGGCTTTGAGCAGAGAAGCGAGAGGGATGTGTGCTCCTGGGACGCTGTAATTATGAGATGAGGTTTTGTGCACTTATTAACCAAAATGGTTATGGTTTTTGTCCACATATTAAGCAAAATGGCGATGTTTACAAAATTATGGTCATAATGAATTAGAATGCAATTTGCAAAGTACGTGCTTCCTGAGCATGGTGTGCCTATGGAATCTTTTCTCTGGCCCTTATTCTTGTGTAATATAATACGTTTGAATTCTTATTTTATTTTCTGAACAATTTATATCCTTCCTTTCTCCAAAAAGGGCTTACGATAGATAGTCCAGCAAATGTATATGAGATGACTACACAGCAATCTTCTAAACAATGAGTGAGTGTGGTGGAAGACAAATTGGCTGGATGAGGAAAGATCAAGCCAGGGGAAAGCATGGCTGGCAAAGGGTGTGCTTGCCCAGAGGTCTAGCTCACCCGGGCAAAGGCGCCAACAGTTCTCATGGTGCATAAGATGAGACAAAGCATGTTTTCCCCAGAAACATAGGTGTTCCTAGGAGAGACAAGGCAGCCATGCCCAGAGAACTGCTGATGGAAAGGGTGTTGTGGGGGCAGGAATTACACCTCATGGCGGGTAACGCAGTGAGTTTCACAAGATGTTTACTTTCAAGGCTGACTCCATACTCACTGCCTCAGAGCACAGAGCACTGGGGTCAGGCGCTGTGCTTATTTTAGGGTAAAATTGAAAATATCTAGAAGAAGGGGCCACTACTTATCTTTTCCACAGCTGACAGATGCTAGCTTCTCCTTGAGGTGTAAGCAGCAGTGCGGCAAGAAGAGGTTATACTAACAAATCACCTGGAGAGGAGCTATACTTGGCTGCTGGGGGGAGTGGAGATCCAGAGCTTTAAGATGCTAGCTAGGCTGAAAATAGGAATGAGACTGTCTTATAACAAGAGCTTGAATCAAGAAAGAGTCCCAGGTGGAAAGCCATAGTTCTGAAAGAAGGCCTGACATATGCCTCAAAAAGCTACTTGGGATTCATACAGACTTTACAAAGTGAGGGCCCAGCAAGCCCTCAAAGTTTCACGCCACAGAATGTGACTATGGTAATTTTACACCAGGAGACTTTTTAAAGTGGAAGCTATCTGTATTGTTAAAAAAGGTGGGGAGGAGGTTTGTAAGTCCTTGAATAAATTATTTAATTAAATTATATTAGATTCACAGTGAGTGAAGCTTGTTAGCTCTAAATCATCAGCCATAATAAACCAAAGGCAAAAAAAAAATGTGTGACTAGTCTTACAGAGTTAACAAGAAATCAGAGATTAATAAATATTAATTTAATTAGTTTTAGAGAACTGCTTTGACTTCCCTATCTGTATTCCATATCCACTACTTCCCTTCCACACAATCACTAATTGAGGTCACTTAGGTAAATTAATTTCTCAGTCAAGGTCTAGTAACTAAATTAATAGAGCTTTAACATTCCTGGAGTACAACCATTATCCACTCTCCAGTACTCCATGGGCAATCTCATAAAAACTTCTGTCGTCCTTCTTACACATTTCAACCTTTTGTGTAAATCCCCCACGGTCATTTTATGTGAAGCCATTCTGGTGACCTCACCCTGGGGGCTGCAGTCTCTGAAACAACCACGGTGCACAGTGCACTATAGAATAAGAGTCAAGAGGGAGAACACGTTGGCTTCCTGAGGCTAGAAATCTGCCTTTCCTGTCACCGCTATGTCCCTAGCACCAAGCACAGTCCCCGGCATATAGCAATTATTTATAAACTAGAGGCCTGGTACACAAAATCTGTACAGTGTAACACTGCACTCAAACATTAGCAGTTATCTAAAAGTGAAAAACAGTAAACTTTGTCTTAAATAGTACTACTGAAAAAAATACAATGTGAATCTTATAAAATGGGTGAAGTTTTTGAAGGGGTTATATAAATATTGTCAAAAGCATTAGAAGGTGATCATACTGGTAAGAGGCCAACTTTCACTCTCATGTGGATGGCAGCCCTTTTCCTTGAAACAACAACACCATTATCCCTACACTTAGTCATCAAGTATCGACTCACCCACCATGAGCTGGGAGGGGAGAAATGAAGAAGAAATGTTAGCAAAGTAGAGGATGAATTCCATGGTGGGGAAGAGGAAGGAAATAGAAAAGAAATACTGTGGAAAACTGTATCCAAAGCAGGTCCATGACAGGTAATCATTAAATAGGATGACGGGGGAGTGAGGTTAGAGTAGACTCAATGAAGTGGAAAATAAAATTCAGGGAATACTTACAGTACAAGATAGCTTTCATTATCCTACACACCACATCTCTAGAATTTCGGACCTACATATTTCAGTGGCAAATAGAGATCATTCACTTTACACATATTTAACCGAATCCCTCCTAATATATGCTTTGCTGGTTGCTATGAATGATTAAAGAGAATGAATACAAGGTAGCTACTACATTTCACAACTCACTTATTTACACTTTCATATTTCTACTTGTTTGAAACATCAGACACTGTGGTTTCAAGAAGTGGCATGCTTTCCTGACCAAGAACTCAGGTTTGAAGCCAAGCCTCTGGAGGTTAAGTCCCGGGGCTGTCGTGGATCTCTCCTTAGCTTCCCCATCTGTAAAATGGGGACAATGACGACATTACCTATCTTGTGGACCTGTGTGGGAATGAGCTAACTTCATCAATGAGTGATGCTTAGGATGCTCTGGAGCATAGTAAGCACTGAAAAAAACAATATTAACTACTATTATACTTGTAAATAATATCCAAACAAAAATACTTACTGAATTTTTCTATATATATTAAGTCAAAAATGAGGGAATAGGTAGTACATATAGTATTCTACTTTAAGGAAAAATAATAATAAAAGGTTTATATACTTGAATGTAAAAAAAAAAGTGGCCAGGGAAGGTGCTATACATGTTTATGTAAGCAAAGTATATCCTTGGAAGGATTCACAAGAAACTCTGCTGAAAGACATGAGGTACAGAAGAGAAAGAGAATTTCATTCTCTTCTGTAAACCCTTATGTACTTTTATACTTTTGTCCCAGGCTCATGTGTTATCATCCTGCAAATTTAAAAAATATTAAGTAAACTTAAATATTTTGTGGCTCTCAAGCAGGGGATAAAATATAAATATAAGAAAGAATTACATACTAGAATGCAAGTATATTTGCATTTGATGCTATAAGGCATCCTGACTTCAGCTAACTGAAAAAAATTACTCAACCCTGTAATGAGGCACAAAATGGGTAAATGTTAAAACACTGATTGTTTTTACTTCTTGGAAATACAGTCCAGATTTCAAAGGTAAGGAAACTCATTTTTATTGCTTTCTGACAATATAAAACAGAGGGAACTTTATTTCCAAGAACTTTATAATCTCATTAATCCTCTGGGGAGAGAAAAAAAAGAAAGAAAACAAACACCACCAAGACAAACCAACTCAACAACCCCAAACAAACATCTGTTTTATTTTCTCACGTCTTAATAGCCTGGCTATTTTAGATACAAATCTTTGTTTTGCTGACAAATGTTTCCAACATGTGAGTGAAAATGGTTTCACTCAAACAGTTTATTTTTGAGCTGGACAAATCGCAAACTTCTCCGAAGTCCAAGAGGCATCTGTGAAAATGAGCAAGTAGGGCCTAGAGATGTTCAAAACCATTCACGCTGCAAAACGCAGGACTCATGTGCCTGCTATTGCAAACCTCAGGATCATTTCTACAGGGAGACATAGGCGTGCTAGGTAGTCTAGCTGTGGCCCAAACTCCTTGCACTTGCAGGGAAGTCGCGGGCAGTTTAGTTTTTCAGCCTGTCACACTGGTTTCCTGTAAGAGCTCAGCATTCTCCAGCTTTGCACAAGAATGTTCCCCTGTTTTCAGGCGCTCCGCTCTCCTTTCGGGGGCCTTGGCAAGGATCAAAGAAGCAGAGGGAACAAATGGTTTCCCATGCATATTGAATTCCCTCTTATACTGACTTTTCCTCTGTCATTGAAATTCAATATTGGCAAGATTCCTGTACATCACCTTAACCAGTAAATCGTCTGCATGCAGTCAGAGCATGAAAAGGTACATTTCAACAGCAAGTTTTTTTAAGGAATTCAAATGAACTAATTGGATGAAAAAATTGACCTTTCTATCGAACCTGCACTAAAATTCATGACTAATAAATAAAACTGCTTTTTATTTCACTGTAACCTGAAATGTTTTATTTATCATTTACTTTTTCTTTCTCCCTCTCTCTCTCCCCTCCCCCATGCTTTGTATTATTTGAAAAATCAATTTTATAGGTTAATTGTCATTTCGTAAGAATTTGGCCTGAAAGTCCTTGATTGACTTAATGCTGCCTAACATTTACTGAGCATTTAAGAGCTATGTGTCAACTTTCCCTCATCTGTAAAATGGAAACAAATAGTACCTACCTCATGGGTAGGTAATAAGATTGAAAGGAATATAACATAAGCCTCTAAACATAATCATTGTATTTTTTCTAAGTATTATTATTATGATGATGATAGCTGTCCTAATTATTATGCCATGTTCTAAAATATTTTAGTTAAGAAATATGTTTTCAAGGCAAATTATTTAAATATTTAAAAATTATCTAATTGAATTACAAATGAGTGTCCATATTTTGATTATACATGTGTGAGTCATATGATACAATATGTTTTTTTAAATGGTTTAGGTACTCTTTTCAGAAAAAAATTCTTTCGTGACAATTACTTTCAAGTGGTAAAATTATTTTTTATCACTCTTTTGCAAAGAAGTTTATTTAGTCATGTTGGTAATAATGTGCTTTAAGATTTTAGGGTTGAGAATAAGGAAATAACATACTTTTTAAACATCACTGGCTAAGAGGTAAGTTATGTTAAAATATTAGCACAAAAGTAAAATATCCTATAATTTTTTAAAATGTTTATATGTTTTTAAACATAGAAAACAATCATTGATTTTATAAAGAAGAATTATAAACACACACAATGCAATATACAGATGATATAGAATTATACACATAAAATCTATATAATTTTATTAACCAATGTCACCCCAATGAAATTAATTGCTTTTAAAAATAAATTTAAAATAAATTTTTGTTTTGAAAATTTGAAAAAAATTTAAAATGAAGTCCATCATTTAAAAATTGAAATAATCATGTATTTAATTTGGATATTGCCTTACAGTATTAGATTTAAACAAGAAGGAAAGAAAAAACAAACCAGTTGATTCTGACCAAAATTTTCTATTTTAGATAGTGGAATTTGATGGAATACTCAGACACTAATCACATTCTCTAATAATACAAAATCATTTAACTGGGAAAATATGAATAACTGGACTATTATCACAAATTATATATACTGTACATCATCAAGTTTCTAAGATTTTTTCTAATAAATGTTATACCTCTTTAAAAGGGAATATTTTAATGATAATGAAAATAAAAATATTCCAAAATAAATGAAAACAAAAAAATTACCTATCAAATTTTGTGGGATGCAACAAATCCAGTGCTTAGAGAGAATTTTAAAGCATTAAATGCACATATTAGAAAAAATTAAAATCAATACTTGAAGCTTCAAGCCTTAGTATCATCCACTGATCTTAGAAAACTAGAAAAAGAAAATCAAATTAAATAAAAAGTAACAAGAAGTAATAAAAAGCAGAAAATTCAATAAAATTGAGATAAGAAAAACAATAGAGAAAAATCAATGAAACAAAAAGTTGGTTCTTTTACAAGATCAATACAGTTTATAAATAGTTTAACCAATACAAAAGGAAGACATGAATGTTAATATTGAAATGGAAAGGTCCATCTGCAGCAATCCCATAGACACTAAAAGGCTAATAAAGGAATATTATGGAGCAATTTTCATTTTATAACATAAATGATAAGGACCATTCCTAGAAAGACAATCTACTAAGACTCACACAAGGAGAAACAGATAATCTGAATACCAGTAGGCCTAATCTATTTTAAAAAATGAAATCAATACTTAACTTTCTAAAACATAAAGGACTAGGCCTAGCTGGGTTCACTGGGCATTTCCACTAAATATTTAGCAAACAAATAATACAAATTTTCTACTATTTTTTCCACAAAAAAAAGCAGAGGAAACATTTCTTAACTTAGTCTATGCAGTCAGCATTACCCTAATAGCAAAACCAGAAAAATACATTACAAGAAATGAACACTATAGACTAATATCTCTCATGAACACAGATGCAAATATCCTTAATATGATATTAGCAGAATGAAACCCAACAATGTATAAAAAGAATTATACACTATGACTAGGTGGGATTTATTCCAAGTGTGAAAAGCTGGCTCAACATTTGAACATCAATTAATGTAATTCATTACATCAACAGGCTAAAGAAGAAAAATCATATGATCATGTCATTTGATGTAGAAAAGGCATTCTTGATATGAACTTTCAGCAAACTAGGACTAGAAGGGAACTTCCTTAAGGTGATTTAAAAAAAATCTATGAAGAACCTACAGCTAATATCATATTTAATGCTGAAAATTTTGACATTTCCTCTCTAAGATAAAAGGAAAAATTCACAAGTTACACTTCAAATTAAAATCTGCTCTGCAAAAGATACTGTTCAAGAGAATGGAAAGACAAGCCACAGACTGGGAGAAAGCACTTGCAAAATGTGTATCTGATAAAGGACTTGTATCCAAAATTACTAAGAACTCTTAAAACTCAACAATAAGAAAAACAACCTGATTAAAATGTGGGCAAAAGGTCTGAATAGATACCTCACCAAAGAAGTTAAACAGATGGCAAATAAGCATATGAAAAGATACTCATCATACTTCATTAGGAAAATGAAAATTCAAACAACTAGATGCTACTCCACATCCATTAGGGTGGCCAAAATGTGACACAGTGACTCTCCTTCTCTAACGGGTGGGAACCCAAATGGTGCAGCCACTTTGGAAGACAATTTGGCAGTTTCTTATAAAACAAAACACATTACCTTACAATCCACCAATCACACTCCTAGGTATTTACCCAAATAAACTAAAACTTATGTCCTGTACAAAAACCTGTACACCAATGTTTTTGGTAGCTTTATATGAAATTATCCAAATTGGAAGCAACCAAAATATCCTTCAATTGGGAGGGAGAGGCATTTCTAGTTGAAAAGTAAGCATGATTTCCTTGAACCTAATAAATAAATTAAAATGTTGCTGAATAAACCTCACTGTATTTCTCAAGGTAGACAGATTCTTATATATTTTCAGATGATGTATATATTTTCATATTATGTAAATTTTATATATTATTTTAATTAATTTTTAAAATATTTTATTGATTTTTTTTACAGAGAGGAAAGGAGAGGGTAGAAAGTTAGAAACATGGATCAGAGAGAAACATCCACCAGTTCCCTCCTGCACACTCCCTACTGGGTATGTGTCCGCAACCAAGGTACAGCCCTTGATTGGAATCGAACCTGGGATCTGAGTCCGCAGGCTGACACTCTATCCCCTGAGCCAAACTGGTTAGGGTAGTAAATTTTATTTTATTAAGATAGTCAAAACATAGCTATCAAACACATTTTTAAGTGAATGCAAATGATTTGAAAGTTGATTAGAATGTAGGTCTTAAAAGTTCTCATTACAAGAAAAAAATATTTTAACTATGTGTAATCCTGGATTAACTAGACTATGATCATTTTTCATAGTCTATGCAAATATCAAATCATCATGCTGTATACCCAAAGCTAATATAATGTTATATGTCAATTACATATCAATAAAAATAAACAAAAATCAATGCAAATGCATTGTTTTTAGTTTTTAAAATAAATTAGATATTTGAGATTAAACTTTCATATTTTTATGTAATTTTAATGTATTAGATTTGCCTTTCCAAGGGAAAAGATAGCTTTCAGATTTAGTTATAAACACAGTACAAACATTTTTAAGCTTAAGATTCATGAGTAGGTTCACATTTATAAGTAACACTGCATAATGTTGTACACTTATAAGATAACTATTCTTCATATAGCTTTAAAAATGTACAATAAGATAAAAAAATGAATCCTTACATGTTTGCCCTGAAGGTTATCGTTATATGTTCATTCTAACATAATGTTTCTGTGAACAATATAACAACAGATGCCATAAGTATGTATTTATCTGTACTGCACAATTCCATGAACTGAATGACAGCATCCTGGTCATACATAAGATGAGATAATGGCTAGAGTCTAACTTTCAAGCATTAGAATATTGACTTTAAAGCCACTAGAAAAACACTTGAAATTATTTCAACAAAAATAAACATTATTTCAAGTATTTCTATCTCTATCTTAAAATAAAGACTTTAGGTTATGTGTAATAAATATCTCCTTCTAATTCTTTAATTAAATTAATGTACTTTAACAACAAATTTTCCTTTTAATCAAGAAGGACAAGTCTGCAACCCTATATATGATTATTAAGAAAGGAAGGTTAGCGCCAAAAAACTAAGGCTTACCACAAATGTAAAAAAAACCCAGACTAAATATTCCTTGAATTTTTTTCAGAATAATCCACTTTTTCAATGTGAAAACTCACTGAACTTTCCATTTCTAACTATGCACCACAAGAAAAGCTTAACCATACACATTCATTTCAGTGGGAAATGGTAAATACAAGAAATTTGAAAAATATTATTTCCTCCTCAGTTCAATTAATTCCTATTCTGTAGCCATAAAGATACTGAAATTGAAATAAGGACCTAAAACATTAAGTGTTTATTAATATAAAATTTAAAACAGATCATTCAATTTTCAAATCATATATACCTTTAGAAAGTTAATAATTCTGCATTGTTTTCCTAGTGGCATGGTTTTGTGCTGAGTTACACCCACTCTTTTCAAGGCATCCCTTTCTTAAATAAGATTCACTGAAAACAGTGTCCAATTTCAGAGGCAAACTTATGATATGACTAAATTGTTTTTCCTATAAAGCTATAATCAACCTTAATTTAAAATGCATAATTAAGTCTCCACCAGATTGTTTTACTAGTATGCTGTATTTTTCACAAACCAAAATGCCATGAATCGAGTTTAATTATTCTGCCTTCTCCTTTTCTCATCCTGATATCCCACAGATTCTAGAGAGTTTTATACTTCTCAGTCACACAGCTATCTTCATTACAAGATTTCAAGGCCCCTTCTAGTCCTCAAGTTTTTGCATGACCCAGGGGGTTCATGTGAAAACATGAAAGGATAAGCCTTTATCTTTCCTCATGAAGTTTATGAAAGTACGGTGGAAAATTCTGCAATAATAGCTACATTAAATTCAGTACCTTTTATAACAAAGTTTATCCTGAGTGAGATTATATAGATGTGAAAGCTAATTAAAAGATAGCAGAGACATGTATACGAGGCTCTATGAAAACTGTATTTACACAATGTGAAGTGGGTGAATATCAAACCAGATTTATAAAAAAATAAAGCTAAATGGAATATGATGATCAAAGATAAGAATGTTTAGTGTTGGGACGTGCATCTGAAGTGGGTATTTGTAGTGAGCTGCAACACAGTTTAGGAACACAGACTTAACTGCTTACTCTGGAACAAACCGCACTGGCATGCATTTAAGAGAAAAGGTAGAACACAAAATGTAAAGATGTTTTTTGGGGGGATACCTGATAACACAGAATAAACCTACAGTCAAAATTTAGATTAGCATCTATTAACTAAACTTTTTTTTTTCATGAATAGGATAACCACCCAGAATTAACCTTCTGATCAAAATACCATAAAAGCGAGTCTTTCCATATTAGACCATTTCACCTGACTGGTAGCAACAGGGTGGGCGTCGGCTCCAGGAATAAAAGACAAAGGAAGAACCTTCTCTGACTCTTGGCGGGTAAGACTCACTCATAATCCATGAAAGGAGAGATTACATTAAAAAATGTTGAGACGAGCATGAAGAAGTATCAAAGCCATAGCAGGAGAACTTCCACGGAAGGAGGGGGCCTATCAAGGCTGCCCAGAAAATGCCTCATTTCGACACACTGTTATCCATCTCACTGCCTGCATGACTGGGGAAAGGATCCGCCCGGGAATCTGTTTCCCATCACCAACCCTTTGATGCTATTTGATTTCTTAAAAAACATTAAATATTTAATGATGATAAACATTAAACACAAGGTGATGACATTTATTTTCATTTTCAATGTCAACAATTTATAATTATAGTTAAGAATTATAACTACTTATAATCATGCATATAAGAAGCTATATAAATCTTGAAAAATTGTATATTTATAATTAAATAAGATCTCCTTTTCATGTGCTTTTGAAGTTCACATACTTTTATGTGTTTAAATATTTTAGTATAAGTCCAATGCCTTGCTCATGCTGCTTGATTTATCTGTAGTCTTGCCCAAAGTTGCCAAAACCCTACAACTACTGCATGACTATATGACTGAGGAAAAAATGCATTTAAGCCACCAGAAATACAGCCTGCAGAGTCAACAAAATGAGCATTATTACCTGCTGCGGGATCTGTAACTGCCTGGCTGGTGATACCAGATGGTGGTTCTTGAAGCTGGTAGGTGGCATTTGTTGAAGGCGTGGTGGGGCTGGTGTTGCTGCTTGTCATATAATGCGCTGGATATGGTGAGCTGTTATAATACTGTGCATATTGGCCCTGGCCGAAACTGGGGTAAGACGGATAGTCCTAGCAAATCAAACCATGCAAAGATCATCTGTCAAAAAATATGGCTGCTTATTTCTTATATTGCAATAAAGCTGTGTTTCTGAATTTACATAGGAACACACAAAACACCGTTGACTGAAGGGCTCCGACTGACTTACAAAGGAATTTTATGTAAGACCAGAACACTCCTCCCATGTTTTCTATGTGCCCTGATGCATTATTAGGTAAAATTAAACCACACCCAAACCAAACAACTCACAATGTAAGACTATTAAAGAAATATTCAAAGAAGAAAAAAAAACTATTTTAAAAGGCTTAGAAAAGCTCTTACTTATAGTGTATGACAAACAGATCTTTTTTCATATAAGAAAATCACCTATGCATCTTAAAAATTTCAGAAGTTAAATTGGCTTTTAAAATTACCTGCTGTGAACTGTTAAATCCAGAGGAATTTGTGAGTGAATTATTTCCTGTATATAATCCTGATGATGTTGTAAAACTGCTACCTAAAACAAAATGAAAAGAAATAGGCTAAGCTTCATAGAGTCATGTGCTTATAGGAAATTATTACTTAGATAAAGCAGAATTGGAATTCACTGCAAATGTATTTGGTTTCTCTTCAGAACCAGAACCCATTGACATGGCTAAAATTGCAGTTTCTTAAAAATGGTTGACAATTTTAGTTTTACCAGATTACAAAGAATTAAAAGTAAGGAGGTTTAAATTGGTGATGAATGAATAACCCATGTAAACTATTGATGAAATTATACACTTGTGCCAAACTATTAGACAGTGAGCTTTCCATTTCAATTAGCAAAACACAACAGGATTTTCCCCATCTTTACATTAAGTATGCTTAGTGAAATGACAGGACAAGATGAGATGACCTTAGAGTTCCTGCAAGCTCAAGAATTATGTTGTTATTTCCAATAACTTAAAGCACTTATATTATCCCACTGAAAAAAGTTGACTATTCCATTTCACAAAAGAATGAAAGGTAGCACTTGAAGTATTTGATAAAACAGAGGTCAGAAAGGAACATGATCAATGCTTTATTATTACACTAGAGGCCCAGTGCACAAAATTCATGCACTCAAAGGGTCCCTTAGCCTGGCCTGCACCCTCTCACAGTCTGGGAGCCCTTGGGGGATGTCCACCTGCCATGGAGGTGGGAGAGGCTCCTGCCACCACTGTTGCGCTCACCAGCTGTGAGCTGGCTTCTGGCTGAGTGGTGCTCTCCTGTAGGAGTACATTGTCTACTAGGGGGCATCTACTATGCTGAGCATCAGACCCCGGTGGTCAGTGCACATCACTGCAACCAGTCATTCCACCATTGGGCCAAAACCGGCTGACACCCCTTGAGGGGTCCCAGATTGAGAGAGGGTGCAGGCCAGGCTGAGGACCCCAATGGTGCATGATCAGAGCCAGGGAGGGACATGGGAGGTTGGCCAGCAGGGGAGGGACCAGAGGAGGGCTCCAGGGCATGTCCAGCCCATCTCATTCAGTCCTGATGGGCCAGACCCCAGCAGCAAGCTAACCTACCAGTCAACTGTCTGTCCTCTGATGGTCAGTGTATGTCATAGTGAGCAGTTGAGCCACCTTAGCATATCATCATTACCATATTATGCTTTGATTGAATGGCCAACTGGACAACCAGACATTTACCATATTAGGCTTTTATTATATAGGATGTGCTAGGTAACATTCTATGTGTTGAATGTCTACGCATGTTCAACAATAAATAGTAAGCACTGTGAAGGATATAAACCTAAGAGCCAATCTTAGTTCTATCCCTGTTAAATTATGCAAAGCAACAATATACTGATTTCAAGATCATATTGACAAAGATTTTGGAAATGACAAGATGGGATTAGCAATTTTATAAAAGAGGGCATTTATACACTGCAAAATGGGAATTTAAATCAGCAAACACATTCTATTGAGCTATTTGGTCAATGATTAAGAAATGTTGGCCCTTGATGTGGTTCAGTTGGTTGAGCATCGTTTTGGGCACCAAAAGATCTCTGTTTTGATTCCTGGTCAGGATACATGCCCAAGTTGTGGGTTCAGTCCCCAGTCTGGAAGCATACAGGAGGCAACTGATCAATGTCTCTCTCTCTCCCTCTCCTTCCTTCCCTCCCCTTCTCCCTTCCTTGCTAAAATCAATAAAAACATATATTTAAGAAAAAGAAATTTTGGTCCTAGCTAGAGTGGCTCAGTAGTTGAGCACTGACCTATGAACCAGAAGGTCATGGTTCAATTCCCAGTCAGGGTACATGCTCGGATTGCAGGTTCAGTCCCCACTATGGGGCATGCAGGAAGCAGCAGATCAATGATTCTCTCTCATCATTGATGTTTCTATCTCTCTCTCTCCCTCTCCCTTCCTCTCTGAAATCAATAAAAATATTTAAAACAAAAAGAAATTTTGTATACCATTTAACCCAGAAATTTTATTGTCAGGTATTTACCTTAAGAAATAAATATGGATTTATGCAAAGAGCTAGCAAAGACATTCTTCAGTGTTATTCCTAATAACTGAACATAGAAAGCATCCCCAAGTTTGTCCATAGGTGTTAACCAGAAAACAGAACACTATAAAGCTATTTGAGTCGTGTTATAATGAATGACATTCAATGATGTGGCGAAAAATTTTCAGACTATTTTGCTAAAGTAAACACTCAACACAAAACTATTTTTGGTGATCTCACTGGAAATATTTTTAAACATATAAAACATTTTTTCTTTATTTTTAATTAAATTTATTGGGTTGGCATTAGTTAAAATGATTATACGTACAGTAGCGGTCTGATGCACGAAGATTCATGCAAGAATGGGCCTTTCTTACCCTGGTTGATAGCACCAGGCTTTGCTCCGCTGGAGCTGCATTTCTGCCTTCCTGTGCTGCCTAGAGGCTCAGAGCTGCTGGGGCAGTGCAGAATGCCTGCATCATTGCCATGGAGATGACGCAAGCATCCTGACCCACCCCTGGCTGCTCAGCGCCTGTGTATGTCAATTAACCTGTCATCTTTGTTGGGTTAGTTTGCATACTCACTCCTGATTGGTTGGTGGGCGTCATGAAGGTACAGTGAATTTGCATCTTACTCTTTTATTAGAGTGGATTTCAGTGTACAATTCTATGATAATGATCTATATATTGCATTTTGCACACACCACCCTAACTTAAATCATCTTTTGTCACCATATATTTGACCCCCATTACCTTTTACTACCTGCTTCACTGCCTTCCCCTAGGTAACCATCATTGTCATCTGTGTCTAAAAGCACAAGACATTCCTTTAAAACCACAGGAATCTCAGGAATGTTATCTATGGAGAGGTACAATCATTGGTCACACAATATTCATAAAGCCAATGTATATTTTTAAATTTTCTACTCAGAGCTGTGTTGCTTCTGTCAATAGGAAAGCCATTTTAAAAAATGAAATTTTTATGGCAAACGATGTTATAGGCAATAAATGTGTTGGCGGGTCAATGAGAATGCTCAGTGTAAATGAGCTATTCACAGATGCCTCAGATATGATGTAGTAACCACTATATGCCAATTATTTACTTGCTACTGAAAATTTAAGTGCTGGCTTAAGAGCCAGAAAACAAAGTTTCCAGTTCTTCACTTATGAGCTGTTTGGATTTTGGACAAATCACCTAATCCCTCTAAGATATAATCTCCCTATTGGCAAAAACTCTACTTCATAGGGTTTCTTAAACAGATCAAATGAGGTAATATTTTGAAGAGCACAGTCAATAATCTACAGTAACAACAAATGTTAAGGACTGTTATTATTTATTCCCACAAACATTTCTAACATTCTCTACTGTATTTATGTATCTTTTCTTTCTTTTTACTTCCCCAAACTAGATAAACATGACTTAATCTTTTTGCATATCTAAAATTCTTTTCCTATTTAAGCCTCTCTGAACTTTGAAAACTCAATCCAAAGATTTATTTTAATTAAGAAGGGAAATATTTCCTAAAATTGTTTTAAATTTAGTTATCACACAGACTCCTATTTGAGGATTTTTTTCTTCATTTGTATCTTTCAAGAATACTGTTAAGAATTCTCAGCACACCCACCCATCACAGATAAGCAGAGAGCTCTCTCACTGCTAAAATGTATGCCACCAGGAACATTAGGACTTGAGAGATAAGATCCCCTATTAATGTTCATTTTCATAGGGCGATCTCATACTTCTTAATCGTATTAAACACTGGGCTCATGGTTATAATTACATGGGGATAAAAAGATGACTGAGTCATAGTCTTGGACCTCACAGGACTTACCAGGATAACATCAGTTTTGTTTTGTTTTTTTTTTTATAAGCATTGAACCTCATGAGCATATGACTCATCATGCGTTTACATATCAGTGAACAATTAATATATTATCTATAAACAAACTTACAATGAGCTTTTTAAAATTCCTTGAGAACTTCTTTTTTGGATAAGAGTGTGGCTATCAACTTTTTAAAATAAATTTTAACTATTTTATATATTTAATAGGAAAAATTACTTTGAGTTATGACTTGTACTTGCATTTAAACTCCCCCTTTTTAGGTTATGATTTGCTACTTTCATTTGTACTACACATTTTCTAACAATCAATACTGACCTCAAAAATCACTATCCACCAAGAAAATGAACAAGATATAGAAAATGTATTTTAAAAATGGGTGTTTTCATTCCATAAGTTATCCTCTGGAACAAGGTAGAAAAGACCACGGAAACTATATTGGCACAAGGAGGCCACCGAGATATGACCAAGTAAATAACAGCTCAGTGCTCCAAATGGCACCCCAGTGACTGCCCAGACTTCATGCTACTTCCAAGCCTGCACATTAGCTGGAATCCAACATAAGTTATACTCATTTACTGGCTGATAGGGACTGGATTCCATTCCATTTAGTATGCTGAGCAGGCATTTAATGGCACTCAGCAGCCTAGGAGGCAAAGCAACTTCCAAAGGATCTAACTTCAGGGAGAGGTGTTCATACAAGAGAACCAGCCTCAGGCAATACAGATTTATCACCTGCAGGGTGTCTGCCTGCCTTCACGTAAGATACAGACACAGAGAGTACTAATGGTTGGTCCAGGCCATGAGCAGGGGTGGCGGGGCGGGGCGGGGGTGGGGGAGGGACAGTCTGTGACAGCCTCCTTCCTGGCTTCCTGCCCTCTTCTGACCTCTCCAGTTCATTCTCCACAAAGGCAGTACATACTTTCTCTAATGTGCATATCTCATCTTCTCACTCCCCTGCTTAACAAAGTAATAGTCAGGGGTTCCCTACTGCTCTCAGGATAAAATTCCAACTCTTTACCAGGCTTCCCTATCAGGCCCTGGTCTAGCTCCAGTTTACCTCTTGGGCTTCTTTGGTTTCTTCCCAGTAACCCCAACCCCAGTCCACCCAGATACACATTCCAACGTTAGTGAAGCAACACACGGTTCTCTTAAGGCCACTCCCTCCCATTGGATCCCGCTAATTTCTAACAGGCTCAGCATTTTACAATTCAGCATGGAGAAGAACCCACTTTCCTCAGAAAAGCCTCCCCTGTATTCCTGTGTTCTCCCCTGGCCTCCTAAACCAGGATTACAAAGTCAATCAATCAATCAATCAACCAATTATTTCTATCTATCTCTGTGATATGTATTTATTATATACTAGAGGCCATGTGCATGAATTCATGGACAGGTGGGGTCTGGCCAGCCCAGCCCCAATTGAGGTGGATCGGGGCTGGGTCTGTCAGGAGGAAGAGAAGGCAGGAGGTTGGCTGGCTTGCCCGCCCCGATCAGGCCCAATAAGGACCAGACCAGCTTGGGGAAGGGGCTGTGGGCAATTAGCTGATGGGCCCCATCCACAATTGGGATTGGGGGGATGACTAGGGGTAGGGCCAGCCATGGGGAGGGGCTGTGGGTAATGGGCCAGCTGGCCTGCTTCCAAATGAGGTCAGGGGTGCTGAGCGGGGGCCAAGGGCCTGGGGTAGGTGCCATGGGTGGTTGGCCAGCTGTCCCTGCCCCTGATGGAGTGGGGAGGCAATCTGGGGTAGGGTTGGGTCGGGGGAGGGCCTGCAGGAGGTTGGCCCGCCAGCCTTGCTCCCTATTGGAGTGGGGGTGGTGTGATCAGGGATGGGCCAGCCAGGGGGGAGGGGCTATGAGCCTATTTTGGTGGGGAGGGGCTGGCCAGGGGGAAGGAAGGGGACATTTGCCAGCAGCCTGCTCTTGATTGGTGTGGGAGAGTCCGATCAGGGGCAGGCTGGCAGGGGGAGGGGTTTCAAGGTTGGCTGGCAGGTCCCACCCTCTGATTAGGCCCATTCGTTTGGCACAGTGAGCATCGCAACAACTGGTCCTTATGGTCATTATGGCCATTATGTGGCTATATATATATACACACACACACACACATATATATGTTACTAATCAGTACTTTAAGCTAATTTGTATTAAATAATGAATTAACCAGTTAATACAAATTATTTAATCCTAATTATATCTAATTAGTCCTTTCACTATCAAATAGTCTTAAAAAAGCCTTGGCTGATGTTGCTCAGTGGTTAGCATATCGACTCAAGCATCAAAGGGTGGCAGATTCAATTTCTGGTCAAGGGCATGCACCTGAGTTTCAGGTTAGATCCTGGGCCCTGATTGGGGAACTTGAGGGAGGCAACCAATCGATATGTCTCTCACATCAATGTTTCTCTGTCTCTCTCCTTCCTTCCCCTTTCCTCTTTCCCTTCCACTCTCTAAAAAACAATGGAAAAAATATCCTCGGGTGAGGATTAACAACAAAAAATAGTCTAAAAAGAACCCCCAGAGCAGTGGTTCTCCACCTTTCTAATGCCATGACCCTTTAATGTAGTTCCTCATGTTGTGGTGACCACCAACCATAAAATTATTTTTGTTGCTACTTCATAAATGTAATTTTGCTACTATTAATGAATCATAATGTAAATATCTGTTTTCTGAACGTCTTAGGCAACCCTGCTAGCGGTGACCCACAGGTTGAGAACTGTTGTTGTAGAGCCTAACACCATCGGAAAACACAGATATTTACATTACAATTCATAACATTAGCAAAATTTCAGTTATGAAGTAGCAATGAAAATAATTTTATGGTTGAGAGTCACCACAACATGAGGAACTCTATTAAAGGGTCGTGGAATTAGAAAGGTTGAGAACCACTGACCTAGAGATTATATAAGCAATTAGATATTTATAGAAAACCCATACAAATATACACAGACTACAAAATATAATAAAACTAAAATTCTATAACATCCATTGAATGCTTACTATATTATAGGACTGTGTTCTTCTTTTACATGCTTTATCTCCACAACTCGATGCTGTAAGAAGTATTCATATTCTAATTTTGTACATAAGGAAACAGGAGGTTAGGATAAGTTTCTTAAAAAGTATTTTCCTTCTTAGAGACAAATGACTTTATATGAAAAGTCATCTCTAGGTTAAAAAAAAAAAAAAGAACAGAAATATTTTATGATAAAGTGTTTTACATTTTATGTAACATTATATCATTAAACTTCCCCAAAGTAGGAAAAATCCCTACTTAGAATCCATTATTTCTCAATTAAGGTATCTGGTAGAGATGGGTTCAAGTAAAGCTCCAAAAATACCTAGTATTATTCTTGGTAGAGTCTGAATTAAGTTATGCTCCAAGCAGGGTGGCTGTGGGAGTACCTTCTTACCTATTAGTTAAAAGGGAAAAATCGTATCCGTCTTATCCGTTTAAACAGTTTACTATTGTGAAAAGTCATAGCCATAGTTCTTTTTTGGCAGGGAAGGGGTATACTAATTTCCAGAACAAAACACTGGGGAAATCTTTCTTGCTAGAACTTCTTTAAGAGACAGACTTTTCACTTCATTGCCCTCTTTTAAAACAAAGATCGCTTACATTCTGAGGGCAGATTAACTATATCATATTATGAAAAACGCTTTTCAAGTTAATTCAGTGAACAGCACCTACTCGCAGTCTTTACAGCCATAATCACTACTAGTCTTTACAGCCATAATCATTACTGGAGACCGAAGGAAGCAGGTGTCATGAGTCCACCCCTTGGAGAAAATGTAAACACACACGCACATATACTCACACACACACATTCATGAAGACAACACAAAGAAACATCTGTTTGCATCACCTACATAGGCACCGCATGTGTTGACATGGAGCTGCTCATGAATGAAATGACAACACCTGGTTAGATTGGAAAGAAAAACACAACTGTGCACAGAAAATGACAAGTCTCCTGATCATTTGTTTAAGGAAAGAATTAATGGTTCAGGATAGGAAATGACATTTTTTAACTAAAACCCCAAGAATATGAATGGTGGTAAATATACCAATATGAAGACATTGGGACACAGGAAATGTTATGATTCTCATTCTCCTTTTAAGGATTGGAGAAGATGGGGGAGGAGGCAGGGAGAGCTATTGTCAATGCAATGATCTGTATGTTTATGTTACTGGGTCTGGAGATGGAGCTTGGGGTGAAGAGTTGGGATGCTGGTACAGGGAGAGGACTATGATGACCATACTATATTCCCAAACTCCCATTGATAGTCTACTCTATTAGTTCAAGATGGGGACTACTGTCCTGAAAACTCATCTTTTAAAAAAATATATATATTTTTTATTGATTTTTCACAGAGGAAAGGAGACATAGAAAGTCAGAAACATCAATAAGAGGAAAACATTGATCAGCTGGCCCACAGCCAAGGTACATGCCCTTGACTAGAATCGAACCTAAGACCTTTCAATCACAGGCTCACATTCTATCCACTGAGTCAAACCGGTTTCGGCTGGAAATTCATCTTATTCTTGCTTCTCTAACTTGAAGCTTATCTCTATTAATCCCCATTTTCCTTCCTTCAAGGCCTGGTTCAATTCCCATCTTCCCAATAAGCTTTCTCCAACTATTTTTCAGTTCAGTTATAACTTATACTATGTAATTTAACTCTTCATGGGAACAATATTAAACAAGTGCTCATTCGTCTTATTTTCATCCTGATCATGAGTTCTTAAATTGATCTCACTGCCGCACACAGGAAAGGGTAAACCATATCTGCCTCAGGCCTTTGAAGGGTTTCATGTAGGCTCATGTGGGAGATGGAACTGGTGTTTGAAAATTTTTTTCTTTTTATTAAGTTAAAAAATTAATTTATTGGCTTATAAAATTTGGCAAGTCTGAAGCTGCATGTAGCAAGGCTGTATCTAGGAGTTCAAATGATGTTATCAGGTCTCTCTGTCCACCTCATAATTATATCTTCTTTGACTGGTGTTTGAAATTATCAACCTAGTGTGTTAAGTGAGAGAAGAGTCCAGTGAGAATTGACTTTCATAAAGAACTGTGTATAGGAATAGGAAGAAGTCTTTCCATAAGAGAGAGAGAGAGAGAGAGAGAGAGAGAGAGAGAGAGAGAGAGAGAGAGAGAGAGAGAGAGAGAATAGGGCAGTTTGGAAGGGTGACTTGAAGGCCAACAGACAGAGAAAAATTCTCTTAACTTCCTTATTTGTTCAATAAAAAGAAGAATAGGGAAAGGAAAAACAATAAAATGATAATTGACCTTATTTCTCACATTTTATCTAGAGCAGTGGTTAGCAAATTGTGGCTCATGAGCCACATGCGGCTCTTTGGCCCCTTGAATGTGGCTCTTTGGCCCCTTGAATGTGGCTCTTCTCACCTGTGGGCATGCATGTACAGTGAGATTGAAATTTCGTGGCCCATGAGCAGAAGTTGGTTTTTGGCTCTCAAAAGAAATTTCAATTGTTCTACTGTTGATATTTGGCTCTGTTGACTAATGAGTTTGGCAACCACTGATCTAGAGGACACATACTGTTTTTTGTTTGTTTGTTTTTTAAGTAGAGGGGGTATAAAGGCTTATCTTAAAAATATATTATAATCCCTACTTCAGATTTAAATTATAGAAAGAAATTAAATTCAGGACTTAGAAATATTTGCTGAAAGGATTTGAAATATTTCTGAAACTTCAGAAATAAAATCCAGCAGAGTTTTAAGTCAAATAAAATTTTAAACTGATCAAGCATCATGGATTTTAGACAGCTCATAAAAATCACACTGATCTCAGATATGAGTATCTTGGAGCCCAGAGATGGTATAAGGAGTTCACATCCATATACTACATGGCATCCTAACAGAATATTGGGGTACAGGTACAGACTACTAACTCTGTTAGTCCAGATATTAGCATATCATGGATATATTAGTCAACATAAGATAATAGTGCTGCTTGCATGTGAAATACTTCAAATTCAGAATGCAATAGCATCCTATGTTTTGATAGTACATTTATAACACATTTATAAGCAAAGGGAATGGTGATTTCCTTGCCCAATGACACTTGCTTAGGGATTGAGTATTATCTCCTCCTCTAGGTCATTGTTTTTTATTCTATTATGTCAAATCTACCTCTTAGATTTTCAGACCCCGTTACATGGAAAGTGAATTATCGATTATAAAAACTGGCATTCACTTTTGGTTATATGAATATCACAGACACACAAAGGGCAGAGACAAGGGTATCTGAGAAATTCAGTAAATAAATTTATAGTAAAACTATCATTGTAGCTCTTTTAGACTACTAAATAATTTTTAAAATAAATGATATAAAGTCACCCAGATAGAGTGTATCACAAAGATTCTGTTTTCATGTCACTGTCAGGGGTCCCTTATAGATAAAGGGTGGTGGTCTTGTCAACCGTAACAAACAAGAAACAGTCTTGTTGGAAGCCCTGTGCGGGTCACCAGTTCTGTAGGTACAAAGCAACTGCAGTTTAAAAATTAACCAACCTCTTAAAACTTTCACTAGTAAATCCCTACTACTTTTTAACAGTTAAGAAGAACCCAGTCTATGTTGATTTATAACATGATTTAAAATGTTAAGTCAAAGTGTTGTGTTACTTAACCTGGAGAATGTTGCCTAGCTAGAACTTAAAAAAAAAAAAAAAAACCTTAAAAAAAATAAGAAGATAATGTTGTAGGTCAAAGGTCTACTTCACAGGGAATAAGGACTCACATTAAACACCAGAGTCCCAGCCAACAGGAAAATACTAGGACCTGCTGGGCCCTGTCTGTGCTTCCCATGTCTTAGAGTCTTTTCCAGCACTCACTGGGCAGACAGGATGCTAACCCTTGTGTATTTTCCCAGAAGCCCACTTCTCTCCCTTCTTGGCCTCCTCGCCATGGGCTGTGTCCATCAACGGGCACGATCTATGTGGCAGAAGTTCGCACAGCTCCCTGGGGAAAAGCTCAAAGGCCAGATGGGCTATTGAAGACCAACATTTTGCCCTTCCTTATGAGAAGGATTTTAAAAGACCAAGTTTTCTTTTTCACCCCAGTTACAGTTTCTCTATTCTTAAGAGAATTTTTAACTTTGGTAGGAAAGACTACAAAAGCCTTTACATTGATCTACATTTATATATTTTAAATTAAAAATTTAAATAAACAATAATATTGGTATGAATCTCTGATCAATTATTGGTATATTTAACTGGACTGGAAAAAAAATTCCATATAATTTTCAGCATGTTTCATTTAAAATATCAGATGATGCTAAAAGAACTGAAATGGAATATGACTTTTAAAAAATCAACTTAAGAAAAAATAAATCCTAGAATGCAAGGAAAGACACAAACTAAAATATAGGTGTGAATGGCAAAGCAATTGTGGACATCAGAGCTAGCTGCAAACAATAACTCTTGCCTACAGTCATTTTACACCAGAAAGTGCACAACTCAAATGCTCTGTCATAGCAGATTATGAAAAAAGTGTAATATACATTTTCTTAAAACCCTATCATTTTGGAGTTTGGTATTGTCCCTTTTGAAAAATACCATTTCTCTAGTGAATGAAAAACTTTAACGGAGCACTTTGCTAAGCAGTTTTGAGGTTCTAAATAACTAATAAACCGATATACTTCATCTATCTATTTGAAAAGCTACAGAGAGGCAGCCCCCAGGAAGTGAGGGTGGGGTCCCTTATTAGATTATTACTCACTCTCCTCATAATGAACCCCGGAGAAGTGTGGTGCAGATTGCCTCAGAGTTATGCCCTCTTCCAAGCCCTGTTAGCAAGTCTCTGCCCTTAATTTATTATCTCTCCTCACTGGTTTTGAACCCCAATCTCTTTAACAGAACGAACAACACTGTATACAAAGAGGGAGTTAGAATTTGTGTTACTTTCTTCTCTAAGCAAGAGCAATAAAGGCTTAGGAAAATAAACAAGGCCTCTGGGTCCCCAACGAGGGCATCTGTGCAGCCCCTTCCATCTATCACGGAGAATCCTGACCCCTTCTTGGTGCAGAAGACAGGAATGTCCCATACCATCACTGCTATTCTGAGCCGATAAAACACTCAGATAGGCTTTCTCACCACCACCCCATTCTGGGAGGGCACCCATCAGCTCCACTCCACCTACCAGAATGGGCACAAGGGAAGATTGACTTGAATGGCCCACAATAATGAACTAATCAGGATTTTTATTATGCTAACATCCAAATTCATTTTTCCAAATGATAAGAACTAGAGTTCTTATGAATCTTAATTTCTGTCTTTGTGTCAGAGGCCTCTCCACTTCCAACAACATTTGTAAATTTCAGATAGTAGAGATGAAATGAGTAAAAATGGTCTCTACTTGCAAATGTCTAGAATCAACAGAACTATGTTATTAGGGAAAACTAGGCTTGCTTCAAAGCTGAAGCTTAACCCTTAACCAGTTAAGTGACTTAATTTTAATTGTGTGTAAGTGTTATGTGTGTGTGAAAATCTGTTGCATTTCTTTACCTCAGACTGCTAAATAAAATTTCATTTTCTTCACATGACTGAACCTCTGTGGTGGAGGGAAGTGTAAGTCTATGCTGTGGGGATAAATGGGTGGTGGTGATACCAGCAAAAGGTCCAGAACTTGCAGTTCTAAAAAATTATAACTAAAGCTTGATGTTTACTCAGATGCCTCTTTCCATGAAAGGAAAATAAGACTTGCTTGTGACAATCTGGGCAGATATTCTGTGAAACTAGTCAATAAATCAAAGGCTGAAGCAGTTTATCCTAAGTGGTTTTCCTGCCCTTAGTACAAGTACTAGGGGCCCGGTGCACAAAATTCATGCACTGGGGGTATGTGGTTCCTCAACCCACACTGCCCCATCTCACATACTGGGAGCCCTCAGGGGCTCTCCAACCGATGGCTCACCCCCAGCCTGCCCAAGGCCTAGGGGCTGGGTGCTCGCCACCACTGCCATTTCATCTATACCCCCAGGGCCTGGTGATCGTGCCACTTGGCCCCACCCCCACTCCTGATTGGCTGATAGCCAATCAGGAGTGAAGGTATGGTCAAATTTGCATGTTTCTCTTTTATTATATAGGATATATGGGTAGAAACACGCACATGCACACGTGCACATACACACACCACCACCACCACCACCATCACCATGTTGCCCCTCTGCTTCACTCTGTCAATGCCCTCTGATTGGCCAGCAGCATTGAAAACACTCTATACCATCTGTTCTGCTGACCCCGGGATCTCAGGCATCCTTTCTCCATCCACACTCATCCATTCTGCTAACTCACTTGCATAAGGTTTGTCAATGGTGTGTGAAGACCTCCACACACCATTTGAAAACTTCTTCCAGAAACATGGAGGCTGACTCTGGGAGCAGGAAGATGTCAAAAACTAATAAAGATTTCTCTTTCTTGGGGTGAACTCTACAGTTATCTATAAACAAAAACATTTTGTCTTAATTAAACTTAAGTTTCTGATCTTTCACTAAATGTAGAAAAGAGATAAAGCAGAAATAGAAATTTCCAGCAATCTTGCAGCAAAGGTGAATGCCATTTCCCAGTCTCAGGTTTTACTTCATGAGCTTTTAGTATTGGTATATGATAAGATCAATATCAGTAATTAAAAATAACAGAGTTTGGAAATTTTTATAAAAATAATCTTAGAAATTATAGGAATTTTTATATTTAAAACAAGGTTTATTAAAAAGACACTCTTACCTTGATAGACTCCCACAACAAGGCACACAAAATTATTTAATAATGGTGGATCTTTTTATCATGCATTTAATAATTAAGAAATACATGTGAAACAAAATCTAATTATTTAGATTTATCTAAATTTGTCCATAAGAAATCTATAATATATAATTATACAGCATCACATTGGGCAGTTAATTTTCAATAGCATATATCTGGCTTGATCTGTGGACATCATGATATGTCCAATAATCTAAAGTTGAATTAAGTGTCATTAGAGTAATACTCATATGAAATATTAACTCACAGAAAATGAGTTCTAAAAGCCCTCCAGAAAGGCTACTTAACAAAGGGACACACAAAACCACAAATAAGTTTTAATGCCATATCCAATAAGCCCAGACAGAATGAAGCCTCTGGGTAGAAAGGCAATCCTCTATTCAATGCAATAAATAAATGTCCTTTTTAAAAAAAATAGTTTGTTTTTTTTTCTCCAAATTAATTTTTTTCCTCCTTCACTGCTATTCTTCTCTCTATTCCAACACTATGATTATACTTAATGGCTGGTTAGTCCTCTTACAACTGGTTCTGCTGCATATACTTGAGGACAGAAAGATAAAAATGACTTTTTTTTTTCAAACTCTCAGGGGTGCAGGACTTCTCAAACTCTCAGGGGTGCAGGATGAGTTTTCACCCTAATCCTTCTCAGACTGACAAGTCAGGAAATTGCAATAATCAAGTATTACTCACAGAATGAAATGAAAAAAGAAAAAACACAGAGAGTACAAGTCCCATTTCTTAAAAATTAAGATTTGACTTAATCAATATACGATTGGCTAGCGACCGAATGGAGAAATGTCTAAACACATATTTAAAAATTTCTGTAAGCTGTTTGGACTGGTAATCTCACAAGGCTGCAGAGAGGTGCTTATACTACGTTTGGTCTCTAGTTTCAAAACCAGAACCCAGGGACTGGTCCTTAGAAGCTCTCTCTTGAAGATGCACCAGTGTCTATCCATTTCTCTTGGACTTTAGTAGATCATTTTAGTCAACACATATCACATACTCTATTTCTAGACTTGTGGTAATGAAAATAAAGAGAATGTAGTCCTTTTACTATTTTTAAAAGTTGATTTTAGGGAGAAAGGGAGAGACAGAGAAACACTGATGTGATAGAGAAACATCAATTGGTTGCCTCCCACAAGTGCCTAGGCCGAGGATTAAACCCACAACCTGAGTATGTGTCCTTACCAGGACTCAAACTGCCACCTTTTGGTGTAAGGGACAATGCTCCAATGTCTTGCACCACACCAGCCAGGGTGAAACCTTTAAAAAAGTTGATGGCCACAGCAAGAGTCAGAGTTTTTGGCATATGTCACAAGAAGCAAAGGCAGAAAACTTTGAGTTCTCAAAGAATTCTGGAGCTTGTTGAAAAGAAGCTGGGAGATCATTCCGTCTAACCCTTTGATTATATAAATGTGCCAATTTAGGCCTGGAGAATAGGTGAGTGAGGAGCGAAAGTAGAATCAGGTATCTTGCTTCTAAGCACAATCCCCTTTCCACTGCCACCCACTCCTTCCATGGACCTTCAGATTCTACTTTAGTAAGTACCTAGTGGCCTCCAGAGTTCACACAGGCGGGGCGACGTCAGTGTGTATACAGACCTTGCATCTGGTAGCTGTATGGTGCCTGTCCAGGTTGAGGGGTACCGAAGCTGGTGCCATAGCTGAGAAAGCCTGTCTGTCCAGGTGACTGAGACTGTGACAATCCACCTTCAGTCTTGATGCCTGCCCACAATGCACCTAAATCAGTTAGTGATAGCTTATCTATCTGTTCGTTTCCAAAAACTGGTAAATATGCAAAAACACTCCCACAACCGTTTGTCTCAAATGCTTCCCAATATTATCTCAATAATCAAGTGTATATATGTTTAGCGTGAAATAACTTAAACTATAACTTCAATTTAAAAAACTGTATTATTGCAAATTTGAATGCCTATTCACATTGTTCTTTCTTAGTGTTTTTCTGAATTCCATTTTCTATAAAATTGGACTCCAGTTGATAGCACTTTAATACTTTTATTGTTTTGTAAGAGTTTAAGATCATCTTTCTCCTCTATAGTTAAGAAATGGTCATAACTAAACTTTAAAGTATTCCAAAAGTTGCTATGTTGATGAAGGTCAGAATCAAAATCCTTTTTTCCCCTCTAAAAAGTAATTAGATTCTCTAGTCTCATAGCATTTTCTTTACTTTTTTTTTACCACAAGGATGTTTTTAGTACACACTTATTTTGAAGTCAGAGGAGGCAATTTTGGGGACAGAATAAGCCACACAAAGGAAAAACTTCCCAATATTCAGATCCTAGCAGGAAATAAATACACAAAAATCAGGATATTAAGAATTAAATCCTGTAGAACAGCACAGTGACTTATAAACAAGTGAAGTTGCTCAATAGTTCCCATTTTGTCCCTTGTAGTTTCAACTATTTATTCAAATAATATTTTTAAGGTTGCTAATCAACTGATTTAATTTTTTATTAAGTTGTATATTTTAAGAATATTTTTAATATTTTAATTTTTTAATTATAGTTTTATAATATTATATTAATTTTAGGTATATAACCCAGAGAATAGACATTTATATAATTTATGTAGTGATCACCCCAATAAATTGAGTACCTACCTGGCATCATAAGTACAATTCAAACAGAATTGGTTCAAGTGTAGCCTAAAGTACACATTCTTTTTATTGTACTGCAATAGAAATAATGTTCTGTGGCCTCCAAGTACTTCCTAAAGCATCAGTTTGCCATTCTAGTTTCAGGCCGCGGGTCTGGCAGGATTGCTGTACAGGCTCAGCCCTAGATCCTAATTAAAGACAGTCACAAACGTTCCCAATTACCTTCATTCCCACAGAGGGAGGGGAGGAAAATTTCTGCCAAGGGAATTCACATTTTTGAATAATTTTACTTTGCACTTCAGATAAATAGTATCTTTAAGATCTAGAATACACAGTAGTCTCACTGTTTATTTCCATTTTAAGGGAATTGCATCAGTAGAATGAAGTAGGTAATTTTCCTGAGGCAGTAGAAGAATCTGACTCTTGGCTGAGAGAGCCTCCTCTAATTCCTGCAGTATCACTAAGTAACCTCATAATGCCCATGACATTTAAGTCTTACCCTTACCGTTTTAAAAAATGTGATTTTCTCGGTATAGGTAATCCCAACCAATGAATAACCATGCCCGTTCTTCCCATATTGTCACAATAGGGATCGACCCCCTCCTCTCTCCATCGAGGCTATAACGACCTGTTTCCAGTCTCTACCTGTGCCACCTCTGCGGTTAGCCTGGAGGGATGGGAATCTTTGTGTTAGAAACAGGTAAGGAAAAGCAGGAAGAGGTAGAAAAGGCCCATAACCACACCTATCACTGTAGCTTCTACCCATAAACTGGTAAATCCATTTCATTTATCAACTCCACGCAGGCCTAGTGAAGACTAGTATGAGCTCTTCTTCACCGATCTATTGTTCTAACTATGAAAAGATTTGCCTATCTTTTCTTACAGGGTCTCAGTAAAAAGTCAGGGGGGCACAAATCCTTGGAGAAAATCTTTTAAGACCATTGGAACCTTGATTATCAGCAGTTAAAAACCCTGAACTATGTGCTCAGCAATGAGGAGAAGGCTGCCATATTTCTTGATGCACTGACCCTAGGAAAAAATAAAATGTCCGGTCAGAAGCACTGAGGGCATCCCTTTGTAGTCAAGACCCAAAAAGAGAAGAAGGTGATCAGGAAACGTCTAAGGACCGAGAATCCTTTCCAGAAGATTTATAAGCATGGGAGGCTCAGGGATCAAAGTCCTTTACAAGGAGCCTTGCTCTGACCTCCTCCCCAGCCCCACCTGCTGTATTAAACTTCCCATCCTTACTCTACTAGCTTTGATTCTAAACTTGTCTCATCTCATCCGCCAGGAACAACTGTTTCAGACAATAGGGACATTTGCTAATGGTTTAGAACTGGAAGAGTCCCTATACCATAGCACAGATGTTGGCAATGGGCCCTGCCATGACTGAGTGAATGGGAGAGAGATTCTGAGAGGCAGCCCAAGCGGTACCAGGAATGGTACCTTCCCACAACCACATTGACAGGTCTACAGAACGCTAGCAGGGCCTATACTGGAGACGACACTGAAACTTCAAACCATCAGCTTACAGTAAAATCTGAGAATATACACTGGGGAATCCTTAAGTCAGATTATAGAACTAAAGCCCCACAATTCATAGATCTTTTTAGCAAAAGAATAGTTAAAAAGTAAATTTAGATAAATTTGATTTATAGCTAATATTTTCAGAAACCTAGAGTCAAAGTTATGGAAATGAAAGACAATTCTAGGAAGTCCATTGTATGGCTGTTTTTAAAATCTAGTTAAAAACATATGACTAGATCACAGTCAGTGCTGACAGTTTTGAAATAAAACTATAAAGGGTAAAGTCATACATACATAATTTAGATCTCAATTTCTCGATATTTCATAAGAAATTTAAATACAGTTGCCTTGGTTTGGAGTAAAGACAGAAAATGAAAGAAATGAAGTAATTTACCTTCTAATTATTAGTGAAATGCTTAAAAATATTTCTTTCAATACACTGCAGAAAAATATTACAAAACAATAGCAGCAGAAACATAATATTGATCACAAAATATAATCCTTTGCAATAAGCACAGAATTACTTATTCTACTAGTTCTTTCCTCTAAAATTAACATACTTTTTCTTGATAAGGTTCATAAAATGTCAAGAATTCATACATTTCTATTCAAAATGGATTGCAATTTGTTCAAAATTAGAATTGCAATCCAACTGAAGAAAGGATATTTTTAAATCCTAAGATTCTGTAAAAGTAAACTTTGAGGTTTTGCCTGACTTATTTTTAAAGGACAGGTCTCAACCCTGTACCAATTGAGCTAAATTACATGGAGATACAGATAATCTGCAGGTGAGGAGGAATAAACAGAGGTGAGCTTGAACCGCTTCCTCATTTGCCTCTTTCAAATGCAGCCTGCTCCGAGCTGTGTAGCTCACTTTTCCTAACTGAGGATAACGCTGAAATGTGATCACACTGCCACCCTGGAGTTCAGAGCGAGGATTTGTTGAATTCTGCTTGTACTTCCCTAATCGTAGCCAGGCATCTGATAAATAGGAAATGAATATTTACCTCAAAAGACTTCATTCACAGACGTTTTATCGCAAATATGCACCCACATACTTTGGATTCCAGAGCCAAGCGCACAAATGGCAAATGAAGAGGGGGATATAAATAGTAGAAGGAAATGGGACCAAGAGGGCCTATGACCCATGCAATCTATTTGCCACCTCTGACCTCAATATAAGTGGCCACCAGGTCTCCCAATGTTCATTTGAAACAATCACATTAGGAAGGTAGACGCAAAAGGTGACAGCACTTTCAAAAGTGGCTCAAGATGACAGTCTTTCCATTCCACTCAGGTATGCCCACCCGATAATGGTAGCCCTAAATTGAAAATCAGACTCACCATATGAGGAAATTCCGTATGGCTGTCCCGGCTGTGGGTAGGTGGCGTAGGCTGTGGCCTGCTGCATTCCTGTGGTGAACTGTGTTTGCCCATATGCAGCCATAGTTTGTGAGGAAGGGGTAGGGAGAATATGTGGGTATGCTCTGCTATTTGTCAGAAATGACAGAAAATGAAAGCCCATGCATTAGATGGAAACATGCAAGGAAACCGATTCACAAGCATTTCACAAATTTCAGTTAGACTATCTCTGCAAGTACAAGTTCAAATGTAAGATACAAAGCGCTGAGAGACCGTCGTCTCCACCAAGTGAGGCCCAAAACAAATTTGCATAAATACATTAAAGTCTCTATGAAATGCACTTGAGTTTAAATTAAGATGTAACGTGGGCACAAGACATGACTGGAAATAAGGTAAAAGACTACTCAGAAAAAGCTACTTATGGAGAGAAAATACATCTTACTTGGAAGGATAGATCTGTGGTGGGGAGAACTGGTGAGTTGGTCTTGGGCTGAAGCTGCTGCTCCCAATTGCTAAAAAAAAAATAAGAAATGCACAATGATCAGAGCAAAATACAAATATGTATCAAGCAGGGATATAGTGTGAACTGTGGGTTGGCCATAGAGACCTTCCTAACCTGTAGAAATCAAGCCAACCTAATAGAAAGTAAAACCATATTAATAAACCTATAGGAACTGATTAAGTGGTTTTAAGTTTAAATGAACTCTTAGAAAACATAGTCACAATCTTCTAAAATATCTGCCAGCATGCTGTGATGGGTTTTTCGGGGGCAGAACTGGAAGAGTACACGGAGTCCTGGTTACTGTTTGGAACGATGCTGAAAGGGGAGATGTGAAGTGGGACCGCAGGGCTGGGCAGGACCCAGAAGGTCACCTGTCCTATTGTTTCTGCTCAACGGGAACATACACCTGGAAGTGGATTACCATGAAACATGGTCTAATCTTCTCTCCAGTGAGCAGAAATAGGACAGGTCCTCATTCGCCTGCACTGATTTAGCAATATTTCTTAGTGAGAATGCATTCCTATAACTATCTTAAGTTTCTTAAGTTGCAAGCTGAGCCTGTTTTTTCTTGGCTGAGGTGGGTGTTCCTTTGTCTTCAGATATAGGTGCTCAACTTTAGTATCCAAGTAAAAAGCTGTGTGTGTGTTTTTTTTTTCTTTTTCAAATGGAGCATTCAAGCAGAATTTTGTTTCTAAAAATCACATACATTTAGTTCATTATGTCTCAGACATATACTAAATTCTTCTATCAAATGTTCTCTCTTACATTCCTTCTGAAAAGAAACACAAATCCATTTTTGCTAACATCAGACCTTAAATGGTAGTTTTCAGCTTCTTTTGCTATACATAAGGGCTATGTACATATATATCTACATACATTTTAATTACATACACACAGACATGTATAATATATATTATATATGTATTTTATATAATATATAATGTAATGTGTATATATAGTTTCCCTCAAACTCTCTCTATTCTCTGCTTGGCTAAGATGTATATTCTTTGGCTCTTTGGGTAAATTATCACCAGATATGTTTCTTTTCTTCTTCACTAATAATTCCTCTCTTCAGAGGTACTATTATTTACTCACTGTAGTCTTCATTAAAACCTTTCTCAAGGTTCAAAGTCTTATATACTGTTCATGACTTCACATCAGTACATTTATGCCTCTCACATGTAATTTTCTAGCTTGTGTTTGGGAGAACAGTGGTAGCATTGAACTAGAATATCAAAATCTATGATTACCCCTTTCCTTGGAAAGCCAGCAGCCCCAACCCAGTGACAACAGAGTTGGTCTGGACTGGCACCCCTCCTGCTAGCTGCCAGACTTCAACCTTGTGGCTGAGATGGAGTCCACACTGAAGAGATGGCCTGGCCGACCCAATGATGTCCCTCTGTCCTCAGGCACCTGTTGAGCCACTACTTTGTTTCAGGCATCAACTAGGTGCTACAGGTGCAAAGAAAAGTTCTGCCTGTCACAGGCATGGAGGGAGCACACAAATAGCCTTGGGAGGGTTAGTTCAATATTGCCATTCGAGAAGGGAGGGATTAGTGGGAGAACACCAGGACCCAAGGACTACCACTTGCCAACCTTTTCTACTCCCATTTTCTAAGCCTGAATAGAAACCAAGGGCAAAGTAGATTTATCCCACAAAGTCCCTGCACAATCACAGTTAAAGATAAAATGTTTAAAAATAACACTATTACAAAAAGAATTACACAAATGCCATCTGATGACAGAAACCACAAAAACCTCTTTTTATTTTTTTCTAGCTCTGTTCCTGTATTTTTCAAATTGTGAGCCAGGATTCATAAAAAGTATCATAAACTCAACTTTATAGGTTACACCCAGCAATGTTTTTTTTCCAACAGAATAATAAAATAGAGGATACCAAAGTTACTACACAGGGTATGAGAAGTTCTATGAGGCTTTGAATTAAACACAGTCTATGTGTGTACATATGACAAAAGAGATTTGAAAGGCTGCAGTGTGTGGTAATTAAATACATATTCTGGAATCAGAATTTAATTTCAGCTCTGACTTAAGTTTTGACTCTTCTATGTGGTCTTAGTCAAGTGACTTGAACCCTCTCAGCCTTGATATGTTCTCATGTAAAATGATGGCAATAACACTACCAGTAGGAGTGTTGTGATGACTAATTGAAATAATCAATATAAAGTGAATAAAGTGTTTCTATAATATGTTTACTTTCTCAGACACTCAGATAACCACTATCTTTGTCCAAAATTTGCCATTCCTTTTATATTTTTAATTACATTCAATGGACAGCATCACCTTCTGTTCAGCAAAAAGCTTAAAAGCAGGATTCTTTTCCCCTATTTACATCTGGGGATAGAAATAAAGTAACACATCCAAGTGACTAAATGAGAAAGTATTTCTGCCAACCTGACTCTTTTCATCAAAACATACCAGTACTATCTCTTGACAACTTATATAGAGACTAGAAACCTCAAAATCATCTCATTTCCCCGCTTCTATTTCATGACTCTCAAGTCACCCATCCCAAATCCAGAAATTGCCTGTTGAGCTTCCTGCATCCTCCATCCTTTCTCTCCCTTCCCAGTTTTGGTCTTCAGTTGCAGTTATCTCACCTGGATAACTGCAACCGCCCCTTAGCATCTGTCTCTGCGTCCCACCCATCACCCACTGTCTCCCACTACTGTCAGTACAGTGATCTTTCTCCAATGGAAACTTCATGATCATTCTCTAGCCTGCGTCTCACCACTGTGCTCACATAATCCCTAGGAAAAATTCCAAACCCTTGGCAGAGTACACAAAGAGCTGCAAGCTTCCACTCTCCCCTGAGGTTAGTGTTCCATAGCCTTCCTTGATGCAAGGATGCCCCATCCTTGCCCTGCATTTTCATGTCATCTCAATTGCTCTTTATACCTGACCCTCTGCCTCATAATGCTCTTTTTTCCTCTCCTGACAAACACTCACCCCTCTGTTGGGACTAAAACATCATTGTCTCTTTAGGATAATGGCTGCCTTCTCTTTATTTTCTTAAAATGCTGTGAACAATGGCAATGCAGCACTCAACACATTGCCTCAAAGTCAGCATATATAGCCTCTAGTTGTTGGATTTCTCTGCTAACCATGAGTTTCTGGGACCAAGGACCACTTACTCTGTATTAGCAACTGATGGGGCCTGGCATGTAGTAAGTAATCAATAAACAATACTTGGCCCACCTGGCATGGCTCAGTGGTTGAGCATCAACCTATGAACCAGGTCAGAGCACATGCCCAGGTTGTGGGCTTGATCCTACTGTGGGGCATACAGGAGGCAGTTGATAAATGATTCTCCTTCAATATGGATGTTTCTGTCTCTCTCTCCCTCTTCCTTCCTCTCTCTGCAATCAATAAAATATATTTAAAAATAAAAAAGTAAACAATATGTGTTTAATGAGATTGTGAGATTTAGGTCATGAGCAAAGTAGATATTTTAAAAACCATAGTGACTTGAAATATGGTTAAATGTTTTAAAGTTATTTATAAACATGCACAATAAACTTAACTCATCTCTTTGGCAATAGAAACTGGACTAAATAGTATTCTTGTGAAGTAAATGTGAATAAGAACCTGCAATGCTGCCCAAGTGTCTTGTTGCTACTTCCCTCACTATGTGGACCAAAATTTGTTGAGTATTTAATGCTGTATCTTTCGGGCTTTCTCAAAATTCAAAACCCTGCCATCTCTGTGTGGTCTGAAGTCAAGCATCTTCCATCATAAGCCTCAAGTATCTTATCCCCTTAATTGCTTAAAACACCTTTTAAAACGGTGATCTAGGAATTCAAATGAATTTTAATTTTATGGAACTAGAATAATCTAAAGCAAAAAAAGAATGTTCACAGCTCATCTATCAAGATAATTAAAATGGTTATCTTTCCATTAGCAAACTCCAAACTCCACCTGCTAGAGCCTTGGGAATTATGGACAACTTAATACCGCTCTAGTTTAGCACAGTTGTTTCATATTACTTTCCATTCTTTTTCCAACTTCTAATGTATAAATTGAAGAAGCGCCCCAAATCTTATTGTAGGATGGGAGAGGAGAACCAAGATAAATAATATTCACAAGTTTGAGAATCCACTGAAAAGGTCAATAGAAATTTCAAAATTAGCAAGTTCTCAGTTCGCAGCTACATTACTCATTACTCAGCCACACAATCACACACAAAGCCTAAAAGTATGTTTTGATTCTTCTCTTTCCCCCATATCCTTTTTTTTATAAGTTAAGTAGGCTCTGCATTCAAAATATCTTCTAAATCTGGCAACTTCTCTCTTCCTGTTGACTACCACTGACCCGATCGTCAGCACTGTAGCCACCAGAGAATGGCAGGCAGGACATGGACACCCCCCACCTCCTCTCCCTTCCCTCTCTCTTCCACTCCTTTTCCCTAACAGAATCCTGGCACATTTAAACCTGATTTGGTGGCTCTTCTAAGAAGGATGTGGCCTCACACAGTCCTCTTTCATCTGACCAGGGAAAGGCTAACATCCTTGCTTCCATTACCCTCTGCCCATTCTTGTCCCACAGAGCATTTTCTTAAAAAACACAAATTATATCATGTGACAACCACAGTGCCCACCTATCCATTTCTCAGCCCTTTTCTCAAAACACTCCTATTACATTTAGATTGACCCAAGCTTATTACTTCATGTCACTAAGATCTCTGCTCAGATGCCTTCTCCCTAGATTGGCCTTCCCTCTGAGATCTCCCCTGTTCTTCACTATATTCTTTGATCTGCTTTTGTTTTCTTCATAGCACTTTTCATTACGTTCCTACACTAACACTTTCCTATTCACTGTCTGTCTCCCACAAGAATGAAAGCTCCCTGAGGGCAGGGACCTTGTCTACTTTTTCACTGCTGTATTCCAGTCAGAACATTACTTGGCATATGGTAGGTGCTCAATACATAATTATTCAACTGAGGAGTCAAACCCAAAAAGTTATATCTTTTCACAAATATTTTTTAATTTAAATAAAAACATATTTGCCATACACAGTGATTTTTCCCCCTCTAGAAGCATTTCTGTTTCTATTTCCAGATTCCAATACCACCAGAAGTCAACTTTCTATGAGTAATATCATTGGCTGGCATTTTCTTTAACAAATTAATAACACATTTAGGTTTTATGGAAATGGCAGAATCAGCAGGCAAGACATTTTACAATCCCTTTAAAACACATTATTTTCAACCCCAATTGTTCTTAACATTTAAATCATTAAAATACTGCTTTTCATTGGTAAATAGTAAATGACCAGAACTTCACTATATTTTAAAAACCTAATAAACAACCTTGCCATTTTTAATTCAGCCTTGTCCTTGGAAAACCAATTCCTCTCCTCCAGTTCCTCACACCAGGATATCTGGTCATTTTTCTGGAAGAATGAGCCTCCTGCCTCTTTAACCCTTTAAAATTCTAGGGTTCCTTGAAGGTCATACATAGAGATAGTTATTACCAATGTCAGAATGGCTCTACTTCTTTTTTGTCCAAGTTTTTTCCCAAGACACCCAGAAGAGTCAGGATGTAAATTTCTAAGCCATCATGAAGAAGAAAATAAAGAGTGGTGATCGCAGAGGAAAAGGTCATCTCGGCATTAAATGCTTAGATAATGCTTTCAACAGCCTCTTCTTTCTCTTATAAACCCTAAGTCCTGGTCACAGCCGCTCTAGGATGCCATGATTTTTGCATCTTTACTCAAGGAAGGAAGGAAAGAAGAAAGGGAGGGGAGAGAGAAGATAAAAGAGAAGGAAAAAAAGAGAAAGAAAGAAAAAAAAAGGTTAAAGCATGTAAAAAGAATATCCATCTCCTTGGTGCTCCAGGCTTCCCCTGCCTTGATCCAATCCCCTAGCTCACCTGATCCTTCCCTCTGTGTCCATCAGAGAATCAATCCATGGAAAACAAGATGTTCTGCAGCTTCTTCAATCTTTTCATCAAACTCTCCCTTCGCCTCCAGTTCAGCCCATGCTTTTCCTGCACATCTTTTCCAAGCAGAGGCTGCTCATTCTCTCAGATTCCAGATACCGCAAAGGCCTGAGAGCATATCCTCACTGCTGCTTCTTCCAAACCATGGCTTTTCTGCTTACCCATAAAACCCTCCCTTCTCTGAGATTTGTGACAACGTTCCCATGGTGACCCATCTCCTACACACTGCCTTGCATTTATCAAAATGTAGTATTTTGACTGTGTCCCCTTACAAGTCTCAACATTATCTTGAGCCATGGATTCAACCCTTTTCTCATTCTATCTAACCCTATTTTAGCCTTCTAAGTCAACCATCAAGCACAATACCACATCCTGGAGCTTTTTCCTCATTCCACACACCAATGACTCAATCAGTTGTTCACTTAAACATTTACTGACCATTGCACATGTGCTTGACTCCATGCTGGCCTCTGGGACTATAAGTGTGAAAGGACAAATAGAACCCTGTTCTTATAGGGCTATAGTTTAGGAGGAGAAAGGACAATGAAAACTAATTTTTAAAGTAGTGCCAAAGACTGAGGAAGGGAAGCACAGAGGACCAACAGCAGAGGCATGAGGTAGAACCCTCACTGGTTTTGAGATTAAGGAAGGAACATCCTCTTTCCAGAATTTTCATTGCTTTGTTTCCATTGTACCTGTTCTCCAACCTCATTAAGAGATGCAGGACCCCTGACATCCTTAATCTTCTTGCAACTTATTGTCCCTACCTTTTCAGTCTTTCTACCTCTCCTGGATTCATAAATAACTATTACTTTTTAATTATTTTTACTGATTTAAGAAATAGAGGAAGAGAAGAGAAAGAGAAACATTGATCGGTTGCCCCCAGCACATAGCCCAACCAGGAATTGTGCCCTGACTCAGTACTGGTGACCTTTCAGTATATTGGACAGTGCTTAACAAACTGAGCCACACCAGTCAGGGCAAAATAATTACTTTAAACCATTCTTTTACTGGTCATTTTAATTCTCTTCTCTTTGTACCCTACCTGGAAAATCCTCATTCTTGGATCAAGACAAATGTCTTTTCTGGGCAGCTAAGCCTTATAAAGAAAAATCGCTCTGCCATAAAGGGTCCACTCATTAGTTCCATCTTTGTTTGGACCTTTGACTCTACCGTCAATCCCCCTTTATGTTCCCAAGCAGCCTGTACTTCTCCAGTCTCACAACATTTATTTCAATCATTTCTACCTCTTCAAACTCACAAGCCTATTACTACTCTCATTTTGAGTCAGAGGAAAAAGTAGGAGCATGCATTCATTCATTCATTCATGTATTTATTATTTTACCTAGCAAATATCTGAGTGCCAGGTACTATTTCAGGTGTTGGGGATAAAATTGAATGAAACATGATCAAGTCCCTGCCCCACAAACTTACAGTTTGTTGGGGAGAAGAGACCAACATAAACCTAATACATGGGTAAATGATAGAGTTGGCAAAACAGTCTAAGTGTTATGCGGTGTATGTGGTGGAGGAGGCTCGGCATGTTAAGAAAGACTGCCAAGTCCATAGTGAGAGCTTTCCAACATGGACTAGGGCAGTGGTCGGCAAACTGCGGCTCTGTTGATTAATGAGTTTGCTGACCACTGGGATAGGGATTTAATCACAAGGAACAACAACCACCTGTAATTATTGGAATTGAGAGTCAACAGAGCAGCAAACCGCAGCTCCTGAGCCAGTTTGCTGACCACTGAACTAGGGTGATCGGGATGGGCTCGTTCAGAAGGTGAGTTCTGAGTCCAGACTTAAAGGTGGCAGTCCAGCCAGAGGGGCTGCCCCCTGCAAAGGTCCTGATTGGAAACACACCTGTCACTTTCCCATACTCACTGGCCTGTTGAGGGAATAGCACAAAGCAAGGGAGTCAGGCAGTAAGATCTGATGGGGCATGTAGGCTACTGCAAGAACTTGGCTTTTAGAGACGAATGGGAGCCACTGAAGACTTAGAGCAGAGAAATCAGGCAGGAGTCCACTCAATGTATTGCCTCTTCCTCCACTTCAAACTCACCTGCATTACTCTCCATTCGTCTTTCATTACTTTTTAAAAGTATATGTATTATACATATGCACTGGGAAAACAGTTTTGAAAAACACACAAGAAGAACAAAATTCAAATTCTATTCCACCATCCAGAGAGCACCATCATTAATTTTTATATACATACACACAGGAACATATACACACGCACAAATGCCCTTTTAAAAAAGAAATAAAACTGTGACTATATGGACTACATTACTTGTAATCTGCTTTTTCACTTAATATAGTTAACATTTTCTCATCATTAAGTTTTTTAGAAACTATTTTTAATCACTGTATATGAACCTATCGTACAGACAGTGCTTTCCTGAAATTCTTCCCCACCTCTGCTTCAGTTCAACATTCTTCCTTCTTCTCCAGTCACCTGTTTTCATTCAATCCCCTGTCTTACACATAGGCTTACCCTGGGTTCAAACCTATATACTCTCTGTATACTTTCAGAAATTTCCTTTCCAGATCTTTCTTGAGGTCCCACTTCTTCAGGTGGGTGTTAAATCATAATCAACACACTCCAAACTGAAGCCTCCACCCTTCTTTCTCAGTCTTCTCCTCTTATATCCCTCACTCTGAACTTCTCTCTCTGCCTCATCCATCCGGCATTCCCCATGCTCACTGGTCATGATAACCACAAATTCTAGGTCACAATACATCTTAATCTGTCACGTTCCCACACCCTCTGCCAGCACCTGACCTCAGGTCTTCAGTATTTCTTGCTCAAATTAATGCAAATACATCCTATCTAATAAAAGAGTAATATGCAAATTTGACCATACCTTCGCTATACCCACAAGCCATGCCCACAGCCACACCCACCAGCCAATCAGGAGCAGATTATGCAAATAAACCCCAACCAAGATGGCTGCTGCCACTGAGAGCAGGAGGAAGGCTTAGGATTCCCTGGCAACAGAGGAAGCCAAGCTTTCCACCTGCCATTGCCAGCCTAGGCCTCCACTCAATGCTACAAAGTTTCAATTATAAAAGGTACAGAAATGGCAGCAGCCACTGAGCTGGAAAGAACAGAGGCTTGGGTTTTGGCTACAAAGTTTCAAACAGAAATGGCTGTGACCACGGAGAGAGCAGAAGGCTTGGCTCTGCTCTAGGCTACAAAGTTTCAAAATTGTAGACATAAATTAATCCCAGATCCAAGGGCCTCCACTTGGTCACTGGGGGGCATGGCCAGCCTGCAAACCTCCACAGGCCCCTCTCCCAGGCCACCCTTCTCCCCAAGGGAACCCCCACCCTGATCTGGGACACTCTTCAGGGCAAACCAGCTGGTCCCCACCCATGCACCAGGCCTCTATCCTATCTAATAAAAGAGTAATTTGCAGATTGACCATCACTCCAACACACAAGAGGGCTGCACCCATGTGGTCAAAGATCTTGCTCCCATGTGGACACAAGATGGCCACCACAATATGGCCAGCAGGAAAGGGCCATTGGGAGATTCCAGGCCTTGTAAGGGAGGGCATTTATAGGCGATCAGGCCAGCAGGGGAGGGCAGTTGGGAGGGACCAGACCTGCAAGAAAGGGCAGTTGGGGGCGATCAAGCCTGTAGGGGAGGGCAGTTAGGGGTGACCAGGCTGGCAGAGGAGGGAAGTTGGGGGCAAACAGGCTGGCAGGGGAGCAGTTAAACATCAATTAGGCTGGCAGGGTAGTGGTTAGTGGGTGATCAGGCTGGCAGGCAGAAGCGGTTAGGGGCAATCAGGGAGGCAGGCAGGTGAGCAGTTTGGAGCCAGTAGTCCTGGATTGTGAGAAGGATGTCCAACTGCCTGTTTAGGCCCGATCCTACCAGGATCAGGCCTAAACAGGCAGTTGGACATCCCTCGAGGGGTCCCAGATAGGAGAGGGTGCAGGCTGGGCTAAAGTACTTCCCCTGCCCCTCGTGCATGAATTTTGTGCACTGAGCCACTAGTGTGTGTGTGTGTGTGTGTGTGTGTATTACCAGTGTCTCCACTTCAGTTCACCATGCTCCCCTCCATCCAGCTGCAGCCATGATCATACAACCCCTTCCTCTGATGCTTCCCACTGCAGTCAGGACAAAACACAAACACCATGCAGGATTCAAGCCCTGTGCCCTCTGCAGCATGCCGCCACTGCTGGCTCACACAGTACAGCCAAGGATGGTGAACTACTAGTAGCTGCTCCATAGCTCGTGCCCCTGTACCCTGGTCTCCTCCTACTAAATGCCCCAAGTCCACTGTGCTTTGTTTCTACCTTTCTTTTTCTTTTTTTTTCTTAACCAGCTTAGAAAATCTCCATGCCTCCATCCTGACCTCTTCCTTCCTAGAGTGGGGGTAGAGGCTGACCCTTTCCTTCATACAAAGCGGGAGTGGGGGCTGTCTCTTTCCTTCACAGAATATGGGTGCAGGGCTGACCCCTACATTCCTTCTCTATTTTTAAGGCTGAGTGCAAGCATCTCCTCCAAGAAGCCTTCCCTGACCACCCAACCCTATCCCAGTCTCTGCTGGGCTCTTCCTGGGTGCTTTTTGGGGTCCAAGGTTTTCCTTTGCCACTATGAAACCCTACTGCAATGGCCTGGTCAGAGTTCAACTGCTTTAGCCCAAGTTGAGACCATCCTCATAGGTCTTTGAATCCATAATAGCACAAAAGCACATTGCCTGGAATAAGCCAAATTCTAGTGAGTGTTTTACAGAAGAACTAATGGGTATTGGTATTGTTAGTATAAAAGTCGTGCATTTGCATTTTATTTTATATCTACATATAATTCCTTTGTATTGTGGTATTAAATAAATGATCCTGAGAGCTAGATTAAATCAATCACAAATTTATGAAAGTATAGCATTTACTGCTGAGAGGTTTAATAAATACAACAGGGAATATGAAAATGGTTAAACATTTAAGAATTACTTCTGATAGAAATAATTTTTCATTGAAATAGTCCAAGTTGGGCAAATCGGCAAATTTATAATTATATCCTTACAATTATTTTATTACCACAATCACTTTCTTATCAGCAATTTCACTATCATAGATGTGAAACTAGGACATTTTGTTTATTGGAGGCAGACTTTTTAAATGTGAAAGAGATTAAAAACTAATGAGGTTTTAAAGCTGCTTGACAAATCGGTCTAACTTATGTCTATAACTGACATGACAAATGCTTAGAAGGAAGGCTTTTCTGCATAGCGGGTATCAGAAGCTGACTTCCACCTACTTAGATCTGTATGATTGGAACAATTATAAAAGCAAAACAAAAAGGGAAGGAGCCACGACCATAATAAAGATAATTTACAGAATAAAAAAGAGAAAAATTCATTTTGATTTTATCTCCTTTGTAGGATACCAACATTTCCTGCAAACACTTTATTATACTAAATAAAAATATTAGGACTACAAATATGTCACTCTGAGAAAAGTTGTATTATTTATATGATATACATACAGATATATACCTTACCATGCATATACACACATGCATATACATACTTGTATATATAAATAAACTGGGAAAAATAATGTCTTGTATTAATGCAAAAATCTAATACTTATTCCTTACCTGAACCTGAGAAATTGTCTAAAGACCCGTCTGCTGTTGTTGAAACTATTTCACTGCTGCTCATTGGCTCTGTTTTAACTACAAAAATAAACAACATATGTCATACATCTAATTAAGAGTTATCTGTAAAGACACTACAGAAGAGATATAACATTCAACATAGTGACACAGAAAATTATTTTCAAATTCAGCCTTTTTGTATTTAAATATAATTCAGATTAATATCCCTAATAGAATCTTCTCTTTAAAAAACCCCAAAATTTGAATGTTAAATATTTTCTCCCTAAGAAAACAATCCATTGCAACAAGCTACCCTTTAAAAGAAATGTTTTAAAGTAAAAGTAATTAAATTAATTTGTTCCTTACATATTTACTGAACCGTTTTTTAATAAATAACTTATCTGGAAATTGACATAATGGGAATGTGGAATTACAATGGGTTTTCAGCCATGTGGCCAAATGGAGTCAAGCTGGTAGGATAAAGAGACATGGAGATGTGAGAAATACTGGTAGCAGGTTTGCATGGTGCTCAAGGACAGGTGCCTACGTGCACAAGTACACACACACACACACACACACATGCACACACACTTTTTCAGTTATCCACCAGTGCTAGACAACAAAGTACTCAACTTAATAGATTATTACCATCCAGCCATAACTCACAGCCAATGCGTGAGTATCTAGGGTACATTTAATATTTAAAAAATAACACACTAAATGTAAATCAAGCAGAAATGTTTTCCATGTCAAAATAATACCAATAGCCATCAGTTTGTGGAAAACATATATGACCTTTGGTAAAGCTCCTTAGGGCTATAAAAACCTTTAGATTTATGTTACAGGTTCTCTAAGCAACCCACTCTACTGATTGCACCCCTATCAAACAAATGGGCCAGACCACTGCAGAATATTAGCCATTTTCCTATTTTCAGGTTATTTTAGAAATGGTGAAATAGCATTAGTACCTTCCCTAGTGAAATGCTATGTCAGAATTTGCCTAGCCTACTTTATGGAAGTTATTCGTTCCCATTAACAGATTTTCATAAAGACTGCAATAATTATTTAGGGATTACCTAAAAATTAATAATGTGCTTTTCAAAGTGAAAGTCCTAACAAGAATATCAGGGGAGGCTTTTCTCACGAAGTAAACACATTCTGGGAAAGGGTGATGGAGAAAATATAGTTTTTCCTTCTTTCAACATTGCCAATCTCTTACAAATATCAGGCAAAGACTCATTCACCTGACCCCTTAACTCGCAGGGCCTTTGAAATTTTTGCTAATGCATTCTGAGTAGTTTAAAAATAGGCATTATAAACAGTTGCAGCAAATATTCACTTCCAAAAAATTAATTATTTAGACTGTTTCTAAACAAAGTTGAAAAGTAAAACCAGTCAGACTAATAGGAATCACTTCAACTGCTTGCTTGTTTCAATGCAGACCAAACAATAGTGTAACTGAAGTTTTCACTTTTCCACTACTCATTGGGGGTTAGAAGTCTTAGTTGATGCTAATAAATTCTGACATAAGCCTATATTTCCCTTCTCTCTTCATGCCTCCAGGCAACCTAATGATCTTGCTCTTTGCAACCATCATGTGGCCAAGATTCAGGAAAGCAGATCCACCTCTGCTGGTGCAAAGTCCCTAAGTTTCCTGCTCAGTAGTCCACATCTGTCTTACCTTCCTCAAAAAGAACTCATATAATGAGTTATAGCTAATAAACTCCTACAATGTACATATAAAGCAAGAGCTGTTTTACTCTGTCCTGGACAGGTGACCATTGGAATTCTAGCTCAGAATCACTTACCACATGCCTAATAAAGATGAGAATTAGCCTCACAGGATACAGACATGAAAAATGCCTACTGTGTGTCAAATTCTTCAAGCAGGTCTCGGAGCACAACTCACAGACTCCCTTGCTAGATATTGTCTTCATTTTTCACATGCAAAAACTTAAAACCAGAATGTTGGGAATTTGCCCAAAATCAGGAGTGGGCAGAAATGGGATTTAATTTTGGATACTTTTGGTTCCAAGGTTTGAAGAAATGGCAAAAAGTAGCACTTACCAATAATTAGAGCTGCTCTATAACAGAGCAAAGTGACTGAGGTGCCCTGCCACTGTCTTTATAAAGCATAATAATCATAACCAACTCTGTTTACTCCAAACAGATCTACAGTGTCTAACTGCACATTTCTTCAGTCCCATAGCCCGCAGGGCAGTCCTCGCTGTGCCAGCACGTTTACGCTTCCTGGCCAGCATATTGGCTAGTAGATTTCAGGTAGATGCTGAGCTGCCTGGGAAAGATGGTGAAGAATAAATTGTCCATGGTGTGGGATGTTAGCCCAGACTACTTCTAAATCTTTGCCAAAACTCAGGTCTATGATTCTGCCAACTGAACCATAAAATTATTCTGTGAAAGCCGGACTACACCAAAACTTCTGCTCCTGTCCCCTAAAACTCAACCCAGCTCTGCTCCATACGATTGGCTTAATCAAATGCGGCTTTCACTCCCCAGAGACACAGTCAGTTATACTTGAAATCCATTCACAACAGGCCAAAAGAATAGGAAGTAAAGGAAGAGGATACTTTTTCTTCTAGGCCCCAAGTCCATTGCCTTTTGCTATTGTTCAAATATGCCCATCTACACACACTAAAGAATAAAGACTCTCTTTTCCTAATGCATCCAATGTTTAAAAGGCTCACTGTTGAAGAGAAGAGGATGTACATAAGGTAACTACCCGGGTAGTGGTGATGCTATCAGGTGCTGTAATGGAACACCTCATCACCAGGGACCTGATGCTAAAGGGACTGGTCATTTATTGTGATGGTAAATAGTTTCTGAATAAAAGCAAAAGGAACTGAGACCCCTTCTGCCTTTGTTGTTGCCAAGCACCCACCGACCAGAAAGTTAAAAATACAATAATAATCCCAGCCACCAAAATGTTCCCATCCCCACTCGCTTGCACCACCGCGGTTACCAACATGCTGTGGAGGATGGAACAGAGCACCGCTCCAAGGCTTTGAATTTAAAAACACCACATGCTGAATTTTTTTGGTCTTAGAGAGTTGAGCTACTGTCACATCTGTGAACAATTTTCCCATCTAAGCCACCTATCTGAAAAGGGGAAAAAACCCATGTACAATCTATTCTCTAACTATAGGATTCTTTTCTCTCCTTTATTACATACCTTTAGTCTATAAGAAAAGGGTATTTTTAAAATCTCTTTTATCCCCACTAAAGAATCTATTTTTTTCTACCATCCCAAGTTTCCACCTGATGTTTCAGAATTCTCTTTTGTCCATTTAATATCCCTGATCCCCCACCTCCTTCGTTCGGCCATGCACTCTAGGCCTGAGCTGCACTGAAGCAACAGGACTCACCTATGGTACCAAGACTTCCATCTATCAATGCTGTTAAGTTTTGGTTTGAGGCTCAAAGAATCCAGTTACTTACTGTAAGACTTTATGAAAGTTCTTTGATCTCTTCAACCTTAATTATCTCACGACTAAAAAAATTTTTAATGATACTTACATTAGAGGCATGCATAAGCCATAAAATGTATGTAAAGTAGCTGGTCTGAGGCAGAAGCTGAATCTGTATTTATCACCATCTTTAGGAGCAGAGATATTCTATTTCTGCTACACTAAATGCCTTCTCCTGGGGAGTAAGTCCCAGGGGGGGAAATACCAAATGAAGAAGTTAACGCATCAGCTTTAGAACTGTCATCTGAACTTCAATCTAGCTTTGCTATTAACAGTGTAAGCCTGGAAAAGTTATTCAATTTCTATATGCCAGAGCTTCCTCATCTGTAAATGGGTAAATACACTCATAAAAATGATAAATGCTTATAAATCTTTTAGCACTGTCCTTGGTCCAGAGGGCCTGCTTTCGCAGTCACTCTATCATGACAGTGTCTTTAGAGAAATGAAAGTGTTTCTTATTGGGCAAAATCTATTTTAATATTCATATTAAAGTTAAGCTTATGCAAATTAGAAGAATCTAAGGTTAAGTGACTTGTCTTACATCAACCTTGAACCATGGCCTAAGGAGAGCCAGATTCAAATCCAGGTTACCTGATGTCACATAAGAAGGCAGGACTAAATCACAATTAAGAAAACTTACACCTTTGTCATTACAATCAGTACATATTCTTTCTGAAGAAACAGGCTAGCAGGGAATTGTAAGTATTCCAGGAAAAAATGTAGGCATCTAAATAAAAGCCAAAGAAACCAAGTTGAGTAAGGTAAGTATACTATAACTGGTCCATGAAAAAAAGACACCTGCTTTAGCAGTTCGTTCAGTGGTTAGAGCATCGGCCCAAAGACTGCAGGATCTCAGGTTTGATTCCAGTCAAGGGCATGTACCTCACTTGCAGGCTCAATCCCTGGCGTCAGTCAGGGCGTGTGCAGGAGGCAACCAATGGATGTCTCTCTCTCTCTCTCTCTCTCTCTCTCTCTCTCTCTCTCTCTCTCTCTCTCTCTCTCTCTCTCTCTCTCTCTCTCACACACACACACACACACACACACACATACACATTAATGTTTTTCTCTGTCTCTCCCCCTCTTTTCCACTTTTAATTGAAAAAATATCCCTGGGTGAGAATTAACAATAACAATAATAACAAAAATATAACTGTCTTCCTTCATTATAAACTTAAATGAGATCAGGTCATTGGAGCAGGTGACAATAGCTGCAAAGATCATCAACTAACCCATCTCCCTAGATCTCTGCTCAAGAAATAACTTCTGGTTATACTTTGAATGTTGTGGTCATATGCATAATCTTCAGGAAGATGGTAGGTTGGTCAGAGGATCAAGTGTTAGTCATGTGATCGGTTATTTTTCACCATGGATTAGGCAGACAGTTAAACCAGTTTACCCCCAAAGGGCAGCTCTGCCTACCAAATCGGGAGTCAGACTGGTTGTTATTAATTCACCCAGGATCGCACCAGCCAAGGTGAGCAGTGGGTCCTCCCAAGCAGTATTAAGCTCTTTTCTTAACTTTTCTTCAAACTCTAAAACAGCACAGTTTTATTCTTTTGGGCACATGCTTGGGCTTCTTCTCTATTTTGCTGTCCATTGTAATGCATAAGGACTTCAAAAACCCAGATCACCATCCCTCTATTATTCCTTATGATCCTTTCATCTCTCCTATCTCAATGAGATGTACCTTCATTCCACTTTGGTTATTTAAAGATTCAGTAACCTCACTGTCTAGAACTGCAGTCCTGCCAAGAAATGTTGCCTTTTACCTGTTTCATTTGCTCACTTCGGTCAGACTTTCTCATCAGAACATCCTGTCTTTCCAAACCCTGATCCATTCCTGCACTAGCTGCACTAGCATAGCCTGGAACCCAGCGCTCCACCCTAGGGTCCTGTGTTGACTCACTTTTCCAAGCAACTGGTTGCCAAGCTCTTATCCCAGGACTGGCAGCCTCTCGCTGCTCACTCCTCCAGGGCTGTTCTGGATGGCTGAGCCTGGGAGAAGAGGCGACAATTTGCATGCTGACCAACTGGATTAAAATCCATGCTTCTATATTCTTCTGAGTCATCCTGTTGCTTGACAATGCTCCTTCTCTATTTATTGTGCCTCTAACAGTTTCCACTGAACAGTTTCCACTTTCCTCAAGTACCTGAACTGAAGCTTATTTGCCATCACCAAACTTTTTTTTAAATCCTTACCAAAGGATTTTCTCCCCATTGATTTTCAGGCAGATTGGGAGGGAAAAGGTGTGTGTGTGTGTGTGTGTGTGTGTGTGTGTGTGTGTGTGTGTGTGTGTGTGTGTTGAGACAGAGATTGACATGAGAGAGACACATCAACTATGGACTAGTTGCCCCCTGCACTTGCCCTGACTGGGGCTATGGCTCAAACCCACAACCGAGGTATGTGCCCTTGACTGGGAGTCAAACCCCTCTCTTGGGTCCTTGGGCTGACATGCTAACCAGCTAGGGCACCAATTATTTTATAAAGAAGGTTGAAGCTTCATTAAATTTTCAGTTATCCTCCTGCAATAATTCTCAGTTTCCCACTGGTTAATCTCAGTGGAGATTACTTTTCCTGTACCGGGGTTAACCTTTACACCTTTATTCTTGCTGCCACTTCCACACTTCTTTGCAACCATACTCATTACTTTATTTGGTCTCTCAACATCCTTCAACCTCCCATATCTAGAGGCTACTTCCCTTCTATCTTCTACAAAAACAGACAGGTCTTCTCTAATGTTTAAAAATCTTCTCTCCACCATGATACTTCTTTCCCTTTCGTCATCAAGTTTCCTGAAAATATGTTTCAAATTCTTATCTACTTACTCTTTAATCCTTTGCATCATCCCCAATTTAACTTTTCTCAATCCTGATTTTCCTTAATTCTTCTGTAATGGGGCTTTCTCTGATACTTTTATCACTGTTAATCAATATAATATAGCAATATTTCTCTTTTTCCTTATATATGTCTATCTGAATTTTCTTCCTTTCTCTATGCTTCTATAATTTCACCTCCCTCTTATCTGTTTGAATTTTCTCTCACAATCATTTCTTTCCTGGCTACAAATTTTTAAAAAATCACCTTCATGTAGCTGACTCCCAAATCTCTTATCCACTTGCACACCTTTTTCATGAGGACCAATCCCCACATCCGAATAATGTGATGCCCTTGCCTGGACCAGGGTCAAACTCAACCTGCCCCAACATAAACTGTCATCTTATCCCTCTATAATGGCCATATCACCTAGACTGAAAGTTTTCTTTTCACCCCCGAGTTATCTTGGCTCCTTCTTTCCCCCCTTTCTTTTCTTTCTTTTTAAAAATATATTTTATTGATATTTTACAGAGAGGAAGGGAGAGAGACAGAAAGCTAGACACATCAATGAGAGAGAAACATTGACCAGCTGGCCCCTGCACATCCCTCTCTGGGGATTTGCCTGCAACCAAGGCACATGCCCTTGTCCGGAATTGAATCCAGGACCTCTCAGTCCACAGGCCAAGCTCTATCCATTGAGCCAAACCGGTTTTGGCCCCCCTTTTCTTTCTTTTTTTTTTTTTTACATTTTTTTAATTTACAATATAACTTATATTTAATAGTAGTGCATATGTTTTCCTCCCCCCGCCAATATCCTCCCCCCAGCCTCCCTTACCCCCCAGCACATGTCCCCACCTGCCCCCCTCCCCATCCCAGAGTCTTTCATTCATTGGTTATGCTCATATGTATGCATACAAGTCTTTCGGTTGATCTCCCCCAGCATCTGCCTCCCCTCCACTCCAGCCTTCCCCCTGTAGCTTGACAGCCTGTTCGAGGCCACCCTGCCTCTATATCAATTACTCTCCCCTGTTTCTTTTCTTCAAAAATATCTTGCCTCTGCATACTGAAAACAAACGTATAAGAGCAAAAAAAAGTTTGAGTGTCAGTTTCAATGTCCAACTGTTCTGAGTCCCAGTTTCAATGTCAAATAGTTCTTCATGTGTACATGTCAGCAATGGTATCCAGATGGTGGACACATCGTGGCAATGCAAGATCCATCCTCTCTGGTATGGTCCTGGCCCCCCTTTTCTTAATCCTCACCTGAGGACATGCTTACAGAGAGGAAGGGTAAGGGAAGAAGGGAGGCAGAGTGAGGGAAGGTGGAAAGCGGAGGAGAGAGAAACATCAGTGTGCAAGAGAAACATTGATTGGTTGCCTTCTGTATGTGCCCTAAATAAGGGATTGAACCCACAGTCTGGGTATGTGCCCTGACTTGGAATCAAACCAGCAACCTTTCAGTGCACAGGATGGCACTCAACCAATTGAGCCACCCTGGCCTGATATGGTTCCTCTTTCTTCATACCCTATGACGAAGTCTATAGTTTCTACCACCCTAATCTTTCACAACTATCTTCAACTTCACAGGTACTATCTTAATTACCTTATACCTCTTCTCTTTTGAAGCTGGCAAATTTTCTTTCCAGCCATTACTCTCTCTCTACCTTAAAACAGAGATACTCATCTTCCACACCCCAGACTTGAGTCACTCCTGGCTCAGAAGTCATCAATAGGCTCTCTATTTGCTCCTGAACTGTTACCATTCCTTCATCATGTTTTTAAGGTCCTCTAACACCAATCTCTCCCCTCTCTCTCTTTCTCTCTCTCCCTCCCTCTCCCTCCCTCTCTCCTTCCCTCTTTCTTTCTTTTGCTTTATATCCCCATTTTACAGAACTGCGTGTCCGTTTATAGAGTCAACATTTAAAACGAACTGACCTACCGAGATGCTTAATGCTTCTCCAGACCCACAGAATTGCTGGTCCCTTTCTCTCTGGCATTAAATGTCCTATAAAATTTCCACTTGACTGACTAGATTCTACAGTTCCTTCAGGGTTCAACCCAAGTCCCACCTGCTTAGTTAAGTTCTGCCTGACCTACTACTCAGGGTGAACTTTCTTTTCCTTGAGTACATATCTTCTTTAGAATATATAACCTGTTCTACCTCATTTTACAATTCATAATCTTATCCATTTTCATATATTATAAATTTCTTCATGGGAGGAACATCACCTTGTTATAAGCCTACAGAATGTAGCACAAGGTTTAACACATAGTTGGAACTCATTGAGAGAAACATGAAGATGAAATGTACCGCTGACTTTAAAAAACAGTTTACAACTGACTTCATACCTCTGGGTACAATGCATAGAGTAATAAAAAATTATAGATAGTTAATGTCACTAATAATCAGAGAAATGCAAGTTAAAAAACACAATGAGATAGTATCTCTCACCTGTCAGAATGGTTATCATGGATAAATCAACAAACAACAAGTGTTGGCAAGGTTGTGGAGAAAATGGAACCCTCATACACTGTTGATGGGAATGCAGATTGGTGCGGTCACTATGGAAAAGAGTATGGTGGGTTCTTGAAAAATTAAAAATGGAATTGCCTTCCGACCCAGTGATTCTACTTCTGGATATATATCCTGAGAAACTCAAAACAGTAACTTGAAATAATATACTGTATCCATCCTTATGTTCATTGCAGCATTATTTACAATAGCTGAGGTACTGAAGCAACCCCAGTGCCCCTCAGTAGACAAGTGGATAAAAAAAGGTGTGGTACATTTGAATACTACTTGGCCATATAAAAGAATAAAATCTTACCATTTCTGACAGCATAGATGGACCTAGAGAGTATGCTAAGTGAAATAAGACAGAGAAAAACAACATATGTTCTCACTTATATGTAGAATCTAAATAACAAAATAAGAAAATAGAAACAGACTCATAAGTATAGAGAATATACTGGTTGCCAGAAGGGAGGAAGAGAGGATGGGGAACAGGGTGAAAAAAGGTGAAGGGATTAAGAGGTACTAATTGGACTGACAAAATAGGCATATGGATATGAAAGTTTATATATCCATAAATGCAATGTTTTTTTCTTTGGTCAGTTCCCATTTGGAAAATGAGGCATCCATGTGTGTTTAGATTGGCTCCATATATGTTACTGTTATCTCTCCCAAATTATAAAGTTTAAATCTTCCTCTTTCTCTTATAAGAGGGTAGGAAAATATTAGCTTTCAAAAATAATACATCTGGTACAACTTTCTGAAAGCCAAATCAACACATATAGACTAAACTTGAACTGAAGGGTATACATGGCCAACAAGAAATGTTAGTAGCTTCAAATCTTGTTATTCATGGGAAGTACAGCATGTTGGAGTAGCACTGTGCAATGACCAGTTGCCGAGGTCTAGACTAGTTGACTTTTTTCTTTTGTAAAAGAGATGATTTGTGGTACATGATGACTGTTCCTTTGAAATATATTTTCAAGTCCAGTTACCATTCTTACCACACTAGCTCAGGCTCCTAACACGTAAAATCTGGGTAGGTTACATGAGGCTCCAGGCTGCTGCTCATCTCTCCCCTAGTCCAATCTACCCTTGAAATTGCTGCCAGATTAATACCTAAAACACCTTCACCATATCAATCCCTTGCTCAAAATATTTAGTGGCTTCTCCACTGGCTCCAGGATGAAGTCCAAATTCCTTAGCTTCCCATTCAGGGTCCTCCCCAGTTTGGCTCCAGCTGATCCTTCCAAACCTTATCTACTATCAATTCCTTCTTCAGCCATAACTGTTCTCCTCACAGCCTCCAGAACTATCCTACCTTTGTTCCCACTGCTCCTTCATTTAGAATGCATTCCATCTCGTCTCAACCTATTCAAATTCTACCCATTTCCCAACACTCAGCTCAGATTCCATCTCCTTCTTGAAGCCTGGCCAGACCTCGCGGAGCTGAAGAGCTCTTTTTTCTGAACTCTGAGAGCACTTTTGTTTGGATCAGTGGCTGCTAACCTTCTCGAGAATGAAGCCCTCTTCTAACACCAAAATAGTTCAGAAGCAAATGAGAACCTATTTTTCATCTGCTGATTGAGAAAGCTTCATAATGACAAAAGCCTACTGCAAATTTTCAAACAAAAAAGTCCGTATTTTCAAAAACATCACAGAACATCCGTATGTGAGAAAAGTTTAATTGATATGTGGCCCATTCATTTCCTCAGCCTGAAAAGGGTTTGCACAAAAGAATCTGCTCGTCTTCGGTGCTTGCTCTGCACCTCCTGGGGATCTCTGAGCTGCAGGTTGAAAATCCTCATAATTTCATTGACATACTATGACCTTTCAGTTTTTGCCAAATTTTCAAAAAGTTTTCTCTCTTCCAACCTGATTGTCAGCTCCTCAACGTAGGAACAGTGTCACATATCTCTCTGCATATCTACTAGAATATGGTAGATTCTTTGCACACAGTAAAAACTAAATAAATGCTTTCTTTCTATTACAATTTCTCCACCAATATTTTATTATAAAAAATTTCCTAAATACAGAAAAGTTAAAATAATTATGTGGTGAACATTTATAAACCTTCCATTTACTTTTCCATACCTATTCCTCATAAAACTATCATATTTTTCATGCATTTCAAAAAGAGTTACAGACATATTTCTCCTAAACACCTTAGCATTCATATCATTAACTAGAGTTCATATTTGTTTATGGTTCTTTTTTCCTTTAAGTAAAATGTATGTATAGTTAAATGTATAAATCTTAAATGTGCCATTGAATGACTTTTAACAGATGCCCACATTTAAATTTCAAAGTGCAACCTAAATATTTTAGGTTGGTGTAATAATGGGAGCAAAACACAACAGTATGAAAATATTGCTCCAATTTTAAGAACTAAAGTAGCAAGAGGACATTCTCAATTTATGGCCTAGGCAAAAGTGAAGTAGAATTTTAGCATGGAAGGATAAGAATTTCTAAAGTAATTTGTGGGGTTTTTTGAGCATTTACTACATGCCAGGTATTGTGTAAGCACTTTCTAAGTGCTAAATAGTTTGCTCCTCATGGAAATTTTAAGATATAACTATGATAATTGTCACATTTTGAAGATGAGGAAACTGCACCTTAAAGATGTTTTTAAAACTAGTTAAAGGTCACACGGCTACTTTCAATTTTTTTTTATTACCATACCTTTTATGACACCACTGGAAAGTCAAATGTTTTTTTTTATTATGGTTTTATCATTCTTCATCATTCCTCAGATGGAGATCTGAACAATCAGTGAAAGGCATAGCAAAAGGAAAGTCCCAGAGTAGCCCAAGTGTATCAGTGGATGTTGCAAATTAGCAGATGGTAAAATAAACTAGCGGACCAAGATTGGAAGCAGATGAGCTGATGTGAATTTAGAACCTCAATCATATCAATATGAAAACATGGTTTACTTGCCTAAAAAGTAATCAACCTACCAAATTGACATCTCACATCATATCCTTTTCCCATCTCTTCATTCTTTACCAACTTGCAGCAGCACCCAGACATAAACCCTGCCTGCACTGTGATCTGACTAAGCAAGTCCTTCTTGAGCACCCGGAGTCCTCAGTCCATGCAAAGGGCCTTAGGTGATGGAAAGAATATTAAAGGAGAAAAGATGCTCTCCTCCCAGGGAGACACTATAATAGCCAGTCCTAGTGGATATGTTCCTATAAAGTATAACATTTATTATTACTTAATAGCTGCGATGTTTTCAGCATGCAGTAGATGCTAATGCCTGTGCTTAGTATTTTAGATAGATGGTTGCAACACCTGTAATTAAGGTGCAATCCTAATTTTACAAGGGAGAAAGATTCAAAGATCAGATATGAAGATGATATTAATAGTCAATGAATTTTAAGAACTTCCTATGAGTCACACACTGTTCTAAATGCTTTTCCAACTCATGTACACATCCTCACAACCCTTCAGGTAGGGACTATTATTTCCTTCCTTTTACAAACCAGGAAGCAGAGGCAGAGAGCAGGCTTGTCATTACACAGCGTCACACTAACCCAGAAGTGAAATGCCTGCCTCTGTGTTCTCACGAAACCCACATGTCAGTTACAGGGACAGTAAACAGTTGGATTGTGACTTTCTAGCCCAGATAATTAAAATTCATGTTCTCACTATCCTGCTTTCCTAAATTATAAATATTACTCATTCCCTACTTTTTTAAGGCAATTATCAGGTAGAAGTTTATGCTGGAAGAAATGGAGATATAGTTCAGATAAAAATGCCATCATTATTTCTTACCTGGAATCTCCTCACCACCCACCACCCCTTAAATACAGTCTCAAAATACCACCCAAGGATATTACTGCGATTACACAGGCATAACCACATCATTGTCCTCCTTACAAGCCTGCAGGTTGCCCAGCTCCTTCAGGATTGAATCCCAACTCCTGAACTGTGTACCAAAGATTCTTTATCATCTGGTAGGGTAGCTCTGAGCACCATCTCTGTACATTTTGCACATGTCCCTCATCTCACACACGTGCACGGTGTCCCTGGGATTAGGAATGTCTTTGCTATAACTGAATAATTCTTGCTCTCTCTTCCTTCCAGGCTTGACAGCCATTGTTCTCCTACCTCTCCTTCAAACCTCAGAAGTGTTATCCATTTGTAGAAACCAACCTCCAACCTCAGCCACCTCAGTCCTGTTTAGGTGCCCCTCCTCTCTGCAGAGCTTAGCCTAATTGCTCTCATCAACCACAGGCCTGCAAGTCACAGGAGACTGTGAACTTCCCCTGGCCAGGAGAGTATTTGGTAAATATCTAGACACAATCAATCAATGACTATCTCTTGAATGAATTCACAATGCAATAATGGATATACAATGTGATACATATTCTTATATATATTTAATATATAAAAATAATATATAATTCAATATTTAGGGCCAATCATCTTTGCTTACCATCGCGTATGGATACTAAACCTAAGTGTACTAACTGCCTGTTCTTTATGTCATTCTGTTGTTTCTTGGACCATGTGGAAGTTGCTTCATCATTACTAAATACTACTTTGACAGTTATTAGTGCAGGACAAATGCGGAGCAGTTAGTTACTACAAATCCATATTCAAAATCAGTAACAATGCTGATGGCTGATGCTCTCTGCATGGGCAGCCTAAAACTACTATATGAATTGGTCTGTGAACTGATCATATTCAAATATTTTGAAATGGACTTCAGATGCTTATTAAATCTGGTAATGCTTTGTAAGTAAAATTAATGAATCTCTGCTCTTATAATTATTCAACTTTATTATATGTTTGGTAATAAGGGGCATCCATTCAACAAATATTTGTTGACTGCTTAATCATGGCCAACCCTTCTGCTAGATGGTGTAAACACAATAGTGAAGAGGTCTGTGCCTGCCTGTAAGGACCTAGAGCAGTGGTTCTCAACCTATCTAATGCCATGACCCTTTAATACATTTCCTCCTCATGTTGTGGTGACCCCCAGTCATAAAATTATTTTCGTTGCTACTTCATAATTGTACTTTTGCTACTGTTAATGAATTGTAATGTAAATATCTGTGTTTTCCGATAGTCTTAGGCGACCCTGCTGGCAATTCTCAACCCGTGGGTTGCAACTCTGCAGCAGCAGTAGTCTTAGGCTCTACAGCAGCAGTTCTCAACCTGTGGGTCGCAGGTTGAAAACCGCTAGCAGGGTCACCTATGACCATTGGAAAACCCAGATATTTACATTACAATTCATAACAGTAGCAAAATTACAGTTATGAAGTAGCAACGAATATAATTTTATGGTTTGGGGTCACCAAAACATGAGGAATGGTATTAAAAGCTCGCAGCATTATCAAGGTTGAGAACCACTGACCTAGAGACTACACACACATACATGTAAACACACATGTAAATAGATGTTGCCTTCATTGGGCCACACTCTTAGATAAGGGAAAGAAATGTTTTAAGGCAGATAAAGTGCTTCAGTAAGAGCCAAGTATTTTGGCTACTGAGGAGGCCAAGTTTTACAATGTAAAGAGTGTGGGCTTTGCAACCACCCGTCTGTGCCTTTGAATCTCATCTCAGCTCAGAAAATAAGCTGTGTAAATAGAGACCAGTCATCTAAATGCTTTAAAATGAGGTGCATAAAAGTTTCCCTAACTTCTTTTGAGGATAAAATAGGTATGTAGAACACATAAATATTGCACTCAGTAAATAGTAAGAATTCCGTCAATTCGGTTCATATTTTTCTTCTTGCTAAAAATTCTTTCCATGCAAAATTCCCTTTATCAGTAATAGGGACAATGATAAAATAGATAAGCATTTTGGATTTTGATCCATTTTATGTAAAAAAAAAAGTTCCCCATTTGTGTGATAGGAGTAATAAAACATACCTCCTTCGAATGTGTTTGGTAGAATTCATCTATCTTTTGTTGGTGTGATAGGATATCGGAGGAATGGAACAAAACTAATATTCTGCAAATTCATTTAATTACTAGGAACATAATCATAATCAGCTTTTACTTATATATAATTTGGGGTCCTAAAACAATGTCAATCCTTCATTAGCTTCTTGAAACTTATGAAGAAGGCAATGGCTAGCAGTCACCGAGGACAGCTATGTGACAAAAATCTTTTTTCCTACCTACAGTGAAAATGAAAAAAGTTGTCATTATGTACTTGTTATTTCTATTATATTGTATGTCTGAAGTCAAAGAGTGGAGAGTGAATTATGCTTAGATGTCACTCCAATAAACACACACACACACATACACACACACACACACACACACTACTTTGCTCACCTCAAGGCATCCTTGACCATCATGAGAAATTAGGAATTACTTAAAGCAAGGAATATATGACTGAAGGGATAAGAATTAGCCTAAATACCAGCACTCACTGAAGGGTCACACATCTCTCTGGATGGAACCAGAAGTTTTTCCCTGAAGATAGGATGTGCTTAGAAAAATGAACTGCTGCTTGTACCAGGTTCAAGTTCTGGCCTACCAGGGACAGGCCATCGAACTGTGATTCTCTGAACTAACAGGTATTGGGAGTAGATGAAAACTGTCTCCATTGAGTTGCTAATTTATCAAGAAGCCTGTCTCTCTAGAACCTCTGAGCTTAACTGCAGGCAATCAGCACTGCAGTCCCCATTTCTAGTATGGAAGACACAGGTCTACATAATAGACTAGAGCAGTAGTTGGCAAACTCATTAGTCAACAGAGCCAAATATCAACAGTACAATGACTGAAATTTCTTTTGAGAGCCGAAAACTGACTTATGTGCATGGGCCACGAAGTTTCAATTGCACTGTACGTGCGCACCTGCATGTGGTATTTTGTGGAAGAGTCACACTCAAGGGGCCAAAGAGCTGTATTTGGCTAAGAAGCCACACTTTGCCGACCACTGGCCTAGAGTATATATGCCAAAGTACAAGGCCTTACACAGGCCACCCCTCTATTCCTCTGGCTTTATCTCTCATACTCCCTCACTCTCCTCCATGCACACTTGCTGTTCCTGGAACAGACCAGGCATGTTGCCAACACTCGGCTTTGACAACTACTGTTCCTATGGAGCCCCGACAAATGCCCCTTAAACTTTTTTTTGACTTGTGCTTGTTTCATATCATTTGGTTCTCAAAGTCAAGATACATGTGACCAAAGGTATCACCTACTTAAAAGTATTTTCTAAGGCGCTCAAACTATAACTGCTTTTTAACTTTCACAGTAATACTGCTCCCATCCAAATGTGCGCATAAAAATAACTTGTAATGAAAAGCAGAGATGACTTCCCATCTCCATTTAATTCCAGAGATGCTTAACATAGACGGATGGCTGGTGGAATTATAATTAAGTTTAAAGCTTTGAAAATTAGTAAGAGACAATCCCCTAAAGTTACCCTATGGATGCATTACACTTTGTATGCGTGACCCCAGGAAGAAATCTCACACACGCAAGAACTTAGAGACCAGCTTGCAATGACCCTGGGAGTTGACTTTATACTAAATCCTTCTGTCATCAGAGCCCCTGTCATTGGTCCTTTTGCAGCGGTCCCCCGCTCTTTGCTGGGATTGGTGTTCTCCAGTCCTGAAGACACCAACGTGGCAGTGTGGGCCCCGGTGTTTGGTGTGAAGGCATTAGGAAAGGCCTTGGCACCTGAGGGGAACCTCATGCTCCCTGCAGAATAACATGGGGATTTGAAAACCCAGGATCTGGACTCAGAACTTGATTCAAATATCAGGTCAGACACTAGTGGTACCTCATAACTATGTGTCTTTCAAGTTGGCATTTCATTTTCTAGGACTCAGTTTCTTGTGTGTAAAGTAGTAATAAGAACTAAAGAAGTGATTATTATTTACATATAGCCTAGAAGCTAATAGATACAGAGCACTTAGTACATTCCATGTGTGATACAAGTTTTACTTATCCTCACAGCAAGCCTAGTGCAGCTCCGCTATGATCCCATTTTACAGATAAGGAAACTGAGCCACACAGACACTAGCTTGCTTGAGCTCACACTGCCAGTAAATGGAGCTGGGATTCAAATCCAGTCTAACTATGATGCTGGCAATCTAAAGGGAAGTTTGTGAAGATTAATGGAATAAATCATGGGGAATGGTCAGCATAATGGACTGCCAATGTTATTCATACAAGTAGTCATTATTACTATTAATTATCAATAGGCACGTGATAATTATTCTCATAAACTATATAGCCAAACATAAAACCATAACAAATTATGTTGTTCATCCTTTCCTAACTTTTGCTAAATAATAATTTATAAGAGGCTAATTTTATAAAACAAAGATGGAAAGAATCACTGCTTTGCAAACTCTAAAAATGTCACTTAGAAAGCTCCTTTACTCATACTATCCCTTAATCTCCCAGAAACAAAATCATGTGCAGAATGTAAACAATAAAATTAGATTACCATGTTTCTATTGAGGACAGAATATTGAACCACAAAAAGATAAGTACAGTCTTCAAATGCAGCCTCAGACCATAATTTTATGCACACTCACACCAGTTTACATATTTCTTATACATTGATTTCTTTAAAATACTCCAGTTAGACAAAACTGTATTTTACTCCATTAATATTACAGTGAGAAAAACAATGTCAGATAATTTATTAGCGTTCTAAGCTTTGCAGAAATGATTTAAAAAAACTTTAAAATAAACTTCTGGTTATACCAATTTGTATAACTGAATTAACCTGTGACCTAAAATATGCAATATACAATTAAACATCTTAAAATGCAGAAAATCTAGCCACCTCATTCAAGATCATATCTCTTATCATCTTGGAAATCTGATATATCATTCCAAACGACTATCTGAATTACAGAATTCCTGAACCCTATTTGCAGGGAAGATTCCAATGGCATCTGGTCTTATGTCACTCACAGGCAAATTCATCTGCCTTAAGACAAAATTAAGCTTCTTCTTATGTATAAATCTAAGTTTTCAATATAGGAAAACTCTTGATTCTGCTTGCTCACACCTCTTTTTGGCCCTTCTCCCCTCTCACCCCCAGACAACCAAAAATAAACACTCAAACCAGTAATATATGAACTGACCAATCATGGGCTCCCTGGGACTTAAGACAACCAGGAAAAACAAAGATGGAAAGAATCACTGCTTTGCAAACAAGATCTTAATTAGGTCTGTAAATAAAAATCCCTTTACTGCTCCAGCTCTGAGTCCTTCTGAAGGGAGATTTCCTAACTACTTCTCACACTTACACAACACAAACATCAGCACACAGCCTCTCCCAAACTGAGGCCTGAACATACACCCACACACTGGAAACCCTCTAGATTTCCAGTTATTTAAAAAAAGCATCACCTCTAAAAGTCCTAGGTCTTAAAAATTATACTGTCACAATATAACAAGAAATGTCTATTCCATCCTATCCTCGAAGATGAGGAAAAACAGGTAAAAGAAAAGCCACAGTTGATATTTTCAAAACCATCCATTAGTCTTCCTCTCACCCCCCACCCCAGGCCAAACCTTAATTGTTTAAGAGTAATTACACAATTTATTAATTCACTTGGAAACAACAGTGCTTTTCTGAATGCAGGTCAAACATTCACTTAGGCTATTTTATATTGTTGTTTGTATAATTCAGAGATGTATAAACTGGGTGAAACCAACAGTTAACTGCAACAATAACAACTCAGGGAGGTTGGGATAGAACATAAAAGTATGAAGAGTTGAAAGTTCTGAAATATGAAACATTCAAACAACTTTTCTGAGGAACATTTCATCTAGGAAATGAAAAAGCACAATATTTGAGGCTGTAGTTCAGTGTCTCTGTCTTTATCCCTTAGATGAACCATGAAAGTAGGCGCTAGCCTGTGAGTACAGAACCTACAAACATTGAGTCTTATGATAATTTGGCAGCAGACCTAAGAAGAAACTTAATATTCTCTGCCTCTCCATTCCATTCCCTTCCCTTCTTGTTTGTTCTTCAGATGAAGTTATGGTTTTTGATACAGAGATTTTCATGTTTTCTTAGCCTCATTATAGGGACAAGTGGTGGCAGGAAGAAAAACTGGCCCTGAGTGAGAGAAGACAATCAATATAAATGTGGGCAAAGCCAACAACTATGTAAACTGCATGGAAGTTTTGTTGACCTAATTAAGGGGACCAGCTTCAATGAGGCAGCAGTGAAGTCGCTCAAATATAAATCACGGCCTAGAAAGCTAGAAAGAAATATGTGTTAGGGAGTTAGGGGAGTGAGGAATATTTTAAATGCTCTTTGAAATTTTAATGAATTTCTTGTTTTTCATTCTTCTAATTCGTTGATAAACACTGCTGGCTTCAAAATAAATAAGATTTTCAAAGAAGGGACAGGGAAATCTATAATGATTATACCCCAGGGAAGCCTGCCAGACATTATGACTTCACTAATTTAAGTTTAACTCCTCTAGTGGTGACTGGGGGGAATGAAGCCAACGCATTATAGAACATGTAAGTAGCATGATGAATTGATTCACAAACTGAATAATAACCCAGAACTTTCTAATACTGTCTGCATATAAAGAGGTATGTAACAGGGATTGTGAGGAAAGTTTTAGGTCCATATTTTCAAACTACATACTAAAAGAAAACTGAATATGCCAGTCAACTGACTAAAATCCCATTTTATTTTTTCGGACAATTTATAGTAACATATTCTAACGTCCCTTTTTAATGACTGGAACCCTTAACATCTTCTAACTTCTCTAACTACTAGAACCCCTGCAATATCCACCCCTGAAGAAAGCTTGAAAACAGAGTGAAATGAGTAACTGTGTATTTATCTGAAATTTGCCTAAAAATTTCATTTCCAATATTTAAGATACTTAAGATTTTTTAAGGATAAGGAGTAATTTTTAAATATTTCCCAAATTGAATGGCTCATTAGATTACACACGTATACAACGTATTTTGTTATTTTGAACTTATTTTAGTTGTGCAAAAAATATTCCCAAATCTGAACATGATATCAGCTATTAAGTATAAATACTCAGAAACATATCACCACCCCACAAGCCCTTAAAAAACAAACCACATATCATTCCCGCAGAGCCACCCCAAGAGGAAGTCCCCCCCACCACACACACTCAGTTCGTTACGGTGTGGTGCTTATTTTGTTCGAGATGATATGCCTGTGAATGATGACAAAATGAAACATCTCACCCTTACTTCATTTCCTCATTCATAAGAAAATTAACTACCATTATTTCATATTAATCCTACCAACATGTATTGGTATATCCTATTAAGCAAAAATAATTTGACATATGTGTTCTTCTATATATTTAAGTTACTCTAAATGATTATCTTATTTGGATTTTTCAGTGATGAGAACACTGTTACATGTTTGGCCCCCTCTGGCACTTGTCAGTGGTTACCTGCTCAAGGTCAGTATCTACCTGCTCAAGGGCACTGGTGTGGGGCCCACTAGCCCAAGGACCCCTTTGTGACTATGCACACCCCAGTCTACACTGTGCCCTAGCCATCCCTTCCCCCGCATCTGAATTCCAAAGGAGAGAAAAAAATGACTGCTCCCTTTTTATTTCCTTTATAAAATCTACTTAAACCCAAGGATTGTTTTCATTTACATAATTTAAAATTCTTTGTTATCACCTATCGAAATGGGAAGAAGAGTTTCAGATGAAAAGGGACCTTATTCAGAGATTAATTTTGGCTAGGTCAGCAAAGTTTCTACTTTTGACAATGACCATCTTTCATGACCACTGGCAATGCAAAATACAGACTACAAGGGTGGGCAAAAGTAGGTTTACAGTTATGAGTACATGAAACAGAGCTTATTATTATTTATTATTTTCCACACAAGCCACTGTAAACCTATGTTTTCCCAGCCCTGTATATACATGTTAAAAACAACAGTCATAGTATAAAAATTAAGATCTCACATGAAAAACAGCTGAATCTATATTTTTTCTATTATCATAAATTTTATAACACTAATATTTCAAACCCCTTCATTAATATATACTAGAATACTGAACAAAACAATTTCATTGTATTTAGTTTTGTTTACTTTTAAGAAATGTGATAAAAGATCACAATGGTGATTGGAAAATGATGTTTATGGATGGAATTCTAACATGAATAATTTATTGAACTTCTAGTGAAACTTATGCTCTTAAGTTCATCAAGGTCCAGAGGTTTAGGAGGGAATAAATAAGCAAACATATAATCTGTGAAGAAGTAATTTTTCATTAGGCTAAGGTGGAAACAAACGGATTACAACATGTCATAGATCCTTCCATATGTTAAAGTTTTAAAGTATACACAGTATCTAAGTATGAATAACAGCTTACAATACATATATAGTCATATTTACATGTTTAGACTTATGTATATGCAGATTAAAACAGGTATTTTTAGTTATATAACATGTATATAAATATTCATGTATTCACCATACACAAATAATTGTAATAGTACTATGTTTTAAATATACTATTTGACTTTAAGAAGCAAATAAATTTTGTGTATCATCCAAATGAGATTGTATATTTGTAAACAATAGGTTTCTTTTTTTAACTTATAACTTAATGTCCAAAGTGCCAAGAAGACTAGGCACACAAATTCTTGTACTGATATTTAGAAGCAATTCAGTCCAATGTTATATGCATGCAACAAATAATTTATATTTAGTAACAAAAGGTGAAAGCAAAAGAAAGGAAATAATTCTAAATTTTCATTACTCATAAAGCAAAATACTGCAAATTGATAATGTGCTGTGGAAAATGGTTAGCAGAAGATACAACAAAAAAGGTTCAAAATGTTATGCACGCCCCATATGTATAATATGCATATGTATGTATCTATGAAAATAAAACCAGTCTATGCAGTGTTATGATAGCCTAGTGACGTGCAGCTCCTAATGAGTACTGATTCATAGGTCAAATTACGTAAGGAGAAACAGAACAGTAATTTCGTGGATTTGAACTCATAACCACCTAACAACAGAGCATATAGTCATGAAGAAGCAAGGTGCAGAGTAAACAGTGAGAAGGTAGACACTCACCTTCGGTGCCATTGGGAGTCATGGAATTACTATTTACATGAGAGTTATCGAGTTTGGGGCCACTGGGGGATTCACTACTACCACTCAGACGGCTATGCGGGCTGGTTAGATCCTGCATTTCCATAGACCTAGAGACAAGAAGCCTTCCGTTTGACAGATGTACCAAATTCATAACGCCGCTATGTAATGCGCTAACGACTTGACGCCTCTGGAACACATTCGCACAAAAGTCCCATTGTATCTCTTCTCTTGGACTCAAAATAGTTCATCTTACATTTTACCTCCCGTCACCCTTTCATAACATGTAGTAATGAAAGGTGTCAGCCACTTGCCTTACCTATCCAGCCAAACATTCACAGGGAACTTTTAAAATCTTTTTTCCCCCTTATAGGGCTCATCAAGAGAAACAGATCAAAAGAGACAATTACACCTAATTTCATGTTGTTTTTTTTTTTAAAAAATGTAGTCATGCTTCTTTTACATTAAAAAAGTTATCATTTTTCTAAAAGAAAAAATGTGTAAACCAGTAGAAAAAAACCACCCTTCTATGGAATCTGTTTGATCTAATAAATTAGCCCTAAGTACTCCCTTATAATTTACCAACCAATTGTAATTTAATGGGTCCCCAAACCAAATAAAACACTCAGAGCCTATAGTCTAATGACAGAGAATGAGATAGTTCTGCTGCATTTGTTTACTCTGGCAAACTGCTTAATTGTCCCTCTGTTTTCCGTGAAACAAATGCAGCATTAAAACATTATGCTGTCGGCTCTCCTGTTTGCTCTGTGGATTACACACAGCGTGCCCAATTGAAAAGGGATAAGGCCCACGTACAGGGAGTCCTGTGAGCATTAGCACTTGGAATACCTCAACTGTCACTCAGGGAAAGAACAATTCTACTTCAGTGCTCCAAGCATGCATTTTTACCCTATAAAAACAGTTCCACCTCCCCTGAAAGTCCTTAGACTCAACAGTTACTTATACTATAAAAGGTACAAAAGCCACTACTCATGTGCACTATTGTACAACTACCCATGTGTATTTCACATCGCAGTAAAGAAGGGAGGATTTATTTAAAGTGACTAAAAACATCCCTAGATACCATCTTGTTTTTGAAGTTTTTGAGAAACTAAGACCCACCTACTTTATTTTAAATGTGTGTGTATTTTTAAGGGTGGAGGGCATGTTTAATATCCTATTTATAAAGCTAAGACTAAAAGTTAGTCATTTTAATTTGGAGGTTGCACTTCAGCTGACTTAAAGTGGCTTAAGATGAACCATTTCTCTGCTAGAGTGAGTTATTTCCCCAAGTCATCTGAATTCAAACTAGAAATGGCTTACAATCTAATTTCTCTTTTCTAAATCCCTTTATATTCACAGTTTGCCTAACTCCAGAAACCATAGCCCATAAACATTTTCAAACCCAGGCTCCTATTCCCTTTCTACATATTCAAAATGTTTTACACGCACACGCATACACACTGCTAAGTAATTTCCAACAGAGGCTGTTGCTATTAATAGCAATAATTAAGAAATACTAGACAAAAATAGATATGGGTCACAGAGAGGTAATCTCCCAAAATGTCAAATATCAACAATATCCTTACCTGCAACTTGAGGAAACAGCAACATCTGAACTGGATTGAGGTGTTTGCACCTGTGATCAGGGGTAAAAAATTAGAAGCTGTTGTTAACTCTGCTTCGGTGTCAGCTCTTAATTACACAGAGCACATGGCTGAGAACCACAATGCTCCCTTTTAACCAAAGGAGAAAAAGGAGGATACTGCAGCAGTGAAAGGCATATTGTCTTTAAGTTGAGGTCTCTACTGTTGTTTCCTCCTGCAGGTCTACCCTCCTCCTCCCCTGGTCAGGGGGGGGACGGCGGCCAAATGACTGGATAGTGATTCATCACTGGCCTATGACAGCTGCAAACGGGATTACCCCTCCCCCAATCAACATGCAAAGCAGCCTTGCCCAGGCAGCTTGGAAAAGGTGCATGGAGAAAAAAATCGCTGGTAGCAGAATGAGTGTGTTTCACAGCAGTGGCCCAGGCCAAGGTCCTCCAGCATCCTCGGATCTTTCATCTGCTGCTATCACCAGCTGAACCGGAGTTCCCGCCCACCCCTCTGACTCCCGACAGTTTCTTACCCTTATCACCAGTTTTCTCCTATATTGACTGCTTGTCATTTCACATTTATTGAAAGGGCTTTTGGGCAACTTCCAAGCCCTGCTTACAAATGGCAAAGGCAAGTTTTCACACCCCAGTATTTCCCATCCCAGAGTGCTATTCTCATTAACCCACACAGATTTAAAAGGCAACCATGTGTATTCCTCAAGGTCTGATAAAATAGGGAAAGGTGTTCGCTCTGATCTGATTTTTTCCATCTTTTAAACCGAGAGAGAATGGATAAGACAGTCATCAATTTGTGTCCCAGGTAGCCAGCATGTGGCCTCCAGAAGAATCTGTATTTCGGGACTTCACTGGACAACTAGCCTCACAGGGGCAGCGCCAAGTACTAGCAGGTGAGCAGCTCAGGCGAAGGTGGGCTGCTAGCTCCCACTCTCAGGCTGATGCCTCAGCTGGAGAGAGCATTCTGCAGGATGTTCAAAATGATTCCGAATTCCAAACCTTTGATGTGCATTTGCATTCAACCTGAACTGACATGCATTAGGAGTACAGGACCAAGTTGAGAACTGGCGTGTCTCACGTGGCATTAAAGTTATCTGGCCAAATATCTATAACTGAGCCATGTTCTTTTTAAATTATGATTTATGAAATTAAGAAATGCCACCCTTCCTGGCAAGCATGAAGCACCGTTCAAGTCTACATGTCTTGGGGAATGTTATGTGTGATTTCTGGGTATGTTTTTCTAGAGTATGTACAGGATGGAAAATAATTTTTAAGAGATGCCTGAGCATTAAATGAAAATTTTTAATGTGAATGCTTGTGGATATGTCATTCTGTGATAACAGGCTTCTGCAATTTTTGTTAAAATTATTGTTCTACACAAGATTGAATGTTTCTCCTTAGAAACTGCAGCAATATACCTCAAGAATAAATCTCCTTTTTCTTTCTTTTTTTCCCCACTTTTATACACCTGGAATAAATTATAGGTGAGAACTAACTTAGTTTTAAGAACTCTCTTGGCTTAATTATGTGAAAGAGTATGTAAAACATACTTTCTGTTTAATGTTAAAAGTGTTAAAAATACATTGCTATTTTAACATTAGCTAAATTGTATAAGCTTAGAAATATAACTTTGGTTCCATTGTATACTTTTAAAGTTTGATTATATTTATATTTGAGGTTTAACCTGTCATATTTAAATTTCAGTTAAACTGTTCATTGGAGTTCAAAATAAGAATTATTCTAACACACTTTCTCACTAAAAATATATTTCCAAAACAACATCGTTCCTTTCTGCTGACTCGACTCAATCTGTACTGTACTTTTTATACACTACAATTTTTGAAAATCTACATTCACGATCTTCATTTCATTAAGTAGACTTCAGATATATTCTTTTGTGTCTCAAGGATTATTTAAACCATGTGTTGTGTGTTACTGTATTTAAAAATGACTCTTTAATCAAAATAACTTTAAAACAACTAATCCTCACTTAGGCTGGTCAGCTGAATCCACATCGCGGTCCAGGAAAAATAAATCTACTCTCAAGAATGCGAATGCAGACAACAATTAGACACAGATGTGAACAAAATTAGTTACAGTTTACAAAATGCTACACTTCACATGCTTTTAGTTTTTTATGTGTAGTACAAGATTGCAGTGTAGTAAGGAAACATACTCTCATAATGACTTATCTAAAAAGAATACCTATTTCTGATTGGTGTTGATTTTCTCTTATATATGACAAGATCTCTGGAAATTTCTATATTTTCAAGGTCTAAAACCCTAAGGTATTTCCAAAATAATTAGGCATATTTCCATTCAAAAGAGAAAAAAAATATTTCATGGTTTTCAGAAAAAATGCGTAGACATCTGTAAGCTTACATATTCTGCTTCCCATTCATAAACTTAATGTTTCTTGTCTTCTCCTAATCTGGTATTTTTAATTCAAATGCTACTATGAGTGCAACAATATTTCCCTTAACATTATAAGTGGTCATTTTATATTACAATGAAGTCATTTCACTTTAATGCTTTTTAAAACTCTTCCTATAGAATACTCAGGGTAGCATACAGCTACTGAAAACACAAAGAGAAAAAAGATAGCAGAACTTTTCAGAGTTTATATTCAAGAATCCTAAACTAGTAACTCTGACTTCTGATTAGTTAATGAGGTCTTTTAAGTTTGCCTTTTTTCTAATTAAATTTATAATTCTTCACAGATGTAACTTTTGTTGATGTTCAATTTGTCTCTCTCATTTTGTTAAACCTCACATAGTACTTTGCCAATCCATTGAATAGCCACATTAAATCTGTTAATACCATGCTCTTCAACCCCAGAAATTATTTCCAGAAGGCAAACTTGCTTTGAGGGATCATCAAACAAGACTTAAGGTACACATTTTATCACATTTTCCCTACCACAGAGCTCAGGATGCAGAGCAAAATTCATGACTTTTGCACTGTTTATTATACTTTGCTAAATTACAAATCAAAAGCATCTGACAGAAGATCATGTATGAAGCCAAAAAGTTAATAATGTTCTGTGAAAAGTAAACTGTAAATGGAAAGGGATTCTAAATCTCAGCAGCACAGAGCAAATAAAATGTAGGTACTTGTCTAAATTATGGGTTTTCCACAGGCTTTTCTGCTTGCTAGAAGCAATTTTTACAAAACGACTATAATTTTAAACTTACTTTCTTCAACCAAAAAGAAATTTTCAAAGTGAAAGTACTGAACTTATCTAAATAAACAGAGTTGGCAGGCAAACTAGTTTTGCCCAACCACAGATCAACCTGAATACTCCCAAATTTGAAAGACAATGGCAATTTTCTAATCAGAATGCATTTTATAGTGAAAAAATGTGCCTCGGGCACAAATCTGCTTTTTAATCAGAATGTATTCTTGCTAAAACTTTCCTCAATCAATATTCCTGCCTATGGTGTCAATGTTCTGGTTAAAACCTAAACCTAAAATTGAAATAAACTTCTGCCAAGAAATGGAGGGATGCCTTTGAAATGGTAACACTTATTTCCTTCTTTATCAAAGACTCCACCAAATTACTGCTTTAATACTATTTGATTTTTGATGTAATATGCTGTATTACTTTTTGAAGTATCTAATTTAAAGAAAATGACAAAAGAGAGTCCCCTTGGACAAAAAAACAAGTATTTAAATGGCACTGGTTCTGCCTATAGTTTTAAAGGACTGTTTTCAAAATAGCATATATTGTAAATGTTGATATCTGATTCAATGGAACAAGTGGTTTTATTCCCGCTCTAAGCGTTTTTCATTTTAAAGTACTCTTATAAAATACATTTTTTTCATCCCAATGGAAATTTTCTTTGGAGAAAATCATTTATCATGTCTGGGAAACCCAGAAAGCAGCTGACTTGCCTTTGGCACTCTCACACTGAACAGTGGCTCAATTAGACTTCTCTGTCTATCACCGCAAAGAATTTTCAGGATTGAAAACCCATGGCTGCCTGTTCACTCACTGAACACTCTGGACTTTAGGAGAACCCATGCAGCGAGAAAGTCAAATATTTGATAATGAAAAAAAAAAAGTATGACTCTTCATGTGTGCATGTCCTCGAATCCAAAGGGTGGGCGAAAACACTCATACAAGCCTAAAATAAAACCTACTCTAAAAGACACATTAAAAAAAACAAAAAACAAAAACCCAAACTTATAAAACTACACTCTGCTTAACTATCGACTCTTTGGGCCCCTTGTCATTTTAAGAAACGAAACATACAAAACGGTTGTCTAAGGCAAGGACAGATCTGAATTTATTGAATTCTTGCAAATGCTATGCTTAAATGTGTTCAAAAACTCCTCCCAAGATACATACACCCATGAGTAATTGGCAATTCATACACTGATTCTGAACGACATATTTTAAATGGTAATTCAAAAGTTTAAGTCTAGTTAAATTTCAAGGTCTATTCAAGTCATATAAAGTACCAATAAGTGAAAAATATTATTAACTTAACAAATGTTTATTATTTCACCTTTTGAAGAGGAGCCTGTTTAATATAATGTTTGGAAAATTTGTTTATTGAAGCAAAATGATTTCCTCTTTTTAAAGTGGTATCTATTTTTGTTGTCCTTTCAAAATGATAATTTCTTCCTCATTTTCTCAGATCAATCTAAAGTGTGTAGGAAAAGTCATCTCTGTGTTGCAATATATATGATACTGGCAGATATATTACTTTATTCAATATCACACAATCATAGTTGAGGTTTGTGCAGCAATTCAGAAAAGAGATATGAAGTAATCTCCAGCAGGAGGTTATAGTTATTGATATAGATCACAACAAAAGTAATTGTGAACAATTAATTTGTAATTATCAGTTAATGATTCTAATCGTTTGGATAATTTGACGGCTGAGAATTTATTATATGTGTGTGATGGAACACTGTGGTTCCTCAAGTACTAGGTAAAAGTGTCATAATCTTCCCCATGCCCTAATGTTTTCATTTTAAAAGAAACCAAAACAATACTAAAAGCGCTCCTGTTATCTGTCTCGAGCTCTGCCCACCGGACAGCTGTTGTCAGTCCCTACAATTTCTCAAACAGTCAGCTCCTACTTACAGCGCTCACATCTGCTGCATCCACCCGTTTACTGCGCTCCTTCGCCTGTCCCGGCTTAGCAAACCTCCATTCCTGGCATCCTTTCGCTCCGGGACGAGGACGCGGGAGGGTTTAGGCGCTCGCGGGGCAGCCGGGCGCTTCTGGACCCCGAGCGCGTCTGCGGGGCAGAGCCCGGCCGCGGGGACAGCCGCCTGGCCGCTGCTGCAGGCTCGGGCTGCCGAGCGACTGAGCGCAATCGCGGTCCCCAGCGAGAAACCCGCCACAGTGGCCGGCAACAGGAAGGCTCAAAGTCGGAAGTGGCACTGCAGAGTTTCTACCTCGCCCCAAACTCGGAGCCATGGGCTCCCGGCGCAGCTTAGAGCCCGCCTCGAGCCCTGCGCTCCCAGCGCCCCGCAGCAGCTGATAGCATCTGAGCGCTGCAGACAAAGGAGCAGCAGAATCGCATCCCGGCTTGTTTGCGCAGCCTTGTAGGTCTGCCCGTGCAGCCTCGGGGCTTTTTGTTGTTGTTTTTGCAACGCCAACCACAGCTATTCTCTTGTCCTAACCTTATTGGTTTAAATGCAACAATTGAAAGGAGCACGGCTGGTCTGACTCAACCTTGCTGCTTAAAAAAAAAATTATTATATAAATGAACGCGCCCCATGCTATCAGAATAAACAGCTGTGTGAGAAGAACTTCTCTGAGACACTGTCAACACACATCTCTGGCTACAGCAGCTACCAATTACGAGCTTTGGGGAGTCGTTACGCGTTATCTTTTATACTTTTCCAAAACTTTTTTTTTTCAGGCCCTGAAACTCGCGGAAGTGATGCTTTTCAAATGCCGTTTTCTAAATGTAACAACTGACAGGTCTGGGGGAAATAAAAAAAATTTTTTTAAAGGAGAATGGCCTTTTCCACATTAAGTAGTACATCAAGGGGGAAGTGGGGGAGGGGTGCAGTTATTACCAGTTTAACAATAGAAGCCTGAGCGTGATTCTGCAAAGTTTTCTGGAATGATGAGTTTTACCTGAACCACTTTTGTAGGTATGAACCAGGTAATATTGCCGCGTTAGTATTTTTAAATGATTGGGGCGAGGGGAGAGATGTGTTTTACCTAGAACTCTTTATAGTCTATTCTTTAAAAAAAAAAAAAAAAAAAGAACTTAATCTATGCATGAAAATCTACACTACCTAGAGGGTTGAGCCATTCAGATTATGACTAAATTGCAGGTCCAGTTTAAGATACTTAGTTACTATCACGTTTTAGGCAAATAAGTGGCTTCAGTTGTTAGATTGGTGACTTAACCATTATTGATCTCAAATATGTAAAGAAGGCATCACTTATGTGACTATTCTATTTTTATGTGCCAGCCCTATGCCATAGTTCAAACACCAGTGTTGATTTTTGATACTACTTACTCATCAAAACCAATTTTATACTCTAAAATAAAATCTTTATACCCACTGGATTGTCCTTAAAACAGTTTTGTCACAGTAACTTCTTAAATGATTTTATAATGTTTTCAGATCACACACTAATAAAGAACATAGACACAGTGTTTCCTTTCCTAATTTGTAAATGAAAGCACCATTCTGATGCAAATAAAACAAAAAGCTTCTAATGATCAAAATCCAATATAGACTTCCCTCTTCTTCCTTAGAAAGGAAACCAATCTGAATTCCTCAGAAAAGAAAGCTTAAACTGCACACTCACCTAGGATTTCATTTTGTATGGTAGTGGCAAGGAATCATGGGCTAGTCATCTACCATATTTGGGAGCCAGGTCAAAAATCAGTTCGTTGCTATTGGATCTTTGCATATAAGCAGCAGAAATAGAATGACGTTACAACTACAGCACTTTCTCAGACCATAAGTATCAGTTATTCAATACACAGAAAATAAAATACAGCACTTAATGGAGGTTTCTAGAGCCATGAGTACAATGTAATGTTACATTGATTCAATCTATTATATCAAACAATGACTGCTTTTGCTATCATATTTATTTCTAAGCTCCATAAAATATAAAATTTGAAGTCCTGGTTGGAAAATGCAACCCCTGTTTGAAACTTTACAGTAAGCTCTTATACCCAGGTTTCCCCTAATTTAAAAATTATTATACATATAAAAGGGTAAAATATTATCATGCTGATCCATGAAAGGTTGTATTGGCAAATCCAAAAGATACTGTATGAAGTCAGAACTGCAGGGATATATATAATGTAAAGTACCCGACTTTTGTATAGAATTGCCTACATTATAATCAAATTTATTACATTAGTTTTTATATTTAAATTCAATTTTATTTATATAACACAAGATACTATTAAGTAAATGATGCATATAATTATGAAAAAAATTATGAAAAGCATGAACATAATGTGACCCCTAATTGACATGCTATAGGTCATGCGACAAAAGTATGTAATAAAGAGCATAGTCGTTGGCTAAAAGAAATATCCATGTGCACTTTTTACTGATTTCCTTTCCTAAATCAGAATTAGATGGATTTAAAATGATCACATGCTCATCCACAAATTGTCTGGTTACTGCTTTGGATATCAAATATGCAATAATTACCATACAACTTACATCCAACATATTCTCTGATAAATAGCCAAAATGTAAGCCATTACTAAAAAGACTCAACTTGTGGTTTACTGTTAACTTCCTATTTCTAAATTTTCACCAACTAGAATTACATACTTAACAACCAACTTTAAGGACCAAGGTGTTCCCTAAATAAAATCATATATATCAGAACAGAAATTAGGAATATTTGCCAAAATTTTGCTATTCGTAAAGACAGATATTGGTAGGAAATATTACCATTTGATATTTCCTACAGAAATCTCAACACATATGACTAGGAGAAAATATTTTCTAATATGATTTTCCTTCCTGGAACAAAATTGTGTGTGTGTGTGTGTGTGTGTGTGTGTGTGTAATTTTTATCTGGAAAAGGAAAACACTTGAAATAATCAGCTGTAATGAAATGTTTGAATACCTTCAAAGGGACAATATCTTTCATATACTGTCTCTCCAAATAGGTTTTATCTTACAGAGCAAGCTGATGCCTAGGTAAATGCCTTATCGTATAGAAGTCTGCAATTTTGATAGAATTGTTAGAGCTTCTCAATTAACAGAGAACTTTAAGTAGAGGCATTACTGCAAGACAAACAAACAAAAAACAAATGCCTCCGGTTTTTAAAAATGCAATAGCAGATGTAAGGGATTCATTAGAACAATAAAAAAGGTAACTTGGAAATTTGCAAAAACTTCATGAATAAGCAGTTGATTAATCCAATTAAATATAACACTGAAAAAAGAAAGCACAAACCACAAATGTCCCTTTCCCCCCATTCCAGTTAACAGAGAGTTCTTGAGCAGTGGTGAAGTTTCCAATAAAAGATGTTCTCAGAGGTCATTTTCCTCCTACATGTATTTATCTTTCAGTCATTTTTGAATTAAGCATGCATGCCATTACCTGGTCCAATGTAAACCATCACTTATCTCTCTGCTCCCACCATTTTTAGGAGATTATTTCTCAAGAATAACGGGAGAATAAGTTACAAAATATAATTAGCACTTCAAGACCAGTGCTCTTTCTTCAAAATCAAAGTCCTAGTGATTTTTTTCTTCTACATCATGAAAATCAATAAAGCTGCAAGTATTCAACATTTTACCAATGTTCAAAGTGGTACGGTGGTGGATAGAGTATTACAAAATGCTCTACTTCTAGTCTTCTGCTTCTAGATCGCTGTCTTTTCTCGCAGCTCCTGCCATGCCCTGCACTTTGGGCTTTTTTCTGGAACCCTGGCACCGTGTCCAGATGGCCGACATGATGATCCTTGCTGGCATTTGGAGCGGTCACTTCCATGACCTACTCTTTCCCCACTGGCACGAGACCTACAGTGAGGGCTCTGCTCCCAGAAGCCTTCTGCTGAAACGCAACCAAGTAAAACATCCTCTATTTATTTTAAGAATGATATGAAATCCACCAAACTGAATGTCTACCAGTATTTTGCTAAATGTTTCCCATTCAAACTCCGACATGAATAGCTTTTAACAGTATATTTAAGAAGGCAATTACTAGCTATTCACTGTAGCACAGAAAATTATTTTAATAAATATTATAGTCTTTATACCAACACAATGTGGAAATATGACCTATTTCCTGTCCCCTTAATAAGCACATTGGTTATTACATATGGATAATAACCATTTATTTATGTAGGGTGGAATACTTGTTATCATATGTAGTAATGACTGCCTATAGGAAGTTTTTTTTTAATATTATTCTTAATAGAAACTTGGAGCAGAACTTCTTGAAACTAATAATGATAACCAGGGCAGTAGTAAATTTTTAAGAAAGGAGAATGGTTGGGGTGCATGCGGCGAGGGGAGTGGGAGCATTGATGTGTGTCTTACATTGATGTTTCTCTCTCTCTCTCTCTCTCTCTGATGTTTCTCTCTCTCTCTCTCTCTCTCTCTCTCTATCTCTCTCTCTCTCTCTCTCTCTCTCTCTCTCCCCTTCCTCTTTCTCAAATATTTTTTTTAAAAAGGAAAAGAGAATGGGTTGATAGAGGTACTTTAAGAAAAATATGACATCAGTTTCTATTTTAAAATCTACTGATTTTTATAAAATGGCAAGCAGAGTTACTTTTTCTACCTACAGCCAAAAATATGTAAATAATTGGTCTGGGAAGCATATGCCTAATCTCAGGAACATGCTGTTTTCCTTTCTCACACTGGAAGATGGATTTCTGTTGACATGAAGCAACCTACAAAATCCCGGTTGTCTCCTCTTCAGCCTTTTCTCCCTCTAAGCCATGGGCAAAACCAACCTTGTCAGCACCTCCCAATACGTGTAAGAGGATCTGGAATTTTGCTTTGTTTTTTCCAGGTTTCATGACAGCTGAGTTCACAGTTTTTAAATTCATCAGAAATAGTGCATGTCTCATGGAAGAGGAGGGGGATTAGCATGCATTGAGTATGTACTATGTGCCAGGAACTGTGCTAGGCATTTTATATCCAATATTCACTTACTTTAACAAATAATGTCACCGTTAATCCTGTTATTAAAAAAAATATGTTTCTCCCCTCCCACCTATTATTTGTTCTGGAATCAACCTCATTTACCTAGCACCGTCAAAGTGACCACCAAATGGTGGATGGAGCATTGGGATATCAGTGGGTCCAGGTTGTATCATGACTTTGGAGCAAGGTGTGACACTCAATAAAGTTAATGAATCCTGAAAGGTGTGTGATACATTGAGATGGTATACAGCAATGATATATGTAATATAGAACAGACACCAGCATTATATAATATCTGATTAGTCACAAACACATTTGCAAGTTCATTTGCTGATTCAAAAATAAAAATACATAAAATCATCAACAGGGGAAAGTTGTGATGAATCCTTAAACTTGAAATTATCAAATTAGGATATTTTTCTCTCATTAGTTATTTAAAAAGGTGAACTACCATCCCAAAGTAGGGGTTATAAAGAGTCTTAAGTTCTTTTCTTTATAATAAAAAGGAAAAGCTAAGGGTCTGAGTTCACAACAAGCAATTATATGGACAGCTAATTTCACAGTTCTGTCAATTTCTTCCCTTTTGTGTTCCTTAATTTCAGTTACCCAGTGTGATATGCTTTGATTCTCATAGTTATTACATCATAAACACTTGATTTGCTCGCAGAGGAAATAGACATACAAAATACCCTCCAAGTCTCCTCATGCTTTTGGAGGTATAGTTTAAGTATTCTAAATCAAGAAGCTCTATTATTCTTACAAAGGAAATGCCAAGAAGGGGAAAAATAAAAAACCCAAACTTAATAACCTATAGAATTTTTTTCTTCCTTCAAGCAGCATTAACTTCCCCCCGCCTCCAGTCTCCCAATCGGGGGTAAAAAAGTAACCTCTAAAGCTGTTTTAGACAGAAGGTCAGCATTCAAAGCTCGGTAACTTAATCCACAGTGCGCTGCAATCACATTGCTATTGGAAACACAACCAGAAGCACCATTATTCTAGATGTTTTTATTAAGCAATGTCAATAGGTATACAACCTGGAGGTTTCTCTCTACTGTAAAGATTCATACTTGCAGGAGATCAAGTTGCTTTGGGTCCTTGTATTTGATTTTAGAAAGCTGTAGAATAAGGGAAAAATAGACTGCATTTCATAGTAGGGAAAACAATAGCTTCAGTTTGTTCAAACACTGAAAGAGAGGACTTTTTATGGTCAAAATGGGAATAAGAGATGAAAGCTTTCAGTCTTCAGATTCTCAATAAGAATTTCTTATTTTGGATGGTTTACTATTTGGAGTATTATACTAATTTTTTCCATTTGTGGTTCATGTTCTTTACAAAAAAAAAAAAAAAGGAAATCTGGAAGCATCCCCTGCTGCTTTTAGGGATTCTTTTTTAACATCATCAATAATCTGATTGCCCTGAACTGCAGAGTAAAATAACATCAAGGATCTGGGGTTATCTGAATTAGAAGATTTTAAATATGTATGATTTTAAAAACAACACCCTGGTTGATAGGGAGTTACAGGCTGGGCTGTGTGTGTGTGTGTGTGTGTGTGTGTGTGTGTGTGTGTTAATCAATACAAGGAAAAACAAATAGTTTACCAAGAGGTCAGAGAGCCTGTAGAAGGCACCTCTATGGCACGGTCATCATTGACAAGTCCTGCTGACAGATCCTCAGAGCCCCCATTAGCTCTGGCCTCCTGGGAGAGCCATTCCCCTCCTTCCTGCCCTTGCCTGCCAGGGATCTTCCTCCCCAGCAGAGTGGGTGGAGAGGGTAAGGAGGAGGTGAAGGAGTGATAGGTCAGAAACAAAGTGGAAGAAAAGAAGTTATTCAAGACAATACTCAGAAAACCAGCTCCAGGGTTTTAGGTCTTTTGGAAAGAATGTGTATCTCTGACTTAGACATTCTAAAGGAAAAAGATAATGTTTTTAGTTATGTGTTAAATTTATAGTACCATTACAAGTATACCCATTTCTTTTGAGAGGCACTGACTTTGATACATTTAAAAATGAAAAAGAATGACTTACTCACCATAAATAAAGCATGATTAATTATTGAAGACTATTTGAAAAAAGATCCCACATTTCTAAATTCTGTATTTATAATTTCCTAAAATCATACCTGTTACCAACCAATAAGTAACCTATATTTAAATGACCTATATTAAAAAAAAAAAAGATGGGGGAAAGGATTGAGCAAAAAAAACAAACAAACAAACTCATGGACATGGTCTACAGTTGGTAATTGCCGGGGGTGGGAGTAGTGGGGGTGGGGGTGGGAAGTGAAAAGTGAAGGAGAGTATCCTATCTAAGAAAAGAGTAATATGCAAATTGACCATCACTCCGACACAAAGATGGCCATCCCCATGTGGATACAAGATGGCTACCACAAGATGGCCAGTAAGGGAAAGCAGTTGTGGACAATAAGGCCAACAGGGGAGGGCAGTTGGAAGGGACCAGGCCTGCAAGGGAGGGTAGTTGTGGGGGACCAGACTGGCAGGAGAGAGTAGTTAAGGGTTACTGGGCTGGCAGGGGAGGATAGTTGGGGGACCCAGGTCTGCAGGGAAGGGCAGTTGGGAAGGACAAGGCATGCAGGGGAGGGCAGTTGGGGGAGACCAGGCCTACAGGGGTGGGAAGTTGGGGGTGACCAGGCCAGCAGGGGAGGGCAGTTAGGGGCAATCAGGCTAACAGGGGAGCAGTTAGGCATTGATCAGGCTGGCAGGGGAGTGGTTAGGGAGTGATCAGGCTGGCAGGCAGAAGCAGTTAGGGGCAATCAGGCAGGTAGACAGGTGAGCAGTTGAGAGCCAATAGTCCTATATTGTGAGAGGGGTCCCAGATTAGAGAGGATGCAGGCTGGGCTGAAGAACAAACCCCTATCCCCATGTACGAATTTCATGCACCAGGTCTTTAGTGGAGAGATAAATGATGATGGGCAGAGACTTGACTTGGGTTGGCGAACACACAATATAATGAACAGATGATGTGTTGTGGAGTTGTGTACCTGAAACCTGTATAATTTTGTTAAGCAGTATAACCCCAATAAATTTAATAAAAAGGGGAAAAAAAGACTTTTAAAATTACCTATTTCACATTAAGACCTTCCTGAGCAAGCATATGATGACCATGAATTCCTTCTCCTATCTTTCTATACCATTTTCTATACTTTTGGATTTTATTCCTATCGTGTTCTATGTTTACATGCTGTCCTTTTCCTTATATGTGTAGAATAATTAAAATCTACCTATAGTCAAAGGTACTACTCACTAGACCTTTAAGAAAAATGCACTAGATATTTGAGTTCTAATTCCAGCTTCAGCATGGGTTTCTCTGTGCCAATTATTATCATACTATGTAGTCAGTACTCTCAATGAATAATCTGTAAAAGGCTAACTGTAAAATGGTTACAAGAAGGTTGCAAACCTTACCAAAATGGCATAGGGAGAACAGTACCCACTGATATGGTAAAGCTCTCCTGGATAGTAAAATAGCCCCAGGAAACTGAATTTTAAATCAATCTAATTAATTGCATATAGAATGAGTGCTCAGACATGCCAGAGCAGCTTTAGTTTCAGCACAGCTTGGTACGTATAATAGGTGCTCAATAAATGGCATTAAAATTAAATAACACACACACATGGCCATTTGATGCAACATAGCTCTGGTTTGAGAAAAAAAATGACTTCATTGAATTTCCTTTGCTTCTTTGTTTTCCATTATTTTCCTTACATATATTTGCCCCCAATGGGGAACTCTAAAGTTGGATTGGCTAGGGCATTATCATCATAGGGGAGTTAATTTCATTCTCATGTTCAAAACATTTAAAATAATTTTATGGAGCAAATGGAGCCATTGAAACTGTGCTAGGAATTTGCCATCCTGACAATAGGGAATAAGCAAAGTTAAGGAAATTTTAAAAATTAGAAGAGATCTGAAGTGACTGTATTGGCATGGAGTATGTGCTTGAGAGAGACAGGATAATGGAATAAAAAGTTAAGGCTGAGTAAAAAAACAAACAACCAAAAACAAAAAACACACCAACCAAATAAACCAAAAAAGCTATCATACACTGTGCTTTAGTTATACCCATCATGTTCCTCCTCAAGTACTCCATTAAAGCAATTCATTTTCCCTTTTAAATCTTAACCAGAAATCCAGGTAAGTTAATAAAACAATTTAAAAAGATACCCAATTGAAAGAAAGTATCTTTAAAGAGACCCCTCATCTGCTGCTTTCAGAAATATCTCATTGTAGATGTAGCAGAAACACTGTCATTTTCAAATTGTTCAGCTTTAAGGCTATTTAAAAATCATAGTTGGTCTGTCAGCAAGTGACTCACATCCAGCACATTCCAGGTACTGTGGGCAGCAGGAGACGTAGGAGTAAACAAGACAGACAGAACCTCCACTTTCCATGTGTGCATTCAAGAGTGTCAACAAATTTTAAAATGGCCTACTACACAGAGGCATTTATTATTGCCTTTTCTACGTATCTCACTAAAGCAGTTGTAAATGATTTTTTTTTTAAAAAAGCATAAATCCCAGAGAACAAATAAGGTATCTTATCTAATAAAAGAGTAATATGCAAATTTGACCATACCTTCGCCATGCCCACCAGCCAATCAGGAGCAGATTATGCAAATAAACCCCAACCAAGATGGCTGCTGGCACTGAGAGCAGGAGGAAGGCTGGGGTTTCCCCAGCAAAAGAGGAAGTAAAGCTTTCCACCTGCCTACACCTCCACTCAATGTTACAAAATTTCAATGATAAAAGATACAGAAATGGCGGCAGCCACTGAGCTGGAGAGAACAGAAGCTTAGGTTTTCCTGGCAACAGAGGAAGCCAAGGTTTTAGTCTGTCATTGCTGGCCTAGGCCTCCACTCCAGGCTACAATGTTTCAAACAGAAATGGTTGCCACCCCAGAGTGAGCAGAAGGCTTGGCTCTGCTCCAGGCTACAAAGTTTCAATTGTAGACATAGATTAATCCCAGATCCCAGGGCCTCTGCTTAGGTTGATGGGGGTGTGGCTGGCCTGCAAACCTCCACAGGCCCCTCGCCCAGGCTGCCCCTCAACCCAAGGGAACACCCACCCTGATCTGGGACACTCTTCAGGGCAAACAAGCTGGCCCCCACCTATACACCAGGCCTCTATCCTATCTAATAAAAGAGTAATTTGCAGATTGACCATCACTCGAACACACAAGAGGGCTGCCCCCATGTGGTCAAAGATCCTGACCCCATGTGGACACAAGATGGCCACCACAAGATGGCCAGCAGGGGTGGGCCGTTGGACGTTCCAGGCCCTGCAAGGGAGTGCAGTTGTGAGCGATCAGGCCAGCAGGGGAGAGGAGTTGGGAGGGACCAGGCCTGCAAGAGAAGGCAGTTGGGGGTGATCAAGCTTCCAGGGGAGGGCAGTTAGGGGTGACCAGGCTGGCAGAGGAGGGAAGTTGGGGGCAAACAGGCTGGCAGGGGAGCAGTTAAACATCAATTGGCTGGCAGGGTAGTGGTTAGCGGGTGATCAGGCTGGCAGGCAGAAGCAGTTAGGGGCAATCAGGGAGGTAGGCAAGTGTGCAGTTTGGAGCCAGCAGTCCTGGATTGTGAGAAGGATGTCCGATTGCCCGTTTAGGCCCAATCCTACTAGACGGGCAGTCAGACATCCCTCAAGGGGTCCCAGATTGGAGAGGGTGCAGGCTGGGCTAAGGGACATCCCCTGCTCCCCATGCATGAATTTCGTGCACCAGGCCTCTAGTGTAATAAGAAAGCAGTAACACATTTTGGAAGTGAAAAAAACAACACATACACACACACACATACACACACACACACACACACACACACACACACACACATACACACAGACAAAACAAAACAAGAAAATCATTAGTAACTGATTTAGCAGATATTAATATCCCCAGAGAAATCAATACTGCAACCATGACACAAGATTGGAAAATAACAATATGATTTTTTTAAAAGAGGAACATCCAACAACAAAAAGATCCCTTAGAAATAAAAAGCAGAATAACCCAGGCAGGTGTAGCTCAGTGGTTGAGCATCGACTCAGGAAGCAAGAAGTGCCTGGTTTGATTCCTGGTCAGGGCACATGCTGGGGTTGCTAGCTTGATTGCCAGTGGGGGGCATGCAGAAGACAGGCAATTAATCTCTTTCATCATTGATGTTTCTATCTCTCTCTCTCCCTCTCCTATATATATATATTATAGTAGGATAACAGAAATGTTAAATTTAGAAAGGTTTGGAAAATAAAATAAGGAAGTTTCCCAGAGAATAGACTAGCAGAAGAGATGAAAAATAGGGAACAAGAGAAACTATGATAAGAAAATAAAAAACTGTAAGAAAATATGGTGGTCCAACAACAAATAAGTGAAATTTCAGAAAGAGAGCAGAGAAAATCAATGGTAAAACTTAAGTAAATAATTCTGAGATGATATGAGTTTTTAGATAGAAAGAGCTCAACAAAGTGGATTTTATAAAAGGCCCATACCAACAAACATTGTTGAGAAATTTCTAAAGATTTAGGAAAAGGATAGTTCCTTCAAGTTTCTTCTAGAGAGAAGAAAAAAAAAAACAGATCAGACACAAAGCATGGCTCATGACCTGAGACTTCTAATTAGAACATGTGTTTCTAGAAGGTAACAGAGCAATTGCTTTAAATTCCTTAAGGAAAACAAATTCTCAACCTAGAATTTTATACCCTGACAAATTTAATCTTAAGTAGAAAAATTAAGGGTATGTGCAGACACGTCAGGTCTCAAAAATGTGTTTTCTAAGTATCCTTTCTCAAAAAGCTAACAGAGAATGTGTCCCATCCAAATTCGGAGCAAACCTCCTTTATGAAGTAAGTAAATCAAACAGGAAGATTCTAACCCCTGGGGTTGGTGGGTAAGGGTATTTCTAGTGTTGGGCTCTGCACCAGACCTGGCTTCCAGATTGGAGGTCAGAAGGCACCAAGACAGGTTTCAAGATTTTAAAATGGGTAGAATAAAAATAGTGGATACATTTGAATTTGTAGAAAGGACATTAAACAATCAGGGGAAAATAGGAAACCGAATTGTTAAAAGGAGTCATAGAATACTACATGGTTTTGCTGTAAAGAGCATGCAGGTAGATGGAGTAATTGTTTATAGAATCATTTGTCTTTTAACATTATATACATATAATTTTGATTAAAACAAAAAATAGACAATTTTCTGTGTGTGTGTGTGTGTGTGTGTGTGTGTGTGTGTGTGAATTATTGACAAGTAGTACAAAAATTTCAGGTAAAATTTGGTAGAGAGGGTCATGGGGGAGGTGGTCAGTTGTCATATTCACTTCTCAAGAAAAGCCTCTTTGTGGACGTGACATTTATGAGTTTTATAAATGATGAAAAGGTGACAGACTTGAAAAAATTGAGGGAAGGGAGAATGTGGTCTTTGCAAAAGAAACAGTAAGTTCAAAGGCATCAAGTTTGGCAAGCAAGGTAGAGAAGAAGGAAAGAACAGGACCAGGGCTGGGTGTGGAGTGCGGGGCATGGCAGATTCTTAAAGAGCTGGGACTAGGTATAAAAGGAAGTTGCTAGAGGTGTTTTTTGCTTGCTTGTTTTTATTCTGGTTTTTGAGCAGAAAAGTGACACAATCTGATTGACATGTAAACAAAATGAGTCTGGTTGATGTGTAAAGAACAGATAGCTGAGGAGCAACAATAGGGGCAAGGCAGCAAAGTGGTGGGGTGGGGGCTGTCGCAGTGGTCCAGGTGAGAAGTAAGGATAATTTAGAATCAGGTGTTACGGGGACATATTTAGGACCTATTTTGGAATGAGAACCACCAATAGGACTTGTAGATTGAATGTGCGTTTGAAGCAAATAAAGAAATTAAGGATGACTCCAGTCTCTCCACATAAACAATAAACACCACTGATTCGACTTTCATCTCCCTTCATGTCTCCTTTCTGCTTCCTTGCTCATGCAATAACATGATATAAACACAAAGAGCCTGAATAATTAGAATCTAAATAGTTGAAAGTTAACTGGAAGTTAGACACAAAAGTGGAAAGAAACCTGATGAGCTAAGTAGACAGAAGCTATTTGTGAAAATGAGGGGGCTACAAATGGGTTATTTGAGCCTGGAGGCCTTGGTGAGGACCAAGGACTTGAAGGGTAGGGACCAGCCTAATGTTGGACAGGACCACACCAACCAGCTGCGCCTGCACTCTCCTCCAGGCAGGGTTCACAGAGCTCCATGCGGGCCAAGGACAGCAGTCAGCACAGGACATGTACCTGGGACATGAGAACCACACACACCTGCAGGGCAGGATGGCACACGAATATGCCCCAGGCACTGCGTGCACCCCAGGGAGCAGGACGAGTCAGAGCATCTAAAACCACCAACGCTTAATGCCATTGCTCTGAAATTGTCACATTTAAAGATTTTTGCTGTTGTTACTGCTTTGCTACTGTGTGCTTGGAAGCAGGAGACAACTAGATATGGAAAATAAAATGAACTTTGATTTCACATGTGAATTGTGAAAATCAAATAGCACTGTCCTAACAGACAACATCTGAACTCCACACCTAATCTAAACACAGCACAGTAACCACACTGTCTGGCTGCCTTTACAAAATATGAATCACATCATATCTCTCATTTTAAAATCCTCCATAGATTTTAGAGTGAAGTTCAACCTTGTCAGCTGATTACAATGGCTCTAGACCATTTGGCACAAGCCTCCTCCTCCAGCCTGAAGTCTTGACCTGCTGATCGTCCTCCTTCCATCCAGCCACTCAGAGACACAGTCGTTCCCAAACCTGACCTTCGCTTCATGCCCCTGTGTTGTTCCCTGTGCTTGGCATTTCCAGCCCCTTGGGTCTATCAGAGTTCAGCTGGGCACTACCTGGGCCTCACTTCTCCAATAATTGTACACCTCCCTCTTTCATGTGATGAGCCAGCTATCCCAGAAACATTCCCAATCCAATCTTTACCAAAGTAAACTCATATTTATACCTGCTCCTCTAGTTCTCTATTTCACTTGGGGCATAACCATAACTCAAGCTGGAAGTCTAAAGGTTTCCTTCACATACAAATCCAATGCCAAGTCCAGTGGATGGCACCTTTACATATTTCTGCACGCAGTGCCTCTGTCTTGCCTTATTTGCACTGTCCAGCTCAGGCAATCAAGCTGCCCCTCACTCCCCCCGCCCCGCCTTCTTTTCAGTTCATGCTATAGCAAGTGTGGGCTTTGTGCACTGCGATGCTAATGATAACACCGCGGGGCTTCAAATCATTTAGCAGCTACTACTCCGTAATGAAAGATTAAAGACTGAAGCCATAAAACAGCTCACAAGGCTCTCTGTGGTCCAGATGCCATCTACCTTGCTAGTTCGGTCCCCAGGACCATCTGCTTGCTCTTTATGCTCTAACTTCGAACTGCCTATAGTTCCCTGGACATACAAGCTTTTTCTCAAGATGCCTGTATTCATTTGAAATGTCCTTGAAACTTTCAGTTACATACCAAAATAAAATAAAAAATTAGGGCCATGGTATATCTATTTTTTAATATGTTTTTATTGATTTTTATTTATTTACTAGAGGCCTGGTGCACAAAATTCATGCACGGGGGGCGGGGGCAAGAGATGCTCAGCCCAGCCTGCACCCTCTCCAATCTGGGATCCCTCTCACAATCCTGAATGCTGGCTCCTAATTGCTCACCTGCATGCCTGCCTGATCGCCCCTAACCGACCCCCCTGCTGGCCTGTCACCCCCAACTACCCTCCTCTGCCAGCCTGGTTACCTGTAACTGCCTCCCTGCCAGCCTGGTTGCTCCCAACTGCCCTCATACCACCTCATAGGTGTTGCTATCTTGTGACTATGAGCACTGCCATCTTTGAGCGTTTGATGATAAATTAGCATATTCCCTCTTTATTAGATAGGATTTATTTTTGTTAATCCTCACCAGGGTATATTTTTTCATTGACTTTTTCATTGACTCTTAGAGAGAGTGGAAAGAAGGGGAAGAGACAGAGAGAGAGAAACATCAATATAAGACACATTGATTAGTTGCCTTCCATATGTGTCCCAACCTGGGCTGGAGATGGAGCATGCAACCTGCAACCAAGGTCTGTGCCCTTGACCGGAATCTAACCCTAGACTCTTCAGTCTTAGGGCCGATGTTCTATCCACTGAGCCAAACCAGCTAGGGCTAACTATATTTTTATTGATCTTAGAGAGGAAGAAAGAGAGAGAGAGAGAGATAAAAACATCAATGATGAGAAAGAATCATTGATTGGCTGCTTCCTGCACCCTGCCTACTGGGGATTGAGGCCACAACCTGGGCATGTGGCCTGACTGGAAATCAAACTGGTGACTTCTTGGTTCATGGTTGATGCTCAACCACTGAGTCACACTGGCTAGGAAGGCCATGGTGTATCTTGAGATAAATTTCAATGGAACAAACACAGAGGGAAAGATGGTTTGTGGAAAGAGTTTCTGCGTTAACCACCAACCCCTTCACCCACGTCTACAAGCAGACTCAAATCTTCTCCATGCCAACATGAGATAAAATTCCTTCTGCTGCACACATCTGCAAAGGAGCAGAGGAATTGGTGGGGAAACTGGGAGAAGAGGAAGGAGGAGAATAAACAAGGAACTAGGGGAGGCCTAGGACAAGACTCATGCAAACAATGACAGGAACAATGCCATTGCAAGATTGGAGGGTTTTGAAAGACAGCAAGAGACTAGAATTCATTTTTTATCAGGACTAAGGTCAGCTTTGTTTCACTGCCATAGAATGATCATCTTTTGTGAAATTTAGCCTTATAGCATTATCTCTAAAGCCAGGGTCTACATTGTACCAGCGGAGCAGACATGTTAGCACTTTGGTTCTAAAAAATGCTTTGAAGATTTCCTTCCTTCCTAGAGGAACGTAAAAATATTCCAACATGTTCCGTCTTACAAACACTCACATGTGTGCATACATCCACATGCACGCACGCACACCCACTCTGCCCCATCACACATGCTCCTGTGTGCAGACACCATTTGTAATTATCTCCCTCCATGTGTCATTTGGGGATTTATGGGCATTTCAGTTAACAGGTTGGATCTAGTCCCTTATAATATAAAAAGCACTTTGTATACACAACATGGGCACAGATCCAGCGTAATGTCTTTAAAGCCCGGGGCACTTTAAAATTTGTTTTACATCAAGTTAATCATGTTATGAATCTACATTTTCATTATATATCACAACCATTCTTATTTTTACTAATGACATACAAGATGAGAAGAAACAGAACGCATATATTAAGGCTACCGACTGATCTTCCATTTGTTAGAGTAAAGCTAGACAGTTTAGCAGAGCAGCAGATGCATTACATAATATTTATAAAGGGCTCTTATAACAAAAATGAAGAAATCAAAACCAGATGAAAGTAGACAAAAACTTTATTTTCATAATTTAAATTCTGTTATACTGAATTGAAATAGTACTTGAATAGTGGTAACAAATTATTATGTAGAATATTGAATTACTTTGCATTACTGTCGCTAAAATATACACAAATTTGTGAGTAAAATATATTTCAAGGTTCCCTACCTTAACAGAAGTAAATTAAATTTAAAAGATCAAATATACTAACTGTGTCCCAGTGGTTAAAGGTATACCAGAGGTAAAGTATCCACATTTTAAATAGATTAAGTTTAATTTTATATTCACTTTGCATGTATTTCAGCACACAATATTATTTTATCCTACAAGAGTCTCTAATTCTTTAAAGTTGCAATTTATCTCCTTATAAGGTTTGCATTAATAGGAAACAGATAAGCAATGTTTATGTTCTGAAGGGCATGGCATTTTCTCCTTTACTAGTAAATGATGTATATGCTTGTTTCTTCAGTCACTGCATAAAATAAAGCAGAATTGGTGATAAAATAAGGAATCTACATGGCAGAAGGAGTCAAACTAGATAAATCTAGACAAACATTTGCTCTGATTACTCATGAAGTCAGACTATGCAATTCCAAGGTCATCTTAGTCAGAATTCTGTGATTTGGTGGACCTACACTTTCTAGAGTCATCAATTCCCTCTTTCAATCTGTATGTTAGGTCACAGTACAGTGGAAACTTGTGTCTTATAGAAAGAATGTAAATTTCTAGGCTCTCAAGCAGATGCTTAGAGTAAGGGCATCATTTTAATTCTTAGTATTTGAAGAGTAGAAAATTTGCATCAGTCCACAATTTGGAAGAATGACAAAACTACGTGGATGTGGCATGGCAGATAAAAAAGAATGGGCTATTGTGATTTTTAAAAAATCTAATGCTTTGTATAATGTTACTAACCAACGTTACCTTAATTTAAAAATATTCTAATGCCACAATTTTGAGGGGAGGTTGCACTGTTGCTTAAGTAACTTTTTCCATAGAACAGTTTTGATAATATATCATAATCTTAGTTACATTGTTTTAAGAGCACCTTCTTAAAATTCATAGCCAATTTAAAAAATATAACTTATTTAAGAAAACACAAATTAAAATGGCATATCAATTCATTTCAAGCTCAATCAAAATTCTAAATTTTGCCAATTCCAAAAATTGGTAAAATTGGAACAATAGAAATTCTTATCCACTGCTGTTAGGGGTAGGAAAAGCTATACCAGTACCCTCACATCCAGCAATTTCATTTCCAGGCATATTTCTTGAGAAACTCCTCTATATGAGCATAAAGAAAAATGCACAAAAATCATCCACCACAACATTGTTTCAAATATTTAAAAAAATTAATTCCCACCTGAGGATATGTTTTAATTGATTTTGGAGAGAGAGAGAGAAACATCACTGTGATAGAGAAACATGGATCGGTTGCCTCATGTATGTACCCCAATCAGGGATTGAACCCTTAACCTAGGTACATGACTGAGAATTAAACTTGCAACCTTTTGGTATACAAAGCTCTATCTAACTGAGCCACCGGGCCACGGCTATTTTTAAAACATTTAAAAAGAGGAAACAACTGCCGAAACCAGTTTGGCTCAGTGGATAGAGCATTGGACTGGGGACTGAAGAGTCCCGGGTTCGGTTCCGGCAAGGGCATGTACCTTGGCTGCAGGCACATCCCCAGTAGGGGGTGTGCAAGAGGCAGCTGATTGATGTCTTTCATCGATGTTTCTGACTTTCTATCCCTCTCCCTTCCGCTCTGTAAAAAAATCAATAAAATATATAGAAAAATTTTTTTAAAGAGGAAACAACTTACATTTCCATCACTAGGAGAATCTATTTTTAAATTGTGGTATATTCTCTACTCTGTATAGTAAAACCAATGACCTAGAGCTACATAGAGTAAATGTACATATATACATATACTGGAAGCAATAAAGCAAGTTTAATGATAATATCAGATTATGGGATATTTGTTACTTAAGCTTTATAACATGCAATAATATGAATTGTGTACAAAAAATCTGATACAGATTTCAGTGAAATAATAAGGACAGGAGGGGGAATAATGAACACCAAATTCAGAATAGTTGTCACCTCTGGAAAGGAAGGAGGGAGAATGAAGATGGAGAAAATGCACTAAGGGATTTAACTGCCTCTTTAATGTGTTCTTTTTTAAAAAATATTTTTTTTATTGGTAGCAGAGAGGAAGAGAGAGGGAAAGAGAGAAACATCAATGATGAGAGAGATTCATTGATTGGCTGCCTCTTGCACACCCCACACTGGGGATCAAGCCTGCAATCCAAGCATGTGCCCTGACTGGGAATTGAACTATGACTTCTGGTTCATAGGTCAATGCTCAACCACTAAGCCATGCTGGCCGGGCTAATGTATTTACTTCTTGAAAAAAAGAAAAATACATTCGAACAATACAAGACAAAAATGAACATTTTCAAAATCTAGATGGATGTATACAGGAATTATATTATTTCTAATTTTCAGTATATGTCAAATATTTGACTTTAAAGAGCAAAACAATGACCTCTTTGCCCCAATAAATATAGAATGTTTGTTACCATGCTTATATTACTTTTTAAAATTCTATATCCCAGAGATAGCGACTACAATTTTATGTGTTTTACACCTTCAAAATCTTCTCTAGATCTTTGAATGTGTCCAGTTCCCAGCTTCACAAAGAGATAAGCTTAGACCTCTGATGATACAGTATTGATAACATAATTAGTTGTTTTCAAGTTGCCGACATTATCAGTCTGCTTATATTTTAAACTGGTGGTCTGTTCTTACTGAAACATTTTTAGAGGCAGATTTATTTAAAGAGCTTAACTACCCATACAGATGTCTTCTTCCCTAAGCATTGTAAAACCCGGGGCTGGGTAGGAGGGGAAGGTGGGGCTGACTTATCCTACCCCAGATCCCTCAGCCCATTCACACAGGGACTTCTCTGGTAGGGCCATCCCTGGTGGCCTTCTATGACCAAGTGAGGCCAGGTTGGGGCCCCTCTCTGGGACATCCTTTGTTCCCACAGATACCTGGATTGGGGACTATGTCACCAGGTGCTATTCCTGCCAATCTTTCATCTCCTCCCCTGGGATATAAGCATCCTGAAAGCAGCACTGCGTTCTACTTTGATCTTCTCAAGGTCTTACCACTGTCATATATTTGCTTGACAAGTTGTTTGCAGAATGACTAAATGAACAAAAGAGGCTGTCACACAACCAGGATCAATATTTTCCCACTAGTGTTATTCTTTTGACAGTGCTTTGGTATCTCAAAAAAGCAAAGGGAGAAATTGGCATGGAACCCTTCCATTAGGAAATGGCAATGTCTCCTGGAGGGAGAAATGCAGACTCAGTCTTGAATCCAAGTTTTGAGCATGGAGGGGCTTATAGGTTGCGGTACTTTGGTCCAAAAAACAACAGTTCTCACAATGGCATGTTCACTGATGCGGTAATGTTTAAGCAGGTAAGATATATGTCTAGACCAGCCTATGCAAGTAGACCCCCATAGGTATAAAATATTAAAATATGGTCCAAAAGATTTTTCTAATTTACTCTTAGTAATGATGAGTGAATCCAATGGTATATTGCTAGCACTTAATTTCTCATATATAAGTAAAATAAGAATTATTATTTAAATAAAGTGAGTGACTAGAATATTGTTCAAAGCAGCCAGGCATCAGGTGACTGATCAAAGGGATGAGCTCAGGCCTCCCTAGGCCTCTAACTGTGTAAGAGTAAGGGTAAACCTCATGTGCTAGGCATCATGGAAATAGGAATGAGGAAAACGTGGGTAATAAAGGAGGTAAGTTAAGGAAATGAACAGAAAAAAACACACATTTTACTTGTTATAAGCGCTACTGATCAAATAGCAAAATCTGGACTTTCCATAGGTTTTATTTATAAAGCAATTTCCCCCATGTAATGTCATGGAAGGAGGCCCGCAAGAATTAGATTAGAAAGCTCAAGTAATATACCTGTCCTACAGATGAGGAAACTAAGTCTCTGGGAGGCTAAGGCCCAGAGATTATGTCAGAAGTGAAACTCAAATACAATATTATTTTTACTTTCATTTTAGTCTCGTTTTAAAAATGTAGCACTGTAATCTTCCCTCAGTTAATTTCCCTCCTATTAAAAAAATGCTTCTGAGTGAATATAGTTATACTGGAATTTAGAAAATTTTTTTCAAATTCTCTATAACTGAATAATATCTCTCTGGGTTATACTTAGCTGAGCATTTTACTTCTGATTGCATAAATATTCATAGAGAAACACCTGAGAGGAATATTCAAAGCACTGAGTGGTGTGGTTCTTATTAATACTAATAGAAATCAGGTGGATAAATTCCCATTTAATGATTTGAAAATCTGTCCCTGACACTTCACCATTTAGGTAGCTATAAAATCTGCCCCTGCTTGTTTTGGTTTTGTAGTAAAAAATATGCTTAACTGGGGAAGGAACCAAGATGGCAGCATAGGTAAACACCTATACTGCTGCCTTGCACAACAATTTCAAAACTACAACTAAAGACAAAACGAACATCATCCAGAACCACTGGAAAGTTGGCTGAGTGGAAATTATACAACTAGAAGGAAAGATAAAAGGACACTGACACTCAGAGATGGTGAGGAGGGCAGAGGTGTGGAGACATGGACACAGAGGTGTGAAGACATGGACACAGAGGTGCAGAGACTTGGAGACGCGCACACAGAAAGGATGGGCGGCTGAATACACGGCTGGTTTTCTTGAACGAGGAGTGAGACAAAGGCTCCCCACTGTGCTGAACTCCAGTTCCAGGCGAGTCTCAGGGAACCCAGACTTATATGAAGTGAAACTGGACTGTTAGGAGGAAGCACACTAAGAATCAAGGGAGCTGCAGAGTCACGTGAGCTCGAGGAAAGGGCGCACAGCTGAGTGTGTGGCTGGCTCTCTTGTTGGGAAGGAAAACAAAACCTCCTGACTGCACTGAACTTCAGTTCCAGGTGAAACTTTAGGTATCCAGACTCATTCGAGGGAGAAACTGAACTGTCTGGCAACAGGTAAAACTCAAGGGCAGTTTTCTTTCAGAGGTAGGTGCAGTCATTGCCGTGGGACACCAAGACTCAGGATCTGCTTAGAGTGGGGCTGACGAGAAAAACAAGACTGACTGCTCAGCCCTGGGACTCCGCCCCATCCAAGCTGAGCACAGAAGCTCTCCTAGCATAGACACAGCTGATCCTCACAGCCAACTGGCCTGGAGGTCAACCCCTCCCAGTGATACCAACAATAATTTAGGCTTAACTAAAATAATACAGTGCAGCCCATAAGGCAGTGCACCAAGAGTATCCACATCAGATAACCGAGGAGGCTGAGCCTCTGTCCCCTAGAGGACACCTACCACACAAAGGTACTCAACCAACTCGGTGAAGCAGCAAAAATGTGGAGCTAAGAAAACAGATTACAATTGAAATAAATGGAGGAAAACAAATGACTGGACATAGGGTTCAAGACCATGGTTATAAGGTTTTTCAAGAATTTCCTAGAAAAGGCTGATAAATTTAATGAGACCCAATGATATGAAAAAATACCAACTAGAAATGAAGCACACACTGACTGAAATAAAAAAAAAATTATATAGAGACCTAACAGCAGATTAGAGTACCACACGAATAAAGTCAAAGATTTGAAATATAAAGAAACAAAAACAGTCAGCCGGAAAAGCAAAAAGCAAAAAGAATCCAAAAATTTGAAGGTAGTGTAAGGAGCCTCTGGGACAACCTCAAGCATACCAACATCCGAATTATAGGGGTGCCAGAAAAAGAGAGAGAGCAAGATAATGAAAACCTATTTGAAGAAATAGTGACCGAAAACTTCCCTCACTTGGTGAAAAAAATAGACTTAAAAGTACACAGAACCCCAAACAAAAGGAATCCAAAGAGGACCACACCAAATATATCATAATTAAAATGCCAAGAGCAAAAGACAAAAAGAGAATATTAAAAGCAGCAAGAGAAAAACAGTTACCTACAAGGGAGCACCCATACCACTGTCAGTGGATTTCTCAACAGAAGCTATGCAAGGCCAGATGGGAGCGGCAAGAAATATTCAAAGTGATGAATAGCAAGAACCTACAACCAAGATTACTCTACCCAGCCAGCAAAGCTATCATTCAGAATTGAAGGGCAAATAAAGAGCTTCACAGATAAGAAAAAGCTAAAGGAATTCATCACCACCAAACCAATATTATATGAAATGCTGAAAAGTATTCTTTAAGAAGAGGAAGAAGAAAAAGGTAAAGATAAAAATTATGATCAACAAATACATATCTATATCAACAAGTGAATCTAAAAATTAAGTGAATAAAAAATCTGATGAACAGAATAAACTGGTGAATATAATAGAATCAGGGGCGGGGTGTGGGAGGTGCAGGAAGAGACTGGACAAAAATCGTACACCTCTGGATGAGGATGTGAGGGGGAGGTAAGGGCAGAGGGTGGGGTGCAAACTGGGTGGAGGGAAGCTATGGGGGAAAAAAGAGGAACAATTGTAATAATCTGAATAATAAAGATTTATTAAATTTTTAAAAATATGCTTAACTGTATTACTCTCACATTTAGAAAGATGTTTCTGTTTTTCAGGCATGCTAATTTCTCCATTATGTTGAATTATTCAATTACACTTCTTTAGTTTCTTTAATTTCATCATCTTCTGAATGTTTGAGCTTCACAAATCTAGAAACTTCCATGAATCAGCCCTGTCTCCAAGACCAGGGTCAACACCTATGATATGGTTGGCAAGCTGCAATGCCTTCAGGAGCAGGTACATGCGAAAGAAAAATTAGGGTGGGCCTGCAGTGTAGTGTAAACTGTCATGGCTGGTCATTTGTGGCTCAACCCAAGTGGGTTGTTGTCATGTTTTCATTGTCTGAATATTCTGAGATTTTTCAGAGAAGCCAAATCTATATTTTTTTCCATAAGAAAGTTTCTAATCTCTAAATGTTGCAATTAAAAACAATTTTTGAACAGTATATGGACCAACGTTGTCTAGACCAAACAGCATTCGTTGCCATGAGTTTACAATCACCAATTGCATTTTCTATTTTACCAAGCAGAAAATATGCTTCATACCATTGGTTTAGATTTTAGCATATGTTGACTATGCTTCATACCATTGGTTTAGATTTTAGCATATGTTGACTATGCTTCATACCATTGGTTTAGATTTTAGCATTTCTGAAAAGATGTAAGATGGAAATAGTATGGTGTCATTATCAATGTATAAGCAAAGAGCTGTTGACAACATTTAAGAAAAGGAGTAACATTGCCATCTTTTTCAGATAGATCATTCTGGTGGATTGCATGAAGGATAGAATTAAGAGAGGCAAATAAGGGGTAGATACTATAGCTGTGAACCAGTTGAGAGAGAAAGACCTAGACTAGGAGAAAAGAAATAAAGGCAGTTGAGAGAAGAGATCTGAAAAATATTCGGAAGGTGAATTTTTGGAACTGAATGATTTATATGATGGTAGAGCTGATGCCAATGATGTATAAACTTCTTCCTTTGGGTCATAGTTTAGATAGTGATAGCATCCAAAGAGATCAAGCATGAAGAGGAACAGGTTTCAGGGAAGGTGACATATTTAGTTTGGATGCTTGAGGCCTATGGGATGTTCAGGTGGAGATTTTCAGTTGTCTAACTCTTGGGGGTAAGATGTGAACTGGAAATATACTTTTGAGAATTCTCAGAAACCAGGTGGTGATTAAATAAAGCATAAGAGCAGTAGAAAACATGTAGAGTGAGGGGGTACTGAGAAGAAACTGAACATAGGCACCTATGGCAACATAGCACAGATAAGGAAGCATCAGAAATGTGGATGAACTGATAGAACATGTGATGAGGCTTCAAGAAGGGAACCAGTGATGGCACAGCTAGTATTTTCCAAGAACTATGCTAAACCTGTACATGCTGTCTGTCATCCCCCAAGTTAATTTTCATTGCAGTATATTCATCTTCCATTCAAGAAAACTCAGCTACCCAAAACGACGAAGTATCATATTCAAGGTCCCTCTGGTGGTAAGACACCTGCAACTCAAATCTAGTTCTGCCACATTTCAAAGACTGAACAATTCTACTCTATCATGATGCCAGTTATTCCCAAGTTCATTCAACAAAGTGGTCAAGTGTAAGGACTGAAAATTGTCCTTGGGATTTTCATGGGGAGGCCACTGGTAATTACAGTAAAAACATTTTATTGCATCCACTGGTGAGTTGGGAATGGAGTTAAAAAGGCATGTAACTCCTGTAAAAAAGCTTGGCTATAAAAATAGGAAAAAAAAAAGCAGATAGGGGTATAGGTTAGATTGTGAGGGTGACCATAGCTATTCAGTTAACTGTTGAAGATGTATAAGGGGCTCATTATTATGATGGCTCATGTATAATTAAACACACAGACAGAAAGATGGTCCAAGGACCTCTCTGGAACTAGGACTCTACTAAGCATCTCCAGCTAGCCTCAATCTCAGCTATTTAGGAATAGGAACTACAGAGAATGATAATACTATCAATTTTCTAATTAAACAAACAAAAACACAGAACCCTATGATGCTGAAGCTCTAGCACATGTATTTGGGAAGAGGAAATGAGCAGATCTTTCTTAGCAGAGTAAGAAAGCTCATATCAGATGTCCTGTTATGACAGGACAACCAGATGACTAGACAACCGGCCAGTAGCTATGACATGCACTGACCACCAGGGGGCACTCAATGCAGGCAACTTTCCATGACCCCTTCCCCACACCTGCTGCCCGATCTGCCCCAACCAGGACTGGGTGAGATGGCCCTAATGGGCCCTAATCACCTGCCAGGCTGAGGGACCCCACCCATGCACAAATTTGTGCACCGAGCCTCTCATATTTCATAAGCATGAGAATGATGGTCAAAATCAGTTTGAAAATGAATTACACAGGTCAAAGTCTTATGCACACTGGTCCTGGTTATCAAACCATGCTGTCAACTTCACAGCCTCCAGCCAGTTCCAGGCGATTTGGGAAGACAGCCAGTCCCTACATACCAGTCCCTCTGTAGAGTAGAAAATGCAGCGCATTCCTCTTCTGGGCCCTTTCACCCCTCCGCACCAGGATGCCTGCCAATCTGCTTCATTGCAGGACTTTGCCAAGACAATCAAGCAACAATAACAATAACCACCAACAAACAAAACACAAGACCCAAAAAAGAAAAGGAAGAGAAAGAGAAAAACAACAAAGTCTCTCCTGACTCCCCTGCCCTTTTAGTTGTGGGGGGGAAAGTCATTACTGCCACAAAACTCACGTGGTCTTTTATTCTAACAGCATTTACTATCAGTATACCAGACTCATTTGTTTATTTTCTTCTTCAGTATTTGAACATATCATAAATACTTTTAAAACAGCAAATAGTATGTAATTATATTATATTATTAAATCTCTGCTTTAGAGCAAAAATGACAGGATATGTGTTCTCTGTTAATTATTAACAACAATGAAAAAATAAAACAGCTCCATATTATGCAGGTTAAATTAGACCTGAAATGCATTGGAAATCCCCTTTAATGAGATGTAGTAAACACCCTGCTTATAACCACAAGCATTTGGCAGGTTTTTCAGAAAGTGAGCTGGAAAAGCAGACACTGTATTGATTATACAGCTTTTATCAAAGAGGGTTGATCTAGAACTTTCATGTTCTCTTACTGGCTTGGTCCTCCTCCCCTCCCTTTTATTAAAGTATAATTAACATTTTAAATATATATTTAAGGTACATGACTTGATGTTTTGATATACTTATGCATTGTGAAATAATTGCCACAATCAAGCTAATTAAAATATTCATCATCTCACATAGTTACTATTTTTTGTATGTGGTAAAAACACTTAAGACCTAGCCTCCTCGCAAATTTCAAGTGCACCATGTATACACTTATTATTGATAACTATAGTCACATTGTTGTGCTTTAGATCTCCAGAAATTACTCATCTACTCATCTTGAATAACTGAAATATTGAATTTATAACTGAACTATAAATTTTAAAATTGTTTGTTCTATTTCTAAATGACATTGGGATTTTGAAAGGGTTTGCACTAAATCTGTAGATCACTTTGAGTAGTATGGACATCTTAATAATATTAATTCCTTTAATTCATGACATAGGAGTGGATGCCTTTCCATTTACCTTTATTTCCTTCATCAATGCTTTATAATTTTAAATGTACAAGTCTTTCACTTCTTTAGTTAAGTTTATTCTTAAGTAGTTTATTCCTTTTGTTGCTATTGTAAATGGGTTGTTTTCTTAATTTTCTTTTTATATAATTCATTGTTTGTGTATAGAAATGATCTTTGTGTGTTGATTTGTATCCATCAACTTTACTCAATTTGTTGAGATGTTCTAACAGGTTTTTTTGTTTTGTTTTGTTTTTTGCTTGTTTGTTTGTTTTGTTGTTTTTTTGGTTAATCTGCACTGAGGATATTTTTCCATTGATCTTTTTTAGAGAGAGTGGAAGAGAAAGAGAAAGACAGAGAGAAACATCAATGTGAGAGAAACAAATTGACTGGTTGCCTACTGCATGAGCCCCGACCTGGGCCCAGTCTGGGGAGGATCCTGCAACCAAGGTATGTGCCCTTGACTGGAATCCAACCCTGACCATTTGGTCCACAGACAGATGCTCTATCCACTGAGCCAAATTAGCTAGAATTTTAATAGTTCTTTTTGTGTGTATGGAGACTTTAGGATTTTCTACATGTAATATAATGTCATCAACAACAGATGTGGTGAAAAGTTAGGTGTTTGAGACCTTCCTTCTTTTTTAATGTAGGCATTTATTGCTATAAACTTGCCTCTCAGTACTCCTTTTGCTGTGCCACACTACTTTTGGCATGTTGTGTTTTTGTTTGTTTGCCTCAAGATACTTATAAAATTTCCTCTGGATATCCTCTTTGACCCAACAGTCATTTGATAGTGTTTGTTTAGTTTCCAAGTATTTTTGAGCCACACAGAGACAAGTCTGGGAATTGGACAGTAGTTTATATACTTGAGTGATTTTCAAAGTCTTTGCATCTTCTTTTTGGTCTATTCCAGGCATGTAGAGCTCGGGTGTGAGCCCAGAATATTTTCCAGTGAATACACAGAATTAGGGATTCCTTCTTTCCAACATCCTCCTTTCTGGGATCCCCACTGTCCTACACCTCTCTTTTATCTGTCCTTTGGCTGAAAAATATAGTTGCTCTTAAAACTGCATCTGTAGCTTCTTGACTAGGGCCTGCCTAAGAGCCAAAGCAGAAAACTTAGAGAAAGAAACGAAACAATAACAGGTGTTCCCTCTCTTCCCCCACTCTGTTCAGACCACATGGTTCTGTATTCCTAGTTCCTTTGGAGAGAAAGATAGGGATTTTCTGAATTTTAGTGCCCTGCACCCCCTACTCACACAGCTGCCCACTGGGGCTGCCCTTGGAAGAAGGAGGGATGAAGAAAGAGGGGTATCCTGAAGATTTCACCTCCACACTCGTTGGCTGGCTGGAAAGGTTGTGTTTTTCATCCTTGCTTCCCCCATCTCTGCAGCTACAGACAAGACTGGAAGATCAACCTCAAGTGAAAGCCATGAGAAGAAAGAGAAAAGCAACCAGGCTCAGTGCTATGTAATTCTCTTCTTAACCTTTGACCTTTCTTCCCAATCTTCTAGCTTTTATTTCCTTTTCAGAATTCTAAATGGCTGCTCTTCATATTTTGGCCAGTTTCTCTTGTAATCAGTGGGAGAAATAGGCTACTGTGGGTCTGTGCCATCCTGGCTGTCTTTGGAAGTTCTGATGCCTTTTGAAATACAGATCATTATTTATTTTTCCAACCTGCTTTATGGATTTTGGACTTTTCAGGGTTTTAGTTTCTTCTTGAGTCAACATTTTAGTCCATATTTTGCTAGGAAATTATTCATTTCTTCCAAATTTTCACATGTATTGCTACAGATTTACAAAGAATAATGTTTTCATAAGTCTATCTCTTACATATACGTGTTTATATTCCCTCATTGTTAATGTGGCATTTCTTTGTTCAAAGAATATGAACAAACAAATAGCAAAGGTGGGACTCCCCATGGCGAAAAAAAATGTGAAAAGGAAGGCATTATTACTGGCAAACCGAAGAAACTGACGCCCCCCCCCCCTCCCACCTGCCCCTGAAATGCTCAGGGAGTAACAGGCAGTGCTAGCAGTGAAGAAGTGGAAATTCAGATATGATGCCGGTGGGAGTGCAAAATGCCACAAACGTCCTGGAAATGTAAATTGGTGGTCTTTATGGAAACCAACTAGAGTTTGCACGTGCTGTAACCAGCAATCCTCCTTGTGGGAACATATTCTATAGAAATAAAAAGGACGACCACGCAAGCACTTGCACTGCATCAGTTTGATGATGGCAGAACTGGAATCTACTTGATCCTCTACCAGCAGAGAAATCAATGAGTACATTCTGGCCACTAAAGAATTGCATGCTGCTTCTATGAAGATAAGTTAGAAATGTATCTATAAACCTGAAGGGATATCCATTTTCAAATAAAAACAAGTTGCAGCCTAGCCACAGTGGCTCAGTAGTTGAGCGTCGACCTATGAATCAGGATGTTATGGTTTGATTTGGGTGAGGACACAAACCCTATCATGCAGGAGGCAGCCAATCAATGATACTCATCATTGATGTTTCTATCTCTTTCTCCCTCTCCCTTTCTGAAATCAATAAAGATATATTTTTAAAAATTTAAAAAAACAATTTGCAGAGTAATGTACATACTATAATATCATTTAAAAAAGAAACTTAATTAAACCTAATAAAGAATATATATTTGGGAAAAGATGGAGAAAGTTATGCAAGTATACACCTCAGGCTGTTGGCACGTGTCAAGAGAATAGAATGAAATGGGGGTTAAGAGAAGGTTATGAATTCTTTCTTTAAATATGTGTGCATTGTTTCTCTTCCTAAAGTGCATATTTGATTTTTTTGACTTTGGAAAAATACATAAAAATAATTGTGTTTGTTTGGGGGACCCACTGTAACTCATTTTGACTGCAGCACAGTGATTGGCAAAGAAAGATGTACTGTGAAGTCAGATTTAAAATGGCACTGAGGTCAGATTATGAAGGACTAACATATTTCACTTCTATTCAAGAAGTTCTTCTGTGTTTAAGAAAGATAGTGGCCAAATAAGAAATATACATTAAAAAACAGTAACACTTCAGAATAGGACTAGGAAATTTTGAAGGTATCATATCATAGAATTATTTTTAAAGTCCCCAAAAGGAGATGAAGGAGAAATATGGAAATAGTGTTTTTCAAATCGCTGGTCACAACCTATTAATGGGTCTTAAAGTGACTTGAATGGGTTGCTGTTAACATTTTTGAAAACTGAAATTGAATATAAAATATTTCAGGGCATCAACCATAATAAATTTAAGTATCATTCCATAATTTTTTTTCTTAGGCATGTAGATATTCACACATACAAATGTGTTTGTACCCAATTGGGATGAAAATATACTTCCAACTCTGGGTGGCAGTTTAGAATGTTTAAAAGTCACTTTTTTTTTAGAAATACAACAAGTAGAACACATCAACTAGCAGTTTGTGAAGTAAAGGAAGAAAGGCTCAAATGATGTTAAATTTTGAAATTTAAAAAATGAAAGGATAGTAACATACTTCATCTTATTTAACATAGCACCACCACTGCTGGGACCCCATCTCTTTAGTTAAACTGCTCTGAGATGCCTGAACAAAGGTAGGATCCAGCCCAATTCTTACAAATAAGACGGGTATAGTTGCCAACATGGTATCATATCAGGCCTTCCGGGAAGGCAAATGGCCAACGCAGGCCTCTCTTCCAGGACCAAACCGCAATCCAGGACATTCTTTTCCCTTTTCTGAGTCCTTGTTCATTCTGAGCCAGCTCTTTTTTTTCTTTGTTTCTTTTTCCTAAACAAGAGATTGCATTTAGAACAACAGTTCCTTAAGCCATCCCCACTCTCCTCTCTCCTCTCCTTTTCCAGGGCAGCCATCTCCTTAATGTGCAGAAAGCAGACCTTGTGGAATGAAAGACTGGAGCCCTCCCTCCTTTGAATCACCTGCTATTCCATCCCTTTACTAGTTCACATGGTGGGCTCTCTCTTCTAGCACAGAACGCCCTCAATGCAGGGTAACTTTGGTTCATTATTTTGTTGAAATTATCAGTATTTCCCCAGGACCTGGTACTAGGCCTAGTACACAGAAATCAAAACAAAATGAATGAAGGAATACATGGAAAGCTGTTCAGCCAGTTGTCTTTCCATGTCTTTATGAAGGCTGGGCTACATAAGTGGTCATCTTTCCTGCATCTGAAACTTCTAACATCTGGAACTTTCCTCTTATCATTCAAAAAGCCTGTGTAAAATTTCCATATACCTTTTACTAAAACAACAATAACAACAACAAAAGAAAAGAACAAAAGTTTTCTTAAATTTTTAAGGTACTTTTTTCCTTCTCATCACAGCCAAACTTCTGGAAAACTAGTCATATTTTGCTTATTTTCCCTTCTCAACTCTTAAAATATGGTTTTCCTGGTCAAACCTTTAGATCCAAATACAATTTGCAGGAAATACAGATGACAGAGGAAGATATTGAAATGTAGCACAGGGATGCAATCCACAAAAGGCAGACTGGCGACTTCTGCAGGACAATGTCTTGATTTCTTTAGCAACTAACAGCACTAAATGGAGAGATAGAAGAGGGAGAGGCAAGTCAAAAAACAGATGTTAAAAACATTGATCTTGAGGGGGAACCTGTCCTGCTGCCTTGCACAACAATTTCAAAACTACAACTAAAAGACAAAATAGACATCATTCTAAACCACCAGAAAGCTGGCTGAGTAGAAATTCTACAACTAGAAGGAAAGATAAAAGGACACTGAGACTCAGAAGAGGTGTAGAGGGCAGAGTTGCAAAGACGCACAGACAGACGTGTGGAGACATGGAAAAGTGTGCAAGGGCAAAGGGTGGGTGGCTGAATACGTGGCTGGTTTTCTTGAACAGGAAGGGAGAGAAAGGCTCCCCACTGCACTGATCCCAAGTTCCAGGCAAGTCTTGGGGAACCCAGATTCATATGGGTGAAACTGGACTGTCAGGAAGAAGGACACTGAGACTTGGGAGCTGCAGAGGTGAGGGCAGCTTTCTCTCAGAGGTGTGTGCAGCCATTGCCATGGGACATGGAGACCCAGGCGCCACTTAGAGCGGGGCTAATAGGAAATCAAGGCTAACTGCTCAGCCCTGCGACTCTGCCCCATCCAAGCTGAACACAGAAGCTTTCCCAGCATATACACAGCTGATCCACACAGCCAGCTGGTCTGGAGGTCAACCCCCTCCCAGTGATACCAACAACAATCTAGGCTTAACTATAAGACAGTGCAGTGCAGAAAGGTGTGCATCAAGAGTGCCCACCTCAGGTAACTGGGGAAGCTGAGCCTCTGTCCCGTAGAGGATTTTTACCACACAAAGCTACTCATCCAACTCAGGGGAAAAATGTGGAGACAAGGAAACAGATCACAATTGAAAGAAATGGAGGGGAAAAAATGACTGGACATAGAGTTCAAAACCACGTTTATAAGGTTTTTCAAGAATTTCCTAGAAAAGGCCAATAAATTTAGTGAGACCCTGGAGAATATGAAAAAGGACCAACTAGAAATTAAGCATACACTGACTGAAATAAAAAAAATATTTTACAGAGACCCAACAGAAGACTAGAGGACCACAAGAATCAAGTCAAAGATCTGAAATACGCCGAACCAGTTTGGCTCAGTGGATAGAGCATCGGCCTGCAGACTGCAAGGTACCAGGTTCAATTCCAGTCAAGGGCATGTACTGTGGCTGCAGGCACATCCCCAGTGGGAGGTGTGCAAGAGGCAGCTGATTGATGTTTCTCTCCCGTCGATATTTCTGGCTTTATATCCCTCTCCCTTCCTCTCTGTGAAAAATCAAAAAATATATATATTAAAAAAAAAAAGATCTGAAATACAAGGAAGCAAAAACCACTCAGCAGGAAAAGCAAAAAGCAAAAAGAATCCAAAAAACTGAAGATAGTGTAAGGAGCCTCTGGAACAACCTCAAGCATACCAACATCCGAATTATGGGGGACCAAAAAAAAGAGAGAGAGAGCAAGATACTGAAAACCTATTTGAAGAAATAGTGACCAAAAACTTCCCCCACCTGGTGAAAGAAATAGACTTACAAGTCCAGGAAGTGCACAGAACCCCAAACAAAAGGAATCCAAAGAGGACCACACCAAGATACATCATAATTAAAATGCCAAGAGTAAAAGACAAAGAGAGAGAATATTAAAAGCAGCAAGAGAAAAACAGTTAGTTACCTACAAGGGAGCACCCATATGATTGTCAGCTGATTTCTCAACAGAAACTATGCAGGACAGATGGGAATGGCAAAAAATATTCAAAGTGATGAATAACAAGAACCTACAACCAAGATTACTCTATCCAACAAAGCTATCATTCAGAATTGAAGGTCAGATAAAGAGCTTCATAGATAATAAGAAACTAAAAGAGCTCATCACCACCAAATCAGTATTATATGAAATGTTGAAAGGCATTCTTTAAGAAGAGGAAGAAGAAGAAGAAAAAGGAGGAAAAGGTGGCTGTTTCAAATTAGAGCATTGATGGAACTGGAGAGCATTATACTAAGTGAAATAAGCCAGTCAAAGAGAGATAAGTATCACATGATCTCACTAATTTATGGAATATAATGAATAACATAAACTGATGAACATAAACAGATCCAGAGATAGAGAAGCATTGACTGTCAATCCTCAGAAGAAAGGTAGGGGAGGGTGGGGGTAAGGGAAAGTGATCAACCAAAGGACTTATATGCATGCATGTAAACCTAATCAATGGACAAGGTCACTGGCGGGGGGGTGAAGGCATAAGTGGTGATGGGGGGGGGTTGGAAGGGGTAATGGGGGATGAGGGCACATATGTAATACCTTAATCAATAAAGAAATTTTAAAAATTAAACATTGATCTCATTTTGTGAAGCCCTTTTTGATTCAAACAAACTTTCAATATCAATTTATGATATTTATGCAAAATTGCAATTATATAAATGAGCATCAATGGATACTTGACACTATAAGAAATTATTGCTCACTGATTTAAGGACAATGATGGTAGAACCATTCTTTGTATTTTCAAATTATCTTATTTCTTAGAAAGACATGCTGAAATATCATAGTCCAAACCAATGTTGTAATTGAAAGAGCCATCATTTCATTTTGTAGGATGTGAGGAGGACCAAAATGGACAGTTGTGGCAAAGGTAGTGGTTTGGAGGTTCAGAAGTAAAGGAGAAGCCAAGATGAGCAAAACGTCAAAGAGATAACCTCTCAAATGTCATTAAAGAGCAAGCCAGAGACATTGGGTGTCTTAAGCTGACTTCTTAGGAGTCTCCAGCACCTGTTTGGTGGTGGTGATGACAGTTCTAGGTGCCACTGAGCCAGCAGTCTGCCTCTCCAACAGGAACTTCTCAGTCACCTACATTATCAACTCTTACTGCCCCTGGATATTCAGCACGTATTCGAGCGCCTTCCATATGCTCAGGATATTATCCTAGCTCTGCTTCTCATTTTACTTTATACCAATTGTTCTAAACCTTATTTGGGTCATGAACTCCTTTGGGAATCCAATGAAAGGCATGGTCCATTTCCCATGATAAAACGCTCATAAACACCTAGGCATAAAATTCAGCATGCCATTTACATTATTGCATTAGAAATTTACTTCAAATATGCACACTATGAAACAATCTTCATGTCACAAATACAAAAACCAGCCATTTTTTATTACACAAAAAGGAAAATATAAATTGTATATGCAAAATAAAAAAACAACTAATTATGTTCAAAAGTAAATCTCAGTGCTGTTGCTTAACTTGATAACAATATTGTATTTGTAGTGTGGCTCTTGATATGGTATGCTTGTATCACATTTGAATACTCAGTTGATTGTGAATTTCCATTCAGTTAGTAGGAGGAGCTAAAAATCTTGCTTCTAAAGAAAATAATCCTTTGGCTTTGTTCACTAGCTGAGGATGTCACAAGCTTGGGTCCCTAGAAAGCAGGACCAAAGATGATTAGCATGTGGTATGATTATTAGGGAGTGCTGTTGAGATCAACACCCTGGGAGGCTAAAGGGTAAAGGAGAATGGTCAGAGAAAGAGGTTAACTGCAAGGCCACCTCTAGGAAGGCTTTTGCCACCCCAAGAGGAAGGCCTTGCAGAGTAATCTTGACTTGGGGGCCAAGAGAAGTTCATTGTACTGGCATATCAATTAGTCCTTGGCTATAGGCTGTCCCAGGAAGGTTGTACTCATGGGCCACTCATCACTCATGTGCTTTTCAGCAAAGGCAATTCCTCAAGAGAGATGACAGCTAACAACAGCTTCCAGTCACATTGCCAGCAACAATCCCAGACACTGGGAAATAAGTCCTTGGTTCCTCAAAGGAGATCTAGGTATACAGCACATGACAGCCACCGCTGCAGCAGGCTTCTATCATGAAACACCAGCATGTGCTAAGACTCCTGGAACTGAATTATTTAAAAAAAAAACATACACACACACACACACACACACACACACTAGTAGCCCAGCGCATGAAATTCGTGCACATTAAAAGGGTATTAATTAGAGGAAATATTTTAATAGTGCTATTTGCCCTTTCTCTATAATAAAAGTGTGACAGGTAAAAGGTAATGAGTAAAATATATATGAAAATAATAAATAATTTCATTAATAAATAAATAATAATAAAATGATATAACAACAATAAACTCATGATAAAAAAGTTGATGCAAATAATGACTGATAAAGTGATTAAACTTATTCTAATATCTCCCTGTATACCACATTAACAGTGAAAACACTTTCAGAGTGTTTGACTAATTTTCCTTAGGATAAAGTATTTACAACTTTAACTTTAACATCACATGCTCTTTAAACTCAAAAGAAAGCAAAATAATAACCGACAATGTGTGAAAACAAGTTCAGGTAGGAATATTCCTACTCTGTCTAGAGTTTGTCCTTGTGATTTATTAATAGTGTGGTGCTTGCTTACCCAGCACTGTGGCCACGCCCCTGTCTGCAGGCCATGCCCCCTGCTCCTGATTGGCTGGTAGTGTAGTGGAGGTATAGTCAATTTGCATGCTACTCTTTTATTAGATAGGATATATATATCCTATCTAATTATCTTTTATTAGATAGGATACACACACACACACACACACACATATACATATATATACATATATATATTGATTTCAGAGAGAAAAGGAGAGGAAGGGAGACATAGAAATATCAATGATGAGAGACAATCATCAATCGGCTGCCTCCTAGAGGAAAACTACCAGAGAATGAGCTCGCAATACAGGCATGTGCCCTGACCAGGAATCCAACCATAACCTCCTGGTTCATAGGTCAATGCTCAACCACTGAGGCATTTCAGTTGAGCTGGAACTGAATTGTTGTCCCATCATTTTTGGTGCCCAAGTATAGGCGGCCATCTTTGACCAAGTTTGCAAACTTTCTAATTTGACTGCAGAGAAATAGCTAGAGCTTTATCACTTCTGTCTCCAGTCTATAGATACTTTCCAAGCACTAAACATTCAACATTAAAACCCACCTGCAATCCATTCAGGAGGCTAGTGAACCAAAACAGCTTCTCAGCCTGTGTTGAAGTTCCTTCAGATTCTTGAATCAAAATAATTACCTCAAACATGTATGTCAAAATGTTCCACTAAATGGGCCAAGCTGTGTTGAAACTCTGGAGTGAAATATTCTGAGAGTAGCTTTCCTTTTTACTTAGAGAAAATGAAATGTCCATTTGATGGTTACTTGCTTAGAAGCCTTTGTCTCTGGAATACCTGCAAACTTCTTAAGGTATAAAGAAAAGAGAAAATCCTTACACTTTTCCATTCATGAACTAAGCTTCCAGAAAAGATAGTGATGTATGTCTGTAGCTCCAATGGAGTTTAGTACTCTCATGATGGATGATTATTTAGAAAATTCCTCATTGAAACAACAAAATCTATCAGGTTCTGCAGTGTTGTAGATATTCCACTTATTCATAGAAGATCAATATTTTTACTACCAAAAACTTATAAGAAAGTCTTTTTTGATGGCATGAGGATGTACATAACAGAAGAAAATCATAGACATTGCATTCCCTGAGAATTATTAACAGTTTCACCCAGTGACTACGCTAAAGGAAGGTAGAAAAATACCAGTGATTCTTAGTTGGTGATGACAAAGGGACAACTTCAGTTTTCTTCCTCTATTTATTTGACCATTTCCAGAGCACTTGAAGTTCTCACTAATTTTAACAGCTTTTGTTTGGATACAAGGCAACCTACCTGATTATACTAACAACACGCTAATCATTACTGAGGATCTTACATATGCTACATATAAGTCTCTTTTATGTGTATCATCTCAATTAATTCTCACGATAACCCAATAAAGTAATATAATAATTTACATTTTACAGATTCCATTGTTTAGAAATGAGAAAATTGATACCAAATGATGTTAAATAGTGAGCCTAAACTCACATACCTCGCAAGTGTGGACGCCCAGATTCAAACACATGCTGCTGTCCAACCTCAGCATCTGCCCTCTTCGCCGCACAGTGTGGCAAGCATCTTTTGGAGAGAACTGTAAGTTTGGGAGTCAGCCCAACCTTTTAAAATTGAGCCTTCCCTTCATCAAAGAATTCTACCTTGCCTGGTATGCTCTCAGGGCAACACACACAAGCTGCTTCTTTGTCTCCACAACTTAGGTTCTATAGATAGGACATGGCCACAAAGAAGCACTGGGGCTCCTCACTGCGTGGTCAGCAGCAAAAGTAGAACCAAAGGTAGCCAAGCTCTGCCTTACTTTCATTGATGTTTTTCAATTGAAGCAGAGCCAACACAAATGAAGCCAAATGTTTATGGTGGTAATAACAGGGTCTTTTATTTAACCTCTAGATAGGTAACCACTCTGGGTACCATAATGTGGGGATGATGACAAATACACGTTGCTTGATTATGTACACTTTATACCTGTTTGAAGTGTTAGTGATTCTTTGCTTGTCCACTTCTCACGCATGTCTGCTCTTCTCCACTCCCTCTTGCCTCAGGAGGCTGGTCTCTACAGATCTATTGCCCGGGCTCCATGCTGACAGACTTCCATGAGGATGGTGGAAGGGCTGGAGGCGAGAGAGGGAGAGGTATATCTTCCCTACTTCTCCCTGCTTTGTGCTGTGGGTATACCAGAGGCTGATGCCCTCTGGGCTAATAGCTCCTCTTCAGTGGTCTCCACCATGGCGCCAGCACTCTTTGGACATACCAAAGTTGCCAGGGTCTTGATGCCTCACCATTCCTAATTGGTTTCCTAAACTTGCCTACATCTGTGTAAACAGTTCTATTATTATACGCTCTGCAGTTGTGTCATTGGAGTGGAATTCTAGCTTCTGCTGGAACTCTCACTGATGCAGAATAAAAGGAAGCAGTACTACTCTAATAAAAATGTTTGACATGTAAGAGAAAAAGAAATGTTTTTTTTAATAGAGAAAGAAAATAGTCATCCAGGAAGCCTAATTTATAACCCTCTTGAAACCCATATTTTTGAGGTTAAGCCCCTGTTCTATACAAACTTCCTCAGTGATTTTCATCCATTCTTATGACTTCAAGTGTCATCTATAATCTTATACTAAAAAATGTGGTCCTTGGACTGGCAGATTCAGCATCACTTGAGATCCTGCTAGAAATGAAGTATTTCAGGTGCACACCAGACCTACTGAATCAGTTTCTATATTTTAAAATGCCCCCAGTTATTTATCTGTAATGATAAAAGGGTAATATCCTAATTAAACCAGTCATCTTCCAGACATCATTCTGGATGTCCTTCCTGATGAAGCTGGGGCTGGAGGGAAACAGCGAGGTTCCGGGTGCCTATGGGCAGCCCAAGGGAAGCCAGCCCAGGTCCTGAATGCCTGCAGGTGGCAGGAGGAGGGAAGCAGCCCAGGTCCCAGGTGCCTGAAGACAGCCGGAGGAGGGAAGCCTGGGTCCCAGGTGCCTGAGGGAACTCGGTGCCAGCAGCCTGGGGAAGGAAGGACTACTCTTACATGAATTCTCATGCATTGGGCCTCTAGTATTCATATAGAAAAATTGAAAAACACTAGACAAATATGATGGTTCCAAATTTTATATCTTTAGACCAGTGGCTCTCAACTGGGGATGATCTGTGTCCCACAGGGGGACTTTTGTTAATGTTCTGGTTGTCACGACTGGAAAATGCTATTGACATCTAATGGGTAGACACCATGGAAGCTGCTGAACACCCTACAATGTACCAGACAGCCCCCTACCACAGACTTATTCAGCCCATGTCAATAATGCCAACATTCAGAAACCCTGCTTCAGTGCTGACCCACATTTTTGGGTGCCTGAGAGATACCTCTATCTTGATATATAGAGAGAAGGCAAGTCACATTGTTTTCCCAATCACCATCATCATTCCCAGACCCAAGTCAGCCCCTGAGCCTCTATCACTGCTCTCCTACACTAACAAATTGGAAGTCATCCCGAATGCCTCTCTTTACCTCATTCAATTGCTCATAAAATCTCCCTTCTCTGAGACCACCTTCCCACACACCTCCTCAGTCCTGCCTCATCTATGACTTTTATCTGGATTCTCTGCCTCTTGACTCTCACCAGGAGGATCCACTCCTCACAGAATACCTGAGTGACTTTCCCAAAGAGAAATGTGATCCTCATTTTCACACCTAAAGGGTGATTCTGGTTCCAACTCTTATGAGGCCTGAAGCCTCATAAATTGCTTCTGCTTCTCTCTTTTGATGGGTCATGAGCTCTTCCGTTTGCCCTCTATTCCCATTCTACTGGAACCCATTTTTTGCCTTGACCCTGAAAGCATTCTGACTTAAAGGATAATATCTAAAAGCCTCCCATTTACACCAGTGGTTCTAATTTACCTTTCACTTCATCTGGCCTCACACTCAAACAAAATCTTTTAAAAAATACTTCACTGTTATGAATATTCAAATATATGCATAATTCCTGGCCAGCATAGCTCAGTGGTTGAACATCGACATATGAACAGGAAGTCATAGATCAATTCCCAGTCAGGGCACATGCCTGGATTGTGGACTCATTCCCCAGTGTGGGGCTGCAGGAGACAGTTGATCGATGATTGTCTCTCATCATTGATGTTTCTATCTCTCTCTCCTTCTCCCTCTCCTTTCCTCTCTGAAATCAATAGAAATATATCTCAGAAAATTGGTTAACTTATTTTCTTTCACTTATTTCGCAAATATTCTTTGGAATACCCTATTGTGTGCCAGTCACTGTCTGGCATAGGGGACACAGAAGAAAGCAATGAAAAGACAAAGTGTCTCCTCTTAGAAAACTCATGTTGGTAGGAGAGGCAAAAATGCACACATATCTTTCAGATGGTGATGAGTGCCACAAAGAAAAAAATGAAGCAGGGACGGGGCGGGGTGCTCAGGGAAGGCCTCTCTGATAATATATTCATCAGAGAGCTAAAGCGAGTGGGAAAGCAGGCCACAAAGAAGACAGGGGGAAAGCAGGAGATGAGGCCTTGAGGTCTGAATGTGCTTCAGGGATCTGAGTATCTGCAAGGTCACTGCTGGTGGAGGGAAGTAAGCTATGGGGTGGAGAGGATGCAACCAGAAAACCAGTAGGAACTCTGATTGTATGGGGCTTTGTAGCCATGATGGGGATTTTAATTTTACCCAGAATAAAATAAAGAACCACTGGAGGGTTTAGAGTAGGATAATGACATAATCCTCCCCAAAAGATCACTGCAACTGCTGTGTGAAAAATAAACTTTATCATGCCAAGGATAAAAGCAGAGAGGCCAATTAGGGGGCTATTATAATAGTTCATTATATTACTTAAAATATACATGCTATTTAAAATCATATGCCTCCTTCCATCATCTTGACTTAAGACACAGCACAAATCATACTGGAATAATTAACTACATATTGATGGTACCTGATGGGAGAACCTGAGCCATAAATTGACAATTATTATCATAGCATTCATCAAAAACTCAGCCCATTATAAAAAGTGTTTGTCTTTGAGTCACTCAACTTTATTTTCATAAATTGTCAAAATAATATACTCTCAGAATTGCTTCAACTGGGATGGAAAGTGACAACTGAAAGAAGATTGGCTATGAGTTAGAAATTGTTGAAGCTGGAAAAGTTACCTGATGGTTCATTATACTATTTTATCTTTTGTGTATCCTAAAATTTTCAATAATGTTGCTTTTTAAAAAATACATCTTTATCGATTTCAGAGAGGAAGAATTAGAGAGAGGTAGAAACTTTTAAAAATATATATTTTTTATTGATTTTTTACAGAGAGGAAGGGAGAGGGATAGAAAGTCAGAAACATGGATGAGAGAGAAACATCAATCAGCTGCCTCTTGCACATCCCCTACTGGGGATGTGCCTGCAACCAGATTTGCCCTTGACCAAAATTGAACCTGGGACCTTTCAGTCTGCAGGCCAAGACTCTATCCACTGAGCCAAACTGGTTTCGGCAAGAGATAGAAACTTGAATGATGAGAGAGAATAATCGATCAGCTGCATCCTGCACATCCTCTATTGGGGATCAAGCCCACATCCCCAGGCATGTGCCCTGACCAGGAATTGAACCATGACCTCCTGGTTCATGGGTTAAAAAAGCTCAATCACTGAGTCACCAACCAAGCCATAAAACTTTTTAAGATCATCATTTAAAATATTACTAATATTAACATTTCAATAAAGGATTACTCAAAAACTATATGATTTAAATGCATACTTTCCTAGTTTCATAACTAATCCTATACATAAAGTTTAAGCTGTATTTGATATATTTGGTAAGTGTGTAATAATAATGGACTAAAAACTCTATTAGGATTTACAAAAACTGTAAGTCTAGTATACTAAAATATCTGACAGCAATTCTCTTGTCTACTTTTCAGACATAGTAATTTTAATCTGTATTATAGTAGCTTTTAGAGTGCTAAATACTTATTCCCATTAAGGCTGGCTAGATATAGTATCCCAAATGTACTTAATAAATTGTACCTTCCTTGAAGGGAAAAGGTGATGGATTGAAAAATGTTTAGCTCAACCATGCATAATTGATAGGTTCCCTAGTGCAAATAAGTGTCTAATAAATAATTAAATTTAATCTCATTATAAGAGTTTTCATAATGGATAATTTAATTAAATGGAAGCCAAAAGGGTTTCTAAGGGTTGGAAGATGCTAATGTTGCTATATTTGGCTAATGGTCTGGGGATACTATAGTGAAGAAAGTAATTCACATGGGTGCATGCATTATTTAATGAATCCCTCTGAGATGGAAGAAAGGACAGATCAATGATAACTTGTCATTTTATCATTGCTTACAAAGCACATTTAAACAACCCAGGATATGTTAAAGGTAGAAAACATGCAAAAAAAAGTGAACAATTATTTTAAAAGACAAAGAGCTACACTCATAATATTACACTGGAAGTTTTTATTAAAATATATATTTTCCTATGCACCATTATTTCTCAATTTTATCTGCTACTTGAGCAAAAATAAATAAAATCTCATAAGCTGATGTACAGTTAGGTCAGATCTGGCTCTAAGTGAAAGTAATAATGGCTACAGCATGTATATCTGATACTAAAAAATTGATAGCGGAGTCATGAGGGACCCATTAACAAGCTTTTTGAGTAAGCAGAGTTTGTGCTTCAAGTCTCCCAAAGCACTTAGCCAGACTGGCATGGTAAAATCATAGTCTAAGTAGTTAGCTGTTACAGGTGATCAGCTATGAATTAATTAATCTGAATGGTGAAAGGCATCATTCTTCTATCAGCTATTACTTTTAAAAGCATCATTTTGTGAGAGGCAAAGGTGCAAACCCCACAAAATTTGAGCCAGGTGGTCTGGGCAGATTTATTTTCCTACCAATAACATGGCAAATAATGTGTAGACTAGACACACTTAATGTTTTAAAAAGTTAAAACATACTTCAACTAATGACTTTGTTCAAATTTGCATTTAGAACACCACAGAACTAACCTGTTGGTTAGAATGCTAGGTTTATATCTGGGCAAATGGTCCAGCCCCTGAAACCTGAGTCATGGGGCTCTCCAAGTCTTGGAAGAGAGGCACCTTGTTTACAGGGAAACTCCTTGTTTTCAATCAGGGACAAGGAGATGGATGACAGTGATCCCTACTTCACTCCCCAAGGGTGATCCATCAATTCCTTTAATGTTGGTGCTGCAGCAATGAATTCCATTGAAACTTTGAAGAATCTCCTGCCTAGGAATTTACATAGAAATAGAGAATTGTGGAAATGAATATATATAGATATCTAGTCCTACTACTCCACTTTACAATGAGGAAACTCAAGGCCAAGAACAAAGACTTGCTCAAAGCCATCCAACTGTTTAATTGCAGAACTAACTTGAAAATCCAGGTTTTTTGAGTGCCAGTCTAAGGTTTATTTACTACACCAACCTGCCAAAAGGAATTTTTTAAAATGATGTTGATGTAATAGTTGGTATTTCTCAAAATTAATATCCATCACTCAAGTGTGTGTATGGTGGGGAGGGGTACTCTGTGGATGGAAAGTCCTAAAAGGTTCAGGAAATAAATGATGTAGCTCTTTGAAGGGCTGTTTGATGGTGGCAGAGGTCAACCATAGGTTACACAAATACAGTGAATTGGCTTTATCCAGCTCTTCACTCGGCCTTCTCCAAACTTCCTCCTTTCTTGCTAACCTTCAGTTAAGACATATGGGATGTCAAAAAGGTACCTGAAACTGAACTAATGTCCTCTCAGCAGCTGCTACTGCTGCACCTGCAAAATGAACAATGGGTTGTGTTGTCCATGTGTATGTGTGATGTGTGCATGTGTGTGTGTGTGTGGGGGGGGCGGGAGCTGGCACAGTTGACATGGGGCCACAGGTATCCTAAGATTTGAAGAGCACAGGCATCAATATTATAGGGACATTGAATGGTATTGAGACAAGTGATCGACTATAACAATTTTTAAAGGAGATTAATTTTTCTGTAGTGGTCAGATACCTCCTTTTAGTTATTTTTAATCTACATATTTCACTTAAAATAAAGATAAAAATTCTGTATCTGGAAATGTATTATGCAATAAACACCCTTTCTTTTAAATGCTTCTAAAAGAAAGATTGCTTTGATAATGACACTTTCTAGTTTGATTTTGGTCTGTCTTACAAAGAAGTCCATCATCTGCTGAGCTTTCCTGGGGAAAGGAGCAATGTTTTGGACAAATTTTCTAATCCATTCTCCATCTGGAGACACGAAGGGTTTTATTTTCTAGAACTGCTGTCTCCTCAAAAACTAGTATGTTGATTCCTGGTCCTTGGTATTGAGAATGATTTCCAGCAGCCGAATAGTTGCTTCAGTTGTTTCTTAGGCATAGAAAGTACAATGCCGAAGGCAGATTCACTGCGAATCCAGTCGTAATTAGGATTTTATCTTTGACTGTGGTTATCAGTGCATTCTCAGGGGCAGGAACTTATATACAGATGCTTACCTTTAGTAGAAACAATGCCATATGACAAATATGATTAGTCTCATTTTACATAAAAATTCTAAACTCAGACTCCTGCAGAAACGCATCCAAGATCACAAAAACAAACAGCAAAATCAGAATCTAGATTCCTTTAAAAATATATTTGAAGTATGTGCTTTTTTCCTTTACTATAAAATGCTGTCAAATACGATTTTTCAGAAAAGCATCATGTTTTCATATTGTTGTGATTGGGAAGAGGGATGTCTTTGCTACCAACCCAAAGTTTACAGCTGTTACAGGACAAAACTAGGCTAGCAAAGGAATTCTTAAAGACTAGATGTAAGTAGCAACAATAACATACTGTCTTAAACATCTGAAATATTTCTCCCAACAATAACAGTATGTACCAGTCTGATGTTCATTTCAATGTCCCTCATTAGAACATGGCTTTCATTATTGTTCTTGAAACATTTTTATCTTTTATGTTCTCTGACCCATCCCATTCTAATGGAATATTATCTTAATATTATGGTTTTAGTCTTCAAATTTTCAAGAGAAAGCCATACTTAAATTAATTTTATTTATTTAGGATATCCAAATAATAGTAATAATTTTCAACAAATGTCTAATATTTAATTGTTTTTCCTGTTTAGTTAAACCCATTTTGTCCACATTGATGACTCTAATTTGGTATATAGGATGAGTGACCCATGACAGATAAGGGACAAATGACTCATTTGGTGTTTTTATTTAGTGGGATTCAAACACACAATACCTCTATTTGAAAATATATAATGAAATAATTCTTCCCCTGTATGTTCACATTGTTTTTCATAAAAGAGTTAACAGAAAACTACAGAAGATGCTTGATTCAAAGGAACACATTCCAGAAAATGCATAAGCAAGACCTGAAAACAACTGAGCAGATACAGGTTTTGGGAGCAGGGGAGGATCACTTTTTAGGCAGCTTAACTGTTTTTACTTTGCTACCTTGTCTTTTGCTCATGTTCCTCTTTCTTTTGTAACTTTAGAATGACGTTAAGAAACAACTTCATATATTTAGAAAAACTACCTCCTACTTATCAAAGTTTCAAGCTTCCTGCTACTTTCAAATATAAAGCAAAACATTTGATGAAAGTACCCAGGAGACACCGATCACCTGCTACAGATGCTTCCTGATTACCTTCTATTTGAGGGCCAAGGATTTTTCAATAATTGACTATTGCCAAGGAAATGTCCTTCTCAAAAATCACAAAAGCAATCAGATTTATTGCAACTGTTAGAGTCAGATCAAGGTTGCTAATTAATATATTCATTACGACAACATACTTAGGTCCTTGTAGGTCAAAATTAAATGATTCACATAATAATGATGGTCAATAAAGTACAGAAAAAGCAAGCTTGAGAGTTGGTTCTAAAATTCTAACATTGCACTTCAAATGTCCTCAAATGCTTTGCCTAGGAAGAACCTTGGATTTTTACGTCCACGAACATACATCATTTATACTTCATATGTATATTTATATGAAGATGTAAATTCCCCCAAATCAAAGACTCACTTTGATAAAACATGAAGCCCATTCACATAAAAATGAATTAGAGATAGAACCATTCTGACTGGGAACGTTCACCTCACTGAGATGGCAAAACTAGAGTATGCCATCTTATCTTCGCAGCTGGGGAAGGCTATGTTTGCATCTGCACATTTCCCCTCTCTGCTATATGTGATAGATGCTAGTGCCCCTTGAACTTTCTGCCAGCTAAGGGTTTTCCTTTTACTTTGCAAAAGGTGAGATGTCTATTGTGACATTCCAGGTGTCCATCCTGACCCATTCTGATGGATGATTTCCTATGGCCTGCTAGGTTACCATTCTAGCCTCTTAACTCAGAGCAGTGACATCAGGCTACTGGAAGAAATCATCAACAAAACTCTTAGAGAAGACCCTGTAGAACTCCAAAGAGGAAAAAAGGGCTTCCTGGGACATTTTCTACATAGTTTCTAGAAAAAAATGCACATTTAAAATAATTTCTTAAAGAGGGAGAAGTTGAGAAAGCAAACAGTACAATTTGAAACAGTAGAATATAATTTGTTAAAAATATGCTAATGAATGTTCAAAATCCAAAAGAAGTTCTTATTTATCAATAAGCCAATGACATTTTCACATTAATTTAAAGTATCATATGTAATGAAATGTGATTTAAAATCCCTCTGGCAATACACACACAATGGGCAGAAGTATCTTCACCTACATGATTAGTGGGAAACTCACATAAGATTAGTATCTGGAAGGACCTGATTCCTTTCCAGATTTGAATATTCTTGGACCACAAAAAGGCATCTTCTCTTAAAAGTGAGTTCTCTATTAAATCTTTACTGTATTCATGTGTGTGCATGTGTGAGTGTGCCTGTATGTGTGACTGTAGATGGATGTACTTGCTGCTTTGTTGTCACTGGAATCATGCCTCAGTATTCTAACAAGCATGCATGTTGGAATAGGTGGAGTGGGCAATGTTCTAGCGAGCCAGTAGACCAGCCAGCACGAAGATAAGGCACTGCAAACAATAGGCAAAGAATCCAAAAAAGAAGTTCTAGGATCATCTCAGCTTCAGGCTGGATGTCCAAAGGCCTGAGAGGGCAGAAAAGGTGAGAAGGTCCTGATTCAAGCCACATAATCCTCCTAAGGCTGCCTCTGATATGATACAACTTCATATTTATTTTTGCTGGGATGTTTTGCAGGATTAGGGGAGTGAGACTAAGGAAGGAAATATGATATTATTCATTCTGGTAGATATTTTATAATGTTGAATAAAAACAAGAGTATGTACTTATAAGTTAATCAAATACTTCAATCTGGCTTAAATTGCTGTTGGTAATTTTATTATTTAATTATAGGATGCAAAACATAGCTCTTAATAATGTGCTTTTGTAAATTCTAAGAAAACTTTCGATTACAATCTGTTCATTTGCACAGGGAGACATCAACAAAAGAAATAGAATTATCATTTACAGGTGATATATCCTCAGGTTGTAAGAACTCAACAAGCAGAGGAACCATAAGTGGATGGCAGGATAAATGTACAGATGTATTTGATGTACCATTTGCCAAAGAATCGTGCCAAGGAAGTGTCGCTAGAGTTTGAAGGGAGAAAGGCCTGGGGAGGATGAGTTGTGCAGAAAACCAGCAATAGGGGCCCATACAGAGATATTCCCCAATCTGGCCTAGGAGGAGGCTGATCTTACAGAGCACTGGTCTTCTGCCTTGCTTTGGAGAGGGACAGCTGACATCTTCATTGGGTTCTCTGTCCTTTTTAGAATCCCCCTCCTATTATTTAAAGGTTTGCAAAATAGAGATCTCAAACTTCATAATATAAAATATCAGTAACTTACCATTTTGCTTTATAAATGAAAAATAGCTCCTTTAGTATCGCAGTGGCAGAACTCTTTTAATTATTAGCTGCTGGATGGTTTGTTTGTTTTTTCTAAAATAGAGAAATGTTTTTGAGAAAATGACTTTTTGGGTACCACTGAAAATTTTGTCCTACTTAAAAGGCAGAATTTACACATTAACCGTGAAGATTCCTAAAGGAGAAAAGAAAAACAAAACAAAACAGTAAGAAGACTAGAATGAGAAATCTGAAGCTGTGACCTAAAAATTGCACGAAATGGAATGTTGTGTAATAGAATAAATCAGGATTACAACTTGCGAGACTCATGTGATTCCTAACAGAATATTAAGCTGGTTGGCTTTGAACTACTCTTTCCTTTTCCTTCTTCAGTGTGGCTGACGTAAACTTAGATGTGGTTTTGGGGCTATGATTTTTGTCCTCTGGAAACATTGTGATTTGGGTTTTTGTTGTTGTTTTTCCTTTTGCCAATCTCTTGTTGGATACTGAGGTTGGCCTTGATGTTGCTCAGATGGGAGTTTCCAGAAGGCTGGCCTTGCTGAATGGCTTTTGAATGCTTTCCTTCCTGCATTGTTTGTTTAGCTTATTCTATAGTCTCCCCTGCTGTTTCCTGACCTGAGTGCAGTTTTGTGTCATGGGTTTTCTTTTTAAATGATAAAGATTAAGAACAAGAGAGCATAAATTTCCCAGTCACCAACACAGACATAAACATATACAGGCCTGGAATATTTAAGAAGATACCTCCACTCAGAGCAATTGAGTATAGTCTGAAAGGTCTATATTCCTCTTGTTGCCTCATTGAAGACTGCTGAATAAATCACATATTTCTCTCACCTTGTTTTGGGCCAAGAATGTGTCTCCTTTTATACCTTAAAAAATGGCTAGCCCCCCCCCCAATTATTATTTCTTCTATCTTTATTTTTTCTTGCTCGCTATCGTAGTCCTCTGTAGCACATGTGTAGGTAAATAGGATGCCAGGTGAAGTTCAACGTATTTGCTGAACACAAACAAGTAGAAAAACACCCGGGACCAGGGAAACTTAGTGTATCTCAAAGCTTGTTAGAGTTGGAGTAGTAATATAATTTATACTGTCATAAAAGAGTCTTGTGGTGAGTCTGCACTGGCTTGTGACCATGTTTCCATTGCATGAATCAATTGAGATAGGAGAGCAAATTTTTTGTACATAGGAGAATGTACTCCTGATTGATGGTCTGAAATGAATTGTCCAGAAAAGGCTTTATTTAATGGGGGGGGAGGGTTGGAAGGGGGTATCACAGTAAGGTGTGAATGAACATTTATTAGAAGGGAGAGAGTGTTAATAAAATAATATGATATCAGTTGCTGCTCTAAAACATTAATGCCAACCTATATTATTGTGTTTCAATGACACATTAAAAAATAAATGAAATTCCAGAATAAGATTTATGCAATAGCCACAAAACTAAAACTCTTTCATGAATTTAAAACATACAGGACTTCCTTTGTATAGAAAAAAATAGTAATACAAACAATTACATGAATAAAATCAATCTCTCAGGTTTAACTTCCAAATGACCACTTTTATCTGAATGTGAAAAAAAAGCTGGTAGAAATTCTCTCTCTCCACAGAACAACATAAAATATACAAACTTTCCTAGAACAAGATCCTGCTGTAGCCAATTCTACCCCACTGGTTCGTCTAGTTACCTCAATCTGAATAAGAAACGCTGTTAAATTTAACAAAGAACATCTGGTTTTCATTTGAGGTACATTCAAGTGTTCATTAAAGTGTCCTAACTGCTCTTTTCTTTTTGTATTTCACAATGGGCTTTCCTTTCTAATACCATTGCTAGTTCAGCATGGGACTTAAAAAGCCTCAGTGTCATTGTGGCATTTCCTTTGAAAACTGCCAGGAGAAACCAGGAGAAAGCTGAAATCCCTAAGTTTAATAACATTTTACTACCATTCACCTTTTCCATACTTCCTAGGGGTGTTTATTTTCTACAATTATTCAACTAGACTTCACTGAACCCAAATGCCCCAGAGGCCCTCAGTTCTGTCTGCAGGGAGGCCCAGGAAAACTGAGCTTGAAAGTGAGTTATTGGTATTAGCCCCTTTGATGGAAGGATTTGGTCACCTTCTATAGGAGGGGAAATCAGTTCAAAATAGTTCCAGTGGAATGCCTCAGACAGCTTCTTTCTGCCAGATTCATTTGCATATGTAATTTATCCTGAATGTCAAAGTCATCATTTTTCAAACATTTCCTTTATTTTCTTGAAAGTGTTAGCTCATTGAAATTAACAAATAAACTTGGACACCTATTTCCTTGAAGGAATAGAAAATGATTTTTAGATTTATAAGGCATATCTGACAGATTTGCATCAATAAATTGCATCTAACAACCAAAACTATTTTTATTTTAGTAAATGATTAAAGATATTTAACCACCTGAGTACACATTTAAATTGATTTGAAAAAGAAAATAATATTTTTAAGCACATTTTTAAAATGTTGATAAATATATCATTGAAATAAAAATCTTTGAATTTTTGAAAATTTAGGTCAAATTATAATAATATTCTACATTGGTGAGCACCTGATAATAGAAATGTTGAATTATCTTGTGACCGAAAAAGCAGCATAGACATTATCAATCCCAGAATTAACTAGATCTTTGTCAAAGATCCTTTACTTAATTTGAAGACTTATAGATGAAAAAACAAAGCCTGACTCATAGTGGGCTCTCAATAAATATGGGGCCTTCAAAAAATATTTATTGAATAGAAAGGTGAAGATGATGAAGAAACTATCATTCCATTTCATGGAAAATGACTCATTTATTTCCTGATAGAATTTCTGAAAATTGGCATAATGTTTTGCAGCTTTTCTGAGATATAATTGATATGTAACATTATATAAATTTCAGATGGACAAACATGATTTGACACATTTATTTATTGGGAGTGGGATATTTTGTGTAGAGAGCATGGTTTTTGTATGTGTGTCACTACTATTATATCATTCCTACTGATTAAAAAGGTGATCGATAAATATAACAGTTATTAAGGTTTTCCAAAATAAGTTTTCTTTTTAATCATTTGGACAAAAACCATATTTTGGTGTTTGTAAAAATAGCTTGTGAGTACCCAGGAAGCAACAATGATTGCAAATATAGCTAGAGCCACCATAAAAGTTGGAAAGAAATACATATATTTTACTTAAAATTTATTAATCCTATAGTAAAAACTTTAATTCACAGGTTTTATTTTCTCGGAAAGTCCAATAACTATCCTTTATCTAACAAGTTGTGCCAGCAACTCTGCTAAATCCTTTACATGTATTATCTCATTTGATCTTTCTGTAAGCATAAGGGAAATATTATTAAGATAATTTCTATCCTCATGCAACAGCTGCAGGAGAAGGATATTCAGAGAGGACAATACATTGCTCAGAGTCACACACAGCCAGTCAGTGGCAGGCCTGGAACTCTGTATTTAAGGACAAAGACTATCCTGAGAATCCAGTAGGACAATCAAATAAGTTAGGTAAATGAATACTGAGAAATCTGTATTAAAATCTTGAAAAAGAAATGAGATATGAATAAGATGGAAATCATGAATAAGATGGGAATCATGAAATAGTGCCCTGCATATTCATCCCTGATTTGGGCTAAGAACATCCGGTTGAGTCATGCCTAAAAATAACCAAGAAAATAATTCATTATCTTAGGGGAGGCTGGAGCCAGCCCATCTGGATGCTGGCCAAGGGGTTGTTGCCCTGAAACCAACTGGGGCTGGGGCTGGAGCTATAAAGTTCCTGAAGAGCCAGACATGGAGAAGCCAGAGGGTAGGAACAGGATCCTCATCAGAGCAGTCCAAAGCTATCTGTCCCTTTTAGACCAAAACCAAAAGGGACAGTGGGAGAAGATAAGAAACAACCAAAAGCCAGACAATCATATCTAATAAAACAGTAAAATGCAAATTGACTATATCTCCTCTAAACCCACCAGCCACGCCCACCAGCCAATCAGGAGCAAATATGCAAATAAACCTAACCAATATGGCTGCCAGTCACAGAGAGCAGGTGGGAGGCTTGAGTTTCCCTGACAATGGAGGAAACCAAGCTTTCCACATGCCCTTGCTGGCTCAGGCCTCCACTCAATGCTACCAAGTTTCAAATAGAAGATAATGATGGCAGCCACAGAGCTGGAGAGAGCAGGAGGCTTGAGTTGCACTCAGAGATGGAGGAAGCCAAGCTTTCCACCTGCCCTGGCCGGCTCAGGCCTCCACTTAAGGCTACAAAATTTCAATTTATAGAAGGTAAATAAATCCCAACAGAAATGGTTGCCACCACATAGCAAGCAGAAGCCTTGGCTCTGCTCTAGGCTACCAAGTTTCAATTGTAGAAGATAAATAAATCCCAGATACCAGGACCTCAGCTTGGGTCACCAGGGGGCGTGGCCAGCCTGCAAACCACCACAGGTCCCTTGCCTAGGCTGCCCCACCCTGATCTGGGACATCTTTCAAGGCAAACCAGCTGGCCTCCACCCATGCACCAGGCCTCTATCCAATCTAATAAAAGAGTAATATGCAAAAAGACCATCACTCCAACACACAAGATGGCTGCCCCCATGTGGTCAAAGATCCTGTCTCCATGTGGACACAAGATGGCCACCACAAGATGGCCTGCAAGGGAGTGCAGTTGGGGGTGATCAAGCCTGCAGGGGAGGGCAGTTAGGGGTGACCAGGATGGCAGAGGAAGGAAGTTGGGGGTGACTGGGCCTGCAGGGAAGGACAGTTGGGGGCGATCAAGTCTGCAGGGGATGGCAGTTAGGGGGAAGGGGAGCAATTAGGCATCAATCAGGCTGGCAGAGGAGTTGTTAGGGGGTGATCAGGTTGGCAGGCAGAAGCAGTTAGGGGCAATCAGGAAGGCAGGCAGGCAAGCAGGTGGGAGCCAGCAGAGATGTCCGATTGCCCATTTAGGCCTGATCCCAGTAGGATCCCAGTAGGATGGGGCCTAAACAGGCAGTCGGACATCCCTCAAAGGGTCCCAGATTGGAGAGGGTACAGGCTGGGCTGAAGGACAATCCCTGCGTCACCCCCCCCCCACCCCTGTACACAAATATTGTGCACCAGGCCTCTAGGCAGAAATAAATTAGAAGAGAAGAGGAAGCTGAAGCAAAACTCACAGAGCCTAATAACATGGGACAAGAGAACTTGGCTTTGACTATGTGGGTAAGACCTTTACAGATCAAGGTATACACCCCCAAACATCTAGGACATAAGAAGAAATTTTTAGTCTAGCTTTGATAGTTATGATAGCTTAGAATGTGATATCTAAATAGTACTCTCACTGGTATTACTCAGATACTAGACAAGAAATTTACTCATTCCCATTGGTTGTGTATGTATCATGGTCTCAGTCCTCTGTTAAGTGCAAAGGGGCGGGGGAGGAGGGAAGGCAGTAAGATCTAGCCCATGTTCCTCTGATTTACCTCTGCTTAGGCTGGGGAGAATAAACTCCTATTTCCCTTCCTCTATACTTATAATCATGCAGTGAGCATCTTTCTCACTTGATTCCATAAGAGATCATGTCAATATTCTTCCTTAGCAGTGTCTCTTGATCCCAGTACTTCCTCTTACTTCCTTTTTCTACCATCTGATCAGGTCCACAAGCCTAGACTAGCAATTCTTGAAGTTACTCTTCAGTGGATGACTAATTCCAAGGACAATCTATAATAATAAAAGCATAATATGTATACAAATCAACCGAACAGCTGAACAGCAGAACAACCATCAGGATGACCATGCTATGACAACCAACTGGCACCAGGCCAGCCAAGGTGGGTGTGCTGTGATTGGATTGGGGACCCTGCCGTCACCCCACAATCACCCCACAGAGGGAGGCCCAGGCCATCGACCAGTGGGCTGTGGTGGGTGGGTGGGGCCTCCCTCTGTGGGGTGACCAATGGTGGGGCTCTCAGACTATGAGAGGGTGCAGGCAAGGCTGAAGGACCCCTGCCCGCCAGGTGTACAAATTTTGTACACTGGGCCACTAGTTTAGAGATATCACTCTGTCATCACCTCCCCCCCCCCCCCAGGGTTAGAAAAGATTCCAGGGTTAGAAACACAGTGTTAAGCATAATTAAATATCTATCTTTACTGAGGAAGTGCTTAAGACCTTTAAAATATGTTAATTTGTATTGTGCTTCCCCAAGAACACATAATATTTATTGAACCACAAGTCTCTTCTTTTGAGGAAATTCAGGACTACTGAATAGATTCCACAGAGATCCACCTTATTCCCATCTCCAGAAGCACTTCACACATTTCTACCATATTGTTTGTCCAAAAGTAATATTGTGTATATATTGCCCACCTAATCACAACTTTCAGAGGCTCCTCTAATATTTTATGAAGTCTAAATTTGGCAACCTGTCAAGATATGACCCTTCCATTCAACTAGTCTGATCTACACATATTTCCTAGACGGTCCCAGCCTGTACATATCAGTGCTATTTACATTGCACGGAGTACAGTTCTAACTACTCCACTAGTCTCAGTTTTATAACAAACACATTTTTCTCGCATGGATCTTACCTTCAACTAGGAAGGGAGGCACAAAACAAACAAGGGAAAAGCCTACTGAATTTGATAGTGGTCAGTACAACAGAAGCAACAGTTCCCTGCTGGAACTTAAAAGCTGCAATTTAAATGGGAAATGGAGACAAAGGCAAGTAAAGCTTCACCAAGAAAGTGCCATGTTAGCAAGGATCAGAAACAGGAAAAGGAACATGCCAGGGGGATGTTAGAGAGAAAGAATATTCTAGAAAATGACAGTTGGGCATGTGCTCAGTGGATCTGGGGAACCACAGAGAAGCCAGCATGGTTAAAGCAGAGTTAGTGAGAAGAGAAAGAGTTCATGTTGGCAAGGAACATGGAGGCCAGATCATTCAGTGCTTTGAAGGCCATTAGCTGTTCCTCTGAGTGAAGTGAGAAGCCATGGAGGGTTCTGAGCAGAGTAAGCAAATATTGGATTTGCATTTTAAGGGGGACACTTCTTTTTTTTTTTTTTTTTAAATATATTTTATTGATTTTTTACAGAGAGGAAGGGAGAGGGATAGAAAGTCAGAAACATCGATGAGAGAGAGACATCGATCAGCTGCCTCTTGCACGCCCCCTACTGGGGATGTGCCCGCAGCCAAGGTACATGCCTTTGCCGGAATCGAACCCGGGACCCCGCAATCCGCAGTCCGACGCTCTATCCACTGAGCCAAACCGGTCTCGGCAAGGGGGACACTTCTGATTGTAGAGAATAGAACAAAGTAGGAGGAGTAAGGAGTTCAGAGGCTATGTCAGTAACCCAACTGGGGACTGGTAGTAGCTTGTGGTTGTAGCAGAGGAACTGTTGAGAAGTGGTTAGTTCTGGGTATGTTTTCTAGACAGACCCCTCAGATTTTGTTAATGGATGAGATATGGTGTATGAAGGGAAAAACAAAATCAAGGATAACTCCAAGCTTGGAGGCCTAAGCAACTGAAGGATGGAGTTGTCATTAAATATATATTCATATGCCTATTACTCACTCCTAATATTATTAATAATTTTCTAAATATTTTAGTTGCAAGTTGAAATTTGAGGACGACATGCTTTAGCACCTAGCACATAAGGTCACACATGTAGGTATGCCAATGCTCACTTAATTACAGTAACGAAATATGTGTAAGTAATAAAGCATTTTAATGTTCTGTAAATCTGTCTCTCAAAGGACATTCTCTGCACATTACACCTTGATAAGAGAATTTTTGCAGAAGGAAAAATTTTATAAGCAATGGCATTAATTTAACCTGAAAAGCTGTTCACATATGGTTCTCTTGGTGAAAAACAAGTGTAATGACGCAAACTTTTTACACAAAGAAAAAAATTTGAGGTTACTTAGAAAATTGAAGAATGTTGCCAAGGTAACGAGATTATTCAAAAATATAGTTACCTTACCTCACTAAGAAGTCATACATTTTAACTGTAAAGTTGCTCAGCTTCTAACTAAATACAGATAGAAGTAAGATCGTATTGATGGTTAGGGATAAATCAATAGACCAGCAGAGAGAAAAACAGTTTGGCTATCAGAAAGGTTTTGCTAAATTGACATACTAAAACAAAAGAGTTGAGTGTAATTTCTAGAAAAAGTATGTGTGCAATTAAAAGCCTAAATATATTTAAAGAGGCAATCCAAGTTTCCTTCAAGAAATTTTACCAAAGCAAGTGCCATGTAAGTAAAAAAGGTGTGTATATATATACACACATATACATATTTACTCAATAGTATACACACACACACACACACACACACACACACACACACTACACATGCCCATGCAGTTTCCCTTTCATAGACTCATGAAAAACTTCACCGTTCTGAAACTATGGCAAATGCATCTTTAAAGTAAGCAAAGTCAGTTTCTCCAGATTTTTGCTTCTCATGTATCCAATTCCTATCATTCAAGGATCTGGGAAGCCTTCTTAGATTTTCCAACCCACAGTGGTTCTTCTGTGAGCTCACCCTCTTCATATAATTCCATTCACATGATCCATAATCACAGCTGCCCATGGCATCTCTTCTCATAGCAATGCTATACTTCTTAGTTTGCAATTTCATGCAACCCAAATGAATTGTGAGCATTTTGAGGGCAGAATACATGTGGATTTTTTTTTTAACAGCTGATAGGTAGTAGTCTAGGGGCATTATGATGCTTTATTAAACACATAAATTGCTTCAGAAATAAAAGTGATAAATATGTTCATTTTCTTCTTTTTAATTATTAAAATTATCTAATAAAAAGTAATATGCAAATTGACTGTACTTCTGCTACACTCACAAGCCACGGCCACCAGCCAATCATAGTGAGTTTGCAAAATAACCCAACCAAGATGGTGATTAATTTGCATATCTAGGTGCAGAAGACTGCACAGAAGGAAGCCAAGCACTGCAGAAGGAAGCAAAGCTGTGGATAAATAAGCAAGTGGGGTGTGAGGGAAAAGGGAAGGAGCGAGGCAGAGGAGATGGGAGGGAGCGAGGCAGTGGAGAAGGGAGTGAGGCAGCAGAGAAGGGAGCAAGTAAGACAGCAGAGATGGGAGCGAGGCAGTGGAGATGGGAGCGAGGCAATGGAGACAGGAGGGAACGAGGCAGCAGAGAAGGGAGGGAGCTTTGCTCAGGCCACAGGAAGCCCTATTCTTGCAGGAATCTTCCTGCAATGGGTCTCTAGTACATATGTATGTACGTGTGTGTGTATATATGTGTGTGTGTGTGTGTGTGTGTGTGTATATATATATATATATATATATATATATATATATATATATATATATATAAGGTTAACATGCAAAGTGTCCCCTTGAAAGTTCGACCAGGAGACCAGGAGTTCGATTGCTATGACATACACTGACCACCGGGGGTGGTGCAGAACAAAGGAAGGCCCAGGCTAGCAGCTGGCAGCCAGGGAAGGGAGGCCCCAGCTGGCAACTGGAAGGCCCTGATTGGCTCTGATTGCTGGCTAGATCTAGAGACCCTACCTGTGCACAAAATTCATGCACCAGACCTCTAGCTTAATAAAAAGCTTAATAAAAAGTCATCCTTAAAATAAAGGTTTTATCTTTGGGGTAAAGCCACATCTGGAAATGATCTAATCACTTAAATAAGAATTCTGAAAAAAAAAAAAAAAGCTATTAAGTTAAACCAGAAGATTGCTTAGACTCTTCTCCTTTTTCCTAACCATGTTTATGATATTTTCCAAGCTGCTTAAATCTCAAAAAAATATATAACTATATATAACGGTAATTTAAAAGAATGTATTTAGTGTTATCCCAGAAAGGGGATCTACTCAAGTCCAATGAGAGGTTCTATAGTCTTTGCCTTGAGCATCAGTCCCTAAGGCAGTCCCTGACCCAGGGCTTCTCTCAGCAATATGTAACCCATTTCAACAATGTGTGGATTTCAAAGCTGTGGTTGGTAATGCCAATTTTAGTGCTGTCCCTCCACTCCACTGTTAGCAGTTTCCACTACATTTGATGGAATTTCAAATATCAAAGTTATAAATGTATTTCTACTACATCACCAAGATCATTTGAACACTAGTCCTCTAAGTCTTGTGCTACATATTTTCAAAAGTACTGACATTTAATGAAGCATTTTTTCAAACTTTAGTACAATAAACTTGTAGAGCCATAGGAATGTTGGCAAAATGATGGGAACACCTGAATATTCCATCTTGACAGCAGAATCTAAGCTTTTTACATGAAGTGAGAGAATGCCCATGAGGACAGCTTATAAACTATTAAACTCTAGGGAAATGTAAGATCCGATGACATAGTCCACAGGCTACCCACTGCAAGATTTACATTCCATGTATGCATATTTACTAAAATAATAAAAGATAGCTGTTTTAAATAAGTAAAACTTAAAAATGTACATGTTCTCAATACCCCATTGCAAGAAACATATCAAAGAGAGAACCATTGTTTATTTGCCTGAGGTATAAATGGCACACTTAGACCACACCATTGCTCTTCCCCAATAGTACCATTTAGTACAAACAGAAATAATTCCATTTAGTACAAACAGAGAAATAATTTGTTTAGCTATATAATCAGAAGAGACTGCACACAATAAAAGAAAGCATTCTGGTTTTTAAATGAATAAAAATTGATTGTGTCCCTATAAAAACTAAATTGGCAGAGTGTTAACTGCATCTCACATAAACATCTGTAGCGGCTGCCCCTCCGCTGTGCTGTAATGCAATATGGGACACTTAGGAATAAATGCATCCTCCAGATGAGTTCAGAGTGATTTCCTAAAAGCACCTGATTGGAAAAATCGGATTAGTCGGGACTGCTAATGACACTTAAAACAAAGGGAAATCTTTAAACAGAATTATTTTGCACTTCTCTCTTGATGAATTATATGCAAATTAGTGTTGATTGAAAAATGTTTGCCTTGAAGGTAAATTCACATTAATAAAGGAGAGGTCATCTTGCCTCAGACATGGTATCTCTCATCAGGGGGACTTTAAAATTAACTACATTATCTCCTCTTTGTAAACTACCTCAATAAACAGTATGATGATGTTAGAAATGTATACATTTTATCTTTATCACATTCATGAGTTTTATAATTATGACAGTAATGATTTCACATTATGCTTAGTATATGTGTGTACATTTATTCAATGTATATGCACTTTATATATAGCATATATATGTATACACACATTTATCTATCTATATATGCATATACACTATGTATTTTTTAAGTATAACATACACTTTTAAGCTACCAAACTTTTCCATTGTTTCAGGAAAAGCTATTGTTTCACTCAGTACTTCTTTTTTTGGAGTAGTTTCACTAGGTACCATATTTCAAAAATCCTATCCTGGTAGTTCCATTAAAGATGTTTTATTTATCCCATCTACTAAAATATCGATGTACACTGTTAGAAAGAGCAAAGTTCTAATTCTAGCTCTCTCTGGTACCAGATTTAAAACCAGGAGCAAATTTATAAAGGAAAATCTTTATAATCAGGAATTCATCCTTGAGGTCTCAGTTTCTCCATCTCTAAAATATACACACTATATACATAGCTCTTTAAAATATGCAAAATTACCCATAGCTCATAACCAACTAACATGAACACAATCAAATGGTCATTAGTGAATTAAATAAAGTAATTTAGATGATATATTTATGCATAAAAATAACCTACATAAATAAATAAAATACATTCAAACTTGTGCTACCTTATACATAATATTGTGCTGGGCACTGAAGAATACCATTGATATAAGTCACAACTCTTGACTCCAAGAATCATAAGATCTCCTGGAAGAATTATAGACACTTAAAAGATTTAACAAGATTAAAATGAGTGCTATAGGCAGGAAGTGCTATCAAGGTTGATCAATGCAAAGGGTATAATGGGTGATGACTCCATGAGGGATGCCTGGATTGTGGAGAGTGTACATGGGTGGAGGAAGGAGGAGTTAACTGAGTGGAGGGCTCAGGAAAAGCTGGAGTAAGCACAGCATGTAAATTGATGTGGCTGAGATACTGAGTCATAGTGAGAGCCCTGAGCAGAAGGAGAACATCAAGAGATAGTTTCTGGCTGCAACATATATGACAAAGTAGCAAAACATGCAGGGAAGAGCCAAATCTGTATATTGCAGTTTGGAAAATGTCTTCATGGATCCTACAGATTAGAGCAATTCATAAACCTGGAGTTTGGGAGGCAAACCTTGAAGAAGAAAGGATTGGTCAGAACAGACCATGAGTCCAACTCAATCAGCCAGGCTGCACTGAATCCATCAGGTTTCAAGGAGCCAGCCAAGCAGGGACCCAAAGACAAAGTAAAATATGATACAGGGACCCTACACAGTCCCTAATTCAGCAGCACCAGTGGAGGCTACATATCTATGTAAAGTTGAATCTCAGAAAGGTCACCACCCTTTTCCATGCTCACCATTCAAGGTGGCCCCAAAGCAGAACTCATAATGCTTACCCACCACCTCGCATCTCCTTCCAGAGCACCACCTCTCAAGTTCCTTGCTTCTTGCAATTAGCTTCTTACCTCTGTGAGTTTGGTCTCCAATGAATGGGAAGGACCGTGACCGGATAGTTATCCCAGCTTCTAAGAGTTGAAGAAGATGTTAGGTAATAAACTTAGGAGTGGCTGTTTCAAGCTGAATTTTGACAGAGAGTTATGTGTTAGTTTGGATGCTGGTCATCCAGCTGGTGTCCTAGGACACACCTTGAGTGCTGGTAAATATCTTTCCATTTGACCATGATTCTGGGACCTGAACTTTAGGGTAGATTCATATTTTCTAATTAATTCATTCATAAATACTCACTGGACTCCTCCACCAGATAGATAGATAGATAGATAGATAGATAGATAGATAGATAGATAGATAGATAGATATAGATGTAGATATAGATATAGATACATATAGATATATATAGATATATATAGATATATAGACATATATAAATATATATAGATATATAGATATATAGATATATATAGATATAGATATATATAGATATATAGATACATATTTGCCTTCAAGGAATTAGTTGACTTGACATTCATTCTGGTGTTAGTGACATGAAACTAGAGCTGTAAAGCTTAATGGGCCATGTCAGTCCTTTTCATAACAAATATTAATTCAGTTGCAAGACTATTTGTTAATTTATTCATTCCACAAATGTTCACTAAGTACCTACAGATACTAAGGGAAAGATAGCGAGTACTGTTATGCTTAATGAGCAGGTAGATCTCACCTTCTCTACTACTATACAAGCTGTGTGCCTTAGCTCTGATCATGACTACACTCATCTAACAGGGTAATTATGATAACTAAATGGATTCAGCCACCTAAAATGCCTGGCACATATTATCTCCTCGATAAATGCTAGTTATTAGGATGATTAGAGAGTGGACATGCCAAATCAAAGATGTCTTCCAAAGGTAGAGACACTTGTATAAAACTTTGACATGTTAGTTGATACTTTCTATTTAGAAGAAATAGAAGGTCTTTGGAGGCAAATGAAGTAACCTGTAGAAATAATGGAGGTGTGAGCTAACAAAATAGGGACTGCTCCTTCTGGCTGGGCCCTGAAGATTTGGAAGTAGGAGCCAAATCGCAAAAGACCCTGTGTGCTAAGCTAAAGCTCTTGGGATCCATCGGGAAATTTTATGATGGGAGTATGACAAGATCAGTTTTGTTCTTTGGAAAGATCATTCCAGCATCTCTGGGAGCTTTTTGAGCAACAAGGGCAGGATGGGACAAGGGCTTGAATTAAGAGGCTTGTGCAAATGAAGACAAGGAGACACAATCAAGAGGAGTTTGGAAGGAATTCTTCATATGACTTGATAAATATTTAGATATGGGAAATAAGTGAGAGAGAAGTACAGAGTAGCAAAAGTTCTAAGTCTTGGGCAACTATGTCAAGAACAGGCCATTTTCTGATATGAAGAAGGCTAAACATGCAACAGGCTTAGTTTAGGGCCAGACCAGCTGAGTCTAAAGTGCGGGATACACAGATAAGTATGTGCACTGGGCATCTGGATACAAACTTGGAGCTCATATATCAAATTCCTATTGGTCATCCCTACATGGATGTCATATAGATATAAATTTTAGAGTTATGGATTTTTAAATTGTAGTTAACAATATGAATATGGACAAAGTTGGCCAAGAGGAGTATACAGAGAATAAAGAAATGTATAAATGGGAGAGAAAGAAAAAAGAACCAAGTCTATGTGGTACAAGCTCCTGCTAAGGTCCCTAAAGTTGTGAGAAAAGATTAAGAGCCCCCTCTTGTAGACACACACGCTTGGGAGGAGCCTACTTAAATCCATATGTGGACAATTTTACAGAGCAGGTTACACTGATTATGAAAGTTAAACTCTTTCTCACACTCATTTAAACCACAGAGAAGTCCCAAAATAGCACAAAGGAGAAAACAGAAACAAGGGAACTTCCAAGATTTGAGGCCTCAATGACTCGAGGAACTTCAATATCACTGTCATAAATAGGAGGTTTTTTAAAAATACGTTTGTTTTTTAGAGAGAGGGTAATAGAGATGGAGAGAGGAAGAAAGAAACATGAATGTGAGGGAGAACATCCATCAACTGCCTCCTGCATGCTCCCACTTGCAAGCTGGGTATGTACCCTGACTGGAAATAGAACTGGTGATCCTTTGGTAGCATGGATGATGCTCAACCAACTGAGCCACACCGTCCAGGGCCATAAATGGGAGTTTATATGTAACAGAGTGAGCAGAGAAGACAGAGGTACATCTGTAATTTGCTTTATACTCACTTACATACAGAAGATAGTTAAAACCAGTTTGGAAGGATAATTTCTGGCAGATCTCACATAGAACTAATATTAGGAGAGCAATGGGGCATGTCTAGTGCTAAAATAACTACCACTGACCCTACATAGTGCAGTGCATATACATAGAATGAGAAAGAATACTGGCTTCTAAGTTAACCATTTCTGGTTTCAAAATCTAGCTCTTCTACCTACCATATGATTATGAACAATTTAATAAACTTATCTTCTTTCTATATTTAATTAAATATAATAATATAGCCCACCTGTAGCTTGTTATGAATGAGGATAAAGTTAGATAAATTATCATAGATAATATTTTTTTTATTTTTTAGTATGAGCAAGGCAATGTGCTAAACTCTTTACATGTACCATCTTTTTAATCCTCACAACAGCTCTCTGAAGGAATGGACTGAGCCATTAATTGATGGGTCTCATGGGCAAAATACATTTTCTTTTGAAGACATTTGAATCCTAAGACAACTGAACTGCTTTCTAGATAACAAGATTTCAAAGTAACAGAATCTTATTTTCATGTTTGTATGAGAAACCATAATCTATGCATATAGCCCTCTCCCAGTTTAACTAGAAATGTTTGAGACATAAACCTGCATGTATCTCAAAAGTCCATAAGATGCATGCAGCCTCAGGCTCTGCTCCTTTACCTGAGGGTGGCTGCAATACAATGTGGGCCATTTTCCAGAGCAGGTTATATTGACTCTGAAGGTCACATTTCTTCTGGTGTTCATTAAGACTTTTGAACTGGTAGATTCTCAATTTACGCTTTATTAAGCTCCAATTTAGGTATTATGGTGGTAAAATGTTATAAATTCCATACGCATGAACTCAATTTATCTTTACCATATTACTATGTGGTTGATACTATTATCATCATTACTAGAGGCCCAGTGCATGAATTTGTGCACAGGTGGGATCTGGCTGGCCCACACCAATTGGGTAGGGGGGGGCACTCGATGGCGGGGCATGGGTGGAGGCTGGCTGAGGGGGAAGGGCTGTGGGTGGTTGGTGGGCCAGCCCTGCTCCTTGGTGGAACTCCCAGTCAAACTCCAATTTGCATATTAGCCTATTATTATATAGGATTCTATAAATATACAAAAAAAAGATACTTGAAATTTCTTGATAGAAATCACAGGGCTAATACATAGAGTGGTAACATGTGTATCTCATTTACATGTTCTGGCTGATATTATGTCATAATACTTTATATCTGAAATATTTTTCTTTATGTATATGACAGTTCACTATTTATTCTCCTAGGCTTTATACTCACAACCAAACAAAAGCTAGTACTTCTCTTTTTGTTGAAAGGGATAGTGTATAAATTCTTATTGGGCACTCAATTATGTACTCTCAACCAGTAAGAATTTATGCATCTTCCAGGACTGTCAACTAAACTATGCTAGATGGGCTCCTAAAACTAGGATCTGTCACAAGAAACAGAAGAAAGAATATCATGCTAGGTACTAAAACATGAGTTAGAGAGAATATGGTCCAGAAAAGATAGATAATAATGAATAAGCCCTCTGACATCCTGTTGACTGGGATAATTGATCAACAATTCTATGATTATTAGTGAGGAAAATCTATGGGCAAAGACAGATAGTGATTTTAGAGATTAAAATAAAACAAAATAATTTTATAATATATAAAATGCACCTGCAAGAGGACTGTGTTATAATGATTATATGCAACCCTACCTAGGCCTGATGCATTAGCACACCCATATCCAAGAAACTTCCCCCAAGGCCCACCCTCAAAACTAAACTGACTGTGAATATTTAGTGTTTCCCCTGACATGTCACTGAATGATATTACTTTTACTCTCATTGGTTTCACCTTCAAACCCTACAAGTTCTGAGATTCCTTAATAACATCTAACTTTAATATCTAATTTAAGTTTTGCTCGTATATAAAACAGAATTTTTAAAAAAAACATTAGGAATGTTAAAGTTTCTGAGAACAAGTGGACAGCTTCCCAGGGTATTTCTACAAATAGAAATGAGACTAATTGCTTTCTTTAGGAAGATGCGATACACAACCTAATAACTTGATTCCAAAAGCTTCATTAACCTGGATTCCTACATATGTGACAAAAGTAGCTGTTTTCATAAACATCTACTGACTAAATGAATTGTCAGTTTGCTACATGTATTCATTTCCAAGAAGAATAAGAAGTAGTTGTGTTTATCCCACCTACTTTATACTCAGGTTACCTCTATCACAACTTAGGTGGCCAGTGTACAGAACATGAGTTCTCTTCAAATTACATAAAGAAAGCCCAATATCCCTTTCAACAAAAGGAGAAGTGCTCCATGAACAGGAAGAGTCAGAGTGGGAGCAGAGATAGATTTCCAGGATGCATCTAAACTTGACCCCATAGAGGCTTTCACTATTCTAAGGAAATTTGTATTCATGGGCATACAGATACAGAAAAGAGAGCAGTAACAAGAGAGATGAGTTTGAGAGCAGAAAGCACAATCAGAAATTAAGTGCCAAGAGCAGAACATATGATCTCCCACCATAAAGGAGCTGAGAAGGAATAAAGAAAGATTTTGATACCAAGGATCTAGAACTGATTCTCTTGCATCAGTACTGAGAACTGAGTCAGCTAAGATTGAAATCTAATAAGGGCAGGAGGTGCTGCTAGATGGGACTGATGTTAGGTGGGAACCAATTGGTACCAAGGTGAGGGGAGGGCTAGCTTGGTGCTGAAGAAAGGAGCATCATTATGTGCTTCTTGATCACAACACTAACTCTGCACAGAGAAGTCAGAAATGTAAGAGACAGAACTAGACATCTGAATTTATCCCCTTAGGCAAGACTAGACCCTTCACCATGTAGATTGGATTTGAACTGTCTGCCCCATCAACTAGACTTCACATCGTGGGAGGTAGCAATAGTAAAACTACCTTTAGAAAAATATTCCTCAAGATGGCCGTTACCAATCTATTTGTGGAAAATATGTAGTTTTAAGTGCAATTTTAAAATGTAATATTTTTTTCCAAGAGCTAGAGACGTTAATTCAAACCATGTGTGAAATCTGAGAGAAATGGAACTCAAATCAGACCCTATCAAAAAAATGTCTATGAGTTTTCACAAGATAATGAACCCAATGTTTTAACATTGCCACTAGCAGGGTAGCTTTTGTTTGGTTTTATTTTTTTTTAGTTTTTAGTGTGTGTGTGTTTTTTGAGAGATTTTGAATGTGTTTCCAGAATCTAGCCAAATTCAGCAGTTAAAAACCCACCTTCATCATCCATTCCTTTTATTTTTAAAACTCCCATTCCATATTACCTCTTTTACTATTCTACTAGACTGAATGATTTGTGCTGGGAAAAGATTGGGTTTTAAGCCTCATCTAGAGATTTAGCAGAAGAGAAGTTGAAACTGGTAGCTGAAACGGAGGCTTTGTATTTACAGAAAATCAAAAGCTGACTAACAAATAAAACACTTAAAAAAAACTATCAGTTAAGTTAAATGCAAAATATGACTTACCCTTACTATATTCTGAGTTCAAAATGATAATTTTTTTTGTCTAGCTTGATATGTAATGACAGAATGGAAACAGTAGGAACTGATTTTTTAAAGTATTGACATAATATTAATTTAGGCTCTGATTTTTTTTATGTGTATTTTGCCTTAAGATATTTCTTGTTATCACAAACCATTGTAAACTTTTCAGAAATTAGCAAACATGTGAGTACTAGAGGACTTAATTTGGTATCATAACCTCTTTCTACGGCTTTTTCACTCATTTCCTCTGGAACTACACATAAGGAGAATAAAACTAACTGAAACCGGTAACCCATCTCAGACATAAGGACTTGGTAAATACATATACTTTTAGAAAGCATTTGGCTTCATTTCTTAAAAGACTTCAGAATTCTATGAAAAAATTAAATCACCATTTTGAAATATTATTTATTAAATATCCACCCTAGTTGGTTTGGCTCAGTGGATAGAGCATCAGCCTGCAGACTGAAGGCTTCCAGGTTTGCTTTCAGCTAAGGGCACATGCCTGGGTTGCAGGCTCGATCCCTAATAGGAGGCAGCTGATCAATGATTCACTTTCATCATTGATGTTTATGTATGTATGTGTATATATACATATGTACACATGTATGTATTATATATATATATATATATAATCAATAAAAATATATTTTTAAAAATCCATATACCCTCAGTGGTCAGCAAACTCAGTCAAACAGGGCCAAATATCAACAGTACAATGATTGAAATTTCTTTTGAGAGCCAAATTTTTTAAACTTAAATTTCTTCTAACATCACTTCTTCAAAATAGACTCTCCCAGGCTGTCGTATTTTGTGGAAGAGCCACACTCAAGAGGCCAAAGAGCTGTATGTGGCTCACAAGCTGCCATTTGCCATCACTGCTCTAGTTCAAATAATTTTTTAAAAAATGTCCTTTACCTCACGGAAAATCTCACATTGAAACATAGGACAAAATGTAGCTCTGCCTTTGACAAGGCAGGTGACCAGCTCAGCATAAATGTTAAAAAAAAAAAAAAAAGCTTTTGAATTATGCTGACTGCTGCTATTTTGGATTGATGGTTAGTCCTGATTATCCTATGGCATCTCCCATCCACCTAAGGCTTGTTCAGAGCTAACCATGGCCTTCCTGGTTGCTATCAGCAGTACTTTGCTCCACGCTTTCAGAGGTTGAAAGCTGTGCTACAATACTTTATATTATAGGTTGGAGGGTCTTTATAAAATGGTGCTGGCCATGCCACTTGCAGCACCGAGTAGCCACTCAAAATCCTGCAACAGTCAAATAAAGCCAACTAGCATCTACATTGCTCTGTGATTGCTACAACTGATGCTCTGGAGCCTCCTTATGGGTAATTCTGCCTGACTTGTATGTTACACAGAGCACCACAGAGAAAGGTCCCCATTCTGTGCTTCACTGACCACAGAACGCAGTAGCCCTCTTTATTTTTTGTTACTTCTAGGCTCTCCACTGCTTTGGGGTCCTCAAATTGCCCAACTTGCAATTGATCTAAATATATCTTGCCTTAAACTATTGCTGAAGCATTCCTGGCATCAGCCCCAATCCATTCTTTATAATATAAGCATCTGTAGATTCTAAAAAGGCCAGAAGTACCTCTTCAAAAGCCCACTTGATGGCGTTTGGAATTGTTCCACGTTATCCTTTCACTAGTTACCTCACAAAGAAGAGCATTTATTCTCAACTTTCCCAGTTGTCTGCACTTCTAAGACATTAATCTGCTTTGTGGTAGTTAATATTTATAGGAAATATTTATAGGAAAAGTTCTATCTAATTGCATTGAATTAAATTGTAGTAATTCATAGTCATTGAATGCTGATATGTACAAAGGGAACTAGAAAGATGCCCACAAAGGAGGGTAGAGATTGTAATCTGTGCCTATTGGATTAACTATTTATAATAATAAAAGAGTAATATGCTAATTAGACCAGACATCCTTCCAAGACAAAGCCGGGGCTGCAGCCATGGGACTGAGGCAGCCACCAAGGCTGCAGGGGAGAATCCAGGCAGCCATGGCTGTGAGGCCCACTCTTGCACAAATTTTGTGCATCAGGTCTCTAGTACAATTATAACTGTAACTGTATAAATTAAAATGGCATTACATTTCTCTAATGCTTTCTTAAAATGATTTCACAAAGAAGCAAAGATCATGAACTAAAAATATGCAAAAGAACTGCAAACAGTCAATAAACAGGAAAAATGTTCACTTGCATTAATCATAAGAGAAATCCACACTATAATACCATTATCACCCATTAAATGGGAAAGAATTTAAACCATAATTTTAATGGGATGAGGGTACAGTGAAATTACAGGTATGTCTAATCACTGATAATGTGACCAAACCTTTACCTCCATTTCTCACTTCTTTTACTGTCTGCTGTGAACAACAAGATTTCTCTGAGCTACAAAGGCTCATTTCTTACTCAGTTATAAAAAATTTAATAATATTTCTCATTGTTCAGTTTACATGTAGGACCCCATATATAGCTTTAAAGAAACTTGGAATAATAAAGTAGAATTTCATTTATTTTTTTTAAATAACCTGTGCCTAAATTTAACATTTTTCTACTAAATGATAATACTTTATTACTGCACACTTTGTTCAGAAAGGCTGGAAGACAACTGTTAAACTATATTACTGCTAAGGTTTGTTTCCTCTATACAATTGTATTTAGGATGCAGAAGATTTCAATAACATTAAAACAAATGAAATGCAAACAAGACTGGTAGCTGGACACATAATTAAGACTTGGTTAAAGAGAAGAATGTTTTAAAGTACATTCAAAATATTTAGTTTTAATTAAAAATATATAAATTTACATTGGTTATGGAAGCCTAAGTTGCTTTCTTTGGAGATTGTAATTCAAAATCAATTCCTACATAAAGCCACACCCATAATGCATTATCTACACATCCAGAACTAGAACTTTGACACTCTTGAAGCAATTTAATGTAATCTTTTTCTATGTTTCACAATTCTGTTTTCTTTCTTTTGCAGTTGTTATGGACACACCTAATTAGGGGGTAACTTTTTTAGCTAATCTTTCCAAAGAATTTCAACCTAGTTCTAGAAACAACACATTCCTTTCAGATCATTTCATTGGTTTTTCCAAAATTTGCAATGACAACAGATATTCTTAGTAAGTAAACAACTCAACAAGCAGGAGCAAGAGTGTATGTGGACACAGAGTATTATTTCAGTCAGTATGTTTCACAAAAGGGGTGAAACTAGGAAGTCAAATAAATGATGATCAGTCAGGAGAGCTTCTATTCCCGTTCACTTAAAAAGAATTTTAAGTATATTTTTATTGATTTCAGAAAGAAATGCAGAAAGATGGAGAGAGAGAGAGAGAGAGAGAGAGAGAGAGAGAGAGAGAGAGCGAGAGCGAGAGAGAGAGAGAGAGAGAGAGAAAGAGAGAGAGAGTTCAATTATGAGAGAGAATCATTGATCAGCTGCCTCCTGCACACCCCCTGTAGGAGATCCAGCCCACAACCCAGGCATGTGCTCTGACTGGGAATTGAACAGTAACCTCCTGGTTCATAGTGGATGCTCAACTACTAAGCAATACCGGATGGGCCTAATTTACTTTTTGAACAAAAATTTTACTATTTTTTCCTTAACTTTTCAACATTTTATGCTATATGCAGAATACCTTGATAGATTATGACTGCTATTGCCGGTTCTATAGAGTTTGTTTCCCTAAAAAGTTTCTTAAAATACAGAGAAACTGTTTTAGTGTTTATGTAGCCAATAATAATATCATAAAGCTCCCAATTTAAAGGTAATTTATCATAATTTAAATGATTATACAGTCAAATAAGTATTTGAGTTTTAACTGTATATAAAACACTGTTCCTATTTCATTCAGAAAAATCAAAAATAATTTTATTCATTGAGACATGAAAATTTGTTTCAAAATTTTTGTTGGAAACTCTCTACATATATTTTATTTTCCTTAAAGTTATTAATCATAAAGATTCTATAACATTATAAAAATTCATGAATAAGGCAAAAGTAGCTTATTTTCCACAATAAATGAAAAAATTATTTGTTCACTTTAACTCCTAGTGTTTTTATGTTTTTCTATATAAGAACACACAAGTTATATATCTCACTTTGTGTTTTTATGTAACATTAAACTCAAGCGTTTTTATATAGTCATTAGATTTATGTGTAATTGCTATAAGAGTCCAATGAGAAGAAATAGCACAGTTTCTTTACTGCTTCTCTAATCAACACTTATGTTATTTTCAACCTTTAGAAATCGTAAGTAATGCTGCAGTGAACATCTTTGTCCTATAACTTTACTCTTTTTTAGGAAAAAAAATTTCTAGAATCAATTCCAAAAGCACAATTACTAATACAAAGGATATGAAAGTTTTATGGTTTTCAATATTTATTACCAAACTACTTCTGTTCCTGTGTATTTACATGCATAAAATATAGTGCCATATATATATATAGTTTCTTATGTATAATACTCTGCAAGAATGTAGATAAATTTTATAATGTTCAGTAAAGTATAGTAGAAGAAATAAATGCATAAAATACAATTGTGTATTTTTTATAACATAAGAGAGATGGACAAATGTAAGGACATAGAGAATTTAATGGGAGCACTATTTGTTTTTGTCTTGTTTTATTTTATTTTTGTATAGTCAATATTATTTTACATTAGTTTCAGGCATACAGAATGTTTAACACAGCTACCAGAACAGTAAATTCCAATTTTTCCCATCTTCACTGGCATTGGATAATAATTTTATATTTTTTTTAGTTTAAAAAGTTAAAAATATATTTAACAACATAGCTAATGTAATCTATAATAATAAAAGCATAATATGGTGATTAGTCCAGACATCCTTCCAGACCTCCTTCTGGACAAACTTTCAGACGAAGCCCGGTTGTGAGGGCTGAGGCAAGCCACTACGGCTGTGACCCACTGGTGAGCTGCGATGGGTGGGCAGGCCCTCCCTCTCCAAGGGAAGCCCAGGTCTCAGGTGCCAGAGGGAAGTTGGTGTGGGCAGCTGGGAGAAGGAAGGCCTATTCTTGCACAAATTTCATGCATTGGGCCTCTAGTTTAATATAAGTGTATAGATATATACATAGAGCGTAACACACAGGAAAAGCAAAGGGATATTTAAAAGAAATTCAGGATAATGATGCTCTCTGGGAAGGAGTTTATGAAAGATGAGATATCAACAGGGAGGTATAATATTGGCAGAGTTCCATTTCTTCACGGGGTGAACTCAGCACCAAAATTGTTTCTACTTTTCTTTAAACAGTATAGCTATACATCACGCACACTTTTGCATATATGATTTTTACATACAGAAAAAATAACTTTAAAAATTAAATGTATGGATAATAACTCCTCATCCTTACCTTGTGTTTGCTTTGCTAATGTGCCTCGTGGAGATGGTGGTCAATCATGAGAATCCACAGTGAAGGACCCACCCCCTGTGCTTGAGCACAGTGCAGCCTGCCCAAGGCCAGGTGGTCTCAGCACAGCCATCCGCAGCCTCCTGCACATGGTCTCCTTGGGCTGAGACACCAGTTGTCCCTGACTCTTCACCCCTCAGCAGCATAATCTCGAGAATTTTCCTTTCTTTTCTAAATGTCAGTGAGTCTTTCTTTATCAAGAAAACGTTATATGGCTACCTCCCTCATTACAAGTGAAAGAAAAAGAAAATTTTTATAGCAGAAAGAGAAAAAGCAAATAAGAACAGAAAATGTGGAGGCAGGTCAGGGAGAGTGCGCACCAGCCTAGAATCCCACCGCAAAGCCTTTGCAGCCAGTCATCAAGTTCCAAGAACCACACATTGGACACCAAGGTCCTGCCCCTCACATATGGGAGGCCAGAATCTCTCTCTTGTGAATGTTTCATATGAATTCACTCTTATAAATCACTCTTATTCTGAAGAGCATGCCAACCGCCTTTCCACTCTCCAGCTAGCATTTAGCCCACGTGTCCTTCCATTGTGATTGCACCACTGGCACCTCCACACGACCTTTAATTTCACTGATGTCATTTGCAGCATCATTTTTTTAATCCTAAGGATATTTTTCCCATTGTTTGCCAGAGAGAGTGGCAAGAAGGGAGGGGGAGAGGAAGAAACATCATGGGGAAGAGGCACATCAACCAGGGCCAGGGATCGAACCTGAAACCCAGGTACATGCTTTGACTGGGAATTGAACCCATGACTCTTTAATGCACAGGATGATGCACTAACCACTGAAAATACCAGCAAGGGCTGCAGCATTGTTTGAAGATGCTCAGATGTTCTTAAGCAGTGAGAGAAAAAAAGTCTTATTCCCATAAAGTAGGAATTCTGTATATTAGGCTTAGCAACTTGCATCACTATTAGAAAAGTAATATTCATATACTTATGATATTTCTGAAAAATTACAGAAACTATTGATAAAGTGAAAAAATATTTATGAAAAGTACTTTGAAATCAGAAAAGGCAAGGCAAAATTCTTCATAAAGTCAAATATAATTGTATTGTGACTTATTTATCCATGTATTTATTGATCACCTATTATTTCCAAAGTAATGGAAAGATACAAATTCTACAAACCAGAGATGACTTCCATACATACTTCATGAAAGAAAAAAATATTTGCAGATAAGATGGACTACCACCATATCATGCTCTAGATGGGTCGCGGAAGTCTTCTTCTCTGAAGAATATCTTTTTGCACTGGAAGAATTTTGTTCTTTATCAAAAGGCTAATTGCAAGCTTCTATAATATGGAACTAGCAATATTCCTAACATTATGGGAAGCCTGTCACTGAAAGCTGTGGTGGCCTTGGAGTAGCCATGAACTATTCAAGCAACAAGTCATGGCAACAAGGTCCTTCTGCGTGTGCATAAAGCATGAAGCACCCCTCAAGCAACGCCTGTTCTGTGGAATGCTGTTGAAGGACAGGCATTGGGAAAAAGGCTAGTGTTTAATAAAACTTGTGCTTTGCCTTGAATGACGTACTATGCAGTGCTGTTTACACTTATAGTGACTTGACTCAATTATTTTCAAACCTAAATCTTTAAAGGAGAATGAGAAAAATATGTGGTGACTGAAAAATCTGAATAAAAGTACATTTCATTTTATGTAAGCAGGTATGGAGATGGAATTCTTCATCAGTATTCTGGGCAGCTTGTACGCACAATAAATTTATGACCACAGACCTATACTTCTTAACAAAATGTTTCCCAGTGGAACACCTTATACGTGGTTTTCTGAATTAAACATGTTCTTGTTTTCCCATTAAAAGGGAATACAAGTAATAGAGAGCACAGAGGGGACATTTATGTATATTTACAAATAAGATCTCTGGAGGGAAAAAGAGCCTTTGAACATTAAAATATAGGAAGCAGAGCTCGCATTGCTGGTCTTCTGAAGTCTCCTGTCTCTGCTTCTTCTCTCTGGAGTCTGGATAAGAGCCATCCTGACCCACGGGTTTAAAAATGCCTTTTGTTTAAACTGTGATGTTTACTAACAATGTGATTCCTATGTGAAACATCCAGCATTTGTTTACATCATGGGATGAAACACCAGTTGGAAATAAATAGGTATCTAGCCATATTCTAAGCCATTTCAGGCTTTTTAGGTTAATAAAGCTATAAACTTAATTCTTTCTGGTATACTGGAGCCCAGTTCTCTTGAAAGTAATAATTAGATAAATGTGGGGAAACAGAATTATAAATATACTTACATGGTTTTAAAAATAAACATAGTTAAAATATACATTTTAAACATTTATTGTTTAAACATACACAAAATTAACGTGCTTTCCAGAGTCCAATATTTGTTAATATCCCTTGTGTTTAAGACAGTGTCTAATGTATTAGGCATCGAGTCATCTTTGCTGTTTGCCAATTCGGTTATTATTGCAGAGTATTAAATGTTTTATAAGTCAATATCCTTCCTCTGAGACATACTCCCTTCTGAGAAGGAACAAGAAAAAATTAGTAATACCTAGGAAAAGAAAGTGAATTTAATTTTGCTATTGTATGTTTTTGTTTTTTGTATGTTTTGTTTAACATGTTAAATAAGTTATAAGCTATTTTCTGCTTCCAAGGAAGTTTGGTACCTTTGGAATCATAAGTAACCTTTTGTGTCCTTAGGGTATTATTGTAAACTTGCTATTTCATAATTAATTTTGAGCGTTTCTTAAATGGTTCTAAGTGCCTAAGGGCCTCTTCCCATTAGAGGCATTGACTAGGGAAGAAAGCATATCAAAATACATAGCATCTGAAGTGGTCATAGTTGGTATGGATACATAATAACATAAATGATATGTTATTATGCATGAGTATACGTGCAGTTATAGGAAATATTAATAGCCTTATAAATTATAATGATTTTTATACAGTAGAATATCGACAGCATGAGTTTCACTAATTGTTCTGTAATACCTCACTGCATTCAGTTGTTTTGAACAATTAGGATTTTCCTCCTCCTTGGTTCCATGGTTGACTTAGCCTCAGTAGACTGACACCATATTGAACCTTGGTAGGAAAGGCCAAGTCTTGTGGCATAACTGACCCAAGGGCAAAGCCCAGTAATGCTAGGATATGACTTTGGCCTTTGCACCTAGTGCTGAGACAAAATTACTCTCTGCTTTCAGGGAAGCATAGACCTTGCTCCCATCAGCCATTTAAAAACATTTGAATTCACCCAGCTGGCATGGCTCAGTGGTTGAGCATCGACCTATGAACCAGAAGGTCATGGTTCAATTTCCCCGTAAGGCACATGTCCTGGTTGCAAGCTCCGACCCCAGTGGGGGGCATGTAGGACACAGCCATTCAATGATACTTTCTCATCATTAATGTTTCTGAAATCAATAAAAATATATATTTGTAAAGCCTTATATAATATTTGAATTCATGAGAGTTACTATTGGGAAGGGGTCTTAAGCGATATAAATAATTGGCCTACGTTTATCCCAATAGGCAATAGAACATACAGGTTAATAGCAGAACTATTGTTCCAACTCTGGTCTCTGGTCTTCCTATTCAATAGGATTTATTTTTTATTTCATGTTTCTAGACATACCAGCTTTGCAATTCTAGGTCTGCGGAAATCATATTGCAATTTTTCATAAATAAGCTGGGGGAGGGGAATGGAGAAAATGGTGGAATATAAGCCAAATTTGCATGATTCTAAAGGCAAATTCCAGCAGGTAACTGGTTAAAACTTGTCAGATCAAATATCAGCAACATATTTCAGAGACCTAAAACAAACACCCTAAAAATGTATGTAGAATTAAAAAAAAAAAAACTACCTCGAATGGCCACAGCAATCCTGAGAAAGAAGAAAAAAGTTGGAGGGATCACAATACCAGATTTCAAGTTATATTACAAAGCCACTGTTATCAAAACTGCCTGATACTGGCACAAGAACAGACCAATGGAGTCAAGACAGTCTCTTCAATAAATGGTGTTGGGAAAATTGGAAAGATATATGCAAAGAGAGAGAGAGAGAGAGAGAGAGAGAGAGAGAGAGAGAGGGAGGGAGGGAGGGGGGGGAGAGAGAGAGAGAAGGAAACAGAAACTAGACCACCAACTTACACCATACACAAAAATAAACTCAAAATGGATAAAAGACTTAAACATAAGTCTGGAATAAGTCTGTAAATCATAAAAATCTTGGAAGAATCCATAGGCAGCAAAATATTAGACATATCTCATGGCAATATCTTCACCGATTCAGCTCCTAGGGCAATGGAAACTAACATAAAAAATAAACAAATAGGACTACATCAAAATAAAAAGTTTCTGTGAAGCAAAAGAATCCATCAACAAAACAAGAGAGCTCACTTCATGGGAGAATATAATTGCCAATGTTATATCTGTTAAGGATTTAAGCTCCAAAATTCACAGGGATCTCATACAATTAAAAAAAAAAGGAAGATACACAATCCAATTTAAAAAATGGGCAAGGGCCCTAAATAGACACTTTTTCATAACAGCACAATTTACAATAGCTAAGATTTGGAAACCACCTAAGTACCCATCAGCAGATAAGTGGATTAAAAAACTGTGATACATCTATACAATGGACTACTAAGCTACTGTAAAAAATGAAGAACTCTTACCATTTGCAACAGCCTGGATGGACCTTGACAGCATTATGCTAAACAAAATAAGCTAGTCAGATAAACATCAGATAAACATCACATGATCTCACTCATTTGTGGAATATAATGAGCAACATAAATTAATGAATAAAATATAAATCCAGAGATATAGAATCATTAAATAGACCGTCAAACCTCAAAGGGAAGGCAGGGGAGTGTGGGAAGGGTAAGCAATCAACCAAAGGACAAGTATCCATGCCTAGAAGCATAATCAATGGACACAGATAATGTGGGGGTGGTGGGGAAGATAAGGGCCGGTGCTGGGGTGATGGAAGGGGTTGGGAGAGGTTAATAAGGAAAAAGGAGACATATATAATACTTTCATCAAGTATTATATTGTCAGATCATTGTTTTTCAAAAAATATAACAAACATATGTCATGAATGTCCATAAAGCAACTGAATCATATGCCTTAAAATTGCTAAAATTGTACATTTTAATTTAAGTGTATTTTATGACAAAAAAATAAGAATTATTTTAATGCCACCAAAATTTCTTGATGCTGTCCTGTTGTTAGTACTGTTTTCCACCTAAAATGTCTTCCTTCCAGCTGTTCCATATGATCAATGTCCTCCCTCCCCGGTGGAGTTCTCTGTCCCCCATGACAATTTTCCCAATTGCCCTAGCCTCTGGTATGACATGCTCCCCTGAGCTCCTACAGTATTTGTCCATGTAATCGCATCAGAAATGCAATACTTAACAAATAATTTCAGTTATTTTGATGAATTCTATGAATTAATGATAAGCCCTCTGAGGGTAGGTAATCTGTGTTACCTTTCTTTGAATATCCATGCACTTTCAAATAGTCTGCCCTAAACTTAGTAAAGGCTAAATAAATGATTCTTAAAGTCAATATGCCATCTAGCAATAGGCTTAGCTTATTCCACTCTGAGAATTATTAGCTTGGAATTTGTCCCTGATTGGGTCAAATGTCCATTCATTTATTCCTCTGTTAACTTAAACTAATTACAACACCTTGAATGTATCAGGTGCTCTGCTATGTTTATTTATTTATTTAACTAATAATCACCAGTTTTATTTGTTTAAGGAACACACTTAAAAGGTGATTTTAATCATTAAAAGAAAGCAATGATGAGTGAGAGGAATGAGTTATATTTAAAATGTAGTGGAAAATTAGAGTATATGTATTTATACATAGAGAACATAAAATTTAAATCACATACAATATCTATTTCACCTACCTAATGATCTGCTAAGATCCTCTCTACTTGGAATATTCCCACACCAATTATCAGCTATCCTTGAACACAAACATTAAAAATATGGAGCTACCACATCTTGAGAGCAATTAATTACCTACAAAAGTAAAATAAATCCAACAAAGAAGAACTGACAGAGCTGTTCCAACCACAAAAACAGTCCAGAGATGGAAGACGCTGATGACCCTTGCCATGCTAGCAGTCAGCAGCTGTGCATTGCTGTAGGTTGCCCAGGACCAAACCAGAGAGGGTGGAACCTGCATTGCCACCATTTCTCTACTATCCAGATATCATTGCTGACATGTACACACAAAGAACTATTTGACACTGAAACTGGGACTCAGAATTGTTGGGCATTGAAACTGAGACTCAAACATTTTTTGTTCTTATATGTTTATTTCTAGGATGCAGATGCAAGATTTTTTAAAAGAAAAGAAATGGGGGGGTGGAATAGATACAAAAGCAAAGAAGGGGATGCTAGGGGGAGGTCAATGGGTCAGGGAAAGGAAACATATGTACTACTAGTCATAATACTTTAAACAATAATAAAAATAAGTCCAAATTTATGTACAGGAGGAAAATTCATGATTAATCTTTGCTTGGGAAGTTAGAATAATTACCTGGAATCTTAAAACCATTTCAAATCAGAGTTGTTAAGGTTTCAAGAAAAATCTCATGTAAGGAAAAATACCCTGTAAGTAAATTACATCTAGAAAATTCTTACTTCAGAAAATTAATTCCCAGTTGTAATGCTAATAGCAGGACACCCATCAAAAACACACATACTATCAAAATAAACCAAAGAAAAATCATTGGGGCAAAAATAAAAAGAATCCCAAGTTTAATTTACAGAAAAGATTCCTTTATTAACTTTTGGTTGGTAATATGCTTGTATATTTTCAGGAAACAACTCTGCTATGTTTAAATAAAGACATGTGAAGACAATCTGTGCTCAAGTTGCTCAAATCTTGGGAGGAGAGAAAAGCTGTGGACAAACAGCTATATTTCCATATGGTATTGGCTGTATTTATTTTTAGTTGGAGAAATTTCAATGACTCCTTAAAATTGTGGGCTGGGGAGTCAAAGCTGGGTACAAATACTCCTACCACTTAGCTACCTGTGATTTGGAGATACACACCTCTCTAACACTTCGGCTTTCTTCTCTGCAAAGTGGGCAAGAAAACAGTACCCATTTGGCAGTGTTGTCATGAGGATCAAGTGAAATGCTGCATGTGTTATGCTTAGCACTATTCTTAGCACGCTGTAAACACCCAATAAATATTAGCTCCTCCTTTTACCTTAGTATAGGACCCTGATCCAAAACCACATTCTGTTTTCTGAGATCTGTAATCAGGTCTCAGAATATGTATTATACAATCAAATTGGGAACTTAGTAGATGCCACAAGCATCTCCAGCTCACAGGGGTTCCTCTTCCTCTGGGAATGGTCAGATATGCAAATATGGACTTCAAGTATATATCATGTCAGTGCCCTTGACCTTCCTCTTGACAAGTGAGGATAGATGCAAAATCTAGGCTGGATCAGATTTTTCAGATTTTCTTCTCTGGAGCATTTGATCATTGAAAGGAAGACACAGAAAAATGGAAGGTCATTGGAGCTGAGAATTCTTAATGGCAAAACTCGGAAATGAAGTCCCTGAGTCACCTCAGGTGCTACCCTTCTGGAGGTTTGGTTGTTCAGCAAATCCTTTGTATGAACTATGACAGCATCCTTTTAAACCCCCTCTTCAACTCAGTTCCCAGAGTCAGTATCTGTTACAAGCAAACTAACAAAAACTTAATAGTGCTGGGCAAAGGTTCTCTTGTTAGGATTAGCCAGATGGTTTCTCTTTCCATGAAAAACTGTAAAATCCTGAACATGTCCTAATTAGCTGATCTACGTAATTGGTCTCAAGGTTTTAATGAAAACAGGGAGAATTACATATCTGATTAGGAATGGTTAGCTTTCTACTTTGGCTTTTAGTCTAACATCTGAAACTTAGGGTAAGCTACTTCTCTACCCCTTTTTTTCCTCCATCTTTTAGTGGAAATTCCTCTAACTCATAGCCCACCTATGATTTCATAAGAAAAACAAAAGAACCAGCTCAGAACTTACTAGTAGAAGTATGGTTAGGTTGATAATCAATGGAATGTAATTGTGGTTTCATCAGCATTTTCCTGATTAATAATGACCGGCAGCTTTTCATGTGCTTATTGGCTATTTGGAAGGTCTTTTATGAACTACCTTTTCTTTTGCCCTCCTTTTTTTTATGAGATTGGCTATCGTTTTTTGTTAATAATTTGTAGGAGGTCTTTAAAATTTTAGGATAGAAGCCCTTTACTAGAATATGTTTTGTAAATACCTTTTCCTAATCTGCCACTTACTTTTTCACTTTCTTAATGGTGGTTTTTGACAAATAGAAGGTCTAAATTTTAATAAAGACTAATTTATGAATATTTTCTTTCATGGATACTTTTTCTGTGTCCTGATAAAAAAGTATGGTCTTCATTTAACTTTCTTCATAAACAGAAAAGTTATAGCAATGGAAGCAACTTTGTTAACCAACTTTCAGGCAGGCCTGAGACTAAACCACTCACTAATATATATTATTTCCCCTCTTTTTCCCCCTCATCCTGCTCCTCCCCTTCTTTCTCCTTTTTCTCTTCCTCCTCTTCCTTCTCTTTTTTCTCCTTCAGAAGAGCAATTCCATCCTATCAGTTGTCCTGGCTTCAGTTTCCCATGTGGCAATTACCAATGCTGCTGATCATTTGCAGGCCATTTGCAGGCCTGCCCAGCAGGATTGCAAACAAAGTGGGGAAAGAATATAACAGAGCACACTTGTTGATCCACTTGCTTTTCAGTTGTATATTAAGTTCATCATGGAAAGGGAATTGGTACAGCTACATGTAGACCAAATATAGATACCACAAAACAAAGGCAGTATCATTTTTATTCCACACCAGACCCAGAACCTTGCACAATCCTGGCATATTTGTAAGCACTCAAAAAGTATTTTTTAAAAATTAGTGGATTGATTCTATGCCCTCCACTCACCCCTCCACCCCTCCAAGGTGGTTCTTGCAGTCAAGGTAACAACTTAGAAGTTATCAGTACAATGTAGGAGATGGTGTGATAAATGCTTTACTGGTCACTCAATGACTTCCATCTTAAAATTGATGACAGCCTTGGCTAGCATGTTTCCTCTTGTTGTTTTTTTAACAAAAAAATACTATTCATGCAAATGCAAATTTATATTTTATAGATCTTATTCACTTTCTACCTCTTATGCTCATAGTTTTAAGTTTAAAAACTTTCAATTCTTAATTTTATTTGTAATTGTTATTTCCTTTGTAAATTCCAGAAAATTGTATGAATTTCTTTTCTTTTCTAAAGCAATGGAGTAAAATCCATGCATTTTCTTTATTTTCCTTTTATATTCTTACAGTTAAAATATGTGCTTAACATCTTAAAATATTACAATAGATACCCAACTTGTTTTATTAACAGAGCTGCAAGATATTTTATGTATCAATTTTTGACATTTGCTTTTGAAAGTTCATTCATCAGAAAAAAAAAACTAATTTTCTTGTCCATTGAGAAAAGTAATTTTCACCCAAAGATATTTCATCAGACTTTTTATAGCTAATATGCACATAAAGGCAAAATTTTTGAATTTGCATTGGGTAGATATAAGTAACTCATTTGTTTTAGAATATTCTAAATAGTTTATGTTTTCCTTAAAGTTCTATTTAAAAGTGCAGGTTCAACTGACCCTTCTATTGATTGTTTTTTGTGAACCAGATATAATGTTTTGATTCCTTGGTGCAAAGTCCATTGACATACATTCATTATTTTGGACTCCACAGGCCTGGGAAATTAAACTCAGGTTTGAAAACAAGAAAGGCATTCATGGGATTTTTACTTTTTTGGCTGGAGGTACCTGCAATTTTTTTCTTCACTTTAGAAAGTAAATAAATTGCTCAGAGGCTAATCTTAATCTCTCAATTTTACAGACAAATCAATGGGATTTAGTTGAAATGGCTCAAGACAATGCATGTGTACAGGTGACTTAACTGGTGACGAGAATGGAAAACAGCATTTGCTTTCAGCCACATTATTACTTTTGTACTGTTGTATAAAGATAAACAAAGCACCCAATTTCTATCCTGATAATCTCATGTCATATACAGATAATCCCCATTTACAGTTTCACACATTTCTAAGTGAATGGTTCAATAATGAAGTCTTTCTTATAGATTACAACTGTCATGATTAAGTGACCGTAGATTTTCTTAGCCTGTGAATGCACACGATTAGAGAGGAATTACAAACAAAATTCAGGAAACTTTAACAATACATTATGGGTAAACATTACTTAGAAGTAAAGCACCAGGGATTTTTTTTCCATTTTTTTGAGGGTGAAATAAATAAGAACAAAATGAGGAAATGAAAAATTTAAATGACCACATATATTGCCTGAAATACCAGGGATTAAAGAGAACCAGAGAAGACTTAGAAAAATAGAGTAAAAACAATTCCTGTCCACTTCAGTGTTTTGTCTCTTTAGGACTATTTGTGGAAGACAGAGACAATTACCTAATAATGATTTTAGATCAAAATAATTTTCGTCCACCCACATAGCTTAGTGACAGGTATTAATGGGATAAGCAGCGATGGGAAGCACAGTTGAGTGGCATCCAGGTATCTCAGGAAATGCTATCCATGGTTGAGTGATGGGTTTTCACCTTCACATCTCAGGGGCTGGGTTTTGCTGGTGCCACAGGAACACAGTTGTGATTTCAGATACTCTGCAACAGTGTCCCCAAGGGGCCAGCCCCAGGGGACTCTTTTGTAAGGTCTAAAGGGATTGATATTGATGATGTCTATTTATTTGACAAATTTTGATGGATCATGAACTGTTGTAGGTGCTAGAGCAATGGCAGTGGGCAATACAGGAAGAAAGACATTCCTACCTTCTTGGAGCTTTTAGTAGGGAGTGGGGCAATAACAATAAGTATAATACGTACACAGAATTACACAGCATGTCCAAATGGACCATGGAAAGAGAAAGACAATTAGGGCATGGTAAGTGGGAGGTGTGGAAGGGGTGAGCAAGAGTTAAAAAAGTTAGAGGAGCAGTGAAAGGGGTAAATGAGGGGGTAGCATGAGAAGCCTTGTAGGCCATTTCAAGGATTTTGTTCTCAGAAAAATGGGAAGTCATGCAGGGTTGTAAGCAGAAGATCCTGTTGTTTTGCATTCTTCTTCATGCCACAAAAGAATGTTATACAAAAATAACTATTTCCTGGTACCCCCACAGTACCTGGTGCTTGGTAGTTGCTCAGTAAATATTTGTTGAATGGATGAATGAAACTAGCGAGATGCAGGTGCCAGGTTTTGATCCTTCTGATGATAGAGCTCCTCATTGTGGGATTGCTGCTTCCCCTGCCCAGTACTCTATGACTGATTAAGCCGTGGGTTTTCCGTGGAAACTTCACATGCCTCCTCCCACCCCACTATGAGCCCGCTGGGAGTTTGGCAGCTGTTCCTCTCCACTGTTGCACAATAATTTAAGAAGGATCTTCAGGGACACCCCTGCCTTTCGCTGGCTGGTGCCCACAACATGTAGGCATTTTTTCTCTTGCTAGCTCTTATGCTCTTTCTCTGAATCAGTGGCTGTTCCTAGGCAGAGAGGTCTTTGAAGTAAGACCATCATCTCATAAAGCCTTTTTCATTCACCTCCAACATTTTCAAGGCAGCCATGGGTTCACCAAGGACAGCATTTCTTAAAGTGACCACTCTGGAAAGTATGAACATACTATTGGCTTGCTGCTTCTCGCCTCTGTTTACTTAGATGGCTCTATATCACTGATTATGTCATCTCCATACAGTATCGGTGATAGATCTGCAATGGTACATCTGTTCCAAATAATGTCTGTGGGTACCATTTATAAAGTTGGAGCTCATCTTCTTCTCTTTCTTCACCTTCCCAGCCTTTCACAAGTTCTTACAAATAATTGCTGCTGACCTCCCCCTACCCCCTTCCCCAACCATGCTAGATATATTGCAGTATTTACAAAGCAAAATGCACAAGTCTTTCCCCCCAGCATTTGAACTACGTTAAAGTGTTCAAGCCAGTGTTTTTTAATATAATCACAATGTGTGCATCCATCACCACTATCTAATTCTGAAACATTATAGTCACTCCAAAAAGGAACTCCTTAACTAGTAGCTGTCCTGGTGAAATCCTCCCACTGGCAGACACAAATCTTTTCCTAGCATCTATGGATTTGCCTTTTCTGGACATTTCATATAAATAAAATCATACAGTCTGCGACCTTTCATGCATGGCTTCCTTCATTTAGCATAATGTCTTCAAGGTTCATGCATGTTGTAGCATGTGTCAGTACTTCACTCCCTTTTATGGCCTAATAATATGCCCTTATATGGTTGTACATATCACCTTTCATTTATGCATTCATCACATGCTTTTTCCTACTTTTTGACTAATTTAAATTATGCTGCTATGAATGTTCTTCTACAAACTTTAGTGTGAACATATGTTTTCATTTGTCTGGGTTATATACATAGTATAGGAATGCTCCTAGGTATATGTCTATATTTTTATGTTTAGCTTTTTGAGGAAAGACCAAACTATTTTTCACAGAGGCTGCACTATTCTACATTCCCAGCAACAATATAGGAGGGTCTAATTTCCTCATTTTTATAAAATTATAGCCACCCTAGTGCAAGTGAAATGGTATCTCATTGTAGTTTTCATTTACATTTTTCTAATGACTAATGAGATTGAGCATCTTTTCATGTGTTTGTTAGCCATTTGTACATTTTTGTGGAAATGTGTCTACTCAGATTCATAACTTTTTAAAAAATTGGATAATTTGTCTTTTTATTGTTACATTGTAACAGTTTTTTATACAATGTAGGCACAAGTCCCTTTTGATCATATGATTTGCAAATGTTTTTATTTTCTGTGGGTTGTCTTTTCACGTTTTTGATGATGCACTTTAAAGCACAAACATTTTTAGCTTTCATGAAGTCCAACTTTTGTTGTCATCATTGCTTGGACTTTTTATATTGTATCTTAGAAATCTTTGGCTAACCCAAAGTCACAAAGATTTTCTCCTTCGTTTTTTCCTACAAGTTTTAATAGTTTTGGCTCTTACATTTAGGTCTTTGGTTCATTCTGAGTTAATTTTCAGTTATAATGTGTGGTAGGGTTTTAAATGGCTTTTTATTTATTTTTTTGTTTTTCATGTGGATTTCATGTGGATTTGCAACTATTTGTTTCAAATATTGCTCTTTCTTCATTGAATAGTTGTGTCACTCTTGTTGAAAATCAACTGACCATAGATATATGGGTCTGTTTGGGCTCTCAGTTCTATTGCATTTATCTATATGTCTATCTTTTCTTGATGCTATTATAAATGGTACTGTTTTCTAGATTTGATTTTCATATAATATGCAAATCTTCAATGTATAGTTCAAACAATTTTGAAAAATGAATATACCTATGTCGCTAATCTTTGATAAATTAATGTGGCTAGTTATTTGGGTTAATACTTAATTAGCATTTATCTTGGCCATAAGAAGGTCACAATAATTTAAAGGAAAAAGTACTTCTGGATTTCTATTCTGTCTCAGAGAATTAAGTTTTATAAATTATCTGTATAAGCTTTACAAATATTTTATACTGGAGACCAACAGATAATACACAAAATACTATATATGTAAGACTTGAAGAATATCACATGGTTAAAGTGGATATGAAAGACTGAATATTGGGGAAGGAAAAGGCGATAATAAACTTCAATATTTTTTATTCAAAGTTATTTGTAATATCAGCTAAGCCCATACCAGTTCACTCACCATAAAGTTTCAGATGAATTCATAACTTGGATAGACTAAGATAAATTGGTGTAGTCATTTGGCTGAATGACTATTTTAAATTGAGAAACCAAATTTCAAAATATGACTTTTATGAGTATTTCTAGTGAAGACTAAAAATGTCTTCAAGAATTTGTTTATTCCTTTGATTTTTGCTTTTAGTTATATCAACAAAATGGGTAATAATTTGAGGTTTCTATTTCAGGGTAGACTGAGTAACAAAATAAACAAATGAAGGATATAGCCAGCAAGAATTTTTGTTTTAAAAAACATCTCCCATCTCTAACCATTTGCTCTGTTAAGCAAACTGGAGAGGAGGAATTTAATGGCTATGAAAAGAAATTGAAGGTGGAACCAAAGCTTTTGTCTTTCTTTGCCTGCCAACTGTCATATTGTTGTGCTTATTTTAAGTCTATACAGTTAGACTTGGGACAGATGAGAAAAAGAATCAATAATGTAATAAAGGAAAGTTCACTATGATTTACTGCATAGTTCTTTCTGGTATGTATGTATGTATGTATGTATGTATGTATTTATTTATTTATTGCCTATGTCTTTATAGCAACTAGCTAACATTTGAAACCAATGTTAGTTTCTTTTTATTTTCATGGGGGGAAAGGCATATGTATGTGGTTTAAAAACATTCAAAGAGGACAGTAGATCAGTGAAAAGCAAACCTTTATTTTGCTCTTGACCTCCAGTTTCACCCCCCCAGACATAGCCCTTCAACTGCTTCTTACCTTTTCAGCACATTTTCATGCATGTATGTATACCCAGCCTTGTTAGACCCAAACTACACACAGTATTACTTGCCTAGATATTTTTAACTAAATAATCTTTTGTTGCCAGTTTCTTGACAACATATATATCTGCTTCACTCTTTCTAGCCATTGCACAGTATTCCATTAAATAGATGGACTATAACTTATTTCACCAGTCCCCTATTGCTAAACATGTAGATTGTCTTTTTAGTTACATATCGATGATATAGGAGAGAGAAATAAAAAAGTATTGCTTGTCTTTGCACTGGCTACAAAATTTATTTTGTTATATACATTGTCATTTTCACAATCCTATCTAATAAAAGAGCAATATGCAAATTTGACCATACTTTCACCATACCTACAAGCCACGCCCACCAGCCAATCAGGAGCAGGTTATGTAAATAAACCCCAACGAAGATGGCTGCCACCACTGAGAGCAGGAGGAAGGATTTGGTTTCCCCAGCAACAGAGGAAGCCAAGCTTTCCGCATGCCCATTGTGGGCCTAGGCCTCCACACAATGTTACAACATTTCAATTATAAAAAATACAGAAATGGTGGCAGCCACTGAACTGGAGCTAACAGAGGCTTGGGTTTCTATGGCAATGGAGGAAGCCAAGCTTTCAGCCTGCCATCACCAGCCTAGGCCTCCATTCTAGGTTACAAAGTTGCAGACAGAAATAGCTGCTGCCCTGGAGCAAGCAGAAGGCTTGACTCCAGTCCAGGTTACAAAGTTTCAATTGTAGACAAAGATTAATCCCAGATACCAGGGCCTCCACTTGGGTCACTGGGGGGCATGACCAGCCTGTAAACCTCCACAGGTCCCTCGCCCAGGCCGCCCCTCACCCCAAGGGAACCCTCACCCTGATCCGGGGCAATCTTCAGGGCAAACCAGCTGGCCCCCACCCATGCACCAGGCCTCTATCCTATCTAATAAAAGAGTAATTTGCAGATTGACCATCACTCCAACACACAAGACGGCCGCCCCCATGTGGTCAAAGATCCTGCTCCCATGTGGACACAAGATGGCCAGCAGGGGAGGGCCATTGGGAGGTTCCAGGCCCTGTAAGGGAGTTCAGTTGTGGGTGATAAGGCCAGCAGGGGAGGGCAGTTGGGAGGGACCAGGCCTGCAAGGGAGGGAAGTTGGGGGCAATCAAGCCTGCAGGGGAGGACAGTTAGGGGTGACCAAGCCAGCAGAGGAGGGAAGTTGGGGGAAAACAGTCTGGCAGGGGAGCAGTTATACATCAATTAGGCTAGCAGGGTAGTGGTTAGTGGTTGATCAGGCTGGCAGGCAGAAGCAGTTAGGGGCAATCAGGGAGACAGGCAGGTAAGTAGTTTGGAGCCAGCAGTCCTGGATTGTGAGAAGGATATCCGACTGCCCGTTTAGGCTCAATTCTACTAGGATCGGGCCTAAACGGGCAGTCGGACATCCCTCAAGGTGTCCCAGATTGGAGAGGGTGCAGGCTGGGCTGAGGGACATTCCCCCCCTCCCCCGTGCACGAATTTTGTGCACTGGGCCTCTAGTTTTATATATGTCACTATTGAAAAGTAGTATGGTAGCATTCCAAGAAGCATTAGGGAAGGTCCATTTGAATCTGAGCTCTTATTTTCTGAACCTTGTTTCCCCCAACATATACATTGACTTGCTTGGTAGATGGAACAAGTAGTCAAGGTTTTGTCTAGAAGTAAACATGATGAGCTGTAGCCAGTTGTCCAGAAGACCAAGCATGAAAAAAGAGCTGCAGAAGAGGGTTTCAACAGCCTTCCAATAGGCATTTGCACTCTCTCTACATTCTGGTGAAATCAGTAAACACCAACAGTTCTCAACTTGCATGTTGTGATAGGATGTGTAATATGTGTTTGTATGCAATTTGTTGCTATTTCCAGGAATTAGAACAGATTGGTTGCTGTTCCTATCTATCTCTTGCCTTATTGAATTCTGTGCCCTCTGCCACTCCACCCCTTAGTGTCCCACATAAACTTGACTCTCATTTGCTTTGCTCCCTCCCATCAGAGCCTTTGAACAGTCTGTCCTCTTTTCTCAGAGCACTATTCCACCTCCTTTTGCTTTCTCATCTCTCAGGTCTTCAGTCAAGTACTGTTACATCAAGGGAAACTTGACTGATAGTCCTGACAAATGCCTCTAATTTATGTCTTCATACAACATTATAGCACTGAAGTCAGCTAAAATTTTACATATGGGGATCATTGATTAATACCTGTCTCTTCCACTAGACCAGTGGTGGGCAAACTCATTAGTCAACAGAGCAGCAAATGCAGCTCGCAAGCCGCATGTGACTTGTGAACCACAGTTTGCCAACCACTATAAACTAGATTATAAACTTCATGAAGGCAGAGGTCTTAACTTTCTTTAAAAAATAATAGTTTCTTAATAAATTTGGGTGTCCCTAAAAATAGTTACATACACTTTGAATAATTGTAAAGACAGTGTTTATTAAAATAATTTTATTTTCAAAACTGAGCTATCAGCCATTAAAGTGTGTAAATATTTATTGGGGACACCCTGTATTTATTAAATAAATAAATTACTTGAACAATCTATATTGTAATGCCTTTATTTTGTACATGCCCTCCTTTATGTTTTCTCAGGTAGGAAAGAAAGAGATAGATTTAAAGCCACCATTTTTTTTGAAGTCAGAGGTTCTCAGCCTTTCTAATGTTGTGACCCCTTAATACAGTTCCTCATGTTATAGTGACACCCAATCATAAAATTATTTTTGTTGCTACTTCATAACTATAATTTTGCTACTGTTAATGATTGTAATGTAAATATCTGTGTTTTCCGATGGTCTTAGCCTCTACAGTAACCCACAGGTAGAGAACCGCTAGCAGGGTCGCCTCAGACAGTGGTTGGCAAACCTCGGCTCTCGAGCCACATGTGGCTCTTTGGCCTATTGAGTGCGGCTCTTCCACAAAATACCATGGCCTGGGCAAGTCTATTTTGAAGAAGTGGCATTAGAAGAAGTTTAAGTTTAAAAAATGTGGCTCTCAAAAGAAATTTCAATCATTGTACTGTTGATATTTGGCTCTGTTGACTAATGAGTTTGCCGACCACTGGCCTAAGACCACTGAAAAACACAGATCTTTACATTATGATTCATAACAGTAGCAAAATTATAGTTATGAATAAGCAATGAAAATAATTTTATTTTGGGGGGTCACCACAACATGAGGAACTGTATTAAAGGGTCACGGCATTAGAAAGGTTGAGAACCACTGATCTAAGTGATAGCATTTCTGCTGGGAGTATGGTTTGTTTCTTTGTCTTGTTAGCAGAATACTTGAAAACATTGCTTTATGGAATTAATTTGACAATTACATACTGCCCCCATAATACAGAGTTTTACTCTTTTGTTATCTAGATAGTAAGCTGAAATTTTTTAAAATATAGATTTATAAACATACAGAGAATGTATGCATAGATGCATACGTACATATTTCCAAAGATACATCTAAAATACATGTACTCTGTACATGTGTGGTATATTGGTGAAGTGCATAACTTAGGCAGCCTGAGTTGTATTTTATTCATGAGCCACTTAATGTCTGGCATTACCTTATGCAAGATATTTAGTATCTCTGAGCCTCATTTCTTTATTATTTTGTAAAAAGAAAATAACAGTATTTTCCTAAGTGACTTGCTATGAGAATTGAATGGGATTATGCATTGAAAAAGATTTAGATAGATCCTGATATAATAATAATGGTTGCTTTCTGAGAGCTTAATAACTCTTATCTGTAACGTTAATGAATAATGGTCATTGCTTTGACCTATTTTTAATTCAAAACAATATACAGGGTTAAATCAGCAACCAAAAGTACAGCAGGGAAATTAGGAATTCTCAGGCATCATTCCAGGAAAAGGCCTGCAGTGATTATCTCTTAAAACGTCACTACCTTCTCAACAGAATTTCACTACTACCTGACTTCAGTGAGGCTTACTATCCTTTCTAAATGTGTTAGAAACAACAAATTTAGTCATGTGCTTCTCCTTTAACAAAAATGTTGACAGAGAGAAAAGAACAATTGGCCAGAAATAGGCAGTGTTTAAAGTTGGCGGAATGCCTTGTTTTAAAGTGAAAAAAAAAAAAAAAAGCCAAGCTGTAAACATTGGACTAGCACAGGCTTACAGAACAATTTCACAAAAGACAAAAATGCAGTTGCAAAACTGGGCTAATGTTTCTATAGGGGGCTGTAAGATTGATACTAAGAGCCAAATGGTCTTTACTTCTATTCATTCACCTGATACAAACAGGGTCTTTGGTTTCTCGGGGACAGTAGTGGCTCCTTCTGAAGAGCTGCCTGTGAGCCTTGTCATAAACATACAAAGGGTGATCTTGCGTTTGCCAGTTTAAGGGCCAGTTTGTAAGGGAGAAATAGCCGGCTGTAAAAGGAGTGTCCATGATTTGAAATCAAAGTAAAATTTGCATATTTTATAAGCACAACTTTGCCACATCTCCAGAAACTTAATTTTCGTTACATGATAATAGCCTCTTCTCCCATCTTTCCCTATCACCCAACCAACCACAACATGGCAAGAAACAAAACAAAATCGCTTTTATACCTGAGAAGTTGGAAGGTCCTTGTAATGGGGGAAGTGCTTATAATCAAAACATTTGAAATAATTTTAAAATGTGTTAACATATTACTCTGGTGTGAAAATATAACTAGGACAAAGTACTCTAGAAACCCGAGTACTTGATAATAATTTTGGTGTCTTACTCATGAGAAAACAGTTACTTTTCAAGTTTAATTTGTATATACACACAAATACAAACACTTATACATATACAATCCTTATATACACATATACTTTGTTAGAAGTATGTCAATATATATCAATCAGCTTATGTTATAGTTTGCTTCATATCGAATCTATAATAAAAAATCCCCCCTATTTCCAGAAAATAAGGATTACATGCATCCGTCATTTGTGAAATTAATTACAAACCCCAATTATACAATTGTTTTCTATCTGTATTCACATTATCTCAATAATCTGAATTCTGACCCTTGCCCTAGAGTGAGAGGCAATTCCAATTCTACGCTAATTGAGTCCTTCGAGTCTTATGAAATCTGTTTTATTATAGGGATTGTTGCTCTCTGGGGCTTAACCAGGACCACCAAATATAAAATTCTGAACCACACAAAGTTTGAAATGACTAATGTCTCAAGATGAGTTAAGTAAGAGTAGTACATTTTTAAAAGATGTGGGAAGAGTAAGGTTTTTCTCTTTTTTTAAAAAAGCCCATTGGCACTGCTTTTTACTGTGTCACAACATTTGGAGCAACCACAGCAATAGCTCTAGACAAAAATTAAAGATTCATCAAACAGTTTTTTCATCATGGAGTGTTAAGTAGCTATGGCTTTAAAAATGCTACATTAATCTTTTTTTAAACTGGGTATGCCCATTTAAAAAACATATTTTTATTGATTTCAGAGAGGAAGTGAGAGAGGGAGATAGAAACATCAATGGTGAGAGGGAATCACTAACCTGCTGCCTTCGGCACACTCTCCATTGGAGATCGAGCCCATAACCCGGGCATGTGCCTTGACTGAAATCAAACCATGACCTCCTGATTCATAGATTGAAGCTTAACCTCTGAACCATGCCATCTGGGCTACATTCATCATTCAGTTATGCAGTGTTATTACAAAGATATTTTTTTCTTTATTTTTGAATATTTAGGACATTAGACAATAAATGAAATGTTTTTGTATTTTCTACACAATATCCTGTTAATATTTTTTTAATCTGCCTTCTTTTTGGTCAATGTGACAGAATCAGTGAACACACAGCTATTGAAGTCCTTAGAGACTGTATGCTCCAGAGACCTAACCTCAAGAAAAATGAATGGCCCTAGCCGGTTTTGCTCAGTGGATAAAGCGTCGGCCTGCGGACTGAAGGGTCCCAGGTTAAATTCCGGTCAAGGGCATATACCTTGGTTGCAAGCACATCCCCAGTAGGGGGTGTGCAGGAGGCAGCTGATTGATGTTTCTCTCTCAACCATGTTTCTAACTCCCTATTCTTCTCCCTTCTTCTCTATAAAAAATCAATCAAATCTATTTTTTAAAAGCATTTTCTGTTTAAAAAAACACATAGTGAATAAACTTAGGCATATTCATAATAATGAAGTACTAGACAGCAATGAAAAGAATGAGCTACAATAACATGGACAAATCTCACAGAAAATATTGAGAAATAGACACCAGACACAATGGAGCATTCAATATTTGAGTCCCAAAAAAAGGCAAAAAAGATATCTGAATGAGAGTAATGGTCATCTTTGTGAATAAGTATCAACTGGAAGAGAGGGTACAATGGAGGTGCTGAAAATATTTTATCCCTTCTTAGTGGATACTAGGATGTATACATAAATAAAAATACATGTTTTCAACATGATAACCTACCAGTCTCCTGCTACTTTGAAGACATAAGCCATAGCCATAATATTCTCTTCTCAAAACCCATTAGTGACTCCCATTTCATGCCATAAAAGTCAATCTTTGTAATGGCCCACAATAACCTATATAGTTTGGCCCCTACTCCTCTGCTTGTGTACTCTGTTCCTTTCTACCACTAGAGCACACCTTGACTAACCCTCTCTCTGGCTGTTTCCTCCTCCAGATAGCTACAAGCTCACTCTCTCACCTTCTTCAAGACTTTGTTATAATGTTCTCACTCAAGCCCTAGCCTGGTCTCATCCTGCTTAAAATATCAAAGTCCCCGTGTGCGTGTGTGTGTGTGTGTGTGTGTGTGTGTGTGTGTGTGTGCGCGCGCGCGCGCGCCCGCTGGTGGGAGAGGGTTAGTTGGAACCAATGAAAATCTGACAACACTGGAGAAGAAATAAAAAAGAAACTGAGATTCTGTGAATTATCAAGAAACAAAAATACTTAGACTTTGTTTAATGTTTAGCAGTTTATTTAAAATATGCAAAATTCACGCACATTCTTTCCCCTTTAGTCTTCAGCAAATATTTAGAATATACAAGAAGACTTTTTATGTGGCCTCTGGGGAAGCTGGAAAAAACCAGCAGGATGTGGGAAGAATATGACCATATTCCCAAAAGTGTTAATGGTGTGTGTGTGTGTGTTTTCCTGTATGCAAACATAGGATAAAAGGCAAAAGTTAAAAGCCATGATATAATGTGTAAAAATGGCCCAAATAAAAGTTTACAAAAGTTTTTCCTTCATTGTGTCCTTACATTGACCCCAAGTACAACAGAAAGATGGCTTCTTGCTTCTCCTTTATGCTGAGGAAATGAGTTTGGCTAAGTAAGCATGAGGCACTGGATTGAGGGCGGCAACAAAATCAGAGGGTGAATTGTTTTCTTTTTCATAGGATAAAGTTTAGCAAAAAGGAGGAGGGTCTGTCAGCCCAGAATCCTCTTATCTGCGGGACTTCCACAGACATGCAAATCCAGCTACTAGATTATACTTGGGCCACATACACTAGTCAACTAGTCAACCCCACTGGTCCAGGAAGGTGGTATGGCAGGCCAACCCTTCCCCACCCCTGTCCCTCCCCACACACATTGATGTTTGGCCTCATTACGCACAGCCACCTGTCCCCATTGAGGAAAATGAAAAGACTGGGACTTGTATCATGACAGTTTTAAGAAATAAAAGTGTAGAAGAATCTTCTTATTTCAGAATAGCTACATCCTGTAGAAACAGAGTATTGAGCTCAGAAAATTACAAGAATCTGTTTTGCTGATGTTTGTTTGCACTGTAAAGGAAAGAGGGACAGGGATGTAAGCAGTAAATGAGTCAATGAAAGAGAAAAAACATACTAACAATAAAATGCCAGGCAAATGTTACATATTTCTTCTACTACTACCTCAAAGGGTGGTCATGAGGATCCAATGCCCTGGCTGGAGTGGCCTGGTTTTGCTGTTGGTCCTAAATTGGTCCTCAGCTCGATGCTAGGATGAGGAAACTGCCCACCTAGGCACCTCGCATGTCTGGGCCTGGAGGCTTAAATCTCTTGGGGGTTGTCCATCTCTGTGGGTTGGGGTAGTGGGCACATGGAAGGGTCCAATGACTTTGCTAGCCCACACTTTCATTTTGCACTTGCCCTGCAAATCCTCTAGCAGTGCACAGTGACCTGGGCATGCAGGACATGCCTGTTACATTCCTCCTTCTACCAAGAAGAAAGCACAACCCTCCTCAGGCCTCTGCAGGTTTGAGAGGCAACATAGTCCACACAAAGGGATACTGCTTCTACTCCTTTCTCAGGTGGCTTGAAACATTCCCAGGATGCCTTGTAAAAGGGGATGCAAGCAGCTCTGCCAACTGGGGTCAACTGAGCTGGCAGGCCTGTGGTACTATTGTATCACAGTGGGAAAAGAGGCTGTTCAGAGTGCACGGCTGGCTTCAGCAAAAGAACTCCAGCCCTAGGATTCTGGAGCAAGGCCACGCCGCTTGTAGCAGAGAATGACGATATGTCATTCAAGAGCAGGCCCAGTGTCCTGCTGCACCTGGTGCCTTGCTTGCTGGTACTCCAGAGTTTCTAGTTCCCCTGTCTATAAGGAAGGCCCTTCCAAGAGCCCCAAGCTTTGCTGCCCAGTAGCAAATACTGACTCTCCATGTCACCTCACTGCAGATTACTGGGAAAGCTCAGGGAATTCATCAAACCTCCTACCATTTGGGACCCTCCTGCTGCCCATCACCAAGCCAACCTTGAGGAGTGCCACCTTACCACACACCCTTGACCTCTTTCCATTTGCTGGCTGAGAGCATAGGCCTTAGTTCCAGTCTGGTCTGTCTCTGGGGAAGTGGAGGGCAGGAATAGGTGCTAGATTGATTGGGAGCCACACCTGTGAAATTCTTTAGGCCACATGCAAACAATAAGCAAAGCTCTGTGTCCCTTTCAACTGCACTTGCCAACCTCCCTGAACAGCCTCATGTCATTCATAAGTGGGACTAGATTCCAAAAATGAAAATGTGGGAAGGGTCTGGCTGACTGAAGCACATTTCAATCCAAGCTGCTCATTGGTATATGTTAAATGCTGTGTATCTATTGTTGCGTATAAAAGTAGGTGGGAAAATGATTTTCTTTAATATACTTTTATTGATTTCAGAGAGGAAAGGATAGGGAGAGATAGAAACACTGATGATGCGAGAGAATCATCGATTAGCTGCCTCCTGCGTGCCCCCCACTGGGGATCAAGCTCGAAAACCCAGGCATGTACCCTGACCGGGAATCTAATTGTGAAATCCTGGTTCATAGATCGATGCTCAACACTGAGCCACACTGAGCAGGCAGGAAAATGCTTTTCAAATTCAAACTTAGGACTGTACATTAAGCAACAAGAGGTTTCTTCCAACAAAAGTCCGGTGTAAATGTTTTAAATGATCAAACGTTTCACACTAAGAAAAACTTTTATTTCATAAGTGTGTGAGTAATAAGAACTTTGGCTTCATATTTTGAAACATTTTCCTTTAGATTTGCAAAAACAAATCCATAATTAATATGTTCATTCTAAAAGTTGTGGGTGACGTAAAACTGACAGTTTGGCAATGAAGAAAAATCATAGGCTAAGAATTTAAAGGTTCATACTCACAGATTTCTTATTCTTCTAAGTCGTGTAAGAGCTTTAATTAACTAGAGAGTAGATTTACAAGAATAAAAGTATAAGTAAACAGAAGAATGAACTAATTTTTTTAAAAAAGGAATTAACTGGTTTTGGAAGCTGCCATCCCAAGTTCTTTATTAGGTCTGGATAAATGGATTATGGGTTTTGCTTTCTTTTATATTGTATTTTTTTAAATATATTGGGTTTTTAATAAAACTTGAGGAGTTATTCTCTTAATCCAATTACAGGGGAGTTTCACTGAGGGCCAACGCATTCCTAAGGGCTTCAGGGATGAGTTAGGACTGTTTTGAGTCTCCTGAAAAAATGTTGAAAATTTGGTTTCCTGTACTTTTTATTGAAAGAAGAGTCCATTGGTTTTGCAACCTTTTTAGGAGACCCATGAAATCCCTGTCCTCCCTCCAAAGATTTGGAACTCAGAAATGGAATTTAATGAGTGCACCCTTTTGAGGGGGTATTCTCAGGTTTGTGGTTTGAGGGGTGGAGGAGATTCTCCAGCAAGTGCTGACCTCTACTGTGGTTAAAACTTCCTTCGGAGCAGAGGATGCTCCGAGCTGGCAGGAGGCGCCTCACCCAGTGGACTTGTGAAAATTCCCATTACAATGGTGGAGCAGACTTAGGAACCTAACATGGAAAACGCACTATACAAACAGTGCTTTTCCTCCATTCCCTGGGACTGCTGCTTGCATCCCCTCAATAGCCCTGGGAGGTATGCAAAAGGGGTATAAGCAACCCTATTTGGAAGAGAGAAACTGAGGTGTTATTCTCTTCCCCTCATGTCATGCAATGGCCTCTGGATCAGGAGGTTCTGCCTCCCATCTCAAGGAAAACAGCAATTGGGAAGCACCTATGGTGCCTTTCTCTGCTGCTGGGTCAGCTCCTCTGGAGAAGTGTGGTACTCAGCCTGGTAGGCATCACATTCTCCCTCTGCATCTTTGGGCTCAGAGAAGACCTGCCTGCTCTGTCCCACACTCCTCTGTGCGAGCCAGAAGCCCAGAAACCAGAATTGACTCGCAATTCTGCCCCCCAAGGATGCAAGTGTGGGGTTCAATTTGCAGACCACCAACTCACCCTCAAAGGGGGTGTCTCAAGCTCGTGCTGGAGAAGGAGAAAAGAGCACACACAACGCTAAAGACTCTAACCCTGTCCTTACCTCACATTTTCGAATTCAGTCTTGTTGGTAATAAAGGTGCTATTTTATGTCAGTGTGACCCTATGTCACTTCTCAGATAGTTCCAAATTCAGGAGTGGGGAATGAGGTATTGTCACTTAACATCCCAGCAAGAATGTCATAGAAGTGAACTGAGCTATAATCAAGATCACAAACGTAGTAGGTGTTTTGTCAACAGTAGCCATATTTTCTCAATGCCCTCCCCTTTTGAAAAATCTAGTACCAAGAAGGAATCTGAGAAATTCAGGTGTATTGTTGGGATAATGTCACACATCATTGGAAGTGAGGACTTAGCCAGAAACATCTTCCCAGGTGTGGTTCACATGTTCTTAGGAAGCAGCTCTAACTCCCCCTTTCACATCAAATCTAATTTAATTACTGTGGGTCATTTAACATTCTTAGGTCTCATTTTCATCTATAAAATGAGGAGTTCAAATACATCTTGATCTTCAAAAATCCTTCAGTGTGAACCTTCTCTGAGTCTACAAAGATCTGTAACTCTCCCTGTACTTATCTACTGTACAATTACCGCCTTATTCTCCAGTCCTATTTTCTACCTGTACCTATAATTTAAGTATTTTACCATAACATATGCTGTGCTGTAAGTTCTTGCCAAAGAGTATCATTTGTAATGCTCTCTTTTCTGCCTACTTCTAGCAAAAACTTAGGGTCTTTTGTTCATCTGAAAGCATAGAAGCAATAAGGAGGCAAGATACAGATTGGGAGAAGGTGTCTGCAATACATATACCCAACAAAGGACTTATATTCAGAATATATAAAGATTTCTTATAAACAATTAAGAAAACAATAAAAAATCCAATTTTTAAAAAATAAGTGGGCAAAAGACACCAAACAAATGACCAACAGGCATAAGAAAAGGAATTCAACTCATCAATGAAATATAAATTAAAATCAGAGAGAGAAAATACCACACAGTCACCAGAATTGCCACTGTTTTAAGATTAAACAAGGAGAGCTCCAACATTGCTGGTGGGAGTGTCTATTGGTTTTGGAAAGCAGTTTAGTAGTATCACTTCTGCCTATGACCAGCAATTCCAGTCCTAGAAAAAATGAGTGTATATGTCCAGCAAAAGACAGGCACTGGAATTTTCATAGCAGTTTGATTCGTAATAACAAAAAGGGAGAAGCTATCCAAATGTATATCAATGGTTTAAAAGATAAAGTGTAATGCATTCATAAAAGAGAATATTGCATAAAAATACAAAGAATAAACTGCTATACAAAAAAAAAGCTGAATCTCACAAACATTATACTGAGCAAGAATCAAAAGAGCAGATACTATCTGATTCCATTATATAAGGCTACTTAGAGGCACAACCAATCAATTGTCAAGGAAGTCAAAACAGTGATGGGTACTGACTAGGAAGAAGAACGAGGGAACTTGTGGGCTGTGGGAGCTATTCTAAATTGTAATGAAGCTCTACGGATGTAAGTATTCATCAAACTACACACTTGAGATTTGATCTTCACACACTTTACTATGTTTATGTCAGACTTCAACCTTAAAAATATCAACCAAACATAATAAAAGCTCAGATTCACCAAATAACAGTCATGAGAATTAACTGAATACTATCCAACTCACTGATTTCCTGGGATAGCCTAAGTTTCACTCTTGAATAAAAACAGCTCTACACACACCTCTTCAACTGCATTGCGGATCTTTAGTCTCTAAATAGAAATTCACTGAATACATTCTTTAGAGTTCTCTCCTGTTTATGCCAAGGACTTTATAAGAAAGAAGGTGGCCTTGATCAGTTTGGCTCAGTGGGTAGAGCATAGGCCAGCCTCAGAATGAAGGGTTTTGGGTTCCATTCGGGTCAAGGGTAGTCATAGGTTGCAGGCTCAATCCTGAGCAAGTGTGGGAGGCAGCCAATCCATGTGTCTCTCTCACATCAGTGTTTCTCTTTCTGTATCTCTCCCCCTCCCTTCCATTCTCTCTAAAAATCAATGGAAAAATATCCTCAGATGAGGATTAACCAAAAAGATTTGAAAAAAAAGTTTTAAAAAAGAAAGAAAGCAGGTGATGTCATTTTACTATAAGGATATTGTTTGAGGAAATTGTCTGCCATTTCCCTTTTATGGATAGAAGCACTGGAGAAAATTCCTTCGGGGCTCATTTCAGGAAAGCTCTTTCTCTGGAGCTTCTGGGATGTTTTTATCAGATGGAGCTGTTAATTCTGTAACTGAACTTTGTGGAGGTCAGAACATAAAAGGAAAACCCCATATCAATTTGAGTAACTGATTTCTGACTTTCCAAGACACTCTCTTTTAGAACTTTCTGAAATGTTCATCTTTGTTAACAAAATATATCCCTGGCTTCATTTTACCTCTATCCTTATTTTTGCTACACCTTAGTTTCTTTATATTTTTATTCTACTCTACTATTTGTTATTGGACTATAGTAGAACTATGACAGATGCTTTGTTTTAAAGCAACTAGAATATTGATAGATTAAAAAAACAAATATATAGATGCACAGGTATACACATATGTAATGAGGGTGCCACTGTTAACTATTCTTTTCCTGCTCACTAACCTTTCACACAGCCTGTCTCATCTCTCTCACTATTGTGTAATCTCTGTGGATCTGGCCCCTGTGTGAGTTTTTTAAACAGATTCAGGTAAACGGTAGGGGCATAAGGAGCACCATGTGGCCGCTCCAGGGCAATTAGAGCTAACGGCAAAGGTTTTAGATCATGCGGGAGCATGCACACAAGTTTAAACCAGGAAAGAACTCTAGTTCTAGGCCTGCAAAAACTCGCACACCATTTGGAAATTGAGCTCTTTTAATTATAATGTCATAGAGAACGACATGTATTTTAATCAACTTCAGTTGACAACGCTGCAACCACATCATAGTTGATGCTGATCCCAAACCATCTAAAGAATTACTTCCAGGTTTTAAGAACTGGCAGCTTAACAAGGCCAGTCATGAGCACAGCCTCTGAGCTGCTTCCTGAGCCCGACCTTGCAGGACTCTGCCCTTATCATTAGGAAGACGTTGAGGACCAAGGTGATAGACAAGTGTGATCTCTAGGACTGGGTCCCAGGCCTGGGGGTTGTAGGCACCTCCCAGGGGCTGTGCTTGTCCCAAGAATTATCTAAACGATGGGCAAGAATTTAGCTTCTCTGCCCTTCAGCATAGTCAGCAAACAGCACCAAAGTTTTGCTTGGCACTTCCTTTTGACAACATCTTCCAGTTTACACAGCTGGTCTCCTATTATAAAAGTTGTGGGTGACCTTTAGTACATAATAATGCCTTCAACTTTGGAGAAGTTGGTTGCCATTTTTGCCTGCTGACCACAAGCCTTCCTGAAGGGAGATGATTCTCCACCATTAAGACTGACTGACAGGATTTCTTGATTTGCTTAATTAAGTAACCATGGGGTAGCTAATGCTGAGATAGTTATTTCAGAATTAAACCTTACTGGTTCTTTGTGTTAATGTTATTCTACACTGTCAACAGAACTATAAATGTTTTCAGAACTTATGTTTTTAATGAAATAATTACAAAGTTAGTTGTTTATAAATAGATACTTTAAAGATATATTATAAATGTTGGCCATATTAGAGATACCAATACCAATGTTTATAAAAAACAAATAGAAGTACTTACAAAAATATTTGAAGGGGTGACATTTATACATATTTTAAATATGTATATATGTATATTGTATATCCTATATATGAGAGAAGGGTATGATTTAGGAAGTTTACAAGATAAACCTTCTTTGGGAAACTAGGGTGTAATTATGTTTTTAAAAATGTTTCAAAAATCAATGAAAAGTTTTAACACCTTTAGGTAAAAGCTTTTGGAAGCAAAATGAAGCACGCACAACTTGCAGCTAGTTGGCAGAGAAGGTGGTAACCTGGTAAAATGTAAAGATGTTTTTCACTGAGGAAGTGATTTGCATGCTGTTAGGAAGCACTGACCAGGGAGGAGAGCACAAGAGAAAGGGGCAGGAGTTAAAACTGAGGAACAGGTCTGGACCCTTCTGGTGGATACCATTGATTCAAGGAGAAAGGTCACATGACATGTTACACTGCTGACACTGAAGTAACTGGTGAGTGAATACATTCCTGATTGAATGAATGAAATACTAGTAGGGAGAGTCTCGAAATAGCAGTTCTAAGAGATACCTAAGAAGTCATCTGGTCCTACCTCTTCATTTTCTAGAGACTATGTATAAAGCACATACAGCCAAGTGGCATCTGACAATAAACCAACACCTACACACATGTGCTGTAGAAACAGGTATACCTCTTATGCTACTGACAATCTTATTCTTTCTGCACTCACCAGCCTCACACTCTGCCTCTGTGGCTGGGGTATGCTTGTTCAGGAGCTTGAAGGCTTAGAATTAGACCAGTGTAGGTTACCAAGTTGGTAGTAATCTCGGAGCCATTGGTATACAAACAGTGACACAGCCAATGAGGAATTTTCACCTTTCTTCCTACATAAAAAGACCACGGGGAGTGAACTACTAACAGAAAACTGTCACATGAGCTTTCTGAAATCCTTCCTACGTAATACCACATGTAAAAATCATTTATTCCCAGTAGGGAGAAAAGTATTTTCATTTTTTTGAACATTTAGAATACTGGATGGAGCAAAAGTAGGTTTACAGTTGTTCATATGGAAAATCAATGCAATAATTAATAATGACACAAGAATAATCTGTACTTACTTACTTTTGCCCCACCCTGTATTTTGAGTTTATCTCTTACACATTATATTTTTCCACGTTAAAACAAAAGGCTATTAGTCCACATAGGATTGGTTTGGATCAATAATGAAAAATTTCAGAATAAAATTTAGCTTAAATTTTTCTTTTGTTATATATTACAATCACAGTATTGAGACAGAATAGTTTTAGTTTTGTACATAATTTCCAAGCTGGGCTTTGTAGGTAAGAAATTAGATAGTGCTTCATTTCACAGAATCCAAACAACCCTCAAAAACAACAAAATTGTAAGCCAACTGTAAAAGTATAAAGGCTATTGGTTTCTTGCACATAAAAAAGTTTTACCCTATAATGTTAATTCACTTAAGATCTCTAGTTTGCTTATGTCTAGATTATATAATTTTCCCTTCGTTTTTAAAAAAATATATTTTATTGATTTTTTTTACAGAGCAGAAGGGAGGGGGATAGAAACATCTATGAGAGAGAAACATCGATCAACTGCCTCTTACATGTCCCCTACTGGGGATGTGCCCGCAGCCAAGGTACATGCCCTTGACCGGAATCGAACCCGAGACCCTTCAGTCCGCAGTCCGACGCTCTATCCACTGAGCCAAACCGGTCTCGGCTTTCCCTTCATTTTATCAATGTGTGATTTTCAGCCATTTCAGCATTGCAACAATAATGCTGTATTATTTAAATGAATCAAGAATAGGTTATTTTAAAAAATCTTTTTACTTGTACATTCAAATTACTCTTATGGCCTCAGTAATGTAGACCCTAGCCAAAATCATTATTCTTTCAAGTGAAACACAGGGGCCAAAGAAGTTAAAGAAAAGTAAACCATTAGCTTCAGTCACACTATAACATTTGTGAATAATTTGCTCGGTTTCAAGAAGTGCAAGAAAAACGCTGCACATTTGAAATCTGGTGAAAGGTAAGGGAAGACAAGGCCCAGAGCAGGCCTCCATGCCAAGGGTTAGAATCGAAGTGAACATGCAGCTGCTTTAAGTCAAGCATTTATAATCTAAAATATGTAGAAGGAAGATACCCTGCAAGTAACAGAATTAAGCATGAGACACACATATGTGGATATTTTCAAGCCAAATTCAGTCAAGTAATTCATTAAACAGTTAACAGACAAGAATTGAACCATGTTTTGAAACTTGTGTAAGGTTCATTCCATTTCTTAAGGCCAGAGTAATACAGTATTTACAAACACTGCAATGGCAAATTCCTAAGTAGTTTATGAATATTTTCTGTACTTCTGGAGGATACCACACTAGAGAACATACTTAGGAAAACCACCAACTCGAGGCTGATGACCTTGCAAATTTATACTTTTTTAAAAAGAAAATTGAGAAAAGCAAAATCCACACATTAGAGAGAGAAACATTAGTGGTTCTCTAAAATTTATTGCATAAAAGATCATTTCTTTTTGTAATAAAATGCTTGAAATCTTCAAAATTACCACCATAGTATGACTCTGAAAAGTCCCTCCACTGCACACACACAATAAAAATAATAGCAAACACACTGTGGCATTAGCTCTGATTTGATGTAAAATTTATTTTGAGAGTTAAGTAAAATTTAATTTCAGGAATTGTTGGAGCTACTATCATCTTATATTCAGTTTTAAGTCATTTTAGGATGGTTAATTTTTTCTTCCTTGACTAACATAATTAACCAAACAGAAGTCCTCCATTTGAAAAGAAATCAATCAAAATGACATGCACTATTTAATGATGTGAGTGGCCCTCCCCAGTAAGGAAGCAATATCTTATATTTTTTCTCAACACCCATTTTGAAAGAGAATGCCTTGCCAGAAGATTCCCCCTCCACAATTTTCCCAACCCCCTCTTCCCCAGCAATGGCCCCATAAGCATTGTGGATACTTTGTCCACTTAATTATGGATTCTAAAAGTAACATTTTGCAATGGGTGAGAAGTGAATTATATTATTCCTAAACACTGGTTTCATTCTGACATTACTAAAACTCACACCAAATTAACTTTACAAAAAAACAACTCATGAATTTAGACATTACATCTATTTTTCTAAATGTTCCAGTGAATGTTTTTTAAGAAGAAACCATATAATTAAACTGAAATATGTAGAGGCAGGTCTGATAATCCCCAATTCCCATAAAACTCAACACCTGCAGCCCATGCAATAAATCAGTTTGTGGATCTAATTGCTCGTGTTCTGCATGCTTCCATGAGCTTGTAGAGCTAAGCTAACACTATTGTCATAGCCTTAATCACAGCCAGGTTTATTTTTGTTGGCAGCCTTATGCAAATCATTGTATTATGGGTCTTTGCACTTAATTCACTCAGATTATACCCTGATACTGAAAACAGATTGTAAAACAGGAAGGGATCTTTGAATTGTTTAATTAACTATGAGTTGTAATTTCTATTTATATCTAACTGAAATGTTGTAACTCCAACTGTGTTAAATATTCATAGGAAAACAGATTATTCTGTTTCTAATTTAAAATACTTAAGCTCACTGTAATTTAGAAGTTATAGTTACCCACAGAGAAAATATATCAGCATTTTCTTCAATGGTTTAAGCCAATTTCTCTTATTCTGTGAACAACCTCTGGAACTAAACTTCATCAACAAAACACTAATTTACTAAATGGTACCTTCACGGATTCAAAGACTTGCAGCAACTTCAAAATGGCCCCCAATTTTACCCTCGGTCTTTAAATCATTTACCACACAAGCTTTTCAGGGAACCACAGGGAAACCAATTGTATCGGTCAATTACCACCAATTATTGTTGGTCGATTAAATTCTCAAGAGCCAGAAAAATCTGATATCTGGACCACATTGTTTACCTCTTTCACTTTTTCTAGCTGGTAAACTGTTTAGAAAAAGAAGAGAGAGAAAAAAAAGAGGGGAGTAGGGCCACCAATTAAAATCCAGTCATTATAGTCTCTTGCCCATAAAAGAGCCATTGTATCAAAACATTCTTATAGAGTAGAATTACTTTAGATGTTTCCTTTTCCCACTGTGATCAAACTGGTCGCAGAACCCTCTGGATGCTGGTATTTTCATACCAATTGGGAGGTGGCGGGTAAAAGAGGAAGAAGAATATAGGAAAATACCACTACCTTCATTCCAAGAAAGTCGAACATTCAGAGGACATAATGTTTTTGAATATTAGCCACAGAACCATACTCAGTCCTCTAGATCACGTGGCTAGAGAGCCTCAAGCAGGGCACTTGCAGGATTGCTCCTCTCAAATGAGGGGAGAAGAGCTCCAGACCTACGAGAAGACCTCTTCTACCACTAGGCTATCAATCTACCACCAGGCAATCAATTTCCTTGTCTGTTAAATTCCATGTGCTCTATGTTTATGGTGAAAAAATAGTGAGAGGGCTTAGAAGGTCACTTTTGTGAGTCATATGAGACTGCACTAGGGTTGTGAGAAGACCTAGAAATATGTCAAGAAAGAATGAACACTCTTTGGAATATCATCTATAACAGGTATGCACTACTGAGCCATTATCTGGAAGAATCTTCCTGTTGAAAGCATCCATTATCCTCGCAAACAGGAACCAGGTGATTATTCAAAAAGTTTAACCTGGACAAGAACAGGATGTCTTCTGTCAGCTCTGTAAGGAAAAGCAGATTCTACACAGGATGGGCTGGCCCCAAGGATTCTCAGACACTAATTCAACCAGGGATTAGTTCTGGATGTAGAGTTGGGGACCTCAGTTCAGGGATTTCCCCCCCACCCCAAAAAACAGCCACTGGCACAAATGGCCTAACTATTCTTTCAAATGAAAAGTGGACTTCAGTCAGCTCTCCCCACTAGAGGCAGACCTTCATGAAATGCAACTAGCCTCCCTTCCCCTACAATGATCTCTCTTTATACACCTTCACTTTTGTAAAATATTGAGCACATTCTCTTTAAATAGTATATAACAATAGGTTGCCTACTCTATGCCAGATACTGACTGTCCTAAACACCTGCTATTTATGCCTGACAGTAAACCCGTAAACTGGTACAAATGAGGAAACTGAGGCATGGAGGCACTAGTAACGTACTAGCTCATTCCTAAATGACAGAGCTAGAACTGAATGCAGTCTGATTCCAGGCATGCTAAGAGCCATCACATTATGCTGAAAATGAATAAGATTCTGTCCCTTCCCACTGGGAAAGCAGAGTTTTTGCTTTCTTTTTGTTTGTGTTTTTTTCCCCCCATTTTTTATTGATTTCAGAGGGAAGGGAGAGGGAGAGAGATAGAAATATCAATGATGAGAGAGAATCATTGATTAGCTGCCTCCTGCATGCCCCAAACTAGGGACTGAAACCGCAACCTGGGCATGGGCCGTGACCGGGAATCCAATCACGATCTCCTGGTTCAAGGATCAATGCTCAACCACTGAGTATGCTGGCTGGGCAGGTTTTGATTTCTTATCTATTTGCTTATTTGCAGGAATGGGGATGGGAAAGCTCAACAACTTAAATAAATACAGTGTGATATGACTATAACAGGTTAATGAATGGGGCATCTAACTCAATAGGGGTTATAAAATATAGGGTGAGAAATGGGCAGAGATGTTGTTGAAGGGTTGAAAGGATCAGGCCCTGGAGAACTTTCTGTGGCATCTTAAGATTTTTACTATAGCTATAGCAGAATTGTCTTTTAAATAGATTATTCTGGCTGCATATACCTGGTAGATATAAAAGAGACAAGAGTGGAGATGGGTAAATTGGCAATTACTGAAACAATCCAATCCAGGAAATTTAAGGATTAAATTTACTGAACTGGAGGGAGGGAGCTACTCATTGAGATAAACTTGCTGGCAAGGTCTGAGAATTGTGTTCATTTAGCATATTTTGATTGATGGGTTTTAAAAATGAGGGATTGGCAGGGCCAGTGAAATGATGGCTCTCAGGGTGAATGGAAATGGAACAAACAGACAATGAGGTCAGTTTTGGGCGTGTTGAATGTTTTATGTACAGAGGATGCCCAGAAAGCATCTGGATGCATGAATATAACTATCAGGGGGAGGTCTGAACTGAAGAGAAATGTGTGAGAATATTAGTGTATTAATAAATTTGTTCTAATCCATTCTAACCACCTTAAATGAAAAAAGAAAAAGATCAGGTATGTTGCCAGGGAACAAATATGCAGAAAAGCAAGCTAATTTGAAAGCTTGACCTCCATGTACAGGGAAAAGAAAAACCACACTTGGCTTACAACCTTGACTGTAGTCAGAAGCTACCACACTACCGGCTAAGAGACAATTTCTTATGGAATTTCAGAATAATTCTTCTAGATCTGTCATCCCCTCCCCAAAGTGCGCTCTCTCTCCCCTTCTCTTTGTTTTGCAGCACTGCTTTATTCTTTCCCTCCCAATTTTCCAGTGGTGTCTCCAGATTCCTTCTTCTGGAATTTTCCTACTTGCTCTAGAAGCTGGCTATTTATATGTAGTAAAAAGAAGAGAAAAATCATCTGCCATGAGCAGTATATACTCTGGATAAGCTCTCAAGTGACTGTTTTAACTATGACTCTCTCCATCTTCAATTTTGATATTTCTATTTAAGTCTGTGATCCAAATGAGAGGGCTAATCTGGATGCCACACTTTATTACCACTTTACTGCAGCACAGGAGCTTTTATTCACACACATACACACACAGAGGCAGTTTCGTCATGACTCTCCTTTGTGCTACTCTAAAAAGTAAAGATATTTAGAAGCCACATGGGTTCCTCATCTTAGCCGAACATTCATAATCTTTACATGATAAGTCAGCTGCAAACTTAGGCCAGAGAAAGAGGCCTCAGGGTGTGAGTTGACGAGGACTGAGAGATTCTGTGCAGAAAATACTTTTCCTTAATCTCGACCCATTTTGATTTCAGCTTACACTCTCACGTTGGCCACAACTTTGTGTTAAGCCATAAAAGGTTGCAATTAAAATGTGAATATGTCATCTGGAGCAATAGGTAACTCACCCAGCCAATAAGTTTTATTAACATACTAGAATAAACTTATCATATTAACCTACAAGCTACTTGATAGGACTTTAAGACAATAGGATGATATATTAAACTTGGATGGTGAGACAGAATAAAATAGAATGGTCCAAGATATGAGGCAAGGTTCTTGGCCAGGAAGAGTACCAAAAGCAGATGGCATAAATACACTTGCCTGGAGAACCTTGCCCAGATGATCTTAAAGCACTTTCACTTCTGAGTTTCTGTGTGTGTTTTTTTTTAGATGACTGAAAACATAGTCATTATTTGCCTGAAATCCGCCAGGAAACTTTGCATTAACTATGGGCATATTGTACTAGTTATCCCAGAAATGTGATTGGGCTGCAATTATGTCAGTAAAGCTCTAAGTACCAAAAGAAAATTGTATGGCATCCTCTATCATGCCTCCACAAATTTAGATGATTGGAAGCATAAACCAGGCCATATTGTACATTGCATCTATGTAAAAAAAAGACACACACACACACACACACACACACACACACATAAGAAAACTCTTCGTTCCTGCATGCTGAATGCTAAAGCAACTTTGGGATTTTAAAGGGGAAAGGGCATGCTCTCCAGGGGAAATCACCACAGTGACTCTGCCGAGCTCCAAATGGTTTAAAAACAAAACAAAACCAACCTGTCAATTTGTTTTTCTGGAAATGACAAATATTGTGCATTGAACCTGTTAGCTACAGAAACATGTTGCATAATTCTCAGATTCAAATGATGGTGAACTATGAACTTATATTTTTAGGGGGGTGTGCAACTAGACTATCAAGCTCTGCATCTTGTCTCTTTAACACCATAACCTTTCAGACTCAATAATACTCTTTTAATTCTATGACTGACTGACACTGTCCTTCATTTATTAGCTACACATGGCAGAGGACCTTGTGTGGTATCTGATATATATGAGGTGCTTGATAAGTGTTTGTTAAATCTGATCCCAGGAAAACAAAAACGATTTCTTAAATATATCTCTTAAAACACTTTAATCATTGGGACCTTATAATAAAACACTAGATTATTTCCCTCCCCCTCTGACATTCCATTAGATTAATGATACACAAAGGTATTGATGAACCAGGAATCCAGATCTGTGAGCTGTGTGACTACTTCCTATTCTGTATCTTATTAGCCTCTCAACGTTTCTTTCTCAATATTTTTCTCGTGCTCCGAATATTACTTTCCCAGGAAAAGAAATGCTGTAACGTCCCAGTTCTCATCACTCATACTGACAGGGCTAGAATTTAGCCATTCTAATTCACGCAGGGCCAGATTTAGCAAACAGAAATACAAGATGTGCAGTTAAATTTTAGTTTCAGATAAACGAAGAATAATGTTTAGTATAAGTATGTCCTGCAAAACATTTGGGACATGCTTATACCAAAAAATGCATTCATTGTTTATCTGAAATAAAAAATTTAACTGGATATCCTATATTTTATCTGGTAACAATAATCATTTGATGAAATTCTAGAGCATGACTTAGAACTTCAAGGTGCCTCAAGCATGGAGGTAAAAATACCGGTGTAACTCACCTAGTAGCAGCCTCTAACCCCTACATAAGAATTCTTCTATAATCTTGCCTCTTTGTAAAAGCAACTGGGTAAACTTATCCACCTGCCTTCATTTAGCTGAGTAGATGTCATTACTAGCTTTCAAGGATGCAGGGCATTTTATTATACCAAGTGGTGGGTTCTGCACGTCCCCTTCCCTCCTCCTCCTCCTGCCCCCTGCTGTACACACACACAAATATAATAAGACATTTTTTCATAATGAATTTGAAACTAGTTGACTACTTCCTTCATTGTAATACTTCTGAGATTGAGTTATAATTGCTTCTATATATACATATTCTTTCCAATACAAGAATATATCTCTTGAGGTCAAGAACTTTAGTCATCTTTATATACCCCTGGCTCAAAGTAACCTCTCCCAAAATATTTAATAAATCTGTAAAACATGGTTTACCAGTTTAAATAAACAGACAGTATTCAAAGTGGAAGATATAGGCTTCAGTACTCTCAAAGGGCAGAATTTATTTTAAAACTACCTAATTTTCCATTATTCTCTCTTTGATGTATATTCTTACTACTGAAACTCATAGTTAAATTTACAGATGTTTTTAAATCTCTTATAAAATAGATCTTCTAAAACTTAGTCAGATTTAACATATCTTCACAATCAGAAAGTTGATTGAATTTGGTTAGTTTCAAATATTCCAGGAATTACTTCATATCAATTCTCAAACATCAGTGTACATCAAAATCACCCAGAAGCTCATTAATTAATATCAATTCATTAATACTAATTAATACAGACTTCTGGTCTCCATTCCTAGAGTTTCTGCTTTCATAAATCTGGGTTGGACCCCCTAAATTTTCCTTTTAACAAAGAAATTGAACCAGAGAACACATTTTTCAAAATACTGATTTTTGTCCTCTGCTTGGTACTTCACACAAAAATAAATTACAGTGAAGATTAATGCACTTGTTCTCAACCCTGGCAGCACATCAGAATCAGTAGGTCTGGAGCTGGGCCAAATGCTCTAGGCAATTTTGGTCTAGAGTCAAGGTTGAGAAGCACTGGCTCAATAAATATGAGGAATGACTACAGTGTGTGTGCTACGCATGTTGAGTCAGCTCCAACGCTGGGCGACTCAATGAATGAGTAAGCTGCAACACATTTCTTATGTTGCTTGGAGAAGAAGTCTTAATTAATAAACAGACCTTATATTTAGAAGGAACAACAGCAACAAAAGCACTTTCATTAAATTTTTTCATTTTTCATTCCTTAACAACTTGTGACAGGAATAGGTGGCTCCTGGGGTGACCACCCACATAGGAGAAGCCATGTTCTCCCCTGGGTGTCCACAAAAACTGTGAAGTTTAGAAATGCTTTTACAGCAGCCAAGTTTGCCACTCTCTGCATTCCATAATTTTCTGACCTAACAGATTTTTGTGGGTGCTGCAACAGCCACAGTAGGAGCTTGAGAACTCAGCCTGAAATATTGGTCCCTCAAATGCCTTAAAAACCATAAAAGCAGAGTTCCTTTGCACGGTCAGCTTTCTTACTCTTTCCCCACTTCCATCTCAAGTATTTTTGTATTAAAATATAGAGTGAAGAAGTGGAGTCTTTACTCACAGAGAGCATCAGGCATGTCAAAGAAGATCAAACAGTGAAAGCATTTAGAAAAGGGAAAAAGTGGACTTGCAAAGGAGGCCAGTTCAAGGCTCCATTTAATTTGTGGAGGCACTAGACATGGCAGTTCTGGTTTTATTTGTTTGTCTGTTTACGTCAGTATTGCTAAGCTCCAAGTATCCTTGAAACTTCCCCACCATGAAACATGATGTACCTTCTTACCTATTAGCCACAATATGAAGGCAGATACTATGGGTGTTTCTTTTCATATCTATGTGTGTCTATCACACTGGTTACTGTAATTTTGCAATTTCAATTATATTACGAAGAAATGCAGTCTGTTTGTAGAAAGAGTCCATTATCATTGTTGTTTGAAAACTAATCTATTGGCTATGAAGAAGATCTTTGATGAAAGCAAATTAAAATATTTTCTGTAACCATATACTGGCATAAATTTCAAATAGGTCCAAGATTTACATCACATGTAAAGAATGAAATCATAACAGTACAAAAGAAAAACATGGTGGAGAATTGCTTTATAACCTTAAACATGGAAAGGCTTATCTAATTATGCAGTAAAATCCTAAAATCATTGAAGAAAATATTGATAAATTTAACTGCAAAAATGTCAAAAGTAGGCATGAAAAAAACATCACTGGCAAAAATAAAAGACAAGCAACAGATTGTGAAAAAATATTTGCAGATTCTATTAAATGGATTACTTAATGAAAAGCTCATAAAAATCCATAGTAGAAAGACCAAATAATAGACAGAGATAGGAAAAAGATAAAAATTAATAAAAAAGAAATGTTAGAATGAGGAAGATGGCTGCCGACGGGAAGGCAGACTGCAAGATAGTGTGTGAGAAAACAAAGGGAGAGTGTGTGGTCACAAGGGGAGTGTTTGTTGGTGAGTTGAGGGACATTTATACTCCAGGAGACTATCAGAGACTGTTGAATGGGGCTCCCCTGACCAGGCAGGTCCCACTGCTGCTGGGATCCCTCCTGGAGAAACCTGTTTGGACGCAGAGACCACACCATCTTGAATAGGAAAGTGGATGTTATCAGACATTTGAAAAGCCCAGGGAATCTACAACTATGGCACCCACCAAACAGCTGTGAACCTGAGAACACCAGTCCCCAAGTGCCACAAGCACACGAATACAGAGGAGCTCTACACTCCCTCATAAAAAGGAGAGAGAGAACTGAATAACCAGACACTGGAGAAGAGAGATCATGGGGAGACAAAGAAACAACCCACATGCAAAAGAAAAGGAGGCATCACCAGAAAAAAAAGTAAACAAAATGGAGGCAAGCAACTTGTCAGAGAAAGAATTCAGAGAAATGATCATAAGGTGGATGAAAATAATGGAAGATAAATTCAACAATATGTGTAAGAACCAAGAGGAAATGAAGAAGAACCAAGAATAAATGAAAAATGACATCACTGCAATAAAGAACTCAATAGAAAGCATCAAGAGTGGACTAGAAGAAATAGAGGACCACATCAGTGAGCTAGAAGACAAGGAAGGAAAAACCAGAAAGATGTAGAGCAGCTTCCAGAAAAAAAATAAGCAGGAGGAGAGGCTAAGGGAACTTTAGGACAACACAAAACAAAACAACATCTGCATAATAGGAGTACCAGAAGGAAAGGAAACTGAGCAAGAAATAGAAAACCTGTTTGAAGAAATAATGACAGAAAACTTCCCTGATATAGGGATGAAAAAAACCATACAAATCCAAGAAGCTCATAGAGTCCCAAGCAAAATGAACCCCAAAAGACTGACACCAAGTCACAATATAATTAAATTAGCAAACACTAACGACAAAGTAAGAATCTGGTGTTTTTTTTTTCCAAGTTTCATTTTATTTATTTTATTTTTAAATCTTTATTGTTCAGTTTATTAATTACATTGTTTCCCATTTTTCCCCCTATAGCTCCCCTCCACCCAGTACCCATCCCACCTTCCGCCCTCACCTCTCCCACACTGTCCTCTACCATAGGTGCATGCTTTTTGTTCAGTCTCTTGCTGCACCCCCATACCCCTTTTCTCCCCAAGAACTGTCAGTCCATTCCCTCTCTATGTCCATGATTCTGTTACATTCACCAGTATATCCTGTTCATCAGATGATTAATTCACTTGATTTTCAGGTTCATTTGTTGATAATGTGTATTTGTTGTTTATAATTTATATTTTTACCTTTTTATTCTTCTTCTTAAAGAATATCTTTCAGCAATTCATATAATATTGGTTTGGCAGTGATGAACTCCTTTAGCTTTTTCTTATCTGTGAAGCACTTTATCTGACCTTCAATTCTGAATGATAACTTTGCTGGATAGAGTAATCTTGGTTGTAGATTCTTGCTATTCATCACTTTGAATATTTCTTGCCACTCCCATCTGGCCTGCATCGTTTCTGTTGAGAAATCCACTGACAGTCATATGGGTGCTCCTTTATAGGTAACTAACTGTTTTTCTCTTGCTGCTTTTAATATTCTCTCTTTATCTTTTGCTCTTGGCATTTTAATTATAATGTGTCTTGGTGTGGTTCTCTTTAGATTCCTATATTTTGGGGTTCTGTGCACTTCTTGGGCTTTAAGTCAATTTCTTTCACCAGGTGGGGGAAGTTTTCAGTCACTATTTCTTCAAGTAGGTTTTCATTATCTTGCTCTCTCTCTTTTTCTGGCACCCCTATAATTCAGATATTGGTATGCTTGAGGTTGTCCCAGAGGCCCCTTACACTATCTTCAATTTTTTGGATTCTTTTTGCTTCTTGCTTTTCCTGCTGAGTGGAGTTTGCTTCTTTGTATTTCAAATCTTTGACTTGGTTCTTGCAGTCGTCTGGACTGCTTTTAGGTCTTTGTATAATATTTTTTATTTCAGTCAGTGTATGCTTAATTTCTAGTTGATCCTTTTTCATGTCCTCATAGGTCTTGTTCATTTCCTCATAGGTATTGTTCATTTCCTTGTAAGTCTCGGCCTTTTCTAGCAGCCTCTTGAAAAACCCTATAACTGTGGTTTTGAACTCTATGTCTAGTCATCTTTTTTCCTCCATTTCTTTCACATCTAATTTCTTTCCATTTTTCTGCATTGTGGCTGCTTTCCTGAGTTGGTCCATTATCTTTGTGTGGTATATGTTCTCTAAGGGACAATGGCTCAGCCTCCCCAGTTACCTGAGGTGGATACTCTTGCTGCAGCCCTTTATGGGTTGTACAGTATTGTTTAAGTTAAGCCCAGCTTATTGTTGTTAGCACTAGAAGGGTTTGATCTCCAGGCCAATTGATTGTGAGGATAAGCTATGTTCAGGTTGGATGGGGGGAGTCTCCCAGCTGAGCCTGCAGCATCAGCTCTGCCCTATGTGGCACCAGGGTCTCTGTGCTAGGTGGTAATGGCTGGACGCACCTCTGAGAGAAAGCCGCAGCTGATATCCACCCTCTGCCAGACAACTCAGCCTCTCCCCAAATGAGTCCACACCCCCAAAGTCTCACCCAGGTTTGCAACACAATGCAGTCCCATGGTCTCCCAAACGAGGGAGCAAGTCATGAGTCCTCTCCATGCAGTCACGCACTTCTGTTCCCAAGTTTATGCGCTAACTGCTGTTCCAAGTTTACACACACTCTCCACAAGCTTGCCCTCTCCAAAAGCTAGCAGACCTCCACCGCACCGGGCTTCAGCGTGCTTTCCCACTGCCCAGTTCCACCCCGTATGAGTGTGGGCTCCCCAGACCTTGCCAGGAACTGTGGAATCAGTGCAGTGGGATGCCTCCACCCTCCCAGTTGGAGCAAACCAGCTGGTTTTGCAGCCGCTTGCCCTCTCTACTGGAGCACACAGAACTCCAAACCTCTGGCTCTGCGAGTATCTTCAATGCTGCGCTCCGCCACTCCTCTGAGTCACAGTGTCCTATCTTTACTTTTATTTGTGAAATTTTCACTCAGCCAGCTTTCCAGTGATTCTGGTTGATGTTTGTTCTGTCCTTAAGTTGTAGTTTTGGAATTGTTGTGTGGGGCAGCAAAATAGGTGTTTACCTATGCCGCCATCTTGGTTCCTCTCCCAAAGTAAGAATCTTAAAAGCTGCCAGAGAGAGACAGAAAGTTACCCAGACTAGTGACTGATTTCTCAACAGAAACACATCAGGCCAGAAGGGAATGGAATGAAATATACAAAGTCATGCAAAGGAAGGGTCTGAATCCAAGAATACTGTACCCAGCAAGGCTATCAATCAAAATTGAGAGTAAAATAAGGAGCTTCACAGACAAAAAAAGGACTAAGTGAATTTATTACCACCAAACCAGCAATGCAAGAAATGCTAAAGGGTGCTGTAAAAAAAAAAAACCAAATAGGAAGCGAAGAGGGAACACAGACGTAAAGAATAAAAATGGTGACAAACAAGTACCTATCAATAATAACTTTAAATGTAAATGGTTGATGCCCCAATCAAAAGACATAGGGTAATGGATTGGATAAGAAAACATGACCCATATATCTGCTGTCAACAAGAAACCCACCTTGGAAAAAAAGATGCACACAGACTGAGGTTGAAGGGATGGCAAAAAGTTTTTCAGGTAAATGGAAATGAAAAAAAAACCAAAAAACAGGGTAGCAATGCTTATATCTGACAAATTAGATCTCAAAGTGAAGGACATAACAAGAGATAAGGAAGGACACTTCATAATACTAAAGTGAGCAATCCGACAAGAAGAAATAACTGTGGTAAACATATATGCACCCAATACAGGAGCACCCAAATATATTAAAAAAAAACAACTCCTGGAGGATATCAAGGGAGAGATTGACACCAATGCAATCATAGTAGGAGACTTTAATCCCCACTATTACCATTGGACAAATCCTCTAAACAAAAAATCAGCAAAAGAACATTAATCCTAAATGACTCACTAGACCAGATGGAATTAATTGACATCTTCAGAACATTTCACCCCAAAGCCACAGAATATACATTCTTCTCAAGTGCACATGGGTCATTTTCAAAGATAGGCCATATATTGGGTCACAGGCAAAGTCTCTTCAAATTCAAGAAGATAGAAATCATATCAAGCATCTTCTCAGATCACAGTGGCATAAAATTGGAAATCAACTACAATAAAAACAATCCAAAAAAATAAAACATATGGAGACTAAATAGCTTGCTATTAAACAATGATTGGGTTACCAGAGAGATCAAGGAAGAAATAGAAAACATCATGGCAACAACCAGCAATGAAAACACAACAATCCAAAATCTATGGAACACAGCAAAAGCAGTCTTGAGAGGGAAGTTCATAACTCTACATGCCTACTGCAAAAAAACAAACAAACAAACAAAAAAAACAAAAAAAAAAACAAGAAACAGAGGCAATAAATTACCTAACCTTATAACTCAAAGAGTTAGAAAGAGAGCAACAAGGAAAGCCCTGTGTAAGGAGAAGGAAGGAAATAATAAAGATCAGATCAGAAATGAGTGACACAGAGACCAAAAAGACAATACAAAAGATCGATAAAATCAAAAGATGGTTCTTTGAAAAGATAAACAAGATTGATGAATCTCTAGCCAGGCTCACCAAGAAGCAAAGAGAGAGGACTCAAATAAACAAAATCAGAAATGAAAGAGGTGAAATAACAACAGACCCCACCGAAATACAAAGGATTGTTAAAAAATATGATGAACATCTCTATTCCAACACACTAGACAATCTGGAGGAAATTGATATATTCCTAGAAAAATACAACTTCCAAAACTCAATCAGGAAAAATCTAAACAGCTCAACAGTCCAATAACTATGGAAGAAATTGAAGCAGTCATCAAAAAGCTTCCAGCAAACAAAAGCCCAGGGCCAGACGGCTTCACAGGGGAGTTTTACCAAACATTCAAGGAAGAATTAAAACCCACCCTCCTCAGACTATTCTAAAAAATTCAAGAGGAAGGAACACTTCCAAGCTCATTCTATGAAGCCAGCATCACCCTAATACCAAAACCAGATAAAAACAACACAATGAAAGAGAATTACAGGCCAATATCCCTCATGAACATAGATGCCAAAATCCTCAACAAATTCTAGCAAATCAGATCCAGGAGTACATCAGAAAGATCATACACCATGACCAAGTAGGATTTATCCCAGGGATGCAAGAATGGTACAATATCCACAAATCAATAAATGTGATACATCACATAAACAAAATGAGAGATAAAAATCACATAGTCATATCAATTGATGCAGAAAAAGCATTTGACAAAATCCAATACCGATTTTTGATAAAAACTCTCAGCAAGGTGAGAATAGAAGAATCATATCTCAACATAATAAAAGATATATGTAAAGGGCCAGCATCCAGGGAAGGCACCTGAGCATTCTTTAAATCACTGTCTGCTGAATCCGAGGCACCAGGCAGAGCCACGCCTTGGAAACACATTCACCAAAAAGGCTGGATGAGTTATCAGTACTGACTTTTAACTTGCTTTAGGTGTCAGGGGGGGACCCTTGAAATGTTGATTCAGTGAGCCCCGGGAATGAGGGAATGAGTGGGGTCTGGGCCCACTTAAGCTCCTTTGATTTTAAGTCTTTTCATGTGAAACCCCTTTCTATTTTAGTATAAATAAACACACTATGTTTGGGTTGAGATTCCCTGTTTCTCCATCAGAAAGCAGAGATTCCACCCAGCCCCAGTTTTATTTTTACTTCTGTGTCATCTATTCTTTTCTATTATTTCTTAATCCCCAGCTCCTCTACTCAGCAACTGGACCCTACTCTTCTTTCCACACTGGACGTGGGAAGGAGAGGAACCCCCCCCCAATAGGCATATAGGAAAAATCCACAGTCAACATCATACTCAGTGGGCAAAAACTAAAACCATTTCCCCTAAGTACAGGAACAAGACAGGGATGCCCATTCTGACCACTCTTGTTTAACATAGTACTGGAAGTATTAGCCATTGCAATTAGATAAGAAGAAGAAATAAAAGGCATCCAGATTGGAAAAGAAGAAGTAAAGTTGTCCTAATTTGCAAATGACATGATATTGTACATAAAAATCCTGAAAGACTCCATCAAAAACTATTATACTTAATAAATGAATTTGCAATGGGCAGGATATAAAATTAGCACCAAGAAGTCTTGGCATTTCTATACACCAATAGTGAACTTACAGAAAAAGAGACTAAAAAAGCAATCCTATTTACCATCACACCAAAAAAAATTAAGATACCTAGGAATAAACTTAACTAAGGAGGTAAAAGACCTATAAGCGAAAACTACGGGACACTGAAAAAAGAGATAGAGGAAGATGTAAACATATGGAATATGGATTGGTAGAATCATTAAAATGTCTATACTACCCAAAGCAATCTATAGATTCAATGCACTCCCCATTAAAATATCAATGGCATGTTTCACAGACCCAGAAAGAACTCTTCTAAAATTCATCTGGAATCAAAAAAGACCCTGAATAGCCACAGCAATCCTGAGAAAGATGAACAAAGTAGGTGGGATCTCAATACCAGATTTCAAGCTGTATTACAAGGCCACCATTCTCAAAACAGCCTGGTACTGGTACTAGAACAGACATATAGGCCAATAGAATAGAATAGAGAAACCAAACCACTATGCTCAATTAATATTTGACAAAGGAGGCATGAGCATACAATGGAGTCAAGACAGTCTCTTCGACAAATGGTATTGGGAAAATTGGACCGATACATGCAAAAAAATAAAACTAGATCACCTACTTACACCATACACAAAAATAAACTCAAAATGGTTAAAGGACTTAAACATAAGATGGGAAACCATAAAAATTCTAGAGGAATCCACAGGCAGAGATATCTCAGAATATGCCAAGGCAATTTCTTCACTGATACCGCTCCTAGGGCAATGGAAGTTAAAGAGAAAATAAACAAATGGGACCACATCAAAATAAAAAGCTTTTGCACAGCAAAGGAGACCATCAACAAAACAACAAGAAAGCCCACTGTATGGGAGAACATATTTGCAAATATTATCACTGATAAAGGCTTAACCTCCATCATCTACAGGTAACTATTACAACTTAATAAAAGAAAGATAAATGATCCAATAAAAAAATGGGCAATGGGCCTAAATAGAATCTTTTCTAAAGAAGACAGAAGAAAGGCCAAAAGAGATGAAAAGATGTCAAAATCACTAATTATCCGAGAGATGCAGATCAAAAAAATGCGATACCATCTTACACCTGTCAGAATAGTAATCATCAATAAGTCAAGTAACGACAAGTGCTGACGAGGATGCAGAGAAAAAAGAATCTTCATGTACTGCTGGTGGGGTGCAGACTGGTGCAGCCACTGTGGAGAACAGTATGGAGTTTCCTCAAGAAACTAAAAATAGAACTCCCATTTGACCCAGTAATCTCACTTCTAGGGATATATCCCAAGAAACTATTATAGGAATCAAAAAGGATATATGCACCTCTATGTTTTGATGGCAGCACAATTCACCATAGCTAAGATTTGGAAACAGCCTAAATGCCCATCAGCAGATGAGTGGATTAGAAAACTATGGTACATCTACCTAATGGAGTACTACGCTGCTATAAAAAAGAAGAAATTCTTACCATTTGCAGCAGCATGGATGGACCTGGAGAGCATTATGTTAAGTGAAATAGGCCAGACAATGAAAGAAAAATGCCACATGATGTCACTCATTTATGGAAAATAAAGAACATTATAACATGATGAACAAAAAGATAGATACAGAGGCAGTAAAACACCAAACAGACTGTCAAATTACAGCAGGAAGGCTGGGGAGTGTTGGGAGGAGGGGGAGAAGAGATCAACTAAGACTTGTATTAATGCATATAAGCACAACCAATGGATACAAGATACTGGAGGGGGTAGGATGAAGGTATGCGAGAGGGGTAGGGAAGACTGGGGGAAGGTCAATGGGGAAAAAAAGGAGATTTATGTACTACTATATGTAATACTTTAAACAAGAAAAAAAAAGAGAAAAACACATGTTAACCGGCTCTAAAACACAAAGAGATGTTCAACTTCACTACCAATAGCAATAATAATAATAGCCAAAACATACCATGGGCCAGACACTATTCCAGCTCTTTGCATATGTTAATATATCTAATTATTAAAGCAACCCTCTAAGGTAGTTAATATTCTCTGTTATGCATAGGAATTAGAGGCTAATTAGAGGTTAAGAAATTTTCCCAAAGTCACAGAGCTGATCATTGGTGGAATCCAAATTTATTTCCAAGCAGCTGGGCTGCAGTCTGAGTTCTTCATCATTAGACACACTTCCTTTCCTAATCATAGAAACGCATGTGAAAACCACATTGAGAATTTTAGTTTTTCACCTCTTAGACTGTCAGAAATTTATCCAGTTTGATAAGGTACTCTTGGCAAAGCAGTGGAGAATCCAGGCACTCCAGCTCACTGCTGGTGACATGTAAATAATTACAGTAACTACTGGCTATTTCCAAAATTACAAATTTATACATCCTTTGATCCAGCCATCCCCCTCCTGGTAATTTACCCTACATATATTCTTGTACACATGCATAAATGCCATGTTTCAGCGATTTCTCACACAGTATTGTTTATAATAGCAAAAGATTAAAACACCTCCAAATGCCTAGCCACTCAACAGAATACTATGCAACTATAAAAAATAAAGCAACCCTCTATGTACTGATATGACATGACATCCAAGAATTACATGCAAAAATCAGGGTGCAGACAGTGTGCCTAGTGAGATATCTTTTGAACAGAGAGAAGTAATATGAATACATATTCTACTGTGTGAGCTAGAAAGCAATAAAAAAAGAATTCTGAATTCTAAACTTGGTCCATCCTCAAAGGAGAAGCCTTGGCTTAACATTAAAGCATTAATATAAGCCCTGGGCAGGTGGCCTAACTGGTTGGAGCATCAGCCATACACCAAAAGGTTGCAGGTTCAATTCCCCATCAGGGCATAAACCTAGGTAGCAGGATCACTTGCTGGTACAGGAGGCAATTAATTGATGTTTCTCTCTTCCATCAATGCTTCTCTCTCCCCTTGCCCCTTTATCTCTCTCTAAAATCAATAAAACATATACTCAAGTGAGGATTAAAGAGGAATCATTGACATAAACATACTTTATGTCTTTATGTTAAAATAAAATGATACAATATGAATTCATTATATTCTTGTGAGTCTCCAGCTGACTTTGTTGGTCTGATCATGGCTTGCTAGGGTTTTAACAAGATACTACCTCACTGTTCAAGTGGGGGGACCTGTTTTTCTCCTGAGCATCCACTCTATGTACTGCTTTTGCACATTCTCCTGTGTTTGGATTCACATTTCTCTCCAATACACAGAAAACTTATCGAAACTCTGCTCCAGGTCTTCGGTGACACTATAAATAGACTGAACTCATCAGAACAAACTAGCTTTTCAAAGGAGGACTGTTTTAGGTTATTCACAGAAAATACATTTTGTCACCCTATTCTACTACACTAACCAAGGTGGCCAAAATATATTACTATACTATACCTCGCATAATAGTTTATTTTGTTTGGCTTCTTAATGCAAGCATATATATCATTTTCTTGGAAGTAGCCTAAGTCTTACAACTTCATAAATATTATATTTTTAAAAAGGAAGAGTAAACAAACCTTTCCTTAATGCCATTATTGCTTCACATAGGTCAACGTTTTGTAACTCATATAATAATTTGTTTAATTTAAAAACTATCTTCATACCAAATGCTGGCAGTTTGCTGCTTAATAAAGCTACTTCAGAAAGTGTGCTTAAGTAGGATGAAATCTATCCCTAAAATATCTTAATAATCTATCTGGAAGGGAATTTTGGAATCTAACAGAGAAAATAATTATTTGGCATCAGACTGCACAGCCCCTTTCTGAGTAAACTTCAATGTGTTCTGACTTCTAGTACTTTGAATGTAAGTAAAGCAAAGTGTCTGAGCCAATGCAAGTCAGTAGGATATAAAAAGGAAGTATCTCTACATGCTTCACCAAGCCACATCTATAAATCTTATAGACGAAAAGCCTATAATGCTAAGTGTCTGATCATCCATTCAACCAATCAAAGTGTAATATGCTAATGATAGACTAAGGCTGCTCAACTGCTCGCTATGACATGCACTGACCACCAGGGGGCAGATGCTCTAGCCAGTAGGTTAGCTTGCTGCTGGGGACTGAGTGAGATGAACCAGACATGCCCTGGAGCCCCTCCGCGGTCCTTCCCCAGCTGGCCTACCTTCCGTATCCCTTCCCAGCCCCAATAGTGCACCAGTGGAGTCCTTTGGCCTGGCCTGTGCCTTCTTGCAATACCAGCTGAGGAACCCCCTCTCCCCAAGTACACAATTTTCGTGTACTGGGCCTCTAGTATGTCATAACTGCACACTAATAGATTGCCATGTATGTTTCAAAAATATACTTAGAGAAGGTTCAAATGTGTAACATTGTTACTATACATTGAAATCTGTTCCTCAGGAGAGATTCTTAAAGAAAATAAGAGTCCATGCTTTAATAGCACAAAGAAGAACATGCTATGCAGTGGTAGTTTAGAATCAAAAGACAGTGTTTCCAGCTGAGAGACTCATAGGAGAGATGCTATCATATTTTAGACTGTTCTGTAATTACATACTATCTCATCTTCATGCAATAAACTGTTTATTATTTTAATGCATAATAAAATGCAATAGTATTTTAGTAAAGTTGGGCTTGACCATGTGACTTCGGCCAATGGACTGTGAGTAGATGTGACATTAGCAGAGAATTTAAGTGCTTTCTTTTACACCTGTGCTGCTATCAGGTAGTCATTAGGCCCAGCATGATGAGAGACTTGTGGAACAAATCTGAACCTAAGCAAACCTTGAGGCCAACACTGCTGACCCATGGCCTGAGATAGAGCTGCGCAGCTGAGCCCTGCCTAGATTAGCTGAACTGCAGTCAACCTGCAGACACCCAGCATGAGAATGCATCTGCTGCTGGAAGCCATGAAGTTTGTTTTTTATGCAGAATTATTACAACAAAAGCTGACTAGTGATAGGGTTTGAATTGGACATATAGGGTAGATAAAATTGAAATATTTAAATTTTAAATATATGAAAAGGAGAGAAAGGGCTTCCCAGGCTGAAGAACCATTTAAGCAAAGACATCCTATCGATCGATCAGTCTCTCATTGAGGCTTGTCATTCTTTCTTTGTAATATTTTTTGAATCTATTATTTTTTTAATTCTTATTGCTTTGATATCTTTGAAGAAGATGTTGATTCATCTTCTAATATCTTGCCTAAAACTGTAAGAGTCTCCTAAGGATTCTTCCCCATTTAATCTCTTCTGAAGGACCTTGTACATAAAAGCCAAATGAATGGTGCTAAAGAAACTGGTAGCGTAAATTGCCTATTGAGAAACCTTCAACATGTCCCCTTGCAGACTAAACTAATTTGTTAATCTATTCTTCATTTCAGTAAATATCATTTGAGTACCTACATTATTCCAGCACCATTGTAAGATATAGGCAATAAAAAGCCAAAATCAGACATGGTCCCTGATCCAAAAGGACCTAAAGACCCATGAAAGAGATGAGCAAGGAAAGAAGGTGTTTCACAGCTAGGAGACAAGACCACAGACAGGCCTTTCTTTGGGTTAGGACAAAACATATCTTCCCCAAAGAGATGATGCTTAAGTTGAGGCTTTTTCTTTTTCTTTTGATGAGTAGAATTTAACTCCAGGAGGAGATCTATAGGGATTAGGCAAGATAAGTAGGGTTTTCTTGGCAGAGTAAACACCATAGGTGAGAAGAGCGATTATGCCACAACAGGAAGGTGCATGGTTAGAACCAAAGATGCACTTGGGGAGGAGAGGAGAGAGGGGCTGTTCACAAAGCCATTAGACTCTCTGTACTCTCCATGCCCTATGATGCCACTTAAGATATACTGTCCCTGAAATTTTTGTTGCTATTTAGTAAATCAAGATACAGGATTGTACTTTAAAAATTGGGAGAATTTATGCAATTAATACAATAATCTTAGGTGTCTTTTTTCCACCAGCATAGGAAGCAAAGTGAAAGGAAGAAACTAGGAACCAGAGGTGGGGTTTCAGTACTGGTGACCTTGTCCCAGGCCTGGTTCACTAACCTGGTGACCTTGACCAAGACACACACTCTGAAATACAATCCCCTCCATAGTAAAAAAGCATGTAATATTTCCTGTCTACTCCTATATTGTTGCCATGATCAAATGATACATATAAAAGAACCCTCAATCTGGAAAGTGCCACATGAATTCTAAGCATTTCTGCAAAATATAAGCGGTTGTGCATTTTGTACAATGCCCACCCGGTTTCTCAGAGAAATCACTAGCTTCCCTACTGCCCCTTTGAGTGCCTCATGAATAAATGATAATGTCTTCTAAGCTCATTGTAGTTCAAAGCTGGATGTCAGAAAGGTGCCAAATAGCCTAGAACTACCTACGTCACAAGAGACTTTATGCAGGAAGAGTGAAAAAGAATTTATAAGAAGTTTTAAATAAATATAGAGCACATGATCTCTTTATAAAACAAACAAACACCCAGCTCAAATTAGACAACATAAAACAGCAAAAGTGCTATAAGCTGATCAGGCAAAATTCCAGAAAAAAATAAGAAAAGAAGACCAGGAATGTCACAAAGATAAAAGCTACACTAGAAGCAACAGTAAATAGACTAAATATGAATTAAGTAGTCAAGAACCACAAAAAAAGAAGCTAGAGAAAATTATTCAAAATAAAACAGAAAAGAATTCAAAACAAATTTGGTAGAAATTATATGAAGGACAGATAAAAGATATCGAACATATGCATGATCAGTATCCAGAAGGAATTAATTCAATAAGTGAAGTAGATCAAAAAATTTAAATATAATGAAACCAAATCTTCCTAAAATCTATACTTGAACTTGACAATCAAAAGAGCACACCAATCTCACATAATCATAATAAAATTTTCCTAATAAATACATTTTTAAAAGACACATTATGTACCACAAAAAAAGGCAAAACAGTATTACAGAAAATTCAGTTCCCAAACAAACGCTGTCATGTAACCTCAAGGACAAAGAAAGAGCATAAGGATATTCAAGATAAAAGAATCTAACCATGCACTAGGAAGAAGAAACAAGTCGATCTCATTAATCTCCACAGTAACATGCAATAACAAAATACATTGGTGTAATGTCTAAAAAATTAGGGGTGGGGGAGGAGATGATATCCACTAGTCTTATGGGCTTTTAAGTATTAAGACAATTATTTTTCATATGCATGTATGCATTCTCAAAATCAGGGAGCAGAGCACTCCATGAGCCCTTCCCAAAAAAATTACTACAGATATCAAAGCAAATAAACTGGATTTACTAAAATGGTAGAATAGTTAGCACTTAAGATTAAATGACTATTAGAATGTTCCTAACAGAATGTCATAAACCTTGACAATGTCAAAAGAATAACAAAAACTGGCAGCTAAGAAAATGGATTTGAGAAGTGGGCTAATTTTCTCAGGTTTTACAGCAAAAAGTCAATAGCCTGTCTAACATTGATACATGTAGTTAAAATAGAACTCTTCCTTGGTAGTTTCATATTAATCTTTTTCTCTTAACTTGAGATTGTCTTTTATAAATTACTATTATTTGTAAAAATAAAATATTCCTGGAGTTCAGCAATTATTCAGCTCACTGAAATTTTTCCTTCTTTTGAAATCAAATAGAATTGCATAGAATGATACAACTTTTATAAAATTATTTTCCAAATGCATCAAGAAGAGTCTGGAATAATATATCTAATATTATTAATGGCTATTTGTCAATAGTAAGATTTGAAGTAGTTTTCCTTTGTTTCCATTTTTTAATAATTTGTTGTATTGCTTGAAGTTTTATTTCAATGTAGTATTTATATAGAAATAGTACAGCCTTTTATGAAAATGCAAAAAAAACAAAAAACAAAACCACCATAAAAATCAGTAAAGAAGACAAAAAGTAGAGAACTATACCAAGAACTGGAATAAGACAATTTCTAAAAATTAGCACTAATCTTGCCTTCTTAGTTATAAGATAAAAAAAGAAAGTTTGAGCTACATGTTGTTTTTTATCTTTATTGTTTAGTTTATTAATTACATTGTTCCCTTCCCCCCCCCATAGTTCCCCTCCAACTGGTACCCATCCCACCCTCCGCCCTCGCCCCCCTCCACTGTCCTCTCCCATAGTTGCATGATTTTTGTCCAGTCTCTTGCTGCACTTCCCATACCCCCTTTCTCCCCAAGAGTTGTCAGTCCATTCCCTCTCTATGTCCGTGATTCTATTACATTCACCAGTATATCCTGTTCATCAGCTTATTAATTCACTTGATTTTTAGATTCATTTGTTGATAGATGTGTATTTGTTGTTCCTAATTTACACTTTTATCTTTTTCTTCTTCCTCTTCTTAAAGAATATCTTTCAGCATTTCATATAATATTGGTTTGGTGGTGATGAACTCCTTTAGCTTTTTCTTATCTGTGAAGCACTTTATCTGGCCTTCAATTCTGAATGATAGCTTTGCTGGATAGAGTAATCTTGGTTGTAGATTCTTGCTGTTCATCACTTTGAATATTTCTTGCCACTCCCATCTGGCCTGTATCATTTCTGTTGAGAAATCCGCTGACAATCGTATGGGTGCTCCCTTATAGGTAACCAACTGTTTCTCTCTTGCTGCTTTTAATATTCTCACTTTGTCTTTTGCTCTTGGCATTTTAATTATGATGTGCCTTGGTGTGGTCCTCTTAGGGTTCCTATATATTGGGGTTCTGTGCGCTTCTTGGACTCCTAAGTTAATTTCTTTCACCAGGTGTGGGAAGTTTTCGGTCACTATTTCTTCAAATAGGTTTTCATTGTCTTGCTCTCTTTTTCTGGCACCCCTATAATTCGGATGTTGGTATGCTTGAGGTTGTCCCAAAGGCCCCTTACACTATCTTCAATTTTTTGGATTCTTTTGGTTTCTTGCTTTTTCAGCTGAGTGGATTTTACCTCTTTGTATTTCAAATCTTTAACTTGGTTCTTGGGGTGCTCCAGAGCACTTTTAGGTCTTTGTATAGTATTTTTTATTTCAGTTAGTGTATGCTTAATTTCTGGTTGGTCCTTTTTCATATCCTTGAGAGTCTCCTTTATATCCTTGAGGGTCTCCTTCATTTCCTTGTAGGACTCATTCATTTCCATGTTGGTCTTGATCATTTCCTTTGCGGTCTCATTTATTTCCTTATAGGCCTCAACCTTTTGTTGGAGCCTCTTGAGAAGCCCTATAACTGTGGTTTTGAATTCCATGTCCAGTCGTTTTTTTCCCTCCATTTCTTTCACATCTGATTTATTTCCATGTCTCTGCATGGTGGCTGCTTCCCTGAGTTGGTCAATTAGCTTTGTGTGGTAGACTTCCTACTAGGGACAGTGGCTCAGCCTCCCCAGTTACCTGAGGTGGATATGGGTTACACAGTCTTGCTGAAGTTAAGCTCAGGTTAATCGTTGTTAGCACTTGGAGGGGTTGACTCCAGGCCAATTGTCTGTGAAGTTCAGCTGTGCTCAGGTTGGATGGGCGGAGTCTCCGGGCCCTATGCGGCCCCAGGGACTCTGTGTCGGTGGCAATGGCTGCCAGCACCTCCGAGAGAGAGCCACTGTGGAGCTCCACCAGCTGCCGGGGAATTCAGACTCTCCCCAAATGAGTCTGCACACCCAATGTCTCACCCTGGGTCGTAAAACAAAGCAGACTGACGGTTTCCCGAATGAGAGAGCAAGTCGCAGAGCGCTCTCTGTGGCATCACGCAGCTGAGCTGTTCACGCAAGCTGCCTTCTCCACAAGCCGGGAGACCCCTGCAACACCCGAGCTTCGGCTTGCCCTCCCACTGTCCAATTTTCACCCCGTCTGATAGTGGGTTCCCTGGACTTCGCCCAGAGCTGGAGAATCATTCCAGTGGGACGTCTTTGTTTCCCCGTTCGAGAAAACTGGCCGGTTTTCAGCCGCCCGCCCTCTCCGCTGGTGCGCGCTACAAACCTCTCTCTGCGCGAATCTTTCAACACTGTCTGCCACCGCTCCTCCGAGTCACAGTGTCTTATCTTTTCTTTTATTTGTGTAATTTTCACTCGGCCAGCTTTCTGGTGATTCTGGAAGGTGTTTGTTCTTTCGTTAAGTTGTAGTATTAAAATTGCTGAGCATGACGGCAAGATAGGTGTTTTACCTATGCCGCCATCTTGGTTCTCCAAGCTACATTTTTTTAATGTCCAGTAAAAGAAAGAATGAAATTGCCTCGCAAGACAGAGACCAATGTTAGTTGAGTAGCTACCATATGTCAAGCATTGTATCATCTATTTCTTGTGACTCCATGACATCTTATTAGCTCATTTTTCAGATGAGGAAGGCCAGGTAAGTATTTTGTTGTGGATCACACAGACAGTAACAATGAGAACCCAAGTCACATGACCTCAAAGCCATGTTCTCCCTCTCCAATCCTCTGCTTCCCAATTTCTTACTACTAACTTCAAGAGAAATTAATCTCATTTACCCTTTTATAATAAACAAAGTGTCTGTTTCTATCTCTGTAAAACTACGCAGTTGACCACAGTTTCAAAACCAAGTTGACCCTGAACAACATCAAAAGAATAAGCTCATTAATTATGTTTGCACTTCTTTACTACTGATAGAGTTCATGCCAGGCATCACCGTGACAGAAAGATGCCAAGTCTAGTACTGTTGGAATAAATGATGGGAAACTCTAAAAATTATGTTAACCAGGGCTTTTTTTTACACAAATTTGCATTCCACTTACTTTGAAGATTCTTATGCAATGGGAGTGACTGTTGTAAATAAAAGAATTAAAAGCAAACAAAATTTTTCAACAATAGGCCATTGAACATTACAAACTAGAATTGTTTACTCTAAATACTCCCAACAAGATACTTTGCAAGTCAAACTTTCTTTTGAAATTCTAATTTTTCTCTTATTTGAAAAGTAATGAATATAATTAAGTATATCTGTACTTTGACATACTACATACTATATAAAATCTACAGAAATATTTTTTAAAGAATGGGATTAATAAACTGAATAAACAAGGATCATGTTGTGCAAATATAATCTCAATTAACTATAATAATTACCCCTCTATATATCACGTTGGCACTAGCTAGTTACACATAGATGAGGATAATGAGTAAAAATAGCCTATCATCACAAAGATAGCTCTTGATAGCTTTCACAGTACTTACAGTTTATTTTTTCTCATGTCCTTCCTTCCTTCTTTCATTCATTCATTCATTGAAGCAATATTGATTAAGTAGCCAGTAACTACCAGGCAATAGTAATGGACTAGTGATTAAGAGATGGGACAGGGTGCTCCTCTGAGAATTCAGAGTTGTAATTTAATGTGCTGATGGCTACAGTAGAGCTCTTAAAGGATCGAGAAGAGAGAAGATGAGTTGGAGTTAGCAAAATAGACTTCACACAGGCATTAGTCTTTGACTTCAAAACAGGAAGAGACTTTTGTCCAACAGAGAGGTGGTCACAGAATATGTAAAGCCAAGGAGGAAACTATGGATTTTAGAATAATGAGAGTTAGTATAGTTGATCCTCAGCCAGTTCATATAAATGATTATTTTCTGCCATACAGCTGAGCACATTTCTCAAATCTCTGCTATGTACTTACATAGAGTCTTACTTCTTATTACCAAAGATAATAATAAGGGAAGACTCACCTTCCCTTCAAAATTCATCAACACTCCTGGCCCTAGTCAATTGTCCCTTAACCCTCTCTATTGCCTTCTCTCTCAAAGGCTATTTCCCATGACTTATTGACATTTTTTACTCAGAACTTTAGCAGGTAAAGGAAGAACTTGAAGATAATGAAAAGGTGAAGGGACAATGCTATTGTCTCTCTATAACATCAATGAATAATGTGAATGTCACCTCCCAAGAGAAATACACTGTCTTCAGAGGTTTTTCTTATATTTACCAGGTTCTTTGGCTTTGTAAGGGCAGCCAAAGAAATGGAAAACTGGTGCAAAAATTAAAGATGAAACCTAAAGAAGTTTAGCAGTGAGAATGTAGAATGCTGATCCACCCAATTCAAAACAAGCAAACAAACCCGACAACAAACCAAAGTAAATAAAATCATAATTCTTTATTATTTACATATTTTACCAATTAAAGTGTGACAATTACCAACAATAGGATTGGCATGCCTGTGGCCTCATCAGTACATGAATTACTTTATAATTCTCCAAAACTGTAAAATAAAGCCTAAGTTCATAATCAGTTGGCATGTACTATCCAGAATTCTTAAATTGCAAGTATTATTTAATCCTTTTTTTCTTAAGTATACTATGTAAGCACTTAATTGCACTATAGATGACAAGGTATATATTGTGTTTTAAAGAAGCATTTTAGACTTCTGTCTCAACGATCAATTGTTTGGTTACCATTTCTACTTTTAATTCATTTTCTTCACTAAGGACAGAAAGGGTGTTTTTTTTTGTGTGTGTGTATGTGTGTTTTTGTTTCTGTGGCAATGGATATTTATCTACAGTATAAGGAATGAACCTATTCAAAATGATTTTTACCGACTACTCCCACTTGGAGTCAAAAAACATTGCAAAGTCCTGTCAGTTCACAGAACCTCTTTAGATCTACCGGCATTTTTTTTTAATTAGACAAATATGAAATATCAACTCAATGTTTCTAATAAACCAATTTAGTAGAGTAGGCTATTTTAAATTACAACCTCCTGTTTGTTTAATAAAAAGTAAGATTAAAATATAGCAAATAAATCAAAGCAATTAACTTTCTCTGTTTAAAAAATATATTATGAAAATAATTCAGGTGTAGCAGATGAAAATACAGATATGTCGACTAAAATACAGCCCCTTTAAGGTTTTTCTTCTAAGGGTATAACTTCTGATATTGCCAGCTGTCTACTCTTCGTAAATGTTTCTGCTCTATACCTTGGAACTTTATTCTCAGTCTGGTTGCCTTCCTGATTACTAAGTCTTTCTAAATTAGAGCAAGCAATTTCTCTTTGTTTTACCTAATATTTGAAAACGGCAAAAAAAAAAAAAAATCCCCTGGGTCACTGAAAATTATCCTTTCATTCCAGCCGCCTGTTTCAAGTCAGTCAAAACATTCCAGACTTCAAAAGGACGCTCTGCCTTCCCAGGCCATTTTGGGAGCCCTCTATGGTTGGCCTAGGCTCGGTTATTTGGATAAATTAATTTCTGGAGCCTGCTGGCCTTCTAGAAGACCTCAATGTCTGACAGCAAATTAGTTCTACTGAACATGCAGAAATCCCTAGACAGGCTAGAAGAAATAAGTGGCGATCAAATCTAATACTACAATGTTTGTAATGTGATTTTATTCTGCTGGGTAGCTTGTAAGCACCGTTAATGTTGAATTAAATATTTTAATTTTATTTTTAAAGGGGCCGTGAAAGCAAGAAAATCCGATCAGTGTCCAAGACCCAGCGAAAAGGGCTGAGAGCCAGCTTGGGGATGAAACTTCTAGCAGGAACCCTCTGTGAGAACAAACAAAAATGGCCCGGTTTTTCACAACATGGACATGACAGCGCAGACCCCCACTCTCCTCCCTCCTCAGAGGCAGGAAGCCCCGCGGTTGATTTATGCTTTAGCAGGGGCTGTGAATAAACTGTCAGGCCGCCCTGAGCACCGGTGCGCAGGGGCCTCCGGACAGCTTATCCTGGAGGAAGAGAGGTGCCCCAGCCAAAACTAACAAACAGGGCCCCTCGAGCGGAACAATGGTCCAGAAAATTCAGCAAAAAGGAAAATAAACTTCATTGGCAGTTTGTTTTTGACTGTTAAGAGCTCGGCTACAACTCCATCAAGGTTTTTAAGAAGGTAAGAAATTTCACACATAGGCCTTCTCACAGCTGCTTGAGAGTTTAGAGTGCACATGTATATCATCTTGGCTGGCCGTGTCTAATCCACTTTAGGAGATACTTGTATCCTTTCTTTCCAAAGTAAACACAACCACACCTCTGAGGGCCAGATGAAGAGCTTCCTCCCGGCCACACCCCCAGGCACAGTTCAGCTTGAGTGAGCTGAGGCTAACTCCTCATCAATTTGGGATCATTCCTTCCAAAGGAGTGAAGATTGCAAATCAAGACTGAAGTGGGGAACATGTTTTTAGATCCAAAACTATACACACACATAAAATAAGTGAACCTAAAATATATTATCGTCAAGAAGCTTTTTAAAACTTAAATGAAATGTATGTCTAAAACTTACATAGGAATCACAGCTAACTCTCTATGTAGTTATTTGCAAAAACATTTCAGCTCCCAAAATGCTATGAATCTCAACATGTATCTAAATTAAAAAAAAAATAATAAGTATTTATCTCTAGACTATTCTAGGCTGGACAGAGTGGATTACCTATTCCCCTCATGCTATACTTGAGTCCCCTCCAAAATTAAAAAATAAACAAACATTTAATTTTTTTCTAATTCAAATTAAGCCAGTATTGTTTAGAGTTGAATCAAAGAGATTATAGGCAGCATAATTAATAATAGATGAAAACAGCCTCAATAAAAAATGAAAAGAAAATATTTAAAGATGTCTTAGCCCTTGCTGGTGTGGCTCAGTTGGTAGAGCATCATCCAGTTTACACCAAAAGGTGATGGGGCAGGTTTCATTCCTTGTCAGGGTACATACCCAGGTAATGGGTTCAATCCCTGGTCAGGATGGATTGGGAGACAACCAACCAATAGATGTTTCTCTCCCCGCCCCCCCCAAATGAATTTTAGAAAAGGACTGAATATGATGTTTGCAGTCATTTCCCTGATTTCTCCTCATATTACATTGCAGTGACATGGCATTAAGGCTAATAAGATGAGCATATTTGTGAGCTTAATTCTAAATTAACTGAAAATACTCATAGATAAATATTTTGAAAAATGTGGAACTACAAATAGGAAGGGATTCGTGAAGAAACAGCAGAAGTTAGACAAAAGACTATTCAAAGCAAAATAAGGATTTATCCCTAGAATTCCTACAGAAATTTGTAGGATGCATGAAAAGCAGGCATTTGTTAACTGGAGAAATTACTGTAGAATTCCTTTACTTCTCTAAGACTTCAGATTGGGGAAAATAGGGCCACTTGATACATATTTTTCTTAAATCGCCAAAACCTGAGCATACCTTTTTCCCCTAAATCCATAGAAAAGTTAGGTAAATTGCTTGTGTTTTCTAAATATTTCACAAGCAAGACTGTTATACTTTTCTCTCAAGGCTGCACATATTTTCAAAGGTGTCTTATTACCTACCCAATAAGAAATTAGATTTCCCATTTTGAGATTAAATTTGTCACTATTGATCTGAGCTTCTGTTAAAAAGAAGAAAAGATAAGTGAAAAGAAAAGAAACAAGATTATGCCCCCTGAGTTCATTTATAACCAGCTAAAGCTTATATTATTTTATCACAGATCAATAATTAAGATATTCCAAAGAATGAAGGGCCTTTAGTACTATATTTTGGGGCTCACAAAGGGCTTGAGAAATGACAAGAAACAGCCTAAGTATTTCTAAACTATATGTACTTCATGTGAACCCTTCTGAAAAAAAAAATACAGCAAGTTTTCTTCAAAATTATATGCTAACCCCAAAGGAACACAGAGCATTATCCATTTTGCCTCCTTGAATATGGAAAAACTACTTCAATCCTGATAACCCCATTTCCTCTTTCATAGGCACTAGGTAATAAATGTGGATTCACCAAATCTCAACAGTGGGAGGGATTTGGGAGGTAATCCACTTATACCAATTCCCATGCACAGTCTCAGACAGATTACCACCAGGTACTATGAGCCAAAGTTACATGTGTAAAGTGCTTGGAACATCCCTGGCTACACAGTAAATGCCTAACAAATGTTATTTATTCTTTCTTGTAACTGAACATCTCCAAGGACATAAAGCTAATACCTTTCCAGAAAACCAGCCCATGTCATCTTTCTCTGTAACTTGTATGTTTAAGAACCGTTATCAACTTAACAAATATACAATGGCTGCAGAATTTAGCTATCAATACAAACAACTTTTTTAAATACAAACAACTTTTTTGGCAACAACTTTAAAGGGTTCTTTGAACAATATCTCAATTTTATATACAATACATTTTTTCACTTTTTAGCAAAACACATTTATCATCTTAAAACTTTCAATTAAGCTATAGGGTTGTAAACTATTTTTTTTTTTTTTACAAAGTGCCTTACAAAACAGGCATTTGTTAACTGGAGAAATTATTGAGAGAGAGAGAGAGAAATACTCTCTCTATTTTTAAGGTAGGTGAGAACAAAGTAATATCAAAATCGATTTACTTCTCATTAGCAGTGTACTTGGAGGCCACTAAACTTCAACTAAAATTGCAGATCACTTTTGTCCCAAGAAGTTAATGCAATCTTCAAAGGGGCTCCAATGTGCTATGAGAAGTTCACCACAGACTCATGGCACGCATGTGTGAATTAGCCCCGTTACTTCTCTTGCTGCCTGAGCTGATGGGTCTGTGAATTACAGTCCTCGTCTAATATCACAAATAGATCACATGTTCATGTGAAACTTCTGTTGGCTATATTGTTTTAAGATGGCAGTCTGACACACAGTTTGAATTTAAAAGGTAGAAGTGTGAGATATGTCCATTTTTATTGAAATCAGTAACCATATTCAATAATTATCCTAGGGCAAACATAAAAATAATCTTTTTAAAAATATAAGGTAATATGCTAATTATTATGTTAAAACATAGGTCTGATTTTGTTAGTCCATAGTGAGTATATTTGTTAGTGAGCATATTTCCCCCAATCTCAGCAATTGTAATGTCTGATGTGAACATCTTAACAAATGAACTTTAGTAAAAGTCGGCTTTATAGATGGAATTATTTACAAGTTATCTGGGTTTCTCCTCACCACCAACAGTTTCTTATTTTGAGAACACAAGTGGTTAAATGCAGGCAAAGCTAACCAACTACAAACATTTTTCAGGGCACATAATTTTACATGCCTGAACACAAAATATTTTTGAACTCATTTTTAAAGTTACCCAGCCCAGCTTACCAGATGGGGCCAAGTAAATGTATGGGTTTTCCATGTTCCACAGAAACTGGAATAGACACTACTGTAGGCAGCTAAAGTGAAAACAGTAAAATGTGTTTTTGGCACTCACCACCCCACTCTCTGTATCCATAGGTACTGCATACATGCATATAAGATCTTTGTCCAATATCTTCCTGCACATTCCAACACCCCCTTTTCTCTTCCCCCCAGAATTGTCAATCCACTCCATTTCCATGCCCCTCATTCTATTACATTCACCAGTTTATTCTGTTCATCAGATTTTTTATTCATTTGATTTTTAGATTCACTTGTTGATAGATATTTATTTGTTGTCACTTTGATGTTCATAATTTTTATCTTTACTTTTTTCTTCTTCTTCCTCTTCTTGAAGAATACTCTTCAGCATTTCATATAGCTATAGTTTAATTCATGATTTAAGTAAAAGTGAGAACAAGCAAAAATACAGCCATCCACTTTATTCTTCACAATCCAATACCAATTCCCTCTTGCATCCCTTTGCATTATGCATACTAGCCTTCAAAATAAAACAACTAATGAACTAAAATCAGTAATTTTATAAAAAGATTTTTCCTTTTCCCTTCCAAAAGGAAGGCAAAAAATTGTTGAAGAGGACATCGAGGTCTGTTGTTTAATTCCACCTAGAAGAATACACAGACATTCATTGTTTTTTAAGATATGCTCTGGGTAAACACATAACGTGTATGTGTATTGCTACATGGCTCAGTGAAGTTATTTGTGTTCTCCTTTTGGTCAACACACAATTCTGAGATACACAGCACTGCATTTTAGGGATGGAGACACCAGTTCAACGATGCTCAGAGGCTTTCCCTGTCAGGCAACAGGTGAGTCAGGCCTCCACAAGCCTTCCACTGCCCCTAAGCTCATGCTCCCACCTGTCCCCTCACAGGTATCCTCTGACTTCAACTGACAAGAACACAAGCTCAGTTATTGCTTTATTAATGGAACATGGGCATACAGGCTCATGCATTAAATGAATCAAATGTTTTCCAATTTAGGAGAATGTTATTCTGATCTATGTTAAGTTTGAATTTGAGATACCTCTTTTAAAAATTCAAAAACTTCTTTGAAATATGAACTTTAATTAATATAGTTTAACCTTGTAGAGCAGTTTAGAAAAATTCTGCAATGAATAAGATTTGCAAAACGCATATGAAAATTTGGTATGTGAGTGTCAGCATATTTTGCCCATCTATTTTCACATATTCATATTCATAGGTAAAATTAAACTATATTGTTATTTTCGTTGATAACCCTATTTTCATAAAAGTACATATAAAAATAAACCTCCTCTGCTCGAATTGTCCCATTAACCCTCAGTGAGGGTCCTTAGCAGAGGTGTGTGTTTGGGGCAGACCTCTACCTTCACGAAACCTGGCGGGACATGAACGGCTCTGAGTGTGATCTGGGCTCTTGCCAAAGGCGGGTGCTTCCCTGCAGCCATGACAAGGTAAGCTGCCCAATGAGCACATGTGAAGATTTCTCTCTGATTACAGCACTGGCGCTCCAGACAATTGCACTCATTCATTCATTCATTCATTTAACCAAAACATTTTTCACATCTACCATGTGCAAAATAGGGTTGAGTGTCAGGGAGGGTGGTTATTCCACTCTCTGCCCTCAAGCAGCTCAAAGACTAGATGGCAAATAGATTTCTAAATAACGTGTGAAAAGGTAAAATAGAATAAGTGTATTTTATTCTATTAATGTAGCTAATCAGTAGTTCAAAGCATTTATTATATGAAGAAGAAAGAGTTCTGCTTAGGGGAGGGGAGATGAAGATAAATAAATTGATATCTGAGGGTACTCAATGTGCAAAAGAGAAAAACACTCAGTGATTGACTATAGGAAATGCAGTAGGAAAATTAATTATATGAATTATATTTATATAATCACATATTTATATAGTTATATTCTCTATAAAATATTTAATATATATTTATATATAGTTATATTAATAACCAAGCTTCACTTGTTCTGTTCAAAATACTGAGTAAAAATCATTTTAATGCAAAAAAAAGATCAATAGGATCACTGTAGTTATCTATTGCTGCATAATAAATTACCCCAAATCTTAGCATCTGAAAGCAATGTGCATAGATTATCTTACATACTTTTTCAGGGTCAGAAAGCTGACAGCAGTTGAGTTCGGTGCTATTAGATATTAGGGGCTCTCATGAGGCTGTACCTCAGCTGTCTGCTGGGACAGCATCATCAGATGGCTGGAATGGGATTGGAGGATCCACTTTCAAGAAGGCTTCCTCACATGGGAATAAAAAAGTTCCATTCCTGGTCACATGGGCCCCTCCACAAGGCTGCTTGAGTGTCCTCACAACATGGCAGCCAGCTTCCCCCAGAGTGACTGATTCACTTTAGCTTTTAGGACCTAGAATCCACAGTGACACACCATCACTTCTGCTCTTTTTTCTGCTTATTAGAAGCCAGTGAGTCACTAAGTCCAGACCACATCCAAAGGGAGGGGTCAACATCAAGAGACTCCATCCCTTAAAGGGATTTGTGAGCATATTTTAAAATCACAACACATTCTGGAAGGCACACAAAATGTATCTGGTCTTTATTGATATTCCAAGTATCTTTTAAAAGTAATCATAGGAACATCTATACAAATAAAATCACACATGTACAGAAATATGGCCATCAAGACCCTCTTCACAATATTAGTTCCAATATAAAAATAAACTATGGGCTCTACAAATAATAATATTCATTGACTGATGAATGAAGAAAGTTGCAGAAGAAAGTTGCAAAAAAAAGAGATCAAAGGACCTTAGAGAGGTGGGGATGCATCATATTGGGGTTCAATGATATTCGGGAACAGTGGGATTAGATCGTTACACTGATTGCTCATAGGTTCCCAAAGAGCTTGGCTTCTGTGAAGGGTCCTCCACCAATCCCTTAGGGACCACCACACATATTTATTTTGAGACCGATAAACTTTATTAACTTTGACTATCTGGTACAATATGGACACTAGTTGAATCACACTTGGGTAGAACTAGAAGAGAGCTCCTCAGTTCTTCATTTTACCAAAGAAGAAAATGAGGCCCAGAAGAAGGAAATAAGTCAAATCCAAGATGACTATGCTGGGCTGATGGGAAGAAAAGAAAAGAACTTGGGGGGCAGAGGTGCAGTTGTTGAACTGTCCCACACAGACAAAAGAACTGGCATCTCTACCATCCTGTGGCAACTTTCATGCCACAACTGAAGAGTTGAGAGAAGTCATAGGATCTTCTAGTGCACAAAGCCTAAAATATCATCAGTTTCTTTTTTAAAAAAATATATTTTATTGATTTTTTACAGAGAGGAAGGGAAAGGTATAGAAAGTCAGAAGCATCGATGAGAGAGAAATATTGATCAGCTGCCTCTTGCACACCCCCTATTGGGGATGTGCCTGCAACCAAGGTGCATGCCCTTGACCAGAATCAAACCTGGGACCTTTCAGTCCACAGGCCGATGCTCTATTCACTGAGCCAAACCTGTTAGGGCTCATCAGGTTCTTTACAGAAAAAATGTTTATTGTAGTGGCATTATATTAAACTAGAGGCCCAGTGCATGCATTTTTGCATGAGCGGCAGGGGGGCAGGAGTGCAGGGCAGTTGGCTGGCCGGCCCTGCACCCTTGTCGAACTCCTGGTGGAGGAGACAGTTTGCATATTAGCCTTTTATTATATAGGATTGGCTTTCTTATACAGCTCATTCTTCTGGTGATTAGTATCACTCCTAACAGAATTGTCAACCAGAAAGGTTTTTAGTTTTTTTTCTTTCAGGTATTAAAGCTGCCCTTCCCACCTCCAAACAAACAAAAATATCCCAAAGTCTGTGTCTTTTTCTCAGAAAGAGAGATCCCATCACCGCTAACTGGTTATAGGTCCCCTATTCTAACCCCCACAGTAATTGGAGCTCTCAGACCCCTGCTCATTGAGCAGAGGCAGGCCACAAGTAGTGAGTCTGAATGGCCAGAGATCCTCTTTCCTTTCTTTCCAGCAAACACCACAAGCAATGTTCATCCTTGTCACACTCCAACTGTTCAGGGCATATGGATCATGTGAGCTGTACCAGGACACAAGGGCCAGCTCAGATAAACAAATGCAAATAAAGGGTGTGGCATTGTGTTTGGCCCTGGAAATATAAACAAGTCACTGTCCTGGCTCTGGAACAGTTTTCCTGTTTAGGTTTTACTCTTTACCTAAAATGCCCAACAGCTAATACAACCTGGTCCCAATTTGAAGTTTGACAGCCAGACTCCTCCAAGTTCTTGGATCACATGCCAACATGGCTCTTTTAGTGTGTCCAACCAGCCTTGCCTATTCAAGGCAAAACTGTCTAATTCCTCCCATCCTGATCAGACATCCCTAATCATAATCTTTTCTTAATTCTGTGTCTAAAATGAGAGACAATACCTCATCACCCCAGTCTTATCAATTCAACTGACAAAGGTGTTTTTAAGCATTTTCTCTATTGTGTGCCTGGCATCTTTGATATGATAGTAACAATAGCAAATGCTAAGATAGCACTTACTGTGTGTCAGGCACCATTCAAAGAACTCTCACATGTAACCTCCTTCAATCTTCACACCAACCTATGCTGTAAGCAATGAGCATCATCTCATTTACAGCTGAGGAAGATGGCCCAAAGGAGGTGCACCCTGCAGTAGTGGGATGAACTTGAGACTGAGAAAGGTTCAAGAGCAGTCCAAGTGCAGAGCAAGGACCAAAGCAGCTATGTCTGACTCACGGTGCCCTGCCCACCTGAAAGGACGCCCACGGGCTTGGCACTACTGCCTGTGTGTACTGCTGTGCAGCCTACAAAGTACTTTGGCAGATGATACCTTATTTCTTCATCACAGTGACCCAGCAGTGCAGATATTATCATCTCTATTTATAAAAACAAAACTGAGGCTCAGAAGTTGAAATAACTCTCCCCAGGTCCCATACTTAGTAAACTGTGACTCAAAACCTGGTGTTATGATTCCACGCTCGTGCTTTCTCCACTACGCCTACCTGCTTGCCCATTTTCAAGTTAGTATCTATTTTCTGTGTTTGGTCCCTGCTTTGCTGCCTAGTACTGAAAATGCACAGCATTGCTGCCCTCAGACAAATCAAGGGAGAGAAGAAAAACTAGTACATCAGGGATACAGCTTATAACCGATAACTGTAACAAGGACCTTAAATCATCAGGAAAGAATGATTTATAGTCACTGTTAGATATTGCCATCAAAATGGTTAGATGTGGGTGAAGGCACATTAAGGGCTGAACCTCCCCATCTGCAAGATGAAGATGTAGGACTAGAGCTGTGCTTTCAAACTGGGGCCTCAACACGCACAGCCTGGGGCTTCTTAAAGGGTCAGAGGCACCTACTGGGTAGTCTGCCCACCCCTTCTCTGGGAAGTACCATGTGGCTGCTATTGCTCCCTGTTCCACCAGCCAGAGCCCTGGCCCATGCAGGAGGAGCCACAGTCTTGCCTTGTGCACATAGATGACCCAGTAACATGGCAGCAGCCAGCACTATGCAAAGGGAATAGAGAAAGCCAGTCTGCAAACAAAGAGGAGACTTAAAAATGATAATGAAAGACAGAAATATACAAAGAAAACTGCCTGAATTCCTTGGATACCATTTTTCTTAAGACTTTCCTCTTGTTTGCTTAAGTCAGTTCCTGGTGAGTCCCACTACGTGCAACCAAAGAAACTAGAATTATTCAGGGGTAGGAGGTGGGATGGGTAGGCACATAGATAAGGTTTTAGGCTTGCCTTTCTTATTATAAGGTTTTGTTATGGATTGAATTGTATCCTCCTCCCTCACCCAAAGATATAGGTTGAAGCCTAATCCCCAGTATGTGGGAATGTGACCTTATTTGTAAATGGTGTTTACAGATGTAATTAAGTTAAGATGAGGTCAGTAGGTTGTACCCTGGTCCAATGTATCTAGTGTCCTTAGAAGAAGAACAGATATAGAGGGGAGAAGGCCATGTGACAAGGTAGACGGAGATAGACGTGCTGGGGCTGCTACTCCAGGAATGGCAAGGGCTGGTCCTACACCTTGGAAGCTAAGAAGCAAGGAAAGCTTGCCTACAGGTTTCAGAGAGAGCCCTGCCCACACCCTGCCCTTGAACTTCTAGCCTACAGAACTAAGACAATAAATGCCTGCTGTTTTAAGCCCCCAGTCTAAGATATGATGTTCTAGAAATCTGAAAAAAACGAACACAGGCTTCCAATAAGATGCTCCTGCTTTTTAATAAAAGAAATAAAACCACTGGGTTCTATAATTTTATATGTAAGTTACCTAAAAGTTTCACTTATATAAAATCTCACTTATGGTGTAGCTAAAAAAATTAAGTCTCGGTTTCATTGATAATTTCCCAGTTAATTTGACAAATGTATCAGACTTGTTATAACTACTTTAGTAAATTCTGCTAAATGGTGCGCCTCTCTCTATTAATGAAATAGATATTTAATTCTTATATTTTGGTTAAAAGTTACTTTTCATTTTTAGAATGCCCAAATATAGCAATAGAGTACATACATATTTTATTTAATGGTTTTCTTGTCAAACCCAGCATCCCAGCAAAGCTCCTGTTATCAGTAGCAATTTACCATAATTTAAAGGAGATGTAACACAATGGAGCCCTACATGTAATTACTCTACAAAGCTCTCAAATATCACCACCTAAAATTTTTGTCATGAAAGTAAATTATCTACCATACATAATAACATGCTCCTTTTAGAGTATCAGGAGCCTGATTTCCCCACAGCTGACAACATCATGACCAAACATAAGTAGTGTTGGGGCATGTAATACCTGGCACAAGTATGATGGCTGCTTTTTAAATATTGACTGTAGACTTATAGGTGACCAGGTAATTTTTTTATCCACAACCACATTTTTCTAGAGACATTTCCAATAAAAGTGCATTGAAGTTATTTTGTACTTTTCAGTTTTCAAATAACTTTAAAATTCATGATCCCACTTAACCTATAAAATTGTAATTTTAACAGGCGAAGGTAAATATTATTTTCTCCAGTGTTTCAGTTAAGGAGGCTGGTGCCTGGAAATCTGCCCGGGTCTTTTAACTAGTAAATGTTAGATCTTCTGCCTCTGAATCTAAAAAGCAGTTTTCAAGATACAACACTGCCCACCCAATTCAGACACAGGTTTAGTTTTTTCCATGATGTTTTTTAAATATATATTTTTATTGATATTAGAGAGCAAGGGAGAGGGAGAAAGAGATGGAAACATTAGCGATAAGAGAGAAGCATTGATCAGCTGCCTCCTGCACATCTCCTACTGGTGATGGAGCCACCACCCAGGCATGTGCTCCAACCAAGAATCAAACCATGACTTTCTGGTTCATAGGTTGATGCTTCACCCCTGAGCTATGTCAGCCAGGCTTCCATGGTGGTGGTAGTGAGGGGTTAACTGCAAGCCTTACAGCCTCAAGAAAGGATATGGTGATTTATTTTTAATTCACTTTTTTTCAAGGAGCTAGTAGATGCTTTCCTTATCATGACATGATTTATTTCTAGAAATCCTCATAAACTAAAGAAATGGAAAGATTCAGCCATAGCTTAGCTCTCTGATACTTGTGTTCAGAGTTGTTTACTGAGAGAGAGTGTGTTTTATGCTCATCCAAATGGGGACTTCTCAAGAAGCAACAGAGGAATAGCCAGAACTATGACAGAAATGAGGCAGAGCCCCACAACCCCGCCTCCTCTCCTTTTTGTCGTCATCAGGGGAATAGAAGAGTAGACAAAACTTATAAAATCACACAAGCTACTTCTTCCTAGATGTGGAAAACAAACCAGCAGAACATTCCAGAATAAAAAATTGGGACTCCTGATTGAACGCCTTTGCCCAGTGCTGCATCCATCCAGGATCAGAATGAGAAATTACTTCACCTCTGCCCATGGTCCTTTGTCACGTGAGACACATCTCCAAAGCCCAACTGGGGTCAAGAGGCTACACTACAGGGATGTTGTAGCTTCTGATGTTCAAATAATTATTTCTCCTCCTTCAAGTGTCACGAGCCACCTCAAAACTTCTAGCTACAAGTCTCACATAACATGACCACGCCAAGATTTAAAAAATGCACCCTTGCCAAAACCGGTTTGGCTCAGTGGATAGCGCATCAGACTGTGGACTGAAGGGTCCCAGGTTCGATTCCGATCAAGGGCATGTACCTTGGCTGCGGGCAAATCCCCAGTAGGGGGCGTGCAAGAGGCAGCTGATGGATGTTTCTCTCTCATCGATGTTTCTGAATTTCTATCCCACTCCCTTCCTCTCTGTAAAAAGTCAATAAAATATATTTTCAAAAATGCACTCTTGTCTAAGGGACCCCCCCCCACTATGGCTCCTTGCTGCCCACTGAAATGCCAAGGGAGCTCCTGTTGGCCTCTCCCACAGCGAGATGCCCTGGGCCCCCCAGCTGTCATGGCATCTTGTTAGCCTCTACACCCAATGTCTGGCCTAAGAGGAAGAAATGAGGGGGTTTCACTGACTCCTTGCCTATCTGATCATATACATGTCTATCCATAGAGTAAAGAAAGAACCATGTAAAGTTGAGAAAGGATCACTGTTTATAAAGGCAGCAGACATTCACAAGACTATACTGATGACTGTACACACAGAGATAAGTCTTATAAACTGGCTTTGCATGCAAACCTACCAAAGAGCTTTTTTGTTTTCAAATACCATCTCTGGTGAGAAAACCAAAGGTCCTACTTCTCACAGGAACATGCTGAGGGAAGCAAGTATGTAGTCTTCCTATGAGCTGCAGAGTGGAAGCAAGTACGAATTATAAATAATAAGGCTGAGACAGTATTAGGTTAATTGGATTTCAAGCTCCTCATTTTACATTTGCAGAAACTGAAGTCCTCAGACAAGTGCTTAGAATATGTTTAATATTCTTTAAAAAGAATGTGCTATGGAATACTATTCAATAATAAAAATGAATAACCTACTGATACACATTAATAACAATGAGTCTCACAGACCTAATGCTGCATGAAAAAGGCAGAAATAAAAGAGAACACATTCTGCGAGGATTCAATCTGTGTAAACTTTTAGAACAGGTGAAACCGATCAAAGACGGAAACCACTGGAACCACGCTTGTCTCTGGGGTGGGGGACAGGTGTTGGGGAGGTACTGAGTGAGAAGGGGCATGAGAACTGGCTGGGGGGATGGAAATTCTAATTGTTATAACTATGACCACTTGTCAGAACCATACAGTTAAGACTGTGCCTTTCAATGTATGTGAAATTTATCTAAAAAATTATCCCATTGGTGCTGAGGAGAGTGGGGTGTGGAAGATGAAATGAGGATAGCAGAATGTTGATAATGTTGAAGCGGGGAGTAGGGGTCCCATATACTTTTGTGTTTATTCTGAGGTGCTTTCTAAGAAAGCTTTTGAAAGATAAATGTGAAGAGCAAGGGAAAGAAAGTTCTATTCATGTTTGGAAGTACGAGCGCTTCTGGAATTATTCTAGATATCCTTTCCATTCTTTATTTTCCTGAATTATCTTAACATTTTCTTCTACATTCTAGGTCCTCTGCCCATCATGAACCTGTTTCCCCACTGTCCTAAGGAAAAGAGGAAACCCGTGAGAGAGCCAGGGGCAGTGAGCTTGGAGGAGCCCAGCCAAGGCTCTGGGCAGGGGCCTGTGTGCCTCCATGGTCCAGCTGTGAGGAACCAAATTGCAGGGTTCGACCTTGAAAAAAACCCTCCCCAGTCTGTGCTTCTGAGACAGCCAGGTATCCTTTAAGAACAAAACTGCTTCACTCTTCATGTGATGAAACAAAACCTCAAAATGACCTGTAATGAGATTGCTCACTGGACACGTCTTTTCATGATGATAGGCAAAAGAGAAATAAATAATTATATTCTGTTTGTTCATTTCAGTCTCAATTCTTAATTCTTCAATTAAGTTAATGTCTTAATTTTTCTATTAGAATTTGCATAATATAAAGCAGCAATAGAAATATAATCAGCAACATTTATTTATAGATACTGTCATCAATCTAAGTAGCAAAGTTACACAAAAGGGGGCAGTAGGGAGTAGTGATCAGTGAGTTTATTTTTCATTTATTTTATATGCACTACAAATGTATCCTTAACATGATAATAAAATCAAATACCCTTGGCCCATAACAGGAGTTTTAAAGAACAAACAAACAAATTTAGATGGGTTAAGTTCAGGGTGCTTTGCCTGTTCATGGTAAAAGTTGTGCTATACAGAATGATCTGGAAGTGTTCATGTGAATTACTTCACAAGATGACTGAGGAGATCCATAAAGTACACTGTAATTGCATATAGTCTGACTGCAAAGTGCCGATATAGCACTTGACCCTTTGTTATTAAAATCCTCATCCATTAGCAGCTCCTGCTTATTGCCTAACACCAAGAGGTCTTGTAAGACACGCATTTACAGGAACCACAACAGCATTACTAAAGATCACACTTTGGGTTTGTAATAATTCCATTGTGGACAAGGCTGAGCTACGAAACCACAGATCTAAGGGCATCACAACTGGTCAGAGCAAGTCACATATGTCACCCCAAATATTGCTACGGAAATGTTCCAAGGAAACAGCCTCACTTACTGGAAACGCTTTCCTAAAATTAATACCCGCTGACCTATTCAAGTTCTAAAGAACTGAAAGGTTATTCCTAAGACTACCTCTAATTGGGAATATTTGCTTTTGAGGCAAATATTTCTTCCTGATAGGAATCTGGGGAAATTTTCTGAATCCTTTCTCTTCTGCTCACAAAAGAAACAAACAAAAGAAAACCTCAGAGACCTAGAGTAAAGCCACTCCTAGAGTTCATGAAATTGCAAAACTACCACACTAAACATTTGAAAGATACACACACACACACACACACACACACACACACACACACATATTTCTAAAACAACACAAACTTAGATATTAATTTCAAGTCTTATGAGACAAATACATGTTCTCCCCGAGGCAGAGAAAACAGTAAGATTTTAAATTACCTTATGCTTTTTGATGTAATTAAGCAATACTAAAGGTTGGCTTTTCCTTCTAGAACTCTACTTTTGATAACTGATGCCTCTAAGAAAGATATCAAGTAGGTCTGGCTGAGAAAATAGTGTACTCCTTAATTCATAACTTTTAAAATCATTAAAAATCAGTACAGAGCTTTTGAAGAATTTCTAGACACTCGGGTTACAACAAAAATAGTCATTACGATTTTGAAAGTAATAACTCTTTCCTTAAGACTGACATTCTGTTTACTTACAGACGGTCCATTTATCCCCCGGGGGTCTTCCATCGAAGACTCCTTCTGAATTATAGATGGGCTATTAGCTACACACTTCTTCAAAGGGTCCCAGAACCCCTGCACCTGTGGGGAGAGAGCACCAAGCAGCCAAATTAATCGTGTGACATGAAGTGAAAAGCCCATCTTCCCATCTGCAGCTTTCCACTTACCAGCATGTATACACATGTCAAGAATGCTTACCTTCACGGAACGAATCTTTAAAATAAATATTATGGGCTCGCTGTTTATCACAATTTACATGAGCCAAATGTGGCCAAATGATAGCTCAGTGTGTCTGCTGTCAGCAGCTGCGGCCCAAGGAAATAACAGAATGGAGAGGCCCAGCTAGAGAGCTTTCCACACCCATTAGTTTTGAGCCAACAGTGTGAGAGCTTTGTCTTTTTCCTTTTCTTTTTTTTTTCCTTTTGAATTCAGTTTCTCCTCACTATCTATCAACGTCAATTGGACCACAATGCAAAGAGGAAATACTAACAAAGAAATATGACTGTCGTCTGAGCAAGGATAAAAGAGGCAAACCTAAAGTTGAGTGTTTTACCCTCAGGGCAAGGATATTATTCTGCCATTTCTTAGCAAGTTTACATTAAGTCGCAGTTTCACGGCTGATCAAGTCTAACCTGTCAGAGACTCAACACCTTCAAGAAGAATGGGGTTTGGGGTACTTCAAGACATGGACAATAAATGGAGTGTTTTGAAATATATTCTACATTTAGCTATCTTCCAGACGCAGAATATAGCCATCTTGCTGCCTATTCTCATTTCCTTTCAATATTAATTTTCAGGCTCAAGTTTAAATGAAGAACCTAAAAGAAACTTAGGTTTACTTGCTTGGGCTTGGTAACTAAGACATGCCTCACATCAACTTCAATGCAGATATTTAAATATACATGTAATTAAAAAAAAAACAACATAGGCATGCTCTTGCCCTGGCTGGGTGGCTCAGTTGCTTGAAGCATCATCTCCTACACCAAAAGGTTGCATGTTTGATTCCTGGTCAGGGCACATATCTAGGTTATGGATTCTATCCTGGTCAGGGTACGTGTGGGAGATAACTAATCAATGTTTCTCTCTCATATCAATGTTTCTCTCTCTCCCTTTCTCTTTAAAAAATCAATTTAAAAACAAGCAAACACATCATTGGGTAAGGATTAAAACACACACACAATAATCTTAATATCACCCAACATAAAATAATGGAATAGGGAATATGTGCTATTTTGATACCAATATCACTTTTTGTAAATGTACTTGAACTTCTGCATTTAGCTTGGTAGGTAAACCACTGTCATGGAAATCAAGTTATCTGAATTCAGGTTCTGACTCTGCCACTAACTGGCTGAATTACCTCAGGTAAATAATTTAGACTCTCTGCACCTCAGTTTTATATCTGCAAAATGAAAGATTTCTACTAGATGATGTCATACAGGTTTACATTTTAGATTATAACTTAATGAATGCCTGTATTGAAATGCATAATCTTCATGTACAATGTTCCAAGCTTGGCCCATTTGGGATGTAATTTTGAAATGCTGGGCTAGTTCTCATTTATTATTATTTTGCTCACAATGATCGATGCTGGAAAACTGGTGCCTTATCCACTGTCAGTACAAAGGTGATACTTTTTGGACAATATAAGACTCAGAAATACTTAGACCCCCTAAAATTTGGAGAACCTTATTAAAGGACAATGTTCTTGTAATTTTAACCAGAAATTATTTTATAGTTCCAGGCGAGGAGTCAACAAAGAGCGTATGAATGTATTTATGGTCTGCTAAACTGAGAAAAAATATAGCACTATCTTTTGAATTATGCATAATTTTAGGACTGAGTCTTAAAATCCACCAGCATTGGTTGGAGAGGATTCACTGCATAATTAGGGCAGAGATATTTCAGAAACTATAATTTTTTCATTGCTTAAGTGACTCTCTGGAGGCAGTTAACTTTTCCAGGCAATAACGTAGCATTTTAAAATAATGATAATGATCCTACCTCACAGTGGTAAAATGCTTCACAGTTTACAAAGTGCTTTCACATAAATTTCCCACAGTGCACCTTTATGTGGGGACAGAGGCCAGTCTCATGCCTCACAGAAGGGAGTGGGCCCAAGACAAAGCCCCCTCTTGAGTTCCCCTAAATTCTTATCCTCTCTGTACCTGTCCTGGGAACATGTTTCAATCAAAATCTGTATATTTGATATTCCAGGATTATTTCCCATGTGTTTCTTTTCCATCTTCCCATACTGAACTTACTGAACAGTTTAAGGTATTAAGAATGGTCAAGTTACATGAGCATGAAAGGTATTTCATTTGTAATTTTATTTCTTCTGAAGATGAACCTATTCTGTACTAAACGCTGTGTTTGTTATTGTTTCCTGGGCTAAAAAGCGAAGACTGAGATTATTGAGGAGTGGAACGAGTCAGCATTCATCTACTTCAGGTAGATGTCTCCACTAAGAAAGACTCCCACTCAAAAAAAAAATCAAAAAATCATGGAGAGCCTTGGCCTTTATTTACAAAGCCTCCCCTGCTTGCTAAATCAGCATAGTTGTTTCCAGATTTCTACATGTCAATCCAAGCCATGAAATCTATGCCATGACTGGGTCTACTGATATTTAGGAGCCTGGCCCTGGCAAATCCTTAATTCCCTTGCTGGACTTGATCTATCATGGTTTATAAATAAGCCTGGGCCCATTATAGCACTTATCTAATGGACTGTAATTATTTCTCTACTTGTCTCCCCCACTAGACTGGAGCTCCATGAGGGCGAGGACCATACCTTACTTTCTTGTTCCGGTCACATATGGCACTCATTAAATATCTTGAATGAATGAATGAATGAATGAGTGTTATTGATACATGGCAATTTTTGAATATATGTCAATGCTGAGTTAGAATAAGGTGGGCAGTTAAATGATGGTACGTGCTATCATTCAATCGACGTAAAAATATGCATCAAATTTGGGGTCTGATAATTAGTTTCGAGTACCCTAAGAAACAGACTCAAGCAAAAATGAGTTATTTCTTTCATATCTGCCTACCTACCTACTTACTTACCTATCTTACACACATAGGGAATAGCTAGTGCTGAAACTATAGAGAACTATGCAAAAACGCATATCGGGTCCCTGGATGTGATCTTCACAGAGACTGAAGCCAAGGATCGTTTCTAGAAGGAAGGAGAAAAGGATGTCCAAGAAGGCTAGTCAAGGTATAGGATGGGAAGCGGGGGTGCACACTGATGGAAGGATCAGTGGGATGAGATTTGTTTGGAGAAAGTTGTGCAGCTGTAGAGGCAGGTATCCTGGTATAAGAAGTGTCCCTATAAGACAGGCACCAAGAGTCTGGTGGTGGTTATGCACTCACATGTCTATCCCCAATATTTGCTCTTGTCAAAGCACAGAATTAAGTCAGTCACCCACGTGTGCATTTACTCCAAAAATCGAAATTCTTATTTACCCACCCATGATTCAACTGCTATAGTACACTCTTGGAGTTGTACACACTGGAAGGTTTCCCTTTTTATTAGCCACTGAAGTGTAAGGTTCCTAATGAAGAGACAAGGGACTAAGAGATGTCCTGGGGCTCCTCTGGCCAAGTTCAATATTCCGGAGCCTGTTATTGACTAATAGGAAGAAAAAAATCAACTGAACAAATAGTAGAACAATAAAATGGAAATGTTATACATGAGAGCATACACCGAAGTACATCCCAACTCTCCATACTTGCTAGCTGCATGTGAACACCTGAAGACACTCTCCAGGGGCAGAGTGGTGAGCAGCCCCTTCCAAGGCCATTGCAGCCCCTGCTGAGTAACAGGGTAGGGGCACACACAGCGTGAGGTGGCAGAGCTCCTGACTTGCATTAGCATCCCCTTACCAGTGCTTAGTGGAACCAGGCAAGTAAGTGGTAGGAGAGACTGTGGGAGGCCTCCTGGGAAAGGAAGAAACAAGGGATACTCGCCTGCTTAAGTTGGTCTATTCAACACTTGAGGGAATTATACCTTCTTCAGTCCCAATACCCTGGCCTATGGATGAAACACCACTGAAAAGCTAACTACCTTGGGTGAACTTACCCAACACAGGATTAATGGAAATCTTAGAAATTTCCTTTATATTTGCCAGTCTTCAGGGAGTAGGGTAGAAAGCAGCTGAAATTAGAATGCACATACCAGCAACTAAAGAATGGCAAGTAAATATTAGATATACAGTGATAAGACAGAAGGCATCAAATTTGAGACTACAATCTGACACATCTGATAATTACATAAAAACCCCTTTGGGGGCTTAGAGTAATTGTGAAATTGGGCCCCTGATGTTGATATTATAATTATACGTATAGAATTTAGTGATGCACCTTTGGAAGTGATACTTTGTGCCCTTTTGTAACCGATAAGCCTGCTAATTTTAAAAATAGGGAATAGTTCTAAATACAGAAATGTTAATGCATGTGAGACAAAAATATCTATTCTGTGCTTCCTTTAAAAAAAATATGGAGGAGCTATAAACCTAAAGTTTTCCAAGTTCAGTAAAACCCATAATCACTCCACATAGATACTTCCTACTCTTTTCTACCCATCAGCCAAAGCGAGGCAGTTGACTAAGAAAAAATCAATATCACTTCATTTCACAGTAAACACTTCCTTGCTTTCACTTTAGTTCTGCCTCATCACGAACATCCTGGTTATGGTCAGAACAAAAGTTTGGGAAAAGGGAAGTTGGAAGAAGTGCGTAAGTTACTTGAGGCATGAAGTGGATAGAGAAAGGATCTAGACAGGCAGGCTATGGGGACAGACTTTCTAAATTAAAGACAAATAATGTGGGCATGATGGTGGGGACTACTGTGACTGGGAAGAAAATAATATTCTTTAATTGTATACATCATGTATATTATAATTTTTAGTGCTGATTTTTAAAATTGGCTTATATTTTCGATGATACATAAATCATCTCTAATGACCCAGAGACCCATCAGACACTGTTAATAACTTGTGGCTCCATGGATGAAAGACTGTTTTCATTGCAATACACCATCACTTTAATCTTTGCCTTCTCACCAAGTGTTGAGTTTTCTAGCATTCCTGAGAAGCAGAAGGAAACTAGTGGTGGAACACTGCTTTATGAAAAGAAAGGGGCTATTCTTAAGTATGTCCCCAGAAGACTACAACTACAGATTGAATAAACATATCAAATCAAGGGGGCTTTAAGAAAATTTACAAACAGAAGTCTGCAGTGAAGTGAACCTTTGGATAAATCACCTCCAGAGGTTTGCCCAGCTCAACTATTCCTCGGCTTCGGAAGCCACAAGATGCTTGTATCACTGTCACCTCTTCCTTGCTTTCTTTGTGTGCCTAAGACATTTGCTTAGGTGAAGGAAAACAGAGATTGGGCATAATCAGGTAAGTCAGATTCAGAAACCAGATAATCACTGCTCTTTCAAATTGTTTAGGAACACATCCCAACTGTGGATGTCATGCATGAAAAACAAGCTCAGCTCTTCACTGGTTTCTACAGAAATAAATGTCTATACCACTTTGTTTTTATAGCTTTTCCACTGTTTTTAAGCTTTAAGTATGAAGCCTATTTCTTCTTCTTTTTAAAAAAATATATTTTATTGATTTTTTACAGAGAGGAAGGGAGAGGGATAAAGAGTTAGAAGCATCCATGAGAGAGAAGCATTGATCAGCTGTCTCCTGCACACCCCCTACTGGGGATGTGCCCTCAACCAAGGTGCATGCCCTTGACCAGAATTGAACATGGGACCCTTCAGTCCCCAGGCTGACGCTCTATCCAGTGAGCTAAACCTACTAGGGCAGTATCTTCTTTTTAAAACTTCTAAATAATATGACCAGATTTATTTAAAAATTTTAAGTATGAAGCTTGTGTATGCTTTATAAAACTTCAGAATAAATGTGACCAGAGTTCTGTTTCCACTATATGTGACTTCCTTCTATACAGGTAAAGAATGAAAGGCAAGGGGTCAATCAAATGAGTTGACACTAATTAGGAAAATAGTGGCATGTCCTTATTCAGGAACTATATAGTTCAATTCAGACTACGCTTTCAAGAGCGTGAGACCCAGACATTATTTCAATGTAGCACTTACTACATAAGCAATATTAAGAAAACCTTACACACATAATCCCATAAAATTAACTTGTCTTCGTGAATGCACAATTTTACGTAGCTATAATCACTGTGAATCTTCATGTTTGTGTTTTCCCAGTTTCTCTGAATATTGTACCATGAGCATTTGTCATTTTTAATGCCTGCGTAATATCCCATCAGAGAGATATTTCTATAGATAAGGCATGTGGGGTACTGTGGGTTTTTTTTTTCACTCTTTCACTATAGAATATGACCATCAGATTTTTTTTCATTTTTTCTTTAAGAATAAATTCTAAAGAGTATAATTAAAGGATCAAAAGATATGACAGTTGAAAAAACAGTAGCTCTCCTGCCCAGCTGGATCATAGTTCAATTCTCAGTCAGGGCTCATGCTTGTGGACTCGATCCCCAAGTGTTCAGGAGGCATCGGATCAATGATCATCTCTCATCATTGATGTTTTTCTCTCTCTCTTCGTCTCTGAAATCAATAATTATACTTTTATAAAAAGAGAAAGAAAAAGAAAATAGGATGAATAAAATAGAAATAGCAAAGTGAAGTCAAACTCACTTATTCAGATTTCCCTTACTTATAACACTGGCCCTAGTAGAAGGATGAAACACAGATGTCACATTTAAAAATGTTCAAATTAAACTGCTACACAGAAACCTGTATTCTTTACAGCATTCATGAATCTCCCTATCTACAGGTTACCAAATTTTTATATTCCTGGTAAACTTCTGAACACTAAAAACCATGGCTGGACAATTTGAAAGCCTTAACTGAATCATTGGTAGGGACAATCACAGAGCTGGTAAATGTATACATGGTTATCACACACTTGACTTGCTCTTGTCTGCTCTCAAGGACTCAAGAAGAACAGCCAAAATGCATTCCAGTAAACATGGGATCTTTTATCCTGAACACTTCTTCCTCCTCTTACCTTACAATCAACCATGTCACAGGACTCGGTCGGTTGAGTCTGACAGCCATTGTCTTAAAATAGTCAAGCGTAGAAAAAGTCAATGTTGCCCAGTGGCTCTGACTGGTGGCATGCCCATGATGGATTTGAGGAACAGTAGTGTGCCGTAGCACACTGCTTGAGAACCACAGACCTATAAATCGTATATGTAATGAAGCAATTCAGACAACTGAGAGAAAATAATCTGAAGCATAATCACACAAGGTAAAGTTATCTCATATTTCACCAGGCTGGTATATTAATTCTGTTGCATCTACTGAATTTAGGACATTGCTAGTCCCTCCACAGATGTGGTCAGATACAATGAGTCACAGAAATACATTCCCATTCCACTAAAACTAGTTTCAGTTTTAGAATAACTTGTGCTCTAGAACTAGTGGTAACAAACTAAATGGGTTCCGTTCAATGGTTATGTTTGCTATGATGCAAATTAAGTATATGACTATAACTAACTGATGGATTTTCTTACTTTATTCAAAAGAAAAAGATGGGATATGAAATATCTGCTTCTTTACTTCTACCTAGAAAGATCTACCAGTAAACACCTCTTAATGTGTTAAAAAATACACCACAAAACACATCCACAGGAATGAAGCAGAAGAGTGGTTACCTGGAGCCAGGCTAGGGTGGGGGTGGAGGGTGTTGGACTGCAGAGGGGCACAAGAAACTTCTGGAGAGGTTAGAAGTATTCTATATCTTGATGGTAGTGGTTATACGGACCTATATAATTGTGAAAATTCAGTGATGCATACACTTAATAACATTTGTTTAAATGTGCCACAACTCATATCTCCTACCAGTTGTCAACGTCTTTTTTCCCAGGACAGTCAAGAAAGCAACAACCTGCCGAAACTGGTTTGGCTCAGTGGATAGAGCGTCGGACTGCGGACTGAAGGGTCTCGGATTCGATTCCAGTCAAGGGCATGTACCTTGGCTGCGGGCACATCCCCAGTAGGGGGCGTGCAAGAGGCAGCTGATCGATGTTTCTCATTGATGTTTCTGACTTTCTATCCCTCTCCCTTCCGCTCTGTAAAAAAATCAATAAAATATATTTTTTTAAAAAAAGAAAAAGAAAGCAACAACCCGTTTTGTCAATGGCTGCCTTCTTTGTTGGGAATAACAGTCCTTGCCCCTCCAAATCGAACACGATGCCAGTGCTGATCTTTGTCTATATGTCCATCCACCAACACTCCTCTCTAATGCAGGTGACATTCATTCCTGCTTGAGTAAATGATAACGGTTCAACAACCAATAATGCTCATGGTTTAGGTATAGAAGTAAAGAAGAGGCTGAAGAATACACTCTTGGTTTAGAGGTAAAGCATAAACAGTACATAATGTTCTTTAATACGAAGATACCGTTGGAATGGTGGTGATCATTGATATAATGCTAAAGGCTTTAGTTTTTAAGGACTTGAATCAGAATGGTGAATGGAAGTATGGTTTTCAGTAACACCTTGGTCAAATTGTAAGTGGGAAGAGATCAACCAAAGAATTTGTTTGCATGTATGCATAACTCATGGACACAGGCAATAGAGTGGAGAAGGCCTGGGGTGGGGTGGGGAGCAGGCTCAGAGGCATTCATGGGGGGAAAAAAGAGAGACATATGTGATACTTTCAACAATAACGACTTAAAATAAAATAAAAATTGAGAGAGTTCCTGTTCTGTGCCTAGCCTACAATATGCTCAGTTGTCCAAAAATTTAAAAGCAGTTTTAAATTTTCACCTATCAAAATAAGGTGAAAACATATTTCTTAGACTCTTACGCTGTTTCTTTTTGTTTGTTTGTTTGTTTGTTTTTGCTACTAAAATTCAAAGGTAATTTTAACCATGGTTGTAGGCATAGACTTCGATGTCCAGCTCAATAGTAACATATTTATTTGGAATAGGGAATCTAAGTTCCTCATTAGACCTCAGGATTAATGCTATTTCATGTGCCAGTTTAGGAGGACCTAGAGAGTAAATGCTTCCCTGCTCTACTCCAACACCACTCCCTCCCTCATCCTTGACAATTCCAACTAAAGTTCAGCAAAGCAATTTCATTTCCTGGATGCTGACTCTTTTAGTTGGTTCTTGACAAGAGTAAGGGTTACTTGATAAAATAAGACTGTAGCTCTGCAGTCTCTAAGGTCAAAACATGGAAAATAAAGTCAATAATGGGGAAAGCATTAAGCTGTCAGAAAAGAGGCACTGAGTCAGGGTTTCTTTGAGTCTCACTCTTTCCTTAAAATCAAAGGCCAGCTGACACTAGTGCAAAACTAGAAGAGTTTAAAAAATCTGCCTCCCTTCAGTTCAATGAGAAAACAGTTCATGGGTGATGTAATGTGACAGGAACATATAAGGCATGGGAGGTTGTGACTGGCCCACAGGAGGAAGTTATGGAATCCAAATTTCCAGAGCAGGAATCTCACAAAACATCCTTGACAGATAGCCAACCTGCTTCGGCATGAACATTTCTGGGGATGGAAATTCACCAGCTTGACAAGCCACCTGGTCCATGGCTGGTTTAACCTTTAGGAAGTTTTTCCTTTATACAGAACTGAAATAGATACATCTTCTCTAGGTTCAATTTCTCTTCTGCACCAATACAAATACATTTCAATATCCTCCTATACAAAATTGTCCTTGAAATATTTAATATTATTATGCTATCCCCTAAGAGCGCTCCTTTGTAGGCCCAAAATATCTTCTAACAACAAAGTTCTCAGCTGTCTGACGTCCCTCCACAGGACGTGTCTTTCGCTCAGTGTTCAGTTGGATCCAAACGCCACTGGCAGCTACAGAGCTCAGGGATAATCAAACCCGTCTGCAAATGACCTGTTTTCAGCTCAAAGTCCTTCTGTTCTCTGTTTGAGGAATGGATTCTGCCCTGTGAAATTCTCATTTTGTGAGCTTCTACCCATCAGTATAGCTCACTCATATTTTCTCTGACTCATTCTGTAAGCCAATGATTGAGATGTCCGCTTTCTATAATATACCAATCTAAAAGCCATTATTTTAGCTTTCTTCTCTCAAGTCACTGATATAAATGATAAAGAGGAAAAAGCCAAAAACAGAGCTAGTCTAATGAATCAAAGGGTAGAGAGAAAGACTACTGAAAACAGGGTAGGAGAATAGGAATTGAAATTGGTAACTCTGGCACTTATCAACTCTGTAATCCTAGAAAAATTAATTACCTTCTCTGAGTCTACTTCTTCATCTATACAATTACATTAATACCATCTAGTAGGATAGAGCTGATTGAAAAAAGGTCCTGCATTTAGTATATGTCCAATAAATGTGTGTTGAGCAAATGATAAGAATTCTGTAAAGGATGAAAGTTATAAAAAGATAATGCAATTAATAATTAATTGTCTCTAGTTTTTACATTCAAAAAGTATCATGTAAGTCAATTGCTTAAGGACATTCTTAGAAGCTTCAATTCAGATTACTACAATAACAATTAGTAAAACAACAATAGTAAAACAATTATTATAGTGCTTCTTCTCTTTAATTACCTTTTAACTTTAAAAAAATTTAAATATATATTTTTATTAATTTCAGGGAGGAATGGAGAGGGAGAGAGAGAGAAAAAAACATCAATAATGATCGGCGGCCTCCTGCGTGCCCCACACTGGGGATTGAGCCCACAGTTCAGCTATGTGCCCTGACTAGGAATCAAACTATGACTTCCTGATTCATAGGTCGATGCTCAACCATTCAGCAACACTGGCCAGGCACCTTTTCACTTTTTTATAGGCTAAATAATCCCACTAATAGATTTTCTTATAGTTCCTATTTTGTAATTTATCTTAATTGGCACATTTCTCTGCCTTCTCTCTAAGGCTTCCATATGTTCCAAGATGTGAAACGTAGATTTTGCTCTCTCCCAAGTAGGGAACCATTCTAATTTGGTCTCATTTGTTCTGACATCTAAGCCTTTTCCTATCTGGCCCCAGCTACCACCTCTGCACATCCCTCCTGCATCCCGGTTCTCTCCTGCTCACCTGCAATGATGGCAACCTACTTCCAGGGCCCCTGGTGTCAACTCCCCTGAGCCTGGAGGAGAATCTTGGACGCAGACTCCTGCACAGCCTCCCAGGCTCATCCAGTCCTGTCCTCCAGGAAGCTTGCACACCTGTGTTTTCCCCATCAGAACACTAGTCACATAGGTCACAATGTTCCAGGAGTCTGCTCCTTCAGGGCAGAACCCATTTTTATCCTGTTACAAGATGCTTGGGATATAGCCTGTTTCCCAGGGTTGGCTGAATGAACAGCCCAGAGCTAGAGACACAGGGCAGTTAGGGCATTAGGGTCTCTGGATAGGATGGAAGGCTGCCTTCCTTATGTGGACATCCTGCCCCTACCTTATTCCTGCGGGTATCACTCAGAGCTGGGACCCTCTGTGCCGAGCAGACACTTGTCACTGATTCTTTTATATATCAATTCACATTTCTTAAAAGGTCTGAGTGCTCCTCCCACCCAAATTTTTTCAAGAAGCCTTGAGTTAGCATTAGTTACCCACTTAGCATTAGTCAGTCAGGCTACCAGAACAAAAAAGTTGGGTGGGTCTTCATTAACATAAAGAAAACAATTAAAAAAAAAAAAAACAACGGTTTCTACTGTATGCAGTATTTCCACTTCCCCTAACCTCACCAAAGGTAAAACAAAGATTCTGTTTATTTTTTACTGTTTCCCTAACTGTTCATAGAAATAACAATGCTTCGACCTGCTTGAACCCTCCTACCCAGCCGCTACTTCTTTTAACTGGCTTCTTTGATTTCCACCACCCGAGAACCACTTTGACCTTAGGAAGGAAATCGGGGTGGCTAGAAAGTGCTACATATAGTATCTGCTTGCCCCCACCGCCCCCCAGGAGCTTCCCAGAGCTGATCTTGGCGCACAAGCACATGTCCAAGATCGCAATCACAACATGGTATAAGGTCAAGATGACCTCCCCTCTGTCCCCCGACGTCCCAATCAGTCGCCACTTCCCCAAAGGAAAACAAACGGGTCCCAGCACGTACAGTGCCCTAAGCCTGCCAGGCCAGGGGGCACCTCCAGCGTGTCCCCGCCGCTGGCCCCGACGGGGTCCCACGGTTGCGCGCACCTACGGGGCCCATCCAGGCGGCTTGGCGTACCTGGCGGCAGTGCCCTCAGGAGCAGGAGGCTTCCGAGGAGCAGCGGGCTGGGCTGCCGGTGGGCGCGATCGCTCCGGGGTCGGCCAGCGGCAGCTGCGCCCCCTCCGCGGCCGCCCGGGCTCCGATCACCGCCCTCCTGCCCGGGTGGGGCTGCGGCGTCAGTGGCCCGGGCTCTGGGCCCTGCCTCGGAGCCAAAGGGTCAGATTTGGTTTCACAACAAAGTCTTCTCGTCACCGCAATCCAACCGAAGGCCAACGCCGCCCGCAGCCCGGGCGGGGCGGGAGCTCGGCCGGGACGGAGGTGGCGAGAGAGCTCGCCCGGGAAGGGTGGCAGGCGACCGGGCCGGCAGCTGGACGCACGGGTGTCCCAACTCGGAGACGCGGGGCTGAGGAACCGGTTCTTCCAAAAACAAGCGGAAAAATGGGTAACGGCCAGGGCAGCGCTAAGAGGGGGTCTGTCTCAGTGTTTAGGGCAAAAACTGCTCTGGCTTCCAGAAATCCGAGCCAGCGGCGGCGTTTCTTCCTTTCTTTCTCAAATGTGTCCTTGCCTCCGGGTTCAGGGGCGCCCTTCGCGTGGCTCTGAAAGCACAGCGACACCGGGCCAGCATCGGCGACCAGAGCCTTCTTCCCAGGACCCCTTCCCGGACCTCTGGGCGCCAGCCTCTCCCCGGCTCCTCTGCGCAGAGCTGAGCTCCACCAGCCACCCAGGCCCCGCTGGGTGACCGGGATGCCCTGGCCGTGTTAAATCGGAGGGAGCCTGGGGCTTTGCTCAGTTACCTGCCAAGCTAGATGCGCAGGAAGTGGAGTGACAAGGTGATTTTTTTTTTCTGGTGGGGTGGAGAATATAAAGGAATAAGCAACCAGACTGAAATTTATTAAAACAATCAGGATTCAAATATTTTATAAGTGGTTTTAAAGCTATGTTATCCAACTTCTTATATTTAGAGAAACTGAGGCAAAGAGGGGTAAATGGATTACACAAAATCATACAAGTAAACTGGGATTAAATGTCAACTATCCTTTCTACTAGTTTTTTATTTATTTTTGCCTTTCTTTGCACCCGGGAACCCCTTTGGGAGGGTAGGGGAAAGTTTCTGTAACCCCAGGTCCCTCTGCATCTGACTTAATGGGGTCTAGAGAGAATCTTGATTTGGCCTGGGAAGTATTTCAGCCTTGGACCAAGCATCCATTACAGGCAGTAATCTGAGCTGCCCCTTCTTTAGGAACTTCCTCTTACTTGATTTAGGGAATCCAATCACAAGCAGTGACAGATATGCAAATACCTTGATGATTTGCTCTTATAAGAACTCATCACTTCTCAGTGAGCATTCAGAAAGTTTCACTTGTCTCCCCCTCTCACATGAAATCCTGTCCCCAGCCCCTCTCACTTAGTCACATCAAATGAGATAATGTAAGCAAAAGGACCTCAGAGAGTAGAAAGCAGGGCATGAATATGGGTATTATCCTACACACCCTTTCAAAATGGGCCAGATTCACACGCTTTACCATGGTCTCTATCAGTCATCAGGTATCTGTGGATTTGTGCTAGATACCACGAAGTTAGAGTCAGAACAATGAGACCTAATCTTTCACCTTCAAAGACTACCGATTATAGATTTGGCAATACTAGTAAAAACCAGTACACAGGAAATAGGCAGAAATCTACACAAAGACTGATCTTCCTTTTATCCTAAACTGTTGGATGTATGCAGACCCAGACACTTTTCAAAATAGACCATATTTATCCTGTGAAAAGAACTTCTTATAAAGGTCAATGCACTGATAAATTATGTTAACCCAATAAGACCACATTACCTCTTCCAAAGAGAAATGGTAACCAAATTAGCCAGTTGATGAGGATGGCTTAGTCTTCTTGAACCCACTGCTTACCCTTTCTTTCCATCACAGATATATTTTTTTAAAAGTTTAAACCCAGAGTCTCTTAAAGCACAGGTGATCAAAAAGTTTCATTTAAGGAGGGCGCAAGAATAACCCAAAACTATCAAATATATGTCTGCTAAGAACACTAAAGGCAATGGAAGTTTTCTCTTGTCAAAGGCGACAGGCATGGTATTTATTCGAAAATCATATTTTAAGCCAATTTTTATAATTCAGAAATCAGTTATAACCTAATTTTTTTATGTACTAATACAGGGAGTCTTTTAATCCTTGATCCTGGTATTTCTTTAAAAAATGTGTAGAACAACTATCAACCCAAAAATCCTACCATTTTATTTTTTAATCTCTCAAAATTCAGATTCAAATGGCCTTTGGATAAAATTCTAGATTTTGAACCAGCCTCTGAATTTGAAGGGTCAGAGAATTTAATTCATTATTGCTCTTTCAGAAATGCTAGGTGTTTAAAATATTGGCAGTACAAGAGTCAGAAGATAGAGTCATATTCAGAATTTTTTTATGAAGGGAAATTGTTATTTGGGCAAAGTACATTTATTTTAGCACAGTACACAAATTCTTCAACTTCTCAAGACAGGAGTAACAGGAGTCAATTTATTGAGTATAATGTATCCCAGACACTTGCTGGAATAAACATGCTCTTGAGCCCCTCAGATGCACAGCCAATAGAGAGCTGTTGACTACTTGAGGTTTTTACACATCTCTCAGCCAAATCAAAAATCCAAGCCCCAAATCAGTTACAGGCATACAGGGTGGATTTGCCTGGCCATAGTAGAGTCACAATCTGCAAATGCACTGTACCACCCAAGACAGGTTTATTTTTGATATAAAATATACTTAATTTTTTTTGTTGGCTGTGAATGCAAGTATGAAGAAATTTTCAATAAAAACTTTAATGTCCCTTGCATCAACCAAACCAAAAACCAATAAAACATATATTCATAATAATCCTTTTGAGAATATATATGGGAGTTAATATTCATGTATTGGTGTGTGTGTGTATATATATATTTATATATATAGATATAGATATATTTGTGACATTTCCATGTGAGTAACTAGGAAATGCCATAAGGACTCAATTATATATCTGCTGGTTTAAACTAGACTTAGAACATTTAGCCACTTAGATATCATAAAATGCTAATCTTAACTGCTCTCCTAACCTGCATTATGTACAATAAAGAAATGACCAAGTTTTTGCACAGGAAGGAACAAAAAAATCGCTTAAGTGTAGAGTTATACTCTGGTTTATGACATAAACACAGGACATGTGACAGAAATGTGTGTTTAAATCTGGGTCCTATTCAGACTCTCAAAGGAGACCCACAGAAGGCAGAGGGCAAAACCCAACAGTTCTACAGATCTTTGAGCATTTGTATTCTGCCTACACTGACAGGTTAGGTATGTGGGACTAATCCTGATTCAAAAGAAATGTTTGCTTGCTCTCTTAAAAATTCCTTTATTATTTAGTTTGGCAATGTAATTTCATATAGAAACACTTTCAAATGCACCCAATGGGAGTTTTCCTTAAGAAGGAGGAAGGTCTGGCCCACCAGCTTAGGTTGAGATTTATTCCTGAGCATCAGTGGGAGAGGACTAAACCATATGGAACAGCCAAGAATGAAGCCAACTCCCCAGATGTGAGTTAGGAATTTTCTTATGTACAGGAACAATTTACAGAAACTTTAAAAGACCAGTCACTTTTCCCCAATACTGGCCTTTCTTCTTTCACTTCATATTGTCAGGAACCCCGTTAACTCTTTTGGTGTTGAGTGCATGTGTCTAGAGAGCATTAATTGAAGCCACTGGCATAATAATCCCAAGAAAAGCTATGCACAAAACTAAAGACATGGTCCCTATAGTCTAGGATCTTTGTATTATAAAAAGTACAAGTGGCCCTAACTGGCTTGGCTTCATAGATAGAGCATCGGCCTGGGGACCAAAAGGTCCCACGTTCAATTCCAGTCAAGGGCATGTACGTTGGTTGACACATCCCTAGTAGCGGTGTGCAGGAGGCAGCTGATCTGTGTTTCTCTCTCATTGATGTTTCTAACTCTTTATTCTCCCTTCCTCTCTGTAAAAAACCAATAAAATATATATTTTAAAAAATTAAAAAGTACATGTGATTTTTAGTCTATGGGAATATCATATCCTCTGAAAGTTAAGTTCCTAGCCTATTGCTTCCCCCCAAAAATGTATGAGGTAAACCAGGGAGAAGTTTATTCACTGAAGAGGAACTTATTACATGAGCCATAAATTTTAACTTTTACATCCAATTTCTTGTAACATTAGGACTGGTTTTGTAAAAACACCTATTTTTGACTAATGTGAGGAAATACATTTCCCCCTATCAATACTTCTAAAGAACATCATCACATTCTTTTATCATACCAGGGATCTTGGAGGTATGTAGTTAGAAGACCTCAGGTAAAAACAAACATGGTTACCTATATCTTCATGCATGTATAGCTTAAGAGATCAGGTGAAGCTTGCAACACTAGGGTTCCTGGCCAGATTTCTATGAAAGACTTTAGGTGAATTTTCAAGCAAGATTTTACCTATCACTTATATGTAACAAATAATAACTATGGTAAATGTCATTGTGTATTTGATTGATTTTTTAAAATCCACCTATGCTATTGGTCTTTTTCTTTTAGGTGAATTTTCAAAGTTATTGAGATATAATGTTTCTATATAATTTGTATAATTTTTCTTTTATCATTTTCTCTCTTGACATATATATGCTTCTCATTGTCAACTACTTTTAGAGGTGGAACTTTGAGCTTCCAATTTGCTTTTGTCCAGAACATTCTATTTAATAACATATCCATTTATGAGTTGCCTTCACCTTTATAAAGAGATGATATCTAACAAGTACTTTGGGGAAAGTGATTCCTAAATGTGAGAGTCACTTGTCCCTGCCCCTACCCCAAAGGCAACGGTTTGATTGTTCTTTTTACATTTCTTTAATATCATATGACAAAGAAGCATCAGATTTGTTATTCTTTCTCACAACTTGAGTAATTTAAAAAATAGCACCTTTTCCTCCAAGAATAAAATTGCAGGTGAATCTTTTAAAATATCAACTCTCTGTTAGCCAACATAACTGTTCTTCCAATATGGTTTAGATCAGGACTGCATGCTCCTTAACTAAACTCTAGTGGCCAGCAGAACAGAAATTTGGGGAATGTGACTCATGAATAATATGGAGTTAGACCTCAAGTTTATAACTTGTGGATTGTATTTCCCAAGACACAGTACTTCTTCTTATCCAGATTAAATCTCATTTACTATTTCCTGACCATGTTTTTGGCAGATAACTAATAGTACTTTTGTTGACTTTTGGTTTATAGTAGTAAATGACTATTAAACATTTTCTAAAATCCATTCCATGTCATGAGTTCTGTCATCGGGCAAAATAGCACTAAATAGGTTTACCCTTACTTCTGAAAGGATAAGAAAGCTTGAGTTCATTGAAAGAGTGTTTACTGTCCTAACTGGTTTTGCTCAGTGGATAGAGCATCAGCTTGCGGATTGGAAGGTCCCAGGTTCGATTCCAGTCAATCACACATATCTTGGTTGCAGGCACATCCCCATTAGGGGGTGTGCAAGAGGCAGTTGATCAATGTTTCTCTCTCATCGATGTTTCTAACTCTCTATACCTCTCACTTCCTCTCTGTAAAAAATCAATAAAATATACTTTAAAAAAGAAAGAGTGTATACTATAAAAGCATAGGTTCTGGATTGAGTTCCATTTAGACAACAATAAACCTGAAGAATAGTACCAGAGGTCACTGTGAAGGTAATTTTCAAACTTGCTTGCCAAATCAAGCACCATCTAAGTGCCAAAATTAATACCAAAGAGTAGTGGAAAGGAGAGAAAGCAAATGATGCATTGTTTGTTTGATAAGCATAAAATATTTAGAATGAGGAAAATTATGTTTCCAACATTGTAATTGTCTTTATTTCTTAATATGTAACAAGAAGCACTGGAGAGCTGTTCTTGATAATGAAAACCGAATGTGTCCTTGAATATTAGTCAGACTTACATGGAGCAGACTTACTTTGTTTCTGTTTTGTCTGTTTTATTTTCCCTTTGTTTAACCTTATTCTTCTCCTCTAACACCAGACATTTTGTTTGCTTGTTTTGTTTTGGTAGGATATTCTATTTTATCCAACAAATGTTTTATAGCTTATATTTTCCTTTACAAAATAAAACTTAGAATTGCTTTATGCATCATTTACACCAGTGCTTTTAATATGATATTGAATGTATATATTAACTGAATCATAGCACCAAACTATAGGCATGAAAGGAAGGAGTCCAACAGATACATTGTATCATTCATTTTCAGAAGTCACAGCATGCTGACAGCTAAGAGCCTTATTCTGCAACCTTTGCCCCAGAATTTTATTTTTTAATTTGCAGTATATCCTTAAGTAAATGGCTGGCTCAATAATTTGCCTAAATTTCCCTTCAAATCATAGTTTATTTATATAGGCAAAAGGAAAACTCAAATCACTTTACCTTCAGCTAAGGAAACCACTGTTGATCAGCTGTGGAAAATGTTTGTTAGAGTGTAAAAGGAGTTATTCTTCCATATATAAGAAAACAAGATCCTTATGGCCACTGCAGTGAGACCACCTACAGACATTTTAATGTGAAGTTATGCACAATTTCCTAGCAATCTCAAGTCCCTGATTCAATAGGTTTGGGTGTCCCTGCAGCAACTTGGGGAAGCCTTAGATTAGTCAGAGGTAGTGACATGGTACCTGCACTCAGTGCTGTTGAAAGTGGGTTTCCAGGGAGGCCAGGCACGGGGAGTTATGAGTGGAAGTTGAAAATTAAAAGTGAGCTAGAAATGCTGATCAAACCGTTTGTTTCCGAAAGTGGTGATCCCTGTGCAAGAAATACTGCAAAAGTGGCTGCAAGGATCAATCATGGATAAATCATTTCATGTGGAAATTGATCTAGAGAGAGGGGAGAGGAGAGAGAGGAGAGGGGAGAGGGGAGAGGGGAGAGGGGAGAGGGGAGAGGGGAGAGGGGAGAGGGGAGAGGGGAGAGGGGAGAGAAGAGAAGAGGGACACTGAGAGAGTCTGGGGGCTTTCGGGTCTGTGGCCAGGTAGGAATCTCAACACTACAACCCATGGAAGACTTGAGCCCGGTTCGGCTAGTTAAGTGAAATTCACCTGAGGTAGGAGGGCTCTCTTTGATGATATCACTCTCTTGAAGTGAGTTTGGCTTCTTTCCTAAAACTCCCTCTTTCCCCTGAAGCCTGGGCAGCTAGCACCTTTGGGTGCCGTCCTGGAAAAGCCCCCGGAGGCCCGTGGCTGCTACTGTGCAAGCGCCACCGGCCACTCAGCCTGGTGGTTCAACAATTCGATTTCAGGCCTTTCCCCCCTCAGCATTGTTTTCTGACTACTTGAGAGGGGGAAAGACCAAAACTATACAAGAAACTCGAGAAGCGACTGTGGGATGCAGAACCGAACACGTGGTCCTGCAAATTGGAGAGGAGGGTGGGGGAGGTGAGGAAACGAGAAGTGAAACTAGAAATTATGGTACAGCTTTAGAATTCGAGAATCTCCCTTATTTTTTTCCAATACGGATTGTTTTTGGTTCCTCACAGCTGCTCCTATCCAATAAAACTGGAAGAAGGGAAATAATGGGCTCAACAGTGACGTGTCCACCGACAGAAACGCACTAGCAGTTGGGGTGGGGATGGGGGAGATTTTTGCGGGGAACTTCACGGAGGGCTGTTGCCCGCCAGGCTGTTTCTAAACAGATGACTTTCCCCAAAGATTGCGAACAGTTCCTTTGTTCAAATCCAAGATACAAAAACACTGCTTCCCCCAACAGGATATTCAAATTTCATTTATTCGGAGACACCTGGAGCACAGGGGAACCAGGCAGCTTATCAGGACAGCTTTGGGGGAGCTGCAGAGATAGGCAGATTCACAAAAGAGAGTGGTTTATAAGCTCTTTCGTTCCGGAATGTACCTTCTTCTTCCAAAGAGTACATATTATTGGGGGTGGGGGGTGGAGATTTTTTAAAAACACCCTTTTATCTATGCAAGTGCCTCATCTGATACGTAAAATCGAACACACATTTTGTGGAGGAGAGAAAAGGGAACTCACAGTGCTACCGCTGATATCTCAAGTCAAGAATTAAGAAAAATGATTCCCTATCTATACGAGCGTTCAGTTTTATTTTTCTTTTCTGACACGTCTTGAATTAAACAAAACAAGTTAACAGGATTGTAACGAAAACCCCACATGATGCAAACATCCAGAGAAAGAAATTCTAGATTGATTATATCCAGGGACCGCAAAGATTTTTATTACTTGATATCACTGAAGTAGCCAACCAAGGGCCCGGGAAGCTGCAGGATTCTCTTGAGGGTGGGCTGGGGGTGGGGAAACTTTACAGAACCTTACACCAGCTTAAAAAAAAAAAAAAACTTCATAAAATGTAAATGCAACAAATTGAGCTGAATTTTATTTTTCCAGAATTAAAACACGTATTTAGTAGGTTTGGAAGGCCAATTGCCAGCTCATGGACGTATTGGAATAAAACACAAAGGCAAATGCCAAATGCCTGTGGTTTATGTAAACTACATCAAATCACAGGTTTTTATATTTAGACGGATAATGGACGGATATAAAGTGATAGATAAAAATCGGTTGTTAGGGCTTGTCGTGGATTTTCCTATGCTTATTACTTTTCCTACGAGTTTCAAATGATTGCATTTACCAACGCTAATATTTGAAGCGTCTGAAACTGCAGCAGACATCATTTCCTTATTTCTACTCACAGAAGTGCCCCCGGGAAAAGATAACCAGAGATGCTTTAAACGCACCCTTGCTGCTAGACCTCAGGGGACAATGGGAAGCCGGTGGCCCTCTCTGGGTGTGAGCCCAGGCGAGGGGAAATCTGCTGCCGCCTTCCATCCCACCTCCCTCAGCAGCTCTGAATAATGCCCAGCTAGCACCACCTTTGGGGTGCAAGTAGGGCCAAGGAGAGAGGTCGTTCGGGTGGGAGAAGTGGAGTGCCAGGGCATTTTACGGGGCCCTGGTGAGGGGGTAGGGGTGGGGATCGGAGGGGTGGTGCAGAAGATTGGGAGGGTCTGCACTGAGGCGTGCGCTTGGAGCGGGCGACCCGCGGCGGGTCGCCCCAGCGCGTGGTTGCTGTGGCAGCCAGAGCTACCGCCTCAGCCGCGTCCGGGGCTGGGAAACCCGCTCCCTCCCCGGCGGCGCCTATTACCAGCAGCTGCTTCTGCTTAGCCCAGCGAGGATCGGTTTGCCCCAACCCACAGCTTCTCCCCAGGCTCGACCTCCTCCCGCCCCTCCCTTCCCCTCCCCGCCTCCCAGCCAGCTCCGCAGCGGCCGCGGCCCCTCTGCGCTACAGTAGCGCTGTCACGCGCGCAGGTTCCGGACTCCAGGATGGGGGAGGGAGGAGGGCGAGCACAAATGAGCCAGGAGGACCACGAGGCTGAGAGTCCCCCGAGGGAGGGTAGAGGAAAGCGCTGTGGCGGTGAGATTAGGAGGCCGCAGGCAGGCAGGGCGCGGGGCTGGGCTGGGCTGCCTGCGGACAGCTGCTCCTCCGCAGGCCAGGGTGCGCCGAGGAAGGCGCCGAAGGCCGGGGTCGGGGCAAGGGGCCAGATGCCCTGTCCGCCACCGGTAGCTTCCGCGAGGCCGAACCACAGCGAGAAGGCAGCGGCACGGCCATCCCGTCGCAAGGCCGGGGTTTGGGGAGAAGCCTGCCGAGTGATGCGCACGGAGATTCCCCCGAGGCACCGCTCACTGGGCGGAGCCCTCTCCGGCCCGCGCGCTCCGCACTCAGCGGGGCCAGAATGGCACGGGGCGGAGAACCAGGCAGACTCTCCCCAAGGTCCGATGGAAACCGGGGCGGGAATGCCCACACTGCCAGGGGCGCGGGACACAGGGCGGGGGCGCCGGCCCGCGGTGGGGCTGGGAACAGTTTCTCCCCGGAGCGCCGGGCCGACCGCGGGACCCCGGACCGCAGGGGAGCCCCCTGGTGAGGACGGGTGGGCTCCGGGCCGGGGCTGAACCGGGGCCTAATGCCGGCGGCTGGCTACCAGGGCCCGCCCTGACCCCGAGGCAGATCAGACGCGGAGCGCTGCGCTTCCGAAGAGAGAGGGTCACCTGTTCGCGGCAGTCTCGGAAAACCGGCCTGCAGTGCCCGGGATCACTAGATGCCCACACCCTGGCACAGTCCTGTTTGGAACAATGGTATCTTGCCTGCCTGGCAGTGACCGTGGCCACGGGGCCTATCGGGGCAGTCTCCCCGCCCCCGTCCAGAGTGGGGGGCTCCTCTGCCCGCGAGGGCACACCCCTTCGCGCCCGGGTCAGGTTTGACAGCTGGAAGGGATCTCCGAGGCCTAGTGTCCTCGCAGCCGGCCGTTCTGCCAGCGGAGACATGGACATTCCCAGGGACCAAGTGCCAGCCTGGACGGCGCGGTTGTGCCCCCCTCGTTTAAAATAGTACCCAGCGCGGGGCGGCCCCAGGCCATGTGTTCAATGGTTGAATGCCCAACCCACCCGGTGGTCGATCCGAACCCTTTCCCTATTCGGAACCACGTGTCGGGGCGTTTTCTTCCCAACCCCGAACATGAGAAGGCCAGGACGGGGTTCCCGGCCAGACATCCGTTTGCCCACAGACTGCCTGGAAGAAAACCCTTCTTCCTTACGTACTGGTTTCTAAGCATCCGTGGTCTCCAGCCCCCAACCCCTCTCGGTTCCTCCCGACCCCCACGCAATTCTGGGACTGTCCTCTAGTAACATTTCCTTCGTATCCAAAGCTCCTGCAGGGAGTGCACTCTCTCTCCTCAAGACCCCCTTCTCCAGAATCTGTGCACACCCCCATTTCTTGGCGGCCTTAACCACAGCCAAGGGTGGCAAGGCAGGGGTGGCGCTTTTCAAGGTCGCTTGGAGGAAACTTTAGCATCTCTTCCCCAGCTCCCCTCTGGAACTGCAGTCTAAATGGGAACGAGTTTGCTTGCAGGGCATCACAGCTTGGAGAGCAGATATCCATATCCTATCCCTCACCCCCTACCCCCAACCCCTAACTCAACCACACCCCAAGCTAAATTCTGAGCTAAGGAAAGCCTCGTAGAATTTCTGCGGCCGCCACTCCTTTGGAGGAACCTTGGAACTCAGATTGGAGGAGAGGGAGGCAGGCGCGGAACGTGCACAGGAGCCCCGGTGGGGCGGCCTAAGGCCGAGGTGTGGGGTTCCTCTCACCGAAGCACTAAGCCGGCCCTGCAGGGAGCAGTCACAGCTGTCCAGCGCCCCAGCCTACAGGAGACACATCTTTGCTAAGCTTTTGAGAGCTTGTTCATCTGCAGCCCGTGCCACCTGAAGACCAACAGGACTTTTTCTAGGGAAAGGCACCCTCCCCTAGAGGGTGGATTCGGTTTTTCCGAGGTGGCCAGCGATTTAGGGGCATTTTCAAAATTTAGATCAGCAGCTTTGAGCACACAGGCTCTGACAGAAACGGTGAGTAAAACAGGGCATCTGCAGGAATGACCATTAGCCACACCTAACGCACGGCTTGGCACCGGGAAGTGCAAGGATGGACAATGGACATGCAGCAATGCCAGTGATGTTTTTTCCTCTCTGAGTCCTTGGCAGCTGCCCTCTTCCCTGTTTCTAAGATTGGCCTGGGACCCAAGCATACAGTTTCAGTTCTAGGATAGGCTCTGACACTAGGGTTCCCCACACCCCATGGTCCGTATTTTCTGAGCTAAATTCTGTCTGGGGTGATCTGAGGAACATGCCTCCATGTTTATATTCACAGTGACAAAGTAACACACAGGTTTTTGTTTTGACAGTGGGAGAATCTGGCTTCTTTGGAAGAAAAATGACTGCCAGATCTCTTCACCAACAGTGGGTTTGAGCAGAACACAGCGTCTGAGGAACCAGTCACTGCAGCAGAGAATTCCTGGCAAACTCCTTGATGATGTACGTAATTTAAAACATCCCCTATGCTATCCTTCCACACAGGAACTCCACACCTTTCCATTTGCTTGCGTTAGCACCAATTCCAAAAAAACATGACAAATCATTCCGGAAAGGACAAAAATGAATAATGGTATTTCGAGGATGAGCTGTAGACACATGCAAATCTCTCGTTTTCCTGAGGTTAAGCCTGGCTTTCCCTCTGTTGCAGTTAAAACCTGAAAGAATATTTACAGATAGTCTTAAATTCTTGGTCCCCTGTCTCTCCACAAAGAGATTTTTGTTTTGCCTCCACCACAGAGAACCAGAGGCAAGACATTTTGCAAAATGGGGTTTTCACTTTCACCTGCTAATGCCACACACTTTGTCTTCCTAGCACACTGGTTAGTACACTTCAAGCAGCCGTTGCCAATATGGGAGTTGAAGCAACCTAAGAAAAATCTGCCCCTGGCCAGCCAAGCTCTGGGGTCTGCGGGGACGCACAGGGCTGTTAATTCCTCCCAGCTCCATCTGCGGGAATGACGAAACTCAGCCATTACCGAAGATGAGGAGGTTAAATTAATTAGGTCCTTCCATTATACTGCAGTCTTCTGGAGATGGCGGCCATTTTCCCTCTAAATGATATTATTTCTAGATCTACTGAGCCGCTGATGCAATTAAAGGGAAGATAATGTAAATTTAACAAATACAAATAACACTTGCTTTCATGTATGTTGAAATATGTGGAAAGAGAAGGACCGGCCAACTTGTACCTGTCTGCCATAAACAACCAATGCAACTCGTCCTTTAAAAGAATCAAATAAAACCAGCCAGTGTGCACTCAGATTCTTGAGTGAATTCTTGAATCAATACTTTTGTTTCATGTTTTCATGTTCTCAGTAATGTTAAGGTATCCAGTTTCAAACTCTTGCCAGTAAGAAAGAAAATATGCCCTGCTGTGCACTCTTCTAAACACTTTTAAAGAATCACACTTTCTTTCATTTGGAGTTATGGCTCTGATTGTCTGGTGAATCTTCCCAATCTCCACTGGCAAATGAGTAGACACACTTAACTCCCTGCACTAATCACCTGAGCTGAAAATCGGAGTCACGTCAGCAGACCCATTAACATCTCTGGTCTTGTGCAAAAGGGCACACACCAAGGCATAAGGTAGTATTAATTATTATATCTCTTCTGCCACTGTAGAAACAGATTAGAAAGACTGGTGGGCTAATAATCTATACAGCAAGTATTAAAAACAGATGTATTCCTTTGATAAATTGCACATTCCTAATATAAATAAAAGCAATAGAATAATTTTGATTCTTTTCAGCTTGTCAAGGAACATTATATTAATTTTAGAGTTAATAAAAGCTTTGGTAATTAAACATCCAGTATTCCTAGGAACAGCCCTTAAACAGAAGCCCTTTTGTCCACAAATAGTTGTGTTTTCTCTGCCTGAAGTTATTTCCAGCCTTTCTCTTTCCTAGGGATGGCTAAACATTTTTAATTGTAAATAAGGAGCATTGCAAGGCACCATACGATTCAGCGTATTAATGTCATGCTCCTGTGGGTATAGGAGATTGGTACGTCATTGGTCTTCTACAGGATTTGTGCATTTTCCTTGACAAGCTGGTGAGCATTGCAGTCTGGGTCACAAACCGTGTTTTCCCTTCTCCGATTTACGCAACAATGTGACGTCGCCACCGTTCCCTCCCCCACCCTGAGTGCCTGTGTTTGGTTGGGGATCAATCCCACTGGCACAGTGACTGTAGGTTGCACAGCTTCTATGGATTCCCGGTGAAGACCAGCAAGCTAGCATGCTAGCAGTCAGGGATGTTTAGGTGCCAGAGATTGTGTGTACCCTGGTAACAATGGGCTTGGGCACCCACACAGGGTGACAGCCAGAAAAGCTGCCTCAGATACAAGATCTAGAACCCCATTGTCTTAAGTGCCTGTGAAAGCTTTAGGTGGTATTCCTAGTCCTGGAGCCTAGAAGCACAAACGTATTTTGAACTGGGAATGTCTCTGGTTTATGGAAATGGGTGGTTGGTCATTGAGAATAGGAAACAGAACCAGTCAGTGGAAAGATGGGAACTCACTACGATATCTACACTGGATTATCTGATAGCCTCAAGAATGTCACCAGTAACCAGAAAGCCATGCCTCCCACCCCAGTTTTTTGTTTTTTTTCTTCTTCTTATTCCACGCTCCCAAAACAACCTTGTTCTTTATTTTTAAAAAGGAGGATCTAGATTTTGGAGCTTTGAAAAGCTTATCTTTCCATACCTAGTGGAGATATAAAAGTTAACAGAGATTTAGGTAGTCAGAGAGAGAGAGAGAGAGAGAGAGAGAGAGAGAGAGAGAGAGAGAGAGAGAGAAGGAGGGAGGAGAAGGGAGGGAAGAGGAGAGAGAGATGGGGGAGAGGGAGAGGAAGATAAGGGAGGGGAGGAAGAGAGATATTTTAACAGAGTTTGCTTTTCTCTCTGTCTCCCTCCCTCCCTCCATCTTTTTAGTGGAGGGAGGGGAACCATAAAATTCTCTATAGACACACTATAAATTGTGTTTTGCTGGAAGTTTTAATACTTCATTTAAAGTCAAAGAACTTTTTTTTTTTTTTACCACTTTAGCTCTTGCTGATCATCTGGGACAAAATCCAGGTGGCAAATTTAATGTAATTCAGTAAAAATTTCCAGCATAGCCTGTGAGAAGCAGGTACTTCGAAATGCAAATCGAAAATTGTTTTTTGTTGACATAAGAAGCAATTAGCATTTATTAAAATATTCATCAGTTCAGAACTTTACAGAGTGGATTCAGTGGATATTCCAGGGAGGAAATGAAGTGGATGAACACGTCATTAGTTTCCGAGGCCACCTTTGGACAATCTTACCTTTCCAGCAAAGTTGGCTGGGAGATCAGTTGTTGATGCTTTTGTGTTGTAAAAAAATGGTTAACAAAGGAACTAACCCTGCACTTCTGGAAAGACAAGAAAAAATGTAGATTCTGAGGCTCTGAGGAATTCAACACTTTGAAAAGCAAGATGACTCATTCAAAGAAAAGTTCTGAATCTTTTCTTATTTGTAACCTGCAAGAAATACTTTTAATCGTGGCCTCGACTACTTTCTGATTCAGACATACTTTTCATGCATTATCAAAATTAATCTGTGATTTGAGTACTTTTTAGAGAACTTCTGCTGACTGCACAAGGAATTCACCTTGTTTTTAAAAACAGAAACAAAAATGATCCTAGTGTAGTTCATACTTTTTTTTTCCAGGAGAGATGTGATGAAAACGAAGCCTCGGAACATTTTTTAATGTTGATAGAGCAGGCTTGAAAAAACTTGTTATATAAATCAAACTGTTTTGGGGGCAAACCCATGTTGTTTTTAAACCACAGAGTGGGTCAGTGGGTGTGGTTACACACAAGGTTGAATGGTGAATGTATAGGTTAAAATATATTTTGCCACACTAGTTTCCAGAGGATTGTTTTGGCCTGGTGTTCCAAACCATGAGCCAAAACTTTGGTCAGTATTTTGACAACAGAGCCAGGAAAAACAAAAAAGGCTTAGCCTGTGAAAAAGAAATGAAGATGTAGTGAAGGAAAACAGTAGTCCCTCTGCCACTGCCTTACTCAATCCATATGTGGGCTTAAACACAGGAAATACCCACCATTCACCGCAATCAAGCCAGAGGCTTGTGCATCAGAAAGTGCCTTGTGGAACTAATTGGACTCTATTAAGATTGTCATTGACATGGGAAAGCATTTTGAAATTTTAAATCAGAACATGCAATGTACACAGAAAAAGATAACAGTCACATTGTTGAGTCCGGGCTACAAATACAGGCATAATACACATCTGAGCATGAAGGACTGGTGGGCTTTTTTTTCAGCGCTGACTGTGCTGTGTTCATTATCATTCAGGAGCATGTTTGTCTTCCTTCACTTTATGTTTGCCTTTAATCTAAGATCTTTCCAGAATAGGCAGATTTCACTATGTTCTGGCACTGCCTCACAAGCAGAAAAAATCCAAGCCTTGCCTGCCAATTTAAAATGATAATCAACAGAGTTCATGGTACTTGCCATAACAGCAAAGTTACAGACAAGAAAAAAAAAAGCCCCACACAGTTTGAAATAGGAACTTCTAGGGAACTTTCTCACTCATGATATTAGACAAAACACATATACTGTAAGTATTCATGATCACACACAAATCAACTACCAACAAATCTTTGGGAAAGAGCTTATTTTTGGCATTTTCGTTATAGATATCTTTTTAAAATGATCCTAAAATGGCAGAGATTGGAAGCTTTATCCTCTCTTGGTTCTTCTTGCAGCCCATCATATTTCTCTGAGGATCTACAGCGGAGTACATGCTTAGCTTTGACAACGTCTCAATGTTATGGCTGTCAGCCACATTTGTTTTATAGATAAGGTTAATTTGTTGCTCATATTTTTGGGTCTAAAATCTATATTTGATTTGCCTTGTTAAAAATACGATTTCCCACTCTTATAAGGCACATGCTATAATTCATCTATCTAACATTTTTGAAAGGCATTACCTGGTGAAGTCATTTGATTCCAGATTTATTTTATGTGAAGGGTGGCATAAAGTAACCACAGCCACAATCCATTTCAGAAGATAGTCGATGACAACTATAAACAAGATGATCTCTCACGAACTTTTTCCACTCAGTGCTGACTGCCATTTTTTAGTAGTAAGCCCTTTTATTTCATTAGTTTGAAAATGTCTTCTTTGTCATGGGTCACTTCTAGCATAGTTCAGTGTCTCTCCAATTTCAAAAACAAAATGATTGCAACTAAGGAGGGTATGTAATTTGTGTTCATAAAACTTAGATTTACTATGAAGAGATTGTCAAGGGAAAGCTGGACAAGCAACAAATCAGTGAAAGGCTCTGGTGTGTGTGTGTGTGTGTGTGTGTGTGTGTGTGTGTGTGTGTGTTTAAATGTCTCCATAATCCTCGTATCATCAAAAATTGAAATTCATAATATCATCACCTCGTTGCCAGGTTCTCTATATGGATTCTCATATCTAATTCCCAGTCTTTATATGAATTAGCTCAATCCTCACAATAGTCCCCGGTAGTAGGAGTATTTATTATTCCCAACCTAATGAGGAAACTGAGTCATAGAGAAGTCACTTGTCTGAAGTCAGACAGCTAGAGCTCAGAGCACTCTCTTCAGTGAGAGGGAAAAGGACAAGAGTAGGGGAAGGGAGAATGGAAGAATATTATTTACCTCTTTTAAGAGGAAAATAATTTCAAAGGGTGATGGGATTAAGGAGACAACCTGGTGTAGGAGAAAGAGCTTTGTGTTGAAGTCACACAACCCAAGGCCTCAGTTTCTCTGTTTGCAAAATGGAGGTAGCACAAAGGTCTAGGTTTTTAAATACCATGGGTTCGAAACCTGGTCGAGGCAGTGGAATTAGACAGCTGAGTCTGAATCCTGATGCTGTGAGACCAAGGTAAAGAACTTAGTCTGTTCAGCCTACATTTCCTTTTCTGAGAAGTGGTTGTGAAGACAACGAATTTACATTATACTGAGAATTAAGTTAGATGATATACATTAAGTACCTCATAGAATTCTTGGCATAGAATCGGTGTCCAGTGAATGAGTGCCAACATAATTACTGACATTATTTGAGAAAGAGTAAAATAAGATAAAAAACTCAAATAATAAATTTCTATTTTCCACATAAGAGAAGCCTGGATTCAACATTTGCTGCTCCCCCTGCCCCCACTGTGATTTTTACAGTTAAACTTCGGGTGTTTTCATCTGTAAAATGGGTATATTCCCACTCTAAATTCTACAGTGGTAAATTTTAAAGACATCAGAACGTTTTCACATGAAATGGAATTTCTAAAAACAGCATATCTGTGGTACTGCACGTAAAAATTATTAATGAACTGACATTTGGTGAGACATGAGCTGTCATTTTGTTCGGCCAAATTCTTAACCCCGGAAACCCAGGGGGTAATTTCACTCCAGTGGCTTGAATAGGATGATAATTTATCCAAATGGATTTAATTCTAAATACTAATTCAGGACATATCTTTACTTTAAAACCAATTGTGTGCACATATATATAATTTTTTTGCAACTTAGTACAAATGCCAGTGAAAAAAAAGAAGTGAAAGAAAATATAAAATAATATTTACAGACTTAAAGGAAAGAGTCTGTTGAGAATGTTGTGGGTGACAGTTACACTGTAAGTCACCAAGAAAAGATCAAGGCACTTTGGACAGTGCCTCTGTGTTCTTTATATCCTGACCTTTGTTATAGCAGACTTGGTGTGATCTTGACTCAGAATCACCCCTGAGGGTACAATGAAATTTGCTCGTTAAACTATTTTAATGTTTTTTTCTGGATATCATGCATAGCATGCTGCTGTCTCTCTGTGGTGGAACCAAAGTGAATAGCTTTTACTGATTCTGCAGATAAATATCATATGTCACCACTTGTTAAGAATCCGCTTTAAAACCCAAGTTCCCATTAATCAATGTTGTCTTTGTTTTCAAATAATTAATGCAAAAAATAACACAAAAAATACAATTCAGTTAGTTATGGATTACAAATTTTATGGATTAAAAATAATATAAAGTAATTTTATAAATTAATATTTAGCTCCAATATAGTTTCTTTGGAAATATAGTCCTGGGTGCTATCCTATAACTCAATTATCTATAATTAAATATATTTTCTTTTCCAAGCCAGGATACTTAAGAGAGTATTGCCCAGAACAACAGAGATTGTCCTGGGAATAAAGGGAGGAAAAGTCATTTTATTTATAAGCATAGGTTTTTATGAATCTAAGGATTTAATTCTGTAGATATGGAATAATTTGGTGGTTTCATGAAAAAGAAAACCATAATTTTTAATCAATTAGTACCCATTTTGATATCAGAGTATATTGAAAACAAATGTGCAAGGTTCTTTAAAACCTAATAATTTTTCAAAGTAGCTAGTGAGTTGTCAGAAGTCCATATTATTCTATAAATCATGGGGCTGTAATATACAACATAGGGAATATGCTCAATAATATTGTAATAACTGTGTATGGTGACAGATGGTTACTAGACTTACCATGGTGATCACATCATAATGTACACAAATGTCTAATCTCTATGCTACACACCTGAAACTAATAAAATTTGTATGTCAACTATAATTAAAATGCAAATTAAAAATAAAGGTAGAAAAGACATTCATATTCTAAATTATTTGCTGTTCTTTGGATCAGATTACATGACCATTTTGGTCTTTCTATTAAATGGCTTTAGTTTTGAGGACAGGCCTACATAATAAAAAAATGTTATGAAAAATAAATCTAATATTTTTCTTTTTTGCATTATGTTTCTGGCTTTCAAAATAGTATTTTACACTTACAGAGTTTTTCAGTAACCATCTGTTGAATGAGTGAATAAGCAAACCAAGATGTTTCTAGTTAATCTGAGGTTCTCTGGATAATTTAGATCTAATAACAAATGAAAAAAAAAGTCCTTATTTCAAATTTCTAAATAAAAAGAGGACCATATTCTACATCTTTTTGGAAGGTACACATGTATAAATATGACCATATTATTTACTTAAAAAATAAAGCCATATGGGCACATTACTGAGAGAAATCACACAAGTCATTCCAGCGATACATAAATGTCACTTCTTCATCCAGATCAGCACCTTTGTTGCTTTAACTTGAGAGCAATTTTTATGACTAGGATATTCCTTCAAATCCTTGAAATAATGAGTATCTAGTAATGGCCTCCTTCCTTTTACCAATGAAACAGTTATTTAGCAGTATCATTTGTCTCATATTTAGACACTATTTCATATCACACACTGGTTGTATTTTCCAAAAAAATAAGAATTTTGGGCATGTCTCCTTCAAGAAGCACCATGTCCAGACAATACAAATTCTTCAGGATGTCTTATTATCCTAGGATCTCAATGTTGGATGGCCACTTGGAAGTTTTTTGTTATAAACACTGATGAACAATCTACCAATCTACCACTCTATAGTCAGTCCCCACATGCCCTAAATTTTCTTGTCCTCAGCCCAGGTCTGAGACGTGGGGAACAAAGAAGCCACTTGCATAAAGCACTGGGAAGGAGTGCTTGGGTCCTGGGAGTGGTCTTTCTTCCCACTGCTACTTTGAGATTATTAGGTATCTTCTATTGGAAACCCCTGCCATTCAGTTAGACCCTTCTTCTAACTGCCCGGTGGAAAACACTGGCTTTTGGCATCAGTCTAAGCTCTGCCATCATCTTGAGATACTTTAGTGCCCACAGGTTCAACTGCCATCACCAAGGCCTCTTGATTCCTGCCGCCTCCTGGCCTCCTCTCCACTCTGTTTTAGTAACTCAGGTCATAGCCTATGCTCAGATATTGTTATTATCTGTAATTTCTCCACTTCCACTATCACTATTTTTGAAGCCCATATCTAACCATGACCCTCCTGCTTTCTATTTGTTCAACTACCTTCCCCCATCCCAAACCCCCACTATAATGCTTCTTTCACTCAGGTCACTGACCATTTCACTTTATTTTGTCTTTTAAAAATATATTTTTATGGATTTCAGAGAAGGGAGAGGGATAGAGAGATAGAAACATCATTAATGAGAGAGAGTCATCGATCAGCTGCCTCCTTCATGCCCCACACTGGGGATCCAGCCAGCAACCTGGGCATGTTCCCTGGCCAGTAATTGATCCATGACCTGCTGGTTCATAGATCAATGCTCAACCACCGAGCCACACCAGCCAGAGCTGACCATTTCACTTTATACTAAAACATTAGCCTTTGCTGTTTTTATTTCACTCTTATCTAAATTAGAGCTGCAATGCACATCATCATTCCAGTAATAAAAAGAATTTTTCCAATAACCTCAACTTAGTCCACAACTTGTCTTTTGACTCTATTTACTTACAAATCATTGTTTGGTGAGCCCACCGATTACTTCCTCTGTGTCTTGTAACGTGGCTTCTTGGTTCTAGTACATTCTGCTGGAAGCTAATTCCAGGATGGCATAATAAAATGCAAGAAGTCCTTAGAAGGTTGATGGGCTTCTATATTCAGCAGGGTTAAATACATATTATTGCCTGCTGGAATGGCCAAAAGCATTTCCCCAAACCTAAATATTTTCACGTATTATTGCCTGCTACTAAAACAGCGGAAGGCAGGTTCCTCCAACCTGATAATGCCTACTATATTATACCATGCCTTACCTTTGTATGTATATCTGCTTTGCCTTAGGAAAATTTGTGTAAATAAAAAGCTAGGAGTCCAGAGATTCAGAGAACTTGGTTACTAAAGCTAAGTCTCCTCTGGCTCCCCATGTATTCCAAATTTATATTTCATGTCTAGTCTCTATATTAATTTACATGCAGCCCTTCTCCAGATTCCTGAACCCTTCTAGATGTTGAGAAACATCCCAGCACATTCATGACCAGCCTCAAATGGGACCTCCACAATGTGCATTAAATCACCTCAATCATCAAATTACTAAATCAGATAAAATCACTCTCCTTAAGCCTCTGACCTTGTACCTTTGCCCCTTGCCCAGCAGATTACCTCACTTCCTAAGTTACAGAGAAAACAGAAGAGGTCAGAGAGAAACTTTCTCATGTTTTTAAATCAACTCTAAATATACAAAAGTACCGTTATCCTAAAAGGTATTTCGGAGGTTCCTGTGTTATCTATGTGGTATATGATGTTGGCTTAGAAAAGGATGATGATTGGTTATATTCAACATATATTTGGAAGGTAGAACCCCCAGCTTTGTCTAGTGAATCATACCTAGGTGTGATATAAGAGAAAGAAAAAAATTAAGCCTGGCTGTAGTGGCTTAGTGGTTGAGCATCAACCTATGAACCAGGAGGTCATGGTTCAACCAATCAATGATTTTATCTCATCATATATATATATATATATTTATATATATATATATATATATATATATATATATATCTCCTATCTAATAAAAGAGTAATATGCAAATTGACCATACCTTCACTACACCCAGCAAGCCATGTCCACAAACCATGCCCACCAGCCAGTCAGGAGCAATATGCAAATTGACACCCAAACAAGATGGCTGCTGCCCATGGCAGGGCGATTGCTGGGTTCCCAAGGCTGGAAAAAGCCTTACCAAGAGGCTTTTTCCAGCCTTGGGCAGGGAGGCTGGGGCTGGGGTGTAGCCAGCCAGCGGATTGGCACCATGGCAGGGCGATTGCTGGCTGGGGTCCCCTGCCCAAGGATGAAAGCCTCAGCCAGAGGCTTTCGTCCTTGGGCAGGCTTGGAGTGAGCCGTCAATAGGACATCCCCTGAGGGCTCCCAGTATGTGAGAGGGGGCAGGTTGAGCTGAGGGACCACCTGCCTCCAGTGCATGAATTTCGTGCACCAGGCCCCCTAGTGTGTGTGTGTGTGTGTGTGTGTGTGTGTGTGTGTGTGTGTATCCCTCTCCCTTCCTCTCTGAAGTCAAGAAATTTTATTTTTTTAAAGATAAAGAAAAAATAATCAGCACTGACTTCAACTTCTATGGTTCTACTCTGAATATGGTGAATTAGAGTCTATCAGAACACCTACTAAGAATTGGTAGGTGGCTAAAATACTAAAAGCATACTAGAACTACCAAGACAACCAAAATTTCAAGTTTCAAGAAACATTCTCCTCCCCGAAAAAGAGTAAGTACAGAGAGTGAGCTCAACATTTAGTGCTGCCTCTCACCTTGGGAGATTTGCAGACCCACATGTGTTGATGCAGAGGCTGGAAACTGAGAACTCAGCACTATCATTGGCTGGGGAGACAAAGATTGGGGTTCAGGGATCCTTAAGATAGAGGGGTCCTGGTAAACATCTCAGATTTTCTGTTGGGACCACTGAAGGCTATAACCCCATGAGCAAATGTGAACTATAAATGGACCAGACTTCCTAAAGAGTAAAACTCAAAACCAAATCAGCATAAACTCTAAATTCTTTAAAATATTCTCCTAGTTCCAACTAACTGCAAAAGTAAATTCTCTGGAAGGAAGTAATATCAACTAAAGTCTGAATGTTGGACATTAAACCAAAACAAACAAGCATGTCAGGAAACATGATTAAATAACTAAAAACCAAGAGAATCCTATCTTATCCAATAAAAAAGTAACATGCAAATTGACCATACATCTGCTACACCCACAAGCCATGCCCACCAGCCACACCCACCAGCCAATCAGGAACAGCTATGCAAATTAACCCCAACGAAGATGGCTGAGGCCATGGAGAGAGATGAGGGAGGCTTGGGTTTCCCTGGCAAAGGAGGAAGCCAAGCTTTTCACACACCCTGGCCTGCCTTCGCCTCCTCTTAAGGCTACAAAGTTTCAATCATAGAAGATAAACAAATCCCAACAGAAATGGCTGCCACTACGGAGCAAGCTTGGCTCCACTCAAGGCTACAATTGTAGAAGATAAATCCCAGATACCAGGGCCTCCACTTGGATCACTGTGGGGCGTGGCCGGCCTGAAAACCACCATAGGCCCTTCACCCAGGTTGCCCCACATCCCAAGGGAATCCCCACCCTGATCTGGGACACCCTTCAGGGCAAACCAGCTGGCCCCCATCCATGCACTAGGCCTCTATCCTATCTAATAAAAGAGAAATACACAGATTGACCATCACTCCAACGCACAAGAGGGCTGCCCCCATGTGATCAAAGATCCTGTTCCCATGTGAACAGCATGGCCACCACAAGATGGCCAGCAGGGAAGGGCAGTTGGGAGGGTCCATGCCTGAAAGGGAGGGCAGTTGTAGACGATAAGGCCAGCAGGAGAGGGCAGTTAGGGGTGACCAGGCTGGCAGAGGAGGGAAGTTGGGGCAACCAGGCCTGCAGGGGAGGGCAGTTATGGGCAAACAGGCTGGCAGGGGAGCAGTTTGGCATCAATCAGGCTGGCAGGGGAGTTATTAGTGGTGATCAGGCTGGCAGGCAGAAGCAATTAGGGGCAATCAGAAAGGCAGGAAGGCAAGCAGTTGGGAGCCAGCAGTCCTGGATTGTGTGAGGGATGTCTGACTGCCCGTTTAGGCCTGATCCTACCAGGATTGGGCCTAAATGGGCAGTCAGACATCCCTCGAGAGGTCCCAGATTGGAGAGGGTGCAGGCTGGGCTGAGCCGCGCCCCCCCCCCCCCCCCCCCCCGTGCATGAATTTCATCCACCGGGCCTCTAGTAATAGAATAAAAGCAAGTCCAATGGAGATCCAGTTATTTGAATATCTGACATGAGCTTAACGAAAAGGAAAACAACTACTGTGATTAATGTGTTCAAACAATAGAGGACAAGATGGTGAAGTGTATCAGATAACCCATGTAAAAAGTATTATATATAAATTCCAATGCCAAAAATAAAACAATTAAAATTAAGGACTTAATATCTGGGTTTAATAGTACTTTATACATAGACTCTACTTTTACATCTTCAGTTGAATGTATATTAGGCCAAGTCACTGAACTCTCTGTCTTTCACTATTTTGATATTTTGTTTCACTTTTTTATCCTTCTATGCTTCCTTATGGGTAGTTTATTCTTAGCTATTATGAAGTTTACTGTCTTTTTTCCTGAGTTTATTTTACTCTTCAACTTAGCCAATGCATACACAGTTTTGGTTAATATCATGTTAGTACTGAAACTTCTATTTGATTCATTTCACATGCACAATATCACACTTTAATTTAAAACTTCTTGCTGAATTTAAGTCTAGCTTTTATTTCTCTAAACATTATAGTCATAGTAAAATGTTTTGAGGACTGTGTCTGGTTCTTCCACTATCACACATTGTTTGTACTTGTTTTAGTTGTTTTGACTCCTCATATATTTAAAAAATATATATTTCATTGATTTTTTACAGAGTGAAAGGAAGCGGGATAGAAAGTCAGAAACGTCGATGAGAGAGAAACATCGACCAGCTGCTTGCTTCCTGCACACCCCCTAATGGGAACCTGCCCATAATCAAGGTACATGCCCTTGACCAAAATCGAACCCGGGACCCTCCCATCCACAAGCTGATGCTCTATCCATTGAGCGAAACCAGGTTTGGCTCATATGTTTAGTTATAGTTGGTTGATTTGGTGGACACTGTATTTGAAAAATAATTTTTGAAACATGATTTGAGACTTAAAATGATATTCATTTCCTCCAGAGATAACTTTTCTTTTACTCACATTTTTTAATGTTTGAAAATACTGAAAAAATTAAAGAACTTTGCAGTGAATACTTCTGTATTCACCACCTAGACTCTACCATTGTGTTATTACTCAAAAGACAATTTGATTGTGATGAGCATTATAGTCATGTGTTTTTGTGTTTGGTGGTGTTGAGCTTCAAAAATCTGTGGGTTAACAGTTTTCATCAAATTCAGGAAAAAAATGGCTATTATTCTGCAAGTATCTTTTCTCTCTCTTTCTCTCTTTTCTCTCCTTCAGAAATTCCAATATCATGTATATTTGGTTAGACAAAATTGTCCTAAAGTGTAATGAGTACTGATCCTTTGTAATTTTTTAGTCTTTTTTCTCTCTGTGTTTCATGTTGAATAGTTTCTATTGTTGTCTTCAGGTTTACTTATGTTTCCTTCTGTAACATCTAATGTGCCATTAACCTAATGCAGTGTATATTTCTTCTTAATCATTTTGATTTGAATTGTAAGACATTTTATTTGTGGGTTTTTTTTTGTAGATCTTTCCTGTCTTAAGATGTTCAATCTTTTTTTTTTTTTAATATATTTTATTGATTTTTTACAGAGCAGAAGGGAGAGGGATAGAAAGTCAGAAACATCGATGAAAGAGAGACATCGATCAGCTGCCTCTTGCACGCCCCCTACTGGGGATGTGCCCTTGCCGGAATCGAACCCGGGACCCTTCAGTCCGCAGTCCGACGCTCTATCCACTGAGCCAAACCGCTCTCTAAGATGTTCAATCTTTAACATAATTTTTAAAGCAATTTTCTATTAATCCTATCATTTGTGTCATTTCAGAGTCAGGTTCAATTGGGTAATCTTTCTCATTATGAATTAAATTTTTCTGTTGGTTTTCATGCTTGGTGAATTTTTATTGGATGCTAGTCACTGGGTATTTTACCTCTTGGGGTGCTAAATAGTTTGTATTTCTTAAGTTTCCTTATGGGATGTGTTAAGTGATTTAGAATCTTGTTTTGGGGATCTTGCTTTATCCCTTGTACATACCAGAGCAGCATCTAGCCTGTGGTTAATTTCTCCCCTATACTGAGCTGAGACTCTCTTTAGTAATCAATGAGTCAATAAATTTTCAGTTTTCCATCTGGCTGTTAGGATTTGCTTTAATCAGGTATATAAGACACATAAACATGGAAATGACTGCTATAAAAGAAAATGTTTTTACTGACAGTTTCCTTGAAACAAGAGGCATGTCATGTCATGCAGGCTACATAGGGAAGTACCAGGGCCAGTCAGGAGGCAAAAGGAGTATGGGGAAGCAAAGGCAAATCTTTATTGTGGTTTTCATGGGAGGGAATAGATGAGAGCAGGCTTAGGACTGGATAGTGTGAGTAATTACACTGTGGGCTATAGGATATCCCCTAATTGTCTGGTACCTAGCCCTGGGGTAATTAGGGAGGAATATTGCCTCCTGGACTGTTAGAGTTCAGTAGAGAATATAGTTGGGGTCTAACTCTGAATCAGTTGGTTTGCATATAAAAAATATGCTTCCTGGAGAGTCATCCTATCTAATAAAAGAGAAACATACAAATTGACCATACCACCACTACACTACAAGCCACACCCACCAGCCAATCAGGAGCAAGTACAAAAATCAACCCAACAAATATGGTGGCAGTCACAGAGCTGGAGAGAGCAGGAGGCTTGGGTTGTCCTCAGCAATGGAGGAAGCCAAGCTTTCTTCCTGCCCTAGCCTGCCCTGGTCTCCACTCAAGACTACAAAGTTTCAATTATAGAAGATAAATAAATCCCAGATACCAGGGCCTCCGCTTGGGGCACGGCTACCCTGCAAACCACAACAGGCCCCTCGCCCAGGCTGCCCCATGCCCCAAGGGAACCCCACCCTGATCTGGGACACCCTTCAGGGCAAACCAGCCAGCCCCCATCTGTGCACCAGGCCTCTATCCTTTCTAATCCTATCTAATAAAAGAATAATATACAAACTGACCATCACTCCAACACACAAGATACCCACACTATAGAGAAACAGAGGACAAGGGGTTCCATAGCCAGTCCATGGCATGTGGCTAACACTGGCCTGGGGACTCCACTGCTCTCTCACTCTAGAGCCTGCAGTGAGGCTGCCTGCATTGTCTGCAGGGCAATCCCTGAGTAGCCATGATATATGTGTGGCTATATTTAGTGAGCTCTCCAGTCCTTCCTCTTTAAGAGCATAGCACAGTATTTACAAATTCTTTCAGTAAAATGCATCCATTCCAGTCAATATCATCAGGGGAATTGTCAATCTCAAAGGAATCGAACCCGGTTTCCATTTTTATTTGCAACTTAGCAATTAATTGCTTGTCATTTAAAAAAAGAGGAAGAACAATATCTGACGTCTAGGCTTATAGTGAGGATGATTTAAAATAAACATGACTATGCACCCTACACAGTACTCATGGGATGCCCGCAGTAAATGTGAACCTTCCACATTTTATTAGTCAGTAAAATACAGCATCATTATCATGAATCCTTGCAAAGTAGCTACAAAATAATTGATTATATCCTATGTGATAATTCATACTTTTTAATATATCCTATCTAATAAAAGAGTAATATGCAAATTGACCTTCACTCCAACACACACGATGGCTGCCCCCATGTGATCAAAGATGGCTGCCACAAGATGGCCAGCAGGGGAGGGCAGTTGGGAGGGCCCAGTCCTGCAAGGGAGGGTTGCTGGGGGCAATCAAGCCTGCAGAGGAGGGCAATTAGGGGTGACCAGGCTGCCAGAGGAGGGAAGTTGGAGACTACTGGGCCTGTTGGGGAGGGCAGTTAGGGGTGACCAGGCCTTCAGGGGAAGACAGTGAGGGGAGATCAGGCTGGCAGGGGAGGGTATTTAGGGGCAATAAGGCTGGCAGGGGAGAGGTTAGGGGGTGACCAGGCTGGCAGGCAGAAGCATTTAGGGATAATCAGGAAAGCAGGCAGGTGAGCAGTTGGGAGCCAGCAGACCCAGGCAGTTGGGATCCCAGATTGGAGAGGGTGCAGGCTGGGATGCCAGACACCCCTGCTCCCCCTACACAAATTTCATGCACCGGGCCTCTAGTTTGCTATATCTAGGAATCCACTAGCCTTGGGAGGGCAGTTTCTCTTTAGTCAGTGAAACTCCAGATGCCACAACAAAAATACAGAAAATAGAGTTAATACTAGAGCAGGCACTATTCTTGTTTCTGGTGATTTGAGTGCACTGTCCCCTCTAATGTTCTGGGTGCTGTTTTCCTTGGCCTTGAGTAATTTCCTTATATGGATGTGTTGATTATTACTCAACCAAATACTTAAGACAAACCTTTGGCAGATCTCCAGAATTCCTCCTCTGAGCAGCTTTCCTCTCTCCAGGACTCTGCCTTAGAGACCCTACCAAATCTGCTTCCCTTGACTTCCAGATGCATCTGCACAACTGAGAAATATCACCTCACTTTCCTTGGGATCTCCTAAAGGCTGACCGCCCTTCTCCAGGTGGTAAGCAGAGGAAATTGCAAGGCCCAACTCACTGATTTCTTGCCTCTCAGGAATAATAGTCCTTTAAATGTCTTTAGAGGTATTTTTTCCTATATTTTCCCTGTTTATTTGTTTGTTTGTTTTGTTTTAGTTATTTCAGGTGAGAGGATAAAACTAGTCCCTTTTACTCAATTTTGGCTAGAAGTAGAAATCTAACATCAAATTTTAATGAGTAAAGAATACATATGATAATTCATAGGATAAGGACTAATAAAATATCCCCCAAACAATATAATTTCTGAACCAATAAAGAAATTAATGGAAAAAAGTAATTAATGTAAAATAAGGCAAGAATGGAGTGAAAGAATACTAAAGAGAAAACAAAAACATAAAGACGTAGTGAAATTATAAATTTAACCTTAAATATGTTAGTAATTACATTAAATATTAAATATACTAAATTATGCAATCAAAGGGCAAACACTGGATTAAACAAAAACCAATTATCTGTTTTCATATATATATTTTGTTTTACAATAACAAAAGTGGAGAATGAACGAACATTTTCTCAAGTAGTTAGAAAAATGACTCCAATTCAATCCAAAAAGAAAATTAAAAAAATAAGACTAGACGTTAATGAAACAGCTATAATTTTTAAAATTATATATTAAAAAAAATCCCTGGCTAGTTTTTCTCAGTAGATTAGAGCATCAGCCTGTGGACTGAATGGTCTTGGGTTCGATTCCCAGTCAAGGGTACATGTTGGGATTGTGTGTTCCATCCCCAGTGTGGGACAGGCAGGAGGCAGCCAGTCAATGATTTTCTCTCATCATTGATGTTTCTATCTCCCTCTCCCTCTCCCTTTCTCTATGAAATCAATAAAAATGTTTTCAAAAATTATTTTTAAAAGCATAGCTATTAAATAAGTTAATTTTGGGAGAAACCAAGATGGCGGCATAGGTAAACACGTAGGCTTTTGCCCTACACAACAATTCCAAGAATACAATTAAAAAACAAAACGGACACTGTCCAGAACCACGGGAAGGCTGGCTGACTGGAAGAGCTGAAACTAGAGGGACATAGAAGTGCACACGGATAATCAGAGCCTCTGCAAAGCCCAAGTAAGGTAGGAGACTTGTGCGCACGAGAAGACGGCATGTCTGAACGCCTGGCAGGGGAGCTCTAGTGGAAAGGAGACAAAAACTCTAGGCTGCACTGAACCCAGTTTGGTTTGCGCTCAAAACCCGGGGGAACCAGGCCCTTACAGGGAGAATCTAGATTGCGGGCAGAATCCCAGGGGAAGAGCAAAAGGCAGAGCTCCGGAGGCATGCGTGTCAGTGCCTGCAAAGAGGACGAACGGGGCCGCTGGCAGTGTCTTGTAGGAGAAAGGAGCTCCGGAGTGCTCACAATGAGGGCGATCTGTCGATAGTATGGCTGACATCTGGTGGAAGGGAAAAGGAGTTCTGACTGCACTGAACCCAGGTGCCAGGCAAAAATCTGAGATTCTGGATTCATTGGGGACTGGATGGTCTGGTGGCAGGCGAAACTCAAGGGCACCTTTCTCACAGAGGTGCTTGTGGCGATTGCCTGCAAATGTTAGGACCTGGTGACCTTGTGGGCTGGGGCTGACTGGCAGCCAAGGCTGTCGACTCCACCCTGAAACTCCGCCCCACCCAGAAACTCCACCCCATCCAAACTGAGCACAGAAACTTTGGCAAGTTGTCAAGTCCTGGCGCATATGGCTGTCTCCTAGAGTAGACAAAGCTGATCCTCACAGCCAGTTGGCCTGGAGGTCAATTCCTCCCAATGATATCAACAATAATCAAGACTTATCTGCAACAAGGCTGTACATACAGTCCACAAAGAGGTGCACCAAGAGTGTACACCTCAGGTAACAGAGGAGGTCGAGACACCTAGCACACAAAGCTACCCTACCTATTCAGGGAAGCAGTGAAAATGGGGAAAGAAAGAAACAGATCACAAACGAAAGAAATGGAGGAAACCAAATGACTGGATATAGAGTTCAAAACCACAGTTATAAGGTATTTCAAGAGGCTCACAGAAAAGGCCAATAAGCTTAGCTAGAACCTCGAGGATATGAGCAAGATCCTCGTGGATATGAAAAAGGACCAACTAGAAACTAAACACACATTGACTGAAATAAAAAATATTTTACAGAAACCCAACAGCAGACTAGAGAAACGCAAGAATCAAGTCAAAGATTTGAAATACCAACAGGCCAAAAACACTCGGCCGAAAAAAAAAAAACAAAAAACAAAAAAAAAACGAAAAAGAAAAAAAAAAAACCCACTCAGGTGGAAAAGAAAAAAGAATTCAAAAATTTGAGGATAGTGTAAGAAGCTTCTGGGACAACTTCAAACGTACTAACATCAAAATTATGGGGGTGCCAGAAGAGAGACAGCAAGATACGGAAAACATATTTGAAGAAATAATGACTAAAAATGTCCCCCACCTGGTGAAAGAAATAGATTTACAAGTCCAGGAAGCACACAGAACCCCAAGCAAAAGGAATCCAAAGAGGACCACACCAAGACACATCATAATTAAAATGCCAAGAGCAAAGGACAAGGAGAGAATATTAAAAGCAGCAAGAGAAAAACACTTAATTACCTACAAGGGAACACCCATACACTTGTCAGCTGACTTCTCAACAGAAAGTATGCAGGCCAGATGGGAGTGGCAAGAAATTTTCAACGTGATGAACAGCAAGACTCTACAACCAAGATTACTCTATCCAACAAAGCTATCATTCAGAATTGAAAGTCAGATAAAGAGCTTCACAGATAAGAAGCTAAAGGAGTTCATCAACACCAAACCAGTATTATATGAAATGCTGAAAGGTATTCTTTAAGAAGAAGAAAAAGGAGAAAAAGGTGGCTGCTTCAAACTAGAGCATGGATGGAATTGGAGAACATTATGCTAAGTAAAATCAGCCAGTCAAAGAAAGATAAGTATCACATGAACTCACTCATTTATGGAATATAATGAACAACATCAACTGATGAACAAAAACAGATCCAGAGATAGAAAAGCTTTGACTGTCAAACCTCAGAGGGATGGTAGGGGAGGGTGGGGTAAAGGGGAAAAGATCAACCAAAGGACTTTTATGCACGCATATAAGCCTAATCAATGGACACGGACACTAGGGGGGGTGAGGGCATAAGTGGTGACAGGGGGAGGGGGGATTGGAAGGGGTAATGGATGATGAGGACACGTGTAATATCTTAATCAATAAAGAAATTAAAAAAATAAAGAAGTTAATTCTGTAATTTTGCAATTTCAATAATAACCAACCAATTAACAAAATGACCACCTGAGACTAGATGAATCATGGTAAAACTCTACCAAACAATTTAAGGAAGAATCACATGCACTTTTTTAGATAATTGCAAAAGAGGGAACACTTTCTACCTCATTTTTCAGCATAACATTCATACTAAAACCTGAAAAAGATATTATAAGAGAAGAATAATAGGCTGATATTTTTAGGCTGATATTCCTCAAGAGGACAGGTCTAAAAATGCTAAACAAAATATGTGCAAGCAGAATCCAGCAAAACATAAATGAGACAATATATTATGCCCAAATTGGATTGATTCCAGAAGTACAATATTACTTCATGCATCAGTGAGGTTATTAATAGAACACAGAAAAATATGTATGGCTATTTCAACAGATGCAGAAAAACCATTTAATGCAATTCACATTCATTATGACAAATATTCTTAGTAAACTAGGGATGGAAAGGAACCTCCTTATCTATAACAGATCTGTAGCTAATATCACATGGTGGAGCACATGATCAATAGGAGTTAGCAGTAGGATGTAGCTGCCAAAGAACTTGACCCAGTCTTAAAAGGAAGCACAGTGTTCTACTCAAGAACACAAAGTCCTGCTCTCCTCTACTTAGGACATACAGCACCTGGGAAATTGTGCTGATTTCTTGAGGCCCTACACTAACAAGGACATTGACTTACTGGGGAGACCTAATAAAGATGGTTAATGCATAAGTCCTGGTAAGTGAGCAAGACTAAATCAAGCTCAAGAGAAAATGATGCAATTAAGAGACTTGGTAAACTCTCCATTTTTGAGCCTACTACTGGTGTAACATGACATGTTGAATTATAGCAAACTGATTTTTTTAACAAGTATTTTTATTTATTTATTAATCTTTTTATTTCAGAGAGAGGAAGGGAGGAGAGAGAGATAGAAACATCAATGATGAGAGAGAAACACTGATTGGCTGCCACCTATACACCCTCTACTGGAGATCAAGTCCACAGCCCAGGCATGAGCCCTGATTAGGAATTGAACCATGACCTCCTGTTTCATGGGTCAATGCTCAACCAGTGAACCACACGGGCTAGGCTTCAGTAAAAACTTTTTAGTTGTAAAGAGAAAGCATACCCTCTACTGGAAAATTATGTGAAAATATTATATGGTATTCGATTGCATAAGTTAGTATATTTAAATTTTAATGTAATTGCTAACATCCTGGTATTTAGGGTTAATTTCATGATACATAAACTAGTTTATTATCATTATGAATATTTATACTGTACACAATTATATGTACTATACTTTTATACCACTGGCAATACAGTAGACTTGTTACATCAGCATCACCACAAACATGTAATGTGTTGAGCTCTGATGTTATGATGGCTACGATGTCACTCAACAGTAGGAATTTTTTAAAACTCCGTTATAATCTTACTAGAGGCTCGATGCATGAATTCATGCATGGGTGGGGTCCCTCAGGGTGGCCTGTGGGGATCAGCCCCAGCTCATGTCCCCAATCTTGCAGCCCCTCAGCCCTGCAGCCCCCACCCACCCCCGGCACCCCTCTGGTACTGGTACTGCCTGCTCACCTGCTCCACCATTCCACTGTGGTCCCACTCTCCTTGGGGCCCATCAAGGTGACAGTACCTCCACTGCTGCCTGCTGCCAGCACCATGTCGCTACACCTGCCATGTTCTGTGCCACCCCTGGTGGTCTGCACATGTCATAGTGAGCAGTCAAACTCCCGGTCTCCTGATTGACCGCCTCAGGGGACAATTTGCATATTAATCTTTTATTATAGAGGATGGGACCACCTTTGTATATGCAATTCAGTGTTGACTAAATTGTCATTAAACGGCATTAGCTAGATGCACTTAGGAACTCTATAAGGAAGAGTTTTTTAACAAGTAAATTCTCTGAAAATGAAAACTGGTAAGTTCTCTGAAGCTGTTCTTGATTTTAATCAGCTGGATGAGCTTTCAGCAGGGATATTGCAGAAAGAATGAATTAGCAACATCTGGGGTGACTTCTAACACTAAAATTCTATAATTCAATAATTAAAGATCAGAATTTTAATGCTTTTTATAAAAACATCATTGCAAGTTTACACCTGATGCTTATGGCAGCAAATACAACAGCCATACCAGAGTAGTTCCATGTGTTAATTGCCTCATAGCTTTTTTCCCTGAATTATGTTGGAAATCACTGATAAAACTTCCTCTCTACAATGATGTTTTGCCTATCTTGTCATTGGTAAATTTTGAAGTTATTTTAATGAGACTCTAGGTCAGTCACCATAATGTCGTATACGGTACTTAAAATCCATCACTTAGCTTGTACTTTTGGAGTCAGGGTACTTAATGAATAAAACGCTTGAGGAAGTTGAACTGGTTTCTCCACATCCCTGGATTTGCTCATGACTTCTTGAACTTTTCTCATCCATTATACTCAGTTTACATATCATGTTTCCTCTCTTGAGACTGCCTCTGTTTCTAAACTGTCTTTCCTATTTCTTCTCAATTTAACAGATTATAAATTAAATAACATAAAAATGTAGCATTTAAAAAACATTTTCATTTCAATTTATTGAAAATCCTCACCTTCTTAATGTACACGTTTAACTTATTGGTCTTAGTATTTATTATCTCTTGAGTTGTGTTCCTTTAAAATTGTATTTCATTTCTAAGGGTTCATAGGTATATGAATACATAATATTCCCATTAAATTTATCTACATATCAGTCCATAAAAATATCTAAGTGGTTCTAATGTCTTGACAGAGAACTTGTGAATTCCTTTATTCCCCCTCCCCACGGCTCCCTTCCTCTCCCCACCACCCCCCAACCCCAGTCTCCCCATCAATGATTATTTGCAAGCAATGATTATTTGCTTTGTTAGCTGAGAAAGGGGAGATGAGTCACAAAGTCAAGTCCTGAAAACCACTCTAATCAGAAGACCTTGGAGGCTGTGTGTCTCATGTCTGAAAACCACTGCTGGTCTCCTGTTTGATCTCTTCAGAAACATGTAAGCATGGAGACAACGGTAAATGTCAAGGCTAGCTCTCTCACATCTGAATCCCTGTCATGTGTCAAAACGATTTATGCACATGGGTATCACTTTTGGCCATTTTTTGAGATTTATGGTTTGTTCATATTATCATGTTTAATATCACCCATATTTCCCTAGTTACAATTCTTATTGTATTTCATCTATGGTTGAAAAGAGTGTAAGCAAAGAAAATATTTGCTCTCTTCTTTTAAATACTTATTTTTATTTTAGCAAATAGATATTTAAGAATATAATTTCTATTATTTTAGTTATCACACCAAACAGATTTTATTATGGCAAGAACAGAGTAATTATGTATTATTAATACTGAGATAGCTTTCAAGTCCAATTAAATATACTTTTAAGGATTTCTTCTTTCTAGATTAGAATTTGTTTTTACCTACACATAAATTTTAATATTACTACAGATATGTGTGTAGTCTTAAGAAAGCCTTCCCAATTTATTTTTAAGTTAAAAAAAAAGAAAAAAGATAAACTACTCATGAACATGGACAACAGTGTGGTGATTGCAGGGGCGATGGAATGAGTACAGGAGAAATAAATGGTATTGGAAACATAATATAAAATAAAGAAAAAATAAAATAAAAAAGTAAGTTTCCTAAAAATTTCAGTTAATTATTTTAAAGTATCCTATCTAATAAAAGAGTAATATGCAAATTTGACCGTACCTTCGCTACACCCACAAGCCATGCCCACCAGCCACGCCCATCAGCCAATCAGAAGTGTGGGGGCATGGCTGAGGTGGCCCAGGCCTGGGGGTTCTGGGGGGGCATGTCTGAGGTGGCCCGGGCCTTGGGGGGCATGTCCGAGGTGGCCCAGATTGCGGGGGGGGGCATGGCCGAGGTGGCCTGGGTTGTGGGGGGGGTCGTATCCGAGGTGGCCTGGACCTGTGGGGGGCCTGTGGGGGTGTGGCCGAGGCTGCCCGGGTCGCAGGGGGCATGGCCGAGACAGCCAGGGCCTGGGGGGCTTGGGGGACGTGGCCGTGGAAGCCCAGGCCTGAGGGGCCTGGGGGGGTGGCTAAGGCAGCCGGGGTCTGGGGGGCCTATCTGAGGCAGCCTGGGCCTGGGCGGGTGGGGCCAAGGCCCGTGCTCACTGGGGGCAAGCTGGCTAGGGCTAAGGCCCTGGCTGGAGGGGTTGGAGGGGTGGGGCTGGGATGGAGCCAGCCATCTGCCCCATTGCAGTTCGATGACTGGGTGCCCAAGGCCTAAAGCCTCAGCCAGAGGGCTCCCAGTATGTGTGAGGGGGCAGGTTGGGCTGAGGGATCACCCACCACCCACCCCCAGTGCATGAATTTCGTGCACTAGTCCCCTAGTGTTAATATAATGGTTAAACTAAATCTTAAGTAGTGCATAACATTTTAAGCAACCCACCTAGTAAACCATCAAACAAGATTGGTAGAAAATGTTAACATTTAAAATCTCATATTATATATTTTTACATGATTGAGCTCTATAAAATTTTCACAAATTGAAACATCTGAATTACTAAAAGCAGGTATTTAATAATACACATACCTAATTATCTCCAAATTCCTCTGTTTATAATTTCACAAATTAGGTCATAAACACCTGTATTATAATTTTGTTAAATGAAGTTAAATTGTATATAATAAATTATAAAGCATTCAAAAAGACATTATAAAATGCCTGGGTATTTTATTGTAACTCCACATTGTGTAGAATTGGTTTAATACTAATATGTTTTAGGTTCCTTCCAAGAGAGGTTAGTTACTGGAAAGGACAGAAGAAATTTATTGTGACCTGGTCCTATAGCATGGGCACTCTTAGGGGAATAAGGAACAATGAAAAGTCTAAAAGCCAATACAAATAAAGGTAACTTCCTACTCATTTTATATTAAAGTGGCTAAACGCAACTGAGTAGTTGGGTTTCCCAGAGCAAAGTTAAAGCTAGGCTTTTTCCTATCTTCATTTAATAAATTTTGCTTGCGAGGTAAATAAAAGGTGAATAAACTTTAAGCAATAAGTTTTTTAGAGAGACAGATATGGAACATTTCCCCCCATTGGGATATATAAAAAGAATGCAATATAAAATTTTTGTACAATAAAATTTGAAAATTATGTAAGTGTAAATATCTATAAAAAATGAACTAAAAATTATATAACTCAAGATTCTGGAATGGCATTATCCCAAACTGTCAGATGTAGCTACTTACATTTAATTTTTAATTAATCAAATAAAGCAAAAAATAAATTTACTCCATTGCTCTAGAATAGTGGTCGGCAAACTCACTACTCAACAGAGTGGCAAACCGCAGCTCGCGAGCCGTATGGCTCATGAGCCACAGTTTGCCGACCACTGCTCTAGACTATAAGAGAGGAAAGGTGTGTATAGGTTAAAAGGGAAAGAGCCTAAATCCTGTGCATAAATAGCAAACATAGCCCAGTTAGTTCTTCTTTTCCTCCTTTAATTTTTATTTAACCAGAAATCCATCCATACATTTCAAAAAGTTATTCTTTGGGCTTTTGGGGAAAAAATAGTATATTTCTGCTAAGAACAAGCATTGCTGACAGAAACCAATCAGTTCTTAAACACACACACACACACACACACACACACACACACACACACACACACCAGACCCAAACCTTACTAATTGGCAAGCCACCAAGACGGTATACCAGTATTGAAATAGCAGAATTTACTGACACTAGATCTTTATAGCTGTAAGGAAAAAAAATAATTGGTACAAAATGTTTATGGGTAGCAAGATAGGTAGCATGGCTACAGAGAATGGGCTGGATCTCTGAAGACTGGACTGCTCTAGTTCCCACTGCTGTCTTTAGGAAGAGTTCTACATGGTCAACTGGAGAGAGATGCAGCCAAATGATTCTGTGGGTAGTTCATGCTGGGACATCACAGGCTCTGGACTAAGGAGAGCAAGTGAACCAGAGAATGGGTGGTCAGAGTGGGGGGTTAAAAAGACAGCATGCTTCTTTGAGACAGAAAAAAAAGTTAAACCATCTAAATTCCAACTCCGAAGCCATGAAAACCACAGTGACTCAGCAGGAAAAGTGCTTATTTGAAGAAGTATCTCTAAATTGGAGACTCTTAAACTCTGTATTTAATCAAAGCATTTAAGAAGAAAACACCCTCATTTTGTGTTGGTCTATTATCTTTGAATAATTAAAATGATATCATTACCACTTATAAATGCAATATCTCCTGTAAAGATTACATTGAAAAACACTTAAATGATACCACGCTGCCATAGAAGGCAGTTTCTTGCTCACTGAACTAATATTCCCTGAGGGTCAGATCTACATCTCAGGCAAGGCCATGGGAGAATTAGACTCCAAGAAAGCGAAGAGAATCCTCATAGAGTTACATAGGATGAGAATTTGGCGCAGACATTATTTTTTAGATGAAAGCCGATAAACAGAATAAAAGTTAAAATATACAGAAATGGGGCTCCAAGGTAACAATGCCAAAAGAAAGGAGACTTTTGTTGTTGTTGTCTCCGGGTTATTTTTTTTTTTTCTTTTCTTTGTGCTATTTGGACCAGTTCTCCCCTGGTCTCTTTTATGTTTGTGCTATTAGAGCTTGCTAATATGAAAAACAAGAATTCAAGTAAAAAAAGTAGTTCCTTGTCCTATTTACCTTTCATAAGAATGAGCTCTGATTTGTATATTCCATGTTTCAAACTGAGACCCAAAAGACCAGGTTTCAGGCTGAAATTATTCCATGGGACATGCTAACTAAGCACAGGGCAGCGAGTACACAAAATGCTACTTCTCTCTTCAAGAGACTTCACCCTGTGGTATCCTCATGTTTAGAAAACCAACGAGGTCTCACGCTTATTAAAATTGCAAACGTGAACCTTGAGATGTGTATGTTACAAGTATACAAATGATGTAGTATTATATTTCCTTTTCCTTACAATCACTTCTATGCTTATATTTCCTTTGCTTTATTTCTATCACAAAATATTCTAGTATATATTTCTGGTAATTCCAAGAACAGATGAACTGTAACTCTATTTTACTTCTTATTATTTCAATAGCGTATAACAGCTCTTTCTAATTTAAAAAATGCAGACTGTACCATTCTCACACTGTGAAAAACAGTTTATTTTTGAGTTGCATGCAGTATTTCTAAATTACATATTTTGGTCTGCTCCTATATTACTTTTTGATTTATATTATTTGGCTGAAATTCAGTCCACAGCCATAAACCACCATCAGAATGTGGGAAATGTTATTTTATATCTGCATTAGGCATATTTTCAGATAGTCCTAAAAAGCTAATTGCTGATTTTAGAGACATAAAGCTAATTAATCCCATGATGTCTGTAAAAGAGTTGTATGTAGCTCCAAACACTGCCTGATTTCTGTTGCTGCGGTATCTGTGTGTGGTTTTTAGTCTTTGAGCTATGGTTGGTACATTTCAAAATTCCACGTGTTTTTCGGATGCAGTCGCCAATTCTACTGCAGCTTGCAACCTGAAAAACATACTATTGCATTCAGAGAGTATGCGCATGTGCAACACTGCTCTGCGCTTTTCAATGCCTTATTGTCTCCTTTAACTTCCATAACCACTCTCTTACTACCTGCATTTTGCAGAAAAAGAAACTGAGCCTTGGAGACATTAAGTACCCTGACAAGGGTCTCACAGCTATAACATGGCAGACCCAGAATTTGGATCCTAGAGTCTATCACAATGAGAAGAAATGTACATCTAGATGTTGAAACCACCATGGGAAGTAGTATGGACATTTCTGTATTTAGTTGCTAATTACTATTTAAGTCTCATTGACATTCACATCATGATGGCTGGCTCGTTTAAAAGGTTGAGAGGAATAATGCTAGACTTACCAGATACCTGCATGCTCAGCACTGCGCCAGGCCTTTATTTGTCATTTCATATGACTATCAAAGGTTTCAAAAATGCTGTTTGATCTCCTAGTATGCCAAAATAAAGCCACCTTTCCTTTAGTATTCAAGTTTCTTAAACGAAATTGTGTTGAAATATATCTGAAAGAAGAGATTGTTGTAACTAAGACTAGAAACAAATGAATATTGAATTGAAAAATTGCACACTTTTAACATTTGTCACAATATGGAGACCTTTGAGATATATATAAGCACATATATATTTAAAAATATAACTGTTTTTATTCATTTTAAAGAAAGGAAGGGAGAAGAAGAGAGAGAAGAGGGAGAGGGAGAGGGAAAGGGAGAGGGAGAGGGAGATCTCTAATATATACATTAGACCATATATTATGATTTAATATATATATTAGAGGCCCGGTGCATGAATTTGTGCATGGGTGGGGTCTGGCCAGCCTGGCCAGGGGGAGGGGACATGGGCAGTTGGCCAGTCTGTCTGCTGGTCGAACACCTGGTCAAGGGGACAATTCGCATATTAGCCTTTTATTACTGTACTAGTGACCCGGTGCACGAAATTGGTGCATGCGTGGGGATGGTTCCCGAGCCCAACATGCCCCGTCTCACATACTGGAAGCCCTTAGGGGATATCCAACTGATGGCTCACCCCCAGCCTGCCCAAGGCCTGAAGCCTCTGGTGAGAGGCTTCAGGCCTTGGGCACTCAGCCATCTCCCTGCTCAGCTCAGCTCCAGCTGCCTGTGACCACCTGGCCCCAGGGGCTGGGCACTCACCTCTGCTCCCATGCTCACTGTGCCCCGCCCCCCCCAGCCACTTCCAAGCTTGGGCAGCCAGGGCACCGTGGCGCTCGCCGCTGCTACTGCTTCGTCTCCACCCCTGGGGCCCAGCTTTTGTGCCACTCAGCCCCGCCCCTCAGCCCTGCCCCCTGCTCCTGATTGGCCGGTAGCATAGCCAATCAAGAGCCAAGGTACAGTCACATTTACATGTTACTCTTTTATTAGATAGGATTTTCCAGCATATACGATGACTTTTTAACCCAGAAAATCTTCTCAAAAGTCGGGGGTCGAAATAAAATCTGATGTTTTTTAAAATTTTATTTGGTATGTGTTGGAAGAGGGGTAGTCTTATATGGCGAGTATATCCCAAACTCTATATTTTAAATGGAAAAGTTGGGGGTCATCTTATATGCTCAGTCATCTTATACGCCAGAAAATATGGTATATAGGATATACATTGGAGTGGCCAGATTATTACATGTTCAGAGATCATAATAATCTGGCCACTCAGTGTAGAGTAGGAGATTGCCATAAATGAATTATTGCAGGCAGGCCTGGTGTGTGTGCACACCTTGAGGGAAAGCCTGAAACAGAGGTGAGTGTGGATGTGGTGTGTGAGCAAGGAGAACCTGCTTGTGTTCACCCTATGCCCTACCCACTTTTATTTATTTTTTATTTATTTATTTATTTATTTTAAATATATTTTATTGATTTTTTTAAAGAGTGGAAGGGAGAGGGATAGAAAGTCAGAAACATCGATGAGAGAGAGACATCGATCAGCTGCCTCTTGCACGCCCCCTATCAGGGATGTGCCCACAGCCAAGGTACATGCCCTTGCCGGAATCGAACCCAGGACCCTTCAGTCCGCAGTCCGACGCTCTATCCACTGAGCCAAACCGGTCTCGGCCCTACCCACTTTTAGAGGACAGAAGATGACAATCCAGCTATCACCTGGGTGTGGGCAGGACTATCACAGAAATGGATAGAGATTTAGAGATATCCTAATGTATCCATCCATTCACTACTTCTCTCATTCATTAATCCATGACACATTTATTGAAGATATACTGTGTGTGCTAGTCATTGTTCTAGGGACTAGGGTTACAAAGATTAATAAGATGCTATTATTGTCCATAGAGTGCAGTCAAGTCAGGGAAATAATTATAATGGAATATGTTAAGTGCCAGGACAAAGAAATGAAACTGACAAAGGGTATCATGGCATCACAAAGTGAAGGCACCTACCACAGCTCTGGGTATCAAAGAAGACTTCCTGGAGGAAGTGATGCTTGAGTTAAGTGCTGAAGGTTGAATCTGCTTTAGTCAATCTATTTATATAAAAAGCCAGCGACCTGAACGCAGAAATGACTGGAACGATGGGTTGCTATGATGCCCACTGAGGCCAGCGAACCACCCCGATTGTGAGGGTGGGGTCGGCCAGCAGCCAACCTCCTGTGGCACCTCCCCCCAGCGGGCCCCACCCCTGATTGACCCACCTCACCCCAATCAGCCCACAGCTCCTCTACCTGCCCTTGATTGCCCCTCCCTAATAGGAGACCAGGGCCAGATGGCCAACCTCCTGCAGGCCCTCCCTCTGCTGGCCCCACCTCAGACGGGCTCCATCACCCCAATCAGGGGTAGGGCCAGCTAGCCAACCAACTGTGGCCCCTCTCCCCAGCCAACTCTGCCCCTATCAGCCCCCCCTTCTGATCAGGGGCAGAGCCAGTTGGCCAACCACCCATAGCCCCTCCCCCAGGCTGCTGGCCTCCTATCTGCCCCCCTACCCCAACTGGGGAGAGGGCCTACTGGCCCCTCCCCCAGCCAGCCTGGCTCTAATCTGGCCCCGAAGCTGGGGGTTGGAGGAGCAGCCAGCCAACCTCCCACCATCTCCTCTTCTGGACAGGCCCAGCCCCAATCTGCTGATTGAGGCTGGGCCAGTTGGACCCCACCTGTGCATGTATTCATGCACTGGGCCTCTAGTTATGTACATAAGAGGAAAGAAAAAGTAGTGGGGTAGGAGAGAAGAGCAACCCACATAGAAATTAGACAGATGCTAAAGTATAGTCATTACATAGAAGACATATTTAGAAAGTGACATGAAGTTCAGTCTTGTGAGAAAAAGGTATTTGAGGTAGGAAATAACAGGAGATGTGGATGAAAAAATGGGCTGGGATCAGAGAACCTTATATTAGAAATTTAGCATTTAATTTCTAGGGCAGAGGGAAACCATTGAAGTTTTTAAGAAATTGAAGTTTCATTTAGGGGACTCTCTGGTGTCTGTGTGGAGAATGGGCAGTGAGGTCTTTATAGCAGTCCTGTGAGAGATGATGAAGACTTGCCATGGGCATCAGGTAAGGACAAAAAGGCAGAGTAGTCAAGGTTGTCTCTGCTTTCTACCTGAATGCTGAGTCAATGATGGTATCTCAATACGGGAAAAAAAATCTAGAAGAAATAAGTTCTGGTAGGAGGTGACAAGTTCAGTTTGGAATATATTGAGTTTGAGGCCATAAATAAGTTAGAGAGAAGCATCTGGAGAGGAAGAGAAGTATTGGTTGTAAATAGTTAGAATGTTCCTCAATGAAATTGTGAGTGGATTGTACAATCCAGGGACAGTGTTGTTAGAAGAACCTTAAGCAACATTGGGAGAAGGAAAGGGAGCTCTCCAAAGACAGAAAGAATAGTCTGAGAATTATAAGGAATACAGGGATGACAAAAATAGGTTAATAATAATAATAATAATAATAATAATAATAAGAAGAAGAAGAAGAAGAAGAAGAAGAAGAAGAAATACAATAATCCTACCTAATAAAAGAGTAACATGCAAATGTGACTGTACCTTGGCTCCTGATTGGTTATGCTACCAGCCAATCAGGAGCGGGGGGCGTGACTGGGGGCATAGTCATGGCTTGCCTAGATGCCAGTGAACACTTCCCTTCACTAACGCTTCGCTTCACACCGGCGCCTCAAGTGCTTCACGCCTGTGGGGAACACTTGGCTTCACACCAGCGCAGGTGGGGAACGAAGCGCTTCACACCAGCACCAGCTGGGAATGCTTAGCTTCACACTGGCGGGGGCGGGGAATGAAGCAGGGATCATGCCTCTGCACAGGGTGTTTTCGAGGGCCTAGCAAGCCAGCAGGAGAGGCTCGGTCCTTGAGGCGTCCATGGTGCAGGGAGGGCTGGGCCAGGACAACTCCATACTTTCAAAGAAAGTTGTTTCCCACTTAAATATCCTCTGATGAGTATCTTTAAAAAAGAAGTAAATATTCAGCCATTGTCACACCTTGAAAAGTTAAATTCCTTAATATCACCTAATATCCACTGTACTGTACGTTCAAATGTCTTTGTTTCAAAGATGCCTTTTACTGTTGGTTTGCCCCCTCTGGAGGCTACCCAAGGTCTTATTTCAGCCCTGATATTGGGCTGCTTCCCCCGACCATAAGTTCCCAACGCACTGCACTTCCAGCCAGAGTTAAAGGGGGCTTCTTCTGTTTTTAAGGCATCGCCATATCCAGTGCCTGCCAGGCCCCTGTGAAAGCACTACTCCTTAGGTCCGGGGTGCTGGGAGCTGAAGCAGAGAGGCTGTGAGGCCCAGCTCACCCAGGATGCTGGTTCCCATCAACCCCTCCCAACTATCCTGGCCAGCCTTCCCTATGCATACCTGCTCTCGGAGAGCATGAGGTGGTCAGTGGCAGCTGGATGGGAGGCCAGCAGGGGGTGTGGCCGCAGCATGAGAGAAGGGAGGCCTACACCCTCCCCCAATCCAGAGGGGCTTGACAGGGGACCTCAGGCTGTGCCCCCACCTGGCAGGGCTTGACAGGGGACCTCAAGCCACACCCCCACCCTGGCCTCAGGCTGGGGGACCTCAGATCATATCCTCTGCCCCAGCACCAGGCCAGGAGTCCTGAGGCTGGGCCCTCCTGCCTGGCTGGGCTTGACAGGGGACCTCAGGCTGTGCCCCCCACCCAGCAGGGTTTCACAGGGGACCTGAGCCTGTGCCCCTGTGCCAGTGAGGATTGACAGGGGACCTGAGGTTGTGCCTCCCTCCCGGTGCTGGGCTGGGGAACTTGAGACTGTGCTCCTCTGCCTGGTGGGGCTTGACGGGGGACCTCAGGCCATGCCCCCTACCCAGTGGGGCTTGACAGGGGATCTCAGGTCGTGTCTCCCACCTGGTGGGACTTGATGGGGGAGCTCAGGCCACACCCCCCATTCTGGTGCTGGGCCAGGGAACCTGAGGACACACCCTGCCCTGGTGGCTTGACAAGAGTGGGACTGGTGGGGTCTGGATCTACCCCAATGCAGGAAGAAGGGGCTGCTGGGTCTGGGTCTCACGTGATTTTGAGGCACATGTGAGTGAGTGGGGATTTGACTCTGGGCCCCATGGTGCGCCCCAGACTCTGACAGGAGGAAGGTTTAAATATACATTTTACTAATTTTCTTTAGTCTCTGATACTTCTATTATAGAGAAAGAGCAAATAGCAATATTAAATTATTTCCCCTAATTAATAGCCTTTTAATGTGCATGAATTTCATGCACCGGGCCACTAGTTAATAGATAATACTGTACAAATAAACTGTGCTTCACTTACTTATAACTGCAAATGTACTTTTGCCCACCCCTGTATAATAAATGGTGATAGGGAAGTCTTCTGGAACCCCCCTTTAGATGCTTTTATTATGTACTCCTATAAAATCAGAAGCATATTTTTGTTATAATATATCCTATACAGTTTTGATAATATTGACATTCTTTCTATTTCATCTTTTATTCCTAGAGAATACTATTAATCTGGGACCGTGTCTTAGTCATCACTCTATCTCCAGCATAGAGGACACACTTAGTATCTAATAACCATTCACTGTGTTAGGCATTAAATAAACACATAAACACACACATGCTCCTTTTCCTCTTACTGGAAATGATTGTGGCTATAAATTATAGAAATTCAACTTGAAGTTGGTAGGAAGTGGCTCATGACATCCAAGGAAGATTTGGATATTGAAACTGTGAAAAAAAGAAAAAAAAACACATAGATTTCAACAACAACAGAAATCAGGCAGCCAAAGGCCCTCAAGACTTTTTTTATCTTTCTTTTCTTTTCTTTTCTTTTTTTTTTTTTTTTGCTGCATTATCTCCTTTTTTAACATACTGGGAAATGCAACCACTGATAGCATTTTGCATTTTATAGTTTTGATGGCTGAACATAAATTGATGTGAGACTTTCATTTATGCAAGTCCAAAATTCCCAGGACGTGGATTTACTGGTCTAGCTAAGATGAACTGACCATCATTGGACCAACTTACTGCACCTAAGAGGTCAGGGGGAGAGTCAACTAAATGTTTACAAAATGTCCAACCTCACCAAAAACCATAAAAATGAAGGAAATTATTCTTATAAAATATTATATTGACTAGACTTAAGTTCTTAGTGCTCATAGGTAGGAAGCCAACAGGTAAAAAGCTGATCCATAAATCCCATTGGTTTGTCGCCCTATCATCTCAGTCTGACTTCACTGCTGCCTGAGAGTCAGGACCCCAGGGACGGCCTCGTTAGAAAGCTGACCAACCCAGGGCTCAAATAGCCCAGGCCACCATGTTGTCATGGCTAACAAGTCAGACCTGTGCCTCTCCCTTAACTTTACTTCAGGTACAAAGTAAAAACAGGCTCTTGACCCCATCACCCTTGGTCTTCAGTCTGAGATTTTTCCTGAGTCCAGGGCTGTGATTGGTTTGGCAGTATGTGGTTCTTTTCTCGAGTGGAAA